>JARHVA010000057.1:2065000-3372500 GCA_037957365.1 Torreya grandis | reverse complement strand
TAAGGGTGATAATCATATATACAACATGCCAATTATATGTTAAACTTAGATATAATATATGTTGAATTCATTAAATTAAGATAGTTAAAAATGGCAAGTACAACTATGATAAATATGGAAATGATAAATAATTAATGTACTTAATTGATTATGATATTAACATAGTTCTATATCTAGAAAAAACAAAAAGTAGTTTAGAAGACTATTTTGTAACAATCACCAAATTTTAGATTGAGTGTCTCTAGAGTCATAGACACTTGCATCAGCCTGGGATGGTTGTGTCAATGCTAATGTCTGGATTTGATGTAGGTATCTTGTAAGGAATAATAACTAGAAAAGTATGTGACCACCTAAATGCTTTTGGGTTTATCTTCTCATTTTATCTGATTCATTCAGATCTAGGTGATAGACTATCATTCCTCATGAAATTAAAAAATCCTAGTTCCTCATTTTTATAGTGACCTTGGGAAAAAATGGGTTAGTGGGCACATGATATCAAACTAACCCCAAAGACCCCTCTATCAATAAACACTACCTACATAGAAAATACTTAGAAGAGGGCCTCAGACTAATTTAGTTCTCACCTACATGTTGTATTATGTGTGAATCATGCAATATGTGGAAATGTAGTACAATAGTGACCTAGCTTATAACTTTGAAAATTGGGATCTTGGGCTGCTCCTTCAGTACTTTAGACCTGTGTATGTATTATCCTTATGACTGATATGAAAATAGAACAAAATAGGGAAGGTTTGATTTATGGAGTGTTTGATTAAATGTTTTTGATAACTTGCATTGGTCTATGCTAGGTTTTCCCCAAGTGAGGAATGAATGAGGGTTGATCTTGTATTTATATCTTATTTAACTTTCTAGGCTTATGGAGTTTAAGCCCTGTGTTGTTAAAGGGTCTGAGTACAGTAAATAAAGGTATATAATATGCAATAAATATAGTCATTTATTTGTGAAATAATTGAGCTAAACTAACATTTCTAATAATACTAATTGGTGAAAATAAGTATTTAGCTAGAAAGTGACTAAGATAGATGATTTGGAGGCTGCAAACTGAGATATGAGCTAACTGAGTATCATAGATAGGATCAATGTTTCAAAACCCTTCCTAGATAGTAGAGATAATGGAGCTAGTTTCCTCCTTTTTTAACTAGTGTCCTCTATGTATAACTACTCTCAGATTCTAGGTATACCTACGTCAAAGTCTATCAAGCTTATTCATGTGCGCACAAGAAATGATTCCCTATCGGTGATCTATTTTGATTGATTTTACATGTAAACCCTAGAAATCCATGTTTTCTAGGCATGTAATTAGAAAAATTAGTAAAGTGTGATGTTATTGGGATAGGTTGGACATCCTCAACACCCCATTATGATAAGAGTTGCCTGCATACCAATACTCTGAGGGGGAATCAATCCCAATGTAGTTCTCCCCAACTAAGTGTTGGTTATGAATGTTGATTTGAGTGTTTTAAGTGAGGATTGAGATTATAAATATATGAATTTTGAGTTTAAGAAGGATGTATATGACTATATATAAAAGTAGGTCAGAATAGGGATTAATAACCATGATTGTGCACAACTTATTCTAAGTTAGTTTGTGATATTTGCATCTTATTTCCATATAGTAAATAAAGAGATAAAAGTCATGAATATATATTAATCTAGTGTTTATGTGGATATTGAAATAGGTATAGTACTACCCTAGGTGGTTGTTTATTTTAAAATATATCCATTAGTGACAAAAGATGGGAAAAGAACAATAATGCCCAAACTAAGACACTAGCATTGTTGCCATTATTATCCAAGTTATGGTACTAGTGTCCAAATGGTATAACTTGATGGATTAGGGTATAATATGATGAAGTGAGGGTCTAGGAATGATTTAGGGATATATAGGGATGTGTGTGTCATATACAAAGGCTAGATAAGTGTCTAAATAGGACCTAAGATAGGTCTGGGGCTAAGTTGTGTATAGGTGGTCACAATTAAAACTCTTAGCACTCAAGTGAAATTTTTAGATGACTACAATATCAATCCCTTTAGATAATTAACTTGAATTAAATCACTTAGGATGACTATTTCATTTGAAAATTAGATGACTTTAGGGCACTAGACACTTACATCAGAGTAGGACACCTATGTCGACATAAGTATCTATCTTGGACACTAGTTTCCAAGGAACAATAAAATAGGTAAATACTCAAAACTTGTAGAGGTGGAAGATAAACATGTTTTAAGAATTATGGGTAAGATAGAAGGTTTGGGTCATCAACAGAAGACTAGTCAGACCAAGAGATAGGCTAAGTAACACAAGATAGAATAGATGCAAGACTTATAAAAGTGATAAAAGGTCCAAAATTGAGAGGAACATCCAAGGTCTAAGTTTTTTAGGTGTAAAATATTGAGGTGTTATATAATTTGTAAATAGTGTCTACATTTCTCCCATTTAATATAGTAATGAAACTGTTAGTTTAAAGAAAATAAATGCATCCCTAGGTGTGTATAATATACCTTGTCTTTATGTGAGCCCAACTTTAGTGATTTGATAGTGACTAGTCTATAACCAAGATCATGTTACAATATATAATTAATTCATATAATCTAAATTTTAAAGTATTGAAAAGATTGAAATTGAAAGAGAAAGTTTTAGGAGTACACCTATGTATTGATGTAACCACCTTGCCTATTGGCAGATTTGAAAATATGTATCATTGTAAGGATTTATAATTGATATTATGAAAAATATATATAAATATTGAAATTAAATATATCTAATAAGATATTGAGAGATATATTGGAAGGCACATGCACCCAACCTTGGAGAAAAGGTGAGTTGCCTCCCGATAGTTGAGATTAACTCAACCATGCAACCCAATGATACTTATAACATGGTGAGGTTGGATGATACCATCAAGTAAAACCTAAAAAAATGGTAAGATTAATTTATTTAATCATATCCATTTTACTAAAAGAAAACCAATTATTATATTAGATTGGCCCAATACAATATCTAACAGTCTATCCTAAATATCAGTGCATAAAAATCCACGATATGGTAACAATCCATAGAAGCATTTTGAAATATGAAACTTATTTAGATTTTGAAATATTAAACACAAATTACATCACATATTCACCTTTGATATATCTCATTTTAAAACTATGTATAACAATGGTACCAATGTATATAATTATAACACAATTGTGAATCTAAATCATATAATTGTGTGATTTGGCCAATTTGAAAACTATGTAAGTGTAGAGAAAATGATTCCAAAGCATGCCCAAAATATATATGGAGAAATATAAAAACTTAAATAAGTGCCAATGTGTAGAACATGTTTCCAAAACATTCCTCCACTATAATCTAGGTGTGTTGAATATTGAATAGGTGTGGAGGACATGCTTCCAAAACATACCCCCATTGAATCTAAAAAATGTGAATGTGTGTAATCCATGACTATATGACATGCATCTAATGAATATGAAAACTATGAATGTGTGTAATCCATGCCTATATGATATTCTCCCACTGAATCTAAAAATTGATATAAATATTAAATACTAAATAAGTGTGGAGAACAAGCTTCCAAAACATGCCCCCACTAAATCTAAAAATTGTGCCAAGTGTGAATACAATGGCTTTATGACATTACCCTACATATATTCCCCACTTTGAGGTGAGTGAACAATAATAATAGTAGTCACCTCACCTTAAAAGAATAATATAACTAAATAATCTGTGAATGAAACCATGTAACATATAGAAGAACATGTCTAGGTAAATGTAGAATTAAAGCACATAAGATAATGTGATCACATGAAGGCCTAAGATGCATGATAAGGATCATTTAAATGTCTATATATTAATATTACAAGCTCAATAAGAAAATCAATTACACACACAAGATTAATCAAAATAAATTCAAAAGGCAATGGTCCAAGGAGACCACAAATAAGGAGCATGTTCAAATGTTTCACAATCAAAGGGACATGATTTAGTCAAATGACCACAAAAGAAAGGATGGAATATTTAAATGTCCATACAAAAATCATTGACATATGAAAATTTTAAAGAAAGTAAACATAGGCATGTGGGGCACAAATAAAGGAGCATATTCAAATGCTCGAATAAACAAGACAATAGCAAGGCAAGACACTCAAAGAAGTGCATAAAGGAAAGCACAAGAAACTAGCTTAAACATATCATAGTAGCCCATGGATAAAATGTGTTAATAAAAAATGTCAAGTGCATATCATATCAATTACCCTATGAAAGATATGATCATGAATAAAGGCATGTGCAAGTATAGATATGAGCTCAAAGCATGATAATATAGAGACCATAGAATGGTATAACATGTATGTATCATGATCATAGAGATGGATATCCCCAATGTACATATGACATGAGTAGAGGGAAGGACCAACATTCAAAATGGGAATATATCATGTATTTATGCATGCATGTATCATCCTCAAGTAGAAGCATGACATGTGTATGTAAAATTAATCAATATGTCATCCATCAACATGGAATTAATAAATAGATACCAAGGATCCAATAGAGTGCATTTATGCCAAAAATATATTTGGATCTCTCAATGTTTTGATTTTTCAAGTATTTTTGGAATATTTGAAGAGGGAAATGCTATCTTATGATCCCATCCAAAGGGTGATCATAGATATCTCCCTACTATGAACCTAGTGTAATAAGTTGGTGATGTTATCAAGGAGAATTTATAAGTGTAATATCTATCACCATAATATCTATGATATTTGCATATATAAAATATGACTATTTATTCTTAGAGTAGTAATAGAAAGAATAGGAGTTCATGTAACCCATCTATGTGTGCTTTGTGGTTTATTTATAATATCAGTAATAGGAATATGTGTAGGTGCTCTAGATATCTACACATGGTGTGTAATAAAATATGGGTATTCTATCAAATCCATTAAATGTCTTTGATGTAATAGTTTCTCAAGTATTGGCCACCTAGTAAAGTGGATCACCTGTTATTTACCATTTTATGATGTATTAACCTTATTATGTTTAATAGTTACTTGCCTATGTATAAATTTCTCTTGTTTAAGAGGACGTTCATATGGAATTATAGAAACTATAATTACCCAATTGGCATGAAAGTATTTAACAAACACATGCACTATAAAAGGTACTCCTCAAAGTATATGGATCCAAAGTCTTCCTATAACATATCAAACATGTTTGTGGAAGGTATAACCTAAAATGTTGTAACCCTATGTGTAGTACCAACCTATATATGTAGGTCAATGTTGTCAAGAACCTTTTGGGAGGTCTCTTTAAATGATCTAACTGATCTAGTATAAGGATGAAAATCATGATGAGTATAACCCAAGTGTGTAAGTAATGTCATGGTGAAAACATTTTCATTTGTACCATTATCAATCATAACACTTTATAAATGTTGGTGATCAAGGAAGGATCGAATAAATAAAGAATGAATATTAGAGTCATCATCCTTGATATCATTGTCATTGAAAGTAATAGAAGGTATTTGAACCATAGGAGGTGCATATCATGTGTAAGTACCAATAATCCCAATTAATGGGTACCTATAATGCTATGGAGGGGGATGTGCATTATATGACATTTTCACTTTTGGTTCCTTCTTAGAATGTTCTTTCAAAGGGTTGTTAAATATTTTATTTTTTTGGTGATCACCAAGTTGTGAACTTGATTCCTTGGGAGGATCATCAAATACAATCTTTTGGTTATTAATAAGGTCTTGGATCTTATACTTCAAGGTAAAACCTTTGTTCATATGATGTACTAGTCCATGGTGATAATCATAATATGCATTTGCATCATATCCCTTAGGTAGAGGTTTTCCCATATCAACCTCTATAGGATGAGGGAGAGATATAAGTTAATACTCTATTAACCATGGGGGTAATGAAATTGAGACTTAGGTAAACATGAAAACTATCTCCTTAGTGTATTGGATAAGATAAGCCAATTAGGTTGTTGTGAAACTGCATTAACTATAGTTATTGTTTCCTTTTTAGGCTTAGGAGGTTTTACATTATAAATTAGTTTGATTGTAAATCTTTGTGTGGATATATATGCAACCAGTGTGTTTGCGACATATTTGATCTTATTCAATGAAATAATCTCCATTTATTGGTCCTATACAACATGCATAAGTCATCAAAAGATTTATACTTATTAAAAATAATGGAATCATGTAAAAGAGTAAGCAAACTCTACTTAATAATGTCTTGAAACTCCTTATATGCCATAAAATAGGTCATTTTAGCCAACATTGTCTTGTATCTCAAGACATATTCATTGATAAGTTCATTTGTTCCTTGTTTGATTTTGGAAATTTGAGCATAGGAAACCTTTTTGAAAATATTAATGGAAAATCATGCTAAAATTTTCTCTACAAGAGGTTTGAATGCTTTCATAGGTTTGAAAGGTAAATCACATAACCACCTCAAATCATAGCCCTTGAGGTTTCTTGGTAATAATTCGGTCAAAATTTTATCATTAGAGGCATAGTCAAGGCATGTTGCATAAAAGAATTGAAGATGTTGTTCAGGATCAGCCTTGCCATCATAAAATCAAAACTTAGGTACAACAAAATTATTTGGAAAAGATTGCAAAGATATCTTAAGTGAAAGAGGGTTATGCAACACATTTTGTGAATCAATAGCATTAGGAAATTTTAAAGCATCTTTTCAATGTTTGTAACCTTGTCCTCTAAGGTCTTTATAACTTGGAATGTTTGAACTATAGATCCATTGGGATTTAGATTATCAAGTTAAGTAATCACCAAAGGGGATGTAAATATCACTTGAGTAGTAATAGGCATTGAAATTGATATTTGTGTTGAAACATTTGTTAGCCCTATGGTAGATGTAACAATAGTAGTTTCTAGAAACAAAGGTTGGAAGACATAATATATGCCTCCATTAGATGTAGGTAGATTGATTTATATGAAATTAGTTGTATCACTTTCTAAGGACTCACCATAACTAGGTGAAGAAGCATTAGTTTTATCATGTTTACTTATTTTATCGCTTGTAATCTATAAAAATGCATCCATTAAGCACTTTGTAATATTGAGATGAGTAGTCAATGCTTCTTTATCTTCCATTTGAAAATGAGTTTTTATATTAACATTTTCCATTATTTCACAAATGAAAAATTTATAATTTTCAATAAAGTACAAAAATCATTAAAATATAAAAATTAAAAAACCCTAATTGACCTAGGGTTTGATGTTCAAAGATCATGTTCACAAAATGTTTAACCCTAAAATGATATCTAGATTAAAGTTATCTATGGTTAAAGGGGATATATAAATCAATAAGCAAAAGGGTGATAATCAGATCTACAGTAGGCCAAATAGATGCTAAAATCAGACATTACATATGTTGAATTCATCAAATTGAGATAGGCTACAAATAATAAATATAACTATGCTAAATAATTAAATGATAAAGAAGTAATGTACTTAGTTTTGATGTTGATACAATTCTAAATCTATAACAGACGTAAATTAGATTGGAAGATGATTTTAGAATAGTCTCTAAATTATAGATTAAGTACCTTTGGAGCCATGAACACTTGTATTATCATGGGATGGTTACGTCGATGGTAGTGTCTGAGTTTGACCCAAGTGTCCTATATGGAATACCTATTAAAAAAGGGTACGGCCATGTGGATAATTTTAGGTTTGTCTAGACCTTCACTCTGGTTCATTCAAATATGGGTCATGGAATTTTGATCCTCTTAAAATTGTTAAACCCTTATTCTTCATCTTTATAGTGATCTTAGGGAAAAATAGGTTAGTGGGCATAGGGTGTTGAGTTGACCCCAAATACCCCTTTATTAATTATCACTTCCTACATAGCCAATACTTTGAAGTAGGCTTCAAACCAATGTAGTTATCCCTTACATGTTGTATTGTTTGTGAATCATGCAATATGTTGAAAGAAAGCACAACAATAACCTAAATTTTAACTTAGTAAATCAGGGTCTTGGGCTTCTCCCTCAATACTTACAACATGTATGTGTTATCCCTATGAATGATATGAAAATAGGATAAAATAAGGAAGCTTTACTTTATCAAGTTCTTGATTGAATACTTCTGATAATTTACATTGTTTTGTGCTAGGTTTTCCCCAAGTCAAGATCTGATGAGGGTTGATCTTGTATTTATATCAACACCTTTGGATAAGTAATTGGCATTAAGAAACTTAGGTTGACCATTAGGATTCATTTCATTTGTAAATTTGACAAATTTAGGGTACTAAAAACTTATGTCAGAGAAATACACCTACATCAATGCAGGTATTTGTCCTAACTTCTAGTTTCAAGAGAATTTCAAAATAGGTATAGTCTCAACTTGTAGAGGTGGAAGATAATCAAGTTTTAAGAATTTTGGGTGAGATAGAAAGTCTAGGTCATCAATATAAGACTAGTTAGACCAAGAGATAAGCCAATGGACATAAGATAGAACATATGCAATACTTTCAAAAGTGGTAAAAGGTCTATAACTAAGAGGAAAAACCAAGGTTTGAGTTTGTAAGTGTACAAGATTGAGGTGTTATATAATTTAGAAATAGTTTCTATATAGTGCAAGATATTTTTCCAAAGGATTGGTATATATAAAAGATCAATCCTTATTCATAAATCACCTAGAAAATTCATACCTCTCACCTACAGAGCAACAAAAGAATTATCAATCAAGCATTCAAATGAGAAAAATTAAGTTAATCATTAATATTTCCATATTGGTCATAAGAGCAATCTATCTATAGGTTTGAAGTACTGAAGGAGAAACCCATGAGCCAAATTTGTCAAATTACAAGTTAGGTCACTATATGTACTTATTTATGACATATTGCATCCTTATACACACACAAGACAACATATAGGGGAGAACTACATAATTCTGAGTCCCTCTTCAGAGTATTGGCTATGTAGGCAACACCCATTGACAAAGGGGTCCTTAGAGCAACTCGACATCATGAGCCCACTAACCCATTTTTACCATAGTCACTCTAAGGTGAAGAATCTAGGGTTTTATCATTTGATGAAGAGAGAAAACATATACATATGATCTATGCACATCAAAATAAAAGGGACAGAAAATCTAGAAGGCTCCAGTTGGTTGCATCCATATCTAGTTAGTATTTCATATAGGATACGTGTGCCCAAATTAGATGCTTGCATCAATAAAAGCTTATGAGGCTATAGAATTCAAAATTTTAAGATATAAGGATTGTTCCAATATTTTTATCTAGTCCACTTCTAGCCTACTTTAGCTTAGGTCTATATGTGCACAGTAAAACTAGATATATACTCTTGTTTCCAATTTATCTCAATATCAATCAATAGTTGTACTTTCTATTTTTGGCATATCTCAGTGTTTAAATTTAGAATATTATTTATCTAAATTTGTAAATTAATTACCCTGTTATATTTTTTTTATCACCCTTATGCTTAATCATTTTCATGTTCTTAACCCTAGATACCCCTATTACATCATGATTCCTCGTTAAGCAAACTAATTGATTGTCAGTGGATATTCATAGTTGACAAATTTAGATTTGGCTATTTTTTGTTAATCTTGAGATATATGCTATTATCGGATAGTATGATATTGTTTAGGTTACATGTTTACATTACTATGAGTTAGCTATAGTGTATATGTTTACATTATGAATATGTTAGTTTGTTATTTCATCTATATTTTATGATGTAAGTTTATCATTTTGTTATGGTCTACTTAACTATTTGTTGTGAGGTTGATGCAAGAGAATTTATCCCTTAGAGCATGATAGAGGAAGAGCATCATCAGAGAGGGTGATGTAGATGGAGATGTCAGAGGATGACAGAAAAACCCATCTAAAACCCTATACACACTACAATAACTATCACGTGTTAGATGCATAATGAATGGTTAGCATAGTGTGTTTAATGCTATTAGATGCATAATGAATGGTTAACATAGTGTGTTTAGTTATACTATATTTAAAATTACTTGTTGGTTAGTTTAGCTTAATGGTTATTTGTAACTCATTTTGTGTGATTGTGTGCTAGTCATATTTAAAACCATTAATGTTTTATAATTTATGTAAATAGAATAAAGTTAAATTTATTGATTAATGGATTTATCAGTAAATCATATTAATGTTATTAATTAGTAAATATAATCTAAAAAGTGTATAAAGTAGAAAAAAGAAATAAATTTCCATAAAATAAAAATATAAAAACAAAAACAAAAAGGAGGAAATACATTAAATAATGGGAAAAATAGATATAAACAAAAAGAAAGAAAAACAAAAGAGGCAAATTTCATAAAGAAAAGGAAGATAAAATGAAGGTGCATAATAGGAAGTGGGACACAACAAAGAATAGGGAGAAAAAGAAAAAAGGGAAGAAAGAGGGTAGCGAAAGGAAGTACAGATCGAGCTAGGCCAAGTATTTTTCAGATCATGTAATTTTAGCTGGGATGTTTTGCCAAGTTAGTCAAGTATTTAAAACAGTGTGCAAAAATTAAGATTTTGTATGAATTTTTGAATGAGAAACTATCCCCAACTTTACTTGGTCATATTAGATAGTTATGTTCTACAATTGAACCTTAAACCTTTCCATAATAGCGTAAGACACTAGATGCTCTATATTTTGGATTCAGTATCCACTTCAGCTTCATAGTTGAAAATTTAAAAAAAAAGTATAAGCCATCAACCATCATTGTACTATCCAATTCACAACATCTTGATTATTATAGGTGACTAGAGGGATGAGCTTCACTTCTGATCATAAATATAAGAGAAAATAATAAATTCTAGCGACTTAAACCTAAGTGAAGTGACATCACATCATTATCCTTTGGTCCATTTCTCTTGCTGACAATGGAGTTCACCACACTTATATCAACTATTAATTTATTTAATTTATATTTATCTATATAATAATTTTATCAGAGCTATACATGTATACACACACACACACACACACATGATGGCTAACTCAACATATTGGATAATGAGTTACAATGATGTAAGTATAGATCATTGTATATTTTGTAATACACATTGCTAAAATATTAAGATTGGTTATTCTCTAATTATATGTGTATTAGAGAATATAACTATACAAGCCAATTATATAACTATCAGATTGTGTACGTGTATAGATCATCATCTATGTGTATTAGAGAATATAGATCATCGTATATGTGTATTAGAGAATATACTAGTAGATTGTGTATGAGTATAACTAGCTTACTAAGGAGTGTTGCTAGAATATTAAGAATATTCTCTAAGTATAGAGTCTTAAAATTACAATTCTTCATGATAATCTACACATTTTTCTAATATTATTTAACAATCTAGATAGGTGAACAATAGTTTAGTTTTCCCAATAGTGAGTCATATTGCAGTGATTCATAACTTAACTGTAGTAACTCACCAATTAGGTGTAATGATTTATCAATATATGTAATGATTTTATTTATTATGTAAAGCCAATAATTTGAAAACTTTATTGATGAGCAAATGAAATAATGCAATGATTGGAAGGGGGTATGATGATCTACAAGAATAACCATGTTAAATTATTTACTGTGGCAATTTAACTATGAAACAATTTATGTAGCTAAGGGATTAACTATTTGTTGTGGTGAATTAATGATGTAGCAATTTGTGTATGTGTGTAGATATTTTATAAGCCCTCAAGAAATAATAGCAATTACATTTATGAACAATGAACTATTGTTGAGAGTCCATTCTGTGCTCAGAGACATGATAATGGCTAGCCACTTGTCGGTTTACAATCTATCCATGTGATGAGTGGAGAGGCCTTTGGCCATGAAAAGTTTTCTATGTCATTAAATATGATCACCTTGGAATAATCATTCACTGATATACTTGAAATATATTCAGGGATACTTTGATATATTAATATACATGGTATATAATATCAATGCCTTAATATGTAATATATCTCCAATATTAACACTAATTACATATATAATATTAACATAATAACCACAACTCTATTTATACTCATTATAATAAGATATATATATATATATATATATATATATATATATATATATATATATATATATATCTTATTATAATGAGTATAAATAGAGTTGTGGTTATTATAATAAGATACATACATATATATATATATATATATATATGTATGTATGTATGTATATATATGTATATATATATATATATATATATATATATATATATATATATATATATATATATATATATATATATATATATATATATATATATATACATACATATATATATATATATATATATATATCTTGCGAATACTAAACTACATGTTACTTAAGTTAGTAATGGAGAATATCCAAAAACATTACACTTATTCACTATACATATGATAACAAGCTTATGTAGTGGTATCACTAGCTTACTAGCCAAGGATATTGCTTGATTTATTAAATTATTACATATGCATACTACTATATACTCTTGTGTTAATATGTGATACCATGAATTATTTTTATAATTAATGTCCCTAGATATAAAATAAGGAGTTTACATATGTGGGATTTTGTATATCTGTGTAAGAGGTCATATAAGTGACATAACACCTTTGTGCCAACATTATATATATATATATATATATATATATATATATATATATATATATATATATATGACATAACACCTTTACACCAACATTATATATATATCTTGAAAATGGTTTACAATATGAATTATTCCATTTTGATTAAATATGTTGGTTCAAATGTCCCTTGAATAGTTAATAATATGTTTAATGGTTGAGTAATCAAAAGCCATGCCAAGTCTATATATACATTTAGTGATGGAACTTTAGATACCATGTGTGATTAGACTCTAATCCAAATGTAAATATATAGGTTGAGTTCATCTAGGACAAGGGATATAAATATGCATACTATAATGAGAATTTAAGATGAATGTTGGAGATTATAGTATTTCTATGTTTTTAAGTACTTGTATGTGATAGATAGTGTAAATATAGTTAATATGTACAATTGTATATATATAGGAAGTATATCTTCATATGAATTTAAGTATGCAACATAAATACAAAATATAAATGACTGTGTTGGGTTATATGCTTAAGCTTGTAGTTAAAATTATGGTTTTATTTAGTTATCAAGTGTTTGAAGGATCACAATTATAACCATATTAAAATAGTCTCCTAAGAATAGAATGAGATGTTTAAATGAAATTTTATAACGAGATTATGAGTTCTCTTTTTCTCTACAACTATTATGACTAACTGATAGTTTATATATATTCAACATTGAATACTTGTGTACGGTACATACTATGAGAGTATTGATATGTACAAGTGTTTATACATAGATAGCATATAACAGTACAACATGATCTATGCCTATAAGTAATAGTAGTATGATGTTTAAAATAGGGTATACCCAAGGGGTATAATAATGTATTTGCTTGTTTATTATTTATGATTATGGGTCGGTTGTTTCTTATAATTTTAAGACTAGTTATTTGTAATTATTTAGTTGTGTTCATAAATAATGAACTATGATATTATGGGATGTCATAGAGTGTATTATGTTTGAAAACTACAATCTAAATGTATGGTATACCTAGGTGGTGTAAACTATAATTGATATACTTAAAACTCATTCAGATGTTTGACAGATTAAATGTATGCGAGTTGGTTATTTCTATAAATTTAACAGTTAGTACGACTTTATGTATGCGTATATGCAACCCTTGAGAATATATCGAATGATAGGATAAAATATTTTGTGTTCATGTGAACTAAGCCTTGCTTTGATAGATCTAGTTGCCTAAATAGAAGCTTATGTTTCCATGTATATTAAATAATTTTATTTGATTGATTGTGAAAAACTAGTAGTTATGTCTTAGAATACTAGACTATGGTAATATGGGTTATCATAGGGTGTATATGTTTGGAAACTAATTGTGGTAGTTGGAATCTGTAGTTAAATGTATATTTTTTACTAGATGGTATAAACTATAGTCATTATTTCTAGTATGAGATAAATAATAATGTAAGATTCATTCATATGTTTGTCAAAATAAATGTATGCTTTGATTACTCCTATGTTTAGCATGTTATGTGATATTATTGCTAGTAAGATGTAAATTATATGAATCTTATGGTTAAATTATGTTTGACCAATCTCACATTGCTAATACTGAGTAAGGAATGAGACAGACTTCACTGGCTTACTAGCATCACAATGCTAGATGAAGGCAATCTAATCAAGTGGTGTGTATGAATTTGATTGATCTATAGATCGTTATTATTTATTATTCTTAAAACTTTGGCCAAAGTATGTTTAGTGAGACATTATCACTTCATGAGTATGATTTACATGTTTATGTGATATCTTGCAATCGAATAGTTTTTCTATGATACACTACATGTTTAGTTTTAAAAATCATGTAGTGCACGGGTACTTGCTTGTCTCTCTAAATTCTTGCACCGTCACTATATACTCATCTATAAAGGGAGGGCCATTCTTTGATGGAATTAGTGCATGGGATCCTTGGTCCGTGGTTAGTGTGAAAAAGTGCTCAGATGATGCTCTTCCTCTCCACACCAGTATTATTACTGAGACGTCACTTGAGATTGCCATAGATACTAGAAAGTCTGAAGAACTCATGTTCTAGGGAGCCATGTATCTTATTTATGTACATTGTATTATGTTTTATTTCTTATTGAATACATCATCATGAAGAGATGTAATTACTTATTTTCCAAGGATGGACAACAGTGGTTGTATGTTGTACTAGTCATGGCTGACTAATTATAATCACTTTCTATCATCATATTATGATGTTTCATATATTATTAGTTATTAGTGATTATTATATGTCACATGCATATTTACAGTTATCACTTAGAGTATTTTGAATGATCACTGCTTAGGTTCTCATGGTGTAATATATTAATAGTATGTATTTTTTTTTAAATCACTTATATCTAGTTAGACCCCAACGGGGTTGTTACAACCCCTTTATCATAAATTTAGGGTTAAACATCATAGCTTATAAGTATTTTCTCAAAAAATATAAAAATGCCAAACTAATGTAACAATTGTGTTCATCTAGCCATGATCTCCGAAAACCTTACTTAGATTTATGTGTTTTAAATATGATCACCTAAACATATATCTTTTTCTTACCTAAATTACAAACTAATATGTGAAAACTTAAGGAAAACATTTAAAATTTTATTTTGCAACCTTTAATAGACAAAAGAATAGATAAATTGTTTTGACATTTGTTAAACCTCTAAACAATAAATGATTGGAATAGTTCCAATAACATGTAACCAATTGCATATGATATGCATCTGACATAAACTTGTGTGCTTCAATTAATGCTTTGATGACTTCTTGATTTCTTCTAGAGTGCTAGTAAATACTCGATTATTATCTCTATAGAATGTTCAATGTAACTATTGATAAATGACTTAGAATGTATATGTATTTATAGGCAAATTAAAACCCCATTGGTGCCCAAACTTACATCCAATAGTAAAAAAAGAAAGAAATTTTGAATAAGGATTATATGGGCAAGAGTTGGAAGGGACCACATATATGGGCCCAAAAGCATCACAATCAACAGTATATTTTTCAAGACTTTGTGATAGTTTTGTATCAAAGCTTTTTTCACAATCGTTGATACAACATTTGTGTCAATAAATTTTCTTGATGCTAATTTGCATCAGGGAAAATTTTCTTGACATAGATTATGTTAAAAATAGAAAACACCTCCAAAATTGTGTCAATCCTCCAAAGGTGGTGATTTTTTAAATTTGACATAAGCAACTTCAACTTTTGCATCAAGTAACACTGACGATTTGTTCAATGCATTGACCACACTGATGTCCAAAAAATGACCCCTGACACAAAAAGTGACATAAACTCTGATACCAAAAAAAATTTGTATTTTTTTTAATAATAACTCTCTCCAAAAATTTAAATCTAAAATTCTCATGCAAATGCATAGGTAAGAAATATAAACTCACATCTAATAATTAATACAATCATATGTCCATGGAATTGTACAATTTGAATATATTTTCTTTTGAAAGTCAACGATTAAAATGTTGATTAGGAATTAAAGATTTAAGGATTTCATAGTCCATAATATGAGGAATAAAGCTTTTACTACTTAGGAATTTTACCACATGTTAAGAATATGTTGGAAAAATTAAAATAATATGTTTGTCATTAGGTTTGGTAAAACCATGCAATTTACTTGTAGGTTAACGGTGTTGCAGGGAAAGGCGTTATTTATTTTTGTAATTTTTCCACAAACTCTTAAATTTATGTGACAAAATTCATTGCATTATGCAAGTGTGATGGCATGGATGGGCAGAGCAGAGGAGGATGGGTAATGTGACTTGAATTCATGATAAATTTATTTTTGGTGAGTAGTTACTTGAACTCGTGATTTTGTTTTTATGTGTTGAGGTTTTCAAGACATCCACAATCGGAGCACATGTTAATTGGGTTGCATTTGGCCAATGCACATGTCACATTGCTAAACACCTACACATCAACATGTTGGTAATATTATTTTTGAAAATTAGCTCTTCAATAGTTTTGTGTGATGCCTCCTTATATATTAAGATTGAAACTGGGGATGGAATCCATTGGTAGTGAAATGTTTAAAACTAGATGATTGCATTTGAAAAGCATGGTCATGACATCTAATATCATTAATTCCATTTCACTTCCTCAAAGAGTGTAGGATGAATATGGCATTGGAATAGCGAGAATGATTGATATCATGAATCACGAAGAGAAGTGATCCTATTATAATAGAAATTCTAAAGCTTAAAAAATTGTTTCTACCCATATCCTTGATTGATTGAAATACAAGTTTACAATATTAATAAATGTGTAGAGATGCTTATGAATCATGTATATACATCTAACAAAAAAATATTTTCGATCATTAAAACCCTACTTTTAACAACTCGTATTTTCCAAAGTCATTTTTGTAATGTAACTTAAAAATATTTGACATAAGTACTCATGCCAAAGTGTCACTTTAGAAAAAAAAATCATTCTCAAATTTAAAATTGATGATTTCAAATTTTTGGAAAATTCAACTGAAATAAATATGATATAATTTACATCACTTACACTTTTTGAATTTTTTTTCCTAAATGACTACCGCAAATAGCATCACCAAAAATAATTATTGTAAATAGTATGTACTTTAAAACTAATAAATATGTGGATCGAAAAGACATTGTAATCATTAGAAGACCGAAATTGAGGTTTGTTGTCATTAGATTTGATTTTAAGGTAGTTAAGAGAATCTTCTTATCTACCTAACATCATGTAATGTAGTGCCGTGCCGCTCTCCCCAACGGTAGTTAAAACATGAGTTTTCATCGCCCACCTAATTCAACGAATGTCTCTTTTTGTTTATTGCTTGTTATTAAGCACATAAAAGTATTAACCAAAATTTAACCACTATGTGGAATAGAGAAACTTGTTTTTTTAATAGTAACTTTGTTTTCTCTTCAACAATCATGAGCCCGCATATTGAAACATTTGAGTTGAGTGTTGTAAATTTTTAATAATATATTTTTATTTTCCTTTTCTAAACTCTTTTTCTTTTATTTTCTTTTTTTTTCATATATCTACCAATATTTATTAAAGGTTCGATTTTATTTGCTTTTATATATATTTGTGCTTTTATTTTGAGTGCCTTGTTTATTTGTGTAATTCTATATAACTTAGCACCTCAAATACCCTCGCAAAACACCTTACATTATGTGCCTTTCGGGATATGCAAGCATACATGCCACACAACTCAGAAGACAACATCATATAATTTATGCTTCAATAATTTTAGATTAAGGTCAAACATCATGCACATTGTACACAACACTTAGATTCATGTCGCATAGCTCCAAGGACAACAATACACATTCCACACAATAGGCATGGAGTGCATAAGTGTTAAGGGATTAGCCTTTACAGGGTTGAGGGTCAACATGCCCCACACTAGAATGTGAATAATTAATTTGAAATTATGTCATTGACATTCCTCTCAACTCATCATTCTACACAACATGTGCCATATGTGTAACCTTTGTACAACATCAAGCAATTCTGCAATGTGAAAACTTGCACAACCTCGTCATAAAACTATTGGTTTGCACAACATCCACAAACTTGCATGTAATTCAAATTATACACATAGTACTCGATGGCACTCTTAGAGCTTGTTCCATGATAAAACACCTATCAACATACCATGCATTTAGAGGTCAAAAGATGTAATTATTGAAGGTGAAGAGTCATACATGAAAGGTCAAATGATTCTAATTCCATAATGGTTCGTGTGTGGGTGTGTGTAACATTATATTAGGTAAATAGTAGTAAATTAGATAATTGTACATCTTTCTCAAGAGTATGTCATGGACAAAATACATGGTTTAATATAGTTTTATGTTCCACTTACATAACCTATTCTCCATCTTATTCAATGTTACTTTTGCATACACATACAACCCATCTAAACCCTCATTTAGAGTGTTGTCCTTCGACCTCTTGGGATCCAAATCATTGGTATGAGAGTTGTTGATCATTTTGCATGTTCTAGTGAACAAGGTTGGAGTATCTGAAGCATGCATCAAACTACAACATCCATCAAACTACCTATTATGTCGTACTAGTAAAGTTCAACTGGCCATAGATAACACAGCATAGGTTGATGTCCATGCATTGACAAAGAATAAAATTAAAAAGACTCATCAAGAAGCAAATACATTTACGTTCTACTACTTTGTTGAGGTCCTTGAACAAGTGCTTCTATTAGCACACACATCATGTAAATATTTGTGTAGTTAACTCCCCCTAATTCAAGTAAATCTAAACATTCATGTGTTTGAGGGAAAGATAAATACATATGTAGTAGATAACAATTTAGATCACTTGGAGTCACATTTTTCTATGAATGAAATTTATAATGAAGAGAAGATCAATATTTCACTTTTGAAAGTTTATTCACCCATCAAAAAGTGGTGGCAAGTGCAAATTCTATGGGGGAAGACTATACAAAAGATGAGTTTGAGCCAACCTGGGTTAAATTTCTAGAAGCCTTAAAGGATGAATACTATTTTTAAGATATTTATAAAGTTCGCTACATCCAGTGGAAACAATTATGGCCAAAACATGAGCAGTCAGTTTGAGCCGACACTAATTTATTCCACAACATGTATGCAAAATTATGTTCCTTCAAGTCAGAGCAATATAGAGTCTTTAAGTATCATAGTGGCTATAATCATTTAATCAAGCGAAATTATCTTGACATTTGTTAAACCTCTAATTAATAAATGATTAGAATGTTTCTAAAAACATGCAAATAAATGTCATGTAATATGTGTTTGACATAAACTTGTGTGCTTCAATGAATGCTCTAATGAATTTTTTATTTCCTCTAGAATGTTAATGAATGCTCAATAATTTTATCTATAAATTGGTCAATGTACTTATTGATAAATGATTCAAAATGCATGTATATTTGTAGGTAAATTGAATTCAAATTAGAACCCTATTGGAACCTAAACTTACATCTAATAGTAAAAAAAAATACAAATGAATAAAGGTCATATGGGCAAGAGCTATAAGGGACAACACAAATGTGCCCAAGAGCATCCCAATCACTACTATATTTTCATGAATTCTTGATAGTTTTGTGTTATAAAAATCGTAATCCCTGAAGTAACATTTGTGTCATTTAATGTTCTTAATTGACACAAATGTTAAAAATGTGTCATTAGGGAAAAAAATTGTGACGTAAATTATGTTAAAAATGGAAATCACCTCCAAAATGGTGTCAATCCTCCAAACATGGCAATTTTTAAAAGTTTACGCAAATAACGTCATAATTTTCATCAACAAAAGACACTGAGGATTTGACTGAGGCATTAACCATACTGTTGTCCCAAAAATTAAGGCTTGATGCAAAATGTGACATAAACTCTAACATAAAAAAATGTTGTATTTTTTATGATAACTCCCTCTAAAATTTTAAATCCAAATTTCTCATGCAAATGTATAGGTTAGAAAAATAAACTCACATCATCCACCTAATGTAATCATATGTCCATGGAATCATATGATTAGAATGTATTTTCTTTGGAAAGTTAGTGATTAAAATACCGATTAGGAATTAGAGATTTAAGGATTTAATAGTCCATAATATGAGAAATAAGACTTTTACTACTTAGTAATTTCAGTGTACACTAAGAGTATGCTGTAAAAATTGAAATGATTAATTTGTCATTGAATTTGGTGAAACCATGCCATTTAGTTATAGGTTTAAGATGGTGTAGGGAAATGTTATATATTTTTTTGTTATTATTCCTCAAACTCTTTGAACTCACTGACAAAAATTCATTATGTTGTACAAGTGGATGGCATGGATGGGCAAAGTAGAGGAGGAGGGTGGGTAATTTGTGGTGAGAAATGTTACTCAAACTTGTGATTTTTTGGGTTTTATGTAAAGGTTGTTGAGATGCCCACAATACGACCATATGTTGGTTGGGTTGCATTTGGTCAATGCTTATGTTGCATCTCCAATCACCAGCACATCAACATGTTGATAATATTATTTAAAAAAATTAGGTCGTCAATAGTTAATTGCAATGCCTCCTTATAAATTAAGATTGAGATTGGAGGTGCAAGCCATTGGTAGTGAAGTGTTTTAAATTAATTGGTTACATTTAGAAAACACAGTCATGATAATTATTATTATTGATTTTAATTTACTTCTTCGAAGTATGAGGGATGAACATAACATTGAAATAGTGAGAATGACCAATATCATGATTTACGAAGAGAAAGGATCCCACTATAATATAAATTTTGAATATATTTTTGACATAATCAATCAAATTTTGATGTTTTGAAACATGGTATGCTAGCAAAGGTTGGAACCTTGTTTCTACCCATGTCATTGATTGGTTGCTATGCAAGTTTACAATATTAGGAAATGTGCAGAAACAGCGATGGATCATACACATACATTTGATTGAAAAATAATTTTGATAACAAAAACTTACTTTTAACAACTCATTTTTTAAAGTCACTTTTTTTATATAACTCAAAAAATATATGACAAATTATGATACAAAAATATCACTTTAAAAAAATTACATATTTTTCTTTCTAAAAATTTAAAATTTTGAAAAATTTAACAAATATTCTTCAACACAATTTATATCACTTACCTTTTTATAAAAATATTAATAAATGAATGATGTAAATAATATCACCAATAATAATTATTTACATCAAATAATGCCCTACAATCCTACATCACCTTCCCCCTCCTCCCAAAATAAAAATAAATAAATAAATAAAAATGTCTTCTTCATGCACTTCAAATCATGATTGTTGTAAATGGTAAGTACTTAAATAAGTAAGAAATTATGTGAATCGAAAAATACAATTTAACCATTAGAAGACCGAAATTGAGGTTTTACTTAGATTTGATTTTAAGGCAATTAAGATAATCTTAATTGCCTAACATCACGTAGTGCCCTCTCTTACATCATAAATTTGTGTCATTTCATTGGGTGAGCTTTTCCTAATGCTAATTCATGTACTGCGCTTTTACATCAATGAATCGATGTCTCTTTTTACTTTATTAAGCACATAAAAGTATTAAGCAAAATTTAACCACAATGTGGCATAGATAAAGTTGTTTTTACTCTGGAGAGTTTATCCCTCTTAGGTGCTATAGCCATCATTTTTATTTAATTTGGAATTAGTTTGTGTAGTGTTGGTTACCGAGGGGATATTGATTTTTGTATATATAAATATGTTGTATTTATGTAAGATTGACTTGTACTATATTTAATGGATGATATAAAATAATATTATTCTTTACAATATGATTGGTTAGAATATGTGAATGATATTTCAAGTTTCAAATTGTTCAAGATAATATTATTGTGGTGAGGATGTTATATCATAATTGTGTAGGTGCGAATCTTATTTGTTATTGAATGTTAGATTTATCAAGGCCATGTTTATTAATTTGTTTTATTGTTCGTCATTGAATATTGAAATCTTTTTATGGCATTCAGTTATAAAAAGAGTTTGAGTTATATAATGTTTGGAGATGATGACATATTCAGTAAAAGCAACAAGATTAACATTTTCATAACGATCTATTCGAAATCGTAATTAAATACCAACTTTTAAAATCTTGTAGTATAGTAATATTTTTCTTGCCACTACTGCAAAAACAAAATTTATATTCAATAAATTAGTTTACATTTATTGTGCAACTTCTATGAATGTCTAGAGTAAACAGTTCTTAGAATTGAATTGATCAATTACATCATCAATATGCAGTAGGAGAATTTTTGCTTGTCTCATGTACCACATTACTCTTATGATGATGATTTAGACGTAGATAGATTAAATTTGAACGATCATGTATGTTTTCTAATTTTCAGCATGAAACACCCCATTTCTTGATTACAGTAGTGTAGTATTTGAACGTTTAATAATTTAAATGTAGTTTACTTCAACATTTTGAGAAAGTAGTGTCATGTGTATCTTGGTGACATCGTGAAAAGGATAATCCTTGGGATGGCACAAGATTAAGATATTTTCACTAATTCAATCCCCTCAAGTATTTTCAACCCATATCTCTTAAGGTGGGTCTGTTAAGTATGTTTGTGCATGATTTTTTTAAATGATGGGACTTGTTTTCTATTTTAATTTTTAGTTTGAATTTACCAAGATTGCACATGCTTTGGTTGAAGGGAATAAGAAGATTGCTTCAGTGGTGATTTTTAAAGACCTTATCTCATGCATTTTCTATGCAAAGCATATGCAAGGGATTTTCATATATTTTGGCATACGTTTAGTAACAAAAACATGACCACGTGATACCCTAATCATTGCCTTCTTAGCATTGGTACTTTAGTTCTTGCATTTCTTTCTATTATCTCTGGTGTTAGCCTTGTAAACTGTATATTATATTTTTGGAAACTTTTATCCATATTCTTTGAACTACTCCCATTAAATTTCAGAATCATCTCTCATCTACTATTTTGACGAGGGGATTATTTGTGGCTTCCTCCTTCCTTTGTTCTCATTTAACTTTACGTGGGTTGTAGGGTCAACTATCAATCTTGTCGCAATATCCTTTCTTCTCTTACAAGTTTATTGCTTTCTTTTATCTTTGTGGCCACATACAGTCATGTCTATATTTACTCTTGATGCAAGTAACCATGTTTCTTATGGCTAACCTATTCATATTAATTTCCCAGTTTCCACCTTCATTATGCTACTCATAATCCACTTGTATATTAAACATTTTCAACCCACTATGTATTTTGGTTCATTGTATGACAATCCACACTTATTAAAAATAGAGATCCATATTTTTCTCTTTATTACATTTTATAATAGAAATTCTTCTCAATATATGATTTATGTGGCCTTATTTTACTTTGTTTTTTTTATATTTTATGATCATAAAGTGCTGGGATTTAATACTTTATTCAAATTTACATAGTCCCATGGATTATTATCCATAGCATGATCACTTTATATTCAGCCTTCCAAGTTACATGAGGCTAAGTATCTAGTGGTAACTTTGTCCCATAATCAACTGCACATAAAATGACTTTTCTTTATGTCACTCCATTATTAGGGTCTACGTCCACTACAAATATCCTTTGTTGAAGCTCCTTCTTGTGTCACATCGACTCAGATAACAACTTGATGGACACAATGCAAACCCTTACCAACTCATATTATTGTTGACATATAAATAAGATATCAACCATTATGATACCCTAATTATTGTTTTCTTAGCACTTATATTTAGTTCTTACATTTCCTTCTAATCTCTTTGGTGTGAGCCTTGTAAATTGTATATTATATTTTTGGAAACTTTTAATTTGTATATTATATATTTAAATTTTAGATTATAGTTTCAAATACAACGCTCATACATGGGCAATATAGAGCTTATTCCACTATATGGGTTGAAAGGAAAATATTACAAGCTTGTAAACAATGAGCTCTAATGGGAGCCTTTTTTTGTGTTTTTTGTTGCTAAACCAAGTTCATCCTTTAATTAGCAAACATTTATGGTTTTAAACTATCATCCTTTTCACACATCTTCACCAAAACACGTATATTATTTTATTTTAGTATTTAGACAAATTCTAAAGATTTTTTTTTTTAAAATTAAAGGACTCAATTTATTTCATCTATGCATCAGCATGACTCTACTGATCTGTGAGAATTTTTTAGTATTGGTAAAAGTGAGTTTTAAAGAGGGACCCTAATCTTTACAAAAAGAGAGCAATAGAGGTCTAGAGATTAAATATTACAATGCATAACCCAAAAGGGACAAAGTAAAATAGTCATCTGAAAAATAGTAAAAAAATAACAGAAAAGCAATAAACTAGATTCTAGGACCCATCCATTCTTCGTATGCCTTGGACCAATTCTAAGTAAGATTCTCCAAAGGTATATTTTAATTCTTGGTATGATGTAGCTCAATTTTTTCATCAATAATACCCTTAATATTTTTGTCCTTTATATGGGGCTTAGCATTTTCATCATTGTCTTTAGTGAGAGTTTAAGGATTTCATGCTTTGAAGGCTCTTCATGATAATGAGTCTATTGTATTCAACCAACATGCTAATATTTTCATTTAGGGATTCATTTTAATTTTCTAGATTAAATTATATTTCCTTAATTATATGGAATTTTATGTTGATTTCAAGGAGGTTGGATTTAGTGCAGTAGATGTTGTCATTGAGGCTAGATTTATTGATTTCATCCTTGAATCTTTTCTGATCCTTCAAGAACCAATGAAGGATTGATTTGTGCAAATCCACCTCATCCTCAATTTTTTTGAGTCTTGATTGATATTTATACTCCTCCATTAGTTCCTTGAATTCAAGGGGGATTTGAGTGTGTGAGAATGGGAGTAAGCAAGGGTTTCTGAGAATTCATCTCCTAAACAATAATAGAAGGTAGACTTTATTTGATCAATTTTAGACTATTCGTAATATCCTCTGATCTACTATTATCATCAGGGTCATGGGAGGTGGGTAGGGGAGCGAGAGTAGGGGTGGTGTGAGCAGGGGAGAGGGTGAAGGATGGGATTGGAGTGGGATCAAGGAGGTAAGGAGTAGGGGAGGGAACAACGGTTTTTCTGACATATTTTCTCTTTTTAGCAAGGGTGGAGGGAACATGCACAGGGTTTGCGAGAAGTTGTTAGAGTTTTGAAAGATATTTTAGGGGTATATTATCTTTTTTTTAATATTTATGGTTATATAACATGTATTTTTAAGGTTATTTTAAGGGATCTACCATCTTACAATGATGTTTATCTAAACTAGTTTATTTTTAAAATATTAATATTTAAATTAATTTTAGCTATCCAACATCCCTTTTAAAGTATAGAAGTTGATCATGGAAGTATGTGATTTAGTGACACATAGAGTAGCTCATTTAGCAACACACAACACTGTTATAATACTTATAAATATTAGCAAAGATGGAACTCTAGGATTAATGGGTTGTAGGATGAAATGTGATGTAACAAATAAAATTATGAGAATAGTTATTGCCATGGATGGGGGTATTTATTAGCATTACACATAATTTAGGTAGTATTTATAAATATATGTTGTCAAGCTCCTTGGATAGAAGACAACTCAACATGTTGCTATAAATTTATTCAAGGATTGATCAGGACTTGGATCTGCTCTTATTATTACCTTCTATTTTGTTTATTTGGATAATTAATAAATGTTTACTAAATAAAAATTCATTTTGGTCTATTGAATCCTTTTAAAAATACCAATATTATAAGTGATTCCAATCCATAAAGATAACTTTAATCAATATAACACAACTCATTATAGTTTGCTTACACATAACTCAAAATTTTACAATCAACAGGTTGTATTTATTTAGGTTTTTTTCTAAGCATTTTCTCAACTTTGCATGTATCAATATCTTGTATATTTGAGTTATATGTGTCTATCATCCATTATCTTAAAAAAAAAAAAAAGATTTTTTTTTAAAATTATTTAGTTTTGTATTTGTTTTCCAGAATACTGGCACCAGTCTAAAAATCCTTCAAATAGGACATTAAAGTAAATATTTGTTTCATCTGTAAGAAGTATAAATGGGAAAATTATTCATCTATTATTTTTATTCTTAATAATTTTGTGAAAAACATTTGTGGCTTTTTGTAGCTAATTTTTATCCTATATAATGTTATAAGGGACAGGTTTCTTTGCAACAAACTCATTTTTTAAAACTATTCTAAATGTTATTACCTAAATATTATTATATAATGTAATAGTATGAACATCTGGATTAAAATAACTTCTTGGAAAAACATTACTGTAATACATGGATTACCAATGGTTTCTACTTGCTCTTCTTATTACAACTTTTCAGTAATGTCATCTAGGCTCCTTGCTACTTATTTTTATTTCTTAAGATGTGTGAGTAATTAGCACCATAGTCTCTCATTATCCAATGCATGTTGAGTGTCACTTACAATGCCTACTTTGGCTATTTATTTATTTAAAGGTTAATTAAGCAGTTGTTTACTATTACATCAGTAATGGAACTAGTTATTAGGAATATTCATAATATAAAATTGGAGAGAGAGTGGTGCAATTTGTGTGTATACTTAATTGGATGTGATAAATAACTTGACAAAGTGGAAAGAAAAAAATGAGGATTGATTCATTGATTTTGTTTATCTCATTTTCTATTTTATATGCCCCTAGGCAATATTTCCATCTTTTCATTATGGATCCTTACTAAGGTTTTTATGTCTTTAATCTACATATCATACAATAGATGACATTAATTCATATCACCAAGGTAAACATTATCATATATTTGGTAGTGGTATAAATCTTAGAGGTTTAAAGTTCCCTAAAAAAAATTGAGATTGGCTATAACTCCATTTGAGTCATTGTGTTTAGGATCCACATCTCAATTCTAAAGATCCCATAATATAATCTTGTCTTTCTTTTGCAAGATAGGGCAAAGACTATAATTAATGCAAGTAATATCTTTAGCCTTATTCAAACCCAAATATTACTTTTTTCTCAATGTGAAATGTTTTGGGCACTCTAGTTCTTCACATATATTAGTGAAACATTTACTTAGAAAATGACACAAAATGGCAAGTGTAATTAACTTCTCTACTTGTGCACCACGAAGGAGTGTTCTAGTAGCAGTATTATTTTATTACCAAAGGCATTGGTCTATAAGTAAGTTATGCATATTGAGTTTGAACAAGTATAACTTCTATTGAAATAATCATAATTTTGGTGATGGTTTGCTTTCATAATGATAGACATCTCATTTCCCTAGTTTGAATCCTTTCACTTTCTGTTATTACCTCTAATGTATTCATTGGCTTAATTAATTAAATATAGAGCATAAACAGAAATGTGTAAGTGGGTGTTTAACTTGTTCTATTCTTTATCAAGTACTAAATTTTAATAATTTTTCAAAATTGGTCATTAGAAAAATTCCTTATTCTCCTTCCACATTATGTATTGATATGTTTTGTAATGATGTCCATATTCTCCTAAACATCTTAAAAAATAAAGAATGTGTCTGATTTATATCTATAAATAGTAGGCTATGATAATTTTTATATAAATACAAATTTATTCTACCAATACTTGTCAATGACAAAGCTTTGAAGTATTTCTATCTTTTCTATATTTGATTTCCTCCAACTCCCAAATATCCCTCACAAAAATAGCCACTAATGCCTATTTGATTTGGACAAGACATGTTATTATAATAGAACTAGAGGTGTATCTTGTCTCAGCTAATTTCAATAACTCCAACTTTAAGATTTATCAAAAATTAGTTTGAGACATGTCTCTATTATCATTACACAATAAGTCTTTGTGAGTTATTGTTTAACCAGTAAAATGTAAGTTTTGAGAGAATGAAATATACTCAAAAGTCCTCAAATTTAAAATCAAATTTGAATCATAAATTTGAACCCAAATTTGAATAAGGTCTCATGTTGTCTTATTATTTTTCTATGGTAATATTGGTTGTCTATGAGTGGCAGATTACAAGTTGGAATTTTAAATGTAGACCTATTTTGAACCATGTTTAATGATTGTATTTTTGATGTGAGATCTCCTTAGAATTCTGAAATGGTTTTATTCACATCTCAAAAGGTCATTTCTCGAGTTGAATTGGCATTACAATCATGTTTTATTTGTATTTAAGTTTGTTAATTCATAAACTCACTTAGCTTATATAGGTTTTTATTTAGTGTTTTCTGGCTTTACTCCTGCTTATTTCAAATTTTTACTTTATTCACTAACTCACTAATGTTTTTCTACAATGTTTATGACATGTTTTATTTGCAGAGTTCCACTAGTCCCAAGATCTAAATCATCCAAGTGGCGAGTTCACATATACCCTGATCTAGATTGAGCAAAATGTAGACTCAAAAGATGCTAAGTATCAAATATTTCCCCAAGATCTGAAAATAGGATAGGTGTTAGTTTCTTGGAGATCCATAAGTTTTTGGAGGCATGAATGTTTCTAAGTGTTCCAAGCCCCAAGCTTTTGAGATCGTGACACATGTTCACATCTTATGCATTCAAACCTTAGGAGGGCAGTCAACAGTTATGAAGTTATGAAACCGTCCTGACTTCTAAGATCATAACACATGGTCACATCTTGGGCACTCAAGACTTACAAAAGATGATGCATATTTGACAAGAGAAGGTTTACTGAATCCTCAAGATCATGCCAAATGTCACGATCTCATTGACCCATCTTGTAGAGTATTTAAAAGTCAACATTATAAAGCCCAAATCTCCATCAAACCTGAGATTTTGATAGTTGTCACAATCTTAAGAATATGCATCCAAAGACTAAATTAAAAAATGTCATCAAAAGCAATGAACATATGCTATGTGGATTCACATGACATATTTACATTCAAAATAAAATAAAATGAAGCTCAAAATAGATAAAAGGAAAGACATATGGCAGTGAAGTAGACATGTAGGCATCTATGTCACCAAACAAAGAGTTTAAATTTGATGACCTTCCTAGCCATCAAATAATCATAAGCCTAAGACCAAAGGATTAAAATAAAGCAAAGACTAAAGGGATAGGGAAATGATGGTTTTAATGTATCCATAATTATAAGTTGCTAAGTACAATCAAATGTAAAATTCATAAACCAAAATTGAAATCAAATTTGAATCACAAAATTTGAATAAGGTCTCTTGTTGTCTTATGTTTTTTCTATAATAATATTGATTTTCTATGAGTAGTAGATTACAAATTTAAGCTACTACTTCATTTTGTTTCGAGTAATAGTTAAAATTTCAAATGCAAATCTATTTTAAACAATGTTTAAGAGTAATTGTTATAATTTAGTTTCTCCTTGTTTTATGTTGCAATGAAGTAATTACTATCCCAAAAGGAAAAAAATATCATGAATTTTGTGATATTGATAATGAAACCAAATAATTTCTTGTATTGACACAATGATGATCGAGATATTTGAGTAGGAAAAGGATGCTCAACAACTTCACATTCATCACCCAAGCTATAATCAACTTTGTTTCTTCCCACTCATTGCTAGTTGTTGGTTTTTTACATTCTTAACACCACTTTCATCTTGTAGGTACTTGGCACTCTGCACCCTTGTTTTAATATTAACTATGTTCTTATAGATACTAAAATCTAATTTTATATGCCATATTAGTCCTAAACACTTGATAAATATTAATCATGGCTCAACCCTCATTTTATGACCTTCTTGATACTAAGAGACTTACGTTCATCATCTCATTGTGCCAAATTGTTTATCCTATAATATGAACCTAATATTATGATGACATAGATCACCTATAGCCTAAAATATACATAAAACCTTATTTCCATCATGCATAAATAGATATAAATTCTTAACACCTTTTTACCCTGTAAGACACTAGTGTCATAAATCTGACACTAATGCCCCTACCTTCTAAATAGTCAAATTATAAATCTCCTAATATGCATGGATTAGCCTATTTGTCTTTTTTAAACCCCTAGTGATATTATTTCAAAAGGTGTGATATAGATATAAATCAAGTATAACTCATTATCCACCTAGTAGAATCAAGCGAGCACCTCTCAAGTTCACACTACACTACTAAAAATCATTTGCACAACTAAGTTATACTTCTTTATTCTTCCCTATTTCCAAATTAGTCATATGATAAGTATTTTTATAGGCCTAAATAATTCAAAGAGCATCCCATGATCATTATTTATCAAGTTACAAGATAGACTGCTAGATACACTCACATACAATATATTGCACAATTATTCACACACAAGCCCACATAAGGGGAAGAATTATATTGATATAAGGCCTTCTTTGAAGTATATGTTTTTGGATGTATCAATCATTGACATATGGGTATTTGAGGTTAAATTTAATTCACTTGAGCCCATTAACCCATATTTTACAAGGTGACATGCCCAAATTGGAGTACCTAGGGTTTTGAGTAAAAGACTGAGTTTGGGAACCTATGCACATGATTTGAACTAATAATATGCAAGGTAAAAGTGAATCCTAATGGGATTAACTAACTATTTAATTAAATAATATATATTTTGAGCTAGATAGAAGCATCAAAATAATGATAGAAGCAACGATGTTAGTGTTCACAATCCGATGCTAGTGTCCTAGCTAATAGAAAGTTGATTTCTAGAATCTAATGAATCAAGGTGAATCATCAAACTATATTTTTTCCCCTATACCTATTAAATCTACCTATACTTAATTATAAAAGATAATTTTTATTTCTCATTTATATTAGTACTTTAAGAATATTATTCGGCATTGTGACTTTCTCTATTTAGCATATTCTTAAATTTAAAATATTTATCATAATATTGTAAATATGAATTATTTAATTGCCCTACTTTAGAATAGATTATTATATTATTTGTTAAGTTATTCCCATAATCCTTAAATCTAAAAAAAAATGGTTAAATTTTTAAGCGAACCCAACCTCTAAGTCTGTGTGCATAACCCTAGCTTACCTTAAGGTTTTTAGCCTTCAAGAATTTCAAATTTGTAATGAAATTACTTCAAAAATAAAGTAGAATAGTAGAAATAGATCCAAATATGATTGAAATATATTAGAATATATGGTAATAGACAAGCCACTTCAAGGGGGAAACCTCCACAAGTTTTAATAAGAGCACAATTCACAATCTGATGATAAACAATTACCCACTACCTCCTATATATAGTCTATCTAGGCCATGATTACTCCATAGGCTGACCTACTAACTAAATTAATGCATAAAGAAATGTGATATAGAATCAAAGAGGGATAAGTAAGCCAAAAGTCAGATATTCCTATCCTAATACATGTGATAGGTCAGGGGCGTAGCATGCCCTCTCCCTTTTAACCAACGTTATCCTCAACATTGAACAACTCTAGATGTTGTTGTAAAAAATCTTTACCTTCCCAAGTTACATCTTCACTGCTCAGGTTCTTCTACTTGATAAGATATTCCATAATCTCTCTAGTTCTCAACCTCTTAGTATGTGTTTGGAGGATCTTCTCTGGTTCCAAAATGACTTGTTCTTCTTCATCTAGTTCTGGGAGCTCTGTCTGGGCTGAAAATTTTTGTCCAATGACCTTCCTCAGATAGGAAACATGAAATACTAGGTGTATGCGAGATGAATGAGGTAATTCTAGCTTGTAAGTCACACTTCCAATTTTCTACAGAACCTAATAAGGGCCATAATACTTATGAGCAAGTTTGTTGTCCTTTTTTTGTTGCTTCAAGGACATCTACTTGTAAGGCTAAAAACATACAAATACCCAATCACCCACATCAAAATTTCACTCACTACAGTGTTGATCTACTTGTTGCTTCATCCTATTTTGTGCCAAGGTCAAATTCTCTCTCAAACTAGCCAAAACCTCTTATTGATGTTGAATGTGCTCCTCCACATCTCAAACATTGGTTTGCACCTTTAATGAAGAAGTGATGGAAGGTGGATGGTAACCATATAGTGCTATAAATGGAGACATTTTAAAAGAGGTATGGAAAGATGTGTTATACCACCATTCTGCAAGTGGTAGCCATTTAACCTAATGTTCTTGTTTATCTGATACAAAACAATGGAGATACCCCTTTAAACATTTGTTAACCACTTCTATTTGTCCATTAGATTGGGGGTGGTAAGATGAGGTATGAGATAGCTGAGTACCTAAATAGGAAACTAGTTAAATCTAGAAATTACTAGTGAAAATAGGATCATGATCACTTATAATTATTTTTGGGGTTCCATGTAATTTTAGAACTACCTCCAGAAAAATAGTTGCTACTGTACTTGCTAAAAATGGGTGTGAGAGAGCACAAAAATGGGCATATTTTGTAAACCTATCCAAAATTACCAAGATAAAATTCTTACCTTTAGAACAAGGTAACCCTATGATGAAATCCATGGAAACCTCCTCCCACCTTTCACTAGGAATTGCTAACGGTTGTAACAGACCCGTGGTCTTAACTGTCTCACTTTAATTCTATTAGCATATCAAGCATTCTGCCACAAATTTTTGTACATATCCCTTGAGTCCTTCCAAAAATAATTATTTCTTAATTATGTGATAATTTTTCAAGAACCTTGAGCGTCCCCCAATTAGAGATGCATGCAACTCCGCAAGAATCTTATGCTTAAGCTCTGAATCTTTGCACAAGTATAACCTACCCTTATACCATAGGACATTACCTTTCCATTCAAATTTGTCAAAGGTTAAAATACCTTGATGCAGATTCTAAATCAAAACCTGTGTATCCTTGTCTTGCTCCCATTTTAACCTAGCTTCATCCACCCAATCTACTTGCAACATGGACATTACATAAAGTAATGCTTCTATGGATGTATTCTATCTGGATAGTGCATCTGCTACCACATTATCTTTACCCTTCTTGTAGATGATTTTAAAATCATGACCCAAAATTTTAGTTACCCACTTTTTTTTTTGTTCCTCAAATGATAATATTTGCTCCAAAAAGTATTTGAGACTATCATAATCCATTTTCACCTTAAAGTGTCTACCCATCAGATAGGGCCTCCATTGTTTAACTGCATGAAGAATAACCATCATTTCTTTCTTGTAGATAGGTTTTTATAGATTCTTACCTTTAAATTGATGACTCTCAAATGCAATGGGTCTTCCTTCCTACATTAGTACTACTCTCAACCCAGATCCAGAAGCATCACATTCAACAGTGTATGTCTTTGAGAAGTTTGGTGTAGCCAAAACTAGAGTGGTGCATATAGCTACTTTTAGTTTCTCAAATGCTTTGGTGATAGCATCATTCCAATGGAAGGCATCTTTCTTTAGCAATGTAGTGAGTGGAGCCACTATGTTGCCATAACCTTTCACAAATCTTTGGTAGTAACCTATTAGTCCTAGGAACCCTCAGAGGTTTTTGAGAGTTTTTGGCATGGGCCATTCCATCATAGCTTTGATCTTGTGGGGATCAACTATGAAACCTTCATGGGAAACAATGTGACCTAGGTTCTCTACCTCCTATACTCTAAAATCACATTTAGATGGCTTTGCATAAAGTTGATGCTTCTCCAAAACTATCAACACTTATTTCACATGTTGCAGATGTGTTTCCCATGTCTAACTATAAATCAATATGTCATCAAAGAAAACTAGCACAAAATTCCTTAAAAAAGGCCTAAAAATAGTGTTCATGAAGCTCTAAAAAGTATATGGTGCATTTTTAAGACCAAAGGGCATTACCAAAAACTCATAATGGCCCTCATGCATTCTAAAAGCAGTTTTATGAACATCTTCATCCTTGATTCTAATTTGATGGTACCCCAAGCGAAGATCCAATTTTTTGAAATAATTAGCACCATGTAAATCATCAATTACTAGAATAGGAAACTTATCTTTGATGGTGTACTTATTGAGTTCCCTATAATTTGGGCACATCCTCCATGTGTCATCCTTCTTCCACACCATGACCACTAGTGATGACTATGCACTTCGGTTGTACTTGATGATCCCTGCCTCTAGCATCTCATGGATGATCTTTTTTATTTCACTCTTCTATGCATATGGATATCTATATGGTCTGATATTTGGTGGTTGACTCCCTAGAAGTATTTGAATGGCAAGATCATGTTCTCTTTTTGGTGGTAGTCTTTTTGGCATGGCCCCAAAATAGATGGATGGTCATCAACAATCATCTATAGATCAGGATGTGTAGACGCTTGTGTGGGTTGAACTTCTATGAAACATAATCATGGAATAATTTCCTTTGCCCCCTTTTTTAGCATCTTGGTCGTCTGATGTGAACTAATCAATTATGGAGATTTTGCTTGTAATCCATGTAGTTCAATTTTCCTACCTTCAGAATGAAAGTGCATGAATAGTTCTTGGAAGTTCATCTCAATGGTACCCAAGGTTGTGAGCCATTGGACTCCAAAAACAATGTCTATGCTACCCATGGGAATAGCAAACATAGGAGAATTGAGATTGTACTTACCCATAGCAAGCTTAATACTATGGCATTTGCCTAAACAATTAACTGCACCACTATCTGCAATCATGACCTAAAATTCTAGTGTTGGGTAGATGAAATAGTTCAATTGAGTGGCCAATTTATGGTTGATGAAGTTATGTGTGATCCTCAAATCAATCAACACTGTCACCTTCTATTTCTTAAGGAAACCCACCACCTTAAGAGTTTATGGAGTGCTAATACCTGCATGTGCATGACAAGAGATTATAAGTTAGAAATCTTTAAGTACCTCCTCTATCTCTTCCTCATCATCATTGGACGCATAATATTCTTCTTCATCTTCATTGGATCCCTCAATGTATAATAACTTCTTCTCAACACATCTATGTCCTTTGCTCCACTTATTGTCACAACTGAAACATAATCCTTTTACACGCTTCTCTTCAATTTGTTGAGGGGTCAATCTTGTAGGTGGAGGAAATGTTGGTGTCGATATGCTACAATATTTGAAGTGAGTGAATCGCTACTTTTTGTTGGCTATGAATTTTCCTCAACTTTGTGTGCCATGATAATAGAATTAAAAACCTTAAGTGGATTAAACATGCATACCTCATGTTGAATGTGGTCCTTGAGTCCACCCAAAAATAGGTCATTCAAGTTCTCCTCAGAAATTATCTCCACATGTAAGGATAGGTTCTAAAAATGATGAATATAATCTTTGACGGAACCAGTCTATCACACTTTTTCCAATTGGCTAAAGTAATTCTCTGTCACACTATTGCCATAGTGTAATTGTAACTCCTCTATAAAAACTAACCATGTGACACTAAGAGTCATCTTTTTCTTTTGAGCACACGACCATCGATACCAAATGAATTGATCAGGTTCAAGAGATACAAAGATGTCATGGTAACCTTATGTCCACCTAGGATCTGATGCAAATTGAAAAAATTCTCCATCTGGTTGATCCAATTGAGTAGATCTTTTCCATCAAATTTGTGCATATCCACCTTTGGTAACAGGTTCCTTTATGGCAATGTAGTTGGATTTGAAGTAGACTGGTTGGGAGAACCACCCTGGTGGTGTTGTGAAATAGAGATAGCTGGATGATTTGACTAATTATTTTTCAAATCCATCATGATATCTACCAAACTATCTTATATGGATTTCATATTAGATTGTATGTCTTGCACCTCACTTTGAATGCCTTGCACACTATAGTCAAGCTGGCTCACTTTGTGATCTATGTCAGAGTACCCTAGTACAAAGGATATAGTACATCCCCATTATGACTCCATCTCTTCCTTGTTAGGATTTTTACCTAGATTTTTAGCACCCTTTCCTCGGCCCCAATTTTGTGGACCTACCATAAAAGGGCTTTACGTTGTTGACCCTGATTAGCACTTTTGACCCAAGTTTGACCAAGTGATTTTGGATTTATGTCGGCCTCAAATCAAAACATACAAAAAACATACCCTAGACAAATTTTTCTAATATTTACAAAAATGTAAATAACTCAAAAAAATTCTTTGAATTTGACACTATAGAGCAATTTTATGAAAAAACCTAAAATGGCGATAATTTTTGTAAAATATATCCAAATGAGCTTAAATTTTAATGTAAGCTTAATTTAATTATTTATCACCTCCATTAAAAAAAATGAATATAAATTCACAACTAGTTTTTATATATAGCCAAATTTTAAAAATTAGGGTTTTACCCACAAGATTGCCCAAATCGCAGCTCTGATACCACTTGTAATGAAATTACTTCAAAAATAAAGTAGAATAGTATAAACATATCTAAATATGACTGAAATATATTACAATATCTGACAATAGATAAGCCACTTCGAGAGGGCAACCTCCACAAGTTTCAATAAGAGCAAAATTCACAATCTAATGATAAACAATTACCCACTACCTCCTATATATAGTCTATCTAGGCCATGGTTACTCCATAGGCCGACCTACTAACCAAATTAATGCATAGATAAATTTGATATATCATAAAATAGGGATAATTAATCCACAAGTCGGCTATTTTTATCCTAATACATGCGATAGGTTAGGGGCGTAGCAAAATTGCAGTAATTATTCAATGCTGATTTTCCTATCATGTTGGAGTATTTTCTAGCATTTGTATGTCTCTCTTTTCTTGTTCTCATCTTAGTCTTTGGAACATTTAAAATGGATAAAAAATAATCTCTTCCTCCTAACCCTAAGGAGGGTGATAACTACTCTAAGGGGTAAGGTATCCCATTCTATAGTAACAAATCAAGGCAACCAACATATACTTACTCAACCCTTCCACCTAGGTTTTGTGTTTTTGAAGCCCTCAAGGATAAAATCATCATAATGAGAAAATTTATAGAGTTATAAAATCAAAATCAGTATTTCCATTCAAAGATAACATCATTGGAAAATCAGGTCACATATGCAAATAATCTAGAATGTGATAGTGTTAATCATGCATTTATATATTCATATAGAAATGTTATGCCTAAAAATACTTTATATCTAGATAGGAAGCTACAACAGAATACATCTAAAACAAGTGATTCAAAAAATACACAAAAGAGTAATAAGAGTTTAAGTGATGTTATAGGGGAAATTCTTAAAAACAATTTGATCAAACTACCTCCTATATATCCTCTAAGGAGATCAAACTAATATTGTGCATATACATCTAAAAAAAGTGATTCAAAAAATACACAAAAGAATAATAAAAGTTTAAGTGATATTCTAAGGGAAATGCTTAGAAACAAGTTGATCAAACTACCTCTTATACATCCTCTAAGGAGATCAAACTAATATTGTGCATATCATTGAATGTATGGGCATCATATAGACAATTTGTTGACTTTGAATAATAAAGTGATCCTATAATAAATACATCAATCAAGCAACACACTCACCTTATGTATCTATCTTCTACAACATGAGTGCAAAAATAACTAATATGGGTACAAAAGGATATTTTAGAGAAAAATAGTTGTAATTAAAAAAATCAAAGCAAGAAAATATTGAAAAGGCACAATTTGAGAAAGAAACGATTCAAAAGGAAAAATTAAAGCAAGCAAATTTACAAAAGACACAAGATGAAAAAGATAAATTACAAAAGGAAAAAATTAGAAATAAAAGTTTACAAATGCTACAACATGAAAAGTGAATTTCTAAAAGAGAAGTTGGCAAATAAAATTCGAGGTAAGCAAAAAAACATGATTAAAATAGGGTTTTTAACAAATGAGGCCAAAAAGTAAGAGAAAGTCTAGAAAAACTAAAGTTTCAAATGTGGTTACAAAGGAGGAAATTACAATCCTTTCCTCATATCATAACCCTTTCACTATCATTATTAACATAGACGGCAATAATTTAAAGTTATCAAAGTGTTTTAAACTTTTAGGACTTAGTGTATGTAAATCTTATGTTTATTGAAGAGTTGAGTAGAATAAATTAGGGAAATAATATGCAATAAATAAAAACATTAATTTATTACATAATTGGCTATCTTTAAATTTTCTAAAAATAGCAAGTAATAGTGCAAGTAATGACTTAGCTAGAAAACAATAGATACAGATGATCTGGGTGTTGAAAACAAAGATGGAAGTTGGTCTGAGTGTCATAAACTATATCCTAGTGTTAGAAACTCTCTTAAATATTAATGCCATAATTGGATAGTAGTACCATTATTGGAAAAGTGGTAGTAGTGCCATGTTACTAGCAGTAGTGTCCTCTATGTAGGACTATCCCAAGCTTCTAGGTGCACCTATGTCTGGATACCTAAGGTCTATTCTTATTTGCATGAATTTTAGAACCCTATATTCTACATGTAATGATTTATTTATTGTGAAAACCCTAATCCTCCATGTAATTAGGGCATCTAGTTGATATGAACTAAAAAGTGTATTTGTTAGTAGGGTAGGTTGGACATCATCAACAACCTGTTGTGAAAATAGTTAGCTACATACCAATACTTTGAAGATGGATCAAGTCATATGTAGGTATACCCACCTAAGTGTTGGTGCAAATGCAACTAATGCTAGTATGATAGTGGCTTTAAGTGCATTGAATGTGCTTGAGACTAGAAATCTATATAATCTAAGCTTAATAATAATTCATATGGTAGTATGTAAAAGTAGGGTAGAATAGGGATTGATAACCTTAATTGTGCTCAATTGGTTTTGAATTTGAATGTGTATTTTGCATCTAATTTCCATTTAGTGGTTAGAGGGATAAAATTCATGTATAAATATTATTATATTGCTTATGCAGGTGATAAAATATGTTTAGGCCAACCCTAGGAGGATTTAATTTTTAAAAGATATCCATTTGGGAAAAGATAGGGCAAAGGATATTGTTGCAATTTAAGGGACACTACCTCCATGTGGTGCTAGTGCCCAATTGTCATAACACTAGGAATGAAGGGCCATGATCAAGAATGAGGGTCTGGGACTATTTTAGGGCTAACTAGGGATGTTTGTGGCCTACACAAAAGATGGATAACTGTGATAATAGGCTCTAAGATAGGTCTAGGGATAAGCTAGGGACATGTAGTCTCAAGTATCACTCTTAGCACTAAAATACCACTTTTTATTGATTAAATTTGTGCCCCCCCAATTTATTATAAAAATGTTGCAAAGTGAAATGACTAAGATAAAGGAAAAAGAAGTGTACTTAGACTTACTTAGGAGGTGAAGCCCATGAAGTTGGGTTTGAGTATGTGAATCATTCTCTAATATGTGTCTTTCAAGTGAAACATGCATAAATTAGTCCTTACTTAAGTGATCAAAATCAAAAATATAAATTGAGTAAAGAAGTAAAACTGAGTAAAGATATGGGAAAGAGGAAAGGAACTAATACACCTCACTGGATACATGAATCAATGCATTAACCTAGTGATAACGTATATGTGTGTATGTATATAGTGATCAATCGATGAATATCTTGAACTAAGTTGATAACCTACTCAATCATCATGTGTGGGTGGATCAAGAATTCAATCCGGTTTTGACTCCATCATTTACCACCCCTATTTGGTGGATCATGACTTGTGAATAACTTGGATTGGACTGATGATGTGTCTAACCCTCCCATGTAGGTGGCTCAAGAACTCAAGTCAATTATGAATCCATCATTTCCCATCCATGTGTAGTAAATGCATCTAAAATTGAACTTCATGAAGTACTGTAAATGTTTAACTAGTTATATCTAACTGTGTATGTCAGCTCTATAACCACTCATGTACATTAGGTAACTCTAAAACCAATGCATATGGAGTAAGGCATGAAAATGATTTATAATTAGAATGTGATGTTAAGTATATACAACGTAGATAATGACATGGAATTTATCATTACATATGATCAATTGGTGTATAAGTGAGCATACAAAAATAATGTGATGTGCACATACCCCTAAATTTGATATTTGAGGATATGGATTCTAGACTAAGTTATAATAATATGTATCTAGGTATTTGAACTGAATATGGGAATGGTCATGCCATGTATGATGCCCCAAATCTGAGTAAACTAATATGAATATGAGCTGAACTAATATGAATATAAGCAAAACTGAGTATAACTAATAAATCTATAAGTGAATTTGTGTAAACCTATACTGTACCTACTATAATTTTTTGGACAATCTAGGTTTTTTATAAAATCAAGGCTACTAGACAGTAGTACCATGTCTTAGACAATAGTGTCATTGTTTAAAATATGGTAATGGTGTCCCTATTTGGGTGCTAGTGTCCTCATCTAATTTTTGTGCAACTATACTGCTTTTTGGGTCACTATTTTCCTATTGTGTTTACCTATATCTAATTTTCTATAATTGAGCCTGTGTGCTAGAAAATGTATTATAAGTGAAACATCGAACCCTGATCTCTATGATAAACCCTTGTGAATGCCCCCTCTTTTGAGGGGAGTTGTTGAACTTGTGCAAGAACTGTCCTTAAAATAAAAATCTCTACAAAATTTGCATTAGATGGAGCATATATGATAACCATATAATAATCTAATATAATGTGCATACATAACATAAGAATATAAGATAATATGAGAATAAGTATATAATGTAAGATGTATGTCATGTCTAGAATTCACAAGGGTGTTAAGATAGATATAACAATGTATGTAACAATAAATCTAAGTAAAACTGGGTAACTATTTAGAAGGATGGGGCATGATGTCCATCACAACACCCAAGTAGGAAGGGTAGATGCGTGAGGTCTCTCATGGCATTAAAAACTAGGGTGTGTAGCAAGTAAAGACAAGTGTCATGGCCATGACACATATAATAAATCATACATACAAAACACATGAGGCACACTAATACAAGTGACATGGGCACATGTCACTAAATCTAAGAAAATAAGACATACAAGTACATGTTCAGATGTCCACACTTGTAAGAAAAAATCAAGTTGGCTTAGATCCACATATAAGGACATGTTAAAATGTCTACATACACAATCAAGAAAGGCACACACAAGGACATGGGAAATTTTCCAAAGCATACATATTTCAAATAAAAGGGGTGCAGAGCCAAAGAATAATGGCATATTCAAATTCCCTCAAATAAAAGAAGCATAGAGATACAATCAAGTATAAATTAGGAAAGCTAGAAATTAAAGTATGCATGAATATGGAATATAAATATGTGTAAGAGATAAGTTATACATATGTTAAGTCTAAATTAGTAATAGATAAAAAAAATCTGAGTAAGAGTAGCATGATCAATATCAAGATATAACAATGTTAACATTGGGATGTAGAGTATAGAAAGATAGAACCTGGTAATCAATATTTTAGTGGGTGAATGTGTCAAGTGAAGATGCATGTGTCAGTGTTTATTCCCCTAGTGGGTAGATAATAGCAAGTCTAGATCGGTGTAGTGGATCTAGATCCTGTATCAATCTATAAGCACTTGACAAAAATAAGTGAAGCATGTATGTATGATACAACTAATTATACTAAGATAGCTAACATATGTAGTGTCTATAAAATATAATAAATGTAAACATAGAAATGCATATAATCTATAATTTTGTATTTTTCAAGTAAGTATTTGAATGTTTTGTAAGTTTTTTGAAATATCATATTATTTTTGTATTTTCTATATATAAGATATGTACAAACAATATGAAAATTAACTTTGTAAAATGATCAAGAGAGAGGGAAAGTATGTACAAGAAGGAAGGAACAATACTAACTGATGAGTCTCATGGGAGACTCACTATCACTGTGGCCTATGTCAAATAAGGGAAATGTGATCATGTGTGTTATGTGAAAGGGCAAGTGTGGTCCCATAATCTATTATACTAAGTAATCTATATTTGGATCTACCTGTGTAGTGATGCTAGGAATCTATGATGTTGATTATGGTACTTTGTGAATTGTATGGGTCTTAAGAACCCATCTAGTAGAAGAATATGTAGGTGGCATATGTGCCCTATGTTGAGAACCCCAAGAACTTAACAATACTAATCTTGGTAGAAAGTGAGTAGAGGGAAGTCCTCTAGAATATATAACAAATCTTTGATGTAGGGGTTTCTCTAATAATGGTTTATGTGGGAGAGTATGCATATATGTCAATAATGTATGAGTAGACATTACTTATATTAGTGTCTCCATTAAAATCTATGGTGTATCAATAGGAACTATGATTGGAGCTGTAATTGATAATTGTGTTGTATCTAGTAATTGTGTTGTAACTAGTAACTATGATATAACTTCCTGTGGAATAGGTAGAGGATACTCATATGGAAGACCCTCAACTATGAACACTTGATTTACATGTATATATTTTAGGTATATGTGTATTATGGATGGGATGGCTCATAGTTTTTATATCCATGGCCTACCCAATAACATATCAAACATGCCTGCACTAGGTACTACTAAGAATTGAGTAGCCACATGTGTTAGTCCAACCTATAATGGAAGCACAATCTCCCTGAAGGAGATCTGAACCTGATCACTAAAACCATTGATAAATATGTCTTTAGGGGATATATCATGCTCTAAATACCCCAGATGATGTAAAATTATGATAGTGCACATGCTAATTTTTGACCCATTATAAAACATAACACTCTAAATAGGATGATGATCTATGTAGTCTCATATAAAGAGTGCATATAAATATGTATCATCATCAATAATTTCCTACTTTGATAAGGTGATGAATGGTGTATCTAGAACTATAGTGTGATAGATACCAATGATATTATGCAATGGGTGTGCCTCCTCTATAATAGTTTGATATGAAACTAGTGGTGGATATGCATGATATGTGTAGTAAACACCTAAAGTGATCCCTACCATATTTTTTATGTGATTTGGAAATGGATTTGAGAATATATCTAATGTGTTAGCTTCTATTTTTTGTACTTTTTATGCCTATATGGGTGTGTCCACACTAATAATGTTGGCCTTAATCAAATCTTGTATCTTATGTTTCAAGATAATGCATTTATTTATTTCATGTCTTGGTACCATGTGCTACTCATAGAATACATTAGAATCATAGTTATTTAGAAGAGGTCATGTTGTATCAACCTCTTTGATGGAAGGGAGAGATATGACATTGCATTCCAAGAGCTACTGTAAAACTTGTGCTGAAAATTTTGGAAGGTTGGTGAAGACTCTACATGGAGGAGCTGATAAAACCAAGAAAGGAGATGGCTTTGAAGTTGTGTTAGCTATGGGATTTTGATCACTCTTGTTTTTAGTGGCCCTTACCTTTAATGGAGGCTTACTTGAACTCTTAGTAGTTGATTTTGATCTAATTGTATATTTTAGTGTACCCATTAATAGAAACTTGACTTCTCTTTATATTATTATGTGGCACAAATATATGAATGTTGGAAACTTCTTAAACAAGATAACTTCATGTAATGCTAGTAGAAGACTCTATTTAAATATGTCTTGAAGCTCTTTATCTACCATGGGGCTAGTCAATTTAGCTAATATAGTCTTGTATTGTAAGATGTATTTTTCAATAGGCTCATTTGAATTTTGTTTCAATTATGCAACTTAAGCATATAAAATCATATCACTAATGTTTATGGAGAAGTATGCTAAAAACATGTCTGCCAAAGGATTGAAAGTTGTGATAGATTGATTTGGTAAGTCATAAAACCATTATAAGGAATAATCCTTTAAACTACGTGGAAATAACTTTGTGATAAGCCAATTATTAGACACATAGTCCAAACATGCTACGTGAAAAGCTTGGATATGATGCTCTAGGTCATCTTTACCATCATACAATGTAAGCTTAGATTCCACAAATCTGTATCACAAGGGAGTTGTCATTATGTGATGTGCCAAAGGTGTATATAAGAGAACATTAGAATCCAAGGCATGTAATGGCCTAGTGGGTCCCTTATCAAGATGTAATACCTTAAACTATAGAGTATGAACCTCATGCATAAGGGATTTTACATCTAGAGTGGAGGAACTAGCCATAAGTGATGTAGATTTTAATGAAGGTGGTTGAATTACAATTGTTGGTTGTGCTAGCTGAGTTGGCCCCACTATAGGTGTAACAATGTTATTAGGTAGGGGAGTTGAAGATTGTATATTATTTTATTTTTGAAGTTCATCCTAAATAATAGTGATGAGGTTATCTTACATATCCAAATGTTTTGATACAAAATCTTGCAATTATTTCTTATTGATCTAATCAAATCAGTTGTTGAATTATGTCATTATAGTTTGGGAAGTAGGAAAACAAGTTGTATATTTTGAACCTTTAGAGAATTTTAATCTAAGAAAGATTGAAAAAAATATATTGAAACAAATTTGAAGTTTTAGAACTAATATCTGAGCATAGACACAAAAATAATATAAACCCTAAGAACATTTAGGGTTAGGATTTGAGCTATGTTCAAAGTAAGTCAGGTTCACCAAATATTTTAACCTTTTAAGACTTAGTGTATGTAAATCTTATGTTTGTTAAATATTTGAGTAGACTAAATCGAGGAAATAATATGTAATAAATACAACCACTGATTTATTATAGAATTAACTTTTCTTAAAATAGAAATAAATAGTATAAGTAATGACTTGGCTAGAAAATAACCAATGAGATGTAAAAGGGTTGGTTAAGTGGGTTGGTTGTGCCTATCCCCACCTAGGTTCAAATATCACAATGTATTTATAGGCCATATGTGGCTATTTGAATTGACATAATGCTTTCAATTATAAATGGTGGCCATTTATGTTGGTTTAATGGTTCTTGGGAACTAGGCTCCCTGATTATGCCTCAAATTTAGTTCATAATTTTGATTAAAAATCTATCCAGGCAAGGGTCCCATCAACCTTGATATCTATCAAAAAAATGACTTAACTAGAAAATAACTGGCACATATGATCTAGGAGCTAGAAACTAAGATGGAAGTTGGTCTAAGTGTTGTAAACTAAATCCTAGTGTTAGAACCTTTCCTAGATAGTAGCACCATAATTGGACAATAACACCATTATTGGAAAAGTGGTGGTAGTGTCCTTTGTGCAAGACTATCTTAAGCTTCTAGGTGTACCCATGACTGGATATTTAAGGTTTGTTCCTATGTGCATGAGTTTTGGAACCCTGTATTCTACCTGTAATGATTGATTTATTATACAAACCCTAATCCTCGATGTAACTAAGTTGCCTAACTAATATGAGTGTAAAAGTTTATTTATTATTAGGGTAGGTAGGACATCCTCAACACCCCATTATGAAGAGAGTTGCCTACATACCAATACTTTGAGGAAGGATCAAGCCAAATGTAGTTCTCTCCACCTAAGTTCTAGTGTAAGTGCAAGTGATGCTAGTATGATAGTGTTCTTGAGTGCCTTGAATGTGATTGAGACTAGAAATATGGATAATCTAAGCTTAGGGATCCTATAGATGGTAGTATGTAGAAGTAAGGCAGAATAGGGATTTATAACCTTAATTATGCTCAACTTGTTATGAGTTTGAATGTGTATTTTGCATCTTATTTTCATAAATTGGTTAGAGGGATAAAATTCATGAATATATATTATTTTATTACTTGTGCATGATATAAAACATGTCTAGGCTAACCCTAGGAGGCTTTAGTTTTGAAAAGATATCTATTTAGGAAAAGACAGGGCAAATGACATTAGCACCATTTTGGGGACACTAGAACCATTTGGCGCTAATGTCCTTATTATGGTGTTAGTGTCCAGATAGTAAAACACTAGGCATAAAGAGCCAGGATCAAGAAATGAGGGTCTAAGACTACTTTAGGGTAGACTAAGGATGCTTGTGGCTCATAGAAAGCTAGATAATTATGATAATAGGTTTTAGGATAGGTCTAGGGTTAAGCTAGGGATAGGTAGTCTCAAGTAGCACTCTTAGCAATCAAATACCACTTTTGGGTGATAACACAATGTTATGGACTATGAAGATATAAACTTTTATTCTATGTCATTTATTAGCTCTCTTAAAAATAGGTATCAACAACTAGATCAAACTAATGCACTTGCAACAATTATGGGATAAATTTAGTTAAGAGTTTTATTTACTTCAAAACAAAGTTCTTACTTTTAATATTATTTATAATCCAAGTGCATACAGTGTTGTGCTTCATGGTTACACTCAATAGGAGCAATGATTGATAAAAGCATTGCTTGCATATAATTTGCTCATGAAGGCAAGATCACATCTTTTTCCAAAGAAGGAGAATATTTAGAGTGAAAGCATAAAAAAAAAGACATGTATTTTACTATTATATAAAAAGATACAAATATTGGCATATTAGTAGAGGCATATGACAATAAATTTTGTAAAAGATAAATCAAAAAGTCCAATCCCATAGTCTGGAGTATTTATTTATTCATATCTAGATACAATAGAAGGCAAAGTGGTGGTTCACAAAATTTGAATATTAAGATACTCCATATTACTATGATTATCATGATATAAATTACATAAAATATTAATATGACACACATGATCTAGGGATACCACATCACATATTTTATGGTATGACACGCATGATATAAAAAATATGTTGACTATTAATCAAGTTATAAAAATCATATTATCTATTACATAAATAATAAAAGTAAACAAGTATAGTTATTAGAAGAATATACCATCCAGGTATATTATTTACTTAGTCTAAAAGTTACTAAATCTTAAAAGTAACTCATATGTAGAACCATCTATGACAAACACAATTTATCATCATGTACATATTTCTCAAATTATAACAAACTAGTCATAATTAATTTCAAGGCTCAATACCTTATATTTAAAGTCTTAACTCACATTGAAAAACAAACCAACTTTCATATTTAACTAGTTGTAATTTTAATGGGTTATTTGATATTTATGGTATACCACATCACATATTTTATAACTTGATTAATAGTCAACTTATACCATAATTATAAGCACACATCTCATTAAGTCAAATATATACTATATATGTCTATATATAAACATCACATTCACATAGATATATATATCATATATGTGTATATGTACATAATTTATCCTCGTCAAAAGACATATATCAAAATACAATATTATCATAACTAACAATGTATCCATTATGCTCTAAGTAATCGACTATCATACCCTTAGAGTATAATGTACACAACTATTATTCATTCCACTTCTATTTTTCATTTAAAACTTCATATAGTTCAAACAAAATTAATATCAATACCTAATCTAGAAATAACATACAAATAAAATATAATATTTCTATTTTCCATGAACCCATGATCTTAATTTCCATTAAATTAACTTGCAATTCAAAAATCCATATCAATAGAAAACTATACAAATCCATTTTGTCTCATTTACCCATAATTTGGTTTCAAAAATAGGTATACCATTTCCATGATTTTTGTCAAACAAGTCTCTAAACTAATTATCAAACTCAGATTTTAAATAACTATTTAACAAACAATTCTAACGTACAACCAAACTTAACAATTTCTATTGAATAGACTATGCACAGTCAACCTTATAATTTCATGCTCAATTTTTAATGTTCAAACTTGCCGACTACTTTATGAACCATTTTGAATACACTACAAGATTTATTTAACACGTTAGTTATATAAACACAAAAAGGGCTTGAACTAAATACCTAATCACATAAACACTATACAAATTATATATAATGACTTGTATATATGTGTATGTGAAATTATCCGATATCCTTATATCGATCTCATCATAATATCAATGACATGAATACATTATTAGATACCAAGATGGGTATAATAGTATCCTCATATAAAATAATTCCACATAAATATTAAACGTAATGTTTATATGGAACTTAACCACTCACAAAATTTACCCTAGAATGGCATAATTTTAACATTCATTCCAAACTCAAGACCACCTACTCGTACCTATATATTTTATCTTAGGCAAACCAATAAAATATACATAGTCAGTTGAATATACATAAGCTTAGGGTTTCTATTTATATATACAAAATTAAGTTTAATAATAGAGGGTTTTAAAAACATATGCTCAGTCCATCGATATAAGATAAGAGTTTTCTAAATAATCAATACACAATCAATTATATATATGCAATTAGGGTTTCTAACATATATTACCAGATAGTTTTATATAAACTCAAGGTTTTTAAAATATTCCCTACCATTTATATGATTTTAAGGTTTCAAACAAAAAACATAGTTTATCTATAATTGTTAAAACCTGAATGTAAAAATTCTCATTTCATGGTTTGAGTTTAAGTAAACATACCAAAACTAAAACCTATTCTACGTATATTAATTACACACAGTCCTAGTCCTTAATTTTAAGGATTTTTGGGATACAAATTTAGTTTTGTGGAAGGTCGAGCCATTCATAGGGCTAAATTTGTATCTATTAAATATATAGGTAGGAAATCAGCCAAAAGCATAGTAAGACAATTATACACATAATTCCCTATATATACACAACAAAATAATGAAATAACTTCACCAACCTCAAAATAACTTATAAATTTGAAATTTTTTGCACCAAAAAATTTCTTCACTCCTCTCTACTCACTCTTTTTCTTATTTTTTTATGTGCCCTTTGCTCTACCTCCTTCTTATCATCATTTCTCCATCAACCTCTCTCATACATTCAATACATGTAGCTGTAACATCAAACTCATAATTTGCCATAGTTTCATCATGTAAAACCCTAATATCCATAAATCTATTTGCTAATCTAGGATAAATTGAGTTTTAACCAAACAATAATTCCCTAAATATCTTGAATATTCTAAAACAACTTAATCCTTATTTTAATCATCTTGTATCTACATGGTCTTTTTTACTTCAGTTAATTATCATGAGTTGACTTTATAGAGTCTTTAATCATTATAACCCATGGAATTTCGAATAGTTGACAACTGATCCAAAACTCAGAAGTTTTGATTGACAGTATTTCAAGAACAAAAAAAATAACACAATAACAATGAATTCTCTAAGAAGAGATGTTTTATTACTCAAGATCACAATACAACTATATGTTTATCTCTCAGAAGAGATGTATGATTTCCATTTTGGGTTACATCTTCATTTATACATATTTTAAAAGTAGGAGGAGTATGTGGAATGTCACCAATCTCAAGGGAGATTAAGTGGTTTGACTTCCATGATTTAAAATAATACAAAATTCAAGGAATTACTATTTTTAGAAACTTACTATTTTTAGACTGCACTACTAAAATTAAAATTTAGGGAACTTCCCTTAGGTTTTCATGGGTAAAAAACTCGATCAAATATTGATGCCATCTCATCACATTCTCCTCATTCTTATCTTTTCAATGGTTCAAATGGGGAGTTGATTGGAGATACAATGCAAAAGTTATGGCTCCCAGAAGTTCCATCATCAATTGGGGTAAAATCGTCACCTGAATTGTTGCCTAGATCATTCCTCCCTCCTTGAGAAGCAATGGTCCCCATTGCATCAATATTCCTCATTAGGTGTGGTAGTTGTGTCTTAATTTGATTCTCTATGAGCCACTCACCTTGGTGGCTAAGTTGGCCCCTTTTGGCCACCTGATAAAGTGGAATAGAGCATCCTCTTTTTGTCTTCATCCAGGTGTCCACAATCTAATGCTCCTCCACTAGAGAAAAACTCTATGGATCAAGCTCATCAATGTCTAGTTATTATGCTACGATTGAAGTGTCTAATAGAGGTGGATAATATGGTTTGAGGAGCTCCATATTGACTATTGGATGCAGACCAAGGTAGGCTAGTAGATTCAACTCAAAAGCATTTTATCCAACTTTTTTGGTGATGGTATAGGGACCATATCATAGAGGCCAAAATTTTCTATGTGGGCCTACAATTTTTTCCTTCTAAAGTCATACCCAAACCTTGTCACCCACAATAAAATGGTGTGAAATCCTATGTTTATCATGGTGTTGCTTATACTTCTAATTCATCTTCTCCAAAATGTCATGAACTTGATGTTGGATGTGTTTCATTTGTTCAATGAACTTTGTTGCTTTTGCTACCTCAGATCTTCCATGAGGTGTGTAGTCCATGGTGGAGAATGAAATGGCTATATCAATTGGTTCCATGGGTTGGAACCCAAAGCATAATTGGAATGGACTATGCTTGGTAAAGCTATGTAGGGCCCAATTGTATCCATGTTGTATGAAAAGAAGGCCCTCATCCCATGTGCATGGATGTTGGAGTGATACATCTAAATCATGTGAACAATCAAGTGATTCACCACCTCTGTCTAACCATTAGTTTGTGGATGGAAGGATATGGACTTCATTAGCTTGGTATCCATCATCTTCCATATAATGGACCAAAAGATGCTCAGGAACCTACTATCTCAATCTGAGACAATGGACTTGGGGAGACCAAAATGGAGCCATACATGACTAAAATATAGTTGAGTGGTTTCTTCAGCAACTATATTTTTTTACAAGAAATCATGATATCCATTTTTGAAAAATGATCAACTAAAACAAAAATATAGCACTTGCCATGTTTTGAAGTGGGTAAACCTGAGAGAAAATCCATTGAGACAGATTCCCAAGAGCTGGTTGGTTTTGGAAATGGCATGTACAATCCTTGATTCTTATTTGTTGGCTTGGATATCACACATGGGGTGCAATATTTGAGATACCTTTCCACATCCTTTCACATATGGGGCCAGTAGAAGTGTTTTTGAAGAAATACCAATGTATTTTCTACACCAAAGTATCCATCTATCTTACTAAAATGTACTTCCCATATCATCTTCTGTTGCTCTACAGTTGGAACACAAATGTGCCCCATATGACATAGGACATTATATTTCTAATAAAAATTAGAAACATGTTTACCTTTTTGAAGTACCTGATATGTATCAGCAAAGGTAGGATCTACTTCATACAAAGCACCCCAAGTGGTAGTCTTATGTTTATACAGGTCAATAAATATTGTGAGTGTAGTAATTAGTGGGTGGCTCAGATAATCTATGGCCATATTTGAGATCCCATTTTTATGTTTGATTATCAGATGGAATTGCTATAGATATGTGGCTCACTTTTGGTGCCTCTCATTTCATAGTTTGCTCTATGTCTGAATGAATTCTAATGGTCTATAGCTAGTATTGATGACCATCTCTTTCCCCAAGATGTAGTGTTTCCATTGTTTACAGGATTGCATAATGCTATAGATCTCCTTATCATATGTTAGGTATTTCCTAAATATATTAGTGAAAGTTTCCCTATGATATGCAACAGGATGGCCATGTTGCATGATGATAGCTCCCATGTCATATTTCGATACATCTGTCATCAACTCAAAAGGTTGATGTAAATTTGGCAAGGCAAGAATAGGGGCTAAGCAAAGTCTATTCTTTAAATTCTCAAATGCCTTTTGTTGTATTTCACTGATTTTTAAACAAAAAATACAAGTGTAGTACATTCAAAAATCACTTGTTCATGTTTAAGAGATCCTTCAAATTTTCACTTTCTTGTGTTTAATTTTGCATAAAGAAAGTAAAATCAGAATTAAAATGAAGATCATAATGCAATAATAATTATAAAAAATCAAAGATAACACCAACAAATTGATAACGGAGTTTGGCTTCAATAGCCTACATCTCCGGGTCCATTCAAAGTGAAGATCGTTCTATTAAAATTGGTGCAACAAAAGACTTCCAAAACCTTTCCAAGTCTTCAATTTCTCCTTCTCTAATATTTATTTGCTTGAAAATATTTCTCTTAGACCTGAAAACAAAATCCCAAGGCCGTACAAGGCAAAAACAAGGCTCTAATCCTCTTAATTCTTTTTACATAGTCATATTTTCATGTCAATACAAGTAAAAATTACTCCTTTTTATAACATTTCAGCCACTGTGGCTGAAGCAGTCAAGACCTTAGCCTTTTAGGCACCAGATCTCAAGTTCCAAACTCTCTTCCTCCTTTCTAGGTGCCTAGGGAAGTGGGCAAGGGCGTCCTTCCTCCATGAGCATGCTTTGACCAAGGATTTAGTCCCACATTTGCTAGGAGTGGTTATTTTAATGCTTTAAATAGAAATTTGTTGACATTTTCAAATGAGAAAGTTTTGGGTGCCAACTTTGGATGCCACCTAGCCTATTCAAATGCCTAGGAATGAGGGAGGTGCTTAGTGTTTGTGGCGTAGAGGTTTGGTGCCTATTTTGATTTTGAAAAGGTCAAATATCATGTGCATCAAATAAAACACCTAACAATTTTTTTTCCCCCTAGTTATTTGCCATGTGTCAAATGGAGATTGGTCCACTTGGCATTCCTCAACTATGCCACATCACGTTTGACATCCCTATCGCATGATTTCTTCAACTGGCTATATCTTAAGCATTCAAACTCCATTTTTGAGTTGCAAAAAGTGCTAGAAAGCTCTCGATGAATACTACAATGTGCAAATGATTTGAATTGAATTTGAAGACTTTGAAAAATATAATGGTACATGGGTCCACCTAGATCATTCCTCCCCACTGGGAACTTTTGGACCTCTGAAAGTTAAAATTAATTGGTAATGAGGTGAGGGTATTTTTCCCTCACCTTTCTGACTTCCATCCATCTAGCCTTGCTTGGGTGCATCCCTTTGAGACCAACATGAAGATATTAAACATTACCTCTTCGAGAAGTCCGCATATTCCTGTCAAGTATAGTATCTTCCTGCAATTCTATTAGATATTCAGGAGAAAAATCATCAACGGAAGGAATGGATACTTTCATCATGATCAATGATCATTGGAGGCTCATACAATTTCAAATTTTCCACATTTACAACTGAATAAATCTGCATGTAAGATGGTAAATCTAATCGAAAAACATTTGTGCCAATTTTTTTCATTATCCAAAAAGGACCATACTGGATTGGTTTCAAATTTTTACCTTCACCTGTCAGTCTTTCCTTACTAATGTGAAGCCATACCACATCACCTACAACAAATTGGTGATCAATACGATGTTTGTCATGCTTGGCTTTGTACTTGACTTGACTTTTCTCCAATTGAGTATGAACAGTCTGATGAATGAGTTGTATTTGTTCAATGAATTTCTTGGCTCAAATGGCCTCTTTTGGATCACCAACAGCTGTATCCTGTCCATAACAAACATCTAGAGGAGATTTAGGCAAGTATCCATAACAAACTTCAAATGGAGATTTCATAGTAGAAGAATGAAGTGCCTGATTATATGCATGTTTTATGTAACACAATTTTTCATCCCATAACTTTGGATTTTTATTGTTATAACCCCTAAGCAAATGTACCACAGTGCGGTTCACAACCTCTATTTGTCCATCGATTTGTGGATGAAATGCAGTGCTCTTTTTTAATTTAGTGTCCATTAGTCCCCACAAAGTTGACCAAAACTCCCCAATAAATCAAGAATCCCGATCAAAAATAATTGAAGTAGGCAAACCAAAATGAACCCATACATGTTTAAAGAACAAATATGCAGTGACTTTGCCAGTAATCTGCTTATTGCAAGGAATCAAAACACACATTTTGTTAAATCTATCCGCAACCACATATAAATAGTCATGTTTTCTTTGTGTCATAGGCAATCCCCCCACAAAATCCATAGAGATACTTTCCCAGGGGTGAGTAGGAATAGGTAGAGGAGTGTAAAGTCCCAATTTCCTGTTACTAGGTTTACTTGTGGCATAAAGAGTATATCCCCTTATATATTTAACAACATTTTCCTGCATACGAGGCCAATAACAATACATTTTCAAATGTGCAACCATTTTATCAACTCCAAAATGACCAAAAATAAGAGAAGTATGTGCTTCTCTAATCATGTGCACCCTCTCATTTTAAGGAATACATAGTTTACCCAAATGATACAAAAGATCATTGTGTACATGATAGTCCAATTCTTCTACTTGTCTACTACTCATCAAGTCTTTACAAACATCTTGAAAATCAAGATCATTCACATATTGTTCTTTACAACTTTCATGAGACAAAGAACCATGTTGTAAAAGAATAGATGCAAGAACCATAAGAGGCCTAGATAGCATATTTGCAACCTTATTCTAAATTTCTTTTTTATACTTGATCACAAGATGAAATTGTTGTAAGAAACCCATCCAACGAAAATGTCTAGACTGTTGTAGCTTATTTTGTGATTGGAGATACTGTAAGGGATGATGATCTGTATGTATTATTGTTTCTTTGCCCATTAAGTAATGTTTCCAGTTTTTAACACTTTGAACCAACGCATACAATTCCTTATCATAAGTTGGATATTTTCTTACTGCACTTGTAAAGGTTTCAAAATGATAACAAATTGGTTTCTTACCTTGCATTAAAATAGCTCCCATAGCATACTCACTTGCATCTGTCTTGATCTCAAATGGCTGTTGTATATCAAGAAGTGCCAAGACCGAAGCAATACTTATCTTTTCTTTCAAAGTATCGAAGGCTTTTTGATGTTTGCCTCCCCATTGAAAGACCTGTTTCACACTTGTCAAAGAATGCAAAGGTGATGCAATATATGAAAATTGAGCAATAAACTTCCTCCAAAACTGGACTGCACCAAGAAAACTCCTAACCTCAGTTGTGTTAGTGGGTGTAGGCCAATTAACAATGGCTGCCACTTTTGCAGGATCAATTTTCAATTTACCATGTCTTATAATGTAACCCAAGTATATCAAAGAGGTCTTGCCAAATTCACATTTTGAAATTTTTAGATAAAGTTTTTCCCTTCATAATGCATCCATGACTTTCTTAATGTGGATCACATGCTCTTTCCATGACTTGTTGAAAATCAATATGTCATCTAAGTAAACTATAACAAATTCATCAAGGAACTATCTAAAAACATCATTCATCAATCTCATGAATGTAGTCGGGTCATTACACAAATTGAAAGGCATAACAAGCCATTCAAACAACCCCTGTTTTATCTTAAAGGTAGTTTTCCATACACCACCTTCATTAATTCTTACTTGATGATATCCACTTCTCAAATCTAGCTTAGTGAAATAAATAGCATGTTTTAATTAATCCAACAAATTATATATACGAGGATGAGGGTAATGATTCTTAATAGTAATTTTGTTTAAAGCATGAAAATCAACACACATTCACCAAGTGCCATCTTTCTTTGGCACCAAAATAATTGGTGAACCAACAAGAGATGAACTTGGATGAATAAGATCTCTATCCAATAGATCCATTACTTATTTCTTGATTTTCTCATTTTCCACCACTGATAACCTGTACATGCCAATGTTAGGGAGAGGAGAATCCTGCAATAGCTGAATTTCATGTTGAACTCCCCTTTTAGGAGGTAAGCCTTTAGGATCTTGAAATACATCATCGTAAGTAGAAATGATTTCAACCAATTTATTCTTGTGTCTAGGATCACACTTTTCCAAAGCTTGAGTATATTCTTTTTCCTTAGACTTAATCAACATGAGACAAAAAGTCTTGCTTGAATTAACTAGTCTTTTCATTTGCCCTACTGTAACCAAGGAAAGACTTGTTCTAATGTGATGTGCCCTAACTATATATTCAATGCCATCCTTAACAAACAAGTACTTATTCTCCTCTCTATAAAAGATTTCTTTTCTATCATAAAGATATGGGCTTCCCAAAAAAATCCCACATATTTCCAATGGAACAACATCCAACTCAACCTCATCTACGAACATGGATGTGATGGCAAACCTTAGCCTACAAGTTTGTGAGACTTGTAGCTTCACATTGTCACACACCCAACCTAGTGGATAAGGCTTCAGATGGGGATTGGTTTGTAAGCCTAGCTTCTTAACAACCTCTTCAGAAATTAAATTTGCTTATGAACCACTATCAAATAGAGTGTCAATCTTAGTATGCTTTGAATCAAATCTAATGTGGAACAATTCATTTCTTTTCTTATCAACATGCACAAAATTTTATCTAGAAGAAGATGCATCATTTGATGACTTAGTGATAGAAAGAGAAAAATCATTATGTAAACCCATAGCTGTGATCTTAGTTTCATCACCTGAATCTAATCCTAAGTCTTGAACCATAGCATTAGCCTTCTTTTCTTTCTTTTAAAACTTTTTAGGCCTTAACTCAGGATGTAGTTTCCAACACTTAGACTCATCATGATTTTTCATGCAATGATTACAAAATGGTTTTCCTTCTTCTTCTTTTTTAACAAGATAAGTGGATTTCTATTTACCCTTTCCTGCTGAACTTTCCCCTTTGGAATGCTTAACATTAGATTGCTTACTTTTTACTTTAGGAAAAGATTCTTTTGATTGTTTTCCTCTAGCCTCTAAATGAGTGGCTTGAACACATACTGCATCTAAATTAGTGGGATTGAACATAAGAATCATATGTCTTAAGTAACTATGCAACCCACCTATATATTTTAGCAGTGTTTCCTGTGTGTATAGAGGAACATTCAAAAGTAAAGCTTTTTTCTTAAAATCTTGTGTATAATCTTGAACACTTTGGCCTTTTCCTTGTCTGAAACTTTGCCAATCCATCATGGCTTGTTGCATATAGCCTAAAGGATAGAATTGCAATCTGAGTTCTTCAATAAATTCATTCCAAGTAGAAATTGAGTTACCTTTTTAAAGCTCAGCTTCCTTCAATTTATTCTCCCACCAGATGAGAGCTGTACCTCCCATATGAAGAGTAGCCAAATGCATTTTTGACTCATCCCCTATAATCTTTTAGACCCTGTAATAAACTTCAATCTGTTTGACCCAATTATCCAACTTTTTAGCATTAACTTTGCCATTAAACATTGGTAATTCAAACTTAATATCCAATTTTAGTGAAGGGAGAGATTCCATAGTTTTTTTACCATCATCCGATGGAGAAGGTTTTTTGGTTTATTTACCTTTTGATTCTCATGAATCACCTTCTTTTTCATTCTTGGATTTCCTTTGTTTGTCATGGTATAGTTCCTCAACCATGCTTCTCATGTCCATGAAAGCTCAATGAAAAGCTTGTTCAGATTCCATCTCTTCTTCGGCCATCCTTGAAGCACGCCTTGAACCAATATTTGGATTATACTCAACGAGTTTTCCTCCACCCTTTTGGAATTTAGACCTTGTCAACATACACTAGCAATCATTATTAAAAAACAACTGCTCTAATACCAAAAATCTGATATGTAAACAGAAAATACAAGTGTAGTACATTCAAAAATCACTTGTTCATGTTTAAGAGATCCTTCAAATTTTCACTTTCTTATGTTTTATTTTTCATAAAAAAGTAAAATTAGAATTAAAATGAAGCTCAAAATGCAATAATAATCATAGAAAATCAAAGATAACACCAGTAAATTGATAACAGAGTTCGGCTTCAATAGCCTACGTCTCTGGGTCCGCTCAAAGTGAGGACCATTCTATTAAAATTGGTGCAACAAAAGGATTCCAAAACCTTTCCAAGTCTTTAATTTCACCTTCTCTAATCTTTATTTGCCTATAAATATTTCTCTTAGACCTGCAAACAAAAGCCCAAGGCTGTACAAGGCTCTAATCCTCTTAATTATCTTTACACAGTCAGATTTCTGTGTCAATACAAGTAAAAATTACTCCTTTTTATAATATTTCAGCCACTATGGCTGAAGTGCTCAAGACCTTAGCCTTTTAGGCACCAGGTCTCAAGTTCCAAACTCTCTTCCTCATTTCTAGGCACTTAGGGAAGTGGGCAAGAGCGTCCTTCCTCCATGACCATGCTTTGACCAAGGATTTAGTCCCACATTTGTTGGGAGTGGTTATTTTAATGCTTTAAATAGAAATTTTGTTAACATTTTCAAATGAGAAAGTTTTGGGTGCCAACTTTGGATGCCACCTAGCCTATTCAAATGATTAGGAATGAGGGAGGTGCTTAGTGTTTATGGCATGGAGGTTTGGCACCTATTTTGATTTTGAAAAGGTCAAATATCATGTGCATCAAATAAAACACCTAACAATTTTTTTCCCCGAAATTATTTTTCATGTGTCAAATGGAGATTGGTCCACTTGGCATTCCTCAACTGTGCCATGTCACTTTTGACATCCCTGTCACATGATTTCTTCAATTGGCTATATCTTGAGCATTCAGACTCCATTTTTCAAATCGCAAAAAGTGCTAGAAAGCTCTCGATGAATACTAAAATGTGAAAATGATTTGAATTGAATTTGAGGACTTTAAAAAATATAATGGTACATGGATCCACCTGGATCATTCACCCCACTAAAATGTAGCTTTAGCTCCTCCTTTAGTCACTTGGATTAGTGACCCAGCAACATGTGAAAATCCAAGAATAAACATGTGATAGAAAATTTTAAGACCCAAGAAGCTGTGAAGTTCTATGAGGATCCTTGGTGTAAGCCATTCTTGAATAACCTAAATCTTCTCTAAATCAACATGGACCCCTTACTCATTCACAACGTACCTAAGGTACTAAATTATTTTCATCTCGAATGTGCATTTGTCAAGATTTTCATACAAATTGTGCTCTTGAAGAGTTTGAAGCACCTTACAAACATGTTGCAGATGTTCTTCCCATGTTCAATTGTAGATGAGTATGTCATCTAGGTAGACAACCATGAATGAGTTGGTGAAGGGTCGCAGGATGTCATCCATCATCCTCATGAAGGTTGTAGGTGTGTTAGTTAAGCTAAAAGGTATAACTAACCATTCAAAGAGTCCCTCCTTAGATTTGAATGCAGTCTTCTAGACATCAGTGGGATCAATGGGAATTTGGTGATAGATAGATTTGAGATCAATTTTGGTGAAGAACTTCACACCATAGAGTTGGTCCAACAGGTCATCAATCCTAGGGAGGGGGTAGTGATTTTTCACTGTGATTTTATTTAGGGCTTGATGGTCAATGCAAAGCTTCCATGTTCCATCTTTCTTTGGTACCAGGATAATTGGGCTACCATAGGGTGAAGAGCTTGGTCTGATGTGACCCTTTTGGATCAATTATTGAATCTATATTTTTATCTCATTATTCTCCAAAACTGATCTATGATACATAGGATTGTTAGGTAAAGGTGATCTTGGGATCAAATCGATAGAATGTTTTACTTGGAAATGCAGTGGAACTCTTGTGGGTGACTTGAATAAGTCATCAATTTCTCCTATTTTTTGTCCCATCTACTTCTATTATTGTGTTGATTGTGTAGTTAGGATTGCAACAATGACCTTTTTGGATTTATATGGTTTGACCACCATGAGAATGAATTGCTTTGTCTTCTCCACCAATCTCTTACATTACTTAGCACTAATCAAGGAGAAAGATGTGGGAGGTGGACCTCTGGTACCCTGCAACACCACCTTCCAAGAGTGAGGGTGATTCTTTGGATTCATGATTCATAGATCATGTCGATCATACATGAATAACTAACCAAGGAGTACATCATAAATATCTAGATTGACCACATCACACAAGACTTCATCTTGGAAAGGTTTTATTACGTATGAAAGAAGACATTGATGTGTGACACAAAGGTCTCTCCCTAGGCTCAACCATCTAATACTATATGGATTTGGGTGAGGCTTCACAAATAGATTTAGACTTTTCACAACTTCAATAGAGATTAAATTCTTTTGACTCCCACTATCAAGAATGAAATGTAGAGGCTTACCTTTTACCCATAATTTTGAGTGAAACAATCTTTCCTTGTCATCTAGCCTTTCTTCATGGGTCTATGATGAAACGATGATGGTATTAGGCTTAGCATCTACAATCTCTTCTTCATCCTCTTCGACTATAGGTTGTGTATGAGACAGAGTAGTAGATGTCAATTATTTTGACTCAGAAAGTAGTAACTTGATAGCTTGACATTCTTCTTTAGAGTGAGTTTCAGTTTTGTTGTAATCACACCATTTTCTAGTCTTCCCATTCTAGGGTTTCTTATCTTGAAACTCTTTTTTCTTCTAATTTTGGCCTCATGTTTGACCTTCCTTATCACTTTTCCATTTTAAAGGCTAACTCTTCATATTTTTCCTTTCATTCTTCTGCTTAATCTTCATTGTGAACTTGTATGCCTCACTGAGGGTTTTCAAATTGAAGAGTTTAATTTCCCCTTGTATGTACCATTATATTCCACCATGATATTTGAGAGTCTTATGTTTCTCACTTTCTTGGATGCCTAATCTTGTAGATAGAGAATTAAAAATGTCTATGTAATCTTGAACATATTGGTCCTTACCTTGGTGAAGTTGTTGCCACTGTATGTAGAGATCATCATATGCTCCAATGGGATAGTAATCTTACTTTACCACTTCCATGAAATCATCCCAGGTAGGTTCCACCTCAAGGCCAATGTCATCAATATTGAACCTCTTTTTTTACACTTCCCACTAATTTTGCATGGGCAATGATGCTTTCAAAAGAGCAAAAGTGATATTTTCTCTATCGGTGAATTTATTTATAGAGAAGTAAGAAGATAATTGATCCAAATAATTTTCTATTGCATCATCATTGATTTTACCTTCAAATTTAGGAATATCAAAATTCACCTAAACCTTGAAGGGTGTTGGGGCACTTAAAGGACATTCTATGGATGAGGAGCCAGAATTTCCCGTTGAGAGTTATTGGAGAATTTGGGAAAATTATTGTAGCATCTATGCTTGTTACCATTAAAGGGATTCATTCACCATTTACTTGAAAGGATCAAATTTCTTGATGTCATCCACCATTTTAAGTCATTTAGAGCGAATAGGTGGATAGTTTGGAAGCTCTATTATTTTCCACCCAACCTTCTTGTAGCCTGACCTCATCCTCGAGATCATACACTCTTAAGACAAAGTACTCTAATACCACTAATCCAAAAATTAGAAGTTTTTATTGACAGATATTTTAAGAACACAAAAAATAACAAAGTAGCAATGAATTCTCTAAGAAGAAATGTTTTATTACTCAAGATCGCAATACAACTATATGCTTATCTTTGGGAAGAGATGTCTAATTTCCATTTTGGGTTACATATTCATTTATACACATTTTTAAATTATGAGGAGGATGTGGAAGGTTACCAATCTTTAGGGAGATTAAGTGGTTCGATTTCCATGATTTAAAATAATACAGAATTTGAGGAATTACTATTTTTAGACTACACTACTAAAATTAAAATTTGGGGAACTTCCATTGGGTTTTATAAGTTCAAAAACCATTTTAAAAATATCCATGCCATCTCACTTCATTCTCCTTATTCTTATCTTTCCAATGGCTCAAACGAGGAGTCATTTGGAGCTACGATGCAAAATTTATGGCTCCTAGAAGTTTTGTCATCAATTAGGGTAGAACCGTCGCCCAAATTATCTGTTTCTATTCGCTAATTCGCTTTCTACATTCAAAAGATGAATAAAGAAACTAAAGAAATGGACAAGGCTAGAAGTACCTGGATAAAGATTGTGCACTGTGATCCAGACGTTTGTGGGCACTCCTCTTTGGCTGTGGAGGAATGACACCTGCAAAGAAGAAAACTTGGACAAAAAGGCGTTAGATAGATAGATGGTGGGCTGCCAAGCGAAAGCTTGTTCCCAGAAGTATGAGAACTTCCTTAAGGGAGGTCAACCCACTATTTTGATAAAAGATAAATGACTGATAAATGACAGAATGCTAAAATAGACTAAAATGATAGCAAACTGAAAGAGAAAAGGAAGCAAAGGCTTACCTGGAAGAAGCTGTCGGCTTAGTCACAGTCGTCGGCGTCGGTGGTCCTATCGGCATCGATGGTCAAAGGTGCCGACATCGGTTATGTTGCCGACCTCGGTCGGGGTAATGACCGGCGTCGATCGGGGCAATAGGCTTGGACAGGGTTTTAGGTAGGTTCTGGTCGAGTCTGGATAGAGTCTGGTTCGAGCCTGGTCTGTGGACGGGTCTGTGGACGTACAAAATGGTCTAGGAGAGTCTGGTTTTAGTTGAAGGTCTGTGCAGAGGTCTTAGGATAATGGACAAAATGTCGAAAAGGGACAGAGAGATAAAGGAAGCCAATCAGGGAGATAGGAATCTGGGTCTGCCTGGTTTGGTTAGCAGTCTGGGTTGGGGAACAGAAGTGCTGAGTCTAGTTTAAAAGTAGATGACTAGAAAGCATAATGAAAACACAAACAGAGTACTTACTTGTGTCCTGCTGAAGAAAATGGTGTAGGTTAGTGTCCTATTGTTGGTGATGCTGGATGTGAAGACCTGTTGCTGATGAAGAATCCCTGTTGTTCACTTGCAGAAGCTTGCTGTGTACCTGAGGGAGAGAGTCAGATTGATTGGCAGAGAGGTCAAGTGAAGGGACAGATACAAGGGTCTGATGCAAAGATTCAAGAGTCGGGATGCCAGAGAGAGAGACACAGAGAGCGAAGAGGAGGAGATAACGGTACAAAAGCCGTTATGAAAGGTGCCGACGTCGGCAATATCACCGACGTCGGTCGACAACTCACCGACGTCGGTGGCTAAAAGGCCAGAGAAAGGCTAAAAATAGCCTTTAATCCGTTTCCCAACCGCTGGGTCAAATGAATGCGAGGATGAAACGGTCGACGGGGGTTAATTGGGCGAGTGGAGAGGTTGGAATGGGAGTCTTAGGCATTAAATGGCCATGTGGGGAATGAAGGGGATCCAAGGAGGGTATCCTAGGGTGGCGAGGTGGCAAGGAGAGGGAAAATGGACTTATTTAATTAAAAATAGATGATTATTTTCAATTAATAAGACCTAGGTAGGTTAGGGATAGTCGAAGTGGCAAGGGACCAAGGGGAGAGAGGAAGACCAAGGGTTAGACACTTTTTAGGTGTCTACATTATCGCCTGAATTATTGCCTAGATCAAAAAATCCAATTAACATCATGATGTTGATTTTACAATAATTAAACAAGTATAAATACCATCATCAATTATATTAATCCTTCTAGCTAGGGTTAGTTTATTAGGATAACAATGTAATTTTTGGCATTAACTTAGAAAAGGTTATCAGCATTATGATTTTAAATAACAATGTGACTAATATAAATTCAATATCTAGACTTTTGACCACATATATTTCTATCAAATTTTTTAAACATTAAATCGATCACAACACTATTCAAACAATACTTAGCCATATCAAGTATAGATTTATTCAAACAATCCAAACAATAACATCAACTATTATTAATGTAGTCACACAACTAAATTCACATAATCCTCAAATATAAAATATGATAAAAACTAGATACCTAAGCACACACCACATTAGAATAATATGTTTGTGATTATTGCTTGTTTTGTGATAGTTGTAGTATGTCTTTAATTTTATATATATATATATATATATATATATATATATATATATAATTAAAGACATACTACAACTATCACAAAACAAGCAATAATCACAAACATATTATTCTAATGTGGTGTGTGCTTAGGTATCTAGTTTTTCTTCTATCATCCCCCAACATCTCGATCTATGCCACCCTCTTTGATGACGCTCTCCCTCTGTTACACTCTGAGGGATGAATCTATCCTATATCCAATTCATGAGAAAGAAGGTAGTTAGTCTATAATATCATCATATAACTATAAAATACTACTGTACAAACTAACAACATAATCATAATGTAAAGAATATATAAATACAACTAACTTATAGCAATTTAATCATGTATCTAAGAAACATACAATTGTCCCATAAACAAATTATAATATACAACTTAATTAAACAATAATTATTCAATTTAATAGCTATAATAATCCATGAACAAAAGGTAATTAAGCTTAGATATAAATTGGCATGTGACACATCTTACACAATGTGTTAGACATGCTATGTTAGAGAACATTTTGCTAACACATGTATACATGGAATAGTATGATATGTTTATCTTGGTTTCTTATATTTCACTTATTTATCTTATCACATGGCTTACTTGAGAGTACTTCTTGTTTGCAACCTATTTTGACTATGAAATATTTGAATATGTTCCTTATTTGTTGGATATTATGCCACTAAGTGTTATTCATTTAGTGTGTGGGCATTTGAACATGTCCTCCTTTTGAGTGTGTGGAATGTGGACATGCTCTTTGTTTTTGGTTTCCTTAAACCCCTTGTGCATGAAATTGAGTAATATTATGTGTGTGTGCTTGATTATTTTTTTATTTTTCACTTTTTACTCCTAGGCATTGTCATGATCCATATCAAACATCTTAGGGATTGATGTGACTGGATATTATGTGCTTCATTGATATATACTTAGATATGATACCACTATATGTTTTATTACTACATGATATATATATATATATATATATATATATATATATATATATATATATATATATATATATATATGACATGGTTATTTTATCCTTTTAAGATAAGGTGACTACCATGTTGCATTCCCCTCACCTCAAAAGAGGGCATATCAGTGGGGGCATGTCATAGACACATGAGTCCACACACACACAATTGGAAAAATTATAAGAATTTGATATAGTTTATATGATTCAAATATACACTTGGGACATATTTGGCATTGATTTTCATAAATTTGGGACACATTTTTTCATATTTAAGACAACTATTATATATAGTTTACAAAGATGAAGTTACAATTTGATAGATACTTTAGCTTAAGACACATTAAATATGCATATGCTATAAAAATTAACCAAATCATAAATACATATAGATATTATACATCATTTACAACTAATTTGAAGAGGGGGCATGAGTAGGGTTCATTCCTTTCTCACCACACATTGATGCACCAACCTTTCCAAAATGCAATAATTGATCTTTTACCTATCTATAACAAATGGCTCTCTTTACTAGTGTATTCAAGATTCAGTTCCCTCAATGGCATTGGCACTACTACCCTTTTTAGGTTGAGATGGGTGCACCATTTGACCTTAGCCAGATTTGATAGATTATGTTTATGCTTGAGTTGTGTAATTGATATTTAGTGCTCTAAATGGCCTTGGTATAGCTCACCCTTGCACTAGATTAGGGGAATTATCACCCTCTAATTCCCCTCTTCACATATTCAATGTTCATTTGTGTACCTCTATCTCCAATGCTTTAGTAAAGAAGCATCATCACCAAAGAAGAGGACTAAGGGGAAACATGGTTGCATTGACACACATGTGTATTCCTTCCTTTATCTCTTTGCATTCAATCATTTAAATTATTTAATTTTTAGATTATATGCACTAATTAGACTATAGAATTGTCTTGGTTGTAAATAATGCACAAACAACAAACTTAAATGGGGCTCACGTAAAATTAAGGTGTGTTGTACATATTGAGGTACACATACATTTATTTTCTTAACATAGTAATTTCATCCTTATACATTTCTATATTAAATGGAGGTAAATTTAGATAATAAAATCTGATTGATATGATAAACTAGTATTGTACACTTGCAAGATACCAATCATGGATCAACCCTTATGTTTATGACCTTTATGCTACTGAAAGGCTCGCATACACCATCTCACTATTCCAAATTTATTATCATATAGTTTTATCCTAACATTATGATGATAAATATAAAATTTAGCCTAAATTATGCATAAAAATTGATTTACATCCTACATAGATAGTTACAAATCCTCAACATATTTTTACCCTACAAAAAACTAGTATCCATATTAGGACACTAGCATCGATGTTAGTGTCTCTATCTTCAAAATAGTAAAATTAAAAATATCTCAATATGTATGGGTTAGCCTATTTGTCTTATTTTACCCTCCCATGAGATTATTTCAAAAGGTGGGATATAAATACAAATCAAGGATCGTTCATTATCCATTTAGTAGAATCAAGCAATCATCTCTCAAGCTCACACTACACTACTTAAAATATTTTGCACAACTAATTTGTAATTCCTTACTCTTCTCTATTTATAAATAATTCATAAGATAAATCCTCTTATAGGTCTAAAATATTCAAAGAGTAACTTATGAAAAATATTTGTCAAGTTAAAAGCTAGATCACTATATGTACTCACATATAGGATATTTCAAAATTGTTCCCACATAAGCCCACATAAAAAGAGAAATACAAACGTATGAGGCCCTCTTTGGATATATGGTTATTTATGTATTAATGATTGATATATGGATATTTGAGGTTAGCTTGACTTCACTTGAGCCCACTGAAGTGACATGCTTAAATTGGAAGACCTAGGGTTTTGAGAAAAATACTAGTTATGAGAACTTATGCATGCAATCAAAAATGATAACCTACAAGGTGATAGTGAACCATAATAGGTGAAACTGACTATTAAAAAAAAAATTATATTTTGATCTGGAAAAAAGCATAAATATTAGGATAGAAGCATTGACACTAGTATCCACAATCCAATGCTAGTATCCCAACTAACAAAAAGCTAATTTACATAATCTAATGAATCAAGGTGAATCATTAGATTGTCTTATTCTACAAATGTGCTTGTTAGATCTACTATGCATCATTACATAATCTTAATGTTATTTTTCCTTTGCATTTCTACTTTCATAATATTGTTTGGCATTTTATTTTTCTATATTTAGCATATTCTTAAATTCAATTTATTTATCAAAATATTTTATATATAAATTATTTAATTAGCCTAATTTAGAATAACGTTTTCCATAATTGATTAAATTATTCCCCTAACCCTTAAATATAAAATGGGTAAATCAATTTTCTCTTGAATAATCACAAGTTTGTAGATTGAAACATTGAAAGTTGAGTCGAGTGCTTGTAAATTTTTAATCACAAATTTTTATTTCCTTTTGTTAACCATTTATATTCTTATATATATTTAATAATACTCACTAACAGTTTGATATTACATTGATTTTTATGCTTCTAAATAGACCCACACTCTTACTTTGAGTGCCTTAGTTACTTCATAATTTGACACACTTAGAATTTCGAGCACCTATGCACAACACCTTGTATCATGCACCTCTTCCGATATACAAGGATACATGCCACAAAACTCATAATAAAACATCATATAATTTCATGATTCAAACATTGTGGATTAGCTCTAATCATCATACACATTTTCCATAGGGATTGAATTCATGTCACATAGATCCAAGGACAACAACACATACTCTACCCAATAGACATGGAATTTGTAAGTGTTAAAGGATTATCCTTTGTAGGGTTTAATGGAAACATGCCCTATGCTAAAATTTGAATAATTAATTTCAAATTATGTAATAATCATTCCTCATAACTCATCATTTTTATAGCATGCTCCATGCATGTAAGCTTTACATGACATTGAGAAACTGTGAAATGTGCAAAACTTGCAAACCTCCATGCAAAACCCTTATAGATCAATCAACATCCATAAATTTTTATTAAGTTATAAATCTACAAGTAATAATTGATGTCACTTCTAGAGCTCATTCTATGATAAAACACCTATCATTATACCATGCATCTAGAGCTCAAGAGATGCAACTATCAGAAGGTGAATATTCACACATGAAAGGTTAAATGATTAGAATTCGATAATGGTTCATGAGCTTTCATAGTTATGTTACACACACACACACACACACACACACACACACACACACACACACACACACACACACACACACACACACACACACACACACATAACATAAAATTAGGGAAATGGTAGTAAAATAAATATCCGTACATATTTCTCAAGAGCCTATCATGTCCATAATTCATAGCTTAATATTGTTTTTTGTAGTAATTCAATTAATTTCTCTATTCTCCATATAATTCAATTTTGCTTCTACATACACATACAACCCATCTAAATACTCATTTAGATTGTTGTCATTGGACCTCTTGGGATATAAATCATTTGTATCATAGTGTTTGATCATCTTTCATGTCTCATCAAACAAGGTTGGAGTATCTAAAGTGTAACATTAAACCACAAGATCCCTCAAATAACCTATTATGTCATGTTTGTAAAGTTTAAATGGTGTGAGATTACACAAAATAATTTGATGTGTGTGCATTGAAAAATAATAAGAATAAAAAAGATCTTCAATAGAAAAATAAATTTATGTTCAACTAGTTCATTGAATTCCTTGAACTATTGGTTCTATAACTTTTGGTAATCGAGTCCCCCCAAGTTTCAAGTAAATATAAACATTCAAGTGTTTGAGGGAAAAATAAATGTAGATTTAGTAAATATATAGTTAGATCACTTGGAGTCACATTTTTTTATGAATAAATGTTTTGATGAAGATAATTTCACTTATAAAAGTATCTCCACTCATCAAGAAGTGGTGGTGAGCATACACTCTATGGGAGAAATATTGGGCATAAGATGAGTTTGAGCCAATCTAGTTTAAATTCCTATAATATATAAAGGATGAAAACTATCTTTAATATGTATATGAAGTTGGTTGAATTCAATGACAATAAATATGATAAGGACATGACCAATTAGTCTAATCCTTCATTGATTTATTTCATGACATGTATGAAAATTTGGCCTCCTTCAAGTTAGAGTAGCATAGAGTCCTCACATATTGCAATGGCATACAATCATTCATTTAATGAAAATTGAATGTAGCTAAAGTTAAGATGATGGGAGAAGTCTATCACTATATGAAAACCATTGAATAAGATTCAAATATGAGGGGAAAGTGGAAAATATTTGTCATACCAAAAAAAACATATATAAGGTTTGATCCTTGTACTAATTTATATGCTCCCATGTAGACCTACACTCTTATTTTGAGTGCCTTGATTACTTTTGTAACTTCACATAGCTTAATGTTTAAATCACCTCTCCACAACATCTTGCATCATATACCTCTTAGGTTATGTAAGGATATTCCACATAGCTTAAAACACAACATCATGCAATTTCATGCTTCAATAATCACCAATAAACTTCAAGAATCACACACATTCCTTACAGTACTTGGATTCATGTTGCATAGCTCCAAGGATAAGAATGTGCATTCTACCTGGTAGATATAAAGAATGTAGTGTTAAAGTCTTAGCCTTTACATAGTTGAGGGGTAATGCAGTCTAAGCCAAAGTGTGAATAATCAATCTCAACTTATGTAATCATTGTTCCTCATAATGAATCATTATACATAGCATGCACCATGCATGCAACCTTTACATAAAACTATTGAATTGTGTAATACACAACACTTGTATAATGTTTACACAAAAACCTAAACTTGTCCATCATCCATAAACTTGCATGTAATTCTAAATGTATGCATAATATTTGATGGCACTCCTAGAGCTAGTTTCATGACAAAACACTTTTCCACATACCATGCACATGGATATCAAGATATGTAACTCATAGAAGGTGAAAAGTCATACATGGAAAATCAAGAAATTTGAATTTCATAATGATTTGTGAGCCTTCACATTTTTTAATTTATATATGGAAAATAGTGGTAAATTAGATAACCATATATATTTCTTAAGAGTATGGCATGTACAAAACACACAAATTAATATAGTTTTATGTTCCAATTCCATTACTTTATCTCTTCTCCATCTTATTTAATTTTATGTCTTCATGCACAATACAACACATATAAATCCTCATTTCAAATGTTTTCCCTTAGACTGAATCCTAAGATCTAGATCATTGGTATCAGATCAGTTGATCATCTTGCATATCCTAACAAACAATGTCAAAGTATCTAAAGTTTAGTGTGAAACCACAGGATCCATCAAACTACCTATTGTGATATTGTAGTAAATTTTAGATGATGAGAGATAACATAACACAAGTTTATGTCCACAAATTATTAAAGGATAAGATTAAAAATGATATTCAAGAACAAGATATGTTTATGTTCAACTAGTTCATTGAATTTCTCAAATGTGTGTTGTTATCCATTTTGGCCTACATACCAAGATTTTGCCTAGTTTAAATAGATGAGCAGGGTCCCAATCATTAAGTGGATCAGGAGGCTTAGATACAGGCTCAAAATTACAATTGGAGGGATCTAAGCAGGTTTTCTTGATCTAAACAATTATAGGAACAGGGCCAAAAAGAGACTAAGTTTACACTTTTTCAACTTTTGACCAAGTGTAGCATTCATAATTCCTTTAGAGGAAGTATTCCACACAAAGCCCATAATAAAAGTACAAGGCTTAATTATTTTGAGAGTTTTGTCCCACTTTATTTGGCTAAGTGTTGGAATTCTTTTAGGAAATTTATTTCAAGATTTTTGGCTAAGTATTAAGAATTGTTTCATGCATTTTGTCTAAAAAAATTCTCCCAAAGGGTTTTTTCTTCAAATAAGGTCCTAGATAAAGGCTCTGAAGGGCATTTCCAAAGGGAAAAGGGCTATTTTTAAAACGTTGAAGGGCCATTCTAAGGACAAAATTCATTCAAGAAAATTGTCCAAGATAATTTTCTCGAAGGCAAAATTCTTTCAGAGTTTTTGTTCTGAGGTAGAAGACTAAGGACAATTTCTTTCAAAGTTTTTATTTTGAGGTAGAAGACTAAGGATGATTTATTTCATACATTGTGTCTAAGACATATATCTTGAAGACATTGAATTCTTTCAGACATTTTGTCTACAAAAAATGTTGAAGGCAAAGATAAGGCAAACAATTTCCTTAGGATAAAGTGGTTGAGACAGAAAGCCTATGGAAATTGTGATCTAGACAAGTGCTTAAATGTTAATTTTAGGCTACAATAAATAGCCATTTAAGTTTAAAAGTTTAGGATGGCCCCACAAGTGTCAAATTCAAGCATAGAAAATGACTATTGAAGTTTAAATTTCTCAGTGATGGTCACACAAATGTTAAGTTTGGGCCCTTATATATAGCCATTTGGATTTGAAAATCATTAAGGGGGTTCTTGATTAAACATATGATTGATAAGTGTCCAAATCTCAAGTGCCTAGAGTAAATATAAAGGTGAGCAAGTAAAGGTAGGATAATGGGCCCAGATCATATCAATGACATGCATTCAATCATAGATTTAAAATCAATGGCACGTGAGCAAGTCAAATAGTCAATAAACCCTATGTGCAAAGGTGTGATCAATAAGTGGCACAAGTGCATGAATCCTGACAAAGGATATATGAATCACATTAAATCATATCAATAAGATCAAAAAATTAAGATGAGTTAAGGGGTAAATGATTTGAGTCAATTTTTGATAGCCAATCAAACCATGGAGAGCCCATATAACCTAGACAGAGGTCAAAGGGTTAGTTTTTGACCAAGGTAAGCAAGTATGAATGGAGCCAAGCTCAATCATGATATAATTAGGCTAGGAGTGGATATTTTAGGATCCTATGACACCATTAAGAACCTACAAAGGTTGACACATAGACTTAAACAGCTTCATCACAAAGCTAGCTGCATGAAATTAACTTCTCTCTCCACTTTGGCATGCATCAAAAAACTAGTCATGAGAAGTTTCACATCAGGACAAAGTAGAAACAAATTGATCCTATCATTATAGTCACCATGAAACATCACTAAGATGATATTGTAATGATGTAATGGACTGGAGTGACCTAGATCAATCAAGAAGGGTTTGAGTGAGCTTGATTTGTAGAGGTAGTTATAATAAATTTTTAAATAGATTTGATCTCATTTTATTCCCTTTTTGAGTTCCAAAACTCCCTCTCTCTTTCTTCCCTTTTTCTATAAATATATCCTTTGAGCTATTATTTTTCATCTTTCAAGCTGGTATGACTAGACTCTACTAGAATTATATTCAACATCTCTTAGAGTAGTGAATAGAGTATTTTTGTAGTCATTTGCTAATCTGTATTTCATGTTTTGTGTTTTTTTAATATGATAATGTGATTTTTATCTTCCTTTTGTATGTCCAAACTCAACCTAATTATTAGAAACTTTCTTTCTAGGTCATATAGTGTGTCTTAGCATTGATCTCTCAAAGATATAATGGATAGCCAAAATTTAATGTCTTCAACCAGACCTTATTTTCATTGATCCCTAGTCTGAGTGTATCAAATTGACCTATATATGAAATATTATCGCATATAAACTATAGTAAGCATTGCATTATATTCTCTCATAGTTCATTAGTGTGTTAAGGAGTCTAAGCTTAAGAGTGGATCTGATAAATTCTTGGTTCATCACCATATTTTAGAATATGTTTTACAGTGTGTAAATATCTTAACTCTTTTCACTCCAACTAGTTTTTATATTTTATAAGTAAAGGTCCAAATTATAAAATCTAAGGAACTAGCCTCATAAAAAATCCCAGATGTATGGTCTAGTTATAAGCATCCCATAGCCTTAAACCATTCCCATGTTAGTCTAGGTATGTGGCAGACTTAAATGAATCTGAACACTATTGGGTACTATCTGGATCACTAATAGTTTTGACACATTTGGTGGGACCACATAATTTTTCATATCTAAGTATAGTAGCAAATTTTTGAGTCTCATTTCTAGATTTTCATAATTTTCATGCCCCCTAGAGTTATCAAAAGATCCTTTGCAAAAGGGAAGGAGATAAATTTATCAGAGTTGCCTTTCCAATCAACAAAGAAGAATAAATCCTCTCAATATAAACCTACACCTACCCCTCTTTTTCCCCCTATTATTTCCCAAAATCCTCCTGTTTAAGTTAATATTGTTCAGCCAAACATTATTATAAACCCCATACCTCAGATGGTTATTCCGAGAAGGTAAGCCTTTGTGCCATTAAATGGTGGTAGACCTCTGAATCTTACTCAATGGGCTAATATTCCTATCTTAGCTTTGAAGAATCTTACCTATTATATAGGAGAAAATCTAGTTACTCCTATAGACCATATTGCATATATTGCTAACCTTTGTTCAGTGCATCATTTGACTTATGAAAATGTAGCAATGAGGTTGTAACTTCTTTCAAAGGAAATACACTTTAGTGGTACAGAGGATTGACCCTGACATCAATTAATAGCTCAGATGGGTTTGGAAAGGTCCTATACAAGCACTTTGGGGACAAGAGTGATCATCTTTCACTTGTAGAGAAGCTTACAATAATCAAGAGAATCAATCATGAATTCATTATGCATTTCAACTAAACATTATAGAAGACCTAGGATAGAATTCCTATAGTGAACAAGTGTATTTCCAACCATGCTTTTATATACTATTTGAAGGCTCTCAATTTAGATATAGCTATGATGATTTAATCCATGGGAGGGAACACCCTACTTGAAGATTTTGAAGTAGTAATTAAGGCTGAAAATTTCCTTATACAAGCAGGGAAGTTGGCTCCAAGGCCACCAATGCCTCTCTTTCCAAAGATGCATCCTCCTACCCCAACTATTGCTCTAGTTCTAGAATCAACAAAGTTTTATCAAATATAAAGTGAGCAAATTGATGGACTAGGGAAGATAGTCTTCTCAAAGCCTAGAATAATAAGTTGGTTGCAATGGAGAGGTAAAAAACTCTACCATATAGGCCATACCAAAATACTAATCATAATTATTAGTATAATAGGTCACCCTATCAATCCAATCAACATAGACAAGGGTAGAAGCATCAGTCAATGCAATACAATCCCAATGCTTCAAGTAATTCTAGAGTTGTTGTGCCAACTCAGAAGAACTAACTTCAAGAAGGTCAATGGCAATTAGAGGGATAGTCCAATGAGATGGTGATGGCCACTACTGGGGATATATATCAAGACCCTGGTTGGCAGCATTCTCCTTCATTTCAAGGTCATGATATGATGCCTCCTCCACCACAAGCCCCCCAAACAAGTCAAGATAGCATGCTTGCCATGTCATTATTAGAAGCTCAAAATTGACAACAAGGGAATATGAGTATATCACTAGCTGATACCACATGCATGAATTTTTAAGAAGGGGAATATGTGTTTAAGCATGTAGTAACTAATATCGAACAATCTTCATAGAGGACAAATACACCAATTATAACTCAAATAAGGGATAAGAAGAGGATATTTGAGGATAACTTAGGGCAATCTAAGATTTCTTCATCATCTCCATAGACTATTCAACAACCTACTCATTTAGATGTGGCTACTAAAGTGCCTACAAATCAACAAGTGCCCCAACCTCATGGACAATAATAGAAGTCCACCTTTGTTCCTCATGTTACTCAAATGCCAAGTGATGCTTCCACTTTCAAGGTACAGTCCAAAGGTACTAATCTTCCCTTTAATATTATGGATCATTTGAAGAATTCTAATGTAACTATGTCCATGTATGATTCTCTATTTATCCTAGAGTAGAATGTGATTCTCTAGTAAAATCTCTCCAAACTTTCTCATGTGGAAAAGATAGCTGATAAAGTGAACAATGTTTTCATCAATAATAGTTAGCCTAACCAATCCTCTAGCCAAGTTTCCAATAATATTCTAAGAAAAAATCAATCTCAAAATGTTTTTCATCCTTCTAAGGTTGTTAAACCCCCTATTTTATCTATCATTCATCATAGGGGATTGTTTAGTACACAATTGCATGATAAACTCAGGTGCTTCAACCTTAGTGATGCCTAAAGCCATAGCAGACGAGCTTGGACTCAAATATGTGCCTAATAAAAAAGGTGTTCTTTAATTAGATGGCCCCCCAACTAAGATAGTAGGCATATTGAAAGATCTTCATATTACATTAGCAGCTTGTACAAATTTTTTCATTAATCAAGATGTAATGGTGGTAGACCTACCTCCATATTTTTCCTTATGCTTGTCTAGGGACTTTACTGCTAAGATTGGGGGGTATTTATCATCTAATTGGTCATACATGGTTTTTAGAACCATAAATGGAACTAAAGTCACTATAAGGCCTAAGCCTATCTTTAGGTTCCACCTAGAACCCTATATGCCTAATCTTGAAAGTACCAATTGTGTCATATTTGAAGAGGTTGATGAGGTGATTGAACAAGAACCCCATGATCATCTTTAAGGCATCTTAGATCTATACTTAGATGAGTGGGTAGCTAAGAGTCATGAATTTGATCCATATATCAACATCAAAGAGATAGACTTAGGAGTGTAATGTATACATGAGGAAGGTGTTGCATTACATTGCTTAACTAACACTACTCAGGAAGAGGATAGTATATAGACTTTGTTCCTTGATGGATCAAGGTTAAAGAATGGAAGTGGAATACGAGCCATATTGATTTCACCCTTAGGTTAAAAGTACCATTCTACTCCAAGACTCTAATTTAATTTTACCTAAAATATAGATGAATATGAAGTTCTTTTGCATGGTTTGCAAGAAGCAAGAAAGAGAGGTGTTAAGCTCCTCAAAGTCAGGGGTGATAGCAAGCTTGTAGTACAATAGGTGAGGGTCCTTAGTGTAGTAAATATTCACCATCTAAAAGCCTATAAGCATCAAGTATGGGACCTCATGGAGGATTTCTTGGCTTTTAATATCCAATCTATACCAAGAGAAGCAAACCATCATGCAAATAGGCTTGCTACCATTAGTGCCCAATATGAGATAGCAGAAGGAGTCAAAGGCAACCAAAGCCAAGATAATATCAAGGTTATATGTAGACTAGTTGTACCTAAAAATGAGGGGAATTGGTAATTCTTTGATAATGATGATCAAATCATATGTTTTCTATTGCAAGAGGCAAAATTCTACCATAGGAACCAAGACAAGTTCCAAACTAAATACAATGATTAGATAGTACAACTAAGGTCTAATAATCTACCCAAAGGCTTATGACATTAGAAAGCATTTTTAATGAAGATGACCAAGTAAGAAAAGGAAAAACATGCATCTCAGTTAAGGAAGAACACTATGAAAAGATAGAGATCTTTAAGGGCAAGTTGTTAATGGTAGGAAAGGTCAATATAACAAAAGAAAGAGTTGAATTTGTTGCTTTATGCCAAGAATTTTTTGATATATTTGCTTGGGAGTATAAAGAATTGAATGTGTTTGATCCCAAACTTGCACATCACATAATTTAATTGAAAGCAATGCCAAGCCAGTCAGGCAAAAGTACAGGCCTCTCAACCTAAGAATGGAGGACCTCATGAGAAGAGAACTTTATAAATTGATTGAGTCCTAGATAATATTTCCAATTAAGTATTCCTCTTGGGTGGAAACCTTGTTCTAGTGAGGAAAAATAATGAAGAGATTCATTTATGTGTTGATTTTAAGAACCTCAATAAGGTGTCCCTAAAGGACCATTACCCATTGCCCTCTATGGATCAAATTTTGTAAAAAGTGTCAGGTTCTCATTGCTTGATATATTTTATGGCTATAGTCAGATCATGGTCAAAGAAAAAGATAGGTATAAGACTACCTTCACTACAAAATGGGGCACCTATGCATATTGTAAAATGTCCTTTGAACTTTCCAATGCTGGAGCCACCTTCTAAAAAGTAATACACATTGATTCTCATGGTCTTTTGAATGATATGGTTTTGGTTAACCTTGATGATATAACAATTTTTTCAAAGAATCTTGATGGTCATCTAATGCACTTGAGAATTGTTTTTAATAGATGCAAATAATTTGGAGTTTTTTTTATTCCAAAGAAATGCATTTTTTTGGTGCATGAAGGAAGACTTCTTGGGCATGTGGTATCTAAAACTAGTCTTTCCATTAATCTAGAGAGGATAGAGGCAATCCTTGCTCTATCACTACCCAAACATAAGAAAGGATTGTAGAGCTTCTTGGGCAATATTAACTTCATTAGGAGATTCATTCTAGGCTTTGCAAAAATGGTCAAGCCTCTCACTCATATGTTGAGAAAAATCAAAGAGTTCACATGGATAAGATAAGCTTTGAGGCCATCAAGGAGGCTATATATCATGCACCCACTCTTCTAAATCTAGATTTTAATAAGCATTTTTATTTGTATACCTTCTATACATTAAATGCAATTTCAACTATGCTTATGCAGCAAAATGATGAAGGTCTGGAGTAACCTATTACTTTCTTTAGCCAAGATTTAGAAGGTTATGAATAAATATATAGTTTTGTTGAAAAACCTTTGTTTGTTGTTGTAACAATTTTTAATCAATTCAAGCATCTAGTTTCAAATAGTAATATTATACTAATGGTGGGTCATCCAAGTGTGAAGGATTTTATCCTCAACAGAGACTTAAATAAAAATAGAGCTAGATGGGTCACTAAGTGTATGAAGTATGACATTGAAGTCAGACTCAAAAAGATAGTTTGAGGAAAGGGATTATGTGAACATCTTGTAGAATATGTGAGAGAAGAAAAGGAGATGGTTTTGGTAATTCAAGACACTCAACGGAAAGATGAAGCTACTCTTCTATCCAGCTGAACATAGGATATTACTAGATTTCTCCAAATAGGAGAGTGTCTAATGGGTTTTAATGCATCACAAATAAGACACTTTAGGCTACAATCAATGCCATACATCTTGATTAATTGAGTTTTATTCAAAAAACACATCGGAGGTATGCTCTTAAGATGTGTTTAAACTAACCAATTTGATAAGTTTCTTAAGCAATTTCATGATAATCCTTTAGCGGCCCATTTTGTAGATAGGACCACAGATGAAAAAATTATTAGACCTGGTTACTTTTAGCCTGATTTATTTAGAGATGCACATGCATGGGTGAGGAAGTGTGTGAAATGTGAAATGTTTACAAGGAAATAGAAACTAGTTGCCATGCCACTAAAGCCTATTCAGGTTAAACAACCTTTCATGTAATCAGGTTTATACTTAATTGGCATGATTAATCCTCCATCTAGTGCCAGCCATAAGTGGGTCTTGACATCCATAGACTACTTCACTAGATGGGTGGAAGTACTTCCCTTGAAGGAAGCAAATGAAAAATTTGTACTTGAGTTCTATGAGAGCCTAATCACCCAATTTGGAGCACCTTCCACCATAATATTAGACAATGATTTAAAATTTAGAATCATAAAGGTATGTGAGTGGGATCTTGATCAAGGTATATATTTGACATCTTCATCTAATTACTATCCACAAGGCAATGGACTAACTGAATCCACTAACAAGAATCTAATTCAGATCATTAAAATAACACTGGTAGATAATCAGAGGTTTTAGCATAAGAATATGAAGACTAATTTATGGGATGATATAATCACCCCCAAGAAGGCCATTAGTAATTCAAATTATCTCTTAGTATATGGAATAGAAGCAAGGTTGCCAATTTCATTGGAACTTCTAGTTTTGGAGCTTGCACACCAACTAGAGCTTCTAAAAAGTTATGCAATAGAGGTCAGAATGAATGAACTGAGAGAATTAGAGAAAATAAGGGATGATGCCATACATACCATGTGGTATAATTATAAACAAGTCAAGAATAATTTTGAAAAAATAGCTTCATCAAAGACATTCCAATAAGGTGATATAGTCCTCAAATGGGATGAGGACCATGAAAAACCAATAAAACACTCCAAGTTTGACAACCCTTAGAGTCGACCTTATATCATCATAGGTTGTCAAGAGAGAAATGCTTTTGAGCTTATTAGATTTAATTTAGAGATCCTTCCCATCCATGTCAATGGGAGGTATCTCAAGTTCTACTACTAGTTCCATGTCTTGCTCCTTGTACATTAGTAGATAGGTTTATTCTTTTCTTTCAAGTGATTTTGCACATTGTTATTTTTAGTTATTCTATTTGTAGTTTAGGTTATTGATTTATTATTGTTTTACACCCCCCCACCCATTACTCCAAAAAGTGTTTCCAAAAGTTAAGCAGAGTCTATTTATAAGTAGATTTTCATTTGATTAGTCATCACAAGTAAGCTTGATCAATGTGTAGGTTCCATGACCAGTCGGCTGGTCAAGCCAACTAAGTCACTAGAAATGTTGGCCATTTTAGCTAACATACCAAGATTCTACCTAGTTTAAATAGATGAATAGGGTCCCAATTATTGAGTGGATCAAGAGGCTTAGATTCAGGCTCAACACTGCAAGTGGAGGGATCTAAACCAATTTTTTTAATGCTAAAAAGTTGTAGGAACAGGTCTAGAAAGAGCCTAAGTTTACACTTTTTCAACTTTTAGCCAAGTGTAGCATTTATAATTCCTTTAGAGGAAGTGTTCCACATAAATCCCATAAAAAAAGGACAAGGCTTAATTATTTCAAGAGTTTTGTCCCACTTTATTTGGCTAAGTGTTAGAATTCTTTTAGGAGATTTATTTCGAGATTTTTGGCTAAGTATCAGGAATTGTTTTGGATGTTTTATCCAAAACAATTCTCCAAAAGGGTCTTTTATTTAAAGAAGGTCATAGAAAAAGGCTTTTAAGGGAAATTTAAAAGGGCAAAAGGCTATTTCTAAAAGGTTTAAGGGCCATTCTAAGGACACAATTCCTTTGAGAAAATTATCTGGGATAAGTTTTCTTAAGGTAGAATTATTTTGGAGTTTTTGTTTCGAGGTATAAGACTAAGGATGATTTATTTTAGATATTGTGTTCAAGAGAGATATCTTGAATACATTGAATTATTTTAGACATTTTGTCCATAAGAATTATTCACAGCAAAGATAAGGCAAATAATTTTCTTCAGAGAAAGTGGCTAAGACACAAAACTCATAGAAATTATTATCCAGACAGGCATTTAAATGTTAATGTTAGGCTATAGGAAATAGATATTTGAATTCAAAAGTCTAGGACATCCCTAAAAGTGTCAAATTTAAGCACAAAAAATGATCATTTAAGTTAAAATTTCTTAGTGATGATTGTGTGGATGTCAATTTTGGGCCCCTGTAAATAGTCGTTTGCATTTAAAAATCATCAAGGGGGTCCTCAAATTAATGTAAGATTGATAAGTGTCCAAATCTTGGGTACCTAGAGAAAATATAATGGCAAGTAGGTAAAGGTAAGATAATGGGCCAAAAGTAGGTAAAGGTATGAAAGTGACTTCTCTCTCCACTCTAGCTTGCATCAACAAACCAATCATGAGTGGTTTCACATCAGGACAAAGTAGAAACAACTTGATCCCACCATTTTAGCCACCATGGAGAATCACTAAGAGGATATTTAAATGATGCAATGGACTAGAGTGACCTTGATCAATCAAGAAGGGTTTGAGTGAGCTTGATTTATGAAAGTAGTTGTAACAGCTTTATAAATGGATTTGAGATCATTTGATTCCCTTTTTTAGCACAAAAACTCCCTCTCTCATTTTTCCCTTTTGTTATAAATGTAACCTTTGAGCTATTATTTTGCATCCCTCAAGCTACTACGACTAGACTCTACCAGAATTATATTTGACACCTCTTGGAGTAGTGAATAGAGTATTTCTCTAGTCAATTGCTAATATGTATTTAGTGTTTTGTGTTTGTTTAATATATGAATGTGATTTTTATCTTTATTTTATATGTCCAAACTCAACCTAAGTGTTAGAAAATTTATTTTCAGGTCATATAGTGTGTCTTAGCATTAACCTCTCAAAGATATAGTGGACAATCGAATTTAAGTGTCTTCAACCAGACCTTATTTTCATTTCTCCCTACTCTAAGTATATCAAACTAACCTCTATACAAAATAATGTTGCATATAAAATATAGTAAGCATTGCATTAATTTCTTTCATAGTTCATTAGTGTGTTAAAGAGTCTAAGTTTAAGAGTGGATCTGATAAATTCTTGGTGCATCACCATATGTTAGAATAGGTTTTATGTTGTGAAAATATCTTAACTCTTTTCACCCCAATTAGTTTTTATATTTTAGAAGTTGTTGTCCCCCAAAAATATCAGCTTATTTTTGGGACAACATTTGAACTATTTTGGTCTTACAGACCAAAATTATCTCTTCTCTTTTCAAAATTTGTCTTGGGCATTCAAATTCTTCAGTTTTCAAGCTTTTTTTAAATCTATGGACTCTGTAGGCTTGAATCTATGAACTCTGCATGCTTGAATCTATGGACTCTATAGGCTTGAATCTATGGACTTAGCAGGAAGAAAAATCTACAGATTGTGCAGGAAAAGGAAAATCTATAGACTCTACATAATTGGTTCAAACAGAAATTTCCATCAGCAAGCATCAGCAGCAGGTTCAACATTTGGTTCATCTTTTGGTTCAACATTTTGGTTCAAAGACATGGTTCAAGCAACAGTCAATCGATGACATCCCCATGGATGTCAAATTTAACATAAGGGAATATCCATTGAAATTCAAATAAAGCACATAACTCAAAGGAAAGACCAAGTAACTGGTTGGAAAGATAGCCCGATAGCTCAAATTGCAGCAGGAAGAAAAAAGCCCGCAAAAAAGCATCTGATGGAAAAAGACAAGTGCAGCGAACATGACAAGTGTTTGCATCTGTGTTCCCCTTTCGAGTTGCTCAGGCAAGAACTGTCGTGGTCTCCATTTTTCCATGAGTTTCTAATGAGTTTCATGACAGTGGAGCTTGCCACTTGTCAAAGACGCAAAAAGCCCCCCTAAAAGACATAGGCAAGAAGGGCTATAAAGAGCAAAAAAGTGCTTAAGAAGTGAAGAGAAGAGTGAGACTAAAGGATCAGAAATATCTTTGAAAGAGTTATTTTTATTAGGTGAAACAGTGGATCGAGTAGACTTTTGAGCACACCAAACCAAGGACACGACCTGTTTTCTTCCATGAAGTAAAGATGAATGGATAGTTGTGTAGACATCAGAAGGGACAGACCAAATGATCCAAACTCAAGAGAAGACATATGGGATGAAATGGCATGCCATAGTTAAGACAGTTGCCCTATTTTTAATGTAGTCCTTTGATAAACTTGAAAATGCATTCAAGGCGTTAAATGTACAGCATGGGCCATTCTTTGAAAAACAAACGCCCAAGTCTTTCTTGGGACTCTATATATTGTAATCTCTCATTTTGAACCAAGGGGGACTTCTCATTTTTACAAGAATGAAACTTTGCCCATTTTGAAAGAAGACTGAGATTTTGAGCTTATGTTGTAATTTCATTTTCCTTTTTATTTGAATGAGAAAGCAGGTTTTTCTAGACTTTGTGTTGTTCTGACTTGTGTCATTTGAAGGTGTCCTTATTCATTTAATGTGGTGCACAAAATTAGTAAAGGTAACAAAGAAGTGTCCTGAAACCAACTGTGAGAAGACTTTGTGCTTTCACAATTGATTTCAGTCTATGTTTTCCTTTCCTTTTTGTGTTGAGGATTATGGGGAGACTTTGTGCCCCCATTATCCTTTGTGATATACTCTTTGGGCAGTCGAGATGGAGACTTTGCACTACATTTTAGGCTATTGGTTACTCTGCACCTTTGGTTACCTATTACCAGAAAGATTCATGTTGCTTGTAAGAACAAGCACTTCTGAAAGAAGAGAAGTGCCTTCTATTGCTTCATCAGGATTTCTACTATTTAGGAAGAAATCTGGCTCTTGGCTGAAAGTTGCTTCTGAAAGAAGAGAAGCACCTTCCCCATCACCAGTATTTCTCTTCTATTTGTCAGCATCATCTCTGAAAGAAGAGAGATGGATGGTTTATCCTACCCCCTATGTCTTACTTTCTGCATATATATATATATATATATATATATATATATATATATATATATATATATATATATATATATATATAACATCCTGCATCTCCTGCATATCTATAGGGAACCTCCCCTTGATGAGAGGAGAGATTTGTCCCCTGTTGATGCAATAAACTTACACATCTGGCCAACTGATCTCCCTATGCTGTGGTGATAGGAACTATTTTGGTCACCAGTTAGCTAGCCAACAAAATATTCACCCAATAGTTTTTGGTGACTCCACTGGGGACACAATAATTTTGTACAATTTGGAACCTCAAGTTTCAGATTGAAACATCACTTGTGTCTTACCCATAATCATTATAACCCTTATCCATTATAGAGGCTGGCAACTCCCATCTAGTTCTTACCCATTATTCTTATAGCCTTACCATTTTCATCCATCCCCATTATTTTATCTGGTCTGCAAAACCAGAGCTGCTGGGAAAGAAAGCTCAGTATGAAGCCTCAAGCTTTACACTATGGTAGGGCTAGTTTCTTTTCTATTTTTGTCCTATAATATGGAAACTCCACTCAGATGTGTTATCCCTATTTTTCACAATTAAATCATGGCAATTCAAGGCCCCTAGTGTAACTCTTTTGGCCCACTTAATCTAACTCCACCCCTACATGAGCTACCACTCAGTTCAAGGAAGAATTTCCCCAAATTCTTTGGTGATGGAAGAGTCCACCCTGATGAACACATTTCAGCCTTCACCATAGCCTATGGTGTGATAGGGGTGGAATTTGAAGATGTAGCAGTCAGGCTATTTATGGAGATGCTACAAGGTGTTGCTACAGACTGGTTTTACCATCTGCAGACTAGATCAGTGACTGGCTGGGACACAATCAAAGCCAAGTTCGAAGCAAGGTTCAAACCAGTAGAAGATGCACATGCCCTTCTAGCCCAGCTCACACAAATGAAGAAGGAGCCCCATGAGCCTATGAGGGACTTCATTACCAGGTTCAACAAGCTGAGGCGCAGGATTCCCATGATCGCCCAGCTGACACCTCAGAATCTCATGTGTTTCTTCATCAACTCACAGCTGCCTAAAGTGAGTTTTCTATTGAGATGAGCTAAACACATAGACCTTGAGGCTACTCAAGACTTGGCCATTAAGGTGGAATATGACCTTATCTTAGCTGGAAAGATAAGGAAAGATCCAAATAAAGGTAAATCCTCTTCATCTTCTGAATACTCACCTACAGCCACCACTAATCCAATGGTACAGAAGCTAGAAAATGAAGTGCTAGCCCTCAGAAGACAAATGGCACAAGGAATGTCATCTGCTCCTTCATACAGAGATGTACCAAGGAGGACATTCCCTGATCAGGCACATCAAGGGCAGCCAAATCATCTTCCTCCCCCTTAGAGGAACCTTGCCATTGAAGCACCTCCATCCAACTCAGTAGTTGGGTATTTGGAAACAGAGCATGATTTCTCTTTCCAACCTGAGTTTAATCAAGAAAATGATGCTTGTCTCTTCACAGAGGAGCAAGAAGAGTCAGCTGGCGACTCTTGCATTAGTTTCTTGGATTACCAGGATGAACACAGAAGTAAAGGTGGAGCATCTGAGGGATCATATGCTGTGATCACCCAGTCCCAAAATCAGTCAGCTCAACAAGCTGATAAAGGAGAAATAGAGGAGCGACCTCAACCTACAATTTTGATTTCTAAGAGCTGGACCACTCTGCCTATCTAGCTGAAGGACTTAGTGATTGCTGAGAAAGTAAGTATCCCAAACATTTTTGCACCTTTTACTTCAATTTTGCAAGCCAGTCCTCCCACCCCTCCCATAAACCAAAAAGAAGAACTCCCATCCCTTGTGCCCAGTCCAACCCAGCCATTTGACATAATTAATCGTGTCAAATGTGTCAAGACCCAAACGGCTGCCCCTACAGCCCAAATTTTGTTTGAGTCTTCAAGCAGGGATAAAATAATAGAAGAATTGGTGGAGTGCAGCATAAGTATAGGGGAACCCTCCCTCCCAAATAAAGAAGAATCTGAGATATCTGAGGGGGACAATCAAGACATGTGTTGGGCTGAGTTATCAAGATAGCAAATTATGGTACTAGACCATACTGCTACGCTCCAAAATTAGGTAGAGGAACTCTTCATAGGGAGAGCAAGGAGTTATGGTTTTTAGTTTGAAGACCATGTCCTGCCTTGGAGCAAGAAGAAGAAAAGGCCAAGAGAAAGATGTAGGAGATTGGTTCCTTGGTGAAAAGCTCCATTCGCCCATCACCATTTTTGGGGACAAAATGGTTTCCTATTGGTTTATCAAGATGGCACACCATTTTCACTATCTCATAGTGGGCAGCATCTAAAGCGCTTCAAATCTTGAGGCATCAGATAAGATCATCTGTACATATGTATATTTGTATAGTCTTTAGTTCTGTTTTGTGCTTTTTGTTTTCATTTTTGAAGCCTTTCTTTTTGGGTAGCATGACTCCATAGCCCAATGGCACACTTTTAAGGCACTGGAGATTTTGGATTCTACTCCTTTCAATTCCTTTTGAAATTGATAGAAGTTTCCCAACTAGAGCCAGCTGTTGTCCCCCAAAAATATCAGCTCATTTTTGGGACAACATTTGAACTATTTTGGTCTTACAAACCAAAATTATCTCTTCTCTTTTCAAATTTTGTCTTGGGCATTCAAATTCTTTAGTTTTCAAGCTTTTCTTAAATCTACAGACTCTGCAGGCTTGAATCTACAGACTCTGTAGGCTTGAATCTATGGACTCTACAGGCTTGAATCTACAGACTCTATAGGCTTGAATCTATAGACTTAGCAGGAAGAAAAATCTATAGACTATGTAGGAAAAGGAAAATCTACGGACTCTGCAGAATTGGTTCATCGCCTTGGTTCAAAAAAAAAATTCCATCAGCAAGCATCAGCAGTAGGTTCAACATTTGGTTCATCTTTTGGTTCAATGTTTTGGTTCAAAGACATGGTTCAAGCAATAGTCAACCGATGACGTCCCCGTGGATGTCAAATTTAACATAAGGGAATATCTGTTGAAATTCAAATAAAGTGCAAAACTCAAAGGAAAGACCAAGCGACTGGCTAAAAAGATAGCCCGATAGCTCGAATTGTAGTAGGAAGAGAAAAGCTCACAAAAAAGCACCCGATGGAAAAAGACAAGTGCAGCAAATGTGACAAGTGTTTGCATTCGTGTTCCCCTTTCGATTTGCTCGGGAAAAACGTGTCATGGTCTCCATTTTTTTGTGAGTTTCTAATGAGTTTCATGATAGTAGAGCTTGCCACTTGTCAAAGACGCAGAAAGCCCCCCCCCAAAAAAAAAGACATAGGCAAGAAGGGCTATAAAGAGCAAAGAAGCGCTTAAGCAGTGAAGAGAGGAGCGAGACTAAAGGATCAAAAATATCTTTGAAAGAGTTATTTCTAGTAGGTGAAATAGTGGATCGAGTAGACTTCTGAGCACACCAAACCAAGGACATGACCTATTTTCTTCCATGAAGTAAAGACGAATGGATAGCTGTGTAGACATCAGAGGGGACAGACTAGATGATCCAGACTCGAGAGAAGACATATGGGATGAAATGGCATGCCATAGTTAAGACAGCTACCCTATTTTTAATGCAGTCCTTTGACAAACTTGAAAATGCATTCAAGGCATTAAATGTACAGCATGGGCTGTTCTTTGAAAAATGAATGCCCAAATCTTTCTTGGGACTCTATATATTGTAATCTCTCATTTTGAACCAAGGGGGACTTCTCATTTTTACAAGAATGAAACTCTGCCCATTTTGAAAGAAGAAGACTGAGACTTTGAGCTCAGGTTGTAATTTCATTTTCCTTTTTATTTGAATGAGAAAGTAGGTTTTTCTAGACTTTGTGTTGTTCTGACTTGTGTCATCTAAAGGTGTCCTTATTCATTTAATTTGGTGCACAGAATTAGTAATGGTAACAAAGAAGTGTCCTAAAACCAACTGTGAGAAGACTTTGTGCTTTCACAATTGATTTCAGTCTGTGTTTTCCTTTCATTTTTGTGTTGAGGATTTTGGGGAGACTTTGTGCCCCCATTATCCTTTGTGATATACTCTTTGGGCAGTCGAGGTGGAGACTTTGCACTACATTTTAGGCTATTGGTTACTCTGAACCTTTAGTTACCTGTTACTAGAAATATTCCTGTTGCCTACAAGAACAAACACTTTTGAAAGAAGAGAAGTGCCTTCTGTTGCTTCATCAGGATTTCTACTATTTAGGAAAAAATCTGGTTATTGGCTGAAAGTTGCTTTTGAAAGAAGAGAAGCACCTTCCCCATCCCCAGTATTTCTCTTCTGTTTGTCAGCATCATCTCTGAAAGAAGAGAGATGGATGGTTTATTCTACCCCTTGTGTCTTACTTTTTGCATATATATATATATATATATATATATATATATATATATATATATATATATATATGTATATATATATATATATATGTATATATATATATATATGTATGTATATATATATATGTATATATATATATGTATATATATATATATGTAGCCTCCTGCATCTCCTGCATATCTATAGGGAACCTCCCCTTGATGAGAGGAGAGATTTGTCTCCTGCTGATGCAATAAACCTGCACATCTGGCCGATTGATCTCCCTATGCTGTGGTGATAGGAACTATTTTGGTCACCAGTTAGCTGGCCGAAAAAATATTCACCCAACAAAAGTGAAGGTCCAAATTATAAAATCTAAGGAGCTAACCTCATAAAAAAATCCTAAAGGTTTGGTCTAGTTATAGGCATCCCACAGCCTTAGACCATTCCCATTTTAGTCTAGGTATGGTTAGACTTAAATGAATCTAACCTTTATTGGGTGCTATCTAGATCTTTATATGTGGTTCAATCAAAACACACATCACATAAATATTTATGTGGTCAAGTCTTGTTAGGTTTTAAGTAAATCTAGACATTCATGTGTTTGATGGAAAACTAAATTCAAATGCAGTAGATAAATGGTTAGATCACTTAGAGACACATTTTTATATGAATTAATTTTATGATGAAGATAAAATCAATATTTCACTTTTGAAATTTTCTTAACCCATCAATAAGTGGTGACAAGTGCACGCTTTATGGGAAAAAGCCTAAATAGAAGATGAGTTTGATCCAAATTGAATTAAATTTTAGGAAGACTTCAAGGATGAATATTATCTTGAATATGTCTATGAAGGCAATTTCATTTAGTGGCAATAATTATGGTAAGGACATGACTAGTTAGTTTAAGCCAACATCAATTCATTCCATGGCTTATATGTGAAATTGGGCTCCTTCGATTTAGAGAACCATAAGTTATCCAAGTACCACAATGTCCAATGACCATGTAGTCCATCAAAATTTATGGTGGAAAACATTAAGATGATGGGAGAATCCTATCACTATGTGAAAACCATTGAGAAAGAGTTCAAGGTGAATGAAAAGTGGGAAACATCTATCATGCCAAAAAGAAACTTGTTTTATATAATTAGAACTATCTAGATACGTAAATTGTGTGAAAACAATAAAACTAATAACCATTCAAACATAGAGTATCATGTTCAAAATGATTTTCTTGCACATATAAAAATAGAGGGTCGATACTTCTCTAAAGAAGAGGAAACATATCTTGATATTGCTTGTCTAGGAAAAATAGCCAAACCATCAATGCCAAATGCTAAAGAAGAACTCCTATTCCATTTACATATGTGGGTACAATCACCACCACTAATTTTTTTATTAATGGTGATAGCATGAATAATCTCATCTCTAAAGAAACTACTAAGCATCTAAATATTCCAACTATGCCTTATCTATGTCCTTATAATTTGGGATAGATTAATTCTCTAAATTTCAATAAGCAATAAAACTCAAAGATGTGAATAATCATTATGTTTACTAGTGTCAATGACCATGGTGTGCTCTTAAATTACTATGAATGTTAGACACTTTATGTGACCTTTATTCCAAATTAATTTTTACAAAAATCAAACAATGTAATTATATTTTCAATGGAATGCTAGCACTTAATGGTGTGTAACCAAGTATAGCTACCAACAATGAAATAAGCCAACATTATAATTGCATTAAATAAAAAAATAATTTCAAACAATGAAGAATGCAATAAGTAGTAAAGTGTTATTAAGACTCTTCCTTTTTATTATCAAATGTTCTCACCAAGGTTTAAGTTAAATATGTGACACATAATGCATGAACGATGCAATTAATTCCAAAATCACAAGTGATGACATGTCAATCAACTGATTAAATTGATCAGTTAATGATCACAACCACCCTAATATAGGGCAATGAAGAAAAAATGCACATCATGGGTCAATAATATCATGAAAAAACATTCATATAAGGTTTAATGTCCCTCTCTCTAATAATTATATACATTCATAAACCCATATGTTGCAACTATGTATGTATATCAGACCCATTTGTTGGTAGGCCTAGCTAATCTCATATGACTTGAAATATTCAAACAACATCAATAATAACTAAATAAAAGTCATTTATATAAATTATTGTACTGAATAACTAAAATTAATTAGCTATATTAAATAAAGCTTTAAATTCAGGTATCAATTATAAATTAAAAATTACATTATGATACTTAAAATACTAAATCCATAAAAACATAAAATGTAGGTCTAGCTATACTAATATTTGTAGCCACATTATTCATAGAAAGAAAATTGTATTATGACACATTGCCATTATTTCATCCATTCCATCAACTCCATCATCAATTGTTCCCACTTATATTATGATCACTCCCATATTGCAACAACACAAGCATTATTTGTCCCACCTAGAGTAATCATCATGGCTACACAAGAACAATTTTAAGATAGACTGGCTATAAAGCATGCAACTAGTGAACTATCAAGAGGCAATGACATTATCTATAAACACTAAAAATCAAGATAAATTTTGAGAAATCCATAGGTAAAATGAAGGGAATCACTATAAGAAAGATAACTAGATATGGTTCTCTAACCCTATGTAAGATTGAAGAAGAATTGTTTCACTGACTATGGAAAGAAAGAGGCTAAGCTAATATCGATGGAAACAAGGCTAAGGTAGTCTAGTAGTAGAGATGAGTATGAATAGGACCCATAATCAATTGTAAAATCCATTAACAAGGTGATATAAAAATTCATCCACAGGATGAAAATAAATTCAAATGTCTAGAAACCCAAGCCAAGGTCAAAGTGCTTAAAAACATTTAGAATGAAGCTAAGATTTGTTGGAATAATTGTCATTTAATGTCAAAGGAATTATAATAGATATGAACATAAATGTCAAATGAAATTGTTTTCGAAAGTTAATGGAAGTGTCAAATGATATTAATACTGGAAGTGAATGGAATTATTACTGAAAGTGAATGGAAGTATTATCGAAAATGAATGGAATTATTTTTGAAAGTGAATGAACATGTCAACATAAATTTTAATGTAATTATCGATGGAAATGTTGATAGAAACGTCAATGGAAATATCGATGGAAATGTTAACAATCACATCTTTTGGTAAAGAGGTGCCTCTTGGATGGGGTGCATCCTTTAAAATATATATAAGGGAGAAGATATGTGGAAGTATTAAAAGCATCTAAATTGATTGAAGATCATATAAGTGTGAGAGAGAAGGAAGAGAGGAAGAGCATAATTTTGTTTATGCATGTAATTTGAATGAAGAAGAAGAGAAGAGTAAAATATGAAATAGAATATCTCTTAATAAAAGAAGTGTGAAGAGAAGATTTATTTTAATGAAGAATATAATTTGAGAATTGTGAAAGAGAGGAGAGCATAAATTATATAAGAAAATTAGTGAGATAAAAGGTGTAAGATAAGTAAAGCCATTATTAAATTGAAGAAGAAATTATAGATAGTGGAATCGATTTAACTTAGGGTCAGTGACTCAGAGTCTAGGGGTTGGTGCTCTTATAGGTCGGTGCTAACGAATTAGTTGGGTTGGTGCTTGGTGAATGGGATTGGTGTCTCTAGTGGGTGGATGCTCACAAATTGACCGAATTGGTGTTTATTTCAGGGATTGGTGTCTCTAGTAGGTTATTGCCTGTAGACATTGTAAAAGAGTTTATATATATATATATATATATATATATATATATATATATATATATATATATATATATATATATATATATATATATATATATATAAGTAATATTTTGATGTGGTTTTCTCCTAAAAGGGTTTCCACATAAATCTTGTGTTATCTTATGTTATTAATTGCTAGATCTTGAATGTTTATGGTTGTTATGGTTGATTAAATTGAAAATATTAAAATATTATCTTATATTTATTCACCCCCCTCTCAGTATAAGCCTATGTTTAATAATTGGTATCAGAGTGGTTCCTTCAGAATCAATCTAATCACTAAAAGGTAGATATTAGGAGCACACGTAGCTAGTCATCAAGGTTAGGATGATCTCTTCACAATTAAAGCACCACTGTTTGATAAAACAAATTATGCTTTTTGGAGTTTAATGATGAGAACATATCTTATGGATCTAGGGTTTGATATTTGGTTATCAGTAGCGATGGGGTACATAGCACCAACAATTCAAAAATTAGATCAAGCTAGAAATAAGGCATGTGAGAATAATGTGAAAGTGATGAATGCCATTTTATGTGGCTTATAAAAATCAGAGTTCATAAAAGTAATGCATTGTGTGTCATCAAAATATATATGGTAAAAACTTCAAAATATTTATGAATATGATGGTAAGGTCAAGAAGGCAAAGTTTCAAATGCATAGAAGGTAGTTTGAAATTATTAAGATGAAATATGAAGAAAACATTACATCCTATCTTCTTCGTGTGGATGAGATAGTCAACATGATCAAAGGGATAGGTGAGAAAATGGAAGAATAAACAATAATACAAAAAGTACTAAGGTCAATTCCTATGAGGTATGATGTGAAAGTCTTAGCTATTGAAGAAATGAAGGACTTGGATGCATTGAAGATGAATGAATTACAAGGAATCCTCATAGCATATGAAATGAGGATTTAAAAAAAAAAACATCAGAGCATGAAGCAACCTTCAAATCTTTAAAAAAAGTCAAAAATGTAAAACCTAAGTCAATTGATGAATGAGAAGAAGAAGAAGCTCTTTTTTTGATAAATCTTAAAAAGGGATCTGGCAAGTATAAAGGTAAGCTTCCTTTCAAATGTTTCAATTGTGGTGAGATAGGGAATTTTTCTACTAAGTGTCCTCATGCCAAAGATGATAATAGTGATGAAGAAGAACATGATAAGGTAGGAAAGAGAAAACATTCATACAAAAATAACTATAAGCCAAGTAAATATGAAAAAAAAGAAAAAATCTAACAAATATAAGAAAATCCTTTACACCAAGGAGAGTAGCTCAGAATAAGAGAGTAATGAGAGTACTTCAGAGAGTGATAAAGAAAAAACTCTTTTCATGGCAATATAAACAAATAATAAATATTTCTAGAATAGGAAGAAAATCTTGAGGATGAAGGAAAAGTGGATATGGAAGAATAAGTTGTCTTTACCTTGAATGAAATAAAGAGGCTTAAGTAAAATAATTTGAATAAAAAATTATAGATTCGAAAATATGAAAAATAAAGTGGAAATTTGAAAATGAACATATCTTAAAGATTTGAAGAGTCTGAAAATATCATTACCAGTCTAAAAATTCAATTAGAAGAGGAAAAAAGAATTGAAGAGATAATAACAGATTAGCTAAAATCAAAAGAGGAAAATATTGATAAGCTTGAATCTAAGAGTGTTGATTTAAGAAAGTAATTGTATAAGTCTAGTGTTAAGTTGACAAGAAGCATAATATTTGAGAAGAGCACCGAGGTTCTAGATGAGATTCTAGATCATCAGAGGTCACTATTCGACAAGTCAGGTCATGGCTATGGAGATGAAAAAAAGGTTACCAAGGAGGATGATAAATTTTATAAACCTATGAAGATAGAAGATAAGACTTTCCCAAAGAATGAAGTTTTGTAATTAGAAGATTAAGGAAAGAACCATTGGGATGATAGAAGATAATTCTTGCCAAAATAGTTTGATAGGTACCAAAGATCATTTTATGGCCATTGATTTTGTTGCCACCAAATATTGTACCCTAAAATATGTTGTTCAATCCTCTTACATATTTGGGAAACATTGTAATTCTTCTAGGTATGTGGGTTTACCTATAGGTAGAATTTGAGCTCTAGGTTTAAGGGCTAGCTCCCTGAATGTATCTTGAAATGCTTGTTACCTACTAACTAGTTACTTATGGGGAAAAGAGTTAGAAATTTGCATGAAATGAAACTAATGTAATAATTTGATACACCAAGATGATTTGCACATGACCATCATACTTATTTCACTAATAAACAAGCCATATAAACTAGGTTCTAAGTCCTAGAAGGTTCTAACATAAGTGCTTCAACATAGAGGTGATATGCATGAGAGAACACAAGATAAGTTAACTAGAGGGTAGAATGCACACTATAATAAAAATTTAACACTTGAAAGGATTCTAAAACATTAGCTACACTCTATATGACCTGGTAGAATTGAAACTCCTACATAAACATGAAAGGATAAGGAAAGCAAGGATAGAAGATTATGACTAACTTCACCATACATCACTTGCACACTTATAAAAATGTTCATGAACTCAAAAATAGACTTTAATTTATTTTTCAAAGGTAAAATGCAATGTCATTCTAGTAGGGCTTCATCATACATGGTGTGATATTAGCTTACAAGAGCCAAAATGGCTTCTACTTATAGAATTAGAGAGAGAGGATAAGAGAATGAAGTTCAAGAGTCACTAAGACATGTGTCATGTTGAGAAAAGGAGTTACAAATTTAGGAGAAATGAATATTGAAAATACCATGAAATTTATATGTTGACAAATATCCATCAAAATATGAAACTCTTGAAATGTGGCATAGGATTCCTCATTGTTTGTTTAAAAAACTACCTTTATCATTTGGCCTTCTTAGAATGTCCCATAGATGAATATGGATATATGTGATGATTTAAATAAGAGTGAGGGATTTTATATATTTTAAAACATGCATTGCAGATGTCCCTAATTATTATGATTATTCTAGAGATGAGTTATCACTGCCTACAGTCCAAATAACTCCTCTTTCACTCACTTCTCACACTTGGCACTAAAAATGCCATCAATTTTCCAATTTTTTCCATAAATAGAAGTTTATGACACATTTTAGGACACATAATATCATTATATTCCTTATTAAATCCTTAAAAACTTCTCACTTGAAATTTTCATTCTCACTAGCTTGTGCACTATGCCAATTTTGACTGGTTGAGATGAATTTAATTTAAAATATACTTGTGAGATAATTTTATGAAATAAATGGATATTATAAGTTATATTAAGTATAAATATTTATCCAAAAGTTTATTTCATCTGTTTAATCCCTTCCATACCTGCAAGACACCAAAAATAATCAAAGAAAGTTAATTTTCAACCTGTTTATACAGGTAGGGTATAACTCAGTATGATGGGGAGGATCCCTAGAGATTAATATACAACCTCAAATAATTCTCAACCCCATTCCATGCCATATGGATACATATCCTTCCTCATTTTCCCAATCGGGTCTTTGACAAGGGTTTTAGAGGGTTTAGAGCACTTTTTCCCTCTAAGGATGTTTCATACAGGTATGACATCCAATTATCAAAAAAAATCCATAAATTACTTGTTTAAGACCTCATTAAACATTCCTAAGTTACATATTCTCCCATGCACAACCTCCAAGAAGGTGTGAGCTCTCAAATTTGCCCTCTCAAGCTCCTTCTTCCATTCCCTATAGGTTTAATGTGATTTGAGCCAAGAAATGGCTTACCAATGGTTTTATCTACATATTTATATAATTAAAACACCTTATAATATTTAATGAACATGTTTCACTTCATTTTAATTCTCTCCTAAAACTATAAGTGAAATCACACCCCTCTAGGGCTTTAGGCCTAATCTAGACCAAGTAGATCAATTTGTATGTTTATGGGTCTAGGCCATTATGGCATGTTTACTACATATTTTAGGGTTTAAATTTGTTGTTATATGTCTAGATGAACATTATAAATCTTCTTACAATGTTTTATCAACCCTCAACCTTCCTTATTATAACCTTTCTTCAAAGTCTATAGGTTGGCATCCTACAGGAGTACCCTCTGTCTAAGATAAAACAGAGGGTAACTCCCCTATTGTCTCATCAAAATTGACTATTTTAGGAGATTATCCAAGTGATTAATATTATATTCACAATTTTTTATAACTTGATCACATGGATATCTCCTTCAAACATCATAAAATCTCTAATGCAGACTGTGAGAAGTTGATTGTGTGTAGGGTATCAAATCAAACTGTAGGTGTATGTTTGAGGCCTTTATATACATTATTAATAATGTGTGAGTGTATCCCAAGTCATTAAAACCATTATTAATATGTTTACATTCCTACTTACCATACAAACCTTTCCAAACACCTCTCATTGCATATATCTCTACAAGACTGGTCTAAACAACTGATTGTGTTTTCTTGTTTGAGGGAAACACTTGCAGGTGACCTTACATGCTTTAAGACTTAGAAATAATGTATAATACTTTATCAAGTCTTAAAATGTCATTACACATTCATATAGGTCACTTCACATCATTTTTATACCTTGCTATCATCAAGAATACCATGCTTCTAACTCACTATCCATAATAGTCAGCTATAGTTGACTAAGTAGGGGTCCTATAGGTGGACATCATCCTTGAAACCAGATTCACATACCCTTGAGATTAATATTAGGTCTTAATAATCATTTTTGAAATTTTATGTGTTCTTATCCATTAGGCTTTCATGCTTAGGTTTGTGTCATCACAATGTAGATACTTGCAATTAATTATAGGTGGTCTTTTTGAACCATAGTACACCTATAGGTGTTGATGGGGTCAAAAACATAGTATTCCAACCTTAATTTATGTTATTTTAACCAAAAATTATCTCAACCACTTAGAATCAATTTTCATAGTGATAGTTTCTCACCTTACCATCCTTGGATGTAGAGGTTAATTGGAGCAAAAATCATGTAAACATCACTAAAAAACTACAGTGAACAAATATAAAAAATGGGGGCCTTTAAACACCATGTTCCTCTAGTCATACATCCATTCTTATTTGCATGGATTTTTCCCTATGATATCCATATAAGGTATATGCATCAAAACTTGATCAAAATCCATGCAATATTTTTATATTTTAACTACAAAAACATTGAGGGCACTGTTTTGGTGTTTTTAAGGATTTTATCCCTAAGTTCAAATCTCTTCTCTTGAAGTGGATTTTCAAGACTCCCCACTAGTATAATGCTTCAAACATAACTACCATGGTTTTTCCCACTCTCTATGACCTCAATAAAGTTTCAAATTATGTCATTATATCCATATAACATTTTCATATCTCTATGGGGCCACCTGTAGGTGGACATCTCAGGTTACAGGGAAGTGAAAGTGAGATGATCAATGTGGTCATGATATATGAACTTGTAATGAGGTTTAGACCATCTTAACATCTTAAAATTTATTATTTTCATCATAAGGAACTTGATAATAATCCAATGCTTTGTATCAACATGATGGGCTCCTTCTATGGCACCTTAGGCATGCATTGAGTTACAAACAGGCAGTGATGCTTGAGATAACTAGTTTGTATGGTATATGAGCTTTCAACTAGTTCAGACCTTCTACAAATAATTCAAACTGGTTCCCTTCACCTTTAAATTCTTGGAACTTGTTTCCATACCTCTATCCTAATGTCCTCAGTCTACTATAGATGCACACCAATGGGCTTACTATAGATGTGTGTTGCATATGACTATCACAATCCCTTATGTGTTATTTGGAGGATATAACTTGATTTTTCATGATCTAAGGATGTGATAAACACATTTAAATGTTCCATTACACTTTCATGACCATGATTAGATATCAAAACACTCTATTTAGCTGATTGTGTACATCATCATGCAAGAAGTTGATTATGGGTTTTGAACAATGACTGCAACTCCATTATGCTAGCTTGAAAGAATATTATTGAAATGAGATGGATTCAAGGAGACATTATAGGTAGGTAAAAAACGCCACACATTTCATTGAAACCATTGTAGAGAAAGGAACCTTTTGCAAGTAGTGAAAATTGATTGTAACCTCACTAGTAACACTTTGTAATTTCAGTTGTCTAACCCATCAAATCACTTCCAATGATGAAACCAAGCATGGGAAACATGAGAGAAGGAATTAAACATCCTTTTTAATCAAATTAATTATTTGTATTGTACAAACATTCTCAAAAAGAGGCAAAATCTATAGGGTGTGGGTATTAGCATGCAAAACTAGACAATCAACTTGTTAAGGATGGTTTATAAAGTATAGGCTACCAATCCTTTAAATCTAAACATTAAAATGAAATTTACCAAGTGTAATATCCACCACCAAGGGGGCTTGACTTGGAAGTCACCTACTAACTATACTATCCAAAGGCCTATTGATCGGTTTTGCTTACATATTGTAATGATGGAGAGATATAATTATTTTAGCCTAATTTTGGTAGTTCTAAATCATTTCAAGCATGTTAATGATTCCAAGGAAGTTAAAGGGTTACTAAAAAATCTTCTCCCATGTGCCACTCTCTCCCATAGGCCATAAAACCTTTAAAACTCCTTCCTTTCCACTTGTTTTCTTGTTTTTTAGTTAAGAACCTATAAGTTTCAGTTAGTCCTAACATTCCTGATGAGTAATATAATACATTGGATGTTGGAAGGAATTTTGAAACACATGGACACATATAAAATTTTACCCCTTCATTTAATGACCCATTTATGACCCCTAAATGACACAAAATGACATAAATACTTAATTAGACTATGACCAAAGATAATATGACATTAAATGACATTAAATAAACTATAAAACACCCTATAACATTATACTAGACCCCTATATCAAGTTTTGGACTATAGGGGGTTGACTCATTTTAACTTGTGGTCAAAATGGTCAACATTCTTAGCGATTTCTTGAGGGTGGTATGCTTTATATTCTAAGGCTAGTTGCCTAGTTATGTCCATTGGGCCATGGAGTAACATGTACATTAGTTTGACACATAATTTGTCTTTGACACCACACAAAACATAAGGAAAAACACATAATAAAGCACATCAAAGGGAAACAATAATGTGTTCAACTAGAACATTTATGGAACACAACAGAGCTGAAAGAAAAACACACACACCTAATATACTATTTACAAAATCTCACTCTTGAGGTGAAACATCTTATCATACCTCAACTAGGGTCAAAAATAGTTCCCCTTGCATCTTTTTCACTCCATGAAGGTTGTCTAGTATGAGAATCATGCTCATCATCAATCACTTGGATATGTGCATGGTCAAGAAGCCTATCACCTTTAGATCTTCTTAGGTCTATAAATGGACTATTTGGAACCTATATGAGTGTTCTTATTTTCTCTTCAAAATCCTTGATTGGAGTTGTAAGTTGATTTATCACTGTCATCTTTAATATACCTTCCTCAAACTATAGATTGGGATCTATGACAATTGCCTCAACCTCTTTATCTTCTTTAAAAAAATGTATTTGATGTTTGGGAGCATCAAGTTTTTATTCACTGTGTTCCAACACCTTTGAAAATGATTCTACCTTAGGTGGAGCTTTTGACTATCCTTGAATCACAACTAAATCTGCTTTGACCTCATGAGATCCCTCTAGGATTGTAGACTTTTAAATAGTAGTTTGATGTTCCTATTTATTAACAACATGGCCCTTACTTTCATGCTTGATAGAAAAATTAATATCTTGCTCATTAGTCCCATTATAAAACACATCAGATATACATTTATTGGGAGGAGAAGGAACATTACTCAACTGGTCAAACTCTTGACATATGGCATTGAATCTTAGCCATAAGTCATCCTCCTCTCTTCATGAGTTTCATCGTCAAGGGCAGATTCATCGATAGTCGGTATAAATACATCATTCTTCTCTCCATGGTGATCAATCAAATTATTTAATTTATCCTCATCATATACATGAATCAAATAGTTACTCTCAGTAACTTGTGAAAAGGAATGTTTGAAACTTACCTCAGCGCCTTCAAATGGTTCTTCATGGATGATATAATTACCAAGGTCAGTTTCATCAAAGTATGCATAAAGATCATGTTCATAGGTGTTAGTACCATATTCATCAAGGAACAAGTCATAAATTCCCTTAAGTTTAGAATATCCACCATCCATATTAGGCTCCTCCTTCTCATTGATCACACAATTCAAGTTAGAACTTATTTCAATGTAGGGCTCAATGTGAAACCTTACAAGAGGCTGAGTTATTATGGTCACCTTGGTTACATATCTTATCCTAAAGTCCAAGAAGGACTAGTTATCTAAAAGATATCCACCTATCTTTTTTATAAAGTCTCTTGAAAGATAGATTGTAAAGTGAGCAGGAAGGTCTACCACAACAATGTCTTGGAGGATAGGAAAGCTAAGACAATCATGCAAGAAGACCTTAAATTTTTTTACATCCATATTATCTTAGTAGGTGTACCATTTAGTTTAATAAATCATTTTATATGATTTTCATATTTTAGGCCCAACTTATCAGCTACAACTTTGGGCATGATTGAAGTAGAAGCTCCACTATCAAGTATGCAATTGTGGACAAGTTTATCACCCACTATGAGAGTGATGTAGAATGGTGGAGGTTTATCAGTCTTATTAGATGGTTTTAAAATTTTATTAGAGACATTTATAAGATAAACATGACCATGAATTTTACTTGAAGGTGAAGGACTAGTAGGAATAGTGGACAACTGCTTTTGCAAAAGTTCTTTTTGACTGGACATGTGGAGGACATCCCATAAAGAGATAGATGCTTTCAAATTTTTCAAGGAATCCAATATGTTTATGGAATTATTACTCACATTATATTTATTATTTTGAGGTAAATTATTTATTGGAACTTTAGGAATTGAAACACCTTGAGTATACCTTACCACATTTTAACTTGGAGGAGGTGTAGGTGTGTTCAGAGATTCCATGCTTACAACGATGCTGTGTTGCCTTAGAGGAAGATTAGATAAACTTGTAGGCATTATATTTACATCTCTTAGAGCCTTACTCTTGGATATTGCATTGTCTATAATATAATATCCTTGTTTGATAAATAAATTATCTTCCACCAAGAAGTTAGTGAAACTTTTTCCATGAGGCTACCAATCCTCATTTGCTTGCATCATGAATTCATCTTCAGCTGATAGGAGAGGAGTGACCCCTCATTGAGTAACTAGATATTTATATCCATGCTCATTTCCATCCATAAATTTTCCTTGTTTCTAATCTTCTACTTATAGTAAGTTGTTATGCACTGGTACCATCTCTCTTGCATTGGTGGTGAATTGGGATTGTACACATTGGTAGGCCTGTTAAAGTTAGGCTACCTTTGACCTCTTCCTCTTCTATATTTCTGACCATATTATTGTTGATAAGGATATGTATTTTTATAGGAACCTATTTATATTATCTCTTGCCTAAGCTCAAATTTTAAGGTCTGAATTCTTGCATATGGATCAGGTTCATCTGCCTTCCTAGGAGTAGTCCTAGGCTTAGTATTAGCGTTAGTAATTGGAGCAATATTTGGAGTATTATTAGTAGTATTAGGAATAAGAGGCATAGATACCTTAATAGGAAATTTTCCTACTTGAATGAGGCCATTTTTATCTCCAATGGTAAGTTCATATACTTTAAGAAGAGTGAAACACCCATGGATTGAAGCATGATAACAATATTAGCACCAATGGATCTCAAGTATGTGGGGAACATAAAGTTAGCAAGTGGTCTCATGGGAGGAGGAAATATATACCAAGAATTTTGAAACCTCTCACTTAATTCATGTATTGTTTATCTAGGGATATTTTGATCATATTGAGCTGATGTATAAGAGAGGTATGGTCACTTTCATCATCAAACCTTAAATTCAATAACACTCCAAAGTCTTCCCATGATGTGATACATCCACCGAGCAAAGTATTTTACCAATCAAGAGATTTCCCTATAAGGGACATGGCAATTAGTCTAATGGAAATATTCTCTTTAGTGACATTATGGAAACTACAAAAATTTGATATATCCTTGATGTGTTCACTAGATGTAACATGACTCTCACCATTGAATGTAGGCACACTCTTTATTGCATTAAGAGGAATGTCATCATAGGCTTGAAGGTAGATTGGATTTTCAATATTAAAGGTAGGAAAGGCAAGTTTTAAAGCCATGTTTTCTTCAATATATTCAATCTCTTCACTTCTTTGGCTAGAAAAATCTTCTTGATCTTCAAAGGGCTGATTAGGATGAGGATATTTAACTTCAAGAGGAAGTTTAGGTTGAATAGGTGGATTGATAGGATTGAGCAATCTACTAGATGATGACCTAGTAAGAAACATGAATCATGAGAACACATTTATGAGAAAACAATGGCCTTGAACTAAATTTTACCTTGAATGGAGTTTCCAAATGTTGAGTAGCACACTAATTCATAGCTGATGTTGTCATGACTAGCATTCACCTTGACAAGTTATCTTGAAGTTAATGTGTCTCATCGAGCATGCCAGAACTATTGTCACCAAATATTTCACCCTATAAGAGGGTCTTCAACCCTCTTCTATATTTGGGAAACATGGGAATACTTTTAGGTATGTGTTTTTACCTATAGGTAGAAGTAGATCTCTTGGTTTAAGGGCTAGCTCCCTGAATGTATTTTGAAATGCCTGCCACCTCTTAACGAATTGCTTATGGGGAAAAGAGTTATAAATTTAAATGAAATGAAACTAATATAATGATTTTATACACCAATATTATTTCCACATGATCATCATACTTCTTTCACTAAGAAACAAGGCATACAAACTAGCTTATGTGTCTTAGAAGGTTCTAAAATAAGTTTTTCAACATAGAGGTGATATGCATGAGAAAACACAAGGTAAGTGAACTGGAGGGTAGAATTAACACTCTAAGAATAATTTTACACTTTAAATGATTCTAACACATTATATACACTCTATATGACCTGTTGGAATAGGAACTCCTGCATAAACATGAAAGGATAAGGAAAGCAAGGACAGAAGATTATCACTAATTTCAGCATACATCACTTGCACACTGAGACAAATGTTCATGAACTCAAAAATATACTTTAATTTATTTTTAAAAGTGAAAATACAATGTCATTCTAGCAGGTATTCACCATACATGGTGTGGTATTAGCTTATAAGAGCTAAAATGGCTTCTACTTATAGAATTGGAGAGAGAGGAGAAGAGAATGAAGTCCAAGAGTTAACAGGACATGTGTCATGCTGATAAAATGAGTTACACATGTAGGAGAGAATTATATGTAAAATAACATGAAATTTATATGTGGAAAAATGTTCCTAAAAACATGAAACTCCTGAAATGTGGTGTAGGATTCCTCAATGCTTGCTCAAAAAACTACCTTCATCATTTGGCCTTATTGGAACATCCCACAACTAAATAGGGATATATGTGATTATTTAAATAATATTTATGAGTTTTATAAATGATCAAACATGCATTTTATATGTCCCTAATCATTAGGATTCCCCTAGAGATGAGTTATCACTACCTGCAGTCCAAATAACTCCTCTTCACTCACCTCTCACACTTGGCACCAAAATTGCCTTAAATTTTCCAATATGATCCATAAAAATGAGTGTATGAAAAATTTTAGGACACCTCATGGTCTTATATTCCTTAGTTATTCCTTAAAAAACTTCCCACTTGAAGTTTTCACTCTCTCACTAGCTTGTGAACTATGCTAGTTTTGACTAGCTAAGATGAAGGCACTTGAAAAGATAATTATGAGATATTATACTATAATAAATGGAAATTATATATTATATTAAGTCTAAATATTTATCTCAAATCTGATTTCATCCTTTGATCCCTTCCATACCTGCAAGACACCAAAAATAGTCAAAGAAAGTCAATTTTCACCCTATCTATATAGGTAGGGTACAACTCAGTATGATGGGGAGGATACCTGGAGAGTCATATTAAACCTAAAATAATTTTCCAATCCATTCCATTCCATATATATGCATCTCCTTACCCATTTTCCAAATCAGGTCTTTGGCAAGGGTTTTAGAGGGTTTAGAGTACTTTTGCCATTCATAACCTCTAAGAAGGTGTGAGCTCTCAAATTTTCCATCTTGAGCTCCTTCTTCCATTCCCTACATGTCTAATGTGATTTGAGCCAAGAAATGGCGTACCAATGGTTTTATCTACATATTTATATCTTTTACACACCTTATAATATTTAATTAACATTTTTTAATTAATTTTAATGTTCACCTAAGACTAGAAGTGAAATCATACCCCTTTAGGGCTTTAGGCCTAATCTAGACCAAGTAGGTATGTCTATATGTTTGTGAGTCTAGGCCATTCTAGCATGTTTCCTAAATATTTGAGGGTTTACCTGTGTTTTTTTATGTCTCAATAAACCTTATACATCTTCTTACAATGTTGTATCAACCCTCAACCTTCCTTCTTATCACCTTTCTTCAAAGTCTATAGGTTTGCATCCTAGGGGAGTACCCTCTATCTAAGATAAAATATAGGCTACTTATCCTATTTTACCATAAAAATTGATTATTTTAGGATTCTATCCAAGTGATTAATATTATATTCACAAGTTTTTATAACTTTATCACATGGATATCTCCTTCAAACATCATAAAATCTCCAAGGTAGACTGTGAGAAGTTGACTGTGTGCAGGGTATCAAATCTGACTATAGGTGCATGTTCGAGGCCTTTATCTAAATTTTTTATACTATGTGTGGGTATCACAAGGCCATTAAAAACATGATTAATATTTTTAAATACCTACTTACCATACAAACCTTTCCAAACACCTCTCATTGCATACCTCTCTACCTGACTGGTCTACATTGTTGACTATGTTTTCTTGTTTGAGGAAAACACCTATAGGTGACCTTTCATGGTTTAGGCCTTAAACACAATGTATAATAATTTATTTATTCTTATAATTTCATTCCACATTCATATAGGTCACTTCACATCATGTTTATACCCTGCTAACATAAAGAATACCATGCTTCTAACTCACTGTCCACTACAGTTAGCTACAGTTGACTGAACAGGGGTCTTGTAGGTGGACATCATCCTTGAAACCTATGTCACATAACCTTGATATTCATGTGAGGTCTTAGGAAGCATTTTTTAACTTTTATGTGTCTTTGTGTCCATTAGGTTTTCATGCCTATGTTTGTGTCATCAGATTGTAGATACCTGCAACCAACTGTAGGTGGCCTTTTTGAACCATAGTACACTTGTAGGTGTTGATGGGGTTATAAACATAGTATTCAAACCTTTATTGATTCTATTTTAACCATAAATTAGCTCTTTAACTACTTAGAACCACTTGTGATAGTGATAGATTATCACCTTACCATCTTTGGATGTAAAGGTCACTTGGAGCCAAAATCTTGTAGACATCACTGAAAAACTATAGTGAACAAATTTTAAAAATGGGGGCCTTCAAACCCCATGTTTCTCTTGTCATACATCCACTCTTCTTTGCATGGATTTTCCCCTAGGATAGGGTTACAAGGTAGATGCATCAAAACTTGATCAAACTCCATGCAACATTGTTATATTTTAACTCCAAAAGCACTGAGGGCTCTATTTTGATGTTTTTAGGGATTTTATCCCTAAGTTCAAATCTCTTATTTTGAAGTGCTTTTTCAAGACTTCCCACTAGTCTAATGCTTCAAACATAACTTCCATGGTGTTTCCCACTCTCTAGGACCTCAATAAAGTTTCAAAGTATGTCATTATCTCCATATAACATTTGCATATCTCTGTGAGGCTACCTATAGGTGGACATCTCAAGATGCAGGGAAGTAAAAGTGAGATGATCCATATGGTCATGGTATATGATCTTGCAATGAGGTTTAGACCATATTAACATATTCAAATAGATTATTTTCATCCCAAAGAACTTGAAAAAAATCCAATGCTTTATATCAATGTGATGGGATCCTTCTATGGCACTTGTAGGCATGCATTGAGTTACAGACAGTTAGTGATGGTTGAGATAACTAGTTTGTATAGTATATGAGCTTTCAAATAGTTCAAACCTTATCCAAAGAACTCAAATTGGTTCCTTGACATTTAAAGGCTTGGAATCTATTTCCATACCTTTATCCCAATGTCCTTAGTCTATTGTAGATGCACACTAATGGGTTTATTATGTATGTGTGTTGCATTTGACTGTCATAATCCCTTATGTGTTATTTGGCGGATCTAACTTGATTTTTAATGCTCTAAGGATGTGATAAAGACATTAAAATATTACATTTAACTTTTATGACCATGCTCAGAGTTCAAAACACTCCATTTAGCTGACTATGTACAATAATCATGCAAGAAGTTGACTGTGGATTTTGAACAATGACTACAACTCCATTATGCTAGCTTGAAAGACTATTATTGAAAATAGATGGATTCAAAGAGAAATTATAGGTAGGTAAAAAAACCACACATTGCATTGAAACCACTGCAAAGAAAGGATCCTTCTATAAGTAGTGAAAACTAATTGTAACCTCACTAGCAACACCTTCTTACAATTTGAGTTATCTAACCCATAAAATCACTTCCAATTATGAAACCAAGAATGGGAAACATGAGAGAATAAATTCAACATCATTTTAAAGTAAATTCATTAGTTGTATTATATTGACATGCTCAAACAAAAATAAGACCTGTAGGGTGTGGGGATTAGCATGCAAACACAAACAATCAACTTGTTAAGGATGGTTCATAAGGTATAAGACACCAATCCTTGAGATCAAAAAATGAAAATTAATATAACCAATTTTAATATCCACCACCAAGAGCGCTTGACCTATAAGTTCTCCTACTGACCATACTATCTAAAGACCTATTGACCAGTTGTATTTGTATAGTGGAGCGATGGAGAGATAGAATTGTTTTGGCCCAATTTTTATAGGTCCAAAGCATGTCAAGCATGGAAATGAGTCCAATTAAGTTTAAGGGTCACTACATAATCTTTTTCCATGTGCCACTCTCTCCCATAGGTCATACAACCTTTGAAACTCCTTCTTTTTCACTTATTTTCTTGATTTTTAGTTAGGAACCTACAAGTTTCAATTAGTCCTAACATTCCTGATGAGGAATATGACATAGTGAATGTTGGAAGGAAGTTTGGAACACATGGACACTTATAAAACTATACCACTTCATTTAATGACCCATTTATGACCCCTAAATGACACAAAATGACATAAAGACTTAATTGGACTATGACCAAAGCTAATATGACATTAAATGACATCAAATGAAATATAACACACCCTATAACATTATAATAGACCCATATATCAAGTTTTGGACTATAGGGGGTTGACTCATTTTGACTTGTGGTCAAAATGGTCAACAACTTTAATTGCAACATTTTTGGTCATAGAGAAAATGAGTGTAAGAGACATGTGAGGAATGGATACACATGGAAAATTGGTAGAAATGTAGATAAGAGGAATGGGAATGCAATAAATGAGTATGCATGGAACTATGGCACAAGTGAAGGATGTGAGAAGAATAGGCATGGTTGGAATGGAAACAAAGATTCATATGATTTTTCAAGTAGAAATTCATTTACTCCATTGTCAAAAGACATTGTATGTTATAATTGCAAAGAATATGGGCATATAGAGAGACAAAGTGGAAGTAATCCTATAGACCAAAACAAGAAAAAGGATGCCCAAACCAAACTCAAAAGAGAATTTGTGCAAGTTTAGAAGCAGATGCAGCAGCTAGACAATTAAAAGGAATAATTTGTGCTTATGCAAAAGACACAAGGAGCAATGGCAGGGAGGACATGGAGCACAAAGCACAAGCTGAAATGGTAGTAAAGGCCATGTTGAAGTAAGAGAGATATGATGTGCATAGTGGAAATATGCTATGAAGAGGAATAATAAAAGAAGATATTACAATAAGTGGTATAAAATAAATTTGAGATTGTAACGAAGATAACAAAATAAGATAATATCTTTTTCATCTAGTAACTATGAGAGGAAGCATCAACTCAGGGGGAGCAGGGTGTATAACTCTTTACCATTGATGTTAAAGGGGGAGAATTGAAGACAGGGGGAGCAAAGGAGGAGAACCACAGCAAGGGAGAGTTTATATACTAATTCATGGGGATTGCCATTAATGATGAAGGGGAAGATTGTTGGTATAATTGTCATTTGATGTCAAAGGAATTGTAACATATATGAACAAAAATTTCAAATGGAATTATTATCGAAAGTGAACAGAAGTATTGTCAGAAGTGAACGAAAGTATTACTAGAAGTGAATGGAAATGTTAACAAAATTATCGACGGTGTTAGGTTGTGGAGCTAAAAGCTTCATTGTATGCAGACATGGAGGAGGTTGCTAAGGTGCATAGCAACCGACGTCAGCAGCGCAACCGACATCAATCATATTCAGAGCACAGGGCTACCGATATCAGTAGGGATCGGTCGACGTTGGTCACCTCCAGACAGATAGGGACCGACGTCGGTTGCCTATGCATTCCAAAATTGGTTGTTGATGAATAGTTAGTTATTTGAATGGGTTATTTGCATGTAAAGACTAATTTTAGTCTTGAGTTGCGGATCTAATTATTTTAATTAGATGTCTAATTATTGTTTGCATGAGATCTATATAATAGACTCATGGGTTGTATTGTAATTTGTGCTAGTTGAGTAAGAGCAAGGTTAGCTCCTTCAGAGTGAAGAGAGCAAGGTGTGTTCCTCCTAGTTCCATAGGGGTGCCGAGTGTGTATGATCAGATAGAGCTACAAGTTGTGCAAGTTCTTGTAGAAGATCCACAAGGGTGTTGGTTTGGAGAATCAAAAGGGTTCTTCATGTGTGTATGATCTTGGTTGGCAGGTGTGCAAGGCCAGGTTAGAAGATCTACATGTGTAAGTAAGGTCAATTAATCTGCAGGTGTGTGTGTGTGTGTGCGAGATCTAGGTTTGCAGGTGTGCAGAACTAGGGTGATTTATAGGTGTGCAAGATCAGGGAGGTCAGCAACACAACAAGTAGCAAGATCAGGTGAGATCTACTTGGAGTACATTGTGTACTTGGAGTACGGTGTGTACTCAGTCATGGAGTACATGGAATACTTGTGTACTGGTAGTAGTGATACTAACTAGTGGTACTGGTAGTAGTGATACTGACTGGTTAGAGGTGAACACCAACTCTGTGTTTGAGTTGAGTGTTGGGACCATAATTGAGAGAGTGAGCTCTTGAAGAGATTTACTGTTTATGCCCTAGAGGTGTGTAAGGAAGAAGATTGTGGCATCTTCTTTGTTGTATTTCCTTCTGGAAGAGTATTAATACAATTGGGTATTGTCACTCATATATCCTGTGTTATTTCTGAATTCTAGTTACTTATGAATTCTGGTTAAATTCTGTGGTTAGTTGCTTGTACATGGTAATCAATTGTGCTTCCGGGTCCTAATAGTTGGTATCAAAACTATTTGTGGTTCTAGATTCCTGACAGTTGGTATCAGAGCTAAGGTTGTAGGGAGCAGGTTTGTATTTGATTATAGGTCACTCTTAAGGGTTTTTGATTGAGTGGGAATATAGCAATGGCAGAAGAAAGTAAGCTAAGAATGGAAGAATTGAAAAGCATGAATTGTCAATTACGGTGTTATGGAAAGAAAGAGCAGGTAAAGAAATATTGTTGGTTGATAGTAGATCAGCATGAAGGAACTGAAGAAGCAGATGTTGCAGGTGTTGTTACATAGGATGCTCTGGGATGTTCCTTGGATAAAGTAGAATCTTGTTTTATATATTATGTTGCCTCTTTCCATGCAGCCTGAAATAGAGTATTTTTCCATGTTAAGGTCCTTGGAGACTTTGGAAAGATTTATTTAGGGGCTGGTGAGCCTTGTCAAAATTTTGGCAAAGGGGAAGTGCGGCTAAAATTGCAGACGGCCAACACATGGGTGTTGAAGGAGGTCATGTAGGTCCCAGTCCTAGAGATACGGCTAATTTCTATAAGAAAGTTGGGTGATGAGAGATGCACAGTAACTCTCACAGTAGATTCTTGGAATGTTACCAAGGATGCACTTGAATTAGCATGTGGTAAGAAAGCAGGTACTCTTTATCTACTTGCTTGTATTATTGATTCCACTTTTGTTGCACAGGTGTGGCTTTGTAGGCTTGGTCACATTAGTGAGAAGGGAATGGATGTTCTTAAGTCAAATGGTAAGAGTTCAGCTTCGGAGAGCATAGATTGAGATTTCTGTGAGCAGAGGGATGCTACAAGAAAGGATTGTGTTTATTGTAGGAAAAGGAAGTCTGATGTATTTGACAAACTTAAGAACTGGAAAGCCTTGGTGTTCTTGGAGGAGATGACAGACAGAGATCAGTGGATGGGGTTGGATACTTCTGAGCAGGGCAGTTTGGACATGGGTATGCTTCAAAGAAAGCTCGCAGGTAAAATGTCATCACTCACAGGAAAATACAGTTATCGATGTCTGTTAGGGGAAATCGGCATCGAACAGACAAGCACTGACGTCAGTCATGTGCAGACCAGAGAATTCGGTGATGTTGGGCAGGTGGTGATCGACGTCAATAGGATAATTAGCATTAGTGACCAGGTCAGTCGCATGGAACTGACGTTGATAGGATGCAGACTGGGTGGTGACCGACATCGGTCATTGGAACAAATTTTGGGTGGACAACAAGCTGTCAAGGAGTCTCAAACGCCCATGTGGAGGACTGAAAGGGTAAGTAAGCCCCAAATTTGTTATTCCTCTTCTTTATACTACTTGTTGCTCATTGATGGTCAAGAACCAGGAAGTTTTTAAAGAAGCAGAGCAAGTAAGATCCAGGAAACAATGGGAGCATGGCATGAATTCTTTGGAGAAGAACCAAATGGGAGATTTGGTAAAGTTGCTAGCTAGGATGAAAGCATTGAGATGAATAGATTCCAAGGTTAAAAAATAGAGAGAATGGATACGTGAGACGGAAGGCCAGGTCATATGGTCTTGAGGAAGCTCCAGGATAGTGGTACAAGTTTGACAGGTGGATGACAAAGCATGGCTTTAGTCAATGTCATTATAACCATTGTGGTTTCTTTACCAGGTGGGTGATGATTGCAACATCATCCTATTACTGTATGTTGTGTGTTTGCTTGATGCAGGGTTACACATACAGGGTTTTTTTTTCTGAGCTAAAGGTAAAGTTAGTTCAGAGGTGTGTCATGAAGAATTTGGAGGAGTGAAATTCTTTGGCATGAGTAATCCTAGAGACAGGGAAGATCACAAGTTGATGTTGTCACAGGATGATTGTGTGAAGGTAGTGCAGGATGTAGAATGGCAAGCGCACCTATGGATGGACAATTCATAGAACAGGGTCCCTAATCACATGATGAGGTTGAGTACATGTGTACTCCCTGATGTTGCCCACACAGTGGGAGTTGTCAGCAAGTTTGGAGCCAATCTGAGAAAGAAGCATTGGAGTGTATTTCAGTGGATTCTCAGGTATCTAAGAGGGACCAGTTGCAGGTCAACATGCGATGCAGGGTCAAGATCTTTTCTACATGGGTTTGTAGATGTGGATGTGGCAGGTTACTTGGATGACAAGAGATGCACCACAGGATTTGTGGTGGTTGGTCTTCAAGGTTGAGCTTGAAGAGGGATACAAGCCAAGAAACAAATTAGATGATGTACAGGTATAGGTACATGTGCAATTGTTTATCTCCAAGTAGGAGATTGTTAGGTTGTGGAGCTAAAAGCTTCACTGTATGAAGACATGGAGGAGGTTGTTAAGGTGCACAGTAATTGACGTCGATAGCGCAATCGACATCGGTCATATTCAGAACACAAGGCTGTCGATATCGGTTAGGGATCGGCTGACGTCGATCACCTCCAGACAGACAGGGATTGACGTTGGTCACCTGTGCATTCCAAAACTGGTTGTTGACGAACAGTTAGTTAGTTGAATGGGTTGTTTGCATGTAAAGACAGCTACGGATCTAATTATTGTAATTGGATGTCTAATTATTGTTTGCATGAGATCTATATAATAGACTCATGGGTTGTATTGTAATTTGTGCTAGTTGAGTAAGAGCAAGGTTAGCTCCTTCAGAGTGAAGAGAGCAAGGTGTGTTCCTCCTAGTTCCATAGGGGTGCCGAGTGTGTATGATCAGGTAGAGCTGTAGGTTGTGCAAGTTTTGGTAGAAGATCCACAAGGGTGCTGGTTTGGAGAATCAAAAGGGTTCTTCATGTGTGTATGATCTTGGTCAGCAGGTGTGCAAGGCCAGGTTAGGAGATCTACATGTGTAAGTAAGGTCAGTTGATCTGCAAGTGTGTGTGTGTGCGAGATCTAGGTTTGCAAGTGTGCAAAACCAAGGTGATTTGTAGGTGTGCAAGATCAGGGAGGTCAGCAACATAATAGGTAGCAAGATCAGGTGAGATCTACTTGGAGTAAGTTGTGTACTTGGAGTATGGTGTGTACTCGATCGTGGAGTACATGGAGTACTTGTGTACTGGTAGTAGTGATACTGACTAGTGGTACTGGCAGTAGTGATACTGATTGGTTGGAGGTGAACACCAACTCTGTGTTTGAGTTGAGTGTTGGGACCGTAATTGAGAGAGTGAGCTCTTGAAGAGATTTACTGTTTATGCCCTAGAGGTGTGGGAGCCCTAGAGGTGTGTAAGGAAGAAGACTGTGGCATCTTCTTTGTTGTATTTCCTTTTGGAAGAGTATTAATACAATTGGGTATTGTCTCTCATATTTTGTGTTATTTTTGAATTCTAGTTACTTGTGAATACTGGTTAAATTCCGTGGTTAGTTGCTTGTACATGGTAATCAATTGTGCTTACAGGTCCTAACAGTTGGTATCAAAACTATTTGTGGTTCTAGATTCATGACAAACGGAAATGTTGACAGAAATGTCAATAGAAATGTCAACGGTTACATCTTTTGGTGAAGAGGTGCTTCTTAGATGGGACACATCCTTTAAAATATATATAAGGGAGAAGAGATGTGGAAGTATTACAAGCATTCGATTTGATTAAAGATCATATAATTGTGAGAAAGAAGGAAGAGAGGAAGAGCATAATTTTTTATGCATATCATTTGAGCGAAGTGTTGGAAATATTATCATTGATGTCAAAGGTCTAACATTATTGGTGACAAAGGCCCCATAGCATTTAATGTCTTAAGGTGTTTTTAATGTTCATATTTTGGCTAAAGTGTGTTAATATTTATTAAATATTAACAAATATATTTTTGGTTGCATAAAGTCAAAAGAGGGCCCATGAAGAAGTCAAAGAGTCACGAGATAAAGACAAAAGAGGGCGCCATTTTCCATGTGGATTGAAGGGTCACAAAGGGTGAATGCCAAAGGTCATTTGGAAAGGTATAAAAGGAGGCTTGAGAAGCCATTTGTAATATGCAAGAGTGTGCATGGTTTGTAATTGTTTTATATAAGAAAAGAGGAGAGAATAAAAAGAGATATTGTAGAGTTCTATCATTTATTGAGAAAGCAACATTGAGAGATAGTTGTGTTTTACATAAGAGGGGTTGGTGTTCCTATGGGTTGGTGCTCACAAATAGTTATTGTGTTGGTGCTTGACAAAGGGGTTGGTGCTCCTGCAAGTTGGTGATTGTGAACTTTGTAATTTGAGTTGGTGCTCATTCATATATTTGAGATTGTTCTCCATGGTTTTTTCCCACATTAGGTTCCCACGTACAAATTTGGTGTCTCTCTCTCTCTTGTGTGGTGCATGTTATTGTTTTAGTTTTATTGCATATCTTGAATGTATGGTTAAGTGGAGTTTGATTAAGTAAAAGTTTTATAAGATATATGATATACTAATTCACCCCCCCCTCAGTATATCCTGTGCTTAACACGAAGAAGAAGAAAAGAGCAAAAAATAAAATAGAATATCTCTTAAGAAAAGAAGTGTGAAGGGTAGATTTAATTTAATGAAGAATATCATTTAAGAATTGTGAAAGAAAGGAGAGCATAAATTATTAAAAAATTTAGTGAGAGAAAAGGTGTACGAGAAGCAAAGCCATAATTCATTTCAAGAAGCAATCACAAATGGTGGAATTGATTTAACTTGGGGTCGGTGCCTCATAGTCTAGGGGTTGGTGCTCATATGATTCGGTGCTCATGAATTGGCTGGGTTGGTGCTTGATGAAGGGGATCGATGTCTCCAGTGGGGGTGTTCTCACAAATTGATCGAGTTGGTGCTTGGTTCATGGATTGATGTCTCCAATAGGTTGGTGCCTATAAACATTGTAAAAGAGTTATATATATAAAAGAAATATTTTGCCATGGTTTTCTTCTGAAAGGGTTTCCACATAAATCATGTGTTCTCTTCTGTTATTAATTTCTAGATCTTGAATGTTTATGTTTGTTGTGGTTGATTAAATTTAAAAGATTAAAAGATTATCTTATACTAAGTCACCCCCGTCTTAGTATAAGCCTGTGTTTAACAAGGTTACCTTGGATTTATTATTTAATTCAATTACGGAGATACACAAGGACAAAACCAAAAGTGACCAGTTGCATAAGAATGTTCAAACCTATTTGTTATAACTTGTTCAAATGGAGAAGAAGTTAAATGTAATTGCCATAAAGGTTAAATGAGGTTTGCTTCCAAACATCAAGATTATGAATAGGTTTGATGTAAATTTATGTGAAAGTTTTATTGTTCACACAAGGTCTTCACTTTGAGAATTACTACATAGCCTCAAAGCCACCATGTCACAAATAAGTGAATTCATAGAGTAAATTATTTATTTCTTTATAGATGTTAACATGCCACAGGTATACCAGGCAGATGGTTGACTACTAAATATAGTTTAATTCATGATGATTCTAACTAATTACTGTGGAATTCATTGCACGTGCTATGAAAAGAATTGAAAAGGCCACTATAGTTAGGGAATTCCTCCAAGGACCTCTTCACAATCATGCACAAGTGGTCACCAAATTTGAGGTTCACTTTAGGAAGCCAATTATTAATGTGTCACGAGTGGATCAAGTCTACAAACTTTACATGTAAGCTTACAAAGGAAAGCATGTGGTTGGATGAAGTTTCGAGTGGTACTTTGTGATGTCTAGAATTTTATAATTATGTACAAGTGATAAGTCCCATATGATTGGAAGTGGAAGACTTGTCTTAGTTTTGTTTTATAGTGATCTATTTCCGTAGAAAGTAGTAGTTTAAATTAGAAGCGTTAGTCTATTTTCATTAAGCATCTCACATGTAAACACTTTGAATATGAGGCTATATCCCATCTTTTATTATAAATTCATTACATTGGGACCTCTTTTAATTAGAAAGATTTGAGAAGACAATTTAAACAAACTTGAGAAATCATTGTGGATGGTCTGCGAGTTTACATTTTCTCCTTTCTCACTCAGATTGATGCTATGTATGTTCTTAGTTTAGAGAATCATGCTCGAGATTTATATGCCACCAACAAACTTAATTTTTTGCAAGAATTATTTTGTGGCCAATTAATTTTATTAGCAAATAATCATGATATATAACAAATACTAGTTATTTTTAGATAGCAAGAAATGACATAAATCAAATTTTAATTTTAAAAGGACCACATATAAATTTTTTGAATAATATTTTTTCATTACAACAACAATATTTCAATCATACTTTGCAATATATATTGTATTTTGAAACACAATGATCAATACCATTGTAATCTGCCATATCTGTCAATATCAAATACCATGATAGAATTAGTGTCAATATTTCTAGTATCAGTGTGTATTTTTGGCAGCAATGTTAATGTTTCCTCCTCTTTTTGTGGATATGTCCAAAGGCATTTTGTGGAATGACTGAATTACATAGAATGTTGGCATCTTTGCCCATATTTTAAAAATAAACATATAGCAGATTTACAATGTTTCCCTATTTAGATATATAGTTTGTACAATAAACATGGTCTCTATTTCTTTTGTTTTTGTCTTATGAGTACGATATGCTTTGACCCATATTTTGAATTTTCCTTTCAATATCTCTTCATTGTCACAATATGGTATGAACGACATCATATTTTTCTTATAATAATTTTTGTACCAAATAAAAAATAAGACAAAATTGTGACGTTCAATCCTACGAAAAGAAAGCACTAATTCAATAAAACTAAAACTTAGCAAATCAAAACTACTTTTTTTTACAACACTAATGTAAAACTCTTTTTTTCTAAATTTATCTTTAAACTACATTTATGCATTCATAACATGTACTAAAGTCTTACCTCATACTTCAACAAAGTCTTTTTTTCTGATTTTGTTTGTGTTTTGGTTGGACTAATTAAATACATGGATTGGTGGACTTTCATATCCTCCACACATGATGTAAAAAACAGTGCCTGAGCATATGCTCGAGGGCACCTTAGGGCTGCCCATACCAGGTATAGGGGATGTCGATGCTTCAGTCTCCCCGACAACATTCAAGCGATTGATGAGCTTTCTTTGTCCAGCGATTTGAGTGAATGCAAGTCAGCAAGCTAACAAAGAGTCGAAAAGTGAATCAATGAGAAGCAAAGCCTGTGTCAGTTCCAAGTTTATGTGAACCGTTGACTCAGCTGGTGTCAGTTCTGTTAAGTGAACCGTGGGCACGATCCGTGCTAGTTCTGTGCGGGTGTTTGTGAGCAATTCTGTGGTCTCAGATTTCGTGAAGCAAAGGCTAGGTTGTCTTGGGCTGAGAGTGATCAGACCCGGGAGGGGAATTGTTCTGTGTAATCATACGAGTGGTTCCGAGCATTATCGGCTGAGCCCGACTCGGTGTGGTTGTTGTGTATGCGGCCAGTTGGCCCGATTATTGTACATAGGACCGGATTGTCCTGAGATGTGAATAAAATACACGTTACTCCCAGCTTTCTTGCAATGTGTGAATGTCCATGTGTGTTGGGCCAATTTACTGTTCTTTGCAAGTGTATGTTTGTTTTCCGCTGCTAATCCGTTTATGTATGCAAGTTTGTTCGCCACTGGGTTTGTGGTAAGCTTGTGCAGGTAAACATTGAAGGCGTAGTCCGTAGTCCATGTGATTCCCGCCGCAAAGGGGGAATCCCGACTGGTCAAGCGGTGCCGCACGTGGGTTCCAGGCTTCGAAAAGCTAGCCCCGTGACACCAGGTATCACAGCAAGCTTTGCTGCTGCCTAAGCCAACCCTGAAGCTTCCCTCTGACAACATGGTTTCAATGAATGAAATTCTGGAGATTTTTATGTATCCACCCAATCATCATATACTATGTATTACGGATTTCCTCTTCAACTATGCTTTAATGCACGTTCACCTTTCACTATGCGCATAGCTCTTCACTTGAAAACAAGGTCATCGTCCCAATAAATAAATCATTTTTAACGAGATTTAAACTTAAGAACACCTCAATAAATGTAAGCACTACACTGCAGTCCAAGAGGATCAAAGACCCGTTTGGTTTGTATTCTCTTGATTTAACTCTTCCATTTCAACCTCTACATTAATATTATATATTTAAATATCCTTACCTTTCGATTTCAGTTGGTACTACTGTCTCTCGAGAAACATTTTGACTTGCCCTTTATTATTATTAACTCTCTAATCCTACCAATAAAACTGTAACCCCACCAACAATGTTGACCGTGCTTTAATGACGACAATTCGTGCCCGTACCGTCGACAAATACGAACACAAACTTTAATTTAGTTACTTTGATTTGTCGAATATTTGTTTTAACATGGTCTGAATCCTGATCATGCCCTGCAAACATTTTAAAGAATATATCCAAGCACATGTTGTGGGTCACGAGAATAATTGGAATTTGCTGGATATTTCATAAAAAGGAATCGTTTTTTTTCAGAGCAATCAGTGCTTCCACAGTCATGAAAAAATGAAAAATTTCTGGATATCAAAGTCAATAAGACGACATCATCAACAACACTTCCGCGCCCGCTTCAATAGAATATCAATGTTTGCACATTTAGTTTATGGATTCCCGGAAAGAAATTTTTCCGACAGGCCGAGGTTGCTAAAAATAGGAGGTGAGGGAGACTTCACATGATCTTTAGAATCAAATTCTTCCCTCCAAACAATATACATCCCATACATACAATTGGGAAATTACAGGAATAAACCATGACAAAACCTTTGAAAAGAGAGTACATAGATCTGCTGCTGTAAAATGCAAGTGGAAGATAATAATTTGGCTTGTGTTAGCAGTGACTTCCTGCCCTACAGGCCAGGACGCCTGCGTTTCCAGTGAGGGTTCCCACCAGAGAAGATGGCTTCGCCCCAAGACTCGACGCCTTTGCATAGCTAGACGACGCCCCTGCTCCAGATGGCGTAAAGAAGGCTCCGTTTAACATTAGATCTCCTTCTGATCTCCAATTCCAGTGCTGCCATTCATTTGGGTTGTAGTTCTCCCGTTTTGTTACCTAAACAACAGAAAAAGTTCGATTTGAATTTTAATTCTGACATAAAATTACACATCTTTAAAGTTATATAAAAAAGGAAAGGAAAGTTCTTTTTAAGTTCTATCATAACAGAAGTTTTGTTTAGACTCTGCAAGATAATTTATAACATATGAAATCTAAGTATCTATGCCAAATGTATACCTCTTTAGCGAAAGGATTAAGAGGTGCGAGGTATCGATTTCCTTGACTATTGATGGTGGGGCTTGCACTACCCCCAATTGCATACATTTCCCAGTGAGTATAGTCATTGTTCACCACATGAAAGTACCCATGCCGGCACCTACATTCAAAAATTTAACTTCTAAAACACTGGACCAAAATTCAATTGATAGAGAATGCTGGTTCACACAGAGCCTATTAAAATTGCAGTCTCCTTAGATATGAAGTAAAAAAGATGAGATCAAGTACACATCACGGTGATTTTTGTAGAATAGATAGTTACTTTCTCCAATACAGATCTATTGATCATAGATCCGATACCAGTGAATTGGTTTATTCTCCAACCAAAAAGAAAGATTCAGCTAAAATCTCTGACAAAACAGCGGCAGTTCTGCGTCTTCTTACCTTGGCATTCGTTGCACAAGACCTGCGCCAAAATGGTTAAATGCAATGGTCACCTGCATGTTCGAATCCGGTGTGTAGCTGTCACTGTGCCCTAACAGCATCACCTGCATTATTTATTTACCCATTTCGACAGAGGTTAGCATAAATAAGTCACAGAAGCAAAGTAATTTGAGAACATTAAAGATTTAAGGTTTTTTTTCAAAAAGAACTGTGAATATTTTCGATGACTGGGTTTGATCTGAAACAATATACACAGTCCTTTTACAAAAAAGTGAGAAGATTGCTCGATCGAAGGGGTTGGGGATCGAACCTCGTTGTGATGAGCGAAATGGTTATTGGTAATGGTAATAGCAGTGGATCCCATGATGGCGTCGATGAGGCCGTCGGTGCATCTCGACAGTGAGCAGTGGTCCACCCAAATGTGACTTCCGCCAAAGATGGAGACCCCGTCACCGTCAGAAATTGTTCTCCACCCGTAGTGCGTGGGGGAGTCTCTCACCATGGCGTTGCCGGCGGGCTTACAGTCGTGAATGTGGATTCCGTGAATGATAACGTTTGTCACGTATTGGACAGTTATGCAGGGCCCGTTGGCGATGTGGACGTTGGCGCCCCGGCCGTCAATTGTCTTGAAGCTGTTCATGATGAGCTCCTCTTTGAGCTGGATGACCATGCTTCTCTTGAAAATGATCCACAGCGGCTCGCTTTGGATGACGGCGTGGCGCAGAGTGCCGGGCCGAGGATTGACTGCGTCGTAGTCGCCAGGGTCAGTCACCACATAAAACCGCCCATTCTTGCCTCCAATGGCGTTTCTGCCGAAGCCAATGGCGCAGTCGGCGAGCCTCTTTCGGTTGCGCTCCCAGTTGGGGTCGCACCGCCAGCAGTCGTCGATGGGGTTCCCCGTTCCGCACGACAAATAAGCCAGGTCCCGTCTCGTACTATTAATGCTCCTGCATATCGACCATTGAAAAAACCAGTAAGCCCAAAATCGGAAAAACCAAGCTCACCCACCAGTAAATGCAGTTCAAAAGAGAAGAAAAAAAAACACTCTTGTTTGATCTATAATACTAAATCTTACTTGTGAACCGTTTCAGCTACACTCTCTGGATCCTCTTCCACAGCAGAAGAGATATTATAGGCATGGGCACACAAGACCCCTGCCAGCAAGATCCAACAAACCAAACTCCAAATGCCCATCTCACAGTTCACTACCAGATCTCTGTTTCTAAAACTGAATTTCAAATCTAATAAGACAATGCTGCAATTACACTGCGAGCAAACAATGCTGGGAGGGCGCAGGGAGCAGGGAGCAGGAAGCAGGAAGCAGGGGATATATGCTGACAGTACTGCTATGGTGCACTGGACTCCGATCGGACGCTTACTTATAGCCCAGATATTGCCATGGAAATACACTCCGTAAGTTACAAGTTTAATGTACCCTAATCCATCAATCGACTATTATGGATTAGGCCCGGTCCTACTAATGGGAAAAAAAATGTTAGCATAAGTCGCACATTCCCATTGCTACGTTTACTCCTACATAGGAACTGTTAGTAGGACAATTTTGACTTCACAGGGCGGTTGTTGAAGGCAACTGGCAAGGATCAATCAACGCCGCAAGTCCATGAACTTAGTGGTACGGATTAAACGTGGGCCGTCGATGCGAGGCACGATTATTAGTGAACCCCCAACCGCAGAGAGCATTAGGCAAGAATAGTTAACTGGTCCCTACCAAAAGAAGCGGTTCGGTTAGTTGAGATGACTGTAAAGCTTAAAAATAAGATAATATTCCAGCCTACCAATCAACAATTTGCTGTGGCAATCGCAATCGCTATCGCTATGGCACTGATTGCGCTAACCCCAAAGGCACGGCATTTGACCGACCCGCTAAAATCGACGCCTCCTCCAAATTAGAAACAGACAGAATATGCGACGTCTCCGTATCCGTAATCATGTGGCCACGATGCGAATTCGGTTTGTGAAAATTGCCCCAACTGTTTAACCGTCTCTTTGGGGATTGCATCGCACCGAACCGAATATTCACGTGGCACTGCCCACTGCGCACTGCCCACTGCCAATTTCCACACGTAAACACGATTGAGGTCAAAAACAGGAGGGACCCGGGAACATGGGTGGGCGTGTTGGAGTCCAATCAACGCCGGCCAGGTGGGACATCGGAAGGGCACTCTTCATGAATCCGATCATACTTCGAACTCCGACTTCACATGGAATTTAATGTTAAGGAACACGAAACCCGGGAAGAGAGCTTTGGGGTGGGACCCACCATAACATGGAAATCTCACCATCTGCCTCTTCCTTTAAACATTCAATTGTTCCGGACCACGTGTTATGATGACCCTTTCTACGGGTTTTTTGTCCTTTAGCTCTAGCTTGCACACACCTAAAATGCTCCCACGGCACCCTATTTGTCGGTGGTGACCTAAACAATTTCTCTAATACCGGTTTTCTCTTTCTTTTTTTTTTAAATTTCTTAAGTAATCGAAAATGGTTGTAATTGGCATCACGGTGCCAAAGAAAATGATCACCAAGTTTATCAGTGGAATTATAATCTTTTCTATATTATATTATTTCTTTCAATTGGATATTTATTTTTTTCATAATTCAACAATTTTGTTTGTAGTAATATTGTTTCACAAATTAAGATATGCGGTGTATACAATAATTAGGTATAATAAAATCTATTTAAAGCTTTTCAATCGTATAAGAAGTTATGTGAACAAGCGATGAAAAATACTTGGTATGTTTAATAGATGTTTTTCTTATAAAGAATTTGTATTGATGTCAATTATCTGATTCCTAATCCTTTTTTCATCAATGCTTTTTATATGTTGAACATAGATATTCATAAAAGCATCAAGGATGAGATCTACAAATCCTAATGTCTACATAAAATTAATTTGGATAAAACTATCAAAACCATTATCAACGAAAATGCATCACTACTTGAAACAATATCTTCAAATAGAAGATAGATATATTATTACTCCCATATACACCATATTCTCTTTTGATTTGAGATTTCTTTCACATCAAGTGTGGGTATGCTCTCATAAGCTTTGCATAAAGTCTTAACACTTTACTCTGCAACATCAATGTATATGTAAATATTGCAATAATGACCTAAAATTAGAGGCGCATTTTGTGTTTAGATACCTATTCACATTGTATTATGAGATCAATGGCAGAGACATGGTTTAGTCTCTCTTTAGAGGAAATCAAGGATCTCTATGAGATCTTATTCATTATAAAGATCAAAATATGCAACTCAATTCATCAATGAGATAACTCAACATAGAGATGGCCTCCTCCAGAGTCGTCAACACGACTCTTTATTTTATGGTTTTACTTTAGACTCATTTCTTCAACCTCAATTTCATAAGTACAAACAAACCCACTATTCTAATTAACACATAATTATTTAAAAAAAATCTTAACTTACATTTTATATTTTATCACTTTTTTTCTTATAAATTCATATTTAAAATATACTTTTATTAGTTAAAAAATTAAAGCATCTATATATATATATATAGTTTGTTACGTTTAAATAATTATATAACATAACATGTTGTTGTACAATGATCTAATTATTTATATAATTATAAATCTTATAACAATTCAAAATAATTTTTTATAAAAATATATTCATAATATTAAAATTTTAATTTTTTAATAATAAATATCGCAATTGATCACTCCCGAACTTTTAAGCATTAAAAGTATTCTATAGTGAATATGTGAATCCTTAACATTAAAGTGAAGAATATTGAATAGAAATAATTATGCAACCTTATCTACTATTATGAAGTGTAAATTTAGGGGCATTGAAGACGTGAGAGAAGGTGAATAATTTATAATTTAGTAGACAAGTAAAAACACACAATGCCATCGCCATTGCCATTGCTATTGCCATGACTATCCAACTTCAAACCTTCACATCCAAATCATTTACATCTCTACATAAATGTGTCCCTTCCCATTCATTTCATGCATTCGTTATTCGCTGGGCCCTCATTTCACGTGGAAATGGACTCCCTCTTATATTTGGGAGAACGAACAAACTAACTAACTAACTACTTCTTAAAAGATGGCATCCCTTAACAAAAGATAAATTGTTGCATGTTAAACCCATCACGTTTTTCTCTAACATTCTCACCATTGGAGAAGATTAGGAAGTGTAGATGTCTAAAATTTTTGTGTGTATTTATCATTTATTAAATAATATAATTTTAATATATTTGTATATTTGTTTATTATTAATTTAAATTAAATATTATTAATGTATTTTGTTAATTTTTAATAGTATATATGTATATATATATACTTTAAATAAATAAAATTTAATCAAATATATATATTTTTATTGATTTTTTTATATTTAGAGTATTTTGATTGATTTTTTTTATTTAAAGTATATATATATGATTGAATTTTATTTATTTAGAGTATTTGTATATTTTTTAGGCCTATCTAAAGTGTCTGTATGTTTTAGATATTTTTTTGAAACATTTTTTTGAATTTAAGTGCCTTCATTTGTTATTCACATATTTTTAACTATTTGATTATTGAAGTTCAATTTGAATGCCAATAGAGTTCTAGTTTAAATTCAATTCGTCTATAAATATACATGTATTCTAGTTCATTAAAGTATTTAAGTAAAATAAAAAACATTCATTTTTATATATATCTATTTAATAATTACATGCATTTTAGAGAAGATTAAACATTTATTAACACACTCAATTTCATGTTAGAGATATTGTACAATATTAGTTTGTATGCTTGAAATATTACAAGTATTAAAGCGTGATGTTTTTGATATTACTACTCTTGAAAGGATTAACAAATATTAAGGTAGTTCAATTATTATTTCATATAATATAGACCGCAAAACACATTTATTTTCCTTATATTTTTAGGCATTGTTGTTCAATTAAAGCAAGAAGACGAATTTGTGTTTTGTAAGTGATTAGATTGAAGGTGCAAGATTTTGAGTGAGGTTTCTTAAGGCTAGAGCTAGGTAAGTGCAATTGTGAAAAACATTTAGACCTACATGAAATTTTATCAAGAACATTTATATACTTCAGACATTCCAAAGAGTTCACTACACTCTATCCAAGTTTCTCTATTCTGGACAAAATTTATGGGTCAATTTTGTTTCACATCTAGATGCATATTACCGCTATCTAATCTTGATGACTATCACTAGATCTTGTGATATTCAAGATACATCTTTAAACCTTGCATGCCACATCTTTTCTATTGTTTTAAAATCAATCAATTAGACTAATTAACATTTTATGTATGTTATTTAGCATAGCTAAATGTTTATGAATATTTATATTCCAACATTAATGTATATCTATTTATTCATAAGATATTTTGGTGAACTTGCATTGCCTTGTATACAACTTAGGGTGATCCTAGAACAAAACTAAATTTATTTGATCTTTCTAAGGTTTTTATCTATTATATGTTTTTTAAGATTCAATGGCCATAGCTTCATCTTGTTTGATTCTGAACTTTACGCTATTTATTTATGATAAATTATTAAACCCTAGTGCGCTTGTATGGTGTGTAGTTTTAATGCTTTAATTTTATGCCATCTAAATTGTCTAGATTTGTGATTGTAACTTAGAAAACATTTTTAATTAATTAAAAATGTATCCATTTTATTGAAATTCCTTTGTTCTATTGTAAATCTCGCTTTAAAAAATAGAATTTGAAAGGATAGCTAGTGTTATTCTAATACTTGTACTTTTGGTTAAAAAAATAAGAATGATATACCTTTGAATGAAAAAATTATGAATGGATCTCAAATTGATAACGCATGTGAAGTAGATCATGATCAATAAAATTTCTTAGATGAACAAGATAGAGATAAAAAATTGCACATTTTAGGAAACATGCCATAGAAAACCCTAATGAAATGGTTGGATTAATGAATGCATTGAAATAAGTTACAAGCTAAATCATAGGTCAAGGGTTCCTAGATAATGTTAGCATTAAATAGATACCCTATAAAGTAAATAATGGATATACGAGTTCCCATAATGTTGACTATGCTCCAAATTCTGTAATGAAATTAGTTCACTAGTAAATTAGAATCAAAACAATAGATCACAATATGATTGAAATAAGAGCAGAATAAAGAAGAATAAAGAAGCATATGACTAAGCCACTTCAAGGAGGAAACCTCCACAACCCTATAATAATAATAATAGATTTCACATTATGATGATAAAATACTAATCACCAACATAAGTCAACCTTACTACTAATGTGAAGCTATATAAATGACCACATGACTTAATTAAAGGTTCATGATAGCCATATGTCAACCACACATCCAAATACATTTTATAGGATAAGGGTATAACATGCCCTCTCCATCAAACCAATGTTGTTCTCAATGTTGATGATTGTCAGATGCTTTTACAAGAAAACTTCATCCTCCCATGTTACATCTTCACTGCCCAGATTATTCCACTTGATTAGATACTCTGAAATCACCCTCATCTACAACCTCTTAGTGCGAGTTTGAATTATTCCCTTAGGTTTCAAAATGAGTATTCTCACATCATCAAATTCTAGTAACATGCTAAGGGTTGTATTATACAATGTTACAAGTTCAACATATTCAAAATAAGATTAAGGAAATTAGATTCATTTTTATTCAATTATATTCTGTTAGATATAGTTTATTAGCTAAAAGCATACATCTTAGTTATATTAAACACATATCTAATAAAATTATGTGCATAAAATAACTTAGAAAATACTCAATTGAACCATCAAAGGATCTCTATATTATTATCTCTCAAATTCAAAACTATTCTTTATTTATGATACAAGTATTTATAGAGGTGTAAGAAGGCTCTATCACTTCGCATTCTCGACCTTTCATTATATATTTTAATCTTCTACATTGTTTTGATATTTTATCACATGCCAAATCATATAAAAAATGTCATACGTCACACATTTGTCACTTATATAAAACTCTACAATTTTACACTTCATAATTTACTACCAACACTTTCCTGGACTTAAATAATTTTCTCATCCTGAGACAAAGTCATAAGAAGTGTGTCAAAGCTTAGAGCTATTTTAGTTACTTGAATTAAGATGAGGGGTCAATCAAAAATCAATGATTTTGATTATCACTTGAAGTGTTATTTACTAGTTTTCACCTTGTGTGCACTACTTAGCTGCCCTTTTAGGTTTTTAAATAAGTAGCATACTGATCTATCACCATTCGTGGGATTTTAACTTTCCTTACCACACTCTAAAATATTATGGCCTTCTAAAACTTCTACAATCTTCAAAATTATGAATTCATAGTACCTATTGAGAAGGTGGAGGCATGGAATGAGAAGTTGGATTCAACTCAGCCTACAATGATGGAGATGGTACTAGAGTCATTACTAAAGATGTTGTTACTATGCAGTCAAATATTAGAGGCATTTGTTGTGGTAGAGGCACTTTCTATAGTGATTGAAAAGCTTTCCTTTCTCGTAGTTCTTGTATGAGTTGAGCTGGTGGGATGAACTTTGGCTCATTGATGATGGATTCAATTGCAATGTAAATATTTTCCAAATCCTAATTAAGTTTATACCAATCTAACAAGACATATTTTATTATACTTATTAGTGTGCACATAGGAGTTTGGCTGTGCATGATTGTTTGTATATCTTCATCCTCTAAAGCTACAATGATTGGTTTGTGTTGTTGTAGCTTTTGTTGGATGTATTACATTACCTGATCCATCTTATCCACATATCTTTATGTTTAGATACTAATGAATGTCTTGTGAAGCATTTTAAGCTCCCAAGTGCACATCATTTCATTACATTGTCTCATAGAGCAAGAGACTCTTTAAGTGCAGTGTCTATATCATCCAATTTGGACATTTGACTTTTCATAATTGCTTTGGATTTTTTAGTCTTAGAGAGATCTAGCTTTATATCATTCCTATGAGATCAAGATTTTGAGCAATGGGTTTGATTATACAATTTATATTAATATATACTTAAAATATTAGTCTACTCCATAATTTAGAGCTAATAGATCACAATGCACATAAATTAATATTAAAAACCAACATTATGAATCTAACGCTAAATGCTCCAAACAAGATTCAAGACAAAAAAATGATCAAATGCTTATGGATTATCCTTGTAGTCTGATAATTTTGATAAAATATGATTTAAGACTTGGATTAGATGATTATTTGACAAAAGACTAATGGATTATGATTAAGAGATTGGCATGAAATTCTCATTGTTTGGAATTGAGGGAATCATGGATTTAAATAGGAAATGAAGGGATATTTTCCAATGAATTAAAAATTCATTGGAAGCCTCTAGAGAAGAAAACTAGAGAGAGGAAGGAGGAAATTCTAAAGAATTTAAAATTCCTTAGAATTCTCTAGAGAGAGAACTGTTTAGAGAAAGAGAAGGGTGGTGGAGAGTTCTAAATTCTATTAGGGAATCTAATGATGATTAGGGTAAGATTAAATTAGATTATAAGAAGGGTTAGGTGAGGAATAGGGGGTAGGATTGTAGGAAATCATATGAATAGGCAGGTAGGTGGGTTATGGGAATTTTAAATCCCTAAATATTAGACAAGTGGGATTAGTAAGTAGATAATAGTGAATTAGGTAGATTAATTAGGTTATAGAATGTTATAAGATTATTAGGTGACATGAAAAATTAAGAGGAGGGATTAGACCAAATGGATATAAGGAGATTAATAAGATGAATTAGATGAAATAAGTGAGATAGAAGATTATTAGATGAAATTAGTGATAGAGGGAAGTGAAAAAAATTAGATGCATACATTTTGCCCCTCTTTGAAAGGGCATTATGAGTGGATGAAGTGGAAGGAGTAATGGTTCAAATAAGAAAGACACTCATATATGAATACTAGTAAATGATGTTAGTGGGCACATGATTACCCCTTGAGGATACATGTGGGGAGAAAGGAAGTAGATGGCCACTCAAAAAAAAAGAAATGATGGGTGGGATACAACAACTAGAGATAAGGGGTTGGGAGATGATGATGAATAAAATGAACTTAACATGAGTAGTGAGATACAAAATGATGATGCCCATAAGAAATACTTATGCACAAGGATTGGAAATGATTATGTCATGATTGTCAACACATCCCAAGGGGGAATCAACCATAATATGGTGATGACAAGACACAATTTTACAAGATTTTGATGTATCCTAGGCAAGGACACATGCTAGGGAGAGATACAAACCAAAATGATAAAGGCCATGAGATTTTGACACATCTGAAGTAAGGATGCATGTTGGGAGAGCATCGAGCCAAAATAAGATAATGAATTGATAATATTAATGATGAGTGTAGCTCAAAGCTGAATTTAAGTGATATGATGAAGGGGATAAGAGAGAAGAAATGATATGATTGAGTGACCAAAAGATGAATGGGAAGAATTGGACTGTATTACATCAAATCAATAAGCCATAATGTGATTAATAATGATGATGTTCCTAACAAGGACACATGCAAGGGACCAAAGATAATAATAAAGTTACAGTCTTGGTCATACCCTAATTGAGGGAGGAAACTATAAAATTTAAATGGTGAATTGATCAATCAGTGATATTGGATGACTGATAAAATAAATTATGGATGTTGTGATTTTTTGGGACCAATCAATAGGCATGGGTAATTAATGAAAAGATAAGGAGATGATTATGGGGATGGTGATTAATCAATAAATTGATTGATATTATAGCTCAAGGATTTTATTGATGCAAGATGTGAGGATGATGAAGGGCAAGATAAATATAATGATGAATTGGGGAGAGAAGAGAGTGGCTGAGTTGACCTTAGACACATTATGTGACTAAGCATTGCCTACATAATCTAAAAAGACCTCAGGCCAATGTAGTTTGGACTAATTGATGAATAACAAGATAGACTAGAGGAGAAGGATGATTATGATTGTTAGACATGTTAGTTTTTGGATAGAGGATGTGACTCAGATGTTAGACATGAAGATAGAAGACTAGGAGAAATTATGGGAGATGAGATGTTAGATGTTGATGACTAGAGAGATGATAGATGATTAGTTAGAGGATATAGACGTGATGATGAAAGGACTTGAAGGAATGAATGGATACTATATGAGTGGACTTAGATGACCAGCTTGAATATAGAGGACTAGGATAAATGATTACATATGTGTTGTTAGACATTTTGATAGGTGATAAAAGATAGGATAAATGATGAGTCTAGTCCATTATCAAGCCATCATTGTAGTAATAAAGCTCATCATAGTCTAATCAATCCAATGCAAATATAACACTAGGTAGTATGTCCCATGATATAAGTATGAACAATAGGATATTGTGCCAAAGTACATGATTATAAAAGAGGCAAATAATGAACTCTACATAAGACACCCAAAAGTATTATTATAGTTTTTTTGGCTCCATCATAACATCCTCATTCATTGCCCAATTGACAAAAATATTTATGCTATAAGAAAGACAAAAAATATATATACATACAAACATTTACAGATAAGTGAATATAGATAAAAAGATAAATAAAAACACATAATTAATACACATAAATATATATACATCAATCAAATCAGGTCTTATCTAATTACCTAGACGAGACTTGATAGGATGAGTAATCAGGTGATGAGTTGGATGAAGTGGGTCATGATGATCATGATGTGAAGGTGGATTAAGGATATGGATTTGGATAGAGGTATTGATTTTGAGTAGACTAAGGACTACTATTAGGATAAATCCAAAAAAGACATAAGACAAGATGACTAGGATGTTGAGACAAGACAAAAGGACAAGACCTTTAGGACATAAGATAAGGTAGGATGAAAATGAGATGGATAACTTAGGAAACATGATAAGATGATTGGGATACTCAAGACATAAGATAAGACAACTTAAAGGCTTTTTTGGATTTTTTGGATTTTATAATTTTTAGGGTTTTTATAATATTTCAAAATTTTAGGGCTTTTGAGAATATGTATGCACACTATACAAATGGGGTTACTAGAAAAGGGAATACCAAGCCTAGAAACTAGGATAAGGATGGATGTAATATTGGATGGGATGACAAAAGGATGAAGGTGAGACTGAAAAGGGGATGAAGAGCAAGGAAAAATGGAATATGGATTGCCAATGACCACATTGTGAAGGAACCAAATATCGAGTTGCCTGAGTGTCCATTGGAGGATATGCAAAGCTGATTCTAGAACATTTCTAAAGACATCTTCCATGTCCTTACAAAGGTCAAGATAGGAAGGAATGATAGACAAGATAGGGATAAGGGACAAATGGACATGATAGATAAGGAAGTTTAAACCATGACATGGATGAGGTTGTCAAGGGACGTGGGATATGACTATAGAGATGAAGTGGATTTTAACTCTAGGTGGTGAGGTATAATGTAGACAATAAATTATTTTACTATGATGTCAGAAACTATCTTTCATCATGGTACTTTCCCAAGGTTCCAAAAGACTAGTTTTCACCATTGGATGAGTGATTTTTTTGACATGTTTAATGACATCTCGATTTATTAGAGGCGGGTGAGATGCATGATGCAAATGCTTTCTTGATCTTCAACCAACACCTGTTCTAAAGATATGTGATACTGGAATCATGTTATCGATGTTGGATGTATTTATGTCCTTGTGACTTTCATTAATTCTTGAGTGAGATCCATTCAAACATCTAGACTAGGTGTCTTCATCACCTCTATAAGAGACAATGTTACCTGGGTTTGTGAGGTGTGGAATGGATGGGTTTAGGGTTTGAATTTGATGGTGGATTATAGAATTTAAATGGATGATAGGATCACAATATGGAGGTGTGATGGGTGATTGGGAAGTGGGACTAACAGTCACACACACTATTAGAGATGTTGAATGTTCCACATTTGATTGGTGCCATATGACAAAATACTATAAGATATCCAAGACACTTTAACTTTGAATTTATCTTTGAAATAATTATTTGAAGGGTCATCAACCATCTTGATATTGATTTAGACATTATTTTGATCTTTGAATTGGATTGTCTTTGACTACCCCTTGGTGCCTAATTTTGGGCTTCACTAGAGGAATTAGATTTTTGTCTTGGTAGATGATTATTATTGTGACTTTGATGGTCCCTAATGCCTTAAAGAGGGTTTCATTAGGAGAAGACAATTTTTTATTAGGCTGATGATTTAAATTTTCTTGATTTTGGCTTGATGAATCAAAGGTGAATTGATCATCATGTATGAATTTTTGAATATGATCATGGATCTTTGTATTTTTGAATATCAAAGAGTCCAATGATACATGTTCTTATTCATCCATATGGAAGGAGGTGATTAAATAATCATTGATGGAAAGAAAAGGATCTATGATGGATTAAGGTGGGGAAGATGGTATGATGATGTCAATTAGTGGTGATGGGGTAACATGGTCCTCATAGGGGTTCTTAGGAGACCTAGTTTTGACATCAGAGAAAATCTTCTCAAGATAAGTAAAAGGATCACTAAGACTAGTTATAAGGCATACATCCAATGCAGGATTAGATCCACTTTGACTATCACTAATTGATAAATCTTGTAAATAATATGTTATGACTTCATCATCCTGACTAGGATCAAAAGATACACCTTGTGATTGGTTGACATACAGATTGGAGGTATCCTAAAAAGGGTAAGCATAGTCACCATATATAAAATTAATTAAAGATGATGATTTTGATAAAGAATCTGATTCAAATACTAGTGTTGGACATGATCCTGATGTAGATAAGACTTTTATTGACTCCAATATGGATTCTAATGTATAAGATATAATGATGCTAGTAGAAGATGTAGAGATGGATTAAAAAGATACTTAGATCAAGAATTAGTTAAGAAAACTAAATAAAAATGCATAAGAACATAAAAATCTAAGCCAACTCTTTTGTTGGGGTTTGGAAAATGATAATTAAGAGCTATTGAAAGAAAGCATACATAATACCTTCCCAAGAGCATCCCATCACCCAAATACAGCACAAAACATGATTTTACCCTTGATTTGGTGCTCAAGTCTTCATCAATTATGCAAGGCAAAACTCCTCCATCATATCATGTGCACCAATGAAACTAGGCTCATGATATGAAATCAAATGTTGTGCCTATCAATGAAGCTATCTTATTGTAAATTAAGCATAATAACACTACATAAAGAAAGATTATGGAGATAATTCTGCATAATAAGTTTACACGAATGAGGCTTAAAAATGGTGGTCTTGGCCCTTCTATTTATAGATTTTTGAGATTGATTAGAATCAACCATAACCATCCATCTTGAGATCAAAATATGTGTCCATGAATTAATCCATAAATACCCTCATAAATATTTGGAAGGAAGGGGCATTAAAGAAGCATGAGAGGCCTTAAACCTGATATTTATTGCATTTATGGCTTATAGATGCCACCCCACAAATGATGTCACTTGATGAGGCAGATATTAGAAATCAATTTACAACTAAAATATATTCGATAACTTCCATGGATTTTCTACTTAAACTCTTAATTTGGATTAATTTATCTAAGTGAGATTAATCAAATTTTATGCAATTCTTTAGAAATTGGTTGCACTCTATTAATCAAACTAGTTAGAATGTAATATTACTAGGTCATAATTTGATTAGATTAGAATTAGAAGATGACATTAGTTGCATATGGACCAATACCCCATTTAGGACATTGTTGACACAAAATAACACATCCATGTGCCATGTGCCTCTGAATTAGAGGAATTCAGTGATCTAGGGTGTCAAATTGTATTTTCACCATTTTGGATCGAGATGATTTGATAAAATTTAATAATCACATAAAATGTATTGCCCTATTTAGGGATACATTAGCCTAAATCAGCACTTGTATATGATAATCTTGAACCATTTAGCATGTTTACATGATTTTGGCCCAAATTGTGTGTTTTCACAAATATTGAGTAAGATTGATAATTTTAACATAATGGTGTTAAGAAATGGATGTCTACATTTTGCCCTTGTTTGAGAAGGTGTAGCGAGACATTTAAAATAAAAAACATATTTTCAAATAAAAGAATTGTCAAGAAAAAGTTGGAAGGAAATGACACATGATGCCCCCCTGAGAGGACATACGAGAATGAAAGAGAGGGATAAATGCTCAAAAAGAGAAATAATAATGAGATTAACCCATGGGATAGATTAAATCTATACGAGGTAATGTTGGCACACATTGATTCCATCAATGATCAAAATATAATTAGAATATAATGGGCCCTCGGGATGGGGAAATGGGAAGGAGGCAATCCAAAAATATAAGTGACACACTTTGAACACACCCAAAGTTAGGGTGAAAGTTGCACACTTAGGGAATGATCGATCTTGAGATAAGTTGCACACTAAAATATTTCTAGAATGAGGGTAAAGTATACAAAGCTTGGAATTAGAAAAAATAGGAGAACATTGCTCCAAGGAGAGGAAATAAGAATGTGCTCAGTAGACTAAATTGGATTAGTTGATAAAACAATTTTACCACAACAGGGCATTTTAATCACTGATAATTAATTGTTCCCCTATAGGGCTGATTTAGATTTGTGATTGGTTCAAATGTGGTGCCCCAGTAGGGAAAATTGGAAAGCATAGCTCAAGGATATAACCTAATGCATAGATTAAAGATGAGCATGTGCAAACATAGATGTGATGATCTAATGATTGAATAAGCCACAAAAAACTAAACATATGAGGATGTACAAAGTGATGAAAGAGATGAAAAGAAGAATAAAGGTGGTCAAGCTAACGTAAGATATGTCATGTATTGAAGTGATGCCTGCATAATCTAGATAGACCTCAAGCTAATGTACTTTGCTTAGAAGTAGTAGAATATGGAATGAGGAATGAAGAATAGTAAAAAATAGACCACTGTTTGATTAGACTCATAATGTATGCCAAGAGATGCACATCCTGCATAGAGTTGGGTATGAGATAAGCCATTGGTGCCTAGTGTCATTAGTGTACTTGAGAGCTGATATTTAGGGTTGCATTGATTTTGAGGCTTGGATCCAAATCACTTGGTGTTTGCTATAACAAAATGAAATTATGCATCTGAGTAACTTATAATGACATTACATTTCAATTGCACTGATTCGGTTCAAATGTGAATACTTATAACTAAGGATAATGATAATAACTAAAAATGACATCGTTACAACTATTTACATTTAAACAAAAAAATAAAAAATAAAAAAAAGAATACATAAATGTAACCTAACTTAAAATCAAGAAATTAATAATCAAGACTGAAGCAGGAACAAGAATGTATAAAAGCAAAGAGCAAGAACAACTTAATAAACAACATGAAAGCATGATATGAGTAATCAAGATCCATGGTATACTTAAGAAATTCTTGGAAAAAAAAAAGAACAGACAAAACAAGAAAAAAAAAGACCAAGAAAATGAGAAGAAACAACCAAATAAAAAAAGGAATAAATGAAGAGACAAAAAAGCACAACAAAACACCAATAAAAACAAATAAACACACACAAACAAGAGTTAGTCATAATGTTAGTGTGGTTTGAAAATAATTGTTCATGTACATGGAGTAGAGGCATTACTTTCTACAATAATGTAACAAGAATAAGGACACAAAATTGCCCCTAAGTGATAGGGAAACAACACAAAAGAACGATGGGGGAAAAGAAGAAAAGGAAGGGGGTGGCCGAGCTGACTCCAGATATATGAGACAAATGGATGTTGCCTACATAATTATATGGATGTAAGATCCAACATGAACTTCAGGCCAATTTAGTTATCCTAGGAAATAGGATAGATGAAAAGTGATGATAAGAAAACATGATTGTTGTTGTAGAGGAAATAAGGAAAATGGGATCACAAGATAGCAAGAACATTCAAATGAGAATGGTCTTACAAAATGACAAGTGTGTGGGATGTGTAGAATAAAAAAAAGTGGAAGATAATGTTTTTGTGTTTTTGGGATAAGCAATAGAAGTGAAATATTTACAAAGGGTCTAAGGAACTACCTAACTGAGGAGATGCACATCCATAGGTAAGAGTTTAAATAATAGCTAAACTGGTTGCAACGAGCATTATGAATATAAAAAATGGAATATAGAACCAACTAATCAAAGAGATGCTTATCCTAGAGTAGAAGTTTCAATAATAGCTAAATCTGACTATAATGGCCCATGCTTGCAAATTAATGAGAGCAAGATCCTATCAAGGCAATAATGCCTACCAAATAATAACAAAATAAATAGAACAATATGCAGCATATGATAAATATGAAAAACCATTCAATAGGCAAATATCTTGAGCTGAAGATGTATCCATGTTCATTTGTTTGTAGAATAAGCTACAAAATACTATCCATGTTGATCTACTTTGTAGAACAAGTGTTGAATGCATTCATAATGCCTGAGTCACAATCAAGATCATAATTGGTCAAAAGGATAAAAGATGTCTAGGTTATAATGGACCAGGGTATTGTTGTAAGCTAGAATTGCACCCTTGTGGGAGATTTTTTCAAGCTCTCTCACTCCTAACTAAAATATTGGAATAACCTCAGGGTGTAGGTATCTTGTAGTGAGGTTGAACCTCTAGGCTTTTCAATGAGGCTAGCTTCTCAGATGCTTCACTTTGGCTTGTTTTCCACACTAGAATCTACTACTGACTAAGGAAAAGGGAGAGAAATAACATGAAGGGGAAATCTAAGCTAAGGATGGTGATGGACCAAAATATGAAGTGATCCACTTTCAGCCTGGGAACCTTAACAACTACTAATGAAACTAACCAAGACACAGACTATTCTAATCCTATCTCAAGGCTGCAAGCATAAATATTTTATGTGGAGGTCGAAGGGAAACCCTAAAATTTGAAGGATAAAAATAAATAGGTCTGTATGAGACACTATAAAACTATGACACTTCAAGAAATGTACCAATGTCTAACACTTCACATAACCTACAAGGAACCAAAAGAGTTAAAGCAAGATACATAGAGAATCTATAGATGATGAAAAGGGACATACATCTGCAAGTTAAACTCAAATAATATACACTTGAATTCAAACCAGAATCAAAAAAGTTTATCTTATTCTTCAAGAGAGTGTTTACAAGGTGATTTTGATAGAGTAACTCTATCACCATTCGAGGGATTCATTTTAAGGCTCAATACCTTGTATATATAGCAAAAAAGGATGAGAGACGAGAGGGCTTGTGTGAGAAAATGGAGAGAGGGGTCATTAATGGCTATAACCACCACTATGTCCTTGAAATATTTTACATTCAAATCATGCAACTTCCTTGACCATGAAATGAACTGCCTAAGATCATCGTAAATCTCCTTAAGCCCCTTATTGATTAGCAAACATGCTAAAAGACAATAATTATGTATTTAATGCTTGAGATACCTTTTTTAATCACCTGATCTTCAACTTTCATTCCCATGGCATCTTTCACTTGTCTTGCATGTATAAGGACAAAATACCCATAAATTTGAATCTAGATCGAGCCATGCTACTTTTGCATTGAATAGCTATTTGTCAGAGATGATGGCCATGTTGAAGGACAAGGACCTCTCCATTAATTTCACCTACCATCTCCTACCTTGAAACCTAGACCAGATCTTTACTATAGATGGAAAACCAATCTAAGGACATTGGTTTTCCTATACCCATTTATGTTGATGTAAGTCCATAAAAATCCAAATGACTACTTGTAGGGGTTCATATTTTGACGTTTATGGGTCTGTCATGGTATATTTGAATCCCAACAGCTATTCTTTCAGGCTATTTATTTTGACCATTGTCTTTGGCATCATTTTGGGATCTTTTTCTTGAACTTTCTTCTTGAAGGAATTTTTTCAAACTATTCCTTGCATCCTTTTGTTTCCTCTTTTTTTGCAGACTTATCCTCTCATGAAGGAATTTTTTTGGCATTTTATTTTGGGTAATTCATCTGGGATTTTGTTCAGGTTTTTTCCCACAAGATAAAGTCTTTAGGATCTTTGCTTGGGGCACCTTTATGGCGGAGAGATCCTTTGGAAATTTGTTAAGTGCCCTTGAAAACTTTTTAAATTTCCCTTTTCTGAAGGGAAAGAATCCTTCAGATTTTTGAAAAGGTATCTTTTCTAAAGGGAAAGGATCCTTTGGAAATTTGAAAGTGCCTATTCATATTTTTGAAAAAAAATCCCTTCAAATTTATTGAAAATCCTTTTCTTGAAGGGAAAGAAACCTTAAAAACTTTTAAAAAGACCATTTCCTCAGAAATTTTGAAAAGACCATTTTATTGAAGAGTTACCCTTTGAGAAAATTGTCCCAGACAATTTTATCAAAAGAAAAGGTCTTTGCCTTTTGCTTCAGACATTTTGTCCAAAAGAATTATCCTTTTGAAAACCTTTTCTCAAACAACTTGTCTGAAAGAATTGAACACTTATCCAAAAAGGGTCCTGAAAGAAAATAAACACTTAGTCCCCACAAAGTCTGAAAGAATGAACAAGTAAAGACTTAGCTGAATAAAGATTTTACACTTAGCTTCTGGCTTGCAGGATTATTATTGAGCACTGATGTTGGATCCTTGAAAACCCACTTGGATCCTCTTATAAGCCTTTAATGCACTACTTCATCAAACCATGAAAGAGCTTTAGCATGTGGGCCAAAAATGGCTAACATATTTGGCAACTCTTAGGGAAGCATGCCTGCTATGCTTGAGAACCCATACCACTTACCTTGTCTAGTCCATTGGGCATGGAGTCATTAGCCTCTACAACTGAGTTGGTCTAAAACTAGATACAAGGCTAACCCTTTTTAGAAATTCCTCTTGAAGTAACAAGGACACCACAAAACAAAGTACCCAAGGCACTTGGGAAAGGAAAAATAGAACAAAAAGGAAATGTACACAAGGCACTTGGAGGAAATCATGAAATCTATCCTAATATATACAAGGTTACAATTTACAAATATCTCCCTCTTGAATAAAATGTGAAATTATGAGTATTATTCACTTGTAACAATCCAAGATGAAAAATACTTTGCTTTGTAGGTACCATAATTGGTGAACTAGGCAGATTTATGGTCAATTCTTTTGATGTGCTCTCTAATAAATGGAATGAAACAAACATGTCTCCGATGTAGACATACTAGTTCATGTCCTCCAAACTCAGTTCATATTGGATTATAGGGGCTTTTGCAATCATCTCATTTGATGGATCCATTTTGTGCTCTGAATCAAGCACAACATGTGATGGCTCCTTTAAATTGGTGCTTGGTTTACTATCTAGACTTAAATAGAAAAACTCTAAGTCATCCCAAAAGGCAACTTCCTCTTGGTCATCTGAGACAATGCCAAATTCAACTCCATATTTACTCTAATTTCTTTGAAAACAGCCATATGGTAGTTCATCAATCCACCTAAGGCCCAACATGTCATATTTTTGTGGCTCTAGATTTGACCATTCCTCCTCATTCTTGAAGACATCAATACTAACTTCAATGGATAATTCATCTTGAGATTGGTCAGCTTCTTCAACCTGATTGGTGAGTTCATCCTCATACTCTGGAGGAGGCATAGGCTAGTTTATAACCTCTACCTAATCCATGAAGTCATGGTACAACTATTTCCATACTTCATCTTGATCCTCTTGCTCATTCATGACCTCTCTAACATGGTCAACTAATTGATTGACTATGCCAATCTCTACACCTTGGTCATCTTCATCTGTAGCCACACCAAATAGAAGCTCTTGGGACCAAACAAAATCCTCTTTTCTCTTAGTTGCATCTTGAATACACATCTCATTAATTATGAAGGAATTAGTACTACCTTTAGGCTCTAATTCATTGATGTCAAAGCCATGCCATAATAGCTAGTTTAAACCTGGTTTTTCTTCCCTTTTCTAGAGTAGACTACCTATCATGATCTCCTCATCATATACACTTGTGTTGTCCTCTTCAAGCTCAAATTTGACTCTAATATCCTCCTCTATTCATTAAAATATAGGCTCTTTCTCCAAGAGGGAGATGGTGGGAGGGTGAAGAAGTTCATTTTGATTACAACTTAAGAGAGTGTCTTTCCAACTAGGTACTTTGAGTGGTCTCTTTGGTGGTTCTTTAGGGAGGGAGAAAGAGTCTTGAAACTCTTGTAGGGCAAGATCATTGAGCTGAGCTAACATCTCTTTTTTATATTCTTCAACCACTAACTCCTCTTGAACTGGCTCTTGGATCACCACAACTGACACCTCTTCCTTCTTCTCTATGCATTTCTGAATTGATTTCCATGATGTAAATGTGTAAGGAACAACCACCTTTTCTTCTTTTTGAATGAGTATAAGAGAGGGTGGTTTCACAAGAGAGGGCATGACATAATTAGGGTCAAAGGTGTAGGAGAATATCCATGGTGGGATGGTTTCAGAATCTTGAGTGGGAATAGGCATAAGAGTAGGAGAGGACAAACTGATTGGTTTAGTTTTGACATACTCATCCTCCCAATGAGTCAACATATCCTCTATTGAGAGTATCCATTCCTTCATCTTTTGCTTCTCAATATGTGGATAGTCACCTTATTCAATGGGTGCCCACACACTTCAAAACTTATACAAGAAGCTCCTTATCCCCTTTATGGCATGAATGGGTAATTATTTTCCAAGTTCAACCTCCTTATTGGTTTTCATGATTGTTCTCCCTTGGTTCAATATTTATTCCCTGATTCTTAACAAGGATGGACCTTGACACGGTTGACTAGGGGGTTGATTTGAAACCTTTGAAGGCTAATATTGAGGCTCTTAGAGGGGAGAGGACACATAAAATTGATTGCACTAAGTCTACTGATCTTCATAAGACATCAACACATTTTCTAAATTTTGGACTATGCTTCTCAACCACACCTTATTATCCTTCTCACAAACTACCCATTATTCATCCTCACAAACTAACCACCTACTCTTGACTAATTGAAGAGAACTCCTTGCCTCTTATAGAACATGAATAGGGATGACTGAAGAAAGTTATAAACCCCTACCAATCTCCCTTATCAACTCAATATAATATGATAATTCTTTCTTGAATCTTGACAAAGATGTAACTGGATAAATGTAGCCTTGACAAGGGAAATCAGTGGACTAATTTGAATGCAAAGGAGACTAATCTTGGTCATACATAGGAATGGGAGGGGAGTAAAGGTAATAATAGGCTTGATAGGTTGTTTGAGGGCCACTTGGGGGGAACACAAACATTATTAGCTTGATAAGTGTGATGCTGAGGTAGAGAATAAACATGTTGATCAAAAGATGGTTGATTATACATACCAAATAACAATGATTAGGCACTTGGGCTGCTCAAACCAGTTGATGAATACTTAGAGTCACCATTATTGTTTGAACACATGCCTCCAAAGGATAATTAGATGAAGAGAACACCAAAACTCTTCACTCAATGAACAACGTAGTCCCACTAGGTGTGCCAAAAATTGATGTAGGCTAGAATTAAACCCTTTTGGGAGAGTTTTTAATGCTCTCTCACTCTTAGCTACAATATTGGAACAACCTCAGGCTATGGGCATCTTATAGTGAGGTTGAACTGCTAGGATTTTTAATGAGGCTAACTTAGATGCTTCACTTTGGCTTGTTTCCCACACTAGAATCTACTACTAACTAAGGAAAAGGGAGAGAAAGATAACATGAAATGGAAATATAAGCTAAGGATGGTGATGCACCAAAATATGAAGTGATCCACTTTCAACCTAGGAACCTTAAAAACTACTAATGAAACTAACCAATACACAAACTATTCTGATCTTATCTCAAGGCCGCAAGCATAAGTATTTTGTGTGGAGGTTGAAGGGAAACCTTACAATTTGAAGGACATAAAGAAATAGGTATGTATGAGACACTATAAACTTGTGACACTTCAAGAATGGTACTAATGTCTAACACTTCACACAACTTGCAAGAAACCAAAAGAGTTAAAGCAAGATAAGTAGAGAATCTACAAATGATGAAAAGGGACATACATATGCAATTTAAAATCCAATAATATACACTTGACTTCAAGCCAAAATTAGAAAAGTTTATCTTATTGATTTAAGAGAATGTTTACAAGGCAATTTTGATATAGTAACTCTATCACCATTTGAGGGATTCATTTTAAGGCTCAACAACCTATATATATAGCAGAAAAGGATGAAAGAAGAGGGGGCTTGCATGAAAAAATGGAGAGAGAGGTCATAAATGGCTATAACCACCACTATGTCCTTGAACTCTTTTACATTCAGAGTGTGCAATTGCCTTGACCATGAAATGAACTGCCTAAGATCACCATAGATCTCCTCGAGCCCCTCATTGATTAGCAAACATGCTAGAAGACAATAACTTCTCTAAGAACATCTTTAATGCTCGAGCTACCTTTTCTAATCACCTAATCTTCACCTTTCATTCCCATGGCATATTTCACTTGTCTCATATTATGAGGATAAAATACCCATAACTTTGAATCTAGACCGAGCCATGCTACTTTTGTATTGAACGACTGTTTGTCAGAGATGATGGCCATGTCAAAGGATGAGGACCTCTCCATTAATTTCATCTACCATCTGCTACCTTGACACTTGGACCAAATCTTTCCTATAGATGAAAAAATAATCTAAGGACATTGGTTTTCCTGTACCCAATTATGTTGATGTAAGTCCATACAAATCTAAATGACTACTTATAAGGGTTCAAATTTTGAAGTTTACGGGCCCATCATGGGATATTTGAATCCCAACAGCTATTTATTTTGGCCATTGTCTTTGGCATCATTTTAGGCTCTTCTTCTCAGACTTTCTTCTTGAAGTAACTTTTTTGAACTATTCCTTACAACCTTTTATTTCCTTTTTTCTATAGACTTATCCTTTCTTGAAGGAATTCCTTTAGCATTTTGTTTCAGGCAATTCCTCCAGCCTTTTGTTTAGGCCTTTTTCCTACAAGAGGAAGTCTTCAAGACCTTTACTTGGGGTGCCTTTATGGTGGATAGACCCTTCAAAAATTTGTTAAGTGCCCTTCAGAACTTTTGAAATTGCCCTTTTTTGAAGGGAAAGAATCCTTCATATTTTTGAAAAAGGTATCTTTTCTGAAGGGAAATGACCCTTCAAAAATTTAAAAGTGCCTATTCAAAATTTAAAAAAAAATCTCTTTAGATTTCTAGAAAATCCTTTTCCTGAAGAGAAAGAAACCTTTGAAACTTTTGAAAAGACCATTTCCTCAAATTTTTTGAAAAGACCATTTTATTGAAGAGTTAGCCTTTAGAAAAATTATCCTAGACAATTTTCCTGAAAGAAAAGGTCTTTGCCTTTTGCTTCAGACATTTTGTCTGAAAGAATTATCCTTTTGGAAACCTTGTCTCAGATAACTTGTCTGAAAGAATTAACACTTAGCCAAAAAGGGTCCCAAAAGAAAAGAAACACTTAGTCCCCATAAAGTCTAAAAGAATGAATAAGTAAAGACTTAGATGATTAAAATATTTTGCACGTAGCTTCTGGCTTGTAGGCTTATCCTTGAACATTTCTATTGGATCCTTGAAAACCTACTTGGATCCTATTCTAAGCCTTTGATCCACTACTTCATAAAACCATGTAAGAGCTTTAGTATGTGGGCCAAAAATGGCCAACAGGTATGAAAAGAATGTGGTTCTAAATAGAATGATCCAGAATAAATAAGGTCCCAAAAGGGGACAGTCTAGGGTGGGATGAAATGAGCCAAATTAAGACATAAATGATGCAAAGTAGCATCAGTCTAAAGATTCAACTATTTAGAGTGCTAAATGAATATGGATCTTGAAATAATGGTCTAGGGTAGGTCAAAATAAATATGGTCCAAGATAGGATGGTCTAGGATATAATGGTAAGATAAAATAAATTTAGGACAAGCTACCCCTAAGTAAGGGGTCTTTTAGACAATGGTTTAAAACCTATCAAGCATAGAATTGCTTGAGATGCACAATGTTCATGGGCTCTATAATTTATTCACCACCTAGAGTATCTCGCTGATATGTTGCCAATACATAATTTACTATGATCACATAAGGTCAAATCCAATTGGGTTGTGTTGTCCCCCAAAAAATATCACTCATTTTTGGAACAACATTTGAACTATTTTGGTCCTATAGACCAAAATTGTCTATTCCCTTTTCAAAATTTGTCCTAGGCATTCAAATTCCTCATTTTTCAAGCTTCTCAAAAATCTATGGACTCTACAGGCTTAAATCTATAGACTCTGCAGGCTTGAATCTATAGACTCAATAGGAAGAGAAAATATATGGACTCTATAGGCCAAGTTCAAAGGACTTCATAGGTTGATTTCTACAGACTTGGTTTTTATAGACTCTGCAGGTAGGTTTATTTCTACAGTTTCAAAGGCTTATGCAGGCGGGTTCAACCAAAAGAATCAGTTTCTAACACTTGGTCATTTTCAGGATTGGTTTAGTGCCTTGGTTCAATCAAAAATCTCCATCGGCAAGTATCTAAGCAAAGAAGGCTTGAACCATTGAACCAATTTGGTTCAAAGGTTCAACGAGTTCAAAGTTCAACCAATCGGTTCAACGCTTTGTTTCACTCAGGTGGTTCATCCGCTTTGTTTCAATGCTTTGGTTCATCCTTTGGTTCAATCAAATGGTTCGTTAGTCAGTTCAAGGCTTTGTTTGAACTGTTGAAACAAAACTTGGTTCAACGATTGGTTCAAATAAATGGTTCAAAGGTAGGTTCAATCAAGTGGTTCAATGCTCAGTTCATTTGCTTGGTTCAAAGGCTTGGTTCATTCAATTGGTTCATCAGCTTGAACCATCAGCTTGAACCATTTTGGTTCAAAGCTTGGTTCATTGCCTTGGTTTAATGAAGTGGTTCAACGGAGCGGTTCATTGACTTGGTTCAATGGAGTGGTTCAACATTTGGTTCAATCAAACGGTTCAATGGCTTGGTTCAACCAAGTGGTTCACTCAAATGGTTCAAAAGAGTGGTTCAAATGCAAAAGTTCAAAGAAGCCTCCCGAAGGACAAGTGCCCTTGCAGAGGGCACTTGGTTGACAAAAATACCCTTGGGAAGGTCATTTTCAAAGAAGGCCGCAAAGGTAATTATTTCAGATTTTTGTTTAAGAAATTCAAAAAAGACTAAGGAAATAAGCAATTCCTTCAAAATTTTTGTCTGAAGGAATTCCTTCGAATAAAAAGTCAAAGAATTTAGGAAATAGGCTGCGAGAAGAAAACCCAAAGGATTTTTTGAAGGCAAAGTGATCGAAACATTTTTCATAGACTTTTTGTCTATGGGAAATTGTCTGCGGACTTTTTATCCATGGGAATTTGTCCAGGGAAAATGCCCAAGGAAAATCTCCGCAAAAATAGTCTACAGGGAAGCCATGAAATGCTGCCAAAGGACCCCAAAGGGTAGGTGCCCTTACGGGGGACTCTCGGCTGCCAAATAGGACACTTCCCCGAAGTCGAAGGGTCACCTTCCCTTCAGGAAGATGTAAAACAATAAGCCTGAAGGCCATTCAAAGACTGCTTGAAGGGTAGATACCTTGTAGGGGGCTCTTCTCGACCCAAAGCGGATCATTTCTTAAGGCCCAAAGGGCAAGTTCTTTTTGGGAAAGTGCCAAATAGAAAAGCCAAAGAAGGACCAAGGGATGGCGTGCTCGAAGACATCAAATTCAAGACAACGAACTAGCCATTGAAAACATAGTGACGGGTGCTCGAACGTCAATTTTAAAGCTCATAAAATAGCCATTAATCCTTTGAATCGATAGACCTGAATGCATTCATAGGATTTAAGGCCAAGACCAGCAAAAAGCAAAGAAGGAATAGAATAACAAATTAAATCTAGGACCTGATTCAATTAACCAAAAAAGGAGGAATGATGAAGGTAGGATCAGATTGCTAGGTGGACATTGAAAGTTGCAAACTTTCAATATCATGAATTGTTTCTCTACATTGATAAAATCAAATGGGTAAATACCCCTAAGTTCTATCCTATCTTCTTAATAGATTTCAATGCAACATGATGTGTTACTATTCCCGAGTCCTTCTTGAAGAGGCTATATAAAGGACTTTCTTCTATTGTAAATGGATCTTTTTTTGACAATCAGAACGAAACTCTGCCCAAATTGAAAGGCATTTCTGAGACTTTGAGCTCAATTTGTTCATCATATTTTGTTATTGGAATAAGAAAGCAAGTGATTTTTTAGACTTTGTGCTATGATATCTTTGTTGTTGAGAAAACTGTTCTTATGTCTTTTTCCTTAATATATCTTTTGTTCCTTTAATTCAACAAGCAGAATTAGTGACAATAGTCAGGAAGGTGTCTTGAAGAGTCAAGTGTGGAGAGACTTTGTGCCCCCATAATTGACTTTAGTGTGTTTTATTTTCATTTCTATGTAAAGGACCTTGGGACAACTTTGTGCCCTCATTGTCCTTTGTATCTTACTGTTGAGCAATTCAGGTGGAGACTTTGTGCTGCATCTCGATTTGCTAGTTATTACATCCTTTGCTACATTTTGCTATTACTACCAAGATTATTCTTGTGGCTTATTTAATAGTACTTTTGAAGGAAGAGGAGTGCTTTCTATCATTTTCCTTGAGTTTCTCCTTTGATTTGCATGCATCATCTCCGAAGAAAGAGAAATGGATGGTTTGTCCTACCCTTGAGTATTATTTTCTGTTTATATATATCTAGCATATCTATAGGGAACCTCCCCTTGATGAGAGGAGAGATTAGTCCCCTTTTGATGTGGTAAAAACTACACATTTGGATGACCAGTCTTCCTACTTTGGCTGATCAGACCTATTTTGTTTATTAGTATGCTGATCGACAAAATATTCAACCAACAGTTTTTGGTGACTCTGCTGGGGATATAATATCCATTATCCATTTATAATCTATCCATTCACCTCCACACTAACTAGGAAATAATGCACAATTTAAAGCCTCATGCTACAAACTAAAGCAAGGATAATTCTTTTCCCATTTTTGTTTCATAATCTGGCAAATTCAAGGTATACACGAAGCTAAAGGGATTGTTGACCCTGTATTCGAGTTGGTACAACAAAGTGATTTTGATCTATTTCCTTCACCATCTTATCTCTAATGAACCAAGAGATTTCCTCCTACTAAAGTCAGATCTCCATTGCCATATGAAGTATCTACTTCTGCTATTAATAAAGCTTTGCCAATAATTACCCCTCTGAGATTTATTATCCCTCCTTTTCATAATCCTATAATGGCAGTTCAAGGCCCCTGTGGTAATACTTTTGGTCCTCTCAATCTTACTCCACCTCTACATGAGCTTCCACATAGTTCAAAGAAGAATTTCCCCAAATTCTATGGTGATGGGAAAGTTCATCATGACGAACACATTATAGCCTTCAGCATAGCCTGTGGAGTAATCGGAGTAGAATTTGAAGATATAACAGTCAGGCTTTTTATGGAGACATTACAAGGTGCTATTGCAGATTGGTTTTATCATCTACAGGCTCAATCAGTAACCAATTGGAATACTCTCAAAGATAATTTTGAAGCCAGATTCAAACCTATAGAAGATGCACGTGCACTTTTGGCTCAACTTACACAGATGAAGAAAGAACCTTATGAGCCTATGAGAGACTTCATAGCCAAATTTAACAAATTGAGGAACAAAATTCTTGTAATAGCTTGACCTACAGCTGAGAATCTCAAATGATTTTTCATTAATTCTTAGTTACCTAAAGTAAGTTTTCTCTTGAGATGTGCTAGTCAAATAGATCTTGCTGCAGCTCAATATTTGGCCACTGAGGTAGAAGCTGATCTCATCTTAGTAGGGAAGATAAGAAGAGATCCAAATAGAAATAGACCTTCATCATTTTCTGAATATTTATCTACAGGAACCACTGATCCAATGGTGTAAAAGCTGGTAAATGAAGTGCTAGCCTTGAAAAAGAAAATGCCGCAATGAATGTCTTCTGCTCCTTCATATAGAGATATGCCAAGAAGGACATTCCCAAATTAGTCATATCAGGGCAATGTTGCTAGGAATCAAGGGAAACAGAATTACCTTCCTCCTCCACAAGGAAAACTTGCCTTGGAAGCTCCTCCAACCAATTCAACAATGTGATATCTTGAAGTAGAATCAGAGTTCTCTTTCCAGCCTGAATTGAATCAAGAAAATGACGCTGATCTCTTTGAAGACAATCAAGAAGAATCAACTGGTGATTCCCACATTAGTTTCCTAAACTACCAGGATGAACCCAAAAGAAAAGGAGAAGCTTTTGATGGATCATATGCAGTGTTTACCAGGTCCAAGGACCAATCAGTCCAACAAGCTGATAAAGGGAAGACAAAAGAGAAACTGTAGCCATCAGTCATGATTGCTAAGTGTTGAACCACTTTGCCTTTTCAGTCAAAGCTGGTAATCACCCAAAAGACAAGTACATCAATTTTACCTTCCCCTTCTACTTCAATTTCGCAAACCAGCCCTCCTCTCATACCTCCTAAAACTCAAAAAATTGAAGTACCTTTCTTTGTACCTAGCTCAATTCAGCCATTTGACATAATTGATCATGTCAAAAAGACAAAAATACAAATGTCTAAATTCAAATATTTGCATTCCAATCCTGATCAATTGGATAGGTTGGTCCAATGTGTCAAGAACCAAACCATCCCTGTAAGACAAGAAGTTAAGAAAATAATTCTTGATTCCCCAAAAAACATGCCCATTCCAAATAATCTTGTCATTACTCCTCCAACTACCCCTGGGAAAATAGAACCTTTCTATGTTTCCTTGTTAATAAATGGTTATCAGCTCAACAAGTGCATCATTGATTCTGGCGCATCTGACAATGTCATGCCTGCTAAAGTAGCTGAGTCTCTGGGTCTCACATTGACCAAAACCTTTGGGAGATGTTTCTCCATGGAGAACAAGCAAGTACCATTGCTGGGGAAAATTAAAGATGCTCAATTTGCATTGGTAGACTTTCTAGACAAGAGAATCAGGATGACTGTCTTGCTGGCTAATGTCTTAACATCCTATGGCATTTTTCTCAGATGAAATTTTTGCAAGGATGTGGGAGGAGAACTAAGCATGGACCTATTTAAAGTAAGGATCCCTATCCAAGGCATGATGAAGAGATTGCTCCCTAAAAAGGAGGCAAAATACGTGGTCATCCAAACATCAGCCCCTATAGCACAAATTCTATTTGAGTCTTCAGGCAGGGGTAATTATTTCTTTACCATAGAGAATGTTCATGTTTCTATAGATGAAAGTCCTATAGCTGACAATCCAGGAATTGATCCAAACAAGAATTCAGGAGAATTGGTAGGACACAATACAAGTAAGGAAGGATCTTCCATCTCTAATGAAGATAAATCTGATAGGAGATCAGCTTTTGATGATGCTTTGATCTTGAAATCCAAAGGCAATAATTTTTCCACCAATGATGGAGTTGGGACTGTGTTGATATCTCCTTAAGGAGATATTCTTCCTTCATGCAATTTGTAATTCAACAACAACAACACCATAGCTAGATGTGAATCTCTGTTATTCAGATTGAAGATTGCTCAAGATGAAGAAATCAAACTCCTTCACATCAAAGGAGATGCTAAGCTGACAGTTTGTCAGGAGTTTGATGTAGACAATCCAATCATATGTTGGACCAAACCAAAAGAACAATCAATTACGGTAATGGACCATGCTGTTGTAAATCAAAATCAAGCAAAGGAATCCTTCACCAAGAGAGCAAGGAGTTATGGTTTCCAGTTTGAAAACCACCTCCTACCATGGGATAAGAGGAAGAAAAAGCCAAGGGGAAGACACGAAAAATTGGTTTTCTGGTGGAGAACTCCATTCACCTGTCACCGTTTTTGGGGGCAAAATGTCTTCTTGTTGGTTTATTAGAATAGAGCACTATTTTCACTATCTCCTAAGAAGCAGCATCTGAAATACTTCAATTCTTGAAGTATCAGATCATTCCATCTGTACATATGTATATTTGTATAGTTTTTAATTCTATTTTTTTTGTTTGTTTTCTTTTTTGATGCCTTTCATTTCTAGGTAGCATGACTCTATAGCCCAATGGTACACATGAAGACACTGAAGATTCTAGATTCTATTCCCTTCAATTATTTTTGCAATTGATAGAAGTTCCCCAACTGGAGCCAGCTGTTGTTCCCCAAAAAATATCACTCATTTTTGGGACAACATTTGAACTATTTTGGTCTTACAGACCAAAATTGTCTCTTCCCTTTTCAAAATTTGTCCTGGGTATTCAAATTCCTCATTTTTCAAGCTTCTCAGATATCTACAGACTCTACAGGATTAAATCTACAGACTCTATAGGCTTGAATCTACAGACTTAGTAGGAAGAGAAAATCTATGGACTCTACAGGCCAAGTTTAAAGGACTTCACTGGTTGATTTTTACAGACTTGGTTTCTACGGATTCTGCAGGCAGGTTCATTTCTACAAGTTCAAAGGCTTCTACAGGTGGGTTCAACCAAAAGAATCAGTTTCTAACACTTGGTCATTTTCAAGATTGGTTCAGTGCCTTGGTTCAATCAAAAATCTCCATCAGCAAGCATCTAAGCAAAGAAGGCTTGAACCGTTGAACCATTGAACCACTTTGGTTCAAAGGTTCAATGAGTTCAAAGTTCAACCAATCGGTTCAACGCTTTGTTTCACTCGGGTGGTTCATCCACTTTGTTTCAACACTTTTATTCATCCTTTGGTTTAATCAAATGGTTTGTCAGTTGGTTCAAGGCTTCATTTGAACCATTAAACCAAAACTTGGTTCAAACAAATGGTTCAAAGGCAGGTTCAATCAAGTGGTTCAATGCTCTGTTCATCCACTTGGTTCATCAGCTTGAACCATCAGCTTGAACCATTGGCTTGAACCATTTTGGTTCAAATCTTGGTTTAGTGCCTTGGTTCAATGAAGTGGTTCAATGGAGCAGTTCATCGACTTGGTTTTATGGAGCGGTTCAATGTTCGGTTCAATCAAATGGTTCAATGGCTTGGTTCAACCAAGCAGTTCACTCAAATGGTTCAAAGGAGCAGTTCTAATGCAAAAGTTTAAATAAGCCTCCTGAAGGACAAGTGCCCTTGAGGAGGGCACTTGGTTGACAAAAATACCCTTCGAAAGGGTCATTTTCAAAGAAGGCCGCAAAGGTAATTCTTTCAAATTTTTGTTTAAGGAATTCAAAAAAGACTAAGGAAAGAAGCAATTCCTTCAGACTTTTTGTCTGAAGGAATTCCTTCAAACAAAAAGTCTAAAAGAATTCAAGAAATAGGCTGCAAGAAGAAAACCCAAAGGATTTTTCAAAGGCAAAGTGATTGAAACACTTTTCACAGACTTTTTGTCTATGGGAAATTGTTTGCAGACTTTTTATCCATGGGAATTTATCCGAGGAAAATGCTTGGGGAAAAATGCCCGCAGAAATAGTCTACAAGAAAGCTATGAAAGGTCACTGAAGGACCTCGAAGGGTAGGTGCCCTTGTGGGGGAATCTTGGCTGCCAAATAGAAGGACACTTCCCTGAAGCTGAAGGGTCACCTTCCCTTCGAGAAGATGTAAAACAAGAAGCCCGAAGGCCATTCAAAGACCGCCCGAAGGGAAGATACCTTGCAGGGGGCTCTTCTCGACCCAAAGTGGATCATTTCTTAAGGTTCAAAAGGGCAGGTTCTTTCTGGCAAAGTGCCAAATAGAAAACCTAAAGAAAGACCAAGGGGTGATGCACCTGAAGACGTCAAATTCAAGATAGTGAACTAGCCATTGAAAACATAGTGACGAGTGTGTGAACGTCAATTTTAAAGCTCATAAAATAGCTGTTGATTCTTTGAATCTACAGACCTGAATGCATTCACAAGCTTTAAGGTCAAGACCAATAGAAAGTGAGGAAGGAACATAACAACAAATTGAATCCAGGACCCGATTCAATTAACCAAAAAAGGAGGAATGGTGAAGGTAGGATCAGATCGCCATGTGGACATTGAAAGTTGCAAACTTTCAATAGCGTGATTTGTTTCTCTGCATTGATAAAATCAAATGGGTAAATGCCCCTAAGTTCCAGCCTGTCTTCTTAACATATTTCAATGTAACATGATGTGTTACTATTCTTGAGTCCTTCTTGAAGAGGCTATATAAGGGACTCTCTTCTATTGTAAATGGATCTTTTTTTGACAATCAAAACGAAACTCTGACCAAATTGAAAGGCATTTTTGAGACTTTGAGCTCATTTTGTTCATCATATTTTGTTATTGGAATAAGAAAGCAAGTGATTTTTTAGACTTTGTGCTATGATATCTTTGTTTTTGAGGAAACTATTCTTATGTCTTTTTCTTTAATATATCTTCTGTTCCTTTAATTCAACAAGCAGAATTAGTGACAACAGTCAGGAAGGTGTCCTGAAGAGTCAAGTGTGGAGAGACTTTGTGCCCCCATAATTTCCTTTAGTGTGTTTTCTTTTCATTTCTGTGTAAAGGACCTTGGGATGACTTTGTGCCCTCATTGTCCTTCGTATCTTACTCTTGAGAAATTCAGGTGGAGACTTTGTGCTGCATCTCAATTTGCTAGTTATTACGTCCTTTGCTACATTTTACTGTTACTACCAGGAGTATTCTTGTGGCTTGCTGAATAGTACTTTTGATGGAAGAGGAGTGCTTTTTGTCACTTTCCTTGAGTTTTTCCTTTGATTTGCACACATCATCTTTGAATAAAGAGAGATGGATGGTTTATCCTACCCTTGAGTATTATTTTCTATTTATATATATCTAGCATATCTATAGGGAACCTCCCATTGATGAGAGGAGAGATTAGTCCCCTTTTGATGTGGTAAAAACTACACATTTGGATGACCAGTCTTCTTACTTTGGTTGATTAGAACTATTTTGTTTATTAGTACGGTGATTGACAAAATATTCAACCAACAGGTTGGAACTTACCTTTTTCTTGCATTTAACATTTGTGTTCTTCTAGTTCTATTTCAAGACCAAATCACCCATCTCAAACTCCTGAGGGAGAATGTGCTTGTTGTAGCTTCTCTACAATTTGTTATGATATGCTTACAACAAATGCTTGCCAACAAGAAGTTATAGTTATTTCAACCTTGAAATTTTATCATCCTCAACATCTTTAATATTCTCCAAAGATACTCACAAGGAAGCAACTCAATATCAATCAGGATAATAGCTTTTATACCATAAACAAGGGAGTATAGAGTGGCTCCTATAGATATTTAATTATTGGTATGATAAGCCCAAAGGGTATGAAAAATTTTCAAGTGCCAATTACAACTAACATCATTGATGATCTTCTTTAGTATGACTACAATGGTTTTGTTTGATCCCTTGGCTTGTTCACTACCTTGTGAGTTATATGGTGTGGATTTCTTGTGCTTGATTTTTAATTTTGCATAAAGGTATTTAACATCTCTATTTATAAATGATCCACCATTATTAGATATAATACATGCTATGATGCCATATCTATAGATGATATGGTAATGGATAAACTTGGCAATATGCCTATCGATGACATAAGTGAGATGAATGGCCTCAATCCACTTAGTAAAATACTCGATAGTAGGTAAAATATGTTTATGGCCATCTATAGATGTTGGGTTTATTTTATTGATGAGATTGAGGCCCTAAGTAGAAAATATCCATGGTATTATGATCGGTTAAGTGGTAAGAAAGGTGGGTGTATCAAATTCCCATGTTGTTGATAAAGAACACACTTCCTCACATAATTATAACCATCTATCTCTATTTTTGGCCAATAATAACCTATTTTAAGGAGCTTTTTAGCTAAGAATACATTTTTGGTGTGGGCCCCATACATTCCTTCATGAGCCTCCTTAAGCTCTAGCTAGGATTCTCCCAAAGATAAAAAATGAAGTAGCATTCTATCATAGCCTTTGTGATAATTTTTTTTTCTAAGGAGGATATAACGAGATATGTAGTGAAAGAAAAGTTTTTGATGATTTTTAGAAAGGTTAGGTGGAAAAATATGATCATGGAAATAATTATAAAAGTCTTGGAACTAAGGTAGTTCAGGTGTGGGATTGGGATCAATAATGGCGCATACCCTTTCTGAATTTGGTAAGACATGTGCAAGCTACATGATGTTTTTAATGAGAAACTAAGACTCTGTAGCACTAATTTCAATTTCTATCATGGACCTAATTATTTACATTACATTAATAGATATGTTGTTGGCTCGTGGTACTTGTTTAAATTGTAGAGATTTAAAATGAGCTTTGAGATTATCCATAATCGACTTGTAGGGTACAATCTTGTCATCTCTAGTTTGATACTGATCAATGGTCTAATTGATAATCAATTGGGAATCCCCATAGACCATTAAGTTCTTGATATCCCACTATACTACAAGATGAAGTCCTATAATAAGTGCCTCATATTTGGTCATATTATTGGTACAGTAAAAATTGATATGAAATACTTGGGGAATCAAATCCCCTTGTAGTGTAATCAACAATATGCCAGCTCCAAATCCTTGAGAAGTGAAGGAACCATCAAAATATAGTTTCCACTATTTAGGTTCATGGTGTAATTCTTCCATTTTCATGGTCGAATCATTTAGGAAGTCAAATTTGAGTAGTTGAGTATCTATAATAGGGGCTTCTGCAAGTTGACCAATAATAACCTACCCCTTGATAGCTTTCTAATTTTGATAATCAACATTAAACTCACTTAAATCCATGACCCATTTAGCCATAAGTCATGTGAGAGCTGCTTTGGATAATAAATTTTTGAGAGTATCCACCTTAGTGATAATAATGGTTTTGTTGTTCAACATATAATATCATAACTTTTGAGAAGTAAACACCATAGCTAAACATGCATTCTTAATAGGTGTATAATTATGTTCATAATCCACTAGTACGTAGCTTAGTTAATAAACTACATGCTCCTTTTCTTGATCATATTGGGCCAAAAGTACCCCCATTTCATGCTCAGTTGCTAAAATGTAAATAAATAGTGGTTGTCTAGGTGTTGGCAATGTCAAAACTGGTGGGTTTGCCAAATATGTTATGAGCTTCATAAATTCTAATTGACACTCTTGATCCCATTAAAATGTGATCCCTTTCTTTAAAATATGTGTAAATGGGTGGTACTTATCAACCAATTATGAAATGAACTTGTAGATAGAATGGATCTTCCTTTACAAGATTTAAAGGTTTAGGCATTTCAACAATGACCTTAACCTTAATAGGGTCAATTTTGATCCTTCTTTATGATAAAATAAAACCTATCAATTTTAATGAAGTGATGCTAAAGACATAATTCTTAGGATTCATATGAACCTTATACTCATGAATCCTCTCAAAGATTCTTCATAGAACATTAGGATGTCTAATACATGTTCTTGATTTTACTAAGATGCCATCAACATAGTCCTCAATAATATCATGCATAATGTCATGGAAGATGACAGTCATAACATGCTAATAAGTGGATCTAGCATTATTTAAGTCAAATGACATGACTTGATAATATAATATTCCCCATGGAGTGGTGAACATAGTCTTATGTTGCTATTTTTGGGCTATCTTGATTTGATTGTATCAAAAAATTCCATCCATGAGGGATAACATCTCGTACCTAGCAGTAGAATCAACAATCATGCCGATGTTGGGTAGAGGAAAATCATTTTTGGGGCATGGTTTGTTTATATCTCTAAAATTAGTACAAAGATGTATACCTTGTAGCTTTTGATTTATTAAAACTATGTTTGATATCCATTCAGAATAGTCCAGTGGTTTAATGAAGCTTGCTCCCAATAATTTCTCCAATTTGGCTTTTACCAATAGAATAATACATGGATGCATCTTCCTTAATTTATGTTTGACTGGCTTGGCATCTAGATGAACAACAAAGTGATGCACAACCGAGGGTCTAAGCTTGGCATGTATTAATATGTCCATGCAGAAATATCAATGAAATCCATCAAAATGGATATAATGTGTTCTCATTTTTATTTAGTAAGGGAAGCTCCAAGGTAAACAATTTTGGGATCATCAGATGTTACCAGGTTCACTTCAATAGTTTTTTATACAAGGAGTATAAGACCATATTCAAGAATAGTAGGCAATGTGTGATCGTGATCAACTTGTTCTGCTATAGGTTCTTATTGTTCCTACCAAAGCTTTGGATAATGTGATGAATATGAATCTGCCAAATCAAGTAACAACCAACTAGAAAAAATCTCAAGAAAGTGAAGAGTGAGATGCTCAAAGACTTATTATTTTGACATGATGTTTTTACTAGTTATAGAGTTAGGACTTGATGGACCTTATGCATCCTTTGGGTATGAACAAACTTTCCCATCCAAAAGTGCCTAGAATAGGTTTTCACTCAAGGGCTTATCTTTTTGTTTACTTTTTCCCTAGATAACGAGTGTTTGAAAGAGGTTTTCACCCAAAGATATCAATATTTTATGTTCTTCATGACCAAAAAAGATTTCTTGCTCTTTAAAGTAAGCAAAATATCTAATGAAAAACCAAAGCATTATTTATGATCGCCAATAGGCAATTCATATATAAGGTCCATATACTCTACAATTGATTCTTCATTCTAGAATTCATCAAGGTGTATGACTAAACTTTACTATTCCTAATCAATGAGTTTAGGATGATAAAGACATAAGGAACAATGGGCTGTTATGGTCATAATAACATTTGAATCAAATAATTCCATGCTCAAAAGTTCATCAAAAAGGCTATACTGGGATGCTATATTACTGCCAAGAGTCTCACCACTAGTCGATTTAGAAGAATCACTATCAAAAGTCATGACAACAGCCCCAGGTGGTATAAATCCAAGACCATGATTCAAATTTAGTATACCAACTGATAAAAGTTCCATGATTCCTTGTGCTTGTGAGCCAAGGCCTTTTCTTGTCTAATCAAAATTTTCCATGATTCGATTAGGGATAGGATATTTTCGATTCTAAAAATAATCAGCAATGTCATCAAAATATAACCAGTCTCTTTCAGTGAAAGCCTCTTGATCCTATTTTGGCAAAGTGATAGGTACAAGTACCATTGGTTGTTTCTTTATTTCTTTCTTTTGTTTCCAAATCATATTGGACCTAATAGGGATTTTGGAAGGTTTGGGTTTACCAAATTTTTTAAGAGACTTCGACAACTTAACAACATGGAAGGTATCCTTAAGATGGTACATGGAAATGCCCATGTCTTCTATAACAACACATTTTTCCAAAGTTACAAGAAATGGATCAACCAAATTGGATGCAAGGTCACTAGGGTTGATATAATTAGATTTTGGAGGATGTGAAACTATTTCCTTATTCTTATTTATAATGAATTTTATACTAGGATAATATTTATAATTATGATATTCAACCTCTATATGTTTGCAACATTGATAAGGCTATAGATCAACATGAATGGGGAAAATTAAGGCATTGATTCAAGGTGGATGGAATAGCTTATACTTTATGGATCTAATGATGACCAAGAAGTATGTTATAAGGCAACACAATATCCATAATATGTAACAATGTGTGATGGGACACATACCCAAAAATGATTGGAAAATAAATTATATCAAAAGATTCCCTCTTGGCATTGTCATAAGCCTTTATGGTGATCATATCTAGATGAATGCCCTTCACAGTGTAGCCTAATATCTATAGTAGTTTGTAGGACACTATATTTAGTCCTAAATCATTATCTATAAGAACTTACTTGATCTTATGGTTTTCAATGACTGCCTCAATATACAAGAGGTTATTATGACTCAAACCAAGAGTGAACATGTCTTTTTGATCAAATGTGACCTGTCAAAATGAAGACAAATGTCCCATAAGTGTTTGTAACTATTTAGGATTAATATCTTGGGGAATAGTAGATTGTTGTAAAAGGCCATTCAAAATAGTTTTATGGACTTTAGACATACACAAAAGATCTAAAATAAAAATTTGTAAATGGGTTTTACTTAGTTGGTCTAATAAACTATAAGGATTTTCAATAGTAGGATGAGATGGTTTAGCCTTGGATGGCACAATATTTTGCTTTGGATCCAAAGGCACAATCTTCACGTAGGGTTCAGTGGTAGAAGAATATGGAAAAGGGACTTAAAGAATAAATCATGAGTGTCTAGTTATGATTGCATAATCTAGAGTTGGCAAGGAGCCATTATAATTAGAAGATGAAGGCAAATGGCCTTAGAGGGTGACTCATGGGCGTGTAGTTGCATTTAGGCAATTTTGAGTCGACAAGGAACCATTATACTTAGAGGAAGCATGAGGTCTATAAATAGTAACCCATGAAAATTGAGGCATAATAAAATTATGTGAAATTGATGTAGCATTACTTGAGGGAGAGGGCATTGACCCTATAATAATTAGTCTAATATTGTAAGGAATATAGGATGGTTCATGGGTTTTAATAGTGACAATGGTAATGTGGTTTGTAGAAATGCATCCCATGGTATTATTATAGGCATAAGGCATCTTGTTGTAACCCAATTTATTAGCATAGGTATTATGATCCTGATTATGATTGTGCTGGTTATGATGTTGACCTTGATTTTGATTTTGTTATTGATTATATCCTTCATTTTGATTATTTTTTGGTGATTGTTAATTGTGTCGAGGAAGTGTATCTTTGTAGATGCCCATATCTTGATTAGTGTCTTGTAGATCAAGTTTGATCTCAAATTCACCACTTTCAATCAAATATTTAATTAGGTGCTATAATTGAACACAACAATAAGTAGTGGATATTTTTAGATGCCCATATCTTGATTAGTGTCTTGTAGATCAAGTTTGATCTCAAATTCACCACTTTAAATCAAATATTTAATTAGGTGCTATAATTGAACACAACAATAAGTATTGTGACCAAAAATATAATGAAAGTTGCAAAATTTATTTTCTTGATACTAATCTAGTTTGGGTTGATTTTTAGGAAATGGCCTCGGTATAGGCCACACAATCAAATTCGATACTACAATCTTTTGAAACACTACCTCAATAGGCTCTCCTAGTTTATTGAAGACCCAAATGTTGTTATTAGGTTTCCTTGCAAAGTATTTGGTGGATTAGGTGGAGCTAATTACACATTTGGAGCTGGTGAGACCTACACCATTTGTACGTGTCTTAATTTAGTTCTTCCATTTCTGACCATGTTTTTATTCTTATTGAAACCCTTGGGTTTATTTGTTGCAATAGTTTGACTAAGAGATTGGGTTTGATTTGAAATTTGACCTTGAGAATAAATCTTGACAAGGCCTTTAGTGATAAGTGCTTTCTCAATCTGCACACCCTTCTCTATAATTTCTTTAAATGTATTTACACAAGCAAACCATATATTATGCACCACCTTAGGGTGTAAATTTTATGAAAATATGTTAGCCAACTATTTGTCTATAAAATTATGTTGAAAGCATCCAACTAATGCTCTCCATCATTGTAGATGTGATGTGAAGCTTTCTACATCTCATTGTTTGGCTTTGCACAAGTCAATAATGGTCAATTCATGTTCAATATTATAAGAGAGATGGTTAACAATTTTTTTAGATAGATCATTAAAATCTACAACCGATCCCTTGGGTAACTTAAGAATTAAGTCTAAATCTTGTCCTGCTAAACATTTTGGAAACAAATGAAGAAAATAAATGTTTTTATAAGCTACCTTTTGGCATAATATATAAAATTACTAAATGTGTTCATGAGGGTCACCCTTTACATTTGTCAAATTTGGGTGCCTCAAAATGAAGTGGAAAGGATACTTAAATAATACTCAAATCAAATGGATATGGACATATCTTGTCAAATTTGTACTTTTTGATTCAATTTCTTATCTCTAATCATGATCTAATTTCTTTCATCGAATTCTAATCGTGCATGTTTAGTGCATTGGTAGGTGGAATATAATTCTTTTGGGGTGGTATGTGCCCTTGTTATTTGGATTTATTAGGGATATACACCCTAAGATCCATAACTTTGTTTTAATTTGTTCCTTGAGTTAAGTGAGCCACTAATTTTTGGGTTGATTAACATTTTCTGAAGTTGGCCATCTGGAATTATAAATGTTCTATTGATTTTGAGGAGTCTATGGTCTATTCACTAAAATACATGTTGGTTAAGATGAACTAGCCAAATTATTTTGAACAATCTCCTCAATATACACTAAGTGTTTGATTCCATGATTCTATGAAGGGACAAGAGGTTCTTGATGATTGAAAAATGTATGCTCCATGTCTAGCAAAAAATGTTACAGAACCTCTTGGGACTTAGGTTGTTCAATTCAAACATCTTGATCCATCATAGGTGTGTTCTCAACTAAAGTGATCTACATTGGTTCAATTGAATTCCATTATTCTTTAGAAGCATCATTATGAATAGAAGTGGCAACTAAAGAGTTAGTTAAGCCTAAAATAAGTTGGTATACATATCATTGAATTATATTTTTAATCTTGGTGACAAGATCTTGATCATTATGTGTGGACTCCATGATCACTTCCTTTCCTTTACTATAAGTAGGAAACATTTGTTTTTGAAATATGAGTGAGGGATTGTTATCACTATTATTCTTCTACCCTAACCAAATTATGCAATTATTTCATAAGAAAGTCTAATGGCAATCTAACGCTTGATTCAATAAACCTTAGGAGTGTTTTATCATTTTCCTCTAAGGGTTAATGCTCAAAGTAATCTTCCTTAGATCCTACAGTCATGGGAATGTCCTTAAAGACCATAGAATTGTCTTGTCCATCATAAAAATGATCCTCCTCATAGGTAGGGCCATAAGGGACCCCACTATGAGTGTACCTTTGCATCATGTCTAGAAGGGTTGTTCTCTATGTTTTCTAGGATTTGTAAAATGTTTTGAAAATGCTAATAGGTTGTGTTTTGATTTTTCTCCAAGTAAGTGACAAGGTAAAAATAAATTATAATAAAAGAGAGGTGGCATAGTACCACATAATTAGAAGAAATGGCTCACAAAATTACTCTACTTTGGTGGTTTAAAGTTATTAAATTAGAAGAGGGTATGATAACTCAAAGACCTAAGTGTAAACTAGTAAACCAAATGTAGATTTAGAGATATGTCAATACCACAAAAGCTAGTTCAAACTCGATGATTTAATATTAGAAATTTAGAAGAATTTCCTTCAAATCAGGAAGGTAACAATGCAAACTAAAAAAACTCAATATGTGAAAACATGCAAGAACTCCTAAGTATAAAATTAAAAACAAATGGGCAACATAACAGCACCACATGGTAATATGAGGTAGAATAAAATTATAACTTAGAGTGTAAGCAACATGCAAGATAACCTAAGTTCATAATGATTAGATGATGATGAGTCTATAAACAACCTTTAATCCAAATGGGAAATCTTATCCAAGTCAACTCAAACCAAGTGCAAATGGTAAACCAATTAACACCTTGGCTCAGAACTTAGAAAAGTGAGATTATGAAAGTGAAATAAAAAGTGAAGGACTTAACTATTTTTTAGAAAATGGTTTAAACTCAAATGGACAACATAACAATGTTGTTTTAGATAAGACAAACATAATGTTTGAAATGAAGATTTGAACAAGACGAAAGATGATTTTGATTTGACTAGCATAATGCCTCCCTTGTTCAAATAAAATGGTGGGAAACAAATGTGTGTGGTTGATGTTTTGGTTAACAAACACGTTTTAGACTTAAATCAAGACCAAGAAAATAAAGGAAAAGACAAATACAACTAAGTAAATCATCCTAAGCCCTAAACTAACAAGGTTGCTTCATATTGTGGAAACCCATCTATATATATGCTCTTGGAAGGATTTTAATTGTTAATCCAAAAATAAAAGTGCATGAAGTAATAGATTTTTTACACCCCATTTCTCCTAAGAGAATGTATGGTGACATGGACCTTCAGGCTACTCACCCTACATCAATAATATGTCCACAAAAAGTGGGATTATTCTAAAAATTGAATTTTTAACCATCTAGATGGTGCCAAGTGTGATTAACACTAGAGATGCCTCAGGTCGATTGAGTTCACATTGATTAACTTAGTATTTAAGGGTCTATTCCTTTACATAACAATTCCATTCATGTATTGCTTAGTAGAATCCCCTGTTTAACTACACCTGACTCATGTTTTCATTACAAAAAGATTAGTTAGCCACTCAACCCCCTAGCTCTCATAGTATACATTCCCTAATTTATATACCCACCATGAAGTAAGGTTGAAACAATGTTGGTAGATGAAACCCTAGGTCAAAGTTTCCCTAAAGAACTTGTGAAAAAGCTATGAAATCGCCTTCACAAGCCAAATTGCATAAAATAAAAATAAATGAAAATACTTTAGAGGTTACTTTTAGATCACCAAAACCATACAGGTTTTGGGGAGAGCCTTGACAACATTCTTTTCATGCCTTGGACAAAGGCACAAATTGCAAGGAAAAGGTGCTTTTGGTCACCCAAGTTCTATAAAGGGGATAGTGGGAGAGCATACATACACTCTTAATTTTACATAAAACAAACAAGTAATAGATGATCTAACATAAAACAACACACTTTTAAAAAAATTTAAAATTTAATTGAGTGTTAGTTTTAATAACCAAAGTGAAGCGTTTTGTGAAATTCTTTTTGGCCCCTTTGCCTTAATTGAAAACTTTGAAAAAATTCATAAAATAAATTTTATTAAAAACATCTAGGTTATTTTTAAACACCAAAGAGAAGGTTCAAGACTTAATCATGCTTAAATTTGTCACTTTTCCATGCATGTGACCTGTAAATGCTAGATGTTTTGCTTTGAAGCATAATTGTTAATGAAACAAGCATAATGCTGGTTGTAATAAGATTGATGTCGGTCATAAAAGAACCAATGCCAATCGATAAAAACTAGTACTAGTTACCTATGAACCCTTTGATAAAAAACATTTTTCACAAAAAATAATTGCTGGTGCAAGTTAGAATAAAATCTCTAGCAAAGCTTTGGATCATGGAATAAAATGTTCAGATAGAGACTTAAAAATCCAAAATGACATGTAGTTTTGAAGAAAGCTCCAAAACTCAATTTTTTTCTATGTTATGCCCTACACCAAAATTGACACCAATTATCTAGGACTGATGTCAGTTAGATAGAACTAATATTGGTTACTGTGTAAACTATGTATTTATAAAAAAGGCAAAAACATGGGAAAATAATGATAAAAACTTGATTTTTAAGGATTTTAAAGGAATTTTTAGATTTTATAAGAATGCCAAAGTGTCTTCCTTTATTTAATGGGATACGTGGTCCCACTAGGCATGCCAAGATGTAGAGATGGATGCCAAATATAGTTAGATCAAGCATTAGTCAAGAAAACTCAAGAAAAATGCATAAAAATATAACAAACTAAGCCAACTCTTTTGATGGTGTTTGGCAAATGACAATAAGGGATATTGAAAGAAAGCATACAAAATACCTTTTCAAGAGCATCCCATCACCCAAATATGGCTAAAAATGTGATTTTCCCCTTGATTTGGTGCTCACATCTTCATCAATGTTGTAAGGCAAAACTCCTCCATCATATCTTGTGTACGAATGAAACTAGGCTCATGATATGAAATCAAATATTTTGCCTATCAATGAAGCTATCCTATTGTAAATTAAGAATAATGACACTACACAAAGAAATATTGTGGAGATAATTCTACATAATAAGTTTAAACAAATGAAGCTTAAAAATAATGGTCTTGGCTCTCCTATTTATAGATTTTTGAGATTGATCAAAATCAACCATGACCATCCATCTTGAGATAAAGATGTGTGGTCATGAATTAATATAATTTTTTATAATTAATCCATAAATACCCTCAAATATTTGGAAGGAAGGGGCATTAAAGAGGCATGGGAGGCCTTAAACATGATATTTATTGCATTTATGGCCTATGGATGCCACCCTATAAATGTTATCACTTGATGATGCAGATATTAGAAATCAATTTTCAACTAAAAGATATTCAATAACTTCCATGGATTTTCCACTTAAGCTCTTAATTTGGATTAATTTGCCTAAGTGAGATTAATCAAATTGTATGCAATTTTTTGGAAATTGGTTGCATTTATATTAATCAAACTGGTCATAATGTCATATTACTAGGCCATAATTTTACTGGAGCAGAGTTATAAGATGACATCAATTGTGTACAAGCCAATACCCCATTTGGGACATTATTGACATAAAATAACACATGCATATGCCGTGTACCTCTAAATTAGAGGAATCCCGTGATCTAAGGTGTCTAATTGCATTTTTACCATTTTAACTCAAGATGATTTGAGAATAGTTAATAATTACATAAAATGCATTACCCTATTTAGGGATACATTAGCATAAATCCATACTTGTATATGACAAACTTGAACCATTTAGTGTGTTTACGTGATTTTGGCCCAAATTATGTGTTTTCACAAATTTCAAGTAAGATTGACAATTTCAACACAATGGTGTTAGGAAATGGATGTATATAGAAGATTTTTTGTTCACAAGTGACCTCTCCAATGGGGTATTTGATGTGATGATGGGGAGAAAATGGATTCGATAAAGATAGGCTCATATAAGTAAGACTTGTGAGAGAATGGAGGACTAAGTTTATGAGAAATGGACTCATCATAAATGGAGGATTTGTCAAAGATGGGGGGTTAATGGAAAATGGACTTGGTATCTTGACCTTGGCTCAAAAAGGGAAGGGATTCATCATGATTAAGAATGGAATATTGGCTATCCTCTTCTTATTCAACCTTAGATTTATACCTATTTGATTCATTCTTAGTTTTGATATCACCATGGTCGATGAGGTCCTAGACATAGTTTTGAAAATTATGACATTGATTAATGGTATGCCCCCAAGTTTGGTGATATATACAGTAGTGGTTGGATTTATACCAAGTGGGATTAGGCTTAGTGGGATATAGATGTTGTATGGGTGGATAAACCATCATTTCTATAGTAAAAATTTTGTGAAAGAGGGATTATAAGGATATATGAAGAGGAGTATAGGGCCTCTCTTCAATTCATGACTTGGATATGGAAGAATTAGACTTTAGATCAAATGGTTGTTGACATGATTGAGTGGGAAGACTAATATTAGAAGATGTTGCCAGGGTAAGATTACTTTGATAGTGTAGAAAGGGGTATATGATTAGTTATGTCTAATAGATGGAGGGTTTGAATGGGACTGGTGGTATAGAGGCTAGGAGTAGACTAACATGGATTGGTGTAGACTAGAGGTAATATTGGGTAAATAGGGTCAAAGTTTGTAGGATGTGGAATGCTCATCTCAAAGAGGTGAGAAAGGAGTACATCCCTATTATCCATGAGGCATTGCTCAATTAGGGTATTGATCATATCTATTTTATATTCTATAGATCAAGATGGGAGAAATTATGGATGATGTGTTTAACTGGCCCTAATCAACAGGTGTGGGGGATTGAATGGAAGATTGAGGGATGAAGATGGAATGTGTGGAATAAATTTGGACAAATGTTTTGTTTAGTTTGATCTCAAGTTTGATTAGATGTTTGAAATAATGTGATGTTCGATGAAGTAAGACAAGATCAAGTATACCAAATAAGGATGTGAACTAGACTTTAATGATTTTGGATTGATTTGATTGAACGATCTACAATAAGCTTTAGGACTCAACTAGGGATAGACTGACCCAAGAGATTGATTTTGATTAGGGGTTGATTTGAATTTAGACTAGCTCAAGATCAAAATGATCATCTCAAATAAGATATTATTTGATTGATAAGATTGCGATTATGACTCAAACTTGATTAGACATAATCAAACTTAGAATCAGGACCCTAATGTGGAAAGAGTTGTTTTCCAATGTGGATGAGGACTAATGTATGACGACAAACTTTAAAATATTATTGATATATTCAAGGGGATGACAAGGTAAGGATAAATTGGACTATGCTTAGGCTAGGTTATAAGGGATAAAGTCAAGATAAGTGATAGGGTGTCGACTAAGGCAAGGTGGGTTTTGTGATTGATAATATGGTTTGGACTAAGATTCTAAGGATGAGTAAGTCAAGGTGATGTGAGGATATGGTGATAAAAAAGACTAGGATGTGAACTATATTGGTTATGGATAAGGAAGATTTAGTCTTGAAGATGACACTATGGATGATTATTCATAGTATAAGTGAATAATATAAGGTTAGACTATGATAAGATGTGATATAGGGCTACCAAGATTGGATTAAGGTATGTAAGTGATGGGGGTGTGACTAGTGTTAGATGGATGAGATTAGAATAGTTGTGACTAAGGTGAGAGGGGTGATGAGAAATAGGACAAGATGTAAGATGAGATAAGATTAAAAGGATGTACACAAATATACAAATAAAATATGTACAAGATGATATTATCAAGGATGTAAGATGGATATTGACAAGGATATACAAGATGATATGTTGATGAGATAAGGATATACAAAATAATGATATGTGAAGGATACCTAAATAAGTGTGTATAGGCTTGGGTAAAATTTTGACTCAACTCACAAACAACACTAGTCTATTACAACACACACAAAATCAATAAAACCATAAACCTATCACTAATAAACTAATTTGAGAGTGTAACTCGATGATCACACCATCTAATAGCTTCATGGGTGAGACTATAGATTAATAACCCATTATAGAATATCATAAACCATATCAACCTTATTTGCACTTAAAATTCACTTGGGAATTGAGTCTGAATCTATTAATAATTTGTATGGTCATGGTTGATGGTCATATTCCAAGTTATATGGGCTCTTTAAGGGCATCCCCGATATACACTAGGTACATGGAGCCCAAATCCATATAGGGTGTTGTCTGATGCTTAGGTCATAGAATTAACTCCTCACCTTTATGAAAGACCTATATGGGGTCAATCATTTAGCCTAATGTTAACTATCCTTGATTTTTATACTCTTTTAGAACACAGAGTGTGGTTAAATGTGCAGTGATGAAATCCACATCACCAACCCCTAAGAATATGATGAGTGTGTGGGAATCACTTCCAAGTCATGTTTCCCCTAAAAAATGGGAGAGTTTGTTAGTGGTTTTTTATCCTTAGAGACTCGTTGCTAGGATGCAAAGAGGAGAGCATACACCACTATAACCCTTAGCTATAGACAAGCAAATAAAAAGCTGATTAACCAATTAATTAAGTGTGATATATATAAAATATATACAAGATGATTTTCAAATTTAAAAAATATTTAACAAGTGTCAAGCAAAGTAAGTGATTAATAGGTTCAATTTGGAAATATTGAAGGGTAACCTACAAGACAAGATGTTAGACAAAATGTCACAAAATATGTCCTATAAGACAAATGGTTAGGTAAAATCAAGCGAGACAAAACTACCACAAAATTTTCCCTTATAAAAATCTAAACCAAATGTTAGTCTAATAAGCCTCAATAAAAATACTAAAAAAAAATGTGAGTTTTACACTATTTGTTTTTGAATGAGGGTCCACAACATAGGCTTCTGGGGGTGGTAGCCCCCAATGGAGTCAAGGGGTAGCACCCATCACAAAATTAAGGGGTAGTGCCCCTTATGGGCTCAAGGAGAAGTTCCCCTTACAAGGTCTAGTGGTAATGCCCTAGGTGTACTCTCTATCATGGTATAATGTGGGATTGAGGGGTAGTACCCCCAATGCCAAAAGCAATTTGGTACTTAAAAGATGCTTAGAATGACTCAAAATTCATTAAAAATGATTCTAAAAAATGCACTCAAAAAGGACAATTTAAAGGGAAAAAATGAATGCAAAATTATAGATTTACAATCAATGTTAATTTAAAATATCTTATGACAAGTGGAAATAAGTGATTTTTCAAGCTGTCAGGTAGAATGTCATGGTTATTAGGTGGTTAGGTAGGCAAAATTTCTTATGAGACGTGTAAAATTGTAACTATAAATCAAGATCATAACTACGTAAAAGTGATTTTGAAAATTATATAAAAATTGAAATATTTAAAGTTTTTAAGGAAACTAAATGTTCTTAAAAGAGATTATATTTATATAATTTACAGATATTTATTTTATTTGAAAATAATTTCAAGACATAAATAGGATGAAATTATTTTGTTTTCAAAATTTCAACTAAGAGAGTTATGGTTTTGCTTGATGTGATATTTCTAATTTATCCCTATAAAAAAAAGTTAAAATCGATAGGTAAATATTTATAGATAATAAGTGATTATTAAAAACACAAATAAAATTGATTGTAGATTAACAACTATGTAAAACTACTATTAGTCAAAATTAAATTGAGATGTCAAAATCGTGACTACCAATCAAAATCATAATGTAATATGTCAAAATCACATGTGCTATTCTAAATCACAAATATTAATAAGTAATTCTAAAAAAATTGTAACTAGACTATTCAAAATGATAGATAGAAATCATAATCATGACTATGAGAAATAAATTTTCAAAACTACAAGAAAATAGTCAGGTGACCTAACAACTAACAATTAACTTCTACAATTTAAGTCAAAATCACAATTGTCAGGATCAAAACTGCAAATGCATAATCTCTATTTGTAGGTAAAAGTTTGTATTTGTCTGGAGAACAAGATTTTAAAAAAATTAGATCCTAAATTCATGCCTTATCAGTCCTACAAGCTTTATCCAAACATTTCAAACACACCAAATCAACTCAAAAAGAGGGCTTCCATTGTGGTCACCAAATGTGAGATCAAGATTTTGAGCAAGGGATTTGATTATATAATTTAGATCAATATTTACTCAAAATATCAATCTAATTCACAATTTAGATCCAATAGATCATAATGCACATAAATAAACATTAAAAATCAGCATTGTGAATCTAAAGCTAAATGCTCCAACAAAAATTCAAGACAAGAAAATGATAAAATGCTTATGGATTAACATTGTAGTCTCATAACTTTGACAGAATATGATTGTTTTGATTTTTGGGAAATAACCGGAAGCACACAATTGATTACCAAATACAAGCAACTTAATATGCGGAAATAACCAGAATCAACAAGTAACTAGAATCCAGAAATAACACATGATATGAGAGACAATACACAACTTGTATTAATACTCATACAGAAAAGAATACAATAAAGAAGATGCCACTTCTTCTCCACCACCTCTTCAGAGGCTTCCCACACCTCAAGTGAACAGTAATTCTCTCCTCAAAGCTCTCTCTCTTAGGTCCCAACACCCAACTCAAACACTGAGTTGGTGTTCACCTTATACCTATGCTCCACGCACACCACAAGTGCTCCACGCACTCCACAAGTACTCAACATACTCCAAGTAGATCTCCCCTGAACTTGCAACAACCTGCACCTTAATAGACCTTACTTATGGAAGGATCTTCCTTGCCTTCCTCCTTGCTCTGAGTACACACCTGTACTCCAAGTAGATCCTGCTTGATACTGCTCCCTGTTGTGTTGCTGTCCTCCTTGATCTTGCACACCTGCAAACTTGGATCATGCACACACATACACCTGCAGATCAATGATCTTACTTACCATGTAGATCTCCTATAGAGGCCATGCACACTTGCTGACCAAAATCCTACACCCCTGAAGAATCCTGCTGACTCTCCAAAACCAGCACCCACCTTGGTACTACTATGGAACTAGGAGGAACACCCTTGCTCACCTCACACACAGAAGAAGCAAACTTTTCTCAACTCAAACTAGAACACCTTAAAATACAATCCATGAGTCTATTATATAGATCTCATCCAAATAATAATTAGACACCTAATTACAATAATTAGATCCCCAGCTTTGAGTCTAAAATTAGCTCTTGACATGCAAACACTTGGTTCGTTAGCTAACTTCCTGTAACATCCACAGTCCAAACCACACAGGTGACTGACATTGGTCCCTGTCTGCCTAGGGTTTGCCGATGTCGGCCGATCTCTGACTGACGTCGGTTGCTTCCTGTCTAGACCCTGTCAACATCAGTTGGCCTGACAAACGCCAGTGTCTGTGACACTCCAACAACTCCTCCAATGGCCTTCTCCATGTTTGCATCAGTGAAGCTTTTAGCTCCACAACCTAACATTGATTAAAGACTTGGATTGGATGATTGTTTGACAAAATACTAATGGATTATGATTAAGATATTGGAATGAAGGCTCATGGATTTCATAATTGAATTCTCATTGTTTGGAATGGAGGGAAGCATGGGTTTAAATAAGGAATGAAGGAAGATTTTCCAATGAATTAAAAATTCAATTTCAGATTTTAGAGAACAAAACTCTAAAAAGGAGAGAAGAAATTCTAAGAAATTTAAAATTCCTTAAAATTCTCTAGAGAAAGAATTGTCTAGAGAACGAGAAGGGTGGTGGAGAGTTCTAGATTCTATTAGGGAATATAATGATGATTAGGGTAAGATTAAATAGATTAAGAAAAGGGTTGGGTAAAGAGTAGGGGGTAGGCTTGTAGAAAAGCCTAAGAGTAGGTAGGTAGGTGGGTTATGGGAATTTTAAGTTCCCAAATATTAGACAAGTGGGATTTGTTAGTAGATAATAGGGAATTAGGTGAATTAATTAGGTTATAAAATGTTACAAGGTTATTATGTGACATGAAAAATGAAGAGGGGGGATTAGAAAAAATCAGTAGAAGGGGATTAATAAGATGAATTAGATGTAATAAGGTGAGATAGAAGATTATTGGATGAAAGTAGCAATAGAGGGAATCAAACAAATTTAGATGCATACACTTCCATGCATCTTGTAGCTAGTTATTCTAGTAAAGCATAATATAATAAATATATATTTTTTGGTTCATCATAGTGTCAATGATATGTTCATACTCTTTGAGGAGCTTAAAAATCACTTCTGATTCCACTCACAAGTGTTGACCATGAGCTTGTAATTGTTTTAGTGTCTATGTGTTTAACCTTTTTTGGAATCAAGGGTTAGGGGAATAAGAAATTTAAGAGTGAAGTAAATATTCCTAAGAAAATTCCAGTTAAGTAATTTAATTTATAATATTCAATTTAAATTTTAAATTAAGAAAATTTCTAAATGTAGAAAGCATAATGTCAAATAGTATTTTGATTGTGTAATCACAAAGAAGAAACAAAACTTATATTACATAATGATGCATAGATTGATCTGAGATGTACAAGTGTGGAAACAAGTTGTCTAATGTTTAGGATGCAATCATCAAAATATGGAAATATTCTTGATGGTTACTTAGACACTTGCATTGAACCGAGGACACTTACACTGATGTTATTGTTCGAATCTTGATGCAACTTTCCAGTATAGAATGTTCTTTGTATCAAGATGAGACCAACTAAGTCTTTTTGGGTTTTTTATCACCTTTCATCTAATGTATATAGATATCACACATATGATCTATATCATTATTTATAACTCAAAACCCTATCTATCTACCTTAAGTTAGGTTACCTTTCCAAAAATGGGTTAGTGGGCTCACAATGTCAAATTGACCTCAAAGACCCCTCTATCAATGAGCACTGCCTACATAAAAACTAATACAAAGAGGGCCTCACACATATATAATTCTCCACTACATGTTGGTATGTGTTTTAATAATATTTTATAATGCTATATTCAAGTGCATGTAATGATGTAGCTTGTAACTTGATAAATATGTCTCATGGGCTTTAATTTGAGTACTCTAGACCTGTAGTATGACTGCTCTTATGCCTGATATGGAAATAGGGATGAATAGAGATAAATAGCTTAGTTATGCATTATTGGAAGCAAAATTACTGAGAGTGAGGGTGAATTAGTCTTCAAAAATTTTCTTATCAATTTTACTTAAGCAATCATAGACCATTCAAACAAAAATATAAATCTAGCATGCACAAACACTTATCCACATAAGCATGAAACACAAGAACACATCACATATGTGGGAAATCCTAAATGGGAAGAAAAACTATTTATATATGTAAATGGACTATATTATTATAAGATAAACACCAAATTTAGTGAATTACCCACTTTACATGGAATACCAACCCCAACTAGCAAAGCACCAATTTAGCTAGGCTTTAGCAAGCACCAACTTTCAAGGAGGCACCAACCACCTAGATTAATCAAAACCAATTCAAACATCTAATTTATTTTATCACCTTTAGGACATATTTTTTCTAAAAAAACTGATGATGACCACTTCTTCAACTCCTTACACTCTTAACACTCTCAAACTGCCTTCTAGGTGTCTTTGCTCAATTAGGTCTCTTCAAGACTGATTAGGTCATATTACATTGATCCTCATACATAAAACCTATATAAAATATCCATCATATATCCTGTATTATTTTTTGATTGTCTAAAATACCTCCTACTTTGCAATATGTTATTTTATTCACTTTCACTCTACACACTCCAATAGGCCTAAAATTGCCTTGTATTTATATAAACTTCTTGCTCATATTACCACTTAGTCAACCAAACACTCTTAAAACCTTAAATCAACCATGGAATAGATATTAGGACATATCATAGACATGAATAAAATTTTATTTGAGTCTATTTAGGTCTGACATACCTTAATTAGGCCTTATTTCATCTTTAGGTCTCATGGAAACCTAATCCAATTAGGTCTACTTTAGGACATGTTACACTTTGCCTTCCTTGGGACACATTAAAACACCTCACATGGAATGAAAATATCATATGAAACTTAGATAAAACCATGATAATATCATATAGGCTCCATAAACACTTTTTAGATCCAACTACTATATACACATAATATTTTTAAACTTTTATTGATTATTAACACTTTATATCTTGTAGAAACCCATCGAGTCTCAATATCTCTAAGTGAACACCTTAAGAGGTGAACCAGGAAAGTGGTGGGAATACCATTGGTGATTCATAATATTTTTATCCCTTTTTCCACTTGCCATCTACACACTCATCTCCTAAAAACATTAACCCTAAGCTTATTCTTCTCAGCCTTACCCATTCCAATCATTTTCCTCTTTCCATCCTCCTTTTCTTGCCTTAATACCCTTTCAGATAGTCAAATGTACTAGGTTTACTAGGTCAACCCTATAAAATTTAAGGGTATTTTTCACTTTTGGGTTTGTTAGCCTTTTGTCCAACCTAGCTTAGACTTAGTGAATTATCCTCGAAAACATATAGGGTTGACTGGGTCAACCATGTACAACTGATGTTTTCAAGAGGATTTAGGGAAAGATCCACCTATATATACAAGTTCATTTTTAACCATTTGTAAGATTAGAAGTGAAGAAGAATAAGTGAAAATTAACATCTGCTTATTGACCATTCTACTTGAGGAATAAATCTTAGGGTTCTAAACTTTCTTTCGAGATACAGATCTTATTTTATGGAGAAGTATTTTAGATGTATAGATAGGTTGTGTAGCCTAGAACTAATTTTTATTTTTTATCCTTACATACCACAACAATATATTTTAAATCACTTTGGCTAAGGGAGAGATTGAAACTCGATGGGTTCATCTTCAAGGTAAGTATTCCTAACTTTATTTCTCTTTTGTCAGAGTAAATAGATAATATAGTTGTGCTTCTTTCTTCTATGTATTAGGATTCTATATACATTGATGTGAGTATATATATTATGTTCCTTTTTATTTTATTTGATTGTTTTTTTTCTAACCCCTACTTTATGCCACACGCTTTGGTGTGCACTATATTAGATTTTATTTCTTGTCTATTAGAATAAGTGAATATTAAACCTTAGGACTCTTTTAGGGTTATTACATGATTATGTTAGATTTTAGGCTTTTGAACCCTACCTCACATGGTGTGTTATGATAAGTGATCACCTAATCGGGTTTAGTGGATCCCCATATTGGTGATGCTCCCACTTAACAAATGTATTCCCAATCGGAAATGTAAGTATGCTCTATCTTCCCCAAGCCAAGATTGATTTATAGATATGATGCATTTTTGATTGTAAACATTCTAGTGAACCCAATGTGAAACTAACCCTTAAGGGATTTATTTCACTTGATTTCATTATTTTTAGAATTATTTTTATCATATATCTATCATGCTAGATCGACTTTGTTGACTTAGTTCTAATCTCTATGCGTAGGTTTTTAGAAACATGTAACTAGATCGACTCAGATAACCTAGTACATGTTTCTAGGCTTTAAGGCTTCCAATTTATAATAATAAGTCAACATAGTTGACCCTATACACTTTCAGGCATCTAGATTCAACTACTAGGTTGACCCAATCGGCCCTATACATTTTAGGCACTCAGCAACAATATTAAACAAAGCTTGATCAACCTAGTCAACCCAGTTAGCAAATTTTTCAAGTATATTACAAGGTTATTGACTAAAAATCTTCATTATTAGCATCTCTGATCCTCTAAGGTTCCTTTATATCTCTCTATATCTTTCTTTTCTATCTTTCTTTTTCTATTTTTAGTCTTCAAAATAGGCCTTGCACAGTCAATTGGATCAACCGTGTCGACCTAGTTCTGTGTTCTATGTGCTATTTGAATAATTAGGTTAACCCTAACCAACCTTATTCATTTTTAGACCTTTATTATACATTATAGGTTCGAACCTATCAACCTTGTTCTACATTTTTTATATACAGTGTCAACACTATACCTTGTTTGAAGTTAGAATTAACCTTATCTGCTAATAATTAATTCACACTTTCTTTTCTTGTTGCTTGCATGCTTAGAATAGTTCACATAGTTTAATTAGAGTTTTTTTAATTAACTATTTAGTTTCACTATTTCTATTTTATACACACATGACTAAATCATAAAAACTAAATAATCATTTTAACATTTGTCTACCCAAGGTCAACCTACTTGGATTTCATCACCAAGGGGGAAGCTGACTTGATACTCTGGTCAAGTATAAAGCATGGTTAATGGTATATTTTGGCTAAGAACCTAACACCCTTTTCTCTGTGGTGTGTAAAGTGAGGGGGCAAGCCCCAATATCAAGCCTATATCATTGCCACTAGAGTCCTTTTCAACCTAAACTACCTAAAACCATCTTTAGATTGATATCTAGATCCTTGCTTACAACCAACTTCCCATCACATTTAAAATCATATTCTTAATAATCTAATAATTTTTTTAGGTTAACAAATTAGTTAGATATTTACTTTTAAATTTGATTACTTGTTTAGTGCTCAATTATGTATTCAAAAACATACATTATCTAATGTTAGTGCAAGGTTTTATATTATGTGCCTCAATTGGATTGACTAGCATTGATCCAATTGACTATTTGTTTCTTTTTAGTTCTTAATTTCCTAGATTAGTTAAAAATTTTCAATTCATAACTTGTTATCAACCTTCTCATTTTCCGTATCTACTATACTAAGTCAACCCAATCATCCCTATACCTTTTTACAACCTCTATGCACTATATAGGATCGACCCTAGTTGACTTTATACTATCTGCAACCCCTTTTACCTCCTTTTCCAATCTTTGTACACTATACTGGATCGACCCAATTGACCCTATACAATTTTGCAATCCTATTTCCAGTCTTGACCTAGTTGACCCTATACTATTTTAGTCACTTATAGTTTTTCAATCCTCTTTTTCCAGTCTTTATGCACTATACTGGATCAACCTAATTAACCTAGTTGACCCTATACTATTTCAGTCACTTTTTGTTTTCTTGCTTTCTCATCTCTCTTTCTTACCCTTCATCATGGACTTTGTATTTGATGAAAACATTGAGTTTTAGTCACCATACATGATGAATTTTACCAACCCTCATAAGGTCTCCCATAAACAGAGAAGGATCCTCTTTTGGATGCTAGTAATGTTCATATTGCCACTCACACAATAAACTATGGGACCCATTTTAATACCTCTTCATAGCATAATACCCTTTTCTCATTAGAAGACCAACCCAAATTAGAGTATATGCTTGAAATGCTCTTCTTCATCTTTGAATTTCCTCAACATCGAGGAAATGATCATTCTACCATTTACAATCTTATAATTAGTGGTCAAGTTGAAGAACCTCATTCATCTAGTCCTACATTCTCAACTAGATTTTGGGGTACCACTTTCTTTTATTCTCAGCCTCTTCATTTGATTATGACCCCTTCTCATTCCATGACCTATTCTTCACTAACTTATTCCAAATCCATGCTTAGTATATCTATTAACATCATAGGTTGTACATCTAGTGGGCCTTATTATCACTTATATTTTAACACTTTAAGGAGATGTCTAAGCTCTCCTCATCAAAGTGGCACAATAGAAACACCTCTAGGCTATGGGTAAGCTAAAGAATGAGGTTAATCTCTAAATAGGGATAACTCCCTTGATGTACCACTTTGGATCACTACTAAAACTATACTTTATAAGGGAAAAGGGAGAGAGACAATTGAAAACAAACTACTCTAAGGGAGGTGATACAACAAATAAGTTGATGACTTCTAACTAGCTGCATGTTACACATGAGAACAAGGGACTAACTAAACATACACTTCTCCAATATGCATCTTCTCACATTAATGTTACATTATGAGGTTATAGATGAATGTTTAGGATTGAAAAACTAGATAACAGGCCTTGAATGCACTATTGAATAGACTAACTCAATTAACCTTGACACTTCCTAGAAAATTTCACATGCCCTGCAAGAAGAAGCTTTCCAACTACAAATAGGTGAGAGAATGAAACAACAATGCTAAGGAAACAAGTCATCACTACGCAAAATCAATTATCCAAATAAAAGACACTATGAAAAATCATAGAAGAGGTAAAAATTAGTAGTATTATTGATCAAATTGTATGAAAATGAGTAGGGATTTGCCATACTCAGGTGGAACATAAGTTACAAAGGCCAAAATGGTTAGTTCTTATAGAACTTGAGAGTGAGAGAGGAAAAGAGAGAAGTAAAAAGGTCACAAGGACACTTGTCATGCTAAGAGAATGAGTTAATTATGAATGAGAATATAGTGTGGAATGGATCATGTAAGGTCAAGAAGTACAAGTGTCAATACAAGGCATAAAACTCATGAAAAGTGGCATGCAACTCGCAACTCCTTGTTTTGGCTCAAAAAACTAACTTCATCATCCACATCTATTTGAACATCCAAAAAATAACTAGGTATAGTTATGATGATTGGAATGTGAGGGAATGATTTTAGACATGTCTCTATATGTATTGGTTATAGTCTTGGTCATTTGGAATCATCTAGAAATGAGCTATCACCATCTGTAGTCTAAAAAACTCTTCCTTCATGCACCCTACACACTTGGCCTCCAAAAGGCATAAATTTTCCATGAAAATCCATTGGAGGGAGTGGATGACACTTTTAATTAAGTTACATGTCCTTATAAGCATCAGGAACATCTTAAAAAGACTCACACTTGATGTTTTCACCCTTCTCACCATTATGTTCACTATGCAAGTTTTGACTAGCTGAGATGAAGTATTTGGTTGAGGAAATTACGAGTTATTAAAAGGAATTAACTGACCATATTGAGTTATTAAAATTATATATCTTCCTCCAAAACTTTATTTCATCTTTATACTCATTCTATAACATGTAAAACATATAAAATAGTCAAAAGTACCCTATTTTGTACCCTATCTATTTAATCTATACAACTCAAAAGGATGGTAAGGATATTTAAAGAATAATATATAATTTTAAATCACTTTCATGGTAAAAATATCTAATTTTAACATCCCTCTAACCTCATTTCTCTAATCAGGTCACTAGCAAGGGTTTTGTAAGGGTTTTGGCCTATTTACCCTCTTAAGCTTTGTTCATTAAAGTTTCACATTGAATATGTACAAAAAATTTAAAATATTAGTGTATAAAACCCATATAAACTTATAAAATATTATTATTTCCCCATTCAAATCATCAAGAGAGATATGAGCACTCAAATTGCTTATTCGAGCTTGTTTCTTCCATTTCTTGCAGGCCTCAACTGCCTTTGGGCCAAAATATGACTCCCTTATGACCTCATATGCATCCTAATAGTTTATAAACATTTAAAATTACCTTAATTTTTTTAAAATTCATTTTAAATATTTTATAAGGTTGGAAATGATTTTATGACTCATCATTTGGGCTTTAGGCCAAAACCTTGCCTAAAGGTCCTGACTGCAACCCTGAGAGTTTAGACTTCCTTGTTGAAAATAATCCTTATTTAGTTGATTTAAAATGTTTAAATATGTGTGTTTCATATTATCACACCTTATAACAAAGTATAAATATGTCCTAACTCATCTTATTGTCTCCTTCTCCAAAATTTCTAGGGTTTGTGCATGAGGGGAGTGCCCTCTATCTGAGATAAAATAGAGGGCACTCCTCTATTTATTTAGAAAATGGTGATTAATGGATAGGATTATTAAAGTCTTATATATTACTTTCAAAAAATTTTATCCTTTAATTATTTTATTAGGCCCTCCAAAATCATTGAAAACCAAAGTAGATTGTGAGGAAAGACACTGTGTGCAGGCTTTTCCCAATTAGACTATATTTTGCATTATGAAGTCAATTATTATGATTACCTTATATTTTATGATGGTGTATCAATTATGTAACAAAATTTACCAATTTTTTTCAATCCATTTCATTACCCCATCCTTTACATGCTCTTTATACTCCTGCCTAACTCAGGCTGAGTGTATCTTTGACTGTGTTGACCTATTTTGGGGTGTACCTGTAGATGACCTTATAAGATTAGTTTTTTAAAAATTTAAATGAGTCTATATGACCAATTAAATATAATTTTATAAGTGTTTATACCTATTCATCCATATTTGGGTTAATTCCATGTCAAAAAACTTAAATTCTTTGCTCTCTACCCCTCATAGTCAACTATAATTGACTGTGTGGGGTCTTGTAGATGTCTAATTGTTCATTTAGGATTGAGACAATGTTATAATAACTTTATTCAAGCATAAATAATCATTTAAAAATGGTTTTAATCATTCCTTGATGTTTGGACTACATCAACACTTAGAAACATCACCTTCATTGCTCACTACCTTGTACAGTCAAATAGTCAACCATGTTATGACTAGTATGATCTTGTAAGTGTGAATTATTTATTTAATAAGATACACACCACCCATAGATCCTTTGAGATATTTGTAAAAATCATCCATAGATCAATGTAAGTGTTCCATGCTTTATTCCTTGTTGAGTATAATGTGATAAATTGACCTTTGTTTGTAGGTGGATGTTTTCAAGTGAAGAGACCCTTGTAGGTGCTAATGGGGTTCAAAAATTTTCATATCAATTCATATTTAGATTCCCTCTAGCTCATACATTTTATTTTCAACCCTCAAAACCTATTCAAACATGTAGGCATGTGTAGTTTTGAAAATTTTGAATGAAAAGGTCTCTTGGAGCTCAAAGCTATAGGAGAACATTGCCTGGGTTTAGTGCATAAAAGCATAACTTTGGGCTTAAAAAAAACTAACCTCCATTGATCATCTACCACTAAAATTTTGTAGAGTTTTTATCCTATATGGTAACTTAAAAACAAAACAATTAGGATGCATGAAAGGTATTTATAGCCATATTTTAAAATATCAACAAAACACCAAGGAACTCTATTTTGCATTTTTAGGGACAAAGGGCCTAAACACTGTTTTGTTCTTTTGAGCATGGTTCCCAACTTCCATTTGTCAATCCATCCTTTCAAATAGGGTCTGATATGTTCTCACTACATGTTATAACTATAAAAAAGGGTTTACCATGCTCTTATTTCTCTATGCAGACACCTTTATATCTCTATGATCCCACCTATAAGTGGTTATGCCAGTGTATAGGAAGAGAATGTAAAATTATAGGTAGACTGATGAGTGTGAACAATGTAATATTTTCTGATCTTTCATGAGTTTAGACCTCTCTTAAGGATTTAAACTGGACTCTCTACATTTTTAATACTCTCTTCCAACATGGTGCCATTATGAGATACCTGTAGATAGATGTTAATGGCAGGAGATTGGGATGCAGGTAGTAAGCATGAATTAGAGAAATGTACTAGAGAATATAATTATATAGTAACTTAATATCCCATAAATGGTGTTTAAATTAAAATTGTAAGTTGATTAAAAATCAAAATAAGCTTTTATACTTCCTTTTCAATGTTGAACTCTCCATGAGAGCACCTATTCCTATAAGGACAATGAAACATAATAATTAACCTATCTCCACCCTCTAAACCCTTTATCAAATTAGGAAGACATGGGAAATGGTGGATACCTACCTACAACATAGAATGGTACCTTCTCATATAACATGAGATAATTTGCATATCCAAACACATTTAAACACTAAAAAAATAATGGGGATAATTTTATGAGGGATTAAAAATCATATATAAACTACATCAATAAGTTAACTATACAGACTTATCCAAACCAAGGCAAAACCTATAAGGTGCACAAAATGGCAAGCAAAAAAACAAAGTTAATTTCATGAGGATGATTCATAAAGAATAGGACACCATTATTTGAAATATTATTATGTAAATGAATGCGTATAAGTTTAATTTCACCTACTAAAGGTGTTTTTCTTGGAATTTCTCCAACTGTCTGTACCAAGCATAAACCTGTTGATTGGTTTTATGTGCCTAGAAGGGTAAAAAAAGATTAGAATGGTTTTAGCCCAATTTTGACACTTATAGAGTAATTAAAATGTGTAAATTGATCTAAGGAAGTTGAAGAGACATCTCATGACCTTATCCCATATGTAAAACTCTCTCATGGGCCATACAAGTGCCAAAATCTTCTCTTTTCTCATGAAAATTGGTCTTTCTTCTAAAGAACCTATCACTTTCAGTTATAAATAGCTGATTAAGGCATAATATGACACATATCACATGAAATAACACTTATTACACCTTCACACTTCCCTAGGAGGCCGTACAACTCATTTAATACCCTATTTTGACCCCAAAATGACTCAAAATGAAAAAGGACTAAGAAGATTAATGACTAAGGATAATATAACATTAAATCACACTAAATGACCTATAATACACCTTTATACATACTATATTAGACCCATAAATACCTAAAAATCAATTTTAACCTAAAGGGGTCCCAATTTGACCTGTAGGGTCAAATTTGGTCAATAGGCCTCTCATAAGACCCACTATCCTTAATACTTCCACTAGTGCATCATTTTCTACCCAAGGTAATCATGCTACTAGTTATTCTTCTTCTTAACCATTCACTAGTCCATCTTTTGATGCACAAACAAATTTTGCCACTAGCACTTCACATTCTCATAGTTCCTCTCAAGATCCTATCAACACTAATAGTGGTACCCAAACCACTAATACCAACTCTAATGATTCTAAAAATTCTAATAAAACACATCAAATATTTTTACAAACAATCAATCAAATGAATACCTTTCAAGATCATAACACAAATCAAATGTTGCGAATGCAAAACCACCTTCTCCACCTTCAATCTCATCTACAATCAATGGCTTGGGACACACAACCAAAATGTTCTCCCATCTCTTCTTCAATATTCTCAATGCAATATCATTCCTCAACCTCATTTAATAAACAAAACCATTACACATATTCAAAATAAACCTCTAACTACTCAAATTGCTAACATTAACATAGGAGGTATAACACCTACAATTTCTTATAATAGATCAACTAATCCCACCCTTCATCTTAAGACATTTGGAAATATTTATAAGGATTGGGTCAAATAAAACACCTTTATTTCTACCAATATCCTTGCCAAAACCCTCATAGGTGATGCCTTGGATTGGTACAATCAACTTATACCTCATTCCATTACTAGTTTGGAGGATTTAGTGAATGCTTTAGTTCAAGAATTCCAAACTAGTGATCTTCCTAAAAACACTTTGGCCCATTTCATAAATTGAAAAAAAATGAAAATGAAACTACTCAAGCCTTTGTTAAAATATGGAAGAATTTGTCAAATAAATGTCAACATAACATGGTTGATGATAATCTTTTCCATCTCTTTACCAATGCCATTTTTCCTAAATTATAATATCAAGTCTGTACTCTCTCTCTAAATAACTTAGAGGAGGCTATTAACTGAGATAAACATCATGATTTCCTAATGCATCAATTCAAGCCACCCAAATATTCTATGGGTCTTCATCTCTTACTTAAGAACAAACATCACAATGTTACCAGTGATGGTGTTATAGATTCTTATGACACCATTCACAATGTTCAAGTTGTCGTTCCTACCTCTTCATTGAAACCAGCTCCCCATTTTCAACAATATACCAATCCTCATTTATTTTCACAAAATAGCATCAAATTTCACAAACCTCTATCCTCAGATAAATTAATTAAGCATATACCTAGGCCTCTTCCATGAGAACTTGACCCTACTCATCCTACAAAATCTTGGTATAATCCTAAGAAGTTTTGTTGGTTTCACGCTAGTTGGGGTCATTACTATGAGACCTATAAACAACTTCTTAATTTAGCTATGTAATTTATTCTTAGACCTAATTTTGATCACAATTATATCATTCTTAAGTGTCAACAACCTTATGCAATTGATTTTAAGGACTATAAATCACATGATAAAACTCAAGCCTTAAATCAAGAAAATGCTCATTTAGCTATCTATAAAGACCCTCTTCCTAATCATTAACCTATTCAAGACAATCAAGATAAAGACACCCCTTCCACCAATAATATTGAAAGTCTTGTTGAAACAAATTTTGAGGAGAACATGGTTAGCATGACTAATATATGAAGGGTGGTTGCTTTTATCAATTCTAAACCTATCTACACTCCTCTTTCATCTCAAACATATCATATTATCCAAGATTATTTTATAACTCATTTAAATCAGTTGGGAAAAGATGAACTTATTAGTTTTGATGAATTAATTTCTAATTCTCCCTTGGATAACACTTCCCATTTTATTTCTACCACTCTTCCATCATCTTCCATTACTAATGATAATCAAGATTCTACTAACACTTATTATACCATTGCTCCAAATCAACTTGAACCAGCTACTTCATCATTACCACATGATTTAAAACATTGTCCCAAACCTTCTCACTATAATCAACACAAACTTCAATGTACTTTAGCTCTTCCTTTCAAAATCCCTCTTAACCATTATGCACTTATATATAACAACATTCTTATGGGTTATGATGAGTGAGATCCCATTGCAGAGCTCACTAGTCTCCCATCCTAGATTCTATTTTTTGAGCTTATGTAAACTTTTCCCTATCTTAGATACCATCTTATGTAATTATTATTCAAGATTAATGTCCCTCATCCTCCCCTATCAGGATGGGAGGTAGCCTTATCTGGATCTGAGGATAATATATTACAACAATGTGAAGAGATGTCCATCAATGTTGATGAAACTATGGACACTTCTATTTCCTTAAAGGTTCCTTTAGATTATATGATTCTCAATGATATTATACTTCATGTGAATGATCCTCCTTTATTTATTAATGTTCAAATAGGTGATATCTAAGTTAAGAATGCATTTATTTATGAGGCTTTCAACACCTACATTTCCTTTCTTGACTTCATTAAGACTCTTGAGTATTCATAATACAATCTCAAGTCTACATGCAACACCTGCCATGTATATGATAGAATGAAAATTCCTCCTCTAGGTTGTGTGTGACTTCTCATTATTGTCCCACCTATCACCATTCATTTGAAAGTGATCATCTTTAACTTTACCCTTTCTGATAACATCTTGCTTGGTAGACCATGGTCTCACTACATGAGAGCTATTAATTCTTCTGCCTGCTAATGCATTAAATTCCCTCACAATGGATCCATTTATAGGATTCAATGTGATATAAACCCTTGAAATTTTGAACAATTCTAAGATTGTGATGTCTTCAAGATTATTACTCTTGAGCCTTTACCAAGCATTCCATTCCATGAGTCTCAATATCTTAAGTTTCTCATTAATTCAACTTGAGGTTATAGTGAGCATCTTGAGCTCATTGGTAACATTCCTCCTAGCCTATTATATTCTAATGATGATGAACCTGATGAGATTAACTTAAAGATCAAGAATTCCTATCTCTCACGTCATCTCATCGTGTAGCTTCTTGCTTCCTTACAACCTTTCTCTCACAAGCCTCCTTATGATGACATTCCCATAGTCTTGACCAAGACTAAGCATTCTATTCACCATACTTCATTGAATGATAAAGTCATCCCTAATTATGTCATTAACCTTCACACCCTGGATTAAAATGATGGCTATTCTTTAGATGATCTATTATTAGGTGGTCTTGTACAAGCCTATGATGCCAAGATTGTTCATTATCATTCTTCTTTATTTGAGTCTTTTCATGAATCTCATCATTTTCCTTCACTTATAGTTCTTAATTTTTATATTTTTATATTTTTATATGGTGCCAACACTTCCAATTTTTGAGGAGCCATGTAAGACTATGCTCATGGATTATGCTGTGATTGGGCCTTATAGTTTTACTAGGTACCCTGACCCTTATAGCTGGTTTACCCTTGAGGTTAGTGCTACTATCCTTAAACCTTTAATAAATCTCGCTCCTCCCTTAGTAGAGCCTACTATAGTTGATCCTATTTTCACTCCTATTGTTGTTGAGCTTACCCTTGATGCTAATTCCATTACTCCTTCCATTGAGCCTAGTTCTATTCCTTCCTCAACATCACCCTACTTTGGTGATGGTTTGCTTCCTTTACCTAAGATGGCATCATTGCCCACCAAATGAGCTGATGAGTTGTTCCCCTCTTCTTTCAATCTTGTTACACTTCCTTCCATGAGTGCTTCTACTAAAACCACTCACAAGCATATCTATTGCTTCCATGGGATAGATAATCATTCTTCCCCCCATCATCACAAGTTATGGAAATATATTGATACCTTACATCCTTCTTCCCCAGCATCAGACAAATCCATACCTCCTCTAAAGGTACTTCCTAAATATCTACCCAAGTATGGTGAGGTATATTATCGATGGCATCTATGCGGCACCCATCATACCAATTATTGATACATCCTTTAAAAACATCTTAAGTATCACCTTATAACCATTCCCAAACCTTTTATCACTCCTCCCACAAGTCATCCCCATAATAAGGCTCCTCTTTCTCCCATGGTTCCACCTCCTATGGTCCCTTCACCATCATCTGTACCATGACCCATGGACCTTCCCTCACCCGTAGATCCTTATTCATCGATGATTCTTGCATCTCCCATAGATCCTAATCCTAGGCATTGTCTTGATCATCCCTTGCCCAATTTTCCTCCTCAGCAAGATCTATTGAGCATTCTTAATTTTTATATTGAGGAGATTAGATGAGAAGTATTTGCCTAGTATTCATTAAATATTGATGACACATTAGCATTAGTTCATCTCCAACTTCATATAGATTTATTTGATGTTTTGGATAATGTGTGTAGACAAATTTAATAGTATTTATGAGCACATGCATGGTGATTTCCCATTTTCATTTGGGTTTGACATGTGCTCTAATATTATCATATCTATCTATTATATCATTTGACATTGTGTCAAGTTTTTCCTTATCATATATGGTGATCTTACTTGTTGTACTATATATTTTTTATCTTATCATTTATATTTTGCATATGATTATCTTTTTTATCATTGTTTTCTCTCTCTTACTTGATTTTTTCTCAAAACTCTTTTCTTTCCTCTTCATGATTATTTTCTTTCTTATACCTATTTTTCATAGATAATTGTCATTGTGACTTGGTTATATAAGACCTATTCCCTTTCGTCATTGTCTCCCTTTTACCATGTGATCAACTAGTAAAAAATCCTACTCATTACTATCTCCTTACACCGTTCTAATTTTTAGATCTCCTTTTTCCCTTCTTCCTTTTCCACAAACTAAGCATATACACGGTTGAGACTTGAGATCATATGCTAGTTCATTGTCGAGCCTAAGTGTCCTAGTCAGTATTTGTATTTGGTTACTTAGCTTCCTTTAGCCTTAGCCTACAGCTCATTCGTGTGTATCACTACATATTTCATGATTGGTCATTCCATGTCTGTATGGAGGAAGAATCTTAAAAATCCTAAAAGAGTTAAAATATAAATCATTTAAATAAAAGATAATGATATAAAAGGCAAAATTATTCTTACAAGTCCAATCACACTAAAAGACATGATTCAAGGAACATCTCCTTCTTCTAGTCGAAGCTCAAACTCTACATTTGGACTCAAAATAGAGATAAGGTCCTTTGGGGTATGGTAGGCTAGTAGATTATAAGAGGAGAATAAAAAAATCTTTTAGTGCTACCTACTTTCTCATGCAAGTACCCAATCTTAATAGTACACTGATAATTCTATAAGGGGTCCTAAAGAATGGGGAACACATCATGGGAAGGTAGTTCCAATTTTTTTTGTTTTACCAATCTACCTTCATAATTTGATCTTAGTAGAATGCCTATTTTCCTACAAATCTTTGTGTCTATAGAGAACATGTTTCCTTTGTACATAGATGACCACTAGTCACTTAGTGTCTTCTCATGTCCTTAGTATGCCTCCTATCTCCTAAGGTCTTCTCATAAGATGCCTAAGTCTTGATTTTACATTCCCTATATCCCTCATATTTCCTCTTGAGAAATATTTATTTGTCTATTGATCACTCCCCTTGGGATTTCATTTGTGAGTTGCATTATAAGATCATGGATAGGACCTGACCATCCTCACAAATTACCACCTTTTCTCTTCCTATTACCCACATCTTTTATTACCCAATTGCCTAAATTTTTCCACCCCATTGGTTTTCTCTTTGTGAGTTGCAGTGTAATACCATAGATAAGACCTAATGTTCCTCATAAAAATTTTCAATACCCAAGTCAATGTAATACCATAGATAAGACCTGACATTCCTCATAAAAATTTTCAATACCTAAGTCACAATCCAAAATTAGATGTTTCAAAATAAGATAAGATTCGATTGATTATGAATTTACAAGTCATTGACATGCTTCCCAACTTGATTTAGTGTGTTTTATGCTTACTTAATTTCTCTTTTGATTTTATGTTCTTATTTTATGAGTGCATGTAAGAATATAACCATTTCTTGAAAATTTTCATACTTCCTAGATTGAATTAGTGTGATAAATTTAAGACCAATATTTTGCCAATTTTGTTTTTCTTTTATACTTCCTAGCATGATATAGTATAATTGATTACCTTAATTGATTTTTTTTTATCCCATTTGTTCCCTTTTACATACCTTCCATTTTATTACATTGTTGTCATACTTCCTAGTGCGAATTAGTATGATTTTACTTGTTTTAATTTGGTGAAAAAATCTTTCAATTTGGTTTAAAAACAAATCCCTTTTTACCATCTTGGTTTACCATTTTTTGGTTCTTTATACTTAGTTATTTCTTGTTATTACACATTTCCCAGCTTGATATAGCGTGTAGTACATTTTATTGATTGATTATATTTTTCCAAGTCCTTTTTACCTATTTTTTTTTAACCATGCATGTGTACTATATAATGCTAGAAAAGAAACCACATCTCATATATTTCCTATAACATATACAAAAAAGATAAAATATATGTGCTAGAATGAAATATATCCAAAGCATCCACAACCAAAAACTAATAAATAACCATAATAAACCATAATGATGACATACACAATCAACATCAATATGCATCCTTTTTTACCTATTTGTGTCTCAGCTACTATGGTCTCACCATTCATGCAACTACTTAGCACAATATCCTCATTTACATGGCCTCTTAGTACCTCCTCTGTAGGCCACCTCCTTAGCTCAAATACCTCTGTCATGGCTCATATCCATCTCAGCCTATGCCAGAGTGGTTTCTTTATCATCCATCCCTCCTCTAGCTCCTCTTCTGGTTCATCAAGAATGACATCGATCTCTACTATATTTTGCTACTTCTATTACAGTCATGTCCTCAGTAGTCATAGATCCTTCTACTATGGAGATGATAGTGGTAAATCTGGTATCTCTACCTCCACCTCCTTATCCTCCTACTTTGCTCCCTATCATGCTTGACCAGTCCATGGTCGCTCATGATGTGGTCTGAGTGTTGGTCTCACTATTAGTGGTCTTAATCCTCTCCTCCCCCATGGCTCTTTGACATGTCAAACCCATAGCTCAGGCATCAATATTGGTGTCACTAAATGAGGTATGCCCATATGTCTTGGTACCCATACCACTAGATGTGGCTCTCTCCATGTGTAGTGTCTAACCAGCTCTATCCTCATTTTCACTAGTGCAACTATGTGCTAGCTTTCCCATGTAGTCACTATATGCTCATATGGATACCAAACTGTCTATGCATCTCACTAAATACAACACTAGAATGTGGGGCACAACCCATACTACTTAGTCCTCTCTTTATATGTATACTTGAGACAACTTATCATCGATCATATGGGGCAACCTAGCTAACTGATACATAGGAAACCTCTCATATATCCAAGCTATCATCAATATGATCAGTCCCATGGTCTTATGCCCTTTGAATGTCATCTCATATAGATTATGTATGAGTTTGACCTAGATGATATATCTTAGATGATATAGAAAATTTTCCTCCAACATCATCCTTTTCAAGGCTATCAAAAATAGTGGTACCTTACCATCTAACTTATGACATAACACCTGCTATGTCACAAGTCCTATCATAGATTTATAGATATAATTTTTTTTGATGTATATAGATCATCTATACCAACTCTCTATCCTCCCAAAATCATCTCTAAGCTTGTATCCCACATGGCTAAGGCTCTCCTCTCCTTTATGCTTTTTGGTATCCTTGTGGTTATTAGTGCTTCTATTATGGGTAGCTTGAGGATGTCATGGTCATCTTCTAGTGTGATGGACACCTTTATCACATACCCATCCACCTCCCATTTGAAGATGTTAGTCATTCATTCCCAACAATCAAGGAATATGACTTATAGATCAACACTCATGAGGATCTTGCACATATCATCTATGCCTCCTAGACCTATGGATACTAGTCTAGCCCTATCTCATCTGATAATCACTCTAATAATGCTAGTAACCAGAACACATCTACCAACTTCCAAAACCTTCATCATCTATGTAACCAAGAAACAACAAAGGATGTATTAGTTCCTTCATGTCATGTATAGTCACAATATATTCTTTTTACATTTTAAAATAAAAAACAAGCCTAATTGCTTTTAAACTTAGTCATTTTTATTTATTTTACCCTATTTCTAGCCTACTCAATCTTTATTTCCCTCCTTTGGTCATTTTGGGCCATTCTATCCCTCTTTCAACCTTCTACATGCTTTTTTGTGCTTATTTTGGTTCTTTGGTCAAACTAGTTTGACCAAAATTTCTCTATTTTGCCTTGGTTAACTCCAAAATCTTAGTCAAACCTCTTATTTTCCCTTCCTAGTGTTGTGTTATCATTCTAGACCTTTCAAATCAATTGTAAAACTACATTAGGTTGGTAACCTAAAAAATGTATAGGGTTGACCCATACCTACTTGGTCAGCATTGTAGATTCTACCTAGTTTCAGTCTACTGGGTTGATTGGGTCGACCCAGTTCATTTTGCCTGCTGACCCCTTATATTTTCCTAAAAAATACATTTTCCCACTTTCTTCCTAATTCCTCTAAACCCATTTCCTATCTTACTATTTTCTACCCTTAGAATCTAATTTTGTCTCATTTTGACATCTAGAGATGCTTAAAATTAAAAATTACTAAAAATACACTTAATTCATTACAAATTTCAAAAACTAGTTTAAGATTCATAGTTGCATACCTGTAGTGCACCCGCTACTACCTATGGGCATCCTTCTTGTATAGTGTGTTGTCTCCTCACCATCCTAGCTCATTTGATCTCTAGATCTCTTTTTTCTCTCCTTCATAAGTCAAAATAACAAATGACATATCTTTTACCCTATTTAAAAACACTTTTCAAAATTCAAATTCTTAAATTATTTTTACTTAGATTCCTTGTTTTATCTATATCTTTGTTTTTACTCATCCATTTTCAAAACCATAAAATGTGTTGGATTCATGATGATGTAGAGATTTGTTTCCACTATCATATGTCTATCTTCCATTTTTTTTGATTTTTGGCTATTTTTTTTGCACTAACTTCAATAGGTTTGCCTAGTGTTCTTCATATGGGATGCCTTCACTTTTTCTTGTAGTCTACTTCTTTATCTACAACATTAAGGTAAGTAAATTTATGTGTTTTATAATTTTTTCCTTTCATTTATCTTATTTTCTACTTACTGCACTTTACTTAGCATCAACATTATGTGTTATTATGTTCTATCCCAAAACACCATCCTGTGTTACACTTATGTCACATGTGATGAGATTTGAGTAGGGCATATGTCTACACATAATATTTTTAAATTTTTATTGATTACTGATACTTTGTATCTTGTGAGAACCCATCAAGTCTCAATCTCTCTGAGTGAATGCCTTAAGGGGTGCACTAAGAAAGGGGTGGGCAGACCATTGGTGCTTCATAAGACTATTGTCCCTTTTGCCACTTGCCATCTACATACTCATATCCTAAAAACATTAACCATAAGCTTGTTATTCTTATCCTTACCCATTCTAGTCATTTTCCTCTTTCCATCATCCTTCTCTTGCCTTAATTCCCTTTTGGATAATTAGCTGTACTAGGTCAACTAGGTCGACCTTGTATAGTTTAGAGGTATTTCTCACTTTTTGGGTTTATTAGCCTTTTAGCCAACCTAGCTTAGACTTAGTGAATTACCCCTGAAAAAATACAGGGTCAACTAGGTTGACACTTTATAGATGATGTTTTTGGGAGGATTTAGGGTATGATCCACCTATATATACAAGTTCATTTCCAACCATTTGTAAGAATAGAAGTGAAGAAGAATAAGTGAGAATGAACTTCTTCTTATTGACCATTATACTTGAGGAATAAATCTTAAGGTTCCATAATTTCTTTGCAGATACGGATCTTATCTTGTAGAGAAGTCTTTTGGATGCATATATAGGTTGTGTAGCCTAGAGCTAATTTGTTTTTGTTATCCTTACATAACACAATAATCTCTTGCAAAACACCTTGGCCAAGGGAGAGATTGAGGCTCAACAAGTTTGTCTTCAAGGTAAGTATTCATAAATTTATTTCTCCTTTGTAAGAGTAGATAGATAATATAGTTGTGATTCTTTCTTCCATGTATTAAGATTCTATATACATTGATGTGAGTATGTCTTCTATGCATGTTTAGTTTAGTTTTTTATTTCATTTTTAACCCCCAATTTATGCCACAAGCTTTGGTGTGTACTATATTAGATTTGATTTGTTGTTTATTATAATAGGTTAATATTAAAACTTAGGACTATTTTAGGGTTTTTAGGTGTTTATGCTAGACTATAAGCTTTAGAACCATACCTCACATGGTATATTATGATAAGTGATCCCCTAATCGGGTCTAGTGGATCCCCATATTAGACATGCTCCTACTTAACAAATGTATTACCAATTAGAATTATAGGTATTTTATATCTTCTTTAAGGTAGGATTTATTTATAGACATTATGGATTTCTGATTTCATACAGCTACCACTTGAATCACACCATTTTTACCATTCAAAATTAGGCTTGTGCATACCCAAAAATCCTGTCTTAAAATAATAAAGATAAAACACAAATTAGATAAAAAACCATGAAAAAAATCACATATTTATAAACCTCATGACCTGAGGATCATCAAAAACTTAATTCTATACTTCAACTTAGGTTATACAGGCTCAAACTCTTCTATGTAAAATGCTCACTTTGAACTACCAACTAGCCTCAAAACAAGTCATGGAAAATTGAAATTATGATACCTAAAAGAACACATTAAAGGACTTAAAATTCATGAAAATGATCCAAATAAAATGTTATAATAAACTCCAATAAAAATTTCATAATCCCTATTAGTAATTATTAGTCTTGCATACCAATTTGTTGACCTTCTCTCTCACAAACCTCACTCAGCTAGACAAGCCATTTTGGATTTTAACATTTCAACCAATTTCAATTAATTTTAATCTAATATAAAGCATGATTTGGAAAGTTGAATACAAACGTAAATCACTAAAATATCCATACCAATCCATTTTATCACTTTATAACAACTTTTTTCATATCGGGTCACTATTAGGATTCTTTGATGGTTTAAACCATCTTCCACTATTAAGAATCATTCATAAAGCTTAGCCCTTGATTCCAAAAAATAATGTATGTAAATTTGAGCTAGGACCTTTCTAAATATATCATGAATAGATCAGGCTACCATGCAAAGGTTACATGTGCAAATGAACACTTGAAAGTCCTTCTTGGGTTGAGAACCCTTCATTATGTACACTTGAGAGACCTCAAAACACCTTTACTTTCTTTAACCTAAAAACAATGACCTAAAACCTTGTGAAAATGATTTAAAAAATATATAATATCTCTGTACCTGATCACATACTCACACTTGATTTGGAAACTGATCCTAATACCCCATTAGGCATACACCTCTCTTTACTCTCTTAGACCTTGCCCTCTAAACTACATTAGGCCTAAAAAACTAACGTTCATACTTATTTACATGCAATATATACCTAATTATAAAAATAAATCAACCTATCTCATTGTCAAACATTGATTACATACTTTATAGGCCTTGACAATAGATCATGATGCCTCATTAGGCAAGACAGGGTCTAGAAATGGTCTAGGTGTAGACTGGATCTATAGGTCCTACCCCTATATGCTCATCTTGAGACTATCATGAGTGATCTAATGCCTCTTATATATGTTCAATCAACCTCATACAACCTATTATACCTATGTGTATCCATCTCACTAGGACTTTACATACTATGACTAGGCTTCTCAAGCACTTGAAGCTTTACAACTGATCTTGAAAGACTTTTCGATACTTATATATAATGATCACATGACTTAAATTATTATTAAAAAATTTCATACTTCCTCATGCTCACCATGCACATGCTCATGATATGACTAGGCTTCTCATGACATCTTTTACTCAAAGACTAGTACTCAAACATGCTTACCTCAATGATGCTATCAAACACAAACCTTGGCAATAATAAAAATAATAATATTTAGGTTTATTTAAAATTATCTCTCAAAATAAAAACATTAGCTTACCTTAAAATTCTCTCTTGTCACATGGCTTCCTTGTCACATCAAGCACACAAGCTTGTATCTCACATACCACTCACCATGCATATTTACCATATTCACCTTGACATCAATGACATCAAACTTGACATCAAATGAAATAAACCTTAACATTAATGACAAAATTTTTCAAAAAACACCCCCTTTGTCTTTGATGGTAAAACATTCTTCAATCTGATCACTCTTATCTCCCCTAATCTGATTAAACTTTCTTCTTAAAATTTTCCCACTTTGACATTAATGACAAAGGGTCATACATACTACCACTTTTGGAACCAAACCTTCTTACAAAAAAATATCAACACATAGAATATGAATAATATAGTAACATGTTCCCCCTTACTCCATGCATACCTCCTTTAGATGAATTTAGATTATAAGACCAATTCTTAACATAGATCAAGCTCAATCAACAACCTAAATAGCTCCCCCTCAAACCAATTATCTACCATGTTTATACTTAAATGAAGAGTGTCTCCATGAAACCTAATGGAGTAACCCATTTCCTTAGGGAACTAAAAAAACACAAGTTGAGAAGATTCCTAGATCTCTATGCTCTCACAAGACTAAATATCCTTGAGTATACTTTTAGGTTTGATTGGAACTATAGGCTTAAACTCTACATCAACCATTTGATCATCAATATGAGCTAATAACAAACATTCTTAGCTTTATTTCTCATTTGAGGAATGCTATACCATATGAAACATTCCATTTGAGCTTGTATACTGATCATGACTAGCCTTTTTTGTCTTTGGTTTCCACACATTCATTTGAATTCTATCTTGCACTCTAGGGGCTTAAAATCTCTTATTTTGACTTGATGACCTTATAACTCTATTAGAGAAGAGTCTTGAAATGTGTACCACATTTTGACAACTATAACAAATAACCTCATGCATACCTTTTGAGTGATGTGAATTGTGACTCCTTTCATAGTCCCTTGAGTACTCTTTCTTAGAGGGTCTTCTACACTCTCTTGCTCTATGACCAAACTGACTACATATAAAATTATAACCATTGAATGAAATATCATACCTCATAGCATTAAGTTGTTTGATATGTATTTTCATGTTGAGCTTCTTGTCTTAAATAATATTTTCCTTAACTTGAGCTACCTCCTTTTGGTCTTATTTGAAACTAAGGCATGTTTTATCACTTACAAACTTTTGACTAATCAAGATGTCATCTCGAGCTTCAATGATATTTTCAAACTTCACAAAGGTCTTCACCTTGATATATTATTAATACAACTAGTATTTCAAGGATTCCACTTTAGTTTCATACCTAGTGCATTCTTCCTATTTAGCTTTTAATCTATTAGTGACTATCTCCATATATGCTTCAATCTGATTGATGATCTCATCATATTCCTTGGATGTGTTACTCAATATCTCCTCAAAAAAACCAATATACTCTTTATAGTCCTTAATTAATGATCTTAGTTTGTGATTCTTTCTTCTTTGGAATTTCAACTCCTCTAGGGTACTTACCAATTCTACCTCAAAGTTCACTTCAACTTCTTCTTCATCTGATTTTACATCAACCATAAGGCCTGCCCCACTTGAGCAACCCTCATTGTCTAATTATATGGCCATGAATAAGGTTTCATTATTGTCATATTCAAGTTCATTACTACCATCATCACTATCAAATGGACTTGTACCACATATATCAGATGAGTTATTATCTTCTTTGGTGTAGAAACTTCTCTTGTTCTTGAATGACCCTTTCCTACCTTCATATTTCCTAAAATCTTTCTTATTCTTGTCAGGCTTATAGACCTTCCTATCATCTCCATGATGTTCATCATGTTCTTCATCATACTCATTTTTATCCTTGTTAGGACACTTGGATGCAAAGTGACCAATCTTACCATAGCTAAAACATTTGAAAGGCAACTTACCCTTGTACTTACCAGATCCAAACCTTACCTTCCTAGCAAACATGGTTATTTTTTCTCAATCATCAACATCAGAACATTCCTCATTCTTGAAATTTTTAGATTTTGATTTCTTCTCAATTTTTAAAGTTGCTTCCTTCTTGGGAGATATTTCTTTATTTTTTCTCATATCATAGGCAATCAAGATGCCATGAAGCCCATCCATTTTGAGTTTGTCTAAATCTTGCATCTTTTCTACTATAGACACCTTAGAGACAAACCTAGGAGTTAGAGATCTCAACACCTTTTGAACAAATATATACTCTTTTACTTATTCTCCCAATTCTCTAATGACATTGACAACTTCATCAACCTTCAATAGGTAAGATGCAATGGTTTAATCTTCATTCATCTTTAGACTTTCAAACTATCTCCGATGGGTCTACAACTTGAACATCTTCACCTTGGTGTCTCCTTCATAGATAATATTTGATTTGATCCATATCTATTTTTTTGATACATAGTGCATCACCTTTACAAGCTCTACCTCTGATAGACCACAAAGAATTACAATCATTACCTTGGAGTTATTTTCACTACTTTTATTCCCTAGTACTTTAGTTGGTGAAATAATAGGAGCACTATAGAAATCCACAACTAACTACAAAATATAATGACCTTGATACATAAAATATATCTTCATATTGATGATCCAAAATTCATAATTATATCCATTAAATAATAGAGACTTGTTGGTAGAGAAACCACCTTGAGATTTTTGACTAGACATCCTTGCTTCTAGGATTTTAGACCTCCTTCAAAGGACCAGGATCTGATACCAAATGTTGAAATAAAATTGATTGAGAGGGGGAAGTGAATGATTCTTTAAAAAAATTCTTATCAATTTCACTTAATAAATCATGGACCATTTAAACAAGCATATAGATCTAGCATGCATAAACACTTATCCACATAAGCATAAAACACAAGAACACATAACATATGCGGGAGCACGGTTGTGGAAACGGCCGTGCTGAACCCTCACCATGGAGGGAGCACAGTCGTGGTTTTTGGAGACCTGGTCCCTGTGGTATTGGGTACCATGGTGTTGGGTGTGGCGCGGGGCGGCATGGGTCTCTTCTGCTGCGTGTTGGGGGAATTTTTTTTCCCTATTTTAACTATCAATACCAGTGCGTGGAGTGGTGTTGGCCATTGTTTTTCTCGACTAGCAAGCCTGGTGTGGGTTTGGCCATGGGGAGGGCCTTGAATGGATCTCCGTGGTGTTAGATGATGCGTCAAAAGCAGATCAAGAGGGGCTCTGTTTCTGCTATAACCCCAGGGGCATGATTGATGATGAGTTTTTTGGGGGTGGTGGCCAGAATCAGTTTTTTGCCATTGCTTTTCATCTGTGGGTTTGTTGCTCATGTTGAATTGCTTTAAGATGTCATTCGACAAAATTTTGATTACCAAGGCGGTGTTACCTCTGTGTTTTGCAGAGGGGGAGTATGGGTTGACGACCGGATGGACGTTTGAGGCAATGGCGGAACTGGTTCTGGGGATTGTTTCTTTGTTGTTTGGTTGGGGTTGGGGTCTTTTGGCAGACATTATTGCAGCTCCCATAAACCCTTCCTCATGTTAACGCGGCTCAGAAATGTGCAGATCTTTTAATGCATGGATTTTTTAAAGGTTGCAGGTCCTTGTAAAACCTGGGTTCCTGTTTCAGGTTGTAGCACCTGGCTTTATTGTTTAGGTTTCAGGTCCTTGTAAAACCTGGGGAGTTTTTTCTAGTTTATATTGGTGGTTTCAGGTCCAAGTAAAACCTAGTTTTTTACTATTTTTCAGTGGGCTGCTATTGCTTTATTTTTATTTTTTTGATCTGTAAAGGGTTTCGGGGCCCCTTCAAAACCTGTTTTTACCTTAATCTAAAACATATGTGGGAAAACCTCAAGGGGAAGAAAACCCAATGACATATGAAAATGTACTTTATTAATATAACACAAACACCAAATTTAGTGAACCATCCACATCACATGAAGCAACAACCCCAACTAACTAATCACCAACTCAGCTAGGCTTTAACAAACACCAACTTACAAGCAGACACCAACCCCCTAGATGAATCACCACTAATTAGCCACATAGTTAATTTTATCACCTTTAGGACACATTATTTCTCAAATAATTAATGATGACCACTTGTTTAGCTACTCACACTCTTAGCCCTCTCAAACTACCTTGTAGGTCTCTTCACTCAATTAGGTCTCCTCAAGATTAATTAGGTCATATGAGCTTGATCCTCATAGTCATACACAACCTATATAAAATATACATCACATATAATATATTATATTTTTATGGTCTACAATAACTCCTACTCTACAATATATTATTTTATTCACTTTCACTCTACACACTCCAATAGTCCTAAAATTGCCTTGTATTTATAGAAACTTCTTGCTCATATTGCCACTTAGTCATACGAAAAATATTCAACCCTTAGGTTAGAAATGTAATAGATATTATTAAATATAATATAAAATAATTAAATGTTTTTTGAGACCCTTTAGGTCTAGCATAAGTCAATTAAGCCTTATTTCATCTTTAGGTCTTATAGAGACCTAATCCCATTAGGTCTACTTTTGTACAAATTATACTTTGCATTTTTTGGAACACATTAAAAAAACTCACATGGAATGAACATATTAAATTCAAATTATATATACCATTTATAATATATTCTCTATAAACACTTTTTATAACAAACTACCACTTGAAGCACACCATTTGTACTGTTTATGATTAGGCCTATGCATACCTAGAAAGTCTGTCTTGAACTACTAAAGATAAAACAAAATTTAGATAAAAAATATTGGGAAAATAAAATATTAAGAAATATAATGACCTTATTATAATCATAAATTTAATTATATACTTCAACTTAGGTTATACTAGTTCAAACTCTTCTCTACAAAATGCTCACTCTGAATTGCCAACTAGCCTCAAAACACAAACATGGAAACTTGAACTTATGATAGATGAAATAAAACATTAAAGTAATTAAAATTCATGAAAAATATCCTAAAAAATACTCATAAAAACCTAAAATAAAAATATCATAATCTCTATTATCAATTATTGGTCTTGCAGACCAATTTGTTGACCTTCTATCTCATAGACCACACTCAACTAGACAATCAATTTTGGATTCAACATTTCAGATAATTTCAATAAATTATAATATTATAAAAAGAATGGATAGGAAATAAAATTTAAAAATATAAACTCCATGTACATTAGATAACTTCAATCAAATAATAGAGCCTCAAACTCATCACTACAACTTGCCTACCCAGAACTCCCAATTTATCTTAAAGCACAGCCATGGTGATAATGACCTTCAATCACCTATATGACCATTTAAAGAGAATAATGATAAATATGGATGATATTAAGTTATAATTATACCATTATATTATATAAATATAATATGGTCAAATGGAAATATTGGTCTTGTAGACTAATCTCATGACCTCACTATACAAAGACCTCACTGAGCTAGACAAGTCAACTTGTGAGCAAATTTTTGATACATAAAATGATCTAAAAAAAATATCCAACATGAAAATGTATTAAAAGTATTTAAAAATTACTCAATTCACTTGGATTCATACCTATTCTATGATAACACATCCCTAATCATCTTCTCACTTCTACCTGGGTTTCTCACTATTTGTACCATTAGGCTTGTTAGTGACAGGTTGTCTTGGATGAATGATTTATAAAACCTAAGGGATATAAAATTAATATAAACCATTATGGAAATAAAATAAAATATCAAAATTATCAATCCAATGATTTTCATATTCTGACTTGGTCAACTTTGACTGCTACAACAAATCTTTGAGAAATAAGGCCTTTCTTATAGGGTCCACTCACTCCCCTGAAGACTCAATCACACCTGAAGATTTTTATGAGATTTTAATACAACCTTAAATAACTAAAATATAAATATCAATACATTATGATAAATTTAAAGTAAATTCTTTCATATTGGGTCACTATTAGGGTTCTTTGAGGGTTTAACTCATTTTCCACTATTAGCAATTGGTCATAAAGCTTAGCCCCTTATTCCAAAAACTAATGTCTAAAAATTTGAGCTAGGACCATTACCAATATACCATGAATATATTAGGTTAAAATGTAGATGTTACATGTGCCAATGAATACTTGAAATTCCTTCTTGGGTTGAGAACCCTTCATTATGTGCATTCGAGAGACCTCAAAACACCGTTTCTTGCATTAACATGCAAACCATGACCTCAAACATTGTGAAAATACTTTAAAAAACATATAATAGCTATTTAAATCCTCACATACTCACACTTAATTTTTAAATTGATCTTGAGACCCCATTAGTCTTACACTCTCTCTTTGTTCTCTTAGACCTTGACGTACAAACCACATTAGGCCTAAAATGTTGACCTTAATGCTTATTTCCATGCACTATCCACATAATTATCAAAATAAATAAACCTCTCATTATAACACACTATTTAAATACTTAATAGGAATTTAAAATATATCATGATGTCTCCTTAATCTAGGCATGGTCTAGAAATGGTCAAGGTACAAACTAGATTTGTATGTCCTACCCCTATATGCTAACCCTAAGAATATCATGAGTGATTAAATGACTCATATACATGTTAAAACATCCTCACAAAACATATTATTCCTATGTGCATCCATATCACCAAGCCACCATACTCAAACCTTCACACTAGGACTTTACATAATATGATTAGTGCCATGACTAGGCTTCTCAAGCACTTGAAGCTTGACAACTGATCTTGAAACACTATTTGATGCTTTCACACCTTGATCACATGCCTTGCATGCTCTTAAAATAATGTCATACCTCTATACATACCTCTTCATAATCACCATGCACATGATAATGATATGGCTATGCTTGTTAGGGCTAGGATTTTCAAAACATCTTGTACTAAAAAACTAGTACTCAAACATGCTTACCTCAATGATGATATCAAAAAATAACCTTGAAAACAATCAATATAAGAATCATTAGGTTACCTTCAAATTATCTCTCAATATAAATACATTAGGTTGCCTTCAAATTTTCACTTGTCACATGGCTTCCTTGTCACATCAAGCACACAAACTCATATCTCATAGACCACTCACTATGCATCTTTACCAGATGCACTTTGACATCAATGATATAAAACTTGACATAAAATGACATCAACCTTGACATCAATGACAAAATTTCTCAACATTCGCTTTAAAATTTAAAAATATGTCTAAACTTTAGAGGGGATTACCTGATGTCCAAATGAATTAGTTTTGACTTGTATTTATACTCATTCTTTTGAAATTATCCTCATAGAAGGGTTAATGATGTTCTTAAGCTTATCCATAGACATAAAAAAATTTCAAATTCAAGTGTTTGTATGGTAAGGACACTTGCATTGGAATAGGGACAATAATGTTAATTTTACTATCCTACCCTAAACATAATTGTACAAGATGGAGGCAAGTTGATAAGGTTTTATAAATAAAAATGAAGATTTTAGGAAATCTATGGTTACATGTGATCTAGATAATTAGAGTAATCAAGGTTAGACTAAGAAATAAGTAATTAGACCAAGTGAGGTGGTGAATGTGATCTTTTCAGATACAAGGAAAATCTAATTGAAGGATAGAGTCTTGAGAGATACTTCTCAAGTGTACAAGACTAATTTAACATATAAATCTAGATTTAAGCATCTACATTCCCCTTCTATCCCCCCCTTAATCTAGTAATGCATAAGGATGAAATTACTAGGTTAAAAGAAAGAAAGTGCATCATGGTTCATACAACACACCTTGTATTTTACTCAATTTTTTTGTATATGAGTGACCTATAACCAAGATCATGTTATAGGTGTAATTAATACATACAATACAAAATTAAATAATTTAAAATTACTTGAAATAAATAAAGCAAGGAAGGATTACACTTGTGTGTTGATGCAAAGATGTTTCCCCTTGGTAGTTTTTTTTGGTAAAGATGCTTCTTGGATGAAGAATTGAAGAGAGGTTCACAATTGAAATTTGGAGATGTAAAGAGGTGAATTTGAATGTGATCATGCCTTGAATATAGTATAAGGATGAATTATCCCAAGTCTAATGAGAGCATAAAATCTCAATCACACAACTCAAGCGTAACCAATCTAGCTAATCTCATTCAAGTCAAATGTGTAACCATATCAACCCATAATAATAGAATCATAGTGTCAAATCCATCAAGGATGAAAAATATCAATCACCAAAATGAAAAAGAGATAACTATTTCAAATAGATAAAGGCTCAAATGTTGTATCTTAGTAAGGTAAGTGCATAAATGTGTGTATAATCTGAAAGTTTATCTATAATTTGGTGCATGTGCACGTCAAATGTGCCTCAAGTTGAATTATCTAACAAAATGTAACCTTTTATCTATATCATGTATATAAAATGTATCATAAATCTTAAAAACAATATCCTAAATTTATGCCCAATGCATAGAATTTTATCCTAAATGTATATCTAAATAATGTAAATTGTGTAAGTGAATCAAATTCTTCCCATTCTACCAATTGTATATATATGGATTCACGTCTTTATGGCATGCCCTCATTGATATGCCCCCCATTTTGAGTTTAGGGGGTTTAAAAAGTAATCACCTTATCTCAAAAGGATAAGACAACCATGTTGTCAATGTGTGAATCATGTAGTACAAAAGCATATAGTAGTGTCATGTCGAAGTAGATATATCAACAAAGCTCATAGTATGCATATATATAAATCCCTAAGATGCATGATATGAGTTATGGAATAATTTATAAGATAACAAGGTCATTAAGTAATAAAGAACACACACAAGAGGACTCAAATGTCACACAAAAATGGGTCTAAGGAGACTAAAAACAAGGGGCATGTTTAAATTATGCACACTCAAGTGGAAGATGTGCAAATGGATATACACCAAATAAATAAGTAACACTTAGGGAACTATGGAAAATAAGTGAATGAACATGTTCAAGTGTTCCATAAGTAATAAAAATAATCACACAAGAAGTACACTCAAGTATGCTAATGCAAATAGATAAATTAATGAGACATAAGCAACTAGCATAAACATGTCATACTAGTCCCTACATACATGTGTTACAGAATGTCATGTAGAATAATATATCAAATACAATATGTAAGATATAAACCTGAGTATAATAATGTGTAATATATATAATATTAGTAATATAATAGAAAATAATCATAGAAAATATAACCTGTGTCAATCATGATCATGTATAAGCAAGATGCCCCCAACGTAGTGTATCACATTGGAAGAGGAAAGGTCAAACATGGACATGATTGAGTATCATGAGTTTAATGTATGCCTATATCACAATCAATTACTCATGAAACATATGTGTGATATAAATGATATGTCATCTACTAACATAAAGTAAACAACATATGTATAAGCTAGAAAACATGTGAAATGTTAAATATTTTTGGTACTTTTGAATTATATAAATGTTTTTATATTTTTTAAATATTTGATTTTTTTGGAATTTTGGAATTTTGATTTTATTTTTTTAATAATGTTTATAAATATAGTGTTATCCATTGATAACATCTAAGAGATGCTCATAGGGTGATATAAACTTTAAATGTGGTATAATATGATCATGTTGCCAAGGATCATGTATATATGCCAAATTTGAATGTGTAGAATTAATGATGTTCTATGTATGTCTCTTAATACTATATGATCATGAAGTAGTAATACAAGGTGTAGGGGTTCATGTAACCCACTTTTTTATGCTATGTAATTTCCTTGGTGTAATAGTGGGTCTTGTTATGACCAACATGACCTATTTTCAAAAAATCAAATAGGGACCCATTTGTCCTAAAAATCTAATGATTGGCCCCTATCGAGACATAAATTGACCCTAAAATTATTTCATACTAAAGCTTAAGTAACTTTATTCACTTTTTTTTTATACAAATTTTAGCTTGAAATTAGGATATTAATTCAGGTTTCTATTTTTATTTTTGATTTTTTAAACTAATCGATCTAATCATTAATTAAAAATTTTGTTGGTTTTTCACTCTACAGGTGATTAACTTATTAATAAGTGTAATTCCTTCACTGAAATCCCATATAAAATTTATGTCTATTCAAGCTATCAATATTTAAGTGTCCTAACTAAACAAGATCATTCCATGTATTGTGTCCTTGTTATATCTAAAAGATAATTCAATGTTTCAAGTATCATTACTATATGATAAACCAATTACATAAGATTGTGCCAAGTGTCACTACCTCAATTCATCATAGGACTCTAGTAGATTAAAAAGTTATGAAGTCCTGTGACCATTTAATTGAGTGAGATCAATCCATGTGTCTCTATTTTTTTTCATTGTTCTTTCCAGACTAGAGTCATAAATCATAAAATTTGATGACCATCCAAGAAAATGAGATTGACCTATGTGTCTCAATCTTGTTTGATCTTAAACCTAGAGACAAAGGGCTAAATTTATAAAATAACTGACCAACTGACTGAGTAATATCATACCTAATGAGTCTAATTAATGTACCTCATCTTACTATATATTTAGCCTTTACCCAGTATATAATACACCATTTCATATAACCATAATAGCATTATATCCACAATTGTCCATATTAGCACAAGATATGTTTATGATGCATATATTCATTATTATGGTTTAAAGAATGATTATTTATAGATAAAATAGTATTATTTCTTGTTATATATATTTTGTGTAATAATGGTAAAGGAATAAATTAGGTTATTCAATAATTATCATGTTTCTCACTAGCTATGATAGCCTACAATAATTAATAATGACATCTTGTAGCATTTACCCATATTTCCTACAGTAACTAGTAGTGATAGCCTGTAGTATCTACATAGATTTCCTAAAACATATACACAATATAAATTTAAACAACTATGATAAATTGCTAATGGATGAAGAATGTAGAATACTCTTCTTTTAAGGTTTATTATACCTACAACTATGAAAATGAGATATCTATTTGACTTGTTTTCAATCTATAGAAAGTGGCTATTTTAGACACTTAAAACTGGACACCACTGCCCTTTGATCAGACTTCAGACCAATTCCTACCAACCATTGCAAATTAAGCCTAGGAATCACTACACATCCCAAATTTACTTGTGTATCATTTTTCAAATCTCAAAATCACATTAAGGCATATCTAATCAGGGGTATCCTATCATATGCAACAATATCCTCTAACAGATTCATCCCTAATCATCCTGTAGTATCACAATAGTTAATTTGACCTATGGACCTATTAAGTGCAACATTTGCACACTTAAATCAAATTTTAAAAGAGCTAAATAGTTAATCATAATTAATTAACAATAAAAACTAAATTAAATGCCTATTTGAATTATCCATGTGTAATTAATGAATAACTAAAAAAGGACATTCAAAAATTCAAATATCCTAGCCTTTCATCATGACCTTTTGTGAGTTGTCAAGATCTTTGGAAATATCCTAAAATATCTCATTTTGGAGACCCATGCTTATTCATTGAAATCATAATTACATGAAAAATATTAACTCTATTTGGGTTATATTTGACTCATCTAGGTTAGGTTTGAACCCATTCCATGTTTAAACTACACATTGACTCACCTTGGCTTGGGGTTAGTTATTAAGCCTATAAATACAATGCCTTGCCTATTAAATTTTAAGCTATTTTAGTGAAAATTTATCATACACAAATGACTTCAAATATATTTTGACATAATGTTATTATGCCCATTTTATTACAAGCAATGTTATAATTCCAAAATCTTGACCCAAGCATAAGCCACATCAAACCACAATGGTGCCAAGGAGAGAGGGAGTTACACAAACTCCATTGGAAAAAACACTTTGGGCACAAACCAAAAAATCCACTCAATAAAGGATTTAGATCTCTCAATGAAGGTAAGAGTTTATATGTCTTTTATGTTTTAGTTGTGCTTTTCATTTGGTTTTGTTCATTAATATCTCTCCTAAGAACTAGGCTTATATGTGTTAATGTTAGTATGTTTTATTGAGTTTTATTACTTATTCTAAAACTTGATTTGACCTCCCTTCTTATACTCATATGATCAAAAATGGAATGCCCAGTGGGACATAAAGCATCCCATATAATAAGGAGACCAAAGTGCAGCTCTTTGTTTTTTAAATGAATGCTTGATCTTCTTAAAAATTTGTGTTTTTACTTTGATTTTCCATATTCTATTTTTTAGTATACATAGATTTACATAGAGAACAACATCAATTTTACCTAACCAACATTGATCCTATACTAACTGATATTGGTCTTGTATAACTGACATTAGTCTATGTGTGTATCACCCATAACCAATGTTGGTCTCTATCTAGAATAGCAGGTTGATAGGCCACCTTTCATAGCTTCATTTAGGGTCATCCAGATCCCATTTTTGATGTTTTTCTAAAAATCATTTGTTTTGTCCTAAATTTTTAGAATATGCTATCAATTTACCTTTAAGTTGAATAAATGTTTCAAAAAATATCTAAAACTTCCTAACACTTTTTGTAGGACCCAAAGGCCACAAGGAGACATTTAAAACACTTATAACTTACAATTTTCACATTTCAAGTTGGTATTTTAATAATTTTTTTGTTTAAATAATTTTTGTTTTGTTTTAATATTTTAAAAACAAATAATAAGGGGATAAAAAATTCACAACACATTTTTTTTTTGTGCATTAAAATGAACTTTATCACTTAATTACATGCTTTTGAGAATGTTCATTTTATGCCTTATTTGTTTGTGCAAACCAATTGATGCGTGTATGCTCTCCCCCCATCCCATTTAGGTAACTTAAGTGACCAAAAGCACTCTCTATTTACCTTGTTTCCTTGTCAAAAGGTGTGAAAATAATGTCGTTAAATATCTCCTAAAATCCATATAGTTTGAGTAATCTAAATGTGACCCTAATGTCTTTTCACTAGTCATTTATTTTTATGTAACTTGGCTTGTGAGAAGGAGTTCATCACCTCCTCATGAGTTATTTACGGGTGCATTGACTGGGGGTTTCATCTCATATAATTTTACTAACCACACTCCATGGTAGGGTATATAAATTAAGGCACGTATACTATGATTTATAGGGAGTTGAGTGGCTAACCTTTCTGATCATAACAAAAACTTGAGTCAGGTCTGGCTAACTAAGGTATTCCACTAAGAAGTATAGATATGGAATCATTATGTAAAGGAATAAGCCCTTGCATAGTAAGTTATCTTGTATGAACTAAATTGATGTGATTGCATCTCAAGTGTTAACCACACTTGGGACCATTTAGACACATGAAACTTAAAGCTTTACAACAACCCCACTTGCCATGAAAATACTATTGATACAGGGTGAGTAGCCCTAAGTTCCATGTAATTATACAATATCTTGAGAGAAGAGGGGGCTTTAAAACCCTAATTATTCATGAACTTTTATTTTTAGATTAACACTTAAAATACTCCCAAGAACACGTATATAGATGAAATTTGGTAGTACCATATAACTTTGTTAGTTTTAGTATCTAGGACGTTACACTTGGGTGTTTGTGTCATTTTATCCTTTATTTCTTGGGTTTTGAGTCTAAATATATTTATTTGTCTTCCCATGTCAAAAAAAGTTTTGTGCCCACACCAATCCATTTTTTGAGTAGGCATTATGCTGTCTATTTGATGCCTTACTTTTTACCTTAGTCTTTTTGATAAATATTTTTGTGTGTCACTTGATTAAAAAGGGTAATATTATGGTACCTAATTCATTTCAAGTTTTGTGCCTTAGAGTCTTGAAATCAACCATTGATTACATCTTTAGAGAATGATAATCTCATTACATTGCTTAATTAATTTCATAAACTTATTTACCTTGTTTATAAAAAATCATTTTCGAAACCAAGTCACATGTGTCTTTTAGATATTTATCTAGTGCCATTATGTTGTTCACCTTTGTTTAGATTGTTTTGTCAAAGAAGCCTAGTTTCCTAAGTTGAGTTTTTAATTAACTTTTATAAGTTCAAATAAAAAAATTGATTGATTTATGTTTATGCCTTTTGAAATTTGGGCCTAGACACTGATCTTTTTATTTTGGGTTGTGTAACTTAGGTTAATTTTTAACCCATTTTGAAAACTATTATTTGTGCCTAGATTTGGAAGAAACAACCTATATCTCCATATGCATTTTTTTTCATGCTTATACCAATTGACCAAGTTCATGTCCATATTTGAATGCCTAGTTTATGCCAAAGTGTTTTAAATTTGTTAGATTAAATATCTCACCTTTTTTTAAATCTAAATTTTGTGCTTGTTTTACCAAAAGTCTTAACACATGCCTATTTTGAGCCTAGATTTTAATGCCACATTTGGCCAAAAGAGATATCAAATTTTTATTATTTAGATTAGAATTGTTTGGAACACTTTAAACCTAGAGTTTGGCATTCTAGTTTTCATTCAAACATTTGACCTTTTTATGTGAGACATTTAACATTGGGCATTTGATGTTAGGTGGTTTTATAACAAGTTTTAACATAGACCATTTTGGAGATACAACTCCCTTAGACCAAGTTAGACCAAGTTTGAATCATTTTTCCTTTGGACATTATTTTTAGAGTTTGTATAACTCTAGGCCTTTTACAGAATATTCATCACTAATACAGATATGTCTTATTACACTTAAGGTGGAAATAGGTACAATTCAAGTTATGATATAATAACTACATAAATTGAATTTATTTGAGAACCCTATGGTGAAGAAGTGGTTTATGAGATGGATTCTTATCCTCCTTATAATCCTCAATTTAGGGAACAAAGCCAAGTTTCTCGAGTGTAATATTTGGTGACACCTTCTTTTAGCTGGCTGACATATGGTGTTTACCATCTTATCAATCATGATAGCCATTCCTCCACCTATTTTATTAACCCTACTTCAGACTGCATGAGCCACCAAGCTCCACAGTGTCTAAGGACTATTATTTCTATACCAGGACCTTATTTTTGACTTGTGTAATAAACCAAGCTTCGTAATGCCCTACCATTTCTATATTAGGACCTCATCTTTTAGCTTATGCAAGCAACCAAGCTCCATGATGCCCTACCATTTATATACCGAGACCTCATCCTTTGGCTTGTGTGAGTATCCAAGCTCAAAAATTCCTTATCATTACCATTCCTGACCCTTCCACATATAGTATCTCATTATCTCAACCAAGTTATCCATTCACAACATGATGGGTCACAATTACTATCCTAAGCTGGGAACCAACCTTTGTTAAGCCTATCATTATCCAACCACTGACCATTATTTAACCATTACCAACCATTCCCCACTTTATAAAACCCTTGTTAATCATCTAACCAAAACTGACCCAATCCATACCTCTCCAATTTATCCAATCATTCAAAGATTAAGATGTATTCAAAATTGGTATTTTACAATTGATTATAAACCAAGGCCAAGAGAACCAACCAATCCATTATGTTTTTGTTGAACTAACCATTTGTGATGAGTCAACCTATGATGAATCACCTCTTAATGCTATACATGTTATTGAAGAGTCTCACTCTGACAAGCTAGTATTTGCTGAGTCACTTTTTAATGATTATAACCACCTTTGGGAAAATTATTATCTCAATCATATGCCTATTTTTAGAGAGCCTCCCATTGATAATCAAATATTTGAGGAGCCATCTCTCAATCTTTTTCCTATCATTGAGGAGTCTCAGTTTTAAAAACCAGTCTCTATGGATCCCATCATGCCATCACAGGCCATTAATTATCCAAAACAAAACATTCAACAAGACATCAACATTGAATTTAAGTTCTATTATTGAATCAACATCATATTTAGCATCAAAATCAAAATCAACATACATCTCAACATCAAATTTAGAGTCCTTTGAGTTAGAATCAAGTTCAAAATCAGAATATGTTCATGGTTGTTACAATATTGGTTACACAAGCCTCATAGATAAATTTGAATACATTTATGATACTTCTATAGTTTTTGAGGATGATTACTTTAGCTTTGACATAATCTATCCTATTATCTTCTATAAGGATTATGCCGCCTCCCCTATTCCCTTACCATTCCACATGATAGTAACACCAACCAACCTATCCATTATATTGACCTTTCACCTCCCACAAGTGTTGATTGGGACTGATAGAATCATACCTTGTTGAAGTGCATCCATAATGACTTATCAATTGTATAATATTAGGGGGCCCAAGACAACATTCATATAAAAGAAGAATAATATCTTAGTGTAACCTTTTTGAAGGCACTAGGGGATAATCAAAGTTTAAACTCAACATCTTCTAGTGAAAGCTTTTTAGAGGTGTTAGAAGATAATCAATGTCAAAAGTCAACATTCCTTAGTGAAACCTTCTTGGAGGTGTTATGGGACAATCAAGACAACTTCATTGGTGAAAACCTCTTCAAGGTGCCAATAACTAAGCACAATAATCCTTCACTACTTGATGAAGACATTATCAAAGATAAAATCAATATAGCTTCTAATCTACACCATAATCAGAGGGTAGCTACTCTCAAGCCCAAAAAATAGAAAAATCTGGTGGTCTTATTGAGAGAATATTCAAAACACTTTGGCCCCATCACAACCAAAATTATGTCAAATCTAGAATTAGCAACATTGTGTGTGCCTAAAAATACCGATCTTCATTTGTTTCCCAACCATTATACATTCCATTATCACCCACCTTTACATCAAAAAATTATACCTATCATCCATTATTTACCTATATTTACCATCCTTATTTGCACTTTCCTTTTTAAAGTCTACAAAGATACATTGTCTCAATGTTTGAAGAAAACAAAATCAATGACCAATGAAGATCATAACAACATCATTGCATCCAAATATGTAGTAGGTTCTTGATAGAGAAACTATTCAAAAGAGATTTGGGCTATAAATTTACATAATTGATTATTCTAATTATGTCATATACTAATCAGGACGTGCATCTTCATACCAGTATGAACAAAAAAATCATTCACCTTGGCCAAAAACATTTACCTTACCATTTTTATTTGCCATTTATCTTTCCTCTTTCATTCACCATTCCCCTTGCCATTATTACATACCCTACCATTTACCTTACCTTACCAATTGGGGGCAACCCTCTTACCATTTTAACCAATCTTCATACCATCCTCATCCTAAACAATGATGTACTTTATGCCATTTTACCATGCTATCTATACTAGACCAAAGCTTATTTTTAACCATCCTACCTACCCCTTTTGATCTTGGTTCCTTTGGTTCTTCTCACACCTTCTATGAGGGGATTATGATCTAGTTTCAACATATTTAGAATTTTGTGTTTAAATTATAGTCTATGAAAGTAGTGTGACTATCGATCTGGAAAGTTATATTTCATTCACATTTGACTGGTGCTATTGAATATAACCACCTATGGGAAAATTAGTAGTCCACCTTGTGTTACTAACTATAATTACATATGGGAAAATTAGTACCACATACCTATGTCATTATTTCCTAATTATAACTACCTATCAACAAATTAAGAACAATACCTTTACCATACATTACCACATCACCTTGCCATTACTATTCTCATTTGCCTAGCCATTTAACTCAATTTTATAGCTTGTTGTGACCTAGTCAGTTCTCCCCACATTTTAAATGGATGGAACTACTATGATTTTAGGTCCTAATGAAGCTATGTAAGCCACACTCAATTCACATTGAGGTCAACCCAATCCCTCTTTTCCATACACTCTTTGCTATTTTATGAGTAACCTAAGCCAACACTCTTACCATTTTATGAGTGGTATCTTGTTAATCTCTAATGAGTTAAGATATATAAAATTACAACAAACATTCAAAATTTCAAAATCCAAAAACATTTGTCCTATTTAAGCCTAGTTAGTCATCCTCATTCTGCCCTACTGGGTAAATCCACTATTAGGATGCCTTCTTTTGCTTTTACTTTCAGGATTTTTGTGTGTTTGTTTGCTTAGTTATTTTTTGTTTGTTTGCCCATTTATTTTCTTTATGTATTGTGCCTTGACTCTGTCTATATGTGTTTATTGGGTGATTCTTTGTGCATTATTCTTAAATCCATCCATATTCATATGTCAACATTTTCATTATGGTTTTTATCATTGGTGTATTGTTTTCAATTGTTTATTAGATTGGGAGTTAATATTTATGCATATTTTAGCTATGTTATCATGGTGTTTTATATCATGGTGCATGTAATCACATGCTATAGCAAAAATCAGCTCAAGAAATCTTACAAGCAATGGAGCCACATAATTTTCTCCTTATTACCCTTGGAAAGTCTTCCCACCTTTGATCAAATCAACCCATTGACCATTATGGTTGTATCAATACTAATAAGGATGATCATATCTATATTGGTAGGTACAACTAAATAATTTACTTTGATCAATTCTTATTCTTCTATTCATCTCTTTCATCACTTTGTGCATCCTCGTATGCCTAGTTATTTTTGGATTCTTTATTCATTAGACCATTGCAACTATATTTGTTCCCACTCATCTTTAATCTATGCAACATATTATATCCTTGAGTTATGATTACCCATCTTCCCTACTAGGGAAAAATCAAAAATCATTTTTGATTCTAAGTCATCTTAATGATTATAAATGCCTATGGGCAAATAATTATTTTGACCCATCAGCCCTAATTGGGGAATATGCCTATGCCACTAATTTTAACCACCTTTGGACAAATCAACATCTCAAACTTTATTACTAATTATGACCGCCTTTAGATAAATTAGTAAATTTTAAAACAATACAAGCAAGCATTTTATTTATTGGATTAATCTCACCTATGAGTTAAATTTCATTCTTCTTCTTGCTTCTTTTTAAGGGACCATCCATGAAACATATGTGTCAACCACTCCCTCAAGGGGGAATCATTATAGGCTTCAAAAACATTATTTGGAGATTTTTATTCAATCATTATATTATTTTATATTAGTTCATTATTTGAGAAGATGTTACTATGCATATAGATTGAAACATCTTCTCAAACAAGGGAAAACTATATACACCGAAAACTAACTACCACTAGCCTTCGACCAGACTTCAGACCAATTCCTACCAATCATTACAAATTAAGCCTAGGAATCACTAAATGTCCTAAATTTGCTTGTGCATCATTCATCAAAGCTCAAAATCATGTTGATGCATCCCTAATTAGGGTATCTCATTATATGTAATAATAACCTATCACAAATTCATCCCTAATCATCTTGCGACATCACAACAGTCAATTTGGCATATGGACCTATTAAATGGGGTAATTACACACTTAAATCAAATATTGAAAGATATAAATGGTTAATCAAAATTAATTAACAATCTAAACCAAAATTAAATGCTTAATTGAATGATTCATATATGATTAATGAATAACTAAAAAAGAAAATTCAAAACTGTAAATATCCAATCCTTTCATCATGACCTTTTATGAGTTGTCAATCTCTTTGGAAATATCCTAAAATATATAATTTTGGAGACCCATGCCTATTCATTGAAATCATAATTACTTGATAACTATTAACTCTAATGGAGTTATATTTGACTCACCTAGGTTAAGTTTAAACCCATTCCATGTTTAAACTACACCTTGACTCACCTTGGGTTGGGGTTAGTTCCTAAGCCTATAAATACAATGCCTTGCCTATTAAATTTTAAGCTATTTTGGTGTAAAGTTATCATGCATAAATGACTTCAAATATATTTTGATATAATGTTATAATTCCCATTTTGTTATAAGAAAGGTTATAATGCCAAAATCTTGAGCCAAGCATAAGCCACATCAATCCACAATGGTACCAAGGAAAGAGGGAGCTGCACAAACTACATTACCAAAGACTCTTTAAGCACAAACCAAGAAAGCCACTCAACAAATCATTTGGAGCTCTTAAGGAAGGTAAGAGATTACATGTCTTTTGCATTTTAGTTATACTTTTCATTTGATTTAATTCACTAATCTCACCCCTAAGATCTAGGCTTATAAGTGTTAGTGTTAGTGTGTTTTATTACTTATTCTAACACTTGATCTAACCTCCCTTCTTGGATTTATATGATCACAACTACATGTATTTTTTGGCTTGTAATAACCCCGCTAGGTTAGACAGAAAAATGTGATTCTTTTAAATTAAACATATATACCATAAATAGATTACATATTGAGAATCTAAATAGAGATCACATATATACTCAAGTGATAACAATAAGTACACATTACATCCTATATCACAGATCTTTAATGTCATGAGGATGCTACATAAAATGAATATAGAAAGTAATACAACTCAGCCATGACTGAAGCAACTTTGTAATCTCCATTGTTAATATATTATAATAAGTAATTATAATTCTTCATGACCATACTCGATAATAATATTCAATCTAATATAATGTACATAATTTAGATACTTGGATCCTTGGAGCATGAGTTCCTTGGACTCTTTAGTATATGCGGCAATCTTAAGTATCATATCAATAGTAGTACTACTATAGGGAGGGAGAACATCATCTGAACACTTTTCCACCCAACCACAAACTAATGATTCCACACACTATCTCATTAGGGAATGGCCCTACCTTTATAGATGAGTAGATAGTGATAACATGGGAATCCAAAGAGACTAGCAAGTACTTATGTGCTATATGATTCTAAACTAAACATGCAGTGTATCATAAAAATCCATTCTATTGTAAGGTATCACACTAACATGTGAACCATACTCATGAAATGATAATGTCTAGCTAAACATAATTTGGCTCAAAGATATATAAATAATAAATGATAATGATTCTGATCAATCAATTTCATACACTGTACTTGATCAGACTGCCTCCATCTAATATTACAATGCCAGTAAGCCAGTGAAGTCCATCTCACTCTTTGCTCCACATTAGCAATGCAAATTGGTCAAATATAATTTCAACCACAAGATTCATCAATTTACATCCTATTATCAAATGCATCACATGACACACTATACATAAGATTAATAACAATACACATTAAGTCCATCTAACATATGCATGAATCTTCCATTATATTATATCCCATACTAGAAATAATGATTACAAATATATCACCTATGTAAATATATAATTTAATTATACAATTAAATAATATAATCGGCTTCTAATTAACTACACCCTATGGCAACCCATACTACCACAAATCAATATTCTAAGACTTAACTACCATATTTCCAAAATCAATCATATGAAGTAATCTCAAATACATGGAACACAAGTGTTACACAAGTAACTATATGTATAATAAAGTAAGTCATCATTCCTACAAAACAAAATAACTTTAAAACACAATGTTTTTTAATTTCTCAGAGTTTGCATGCACACATACACAAGTCTACTAACATTAAAATCACACACTATCCACAACAATAACTAATATGTATACAGATAATTGTAGATATGAGTTAGGTATAATAGATACAATAAGTACCACCTAGGTATAACATACTTTTATATTGTATTACCCTATGACATCCCATACTATCATAGGTTCCCAATTACATAACAACATATAAACTAAATTTATGAATTTTAAGACCCAACTGGACCATGTAGATAATAATATGCAAATAATAAAGTATTATACCACCTAGGTATATTCTGAATACAAGCATGCCAAGGTATCTCAACTAAAAACATGCATCATTATATACCATTAAGCACTAAGTATATATATATAGTTTTAACACACTCATAATATGTAATTTCATACAAGTATCCCATATTGAATACATAAGACAAACAATCATTCATATTATTAATTATGAGTCATCTGATTCATAAATCCCATTATGACTTTGTACCCTAATGACTCATTAATTTTAGGAGCTTATTCCAAGGGTGATAGATCATGATTCCTATGTAACTTAATGACCTAAATATATCATTTGAGAAACTACAGGTATAATCTTCACATACAAACACTAGCACATCCTAATGTACACCACAAGTAGATATTCCAATGTTATGCAATTTCTAAACCATATTTTAGTGTTTTAATTAAAACAACTAAGCATATAAATAATCTAATGAAGTAGTTATACCTAGAACATGCTTATTGTAAATAACTAGAAAAACTAAACTACATTTTCCCAAAACATAAGCAACCCAATTTTACCATCAGTTTATATTTAGGGGTTAATAAAAAATCATTCACTAAAATAACTTAATCATTCCTTTCAATTTCTTGCTAATGTTTCACCTAAGAATAATATCTAAAGGAATATACCCTAAGTTTCTAATTATGCAAATAGTCATAAAATATCCTCAAGGTTTAATTCACAATAGAGAGTATCTATGTTCCACTGTTTAACTCATATGATTCATCCACTCTATGTTTGAAAATAACTATTTAATTATTCAAGTTTCAAGAATTGAAATATTCCATAATTGTTTTATATCCTAAGTGATTTATATAGTCTAGTTAAATATATATATCCAATTTAATATTATCAAAATACATATATATTATAACGAAATATATATCTGAACATATGAACCATGTTTTGTACTAGGTTAATGACCAAACCCAATGGTAAAATAATTATCAAATAAGGATGAATATTTACTATGGTAAAATTTTTGGCAGATATATCATAATGAGTTATTGGTAACCTAACCCATGTTACCACATATATTAATAACTTTGTTAATATATATCCACCTTTATGTTCATCTACTCTCACCATAGATTAGTTGTTATATGTAATTTATGCTTGATATTGGGTATAATATTATATAACCAATTTTATATTATAAAATTACATTACCAAGTTATACTTGCTCCAATCATAAAATTACATTATTAATAACCAAGTGTAAAAGGATGATCGATAACCAATCATAAATTACTAACCAAGTGTCGATCTCTCTCTAACCTTCCTACCAATTTACAATAATGTAAAATCAAATATGTGTCAATAAATGTATAATGAAACTCATGATGGAATGAAAGGAATTTGGTTCATAATATAATTATTAAATGTAAGAAATAGATGTGAAATAGCTTGCACTCCCAAAAGAAACATAACTTTTATAGATATACATTATATATATGTTATTTCTAGACATGGTGATAAACACATATTTGTAGTCTATTGAAAACATAGAGGGGATTTTTGAGTCCATTGAAATACTTGACTAAAATGGATCATAGTTTTGCTTGAGTTGAAGTAGTTGAGATAAAAATAATGGTGGTGTTGTTTCTCTTGGGTTGAGTTAAGGAAAAGAAAAGAATAAACAATGTTAATGTTTTTGGATAAAAAGGCTACTTCGGGAGGTTCGAACCCTGGACATGGTGATAACAAGGATTATGTGAAGGAAATGAAGAAGGAAAAAATCAATGGAACACAAATAAGTTATAACATCTATATGTTACAACAAGTTCTAGATTTAAAGTGAAATTTTGTATCTTTCCTTGGTGGTGCACTACACTTATACAGCTAGAAAATCTATTGTATATTACACTTAGACATACATATATAAATAAATAATAGTTCATATCACTATGACCAAATAAAAAATATTTATATATATAAATATATGTATCTCCATATTAGTTCATTGTATATTACAAAAGATTAACTGTATGAGTCCCAACTGAAACTATTAATGCCATTGATATATAAATCCATGTTATACTTCTATGTAAAATGATAGTATAAATTTACCTTTCACCATTGGTATTTACCACATTCAATAGTATGGATTTATCTATTAAAATTTCTATACAACCTATGAGCTATATGAGTTTACATCAAACACACACAGAGGCCAAAATGCTAATCATCAAAAAGTTACGCTGCTTGTGTGAACATTTTGAGCAAAGGAGGTGTACATTGTTAAAACTGATTTGTCTCTAAGGTAAATGGTCAAATACTATGGATTTATACGATTTAATGACATAATCTAGATAATTATAATAAGTGAAAATATCCAAATACCCTACTTAATATAATACACTATAACATAAGATGTCATACCTATTAGACTACACATATACCATCAACAAATCTTACATATCTATCCAAGGTAATCTATGAGAATTTATGCTAGTCCCAAAACTCCTCTGTGTTATTTCCTAGTCTGAAGTGTTCTCTTTATTTTTTCTAAAAGCCCTATTTTTATAAGATTATGGCCTTCCTCTCTTTTTTTAATAGCATGATTTTTTTTGTTTTAATCTTTTTCTTTTTTTCTATTTTTAATCTTTATATTTCTTTTTATTATTAGTTTTTTTTGTCCTTTCTTTATTTTTTCTCATTTCAAGATAATTTCCATTATATACATTAATGTGGAAATCTAAATTTAATAATTTAATTAAATTAAATTAGTTCCCAAAATATTATATCAATTTTAAATGATAAAGCTAAAATTTACAAGTAATCCGTATTTAAAATTTTTACTTTTGCCAAATTATCCTACCAACATAAATAGCAGAACATGCCAAACATAAAAAAGAAATCTTTATGATAATTTTACCTACTCTATCAAACCACAACAAGCAATATTTCAAGCAAGCAATCAAACACACCATAAGCAAGCTATTTTAAATGAATTTCTACCATGACTAACTATTATGTGTGTGTGTAGGGTTTCACCAGTCCTCTGTAGACCTTTAACATCTCCATATACACCACCCTCTCTAATGGTGATCTCCCTCTACTACACTCAAGGGAAGAATTCTCCTACATCCACCTCACAACACACATGTAGTTAGATCTTTTCACATGATAATCATAAGAAATAATATATAACTAGAACAATTCATTAATATGTTTAAAATGTAAATACATATATAAACTAGTTCATAATAAGAAATAATGAATTATCATCTAACTAAGCAACATTTTATTATCCCAAAATAACATAAATATAAAAGCTTAGTCATAAATATAACCAAATCTAAATTTATTAATGATGGATATCCATGGATAATCCAATGAGTTTGTATGGTGAGGAATCGGGTTGTAATAGGGCTAAAATAGATTAATTTAGAAACAATGGAAAAAATATCATAAAATAATTTTCTAATATTGAATATTATTTCATATTTGGATTCCTCTTGATAAAATAAAACACTTTAAAAAAAATGACATCTCATTTTGATTTCGTATGTGAATGTTATGGCTCTTGGAAGTACTCCATAGCAATATGGATCATGACAACCCATAGAAATGACTGTAGGTGTTTTTTTAGTGATATCCTATGTATACACATAATAATTTTAAACTTTTATCACTTGCTGACACTTTGTATCTTGTAGGAACCCATCGAGTCTCAATCTCTCTGAGTGCATGCCTTAAGGGGTGCATTAGAAAAGGGGTAGGTAGACCATTAGTACTTCATAATATTATTGTCCCTTTTACCACTTGTCATATACACACTTGTCTCCTATAAACATTTACCCTAATCTTATTATTCTCATTTGTACCCATTACAATCATTTATCACATCATTATCCTCTTATTCATTGCCTCATCCCCCTTTTGATAGTTGGTTGTATTAGGTTGATTGGGTTGACCCTGTATAGTTTTTAGCCTTTGATTATCATATAGGGTCGACTGGGTGAACCCTATACTATTTTGGGGTATTTTTCACTTTGGAGCTTGTTAGCCCTTTGGCTGACATAACTTAGGACCTAGTGAATTATCTCCTAAAAACATATAGGGTCGACTGGGTTGACCCGGTATAACTGACATATTTATAAGGATTTAGGGTAAGATCCATCTATATATACAAGTTCATTTCCAACCATTGTTAGCAATCCAAGTTTCAACCTAGTTTAAAGGAGTGTTCAAGTCCTACCCTCAAACCTGGACTAACATGGGAATAGTCTAAGGCTATGGGTTGCCTATATCTAGACTAGATCTCTAGGATTTTTAACAAGGCTAGCTGCTCTGATGCATCATTTTAGACTCTCACTACTAAAACCTAATACTGATTGGGGTGAAAAAGGAGGAGTTACATAAATGGAAACCTACTCTAATTTGTGGTGATGCACCATGAAGATTGTCCATCCACTCATACTTGAGCCTCTAAAAGACTAGTGAGACAAAAACAAATAAAAAGATCTATAACTCTGAATGATTGTCATGCATCAAAATTTCATGTAGATGTTCATCAAGTGAGAGAAACTTGAGGGAGATGATGGAGATGCATAGTTTAAGTCACTAATCTAGTCAACATGTCCACTATTGGCTTCAGTCAGATGATATCAAACACTAGACATAACCTACATAACTAGACAATCTACCAGTTAGGTGAAATTAGGACTTGGAAAGGGAGAAAGATTTACCACTTATTCAAATAAAAACTAACATGAACACACTAGTCTAATATCATGAAATCTAAAAATAATCATCTTATTTATCTCAAGAGCTTATAAAGCTCAATCTTGGTAGAGTTTAGTCATGCCCAAGAGAGGGATAAAAAATAATAGCTTGAATTATAGTAGAAGGGAAGCAAGATAGAGGGAGTTTTGGTGCTCAAAAGGGAATAAAACAAATTCAAATCCATTTGAAAAGTTGTTAAAATTGCCTCTACAAAAATTCCCATTCAAACCATTTGATTGATCCAGGCCACCCTAGTCCATTGCATCATCAAAATATCTTCTCTTTGATGCTCCATGGTGGCTACAATGGTGGGATCAAGTCATTTTCATTTGTCCCAATGTAAAACTGCTCATGATTAGTTTGTTGAGCTCTATGTGTCTTACTCTATAGGTTTCTAATAGCATGGTCTAATCTTGAAATATCTAATCCCAAATCCAACTAAACCATGATCAAGCTTGGCTCCATCATGATTGTTTACCTTAGTCAAAAAATTGACTGTTCAACCTCTACCTAAGTCACTTGGGCTCTCCTTTATTCTAATTGGTCATTGAAAACTAACCTAGATCCTTGATTCACACCATTAAAACTACTTATGCATGGATACCCATGAGTTATCGATCTTATACCAGTCAGATGCACTTATGCCATGTGTCTATCTCTTGAGCTATCTGACTATTTGAATAATTTCATTTCATTTCATTAGATTGAGATGCACGATCGAGCGAGGACTGTTGATCTTATTGGGACCTAATATTTAAAAGTTAATGGATACTTCATGATCTTAAAATTAATGATTTTTAGTATGTCATATGATGTTCATGTGACCATCATTAATGTTTTACGATCATCAAATTTAAGTTTGAAAGGACTTAATTTGTTTGAGCTTAAACTTGCTATTAGCATGAATGTCCTTGGATTTTTAAATCCAAATGACTAGTTAGATGGGCTTAACTTTGATGTATGTGGGACTGAATAGGACCTTTGAAATCAAACGACTATTTCCTTTGGACCTTTTCTAGACAATTCTTTCAAGCTTTATGTGGGACACTTTTTCTAAAGGAATTCATTTACCTTATCCTTGCCTTGAATAATTCTTATAGATAAAATGCCTGAAAGAATTGATGACTTGGTCCCTTTCCCTATGAAAAATTCCCTCCAAAAAAAATGAAAAGGACCTCTTTGAAGAAATGATCCTTCAAGGAAATTGTTTTAGAAAATATTTCTAAAATAATTTCCAATACTTAAACAAAAGGCTCAAAATAAAACTTTTGAAAGAAATGACACCTAGCCAAAAGACTGAAACAAAGCTCCCAAAGGAATTAAGACTTGTACATTTTCCATAGTTTTTGTGTTGAGCACTTCTACTGAAGGAAATATGAATGCTGTAACACTTTAGCCAAATGTTGAAATATTTGACTAAGTGTAAACTTAGGCCTTTTCTAGACTTGTCCCTACACTTATTCAACACCATAAGTAAATCTACTTGGATCCCTCCACTTGAAAAAATTGAGATTGATTTAGCCACCTAATCCATTCATCAAATGGGACCCTTCTTATCCATTTGAACCAAATAAAATCTTGGTAGGTGGGCTAAAATGGCCAACAATTATGGTGACTTAGCTAGCTTGACCAACTAGTTGGTCATAGAACCCAAACATTGATCAGGCTTGCTCAAATGAAAATTACTTACAAATAGACTTTGCTTAACTTATAGAAACATTTCTTGGAGTAGATGGGAGGGAAAATAATGATAAATAAATAAAAGATAAATAAATAACCTAAACCACAAACAAAATGACTAACAACAATAACATGCAAAAACACTTGGAGGAAAAGAATAAACCTATCTACTAATGCACAAGGGGCAAGATATGGGACTAATAATAGAACTTGAGATACCTCCCATTGATAGGGATGGAAAGACTCTCTCTGTTCAAATTTTAAAGCTCAAAAGCATTGCTCTATTTGTAGCCTGTGATGACATATAGTCTACTCCAAAGACTACCAAACTTGGAGTGTTTTCCTAGTTTTTCACGGTCCTCATCCCATTTGAGGACTTTGTCACCTTGGTGGAATGTCTTTAATAAATATCTTTTATCAAAGGTCATCTTGAATTGTTGTTGGTTAGACCAAATGGCATGCATGACATCATCCCTTACTTCCTGTAGATATCTTAGTTCATTCATCTTAACCTCCATTGCACCACTTTCTAGAAGCTCTAGTTGGTGTGAAAATTCTAAAGATGGAAGCTCTAATGAAATGGGTAGCATTTCTTCTCTTCCATAGACTAAGAGATAAGGGGAGTTACTAATGGCCTTCTTGGGGGTGACCTTGTCAACCCGTAAGGCAGTCTTCAATTTTGTGTGCTAGTTCTCTTAATGATCTAAATTAGGTTCTTATTAGTAGACTCGGCTAATTCATTACCATATAGATAATAATTAGATGTAGATGTCAGATAAATACCCTAATCAAGAGCCCAGTTAAATAACTTTGTGTTGCTAAATACCATAGCATTATTGTCAGGGAAACCTAAGAACAATAAACATGCTCTGCTCCCTACTTAGTCATGATCTTGCTCTACCAATTAGAGCACATATGATTACTTCTTGTATTAGCAACTAAACACAGAATTTAACCAGAATCAATAAGTAACTAGAAATATGAAACAACACAGGAATTGAGAGACAATACACAATTGTATTAATAAACACTCAGAAGAATATACAATAAAGAAGATGCCACTTCTTCTTCCACCTCAAAGGTTTGCCACACCTCAAGACCTTCTTCCCTCTCTCTCTTGGTCACAATAATCAACTCCAATACAGAATTGATGTTCACCTCTCCAACCAGTCAATAACACGCTGCCAGTTCACCAAGTACACAACTATACTTCAAGTAGATCACCTGCTCTCTACTGCTACCTGCAAATAACTAGATCATACTCACCATGTAGATGTCTTTCTATACCCCTGAAGAACCCTTGTCCTTGCCTCACCAAGTCCTTATGATTCTTCAACCAGTACCCCAGTGGATATTCTCCAAGAACTTGCACACCCTGCAACTCTCTCTGATCATACACTCTCAGTACCCCTATTTGGTAACTAGGAGGAACTACACTAGCTCTCTCTACAAGCCCAATGGCTTTCTAGCACACATTTACAATACATCCCATGAGTCCATATATAGATCTCATGCCTACAATAATTAGACTAACCTAATTACAATAATTAGATGCGTAACTCAAGACTACAACTAGCCTTTGACATACAAACAACTAGTCTAAAAATAGACTCTTCGGGATCAACATACGAACTGCCTGTTCTCGCACAGGCTGCCGACGTCAGCTCCTCCATGACCAATGTCGGCCGACTGGTAACCGATGCTGGTTGCTTCCTCTTTACTATCTAACTGACATCGGTTGATCAGATCGACGCTGGTTTCCCTACAACTGATTCTGCAACTCCCCGCAACTCTGCATCATTCGTAACTTCTCCTGTTTGCATCTTGGTGAAGCTTTTAGCTCCACAACCTAACAATCTCCCACTTGGAGATAAAAAGTTACACTTGTACCTGTACCTATACACCATCTAAGTTATTCCCTGGCTTGTATTCCTCTTCAAGATCAACACTGAAGACCAACCACCACACAACCTGTGATGCTACCCCTGTCATCAAAGTAACCTGCTACATCCGAATCTACATATCCATGTAGTGAAGAACTTGACCCTGCATAACAAGAATCCCTGCTGCTAGTCCCACTGAACTGCCCTCCAGTACTCCTTCCTTGAATTGGCTCCAAACTTTCTAACAACCCCCACTGCTTGGGAAAACAACTCAGGTCTACACTAGACCTCATGTGATTTCGAACCCTGTTCCAAGCTAAGCTTGAACTGTCCAGACCTTGGTGTGCTTTCCAATTCTGTAACCTGCATAATGAACCCCACCAACACCGTCTTCACATCAGCTCCCACTGGAGATAAAATCTCCATGTCTCTTATGCCAAAGAATTTTGTTGCTCTAAATTCTTCATGACACGCCTCTGAACTAATCTTACCTTTAGCTTAGCAAATCCCTGTATGTACAAACCTACTAGCAAATAACCCACATAAAATAACTGGATAATGTCGCGACTCATCATCCACCTGGTAAGACAAAACCACAATAGTTACAATGACATTGAATGAAGCCATGCTTAGTCATCCACCTGTCAAAACATGTACCACTGTCCTGCAGCTTCTTCAAGACCATATGCCTTGGCCTTCTGTCTCTTGTGTCCATCCACTCTCTTCTTTAACTTGGGAATCCATTTCGTCTCTCAGTGCTTACTTCCAGTTGACAACTCTACCAACAAATACCTATTTGGTTCATCTCCAAGGACTCACACTCCTCATCCATGCCAAGCTCCCACTATATCTGGATTCTACCTGCATTGCTTCTTCGCATCTTCCTAGTTCTTGACCATCAATAAGTAATATAAAGAAGGTGAACAATGAATATGAGGTTCACTTACCCTTTTTGACCTCAACATGAGCGTTTGAGACTTGTTGATAGCTTGCTGTCCGCCCACTATCCGTACCAGTGATCGATCTTGGCCATCTCCCAGTCTGTTTTTGACTAATGTCGGCTCCCTGTACAGAACCTGACTGCCAACATCATTTCCCTGGCGAATGCCGGTGTCCCTTCTGTCGATGTCGGTCCTTATGATCGATGTCAGTCTTTATTCTGTTGACGTCGATTACTATATGACCGATGCTGGTACATGTGTTCATCTGTGAGTGATAACTTTTTACCCGCAAGCTCTCTATGGATCAAAATCCTAATCAAATCAACCTTGTTCTACTTAGAATAATTCAGTCTCCTCACCTGATCTCTGTCTATCATCTCCTCCATGAACACCAAGGCTTTCCAGTTCTTTAGCTTGTCAAAAACATCTAACTTCTGCTTCAAAACCTGCATTCCCCTTCTACATATGTGACTGAGCCTATGAAGCCACATCTCTACAACAAAAGGTGAATCAACAATATAAGTAGATAGATAAAGGATACCTACTTTCTTACCACCATCTAATTCAAGTGCATCTGCTGTGAGAGTTACAGTGCATCTCTCATCACCCAAATTTCCTGAAGAAATTAGACTCATCTCCAAGACTGGTACCTGCATGACTTCCTTCACCACCTTTGTGTTATCCATCTGCAATTTCAGCTTCACTTCCCCTTCATCAATCATCTGACAAGGCTCTCCAACCCCTAAATAAATCTCTCCAAGGTCTCCAAAGACATACCCATGAAAATATGCTCTATTTCGGGCTGCATGGAAAGAGGCAAAAGAATCTGTAAACAAAGATTCCACTTTATCCAGAACATCCTGTGTAATATTACCTGCAACATATGCTTCCACAAGCTGATCTTCTACTGACCAACAATCCCTTTTTACCTACTCCTTCTTTCCATCAATCAGACCATTCATGCTATTTAGTTTCTCCATTCATAGCTTACTTTCTTCTGTCGTTGCTATACTCCTACTCAATCTGAAACCCCTGTGAGTGACCTGTAATAAAAAACACTACCAGATCTGAACCACCTGTTAGTCAACCCAACCAAAAGCTCTGATACCACTTGTTGGTATCAGCTCTTGAACCTACAACCAAGGCTCTAATACCACTTGTCAGGGAAACCTAAGAACAATAAACATGCTCTGCTCCCTACTTAGTCAGGATCTTGCTCTACCAATTAGAGCACATATGATTACTTCTTGTATTAGCAACTAAACACAAAATTTAACCAGAATCAATAAGTAACTAGAAATATGAAACAACATAAGAATTGAGAGACAATACACAATTGTATTAATAAACACTCAGAAGAATATAAAATAAAGAAGATGCCACTTCTTCTTCCACCTCAAAGGTTCACCACACCTCAAGACCTTCTTCCCTCTCTCTCTTGGTCACAACAATCAACTCCAATATAGAATTGATGTTCACCTCTCCAACCAGTCAGTAACACGCTGCCAATTCACCAAGTACACAACTATACTTCAAGTAGATCACCTGCTCTCTGCTGCTACCTGCAAATAACTAGATCATACTCACCATGTAGATGTCTTTCTACACCCCTGAAGAACCCTTGTCCTTGCCTCACCAAGTCCTTATGATTCTTCAACCAGTACCCCAGTGGATCTTCTCCAAGAACTTGCACACACTGCAACTCTCTCTGATCATACACTCTCAGTACCCCTATTTGGTAACTAGGAGGAACTACACTAGCTCTCTCTACAAGCCCAATGGCTTTCTAGCACACGTTTACAATACAGCCCATGAGTCCATATATAGATCTCATGCTTACAATAATTAGACTAACCTAATTACAATAATTAGATGCGCAACTCAAGACTACAACTAGCCTTTGACATGCAAACAACCAGTCTAAAAATAGACTCTCTGGGATCAACATGCGAACTGCCTGTTCTCGCACAGGCTGCCGACGTCGGCTCCTCCATGACCGATGTCAGCCAACTAGTAACCGATGTCAGTTGCTTCCTCTTTACTATCTGATCAACGTCAGTTGATCAGACCGATGCCGGTTTCCCTGCAACTGATTCTGCAACTCCCTTCAACTCTGCATCCTCCGTAACTTCTCCTGTTTGCATCCTGGTGAAGCTTTTAGCTCCACAACCTAACAATTATCTAATATTATGGTGGATGGTGCACCAAAATGGGTGACCAGGCCTTCATAGAACTTAAGAACAAAGTTATCATTTGCTTCCACCCACCTGGTGAAATAGTTTGTGGTTATCAAGACCCACTTATGGTCAACACTAGATGGAAAATTAATCATGCCAATGAAGTCTAATCCCCATTACATGGAAGGTTGCTCAACTTGAATAGGTTTTAATGGAATAACAACTAGATTCTATTTCCCTATAATCATGGCACATTTTAAACACTTCCTCACCCATTCATGTACATATATGAATAAATTGGGCCAAAATTAACTAGCTCTGATGATTTTTGTAGTCTTGGTTTCAAAATGGCCTCCTTGAGGACTATCATAGAATTGCCAGAGAAGCTTATCAAATTGGTTAGTTTCAACACATATTAAGAGCATACCTCTAATGTCATTTTTTAATAACACTCCATCAATCAAAATGTATAGCACTAATTGTAGCCTAAAGTGTCTTCTTTATGATGCATTGAAACCAATTATATACTCTCCCATTTGGAGAAATATTGCAATGTTCAATGTCTAATTGGATGGAAGAGTGTCCTCATCTTCCTGTTGGGTGTCTTAGATTACCAAGATTGTCTTTTTTCTTCTCTCACATCTTTAGCAATATGTTCACATAATCCTTTCCTCAAACTAGCTTCATGACCCTGAATTCAATGTCATATTCCATAGACTTGGTGACCCATCCAACTTTCTTTTCATTCAAATCTCTATTGAGGACAAAATCATTCACACTTGGGTGAGCCACCATTCGTATGATCTTACTGTTTGAAAATACATGCCTAAATTTATTCAAATTTATAAAAAAAACAAGCACATGATTTTCAACAAAGCTATATATTTATTCATAACCCTCCAAAGCTTGACTGAAGAAGGTAATGGGTTGCTCCAAACCTTGATTATTCTACTACATGAGCATGATAGAAATTGCATCTAATGTGAAAAAGGCATACAAATATAAGTCCTTGTTAAAATCTATATTTAACAGAGTGGGGGCATGAGATATGGCCTCCTTGATGGCCTCAAAGCTCCTCTTTCCTTCTCTTATCCATGTTTACTCTTTACCTTTTCTTAGCATGTGAGTGAGTGGCTTGACCATCTTTGCAAAGCCTGGAATGAACCTCCTGATGAAGTTGATCTTGCCCAAGAAGCTCTGCAACCCTTTTTTGTGTTTGGGTAGTTATAGAGTAAGGATTGCCTCTATCCTTTTTTGATGAATGAATAAACCAGCTTTAAACACCACATGCATTAAAATTCTTCACTCGTGCATTGAAAAAATGCATTTTTTTGGATTCAAAGAAACTCCAAACTATTTGCATCTATCAAAAATAGATCTTGAATGTGTTAGATGATCAGTAGGGTCTTTTAAGAAAATTATTATATCATCAAGGTAAATTAAAACCATATCATTCAAAAGACCATGAAAAATAACATCCATTATTATTTAGAAGGTGGCTCCAACATTAAAGAGTCCAAAGAACTTTTACAATATGGATAGGTACCCCATTTTGTAGTGAAGGTAGTATTGTGCCTATCTTCTTTTTTTACCATGATTTGATAATAGATAGTATAGCCATCAAGCAATGAGAACCTTTGAGAACCTTCCACCTTTTGTTGAATTTGATCCATGGAGTGCAGTAGGTAATGATCCTTTCTAGACACCTTATTGGGGTCCCTAAAGTCAACACAACCAAATCTCTCCATTCTTTTTTCTTACTAACACAAGGTTTTCCACCCAAGAGAAATGTTTAATTGGAAATATTATCCTGGATTTGATCAATTTATAGAGTTCTCTTCTCATGAGATCCTCCACTCTTAGGTTGATAGGTCTCTATTTCTACCTTACTGGCTTGTCATTACTTTATAATTCAATGGTGTGTTATGCAAGCTTGGGTCACACCACTTCAAGTCTTTATATTCCAATGCAAATGTATCAAAAAATTATTTGCATAAAGGAAAAAATGTAGCTCTTTATTCTATTGTATTGACCTTTCCCAGGTTCAATAGCCTGCCCTTAAAGATATCTATATTTTTATAGTGTTCCTATTTAGTTGAGATGCATGCGTTCCCTTTTATCACTTGGTCATTTTCATTGCAGATGATTTCCAATGTCACAAGTCCTTTGGGAAGCTTTTTTGATCTCAACTGTACTATTTGATCATCATATTGATTTTGGAACTTGTCTTGGTTCCTATGGCAGAAATTTGCCTCTTGCATTAGAAAACATATGATTTGATCATCATTGTCAAAGACTTGCCAACTCACCTCATTTTTAGGTACAACTGGTTTGAATATAGTCTTAACCTTATCTTGGCCTTAGCTACCTTTGAATCCTTTTGCTATCTCATATTGGGCACCAATGGTAACAAGTCTATCTACATGTTGGTTTGCTTCTCTTGGTATGGACTAAATATCAAATGCTAAGAAATATTCCATGAGGTCTCATACCTAGTGCTTATAAGATTTTAGATGGTGACTCTTGAATTCACTTAGTCTTCTCACCTCTTACACTATAAGTTCATTTTCACCCTTCACCTTGAGGAGTTGGATACCTCTCTTCCTCGCTTCTTGAAAACCATGAAAAAGAACTTCATATTTAGCTATATTTGAGGTGCAACTGAATTAGAGTTTTGCAGTAGAATGTTACTTTTGACCTGAGGGTGAAACCAACATGGCTTCCACTTTTATTCCATTCTTTGACCTTGATCCATCAAAGAACAAGGTCCATATACCATCTTCTTCTTGAGTAGTGTTAGTTAAAGAAGGCATTGTAGTACCTTCCTCATGCATATAGTACACTCCCAAGTCTATCTCTTTAATGATGTTTTATAGATCAAATATTTTTTTATTAGCTACCCACTCATCCAAGTATAGATCTAAGATGCCATCTAGATGACTATGGATTTCTTTTTCAATAACCTCTTCAACCTCCTCAAATATGGCATAATTAGAATTTGCAAGATTGGGCATGTAAGGCTCTAGATGGAACCTAGATATAGGTTTAGACCTTATGGTGACTTTGGTCTCATACCTAGTTATAAAAACCATGTATGTCTAATCAAATGGTAGATATCCCCCAATCTTAGTAGTGAAGTTTGTAGACAAGCATAAAGTAAAATAGTGGGGTAGGTCTACCATCATCACATCCTAAATAATGATATAATTTAGACATGTAGCAAAGGTGATATGAATATCCTTCAATATGCCTACTATTTTAGTCAGGGAGCCATCCAATTAGAGCACACACTTTTCATTAGGCACATATTTGAGCCCAAGCTTGTCTGCTATGGCCTTAGGCATTACTGAGGTTGAAACACCTGAGTCAATCCTAAAATTGTGTATCAAACAATCCCCTATAATGACTGATAGATAAAATGAGGGAGGATTTACAACCTTAAGAAGAGGGACAACATTTTGAGGTTGGCTTGTACTTGGAACCTAATTGGTAACTTGGCCAGGGGCTCAGTTAGGCTAACTATTATTGATGAAAACAACATTCACTTTATCAACCATTTTTCTACCTAAGAAAGTTTAGAGAGTTCTTGATGAAGAATCTCTTTTTGCCTAGTGATAAATAAAGCATAATACATGGACATAGTTACATTAGCCTTATTTAAATGATCCACAATATTAAAAGGAAGACTAGTACCTTTGGATTGCCCTTTGGAGGTTGAGGCATCACTCGACATTTGAATAACATGAGGAATGAAAGGGGGCATATGCTATTGTCCATGGGATTGGGGAACTTATTTATTTATAGGAGATTTAGTTTCTACATCTTAAGAAGTGGGTTTATAAATAGTCTAAAGAGGTTATGTAGAAGCCTTAAGTTGTCCCAAATTGTGTGAACTAGGAACTTGACTAAGAAGAGGATATTAGTATTGTGTTAGTCCCAAAATGAATAAAGCAAATTGACAAATTACACACTAAACTAATACCTTCATGCCTAGTTACTAGGGTGAGATAAATAAAAAACAAATGACAAACACAAATAAAAATTAAGGAAAAACAAGAATCCTTCACCTTCCTTGGATGCTCCAAATGCTTGGTGTAGTGGCTTCCTCAACTTGTGCTCATGAAGTCTTCATCAAAGGAGGCTTGGCTATCTCCTCTTCTCCTTGGCAACTTGTGGCTATGGCGTGGCTTGGCTCAATATTTTGGCATCATAAATTTGGCATGTGATAGCTCTTATAATCAATTTGACATGGTAACTTTCCACAAATTAAGCTTATAAATGATGTTCATAACTTCTCTATTTATAGATTTTTACAAATGGCTAGAATCAACCTGAACCATCCATCTCAAGATTGAGATGTGTGGCTAAGGATTAATCCAGTTATGTAATTAAAATCCAGTAATAGGCTCATCAATATTTGGGATAAAAGATCAATTAAAAGGTATGGAGGGCATTGATGAGTCATGGGAGGCATGAATCTTGATATTTATGGTATTTTATGGCCTAGAGATGTCTTCCCAAGAAATGAGGTCAACTGATGATGCAAATATTCAATATTTATTTTCAAAAATAAGTGTTCAATAGGTTTCCATAGAATTATTAATTAGTCTCTAATTTGGTTTAAATAGCTCTTAAGCATGATTAAGAACTTTGTTCACAAATTACTTAAATTGATTAGAATGCCTTGTTATTGGTCTCAAATTTGACTGGCTTACAATTGGAAATTAATGTCAAATGCATTGGATCCATTATCCCATTTAGGATGTTACCAAAAAAAATAACAAAGGCACATGTATTGTGTAAGAGATTTGATAGGAAATAGCAATCCAGAGCACCTAAGTATAAAATTGGCATTTTGACTCAGAATGATCTGATCAAAGTTTGCTAGCCCATAAATTACATTACCCCATTTTGAGATACCCTAATCAAAATCGGTACTTGATTATGTCAGATTCAAATCTTTTAATGCATTTTGGTGTTTTTAAGCCAAATTGTGCACTTTAGTGGAAATTGGTCAAAAGCCTAGTTGGAGGTCATTGGTGGCTAGATTTAGGTGTCTACAATTTCCCCAATTTGGGAAGGTGTTACAAGCTATAGGCAAAGCAATGTCTTCTCAAAGAATGAAAAATGGCCTATAATCCAAAAATAAGATGATGATTAAAGAACAAAGCTCCAAATGGTGTTTAGGAAGCTTAGGATGATGCCCCCTTGAGGGAGTGGTGATCACATTTGTTGATGGGTGGTCCCTTGAAAAGAAATAAGAAGAAATGTAGAATTAACCCATGGTTGAGATTAATCCAAATAAGAAAATGCTTACATGCATTAATGTAAAAAGGATGTTGATTTTGCCAAAGGTGGTTATAATTAGGATTAAAAGTCAAAATAATAATTTTCCCATAGGTGGTTATAATCATTAAGAGGACCTAGATTGGCTAAAGATAATTTTGCCCCAGTTAGGGCTGATTAACAAGCATAACTCAAGGATATAATATAGAATATATATTAAAGATGAGTGGGTGAAAAGTGGTAAAATAGATGAATAGAGGAATAATATTGATCATTAGAAATGATTCAACTGTACCTTCCATTGAGGATATGCTCATCCTGATTAATAATGATATAACTAAAATGGCCAATGGGTTAATTTAATCAAGGGTGGGATAGAAGGATTTGCCAAGGTGCCAAGGAGAAAGTTGTATGGATTCATTGATTGTATACTTTCTCAAATTTGATTGTGACAGTAGGTATCATGATAAAACACCATGAAGACTATCCCAAAATATGCATAAGGACTGACTTTTGATCCAATAAACACTTGAAAACAATACACCAATGATAAAACACCATGATGACAATGTTGATGTATGAATATGAATGGAATCAAGAATAATGTGTGCAAGGAATCACCCAATGAATACATATATATTGAGTCAAGGAAATAGTGCTGAAAGCAAACAAATATGCAAGCAAATAAACAAACAAATAAATAAATAACCTAAAATAAACAAACAAATAAAAATCTTGAAAACAAAAGAAAAAGAAAGCATCCTAACAATGACAAATGCCCCAGTAAGGTAGATCGAGGATAAATGACTAGGCTTAGACAAGATAAATATTTTTGGATTTTGAAATATTATTATTATTTTTGGCATTTTGAGGTATCTTAACTCGATCAAGAATGATAAGATACTTACTCATAAAATGATGAGAGTGTTTGACTTAGGTTACTCACAAAATGATGAGCACGCATGAAAAGGGGGATTGAGGTGACCTCCATAGTCTGAAAATGACCTCAAGTCATAGTAATTAAATCCACATAAAAGGTAAGGAAAAACCAACTAGGTCCCAAAAAGTTTTCAAATCCAATAAATGACCAGTCAAATGAAAAAAATTATGGCAAGGTGATATGACAATGCATGGTAAACAAGTGTTACTCCTAGTTTTCCCATAGGTGGTTATAACTAGGATACGATGGAATAGGTCAATGACACTAGTTTATGCATAGGTGGTTATAATTAGTACTAAGACTGGTGAGACACTGATTTGCCCATATGTGGTTATAATTAGGCTCATATAAACAAACTTGATAGGATGAAAGATATCTTCCCAGATCAACTATCACACTGCTTTCATAGACTGTCATTGAAACATGGATTAGATTGATTATTGAAACTTGATTAGAATCCTCTCATAAAAAGTGTGGAAATAACCAAAGGAACCAATATCAAAATAGGATAGGGTAGGATGACTAAAAACATGCTTTAGTCTAGATAGGAATGGAATGATAAGATGTATAAAATGGTAAGAGGGTTTGTCCCTAGGTGATAGGGTGAATAACAAGAATATGTGATAATGGAAAATGGATATGTAACAATGGCAATGTCATGGAAATGTGAAATGGTATGGTACATGTTTTTGTCATAGGTGTGGTTTTTTATTATATTATTCCTATTGATGGGGAGATGCATGTCCTAATCAACAAATGATATAAATAAAATACTCAATCATGTTAATTTCTATCTCACACCTCATCTAAATAGCTACTTTATTAATAACTACCTACAAAATGTGATTTTGAGAATGATTTTATGATCTTCGTTGGTGATTGATTCTGATTCCTTCAAATGTCAATACAAGGTATCTTTGTAGCATTTACAAAGGAAAGTATGACCATAGATGGTAAATAAGGACAAATAATGGATGGTAGGTTTGATTTTGAAATGGAATGGTAGATGATAATGGAATGTGGAATGGCTGTGAAACAAATAAAGATCGAGACATTTAGTCACACATAATGTTGTTGATGGCATATTTAACATAACTTTGGTTTTGGTAAGGCCAAAAACTTATTCTCTTAATAAGAACACCATATTTTTCTATCATTTGATCTTGAGAGTAGCTACCATCTGATTTGGCTATAGATTAGAAGCTATTTTGATTTGATCTTTGATTTTGTCTTCATCAAGTAGTGAAGAAATTTTGTGCTTAGCTATTGGTACCTCAAAGAGGTTTTCACCATTGAAGTTGTCTTGATTTTCCCATAGCACCTTTGAGAAGGTTTCACTAAGGAATGTTGACTTTTGAATTTTATTGTATTCTACTAATTTCAAAAAAGTTTCACTAGATGCTGATTTTTTACTTTGATTGTCCCCTAGCACCTCCGAAAAGGTTTCACTAGGAGAGCATTCTTTTATTATATGAATGTGGTCTTGGCCTCCTTTCTCTTCTTCAACTACTATGTCACCATGGATGCAGTTCAACAAAGTGTGATTCTATCGATCCTAATCAACACTTGTGGGAGATGTAATGTCAATGATATGGCTATTTTGGTTGATGGTAATGGCCTATGGAATGGTAATGGAATGGGGAGAGGTTGCATAATCCTCATAGAATATACTAAGATAATTTGTGTCAAAGCTAAAGTACTCATCCTCAAAAAACATAGAAGGATCACAAATGTATTCAAATTGATCTATAAGGCATGCATAACTAATGTTTTAACAACCAAGAACATATTATTCTTTTTAATTTGATTCTAACTCAAGGGATATTGAATTTGACGTTGAGACTAATGTTGATTCAAATTTTGGTGGTAAATCTGATGCCAATTTAAAAATAGAACTTGACTCTAAATTTTATTCTTCATCTAATGGGAACTTTGTTACAATGATGTCTTATTGAATATTTGGTTTTGGATAAGTAATGGCCTATGATGGCATAATGGGCTCCACATAAACTAGTTTGTCAGAGTGGGACTCCTCTAGGATGGGAAAAAGGTCAAGAGACAACTCCTCAGAGACTGGCTTGTAAATAGGAGGCTCTTATAAAATAGGCACATGGTCAAGGTAATGATTTGCCTAAAAGTAATTATAATCATTAAGAAGTGAGTCAACAAAAATTGGCTCATCAGTGTGAGACTCCTTGACAACTAGTATAGGATCAATAGGTGATTCATCACAAGTTGACTTATCATAAGTGGTTACTTTAACAAAAACATCTTGGATTAGTTGGTTGTCTTTGATTTGGTTTCCAATGAGTTAGAAAATCCCAATTTTGAACATAGCTTGGTCTTCAAAGGATTGGATCAGTTGAGGTTTAGATGGGATTGGTTCTGGATGAGGAATGGCTTGTGGTTGGATAATGGTAGGGCATTGGGGAGCATGATTGCTCGCATGAGTCAAAGGATGAAGTCCTAAAATGGTAATGATAGGGTGCTATGGGGCTTGATTTCCCACACAAGCTAAAGGACTAGGTCCTAGAATGATGAAGGGTCATTGTGGAGCTTGATTGCTTGTAAAAGTCAAAGGATGAGGTCCTGGTATAGAAATGGTTTGACATTATGGAACCTGATTTCTTGCACAAACCAAAGGATGAGGTCCTTATATAGAAATGGTTTGGTATTGTGGAACCTAATTGCTCACACAAACCAAAGGATGAGGTCTTAGTATATGAGTGGTGTGACATTGTGGTCTTGGAATAGAAATGGTATAATGTGGTGGAGCCTAATTAATCACATAAGCCAAAGCATCCAAGTCTTCTTTATAAACCATATCATCCCAGTTGTGAGTTGGCTCATAAGCTGATTCTTGACTATGTTCCACATATTGATTATTGTAAAGAGGTTATGGATCCATATCCCAAACAATATTATCTATAGTTGGGTCTTCAAAGTCATCCACACAAGCCTCTTCATACCAATCTAGGTATCAAGTTGGATCATGAGCTAGTTCATGACTTTGTTCCCATGAATGATTATTATGAGGTGGATATAAATCTATCTCACAAACCATATTATCATTGTTGGGGTCTTGAATAAAGCCATAAAAGTCATTTTGTGTGGCCATGATATCATAATTTAGATTATACGTGACTCCACCATAGGTGTAGCTAGACATATTTGTATAAATGATGAAATCTCCAAAAATAAAAAGGCTTAGAGTTTTACAAACTCCAAAAAAACTATGTCCAAAGGACAAATGGTTCAAACTTGGTGTAATTTGGTCAAAAGGGGAGCTATATCTTCAACATGGTTTGAAAATGGAGTTGTATCTCCAAAATGGTTTGTGATAAGACTTGGAATAAAATAATCTAACATCAAATGTCTAATGTCATATACACAAAATGTCAAGCATCTGAATAAAAATCGGCATGTCAAAGGTTTAGGTCAAAGTGATCCAAACAAGGTCTAAACTAAGAAAGGGAAAAGTTGAGTTACTTGGTCTTTTGTCCAAACATAGAGTCAAAAGTTAGACTCAAATAAATAGGCATATGCTAGGACTTTTAGCCAAATGGAATCAAAAACTAGACTTGAAACAAAGGTATCATGTGATTTGATTTAATCTAATAAGTTTAGAAATAATTTTGACATAAACATGACATAGAATTAAACATAAACATGATCAGTTGGCATAAGTCATAGGATAAAGGGCTCTTTTAATAAAGACTATGCTTTTCCAAATAAAGGCACAAAAAATGATAAGGATAGGTACTGAACAAACAAACCATCAATAGTTTTCAAATTTGGGTAATCAATTAACTAAATTTATGCAATCCAAAAGAGAAAGATATATGTATCATCCCCATGAATTAAGGCTTAAATAAAAATCAATCAATGTTTAAATCTAAACTTGATAATGATAATTAAAAACTCAATGTTGAAAACTAGGATTTGACCAAACAAGCTAGACAAGATTGGACAACATGACAACACAAGACAAAGGTCTAAATTGTATACATAAAATGGTTTCTGATATAAGGTAAACTAGTTTTGAAATAAATTGAGCATCCTAATGGTGTAAGCATGCTCGAATGATCTATGTTATGTTTCAAAGACTCAAAAGGCTCAAAATGTTTTGACATGATTTGGGCAGCATAACACTACCCTCATCAAATCAAATACATTATTTTGACATGGCTTATGAAAAAACAAACAAGTTTTAGTCTCAAAACATACCAATCAAAAATGACCAAAATACACCAAACTAATAAACTAATAAGCTTTAAAATGTTTCTAGGGGAATCAATTGCATAATGAATTTCACATCAAACAATATAAAAGACAATTATGGAAATTGGGTGACCATGGCATTGTCTAGTTGTAAAAAGGTCTAGTCCTTTTTATAACCACTACATCCTAATATTTTCTTAGTGTAGTGCGATGTCCAAATGCAGATACATCCCATGTGTAACTTTGAAAGAGTAAGTGCAGTTAATGTCAAGAGATGAAACCCTAGGTCAAAGCTTCTCTAAATAACTCATGGAAGGTAATGATGTCCTCTCACAAGCCAAGATGCAATGAAATAAAAGACAAAAATAAAGACTTTAGGATCATTTTCAAGGTCACCCAAACTATGAAAAGTTTTTGGGGAGTGCTTTAGATGACATTCTTTCTAAACATTGGACTAGGATTTTTGCAATAAGGATGTCACTTTTGATTTCAAGGGTTCCCTAAAGGGGACAATTGGAAGAGCATATAAATGTCATCCTTTTCTTTGCCAATCAAAAAATAACTAAAAAACTATTGAATACAAAAAATTAGACAAGTGAGTTCAATTTTAAGCACCAATTTGAAAAATTAGGTGGTGTTATTTTGACCCCTTGGTCTTAATTTGTAACTTTGAAAGCTAACTACAAGATTTACGTAATAGCACCCTAAATGATTTTCTTTTAAGCACCAAAATGAAAACTTTGATTCATTTTAAAACACCCTAAAAGAAGTTTAAAAGGATCTATTTAAGCATGCTTTGATGATTTTTCAAGTAAAACATACACAAAAATGTTAGCAAGATGTTTATCTTAGAATCACTTTTGAAGATGAAACAACCAACTTAGAAAAATGATCTCTCAAGTTTGTATAAAAAAAACATAGCAACCATTGATGGTTATACTAACCGGTGATAGTGATGTTTATGTAGAATGATGATGGTTTTACTAATCGATGATGATTATGTAGATTGACATTGGTTTTACTAACTTAACCAATGATGGTTATACTTAACTGACAATGGTTCATTGATAGTTTACTTAATCGATGACGGTTACTGTATAAACTTGTGACAAAGAAAAATGGAAAAACAAAGTTAGAAAATCAAATTACAAAAGTTTTAATGATCCAAATGAAGATTTTAAAGTTTTATAATGATATTATTCATGTTTGGGATGCATTGGGTCACACTGGGCATGCCATTATGTGAATTAGGAATTTGACTAAGAAGAGGAGATTAGTATTGTGTAGTCCAAAAATGAACAAAGCAAATTGACAAACTACACACTAAACTAACACCTTCATGCTTAGTTACTAGTGTGAGATTAATAACAAGAAAAATGACAAACAAAACTAAAAAGTAAGGAAAAATAAGAATCCTTCACCTTCCTTGGATGCACCAAATTCTTGTTGTAGTGGCTTGCTCGGCTTGTGCTCATGAAGTCTTCATCAAAGGAGGATTGGATATCTCCTCTTCTCCTTGACACCTTGTGGCTTTGGCTTGAATTGGATCAATATTTTGGCATGTGAGAGATCTTGGAATCAATTTGACATGGCAAATTTTCATAAATTAAGCTTAGAAATGATGTTCATGGCCTCTCTATTTGTATATTTTTAAAAATGGCTAGAATCAACTTGAACCATCCATCTCAAGACTGAGATGTGTGGCTAAGGATTAATCCAATTATGTAATTAAAATCCATAAATAGGATCATCAATATTTGGGATAAAAGAGCAATTCAGAGGCATAGCGGGCATAAATGAGGCATGGGAGGCATGAATCTTGAAATTTGTGGCATTTATGGCCTAGGGATGTCTTCCCAAGAAATGAGGTCACTTGATGATGCAAATATTCAATATTCATTTCCAAAAATAAGTATTCAAAAGGTTTCCATGGAATTTTTAATTAGTCTCTAATTTGGTTTAATTATCTCTTAAGCATGATTAAGCACTTTATGCACAAATTACTCAAATTGATTAGAATGCCTTGTTATTGGTCCAAAATTTGACTAGATTGGAATTGGTAGTCAATGTCAGATGTGTTAGATCCATTATCCCATTTAGGATGTTACCAAAAATAAATAACAAAGGCACGTGTCTTGTGTAAGAGATTTGATAGGAAATAGCAATCTAGAGCACCTAGGTGCAAAATTGGCATTTTAACTCAAAATGATTCGATCAAAGTTAGCTATCCCATAAATTGCATTGCCCCATTTAGGGACGCCCTAATACAAATTAGTACTTGAATATGTTAGATTCAAATATTTTAATGCAATTTACTATTATAATGCCAAATTATGCACTTTGGTGGAAATTGGTCAACATCCTAATTGGAGGTCATTGGTGGCCAGATTTAGGTGTCTACAAGTTATCTTCCAACATATTTTTCTTATCTCTTATCTAAGCTAAAACTAATTCATTTATTCTCTAGGCTTATCCCATATTGGCTGCTACATGTTCAAATGTATATTCCTCTTCTTGGAAATTCATGCATGTGGTATCAATAGGTGCTCTATCCATGCTACCTTATTATTGGCTTTGAGATTTTGATCATGACATGGTAGGCATATTGTTTTGAATTAATTAGGGGGCATGTGGTGGAGGCATCATGCCATGACTCTAAAATGAAGGAACATTCTACCAACCAGTGTCTTGATACATGTCCCTAGTAGTGGCCATCACCATCTTATTGGACTATCCCTCTGACTACCATGGACCTTCTTTAGCATAGTTTTTTTGAGTTGGCACAAAAAATATAGAATTACTTGGAGTATTAGGATTGTAGTTCCTTGATTGAGGCTTCTACCCTTGTCCTTGCTAATTGGTTTGATAGGGTGGCCTATTATACTAAATTTTTTGATTATTATTCTAGTATGACCTATATGGTGGAGCCTTTTGCCTCTCCATTACAACCAACTTATTATTCTAGGATTTGAGGAGACTCTCTATCTTCCCCAGTCTATCAATTTGCTCACCTTTTGTTTGATAAAACTTTTTTGATTATTGAATTGAAGCGATAGTTGGAGTAGGAGGATGTATTTATGGAAAGAGAGGCATTGGTGGCCTTGGAGCCAACTTGCCTACTTATATGAGGCAATTTTTATCCCTAATTGCTACTTCAAAAGCTCCAAGTACAATATTCCATCTCATAGATTGAATTATTACAACTACATCTAAGTTGAGAGCCTTCAAATAGTATATAAAATCATAGTTGGGCATAGGCTTGATTACCATATGAATTATATCCCAAGTTTTATAGAATCTATAGTTGAAATCCACCATGAACTCATTAGGGAATCTCTTGATTGTTGTAAGATGATCCATAAGTGAGAGATGATCACTCTTATCCTCAAAGTGCTTACATAAGATCTCTCCAAACTCATCCTAGCTATTGATTGACACATGGTCCAATCCTCTATACCACTGAAGTGCCTTTCCCTTGAATGAAGTTGATAACAACCTTATTATTACATTTTCTTGGGTTACATGATGTACAAAACATAGGTTAACAACATATGCCATATGGTCTACAGGGGTAACTAGATTTTGTCTTGTATAATAGATAAGGGCCTTTAAAGTTGAGGCTCGAATATCATCCCATTGAGTAAGGTTTAAGGGAATACCACCATTAAATAATACAAAGGCTTGCCTTCTAGGATTAGCCATCTGAGGTATGGGGTTTATAACAGTGTTTGGTTGAACAATATTGGCTTGAATAAGAGGATTTTGGGCAATAATAGGGGGAACAAGAGGGGTAGGTGTAGGCTTTGGATAAGCTACCTTCTTTTTGTTTGTTGATTGTAAAGGTAGCTCAAACAAATTTTCTCCCTTCCCTCTTATGGAGGATCTTGTGATAACCTTGGGGGACATAAAAGATTATACAATATTAGTGGACTCATCGGGCATGCCAAAACTATTAGCACTCCAAGTTTCACCTTAATTGAAAGGAGGAGTGTTAAAGTCCTACCCTCAACTCTAGACTAACATGGTAATGTTATAAGGATATGGGTTGCCTATATCTAGACTAGACCTCTAAGATTTTTAATGAGGCTAACTCCTCTAATGCATCATTTTAGACCTTCACTTCTAAAACTTAATACTAGTTGGGGTGAAAAGGGAGAAGGAGTTACATAAATGAAACCCTACTCTAATTTGTGGTGATATACCATGAATATTGTCCATCCACTCATACTTAAGCCTCTAAAACACTGGTAAGACATAAACAAATAATGGGATCTATGACTCCAAATGCCTATCATGCATCAACATTTCATGTAGAGGTTCATAAAGTGAGCAAAACCTAATGGAGATGATGGAGAGGCCTAATTAAAGGCACTAATTTAGTCAACATGTTTACTGTTGGCTTCAATTAGATGATATCAAACACTAGACATAACCTGCATAACTAAATAATCTACCAGCTAGGTAAAATTAGGACATGGCAAGGGAGTAATCTCAACCACTTATACAAATTAAAAATGACATGAACACACTAGTCTAATATTATTAAATTTGAAAACATTCATCTTATTTATCTCAAGAGGCTACAAAGTTCAATCTTGGCAGATTCTAGTCATGCCCAAGAGAGGGATGCAAAATAATAGCTCAAAAGCTATATTCAAAGCATCAAGGAAGCAAGAGAGAGAGGGAGTTTTGGTGATCAAAAGGGAATCAAATTAATTCAAATCTATTTGAAAATTTATTACAACTACCTCTACAAAAATTCCCTTTTAGACCATTTGATTGATCCAGGTTACCCCAATCCATTGCATCATTATAATATCTTCTCTATGATGCTCCATGGTGGTTGCAACAGTGGGATCAAGTCATTTTAATTTGTTTTGATGCCAAACTATTTGTGATTGGTTTGATCATGCATGCCCAAATGGGAAGAAAGGTCATTTTTATATAACTGGCTTTGGTGATGGTATTGAGCTTTACATGTATTACTCTGAAGGCTCCCAATGGAACCATATGATCCTAAAATATCCACTCCTAACTCCAAATAAAACATGCTCAAGCTCAGCTCCATCATGCTTGTTTACCTTAGTCAAAAATCAACACTTCAATCTCTACTTAAGTCACTTGGGATCTACTTTATTCTAATTGGTCGTCAAAAGCTAACCCAAATCCTTGATTCACATTATTGATTTGCTTATGTATATATACCTAGAAGTCATTGATCTTCTACTAGTTAAATGCACTTATTCCATGAGTTGATCTCTTGAGCTATCTGACTATTTAATTCATTTCATGCTATTGGATTGAGATGTGTGATTGAGCAAGGACCATTGATATTGTTGGGACCCATTGTTTGAAACCCAATGACTACTTTATGATCTTAAAATTTATGGTCTACAGGATGTCATATGATGTTCACGTGGCTATCATTAACATTCATGCAACTATAAAATTCAAGTTTGAAAGGACCTACTTTGTTTGAGCTTAAACTTGATGTTAGTATGAATGTCCTTAGATTTTCAAATCCAAATGACTAGTTGGAGGGGATTGAATTTGATGTCTGTAGGGCTGCCTAGGACCTTTAAAATCAAACAACTATTTCTTTTGACCATTTTTCTAGACAATTCTTTTAGGCTTTGTGTGGGATACTTTTTTTGAAGGAATTCATTTGCCTTATCCTTGCCTTGAATAATTATTGTAGACAAAATTCCCAAAAGAATTGATGTCTTGGTCCCTTTCCCTCTGAAAAGTGCCCTTCAAAAAAATTGAAAAGGACCTCTTCGAAGAAATGATCCTTGAAGGAAATTGTTTCAAACAAAATGTCTAAAACAATTCTTTATACTTGAACAAAAGGATTGAAACAAAACTTTTGAAAGAAATGACACCTAGCCAAAAGACTAAAACAAAGCTCCTGAAGGAATTAAGCTTTGTATATTTATTGTGGGTTTTATGTGGAACACTTCTACTAAAGGAAATATAAATGCTACAACATTTTGGTCAAATTCTCAAATATTTGAATAAGTGTAAACTTAGACTTTTTCTAGACTTGTCCCTATAATTTTTTAGCACCATAAGAAAATCTGCTTGAATCCCTCCACTTATAAAAGTTGATCCTATTTTAGCCACCTAATCTATTCATCAACTGAGACCTTGCTTATCTATTTGAACTAGACAAAATCTTGGTATATGGGCCAACATGTCCAAAAACCATTTGAGAATATAGAATCAAAAAATAATAAGTATAGTTAAATATCTACTTATTGACCATTATACTTGAGGAATAAATCTTAGGGTTCCATACTTTATTTGGAGATACAAATATTGTCTTGTGGAGAAGTATTTTGGATGCATATCAATTTAAATTTTTTTGGGAATATTAGAGTTTTATTACTAATTTAGTTAAGGATTTGGAATAATAAATTAGTAAATAATATTACAATAATTACAATACTAATTTATTTAACTTTCATAGGTTTCTAAAAATAGTAATGAAAGAGGAGAAATATAACTTAGCTTAAAATTGGACTGAGATGGTTAAGAAAGAGGCTAAAATTAGATATGTAGGCCTAGGATAGTATCATGAACCTAAATCTAGATTTTGTTTGGTGAAAGGATAGGAGTGTCCAAAAATAAGACACTTTAGGGTTTGGTGCTATAGTCCAGGTCCTTTTACTATTGCCCAAACTAGTCATAGAGATTTAAGTTTTTTGGGTTTTGTCTGTTGTCCCTATGTGAGTCTACTTATGAAATTTTGAGTGCTTAATGTTGATGAATCTCCTTATAGAGATGATTTAATCTTAAAACCCTAGACCTTCATTATGCTTGATAAAACTTGAGAAAGAGGGGGGGTTAGTGTGTGGAAGATGCGCTGAACATGTATCCACACCCCTTGTGCAGGCATACTGCTTATATACCAATACTATGAAGAGGGATCAAGCCATATGTAGTTATCCCACTTAATGTGCTTTATGAAATAAGGTTATATAATTTCAAAAATGCCAAATTGAGAGTGCTTGAGGTGGATAGGGACTTGTGTGAGGGTTTAAATATGATATTAGCTATATTGGATGGCTATATGTAGAGAATAGGGAAATTTGTCTTAGTGGTTTTACTTATATTCTGGCTTGCTTTTGTAATATTTTCCAACCCCTTGTAAATAAACTTTGAATGGAATTTTATAGAGATATATTGGTCATGGGTTAAATATATTCGTGCTAGACTAACATAATGAGGAATAAGAATTGGAAAGAAGTGGTTATTTGGGTTTGAAATGTGATTGGATAGGAGCACCAAAAATTGGACACCCTAGGGTTTAGTACTATAGTCCAACCCCAATACTCCTATCCTATAGGCTTGGGACCTAGGGTATGGAAGTAACACAAGAAATACAACCTGACTAAGCTAGAATCAGGTCTAAAAAGTCTATGGATGACTGGTTATAAGCAAAAAGGTGTTTGGAAGGGTTATGAGAGAATGCAAGAAGGTCCTATGGATTAGTTGTCACAAGCCACACTCAAGCTACCTATTTGAATATTTTATATGACTACATTTGGCCCCCCTTTATTTTAGTGATGCAACAAAGTAAAATACTAGGATAAAATAAAGTATAAAGCATACTTGAACTTACATGTAAGGGTGAAGTCTATGAAGCTATGTGATGCTAGGTGTGCATAGAGAGAGAATATTTGAAGTGTAAATATACAATATAAAACAAAGATTAAATCAGTTCTTACTAGATACACTATCTAAAATAAAAATGTACAAAGATGGGTAAGAGAGAGAAAAAGAAGAAAAATGAAAAAATACACCTCATTGGGTACGTGAACCAATACAAAACCTATTATGATGCTAAGTGATGATGGATAATACTGGGTATATACTAAACTAAAGGTAATATCATGAAGTTGAGTGCTCAATTCCCTGAGAGTGGCTCAAGAATGCAAAGGTTGTCCCTAAGGATCCATCATCACCTACTAAGTAAATTTATGTAATCATGCATGTGCTAATTGATTTTTGGACTATGTGTCCAATTTCTCTGAGTAGGTGGCTCAAGAATATAAAGGATAGCTAGTCCTTTAGCTCCATCATTTCCCACTAAGTGAAGCTATAAATTGATACTAGTATGAATGTGTGTCATATAAGATGGCTTTTGAATCCCATGAATGCTATAAAATTTGATAATGTGTTATGGATAGCCGAATGTGCACTAAAAACTAAGTCCATCTTGGCCACTTTGGAAGGAGGAGATTAGGCTTGCATGAAAGCCACTCCAAAACTAGAAATTAGGCTTATGTGAAAGCTACTTAAGAATGTAGAGGTTAGGCCTATATGAAAGCCACTCCAAAATTATACCAACCACCTGCAGATGGAATAAGGCACATAAATACTAAGAATACTTGGGTAATATATTGAACTTAGAAAGAAAAGAAGTCAAATGTGCCACACACATTGTCCCTAATCACTGGTGTTTATAACATGGAATTTGATATGAAAGTTATACCAATTGCCTAATCTAAAACTAGAAGTGAGATCCATCATTCCATGCATGATGCCCCTTATATCTAGATTCTCTAAGAAAAATTATACCAAAGCTATTGATTGTGAACTAAACTATATCTGATAAAATTGTAGCTGAGCTTACCTTTCTACCTATTTATAGAAAATTTGGTTTTTTTTTAGTTTGGATAGGAGTACCAAAATAGGACACCCTACTATCTGGCACTATTGTCCATGTTTGATGTTATTATCATTTGCTAAATTTGATGATTGTTCTATAATCATCACTATTTTTTGGTCTATTCTACCTAGTTTGACCTCTGATTTCTATTCTAAGCGATCTAAAAACTAATTTTTTGGTTGGTAGGAGATTTGATCTCTATGAAAAAACCCCAATTTATTTCCCCCTCCTTTGAGGGTATAAATGAATACCCTACAATGACTACCCTCAAAAATAAGATATCTACAAGTGTGTTATGCTACTAAATACATGATATAACAATGATAATCGAAAAGATGTCTCAAGATATAACATAGTTTGTATTAGAGATTTTTATATCAATAGGGGTATACCTAGATAGATATACAATGTAATAAAATGTGCAATGTACTGAATTAAAACTATAAATATTAGTTGTTAGTTATTAGTTGTCAAGGAGGGATGGAGCATGATGTCCATCATGGCATCCAAGAAATCAAGATAATGCATGATTTAGATCATGTCATTCTAAAAAATTGAGAAGCAATCAATCAATAATCACACAAGGTAAGAAGCAAGAAGCATAAAAGAGTGGCCAAGGGGCCAAGCAAACAAGGGACATGGGCACATGTCACTCATACTAGAAAGCAAACATACAAGGCATATTCAAATGCCACATACACATAAAAATAGAAACAAGCAAGTTTGGCATGAGGACCACAATCACATAAAAGAGTATAGGCAAAGGACATTGGCAAATGTTTTAAGGCACACACAAAAATAGAAGCAAAGGACATTGGAAAATGTCCTAAGGCACATATAAGAGACAAAACATGAATTGAGAAATGCAATCATACCTAGCTATGTAAAGAAAAGAAGAAATGCATGTAATATACTTGAAATACAATCGCATCTAAATAATCAAAGAAAGAAGTGAAATTATGCAAGACATGGAGTGCAAGACTAGGTATATGCTAAGAAATATTAATCATGATATATACTGAGAGGGGGGGGGGGTGAATCAATATATCATATATCTTATAAACTTTTACTTAATAAAATTCCACTTAACCATTCATTTAAGATATGCAATAAAAATGAAACAATAAACACCACACAAGATAAAGAGATACACTAGATTTTAACATGGAAACCCAATGTGGGAAAAAACCATGGAGAACAATATTAAGTATATGAATGAGCACCAACTCAAACTAAAATATTCTCAAGCACCAACTTGTAGGTGCACCAACCCCTTTATTGATCACCAATATAACAATTATTCATGAGCACCAACCCATAAGAGCACTAACCCCTTTGCTAAGCACCAACACAACAACTATTCATGAGCACCAACCCACATGAGCACTAACCCCTATTGTGTATACCACACAACTATCTCTCAATGTTGCTTTCTCAACAAATGATAACACATTACAATATCTATTTATTTTCTCTCCTTTGCTCTTCTAAGATAGATATGATAATTACAAACCATGCTCTCTTCCACATATTACAAATGGCTTACCATGCCTTTATTTATAGCTTACCAAATAACCTTTGACATTCACCCTTTATGACCCTTCAATCCTCATGAAAAATGGCACCACATTTTCATGACCCTTTGAATCCTTGTACTTGAAAAGTCACAAGGTGACCCTTCATAAGTAAATGCATCCTTTCCCCTTTTGTCTTTATCTTGGTGACTTTTAATATTACTCAAAGTGTCCCTTCATGATAAATTGTGCCCTTCCTCTTTTTTCTTCACTTGGTGACTCTTTGAATTCCTCAAGATGACTCTTTATGGGAAAATGCATCCCATTCCTCTTTTGTCTTTACCCCATGACTCTTTGACTTTTTCGTGGGCCCTTATTTTGACTTTATGCAACCAAAAATATATTCATTAATATTAAATAAATATCAACACACTTAGGCAAAATATGAACATTAAAAATACTTTTAGACAATAAATGCTATGGGGCCTTTATCACCAAAGCTAGACCTTTGACATCAATGATAATATTTCCAATAATCTCCTCCATTATCACTGATGGAAACCTTAAAATAAAACTACCACATCCTAAAACCTATACTACACATGCTAAACTGCATATATAGCCAAACTGAAAAACATACAATAACTCCCCCTTATTATATCATCCTATACCTATTCTTGAACCTATACTTGTACCTATTTTTGCACTTCTCCCCCTTTGACATCAATGGAAAAGGGCCTATCTTGGAGCTAACACTTAGCTCCCCCTAAAATCATGCTAATATTTAATGGTATAAATTAAAAGAAATTACTCCCAACTCCTTTCGTAGATCCTTGAATGTGTCCTTTAATCGAGCCTTTGTGAAGATATCTGATAACACATAAATTATTACTTGTCTTATGAGCATATGTAATCAACTCATCTAAATTTTTTCTTCTAATATCACAACCTTATAGATAAAACTTTAATGTGTATCCATGATTACATATTTGACTTACACTCAATAGATGATGCTTAAGACCTTCTACATACAATACATTCTTAGTCTTGGTTATACCATTATCCAAACTCAAAGTACCTTTTTTGGCTATCCTAGCAATAGTTTTATCTCCAAATTTTAATATGCCACCATTAATTTTCTTTAGAGTTATTAACTTGATATTGTCTCCTTTCATGTGCCTCAAACATCTACTATCAATGAACCATGCATGTTCTTCATTTCTTTCATGCAAAGCTATTTGAACTAACATAGAATCTTTAGGTTGTTTCTTTTACCATGAATTTGTTTGACCTTTCTTCTTGATGAATGGAGCTTTAAAACTCTAATCCTTATTGATTGACTCAAACACGCTTCTACAATATCAAGCTATGTGTCCAAAATTATTCCACTTGTAACATATTATGGCCTCTTCATCAAACCCTGATAGAGGAGTAAAAGAATTATGGCTTCTGCTTGAATCTGCATGAGTTTTTTTCTCCTTATTTCTTAAATTATTAGCTCTTTTTTGACATTCAATTTTCTTATGACCATATACATGACAATACAAATATTAACCATGAAAATAGAACCTGTTTGTGTAACTTTATCCTGATTGTCTTTTGTAGCTCTATTCCTTCTAGCCTTCTTTATTTGAGATGTCCTCTATTTCTTCACTTCTTCCCTTTTTATTTCCTCTTTTGTAAGAGCTTTATCATAGCTCTTTTTCTTTTCAATTATGATACCTATCTTATCTGATATTGTCTTTTGACTTTTCAATATCTTATTTAACATGTTAGTGCTATCTTCAAATTTTAAATTACTGACTACTTTATCATTGACTGCTTTCTCAATAACTTATTTTAAAGAGGCAATTTAAATAACATACTTTTCACATTCTTCACTTAAATTTTGCAAATATGTTGTTAGATATTTTTCATTGTTTTTGGCTTCTTTAAAGTATGCTTGTAGATCATCAATTATCTCCTTTGACTCCTTTTCATTTTTCTCGATCTAGTACTTCAATCTTTGATTCTTCTTCTTAACAGCTTCTAGTTCTTCTAAGGCATAAATGAGCTCTCCTTCTAGATTCACCTTAGCTTCATTTTTGTTTTCATCATATTCTTCTTCTTGATCATTTATAATTTTACTTATAGAGGCATCTTCATGTATGGCCATGAATAGAATCTCTTCTTCATCTGAGTCACCGACTCCACTATCTTCGACTGAACTAAGATATTTATAATATAAAATATTTTTCTTGAATCTCTTTTTGTATGTAGACGTTTTTATTATTATCACCATTTGTACCACTACTAGTTCTTCTAACTTTTCTCCAAGACCTTGAATTTGATTAACCATTTGATTAACTTGTAAAAGATAACTTGCTATATTTTCTTCCTCTTTCATCTTCAAACTCTCAAACTATCTTCTAAAAGTCTAAAGCTTAGCTCATTGAACCTTTCCATCACATTTGTAAATATTTTCAAGCTTTACCCAAGTCTCATGAGCAAATCTGCATTGCATAAATTTAACAAATTTTGATTCAAATAAATGACATAAAATAACATTTAAAGATTTAACATTATTTTCACTTGCCTTATTTTTTGTTGAAGTAGTTATAAGTGTCTATGGCTCTTCTTATTTCTCTAAAAATGCTTGCTAAATGTTGAATTCAAGGGCCATCAATTAAGTCCTCATCTTTATGATCTAAAAAGCATAATTTGTCCTATAAAAAAAGGTACCTTAGTTATATAAAAACCTCCATGAGATCTAGCCGTCATGATTTCCATGATCTACCTTCAAGCTATTAAACTCTTTCCAAAGGAACCTACTTTGATATCAATTGTTAAGCACAAGATATACTAAGAGGGGGGTGAATGAGTATATCATATATTTTATAAAATTTTACTTAATAAAATTCCACTTAACCATTCATTCAAGATATGCAATAAAATTGAAATAATAAACACCACACAAGATAGAGAGAGACACCATATTTTAACGTGGAAACCCAATTTGGAAAAAAACCATGGAGAATAATCTCAAGTATATGTGTTAGTGTAGTGTTTTTTACCATTAGGTTTTGCCTACATAGTCATATGGCCATTCTATGTTATTTAAACTTCCTTAGATTAGTTATAAAAGGTTCATAGAATAATTATATTTTAATGTAATTATCTAATTAGGAAAATTAGTGGCTTCCTCATGTTGCCCTAATTTTCTTTATATGTACCTCACTTTTTCTTTTTGGAAGGTAGATCAGTTAATGTAAACATTTTTATATTTTTGGAATCTTGTGTTTTTGAAGCTCTCACACTACCTCACAGGATTCAACATTGATTTGCATGAAATATGTTCAGAGATCTTGGCACACTCTTTCATGGTATCAAAGTCTTCTTGGCAGCCTCATGCATTAGACTCCCTGGTAAGATCCTCCTGTATTCACCATTGTTGGGTTTTCTTCTATCTTGGTCACCATTTTTGACCTTAGAGGCATTTTATTGATATGCCTTGAAAGTTATGTTATAAGGCCTTTGATGAAAAATCTGTTTACATATATATTGTAGGTTTTTTGAGATCTAAAATGGGTTGTTTTTAGATTTTTAGGAAAGTTTGTGGATTTTTCTACAAATCAATTTCTTCCATCTGGTCGGATGTCCGTATGGATGAATTAATCAAGCCTACAAACCTTAAAATCTTACCTATAGACCAAATCAAGTTTTCAAAGGGCCATTACTTGATTCTAGACCAAATCAAGTTTTCAAAGTGTTACAACTTTCTTGCAAAACCCATTCAGGCTTTCATCATTTTTTTACTTCAAATTCATGAAGTTAAGTAAAGTAGTTCAAAAAACTTGAATTATATTAGAAGAAGCAATCGGGTTTCTTAATGTCAAAAACTAAGAAGTAATCAGGTTTCTCAACCCTGATAACTTGCTCATAGACTAAATTGGGTTTTCAGCATTACTTTTACTTCTAACTCATGAAACAAAGTAAAGTAATTAAAAGACACTAAAGTAAAGTAGTGTTGGAAACCCACATGATGTTCAAGATGACATCAAATTTTAGGTGAAAAGTAATGAAAAAATAGATTGACATTTTTGCCATTTTTGGATAAAATATCATAAGTATGAAAATAAAATTCTATTTTTGGAAAGGGTACATGAATATGTGGGAGTAAGAGCTTATAAGTGCTATAAATTTTAATCTGTATCTCTTTTTTGGGTGTCATTTTTTTTGAAAGTACATATTTTCTTGAGATCTACACATTGGTGACATTATTTTAAGAATTTTATAACATCCATTTTTCACATGGTGTAATAGCTTAAAACTCTCTTCAAGCCTTTGTACCTTTCTTCTTGGATGCATTATTGGCTATGTTTGATGTCCCTCTCATAATTTATCACACTGATTACTCATAGACACATTCTTGATTATGATTGATGTCTAAAACTGATTGTGTGTACATTGTAACTTTAGGGGGTATTCTTCATAGTTCACGGGGTACTTAACTATGTATTTTTTGTTCTTTGCTTTCATTTCAATTATGCAAATTTGTTTCATTCTAATCTTCACTAATGGATATAAACATTTAACCACTCACACCATTTAATTATCTCAAATGGAAGTCTAAAATGTAGCTCACCTTGAGAGGTAAAGGACTCTATCAGATCACTAGAGGTGAGGAAACTAAGCCATCTACAGATGCAAAAAAAGTTAAGTGGTACAACAAATGTGATGAAGCCTATGGGATCTTATTCCTATTAATTTCTCTTGAACTTTTATTTCATGTTGAATCTACAAAAACTCTCAATGAATTTTAGACCATTCTAGACAAGCTTTTTAGAGTGCAAGACATCATGAGGGGTCATGAACTAGAGAATGAGAACATCACATTGAGCCCAAGTGACTATGACACCCTACAAGAATTATTTACAAAGTTTAAATCACTAAGACTATATTTGAAACAATGTGGAATTTAGAAAATAGATGTCCAGTTGATTCTATCTATGCTTGCAAAATTGGGTCATGACTATTCAATTGTCATCTCTATATTTCATGCTACTAAACATGCACTTGGATCCACTTGGAAAATTCCATCATTTGATAATTTTATTGCTGATCTAACTCAAGATCAAGATAAGTTGGTTCAAATGGGTGCACTAGAGTCTTCAAAATCACATGTCTTGATTGTCAATCAGGACAAAAAGAAGCCTTTTAGTAGTGGCAAATAGGGGAAGAAATAATCTAACCTTGATTATGAGCACAAGAAGAATTAGAAATAAAATGCCAATCCAATGGAATTAGAAAATGAGTCCTCAAATGAGAAACTTAAGAAGGAGAAACTCGAATGTAACTTTTATAAGAAACTTGGACATGATGAATCTTAGTGCATGAAAAAGAAAATTGACACCTTGACTAACATGATTGAGAAGAACAACACCAGTGTTCTTGAATCCTCATTTCAAAAACACATAAACACAAGATTTTACAAAGGGTAAAGATAGAAAAAGGGTAAAAATAAGGGCAAGGCACCTATTTTAGCAGCTTCTCAGCCTTTGCCTTGGGTTATTGACTCAGGTGCTTCCTATCACATGGCCTCCTCAAAGGATCTATTGTCATAAATAGATCCTTATTCTATGCCTTTGATTATAATGAGTGGTGATCATTCAATAGAAATTAGTGGTAAAGGATTAGTAAAAATAAGTGATGGGACCTTCAATGATGTTTTTTGTATACTTTCACTATCCACCAATCTTATGTTAGTATATCAAATCACTCGCATAGGTGTTAGGAAGTGAGTTGAGTTCACACCTGATTTAGTGGTCATCAAGGAGTTGTACAGTGATATTATAGTGGCTTATGGGAAGGAAAATAATCATTTTAAGCTATATACCTTCTCACATTTCCCCCCAAATCAACCTTTAACCACACTACTTATTCACACGGATGGAGTAAGTAAACTATGGCATGAATGGTTTGGCCATTTAAACTATCATTAACTAGAGCAAATTCATCATTAGGACATGGTTGTAGGGTTACCTAAAGTCAAATTATTAGATATCCTATGTAACGGATGCATTCTTGGTAAGCATCCAGAAGATAAATATGACAAGGGAAAATTAAGAAGAGTCGAACAAAAGTTAGAGATAGTCCATAGAGACTTAGCAGGTCCATTTCTAAAACCTTCATTCAACTAAACAAGATAAATGCTCACATTCATTGATGAATTTTTTAGGCATACCTAGGTGTTTTTCATAAAAAATAAGTCGAAGGTCTTTGATCACTTTAAGGACTTCAAGGAACTTATGGAGAAGTAGTCATAACGTTCCATTATAATCTTAAGGACTGATAATGGAAAAGAGTATGTCAACAACAAGTTTGAGTAGTTTTGCACATCAGAGGGGATTTAGATGTAACACAAAGTTATATACAGTCCTCAGTAGAATGGTGTGGCCAAATGTAAGAACCATACCTTGAAGGAAATGTAAAATTACATGCTTCAATCAAAGTCTCTTTCTCCTTAGTATTGGGTTGAAGCAATCAACTGTGCATGTTACATTCAAAACTGAGTTTCACATAAAGCCTTGAAGGGAATCACTCTTTTTGAAGCTTGGGATGGTCACAAGCCTGAATTAGATCAATTTCAAGTGTTTATATCACTAGTAATGGCCCATGTTCCCAGGATGAAACACAAGGTAATGGACCCTTAGAGTTAGTCTTGCATCTTTATGGGGTATGTAGAGGGTGTTAAGGGATACAGGCTTCTCTATCCTAAAACTCATGAGTTTTTTATTGAAAGGAGTGTCAAGTTTTGTGAGGGCCCACTTAAACACAATCTTGAAACTCCATAATCTTAAAAGTCATTTTGGGCATTGATTTCATCTTTGATAGTGACATAGATCCACCTTAATATCCCCCTGATGATGAGGATGACTCTTCTTCTTCTTCTTCTTCAAGTTTAAGTGATGAGAGTAGTGATGAGAATTATCCTTTTCCATCTCACACTTACAATATAGATGATGAGGACTCCCCTCTTGAATCTCCAATCTCATACAATTTTGGTCCCACTTTGGCTAGATAGAAACTTCAAAGTGCTGGGAAATGGGTTGGAAATCCATCAGATATGAGGTAGACACATTCAAATTATTAGGGAACTACACATGCTTACTTGGCCATTTCTTCAAATATACAAACCTTTCATGAGGCATCTGACAATATATAATGGAATTCTATTATGTAGGAAGAGTACAATTCCCTAATCAAGAACAAAGCATGTGACTTGGTCTCTCTTCCCAAAGGAAAAATATTGGTCTATTATAAATGGGTTTATCAGACCAAGTATGGTGCAGATGGGTCATTCGATAAGTACAAATGTCATTTGGTTATAAAGGGGTTTTCTTAGGTCCTGGTATAGACTACACTAAGACATTTGCTCCTATAGCCAAGATGATGTCTATAAGACTCACTCTAGCCATCGTAGATGCACATCAATGGGATGTTCACCAAATGGATGTAAAAAGTGATTTTATACATGGTGACCTCAAAGAAGAGATATATATGGAGCAATAACAAAGCTTTATGGAAGATACCTCCTTAGTCTACAAACTCAGTAAATCTATCTATAAACTGGCCCCTAGGGCATGGTATGCCAAGATGGATTCCTTTCTCCTCATAGTCAGGTTTACTAGATGCCACTTAGATCTAAATGTCTACATATTGTGATATGATGATTCTCTATTGATCCTATATCTCTATGTGGATGACTTACTGATTACAAGGAGCTCATAATCATTCATCTCAATAGTGAAAATTGCACTTTTCAATAGATTTTCAATGATAGACATGGGATTGTTTCACTACTTTCTAAGGATTGAAATCATTTAGTTAGATTCTAGGATAAATTTATCATAATCCAAGTATTCTCTTGATTTGCTTGCAAGGTTTAACATTGATGATTATAAACCAACCACTACTCCCTTCTTGTCTAGTGTGAAGCTTAAGGCTAATTATCCTACACTACTCCATATTGATAAATTGTGGGCAGTCTTATCTATATCACAAAAACTAGAGCTAACATATCCTATATAGCTGAGTTGGTCTACCAGTTTATGCAAGAGCCACATGAGTTGCACTAGAAAGTAATAAAGCAGATTCTTCACTATATTCAGGGTTCACACAACTATGGGATACACTATGGAGTAGGAATAAAGGTTGATTTGAATAGATACACAAATTCAAATTAGGCTAGAGATATTTAGATTCAAAAGTCCCCTTTATGCTATAGTTTATCACTTGGTTTGGGTCCAATAAGCTAGTCAAGCAAGAAGCAACATGCAATTGCTTTATCATCTATATAGGTAGAATATAGAGGGGTTTTCAATGCCACCACTAAGGTAATATGGCTTTAATAGATTCTCATTGAGTTTTGTATCTAGTTTTATAAGCAACAATCATCTATTGTGACAATCAAATAACTATTCAAATTTATAAGAATCCTTTTCTCTATCAAAGGACCAAGCATATAGAGATTCACATGCACATCATTTGGGAGCTTATCAATGAGCAAGTCATTGATATTTACTACTATCCAACATCAGAGCAAATTATACATATTCTGACCAAAACCTTCATAGAGAGTAAATTTTTTCATCTATGAGCTCTCATTGGGGTTAGGGTTGTTCCACCTTCTTCTTCTTCCTATGGAGGTTCAACAATATGCACTTAGGTACCTCATCATACTTTCAATATCGGGACCCAAATCTCATCTCACCTAAGCTATGCTAAATGGGGAGTGTTAGTATAGTGCTTTTTCCCATTGGGTTTTGCCTACATGGTCGTATAACCATTCTATGTTATTTAAGATTCCTTAGGTTAGTCATAAAGGGTCCATAAAATAATTATATTTTAATGTAATTATTTAATTAGGAAAATTAGGGGCTTCCTCATATTTCCCTAATTTTCTCTATATGTACCCCACTTTTCCTTTTTGAAAGGTAGAGCGATTAATGAAAACATTTTCCTTTTCTTGGAATCACGTGTTTTTGGAACTCTCACACTACCTCATAGGATTCAATATTGATTGCATAAAATTTGTTTAGAGATCTTGGCACACTCTTTCAATATGAATGAGAACCAACTCAAATTACAATATTTTCAAGCACCAACTTGCAAGAGCACCAAACCCTTTGCTTAGCACCAACACAATAAATATTTGTGAGAACCAATCCACAAGAGCACCAACCACTGTGTTGAGCACCAACACAACAAATATTCATGAACACCAACCCATATTGTGTATACCACACAACTATCTCTCAATGTTGATTTCTTAACAAACAATAACAAATTACAATATCTCTTTCTTTCTTTCCTTTGCTCTTCTAAGATAGATATGCCAATTACAAACCATGCTATCTTTCACATATTATAAATGGATTCCCAAGCCTTTATTTATATCTTACCAAATGACCTTTGGCATTCACCCTTTATGACCCTTCAATCCTCATGGAAAATGGTGACACATTTTTATGACCCTTCAAATCTTTGTATTTGAAAAGTCACAAGGTGACCCTTCATAAGTAAATGCATCCTTTCCCCTTTTATCTTTATCTTGGTGACTTTTTGTATCCCTCAAAGTGTCCCTTCATGAGAAATTATACCCTTTCTCTTTTGTCTTTACTTGGTGACTCTTGGAATTCCTTAAGATGACTCTTCATAGGAAAATGCATCTAATTCCTCTTTTGTCTTTACTACATGACTCTTTGACTTCTCCATGGGCCCTTCTTTTGAATTTATGCAACCAAAAATATATTCGTTAATATTAAATAAATGTCAACAAACTTTAGCCAAAATATGAACATTAAAAACATATTTAGACAATAAATTTTAGGGGGGCTTTATCACCAAATATAGACCTTTGACATCAATAACAATATTTCTAACAAGAAATACACAAGTGTTATATACTAGTGAATATTGATAGAGTAATCTATGTAAGCTAGTAAGTAATGTACATCATCATGATAGCTAGAATGTGTAGTGTAGGAAAGACATAACCTAGATGGTGTAGTCTTGTAGAAGATGCCCCAAGTGGGTAGATATGTCTATGTGTGTCTCAAATGTAGAATTAGGATGCCCCTTCAATGGATAGAGTGAAGCAATTAAAGATTTGGATGTCACTGCACACACTCAAAAAAGATCAAGTGAATCATGATAATGTAGATAAATTGACAAACAATAACATAAAACAACAAATGTAAATCTAGCATGGTAGTCAAAATGTAAAACATGGATAATGCATACAATTGAAATGTTTTTGTGTTTTTGAATTATTTTAATGTTTTTGGATTTTAAAAATTTGTATTGTTTTTGGTATTTTTAGTATAAGCTATGTAAAAGTAAGCAAAAATAAACTATGTACAAGCAATTGAAAAGAAACTATATACAATCAAGATTGAGAAAAAATGATAGTAATCAATGAGTCTCATGAGAGACTCCCTATCATGGTATCGTATATCAAGGAGAGGGATCATGCATAATCATGAAACACGATGGAAGGGTCGAGACTATGGCTCTGAAAGTTGTGTATGCTATAAATTCTCTAAAATCTCTATAGTGGAAAATAATTGTGGGGTCCCCTTGTAACTTTGAGAAGTGGATGCAACTATAGGGCTCTTAGGGACCCATCTAGTGGTAGGAGAAGATTTTTGAACATGTTCTCTATGTGTAGAGGCATGAGACCTCAATGATACTACCCTGGGTGTGAACACTATGGCTAGAAGCTATCTAGAATCTTAAAATTGTGGTTGCTTTAAAAGAGGCATCTATGGATGTGTATGAACTCGCTATGATATCAAGGAAGACCTCGACTATGTCTAGATCTAAACTGGATAAAGAACTGTAACTGGTGAAGAAGCTAAAACTGGTGACTATAAAGTAAGAGATAGCTCTGAAGTGGGGAGTGGTAACTCATATGGATCTTCACCATCTATAACAACCTAATTAATGTGAATGAATTTCATGCATCTATGAACTATAGAAGATACTACTCAAAGTTTATGAATCCATGGTTAACCAAATAACATATAAAAAACTCTTGCATTAGGAATAATAGTAAATGGTGTGTCCACATATGTTGGACCAAACTATATAGAAAGTATAATTTCACCCAATGAACTTTGTATTTGCCCATTGAATTTTCTGATAACTATGTTTGTTAGGGTAATATCCTACTCTGAATATCCCAAATATTGTAGTAATGTCATAGTGCACATGTTCATACTAGATCCGTTTTATATGAGAACACTATGAATGGGATGATGATTAATGTAAGCTCTGATAAAGAGTGCATGGTAATCTAAATCATCCTTAACTATGTCCTACTCTAAGAAGGAGATGAAAGGTCTAGTTGGAACTCTAGAATTGTACACACCAATCATATTGCTTAAAATATGTGTCTCAACTGAAGGTACTTGATATGTAACTAGTGGAATATGTGCATGATATGCATGGTGAACACTTGATGTATCCCCTATTCTTATTTATAATGCTATGGAAAAGGATCTGAGAAGATTTTCAAAGCTTTGTCTTGTGTTTTCTTTACCTAAGGAGGCTTACTTGGAGTGCCAAGATCCATAACATTTCCATTTATCAAGTCCTGTATCTTGTGTTTCAAACTAATGCATCTATTTGTTGTGTGGCTTAGTGCCCTATGAAAATTGCAAAATTCTAATCATATCCCTGTGGAAGAGGTTTTTTTTGATCAACTTCCTGAATAAGAGGGAGAGAAATGATATTACATTCTAATAACTATTGTAAGACTCTGGCTAGAGATATTGGTAGATTGGTAAAAGTTCACTAAGGAGGAGCTGTTAAAACCACTCATTGAGGGGGCTTTAAAGCTACATTAACTATAAGTTGATTTTGACTTTTGCTATCATTGACCTTTAGTTTATATGGGACTATACTATTACTCTTATTTGTTATTTTAGATATTCTTATGTACTTGAGTTTGTATATTGAAATTAGTTTAACTTCCCTTTCTTTTGGTGTATGACATAACTCAATGAAGGAAGATAATCTTTTGAACATTACTGACTCATGCAAAGCTAACAAAAGACTCTATATGAAGAGATATTGTAACTCTTGATCGATCATGGGGCTAGTCATCTTAGCCAAAATAGTCTTATATCAAAGAACATAATTTTTGAAATTCTCATTTGACCTTTGTTTTTATTGTACAACTTGGGCATAGGAAACCTTATCACCAATGTTAATGCTGAAATGAGCTAGAAACATGTCAGCTAAAGGATTGAATGCATTGAACTAATTTGGTAGACTATAAAACTATTGTAAAACATAATCCTTTAGACTTTATGTAAATATCTTGGTTCATAGCCAAACATTTGGCACATAGTCTAAGCATGATGCATGAAAATCTCTCAAGTGTGTCTCTAGATCACCCTTGCCATCATATAGAGTGAGCTTGGGTTGAACAAAAATTGGTGACAAGGGTGTAGAAATAATATGACATGCCAATGGTGTATGAAGTAGAACAAAAGAATCCAAATCTTGTGTTGGTCTATAAGTACCTTGCTCAAGATGTAACACCTTGGATTGAAGAGATTTTATCTCTTGCACAAAGGTAGTCACATCAGGAGACAAAGATGTACTAGTCATAATTGGTGGTGCCTCATAAGAAGGTTGGGTTGCTATAAGGGGTTGTTGAAACATAGTTGCCCTCGTAGTGTCATGTGCAACTAGTTGCTCTGTGGTTTGAGAGGATTGACCATTATTTGTTTTTTTTTCTCTTCTTGTAGTATTTAAATCATATCATCTTACATGTCAAGGTGTTTATTTAAGAGTTATTGAAGTTCCCTTTTATTACTTTCATCAAAACTAGTGTATTGGGCCATTGTTGAAGTAGGAAAATAAATTGAAAATTTATTGAATTTTTTGTAATAAGCAAAGTGATATGGAAGGAAAGTACTAAATATAAGAAATGTAAACTCCTAAAAACAACAAACTAGAGAATGTATAAAAAATATATGAAGCTCAAAAACATCTAAGGTGATACCTTAAAAGCATGGGACTTAGTATATGCAACTAGGGTTTTGAAAATGATATTTAAAAAAAATTACTATGGAATTTTTAAAAATTAATGTGAATTTTTTATTTAAATATGCAGGTAAAAAATTAGAAAGTATTGGAAAAATTTTGATTTAAAGAGGCCTAGTAAATGTAATTAAGGTTTGTAAGAAAATGATTTTTTTAAAAAAATACTGTAGATTTTTAAAAATTAATGTAAATTTTTTATTTAAATATGTAAGTAAAAAATCAAAAAAATATTTCTAAAATTAGCAAGAAATTTTCCCTAGGGTCTCTAGGGTTTTTGGGCACAAAAGGACATAGTAAATTCAACTAGGGTTTGGAAGAAAATGATTTTTAAAATTACTAAGGTAAATTTAAAAAGTAAATATGAATTTTTGATTTAAAATATGCATAAAAAATCAAATAATTATTGGAAAAATTAGCAAGGAATTTATCCTAGGGTTTTTATACGCAAACAAAGTAAGTCAAGTTCACCAAATGATTTAACTTTTTTGGGAATATTAGAGTTTTATCCTAATTTAGTTAAAGGTTTGGAATAATAAATCAATAAATAATATTAAAATAATTATAGTACTAATTTTTATAATTTATTTGACTTTCGTAGCTTTCTAAAAATAGTAATGAAAGAGGAAAAATGCAACTTAACTTAAAACTGGACTGAGATGGCTAAGATAGAGGCTAAAACTGGCTATGTAGGACTGGGGTAGTGTCATGAATCTGGATCTAGATTTTATTTAGTCAAAGGACAAAAGTGTCAAAATAGGACACTTCAAAGTTTGGTGCTATAGTCCAGGTTTTGTTGCTGTTGTCTAAACTAATCAAAAAGATCTAAGTTTTTTGGGTTTTGTCTGCTATCCTTGTGTGATTTTGTCTATGAAATTTTGAATTATAAATGTTAATGGAGCTCTTTTTAGAGTTGAATAAATTTTGAATAACTAGACCTTCATTATGATTGATAAAACTTGAGAAAGAGGGGGGTTTAGTGTGTGTAAGATGCACTAAATGTTTATCTACACCCCTTGTGTGGGCACACTGCCTCAATACCAATACTCCAAAGAGGGATTAAGCCATATGTAGTTCTCTTACTTAATGCGTTTTTTGTAATAGTGTTATAAAAATGCAAAAATACTAAATTGAGAGTGCTTGAGGTGGTTAGGGACTGGTGTGAGGGTTTGAATATGCTAGTAGCTATATTGGATGGTTGTATGTAGAGAATAGGGTAATTTACCTTAGTGGTCTTGCTTGTATTATTGTTTGCTTTTGTAATATTTGCCAACCCTTTCTAAATGAAATTTGAATGGGATTTTATAAATATCTATTGGTTATAGGTTAAATGTATTTGCACTACGCTGACATAATGAGGAATAATAATTAGAAGGAAATGATCATTTGGAATCAAAATGTGATTGGATAGGAGCATCTAAAATGGGACACCCTAGGGTCTGATGTATAGTCTAACCCCATGTATCCTATTCTACAAACTCAAGACTTGAGGGGATAGAATTAACATGGAAAATGTAGCTTGGCTAATCTAGAATCAGGTTTTAGAAGTCTATAGATGACCGGTTATAAGCAAAAGGGTGTCTGAAAGGGTTATCAGAGCATGCAAGAGGGTCTAATGGATTGGGTGTCGTAAGATACACTCAAGCTACCAATTTAGACATTTTATATGACTACAAATAGATAGGTTGTGTATCAATTTTTCTTTTTTATCCTTACATACCAAAACAATATCTTATGAAACACCTTGGCCAAGGGAGAGATTGAGGATCGACGGTTTCATCTTCAAAGGTAACTATTCTTAACTTTAGTCCTCCTTTGTAAGAGTAGATAGATAATGCAATTATGATTCTCTTTTATACATTAGGATTTTGTATACATTGACATGAGTATATGTCTTTTATGCATATTTAGTTTAGTTTGTTTTGTTGCAAACCCACACTTTATGCCATAAGCTTTCGTGAGCACTAGATTAGATTTACTTTCTTGTTATTAGAATAAGTGAAATATCAAAACCTAGGACCCCCTTAGGGTTATTACATGACTGTGTTAGTATAGAGGATTTAAAACCCTCTTTAGCATAATGTATTATGATAAGTGATCCCCTAATCAAGTCAAAATATCCCCATCTTGGTCATGCTCTTGATTAAAAAATGTGTTCCCAATCAGAAATGTAGGTATGCTCTATCTTCTTTGAGCTAGGATTGATTTATAAACATGATGCATTTATGATTGCATACATTCTAGCGAACTTGATGTGAAATAACACTTACAAGATTTATTCACTTATTTCATTATTTTCATCATTATTTTTTATCATTTATTTCTCATACTGGGTCTATTGTATTGGCCCAACTCTAATTTTTATGCATATGTTCATAGGTACAGGCTACTGGATCAATCCAGTCAACCCAGTATAGGTTTTTAGCTTTCTAGACTTCCAATCTAGACTACTAGATCAACATAGTTGACTTAGTATAGTTTTCAAACTTTCAAATATCCTATTTAGCATACTAGGTTGACACCATCAACCTTATTTAGTATAGACACTCAATAATAGGTTCTTGCAGAGCTTGATCGACTTAGTTGACCCAGTTAGTAAGTTTTTAAGCATTCTATAAGGTTCTCTAACAATAATATTCCTTATCTACATCTCTAATCCACCAAGGTTCCTTTTTATCCTTCTATATCTTTCTTTACAATCTTTCCTTTCACAATTTAGAGTCTTCAAAACTGCCCTTGTATAGTCAATTGGATCGACCCTGTCGACCCAGTTATGTATTTTGTGTGCTATCTGGATAACTAAGTTGAATTTACTAGCCCTATTCATTTTTAGACCTTGCTTTCATAGTACAAAATTGACCCTATTGATCTTTTTTTGTATTTTGTGCATACACAATTGACTATATCGACATTATACCTTGTTTTAAAGTTATAATTAACCTTTATATGCTAGTAATTAGCTCACACTTTCATTTATTGTTATTTACATGATTAGAATATATCACATAACTTAATTAGGTCATTTTCAATTAATCATTTAGTTTTATTATTGTTTATGTTATGCACACATGACTAAATCAAAAAATCTAAACAAGAATTTTAACATTTGACTACCCAAGGCCAACCTAATTGGATTTCATCACCAAGGGGAAGCCAACTTGATGTTATGGTCAAGTATAAATAATGGTTAATGGTATATTATAACTAATCACCTAACACCCTTATCAATATGGTGTATGAAGTGAGGGGGTATGCCCCAATACCAAGCTTATATCATTACCACTACAAAATCCTTTCAGTGCAAACTACCTGAAACTATCCTTAGATTGATTTCTAGTTCCATATTTATAACCAACTTCCTATCACATTTAAAAACATCTTATAATAATCTTATAAATATTTAGGATGAGCATTTAGATATTTATTTACTTTCAAAGTTGATTTCTTTCTCTTTGCTCAATTATATTTTGTATTGCAAAAACTTGCATTAGCTAACATCGGTGCAAGGTTTTATGTTGTATGCCTAAATTAGATTGGAAAATAATAATCCAATTGATTTTTCATTTCTTTTTAGTTCTTAATTTTCAATTTTTTTCCAAATTATCTTGTTTTATTTTACATTTTATTATAGGCTTTCTAATTTTCCCTATTTGTTATACTATGTCGACCCAGTCGACCCTGCATATTTTTCTAGCCTCTATTCACTGTACTAGATTGACCCAATCGACCTTGTGCTATTTGTAGACCTTGTTCACTCTTTTTCTAACCTCTGTTCACTATAATGGATTGACCTAGTTGACCTTGTACTATTTATAGACTTTGTTTTTGTGCTAGGTTGACCCAATCGACCCTGTGCTATTTCTATCATTTCTTATTTCCTTGCTTTCTCATATTTTTTCTTTCTCTTCATTATTAAATTTTTGATTGATGACAACACTAAGTTATATTCAATAGACATGATGAATTTTACCAATCCTCATAGGGTTTCCCATAGACAGAATAAGGCTCCTCTCTTGGATGCTAGTAATGATCACTTTACCACTTGCGCAATGAACTACAGGACTCCTAGTACCTAATCATAACTTAATCATCTATCCTAATTATAAGACTAACTTAAATTAGAGTATACCCATGGAATGCTCTTTTTTATCTCTAAATTTCCTCAACATTGATGAATAGATCCCTCTATCATTTACAATCTTATGATTAGTGGTCAATCTAAAGAGCATCATTCACCTACTCCTATATTTTCAACTAGATTTAGGGGTACCAATATATTTGATTCTTATCCTCTTCCTTTGATTATGACCCCTTCTCACATCATGACCTCTTCTTCTCTAACTTCTTCCACCTCCTTACCTAGTATATCCACTAACATGGTAAGTTCTACATCTAGTGGGCCTCTTTAAAGATCCAATATCCTTATTCCTTTTACTAGTTATTTGTTTGCTACCCAAGGTAATAATGATTCTAGTGCTTCTTCCTCTCAACCATTCACTAGTCCATCTTTTTCTACACAAGCAAATTTTTCCACTAGTGCCTCACACTCTCATAGTTCCTCTCAAGCCTCTGTCAACACTAATAGTGGTACACAAGCCACTAATACCAACATGAATTCTAAATCTAATGTTTCTAACTATGATAATCAAACATACCAATTACTATTACAAATAATCAATCAAATGAATAACTTTCAAGCTCATAACACAAATCAAATGATGAGAATGCAAAACCACCTTCTTCATCTTCAATCTCATCCTCAACCAATGGTTTGGGGCACACATAACCAAAATGTTCCCCATCATCCTCTACAATATTCTCAAGGAAATCTCATCCCTCAACCTCCTTAGATCAATAAAACCATTAAGCATCTTCTATTAGGTTGTGGAGCTAAAAGCTTCACCAAGATGCAAACAGGAGAAGTTACAGAGGATGCAGAGTTGCGGGGAGTTGCAGAATCAGTTGTATGGAAACCAGCATCAGTCTAATCAACTGACGTCAGTCAGATGGTAGTGAGGAAGCAACCGGCGTCGATCACCAGTCGGCTGACATCGGTCATGGAGAAGCCGATGTCAGCAGCCTGTGCGAGAATAGGCAGTTTGCATGTTGAGTTCAGAGAGTCTATTTTGAGACTGTTAGTTTGCACGTTGAAGGCTAGTCTTAGTCTTGAGTTGCGTGTCTAATTATTGTAATTAGGTTAGTCTAATTATTGTAAGCATGAGATCTATATATGGAATCATGGGATGTATTGTAAACTTGTAGCTAGTGAGTAAGAGAGCAATAAGCTCCTTCAGAGAGAAGAGAGCAATGGTGCATTCCTCCTAGTGTTGCAGTACCAAGGTGGGTACTGGTTTGGAGAATCAACAGCGTTCTTCGTATGTGTATGATCTTGGTCAGCATGTGTGCATGACTTTCTATAGGAGATCTACAATGGTGAGTAAGGTCTAGTGATTTGTAGGTAGTAGCAGAGAGCAGGAGATCTACTTGGAGTACGATTGTGTACTTGGTGAACTGGCAGCGTGTTATTGACTGGTTGGAGAGGTGAACATCAATTCTATATTGGAGTTGATTGTTGTGACCAAGAGAGAGAGGGAAGAAGGTCTTGAGGTGTGGTGAGCCTTTGAGGTGGAAGAAGAAGTGGCATCTTCTTTATTGTATATTCTTCTGAGTGATTATTAATACAATTGTGTATTGTCTCTCAATTCCTGTGTTGTTTCATATTTCTAGTTACTTATTGATTCTGGTTAAATTCCATGTTTAGTTGCTAATACAAGAAGTAATCATATGTGCTCTAATTGGTAGAGCAAGATCCTGACAAAGTAGGGATCAGAGCATGTTTTTTGTCCCTAGTTCTCTGACAAGTGGTATCAGAGCCTTGGTTGTAGGTTCAAGAGCTGATACCAACAAGTGGTATTAGTGCTTTTGGTTGGGTTGACTAACAGGTGGTTTCAGATTTGGTAGTGTTTTTGATTACAGGTCACTCATAGGGGTTTCAGATTGAGTGGGAGTATAGCAATGGTAGAAGAAAGTAAGCTACGAATGGAGAAACTGAATAGCACGAATGGTCTAATTGATGGAAAGAAAGAGTAGGTAAAAATAGATTGTTGGTCGGTAGAGGATCAATGCGTAGAAGCATATGTTGCAGGTAATATTGCATAGGATGTTCTGGATAAAGTAGAATCTTTGTTTACATATTCTTTTATCTCTTTCCATGCAACCCGAAATAGAGCATCTTTTCATCGGTATGTCTTTGGAGAGATTTATTTAGGGGTTGGAGAGCCTTGTTAGATGATTGACGAAGGGGAAGTGAAGCTGAAATTGTAGATGGATGACACACAGTTGTTGAAGGAAGTCATGTAGGTACCAGTCTTGGAGATGAGTCTAATTTCTTCAAGAAATTTGGGTGATGAGAGATGCACTGTAACTCTCATAGCAGATACACTTGAATTAAATGGTGGTAAGAAAGTAGGTATCCTTTATCTATCTACTTATATTACTGATTCACCTTCTATTGTAGAGATGCGGCTTCATGGGCTTGGTCACATATGTAGGAGAATGCAGGTTTTGAAGCAGAAGTTAGATGTTTTTGACAAGCTAAAGAATTGGAAAGCCTTGGTGTTCATGGAGGAGATGACGGACAGAGATCAGGTGTGTGAACTAAATTATTCTGAGTAGATCAGGGTTGATTTGATTAGGATTTTGATCCATGGAGAGCTTGCGGGTAAAAAGTTATCACTCACAGACGAACACAGGTACCAACGTCGATCAGACAGTAACTAATGTCAGCAAATAAAAGACCGATGTCGGTCATAAATAAACTGACGTTGGTAGGAGGGACACCGGTGTCGGCCAGGGAAATGATGTTGACAGTCAGGGTCAGTACAGGGAGCTGACATCGGTTGGGAGCAGACTAGGAGATGGCCGAGATCGGTCACTGGTACAGATGGTGGGCAGACAACAAGCTGTCAACAAGTCTCAAACGCTCATGTTGAGGTCAGAAAGGGTAAGTGAACCTCATATTTATTTTTCACCTTCTTTATATTGTTTATTGATGGTCAAGAACCAGGAAGATGTGAAGAGGCAATGCAGGTAGAATCTAGATACATTGGGAGCTTGGCATGGATGAGGCGTGTGAGTCCTTGGAGAAGAACCAAATAGGTATTTGTTGGTAGAGTTGTCAGTTGGAAGTAAGCACTAAGAGATGGAATGGATTCCCATTTTAAAGAAGAGAGTGGATGGATATGAGAGACAGAAGGCTATGGAATATGGTCTTGAAGAAGCTACAGGACAGTGGTATAGGTTTGACAGGTGGATGACTAAGCATGGCTTCAGTCAATGTCAATGTAACTATTATGTTTGTCTTACCAGGTGGATGATGATTGCAACATTATCTTGTTACTGTATGTGGGTGATTTGCTAGCTGGTTTGTACATATAGGGATTTGCTGAGCTAAAGGTAAGGTTAGTTCAAAGGTGTGTCATGAAGAATTTGGAGCAGCAAAATTCTTTGGCATAAGAGACATGGAGATTTTATCTCCAGTGGGAGCTGATGTGAAGATGGTGTTGGCGGGGTTCATGATGCAAGATGCAGAATCAGAAAGCACACCAAGGGCTGGACAGTTCAAGCTTAGCTTGAAATAGGGTTTGAAATCACATGAGGTCTAGTGTAGACCTAAGTTTTTCCCAAGCAGTGGGGGTTGTCAAAAAGTATGGAGCCAATTCGGGGAAGGAGTACTGGAGGGCAGTTCAGTGGGACTAGCAGTAGGGATTCTTGTTATGCAGGGTCAAGTTCTTCACTACATGGATATGTAGGTTCGGATGTGGCAAGTTACTTGAATGACAGGTGTAGCATCACAGGTTGTGTGGTGGTTAGTCTTCAGGGTTGATCTTGAAGAGGAATACAAGCCAAGGAATAATTTAGATGGTGTATAGGTACAGGTACAGGTGTAGCTATTTATCTCCAAGTGGGAGATTGTTAGGTTGTGGAGCTAAAAGCTTCACCAAGATGCAAACAGGAGAAGTTATAGAGGATGCAGAGTTGCGGGGAGTTGCAGAATCAGTTGCAGGGAAACCAACGTTGGTCTAATCAACCGATGTTGGTCGGATGGCAGTGAGGAAGCAACCGACATCGATCACCAGTCGACTGACATCGGTCATGGAGAAGCCGATGTCGGCAGCTTGTGCGAGAACAGGCAGTTTGCATGTTGAGTTTAGAGAGTCTATTTTGAGACTGTTAGTTTGCATGTTAAAGGCTAATCTTAGTCTTGAGTTGCGTGTCTAATTATTGTAATTAGGTTAGTCTAATTATTGTAAGCATGAGATCTATATATGGACTCATGGGTTGTATTGTAAACTTGTAGCTAGTGAGTAAGAGAGCAATAAGCTCCTTCAGAGAGAAGAGAGCAATGGTACGTTCCTTCTAGTGTCAAAGTACCAAGGTGGGTACTGGTTTGGAGAATCAGCATGGTTCTTTGTATGTGTATGATCTTGGTCAGCATGTGTGCATGACTTTCTATAGGAGATCTACAATGGTGAGTAAGGTCTAGTGATTTGCAGGTAGCAGCAGAGAGCAGGAGATCTACTTGGAGTATGATTGTGTACTTGGTGAATTGGCAGCGTGTTACTGACTGGTTGGAGAGGTGAACATCAATTCTATATTGGAGTTGATTGTTGTGACCAAGAGAGAGAGAGAATAAGGTCTTGAGGTGTGGCGAGCCTTTGAGGTGGAAGAAGAAGTGGCATCTTCTTTATTGTATATTCTTCTGAGTGATTATTAATACAATTATGTATTGTCTCTCAATTCCTGTGTTGTTTCATATTTCTAGTTACTTATTGATTCTGGTTAAATTATGTGTTTAGTTGCTAATACAAGAAGTAATCATATGTGCTCTAATTGGTAGAGCAAGATCCTAACAAAGTAGGGATCAGAGCATGTTTATTGTTCTTGGTTCCCTGACATCTTCAGAATGAGCATCTTACTACTCAAATTACTAACATTGATATAGGAGGTATCACACCTACAATTTGTTATAATGGATTAACTGATCCTACCCTTCATCTTAAAACATTTAGAAATATCTATAAGGATGGGTCAAATTGAACGCTTTTTCCACTACCAACTATTGGCCAAAACCCTCGCAAGTGATGCCTTGGATTGGTATAATCAACTTAGAACTCATTCTATTGCTAGTTTGAAAGATTTAGTGAATGATTTAGTTCAAGAATTACAAACTAATGATCTTATTGAAAACACTTTGGCCCACTTAATAAATTGTAAACAACTCAAAAATGAAACTGCGTAGGCTTTTGTTAAAAGGTGGAAAACTTTATCAAACAAGTGTGAACATAACATGGCCGATGATAACCTTTTCAATCTTTTTACCAAGTTATAATATCAGGTCCACATTATCTCTCCACATAATTTGGAGGAGGTTATTGACCAAGCTAAACATCAAGATTTCCTAATGCATCAATTCAAGCCACCCCGACCTTATATGTGTCCTCATCTCTTACTTTAGAATAAAAATTGTAATGCTACTAATGATGGTGTCATGGACTCTTATGACACCATTCTTGCTGTTCAAGATATCATTCCCAACCAATCTTTGGAACCATCTCCCCCTTGTCAACAACATACCAATCCTCACTTATCATCACCTAACAACAATAACCTTCACAAAAATCTATATTCAATTGAATTGCTTAAGCTTCTACCTAGGCCTCTTCCAAGAGAACTTGACCGTGTCTATCTTATGAAATCCTAGTATGATCCTAACAAGTTTTGTTGGTTTCATGATATTTGGGTTCATTCTCATGAGACTTGTAGATAACTTCATAATTTAGCAATGTATTTTCTTCTCAGTCCTAATTTTGATCATGATTCTATCATCCAAAGGCAACAACAATCCTATGAAATTGATTTTAAGGATTATAAAACACATGATAAATATCAAGCCTTAAATCAAGCTAATGCTCATTTAGCTATCTACAAAGACCCTCTTCCTAATCATCAACCTATTCAAGATAACCAAGATAAGCCCAACCTTTCCACCAATAATATAGAAAGTCTTGTTGACCCCACTTTTAAAGAAAATGTGGTTAGCATGACTAATATGCAAATGGTGGTGGCTTTCATTTATTTAAACCTATCCACACTCCTCCATCTCAAATTTATTATGTTATCCAAGATTCTTCCCTAACTGATTTAAATGAGTTGGGGAAATATGACCTTATAACTTTTGACAATCCTATTTCTGATTTTCCCTTGGATAACACCTCCCATTCTATTTCAACCACCATTCCTTCATCTTCCAACATTAATGAAAGTAAAGATTCTATTAAAATTTCTTCTACCATTTCTCAAAATCAACCTAAACCAACTAATTCATCTTCACAACATGATTTACAACCTTGTTTTAAGACTTCTACTTTTCATCAACAAAAATTCCAATGTATTTCAGAACCTCTTTCCGAGGACCTTCTTAACCACTATGCACCTATTTATAACAACCTTCTTGTGGGTTATGATGAATGGGATCCCATCATGGAGATCACCAATCTCCCATGCCATATAAACAATAATGTGAAGAGATGTTTATCAATGTTGAAAAAACTATATAAACTTTTGTTTCCTTAAGATATCATATAGCCTTTATGATTACTAATGATATTTTTCTTCGTGTAGATGATCCTCCCTTATTTATTAGTGTTCAAATATGTGATATCCAAGTTAAGAATGCATTGATTGACAAAATTTATGGTACTTGTGTTTCTTCTCTTGACTTTATAAAAATCCTTAGATATTTAGAATGCAATATCAAGTCCACACGTAATATTTGTCAAGGATATTATAAAAGGTAAATGCTTCCTCTAGGTTATGTGTGGCTTCTTATTAATATCTCACCTATCACCATTCACGTGAAGGTGATGATGTTTAAATTTTCCATTATAACATCTTTCTTGGTAGGCCATTGACTCACCATATGATAGATATTGCTTCTTTTTACTACCAATGCATTAAATTCACTCATAATTCCATGAGTCTCAACATCTTAAATTTATTGTTAACTCAATTAAAGGTTACAATGGTCATCCTAAACTCATTGGAAACATTCCTCCAAACCTCTTAGATTCTGATGATGATGAGCCTGATGAGATTAACCTAAAAATTAAAACTTCCTATCTCTCACCTCACCTCATCTCCCATCTTCCTGCTTCTTTATAGCCTAATTCTCACCAACCTCCTTGTGATGACATTCCTATAGTATTGACCAAGACTCAGCATTATATTCACCAAACTTCCTTGGATGACAAGGTCATTGCTACCTACATTATTGACCTTCACACTCTAGATTATGATGATGGTTATTCCTTAAATGATCCATTTTTAGTTGGTCTTGTCTAGGCCTGTGGTACTAAGATTACCCATAACCATTCTTATTTACTTGAGTCTTTTCCTGTATCTTTACATTTTCCTTCATTTATAGTTCCTAATTTTGGTATTTTTACTCTTTATTGTAGGGTACAAGTAGTGCCAACACCTCTAGTTTCTAAGGAGCCTCATAGGAGTATGCTCACAGATCATACTATGATTGGGCCTTACCACTTTGCTAGGTACCCTAACCACCATAGTTGGTTTACCCTTGAGATTAGTGAGACTCTTTTTAGACCTTATATAGATCCCACTCCTCCCTCAGTGGAACTTGAATAAAAACCCATTACTATTCCTACTATATTTGAGCCTGTTCTTGCTTCTACTATTGCTGAGTCTACCCCTACCTCTTATCCCATTGCTCCTTTTATTGAGCCTAGTTCCATTTCTCCTCCATCACCACCTTCCCTTGGTGATGGTTTGATTCTTTTGCCTAATATGGATTTGTTTCCCACCAAATGGGTCAACGAGTCTTCTCCAACTTATTCCACTCCTATTACACCTCCTTCTATGAGTGCTTCTCCTAAGACCACTCATAAGTGTATCTTTTGCTTCCATGGGATAGATAATCATTCTTCTACCCACTATCACCAGTTGTGATAATATATCGATACTTTACATCCTTATTCTCTATTCTCAGATAAAGCCAAGCCTCCCCCACAGGTTCTACCTGAATATATACCTAAGTATGGTGAGGTATATTATCTATGGCACTAATATGACACTCATCACACTAACCATTACCACATCATCCAACATCTCAAGAATCATTTTCTAGCTATTCCTCGACCTTATTCTATTCTTCCCATAGGTCATTCCTACAAGAAGGCTCCTACCTCTCCCATGGCTCCACCACCTATGATTCCATAATCTCTTATGGTCCCTTTATCATATTTTGTGCCTCCACCCATGATTCCTTTACCTATGGATCTTCCCTCACCTATGGATTTTTTCCCACCAGTGATTCCTACATCTCCATAGAGATCACTCCCATGCATTCTCCTAAGTATCCTTTTCTTGATTTCCCTCCTCAACACAATCCATCAAGTATTCCTAATTTTTAAGTGGAATAGATTAGAAGATAAGTATTTTCCTAGTTTTCACTAAAGATTGATGAGATATTAGCAGTAGTTTATATTTAGATCTATAGAGATCTATCCAATATTTTGGATAATGTGTGTGGAAAGATTTATCAGTATTTATGAGCACATGTATGGTGATTTTACATTTACACTTGGATTGGACATGTGCTCCAATCTTATATTTTATCTATTTGATATATCATTTGACACTGTGTCAAATTCATAGTTCTCTTATAGTGATTTTACCTTTTGTATTATATATTGATTATATTGTCATATATATTTACATATGATTGTCTTTATCATTGCTTTCTCTTTCTTTCTTGAGTTTTTATAAAAACTCTCTTCTTATGTCTTCATGATTGTTTTCTCTCTTATCTCTATTTTTCATGGATAATTATCACTGTGACTTGGTTATACTAACTTTGTTCCCTTTCATCATGTTTTCTATTAACATGTGATCAGTTAGAAAATAAGTATCTCATTATACTTTCCTTATACTGATCCACTTTGGATTTCCTTATTTCCCTTTATTTCCTTTTTGTAAACTAAGCATATACATGGTTGAGACTTGAGATCACATGTTGGTTCATTGTTAAGCCTAAGTGTCCTAGTCCATCTTGGTCTTTAGTTACTTAGTTTCCTTTAGTCTTAGCCTAAAGCTCATTTTATTTTTACCACTACATCTCTCATGAATAGTCATTCCAAATCTATATAGAGGAGGAATATTCAAAATCCATAAACATTTAAAAGACAAATCATTTTAAACAAAAAGGCAATGATATAGAAGACAAAAATATTCTTAAAAGTCAAATCACACTAAAAAATGTGATTCAAAACACATCTCTTTCTTCTAGTAAAAGCTCAAACTCCACAATTGTCTTGATGATAGAGTCAAGGTATTTTAGGGTGTGGTAGGATAGTATATTATAAGAGGAGAATAAAAAAGTTCTTTTAGTGCTACCTACTTTATTACGTAAGTACCCAATCTTTGTAGTAGACCAACGACTCTGTAAGGGGTCTTGAAAAATGAGGAACACATCTTGGGAATTTAGGTCCATTTTTACTTTTCCTTATACCCATCTACCTTCATGAGTTGATCTTAGGAGGACACTTATTTGCCTACAAAGCTTTATGTCTATAGTGAACTATTTTGATTTGTACATTGATGGTCATTAGTCACTTAGTGTTTTCTCATGTCCTTAGTATACCTCTTGCCTCCTAAGGTCTTCTCATAAGATTCCTAAGTCTTGATATTTACAGTTCCCTCCCCCTTTTTTTCATTCCTTATATCCCTCATATTTCCTCTTGAGAAATATTTATTTTTCTATTGATCACTCCACTTGGGATCTCATGTGTGAGTTGCATTGTAAGACTATGGATATGACCTGACCTTCCTCACAAATTACCATCATATTACCTTCTTATTATCAACATCCTTTGTTACCTGATTGTCCCAATGATTCCACCTTAGTGGTGTTCCCTTTGTGGAGTTGTAGTGTAAGACCATGGATAGGACTTGGCCCTCCTCATAAAATTTTCCAATAATACAAGTCACAATCAAAATTATATGTGTCAAATATGAGACAGAATGTGATTGATTATGAATTTACATTTCATTAACATACTTCCCAGCTTGATTTAGTATGTTTTATGCTTACTTCATTTTTTTTTTGATTTCATATTCTTATTTTCCAAGTGCATGCAAGAATGCAACCATTTCTTGAATTTTTTATACTTCCCATCTTGATTTAGTGTGATAAATTCTAGACCAATTCTTGAAAATTTTGTATTTCTCTTGTACTTCCCAACATGATTTAGTATGATTGAATGACTCAATTGCTTTGTTTTTATACCATTTTCCCTTTTACGTGACTTCAATTTTATTATTTTATTTTCATACTTATCAACATGATTTAGTGTGATTTTAATTGTTTTAATTTGGTTCCAATCTTTTGTTTGGTTTAAAAATAAATTCCTTTTTACCAATATATTTTACCACCCTCTTTAGTTCTTTATACTCAATCATTTTATTGTTATTAAACATTTCTCAACTTGAAATAGTGTGTAGTACATTTTTGATTAATTATATTTTACCAAGTATTTGTTCTTGTTTATTTTTAACCATGAATGTGTTCTACATAATGATAGAAAATAAACCTCAACTCATATATTTCCTATAACATATACAAAAATAGAAATCTAAATACATGTGCTAGAAATAAATATATCCAAACATAACCAATGAAAACCATGATAAAAATAACATACACAATCAGCATCAATATGCCAAATTGATCCACCATATATATATCTTGAGTTTTGATATAACAAGTACAACCATATGGCTATGCCCCATCCCATCTATCTTGTGGCGTAGCCATGCTGCCTGTCATCTTCTCACCATCATAGCTCGTTTGGTCTCTTAGAGCTCTTTTTTCCTATCCTTCACAAGTCAAAATAACAAATAACTTTTCTTTATCCCTATTTCAAAACACTTTTTAGCAATTCAAAATTTTCAATTATTTTCAAGCAGAATCATTATTTTGCTTATATCTTTGTTTCTATTCATCCATTTTTTGAACCACAAGATACATTGGAATCGTGATGACATAGAGAAGATTTTCCACTATCATATGCATATACTCTATTTTTTTATTTTTGGCTATTTTTTTCACTAACTTCTATAGGTTCACCTAGTGTTCTTCAAATTGGATGCCTTCACTTTCTCTTGCAGTCTACTTCTTTATCTAAAACACTAAGTTAAGTAAAGGTATGTGTTTTTCAATTCTGTACTTTCCTTTATATTATTTACTACTTAATTCACTTTACTTAACATCAACAATATGTGTTATCATGTTCTATTCCTAAAGCACCATCTTGAGTTGCACTTACATGACACATGATGAGATTTGAGTAGGTCATATGTATACACAATATTTTTAAAATTTTATCACTTACTGATTCATAAACCAACACTGAATTCCATCCAAAAATTTTAATTTAGATAATTTTTAGGAAAAATATTAATTATATTGAAATTAATCCACACAATGATCAACTTAAATGAAAAGCAATGCAAGAATACCAACCACATTGCATAGGAGTTGATTACAAAGTTCGACAATGCCTACATCTCCAAGTTCACTAAATAGCTAAAATGATTCATTATAAAATGTCTACAAGTAGATGGCAACCATTACATAACAGTAATGAATCCAAGTGTTATGGACCTTTGAATAATCTTGAAATCAACATATAGATTCTTCACCTTCCCAAAACACACCTCTAGATGTCTTCTACTCAAAATATCACTTACAAATATAAAAAATGGTAAAAAAATGCCTCAAATATATACTCTTTGTATACCTCTAATACCATCTTAAAAACTAGAATATTTCACTAGTTTACCTTGAAGGCCAAACAAAACTCTAGATGCCTCAAATCTGAGCAAGAGTAGAAATAGATCCTTATGCCTTAACATAATAGACTACTTTTGAGGCTTTACAAGTTCTTCATAGTTATTCAAAATGCAAAATGACCAACTACTTCCTTGGAGAAAAATAATATCAATCCCTTTTTGGACTTTTCCCCAATTCTACTCCAAACTCCTTCTGCAAGATGCATAAGCTCTTATAGCTTATAACTTTGGCTGTTAAAATATTCAAATGAATTCCAAATACAAATTTGAGCACTTCATATAGTGGTTCCACCTTGTAGCCCAAGTGGTGAGACCTTATCCCTTTTACATGGGAGGTTCATGGTTTGATCCACATCCTCTACACTTTTGGTGGGCATGTTAATCTTATATCCCACATTGGAAAGTGGGGAAGCTTTGTGGATATTAATATATCATGAAGTTTAAGGTTTAACATGCCAAGTATTTGGCATTGGCATAGATTTCATGAGTTTATGGAGGCATGTGATAAGTTTGGACATGGCATGTGGTTATCATATGGGATGTTGAGGCATGTACATGGAAATTAAGGCATGGAACATAGGGTTACGTGGTTTCACATGGATATAACATGAATGGAACATTGAAACTATGTGGCATGTGGATTTACAGGAAAAATATAATATGGTTTGTTTGGAACATTTAGGAAATAAAACTGGATGGTGGAAATCCATGCGGTGGTTTGAAGACCCACCACATAGTTGAATCTCACCATGCCACTTGTCAACTTCTCGCCATGCCACTTGTCGACCACTCATCATGCCACTTATCGAAATCCAAATGGATGTTCCATTCAAAATCCAATTTTTCTTATCGATTGTCAAAGATAACCTATCAAAGCTAAATGATTAAAACCCACTATATTTTTTTGTATGAATTGACTGCCACATGTCACATTCTTACTAGTCCAGATTTACCATGTCATCTTATTTACCAGGTTTGACCATAACTTTTATCGGTCATATCTTTTGCATACGGACTCTATTTCATGAATCGTAAATTGTGTCAAAAATATCATGATGAGATCTATGCCATGGAACTATTATTATATCATTCTATAATGGTCAATATCTATATTTTGACTAATTTTGATTAGCATGATTAGAACTTTGACCATCTACACAAGGAGCATATGAGCTCCATTTTCTATGTTCTACATACCATTGGAAAGGTCTTAGCAGGATCTATGTAATGGTGTAAGTTTTGATCTTCTTTAAGACCCTTTTTTAATTGACCTCCAGAGCAATTATTGACACTTTGTATCTTGCAAGAACCCATTGATTCTGAATTTCTCTGTGTACACACCTTAACGGGTGTATCAAGAAAGGGGTAGGTAGACCATTGGTGCTTCATTTTGGGTGAATATTTTGTCATCAACTAACTGATGACAAAATGGCTACATCAACCATAGCATAAGGAGATTTATACAGCAAAATGGGTGTGGTGACCACAGCTAGAATGAGACAAATCTCTCCTCTTAGCAAGGGGAGGTTTATATATATATATACATATATATATATATACATACATATATATATATATATACATACATATATATATATATATACATACATATATATATATACATACATATATATATATACATACATACATACATACATATATAAGTTGAAAATAGACACAGGGTGAAGTCATACCATCCATCTCTCTTTTTTCAAAGATGATATTCATAGAACAAAGGAGAATTCTGGTGTAATTATTGAAGGCATTTCTCATCTTTCAAAAATGGTATTCAGCAAACAGAAGGAATCCTTCTTGGGTAGTAACAAGATCCACAAGAAACCCACAAAAGCAAAAAGTCTTTCATTGTTTCTCTTACTGATAGGACCAAAAACACTTCAGAATGAAGTGTAGCCCAAATCTCCACTGCATACTACAATAGAGTGAAGTATTATGAAGGATAAGGAGAGCTCAAAGTCTCTCTAGTATCCTTTACAAAAAAACATAGACTGAAGACAATTATGGTAGCACAAAGTCTCTCACAGTTGGCTTCAGGACACGTTCTAGCTTATTTCCACTTGTTCTACTTATTTAATTAAATGGACAAGACTATATTTAGGAAAAAGACATAAGAATGATTTCCTAGATAACACAAGCTATTTCAACACAAAGTTTGAAAGGTCAATTGCTTTCTCATTCGCTTAACAAAATATGATTAACAGTATGAGCTCAAAGTCTCCGGAATGCCTTTCAATTTGGGTAGAGCTTTTCTTCTAATAATAGAGAGATCCCCTTCTCTACAAAATGAGAGATTACAATATATCACATCCAAAGAAAGACTTGGGAGCTTGTTTTCATGAAATGGCCCATGCTGCATTGAATGCATTGAATATTCTATGAAAGGGCCATGCTAGAACATGTTATTAGCCTTAACTTTGATATTATAAATCATCTCAAATATCTTCTCCTAAGCATGGGTTTCCTGGTCTTCTTTATGATGCTTACACGGCTGTCCATTCACCTTTACTTAATAAAAAAAAAAAGCTGTGCCATTGAATGTTTGTGTTCTCTAAGGTCCACCTGGTGGACTATTCCACCTACTGGAATAACTCTTCTACATATATTTCTAGATTTTTTGTAGTCATTCCCTCTTTCCTTGCTATATTTTATCTCTACCTGGTGATCTAAGCTCTTAGGGCTATCTTCTCGCTTTCTACTGGTGCCTTTGACTCATTTCTTGGCTAGTCATTGAGTTTGTTCTCAGGTCTGCGTTCCTTTTTTGAAAATCAAAGATTATTCCATCACCTTGAATTTGATATCCATGGGGACCTCACTGGTCACTTAAACCACTTTGAACCTTGAACCTTGAACTCTTTTGGTTCAATGGTTCAAAGTTCAATGGTTTGGTGATTTAATGTTTTGTAAAGGGCCGTGTTCACTTAGTTTTCTTTTGTGCACTCAAGGTGTCATTAAACCAATTCTTTAAACCATTTGGTTGAACCTTTTTTTGGAATCTTCTACTTCATCTATTCACTTGAAGCTTCTGCTTGAACTTTAAACTTTTTAACCCTTCAAACTCATTGAACCTGTTGAACCTTTCAAAGTTCAATGGTTCAATGGTCCAATCTAACTCTTTAAATCCATTGAAGATTTAAACTCATTGAAACTTTAAACCTTTTAGAGGTCGGGTTCAATGGTTCATTCCAATTCTTTGAACCCCACTGTTAAGTCTTTTGATTGAACCTCGGCATTGAATCATCCTCAAAACACTTAGGAAATGCATTAAGTATTTTGAACTTCCCTTTGAGAAAGCTCGCCTGTTGAACCTATAATTTCCTTAGCTGAAAAGGCTTGACTTATTTGAAAAACTTAACTACTTAGAACATTTTTTGATAAAGAAAGAGTGAATTTTGGCCTATAGGACTAAAATGGTCAGCATGTTGTCCACAAAAGCAAGTGATAGATTTTGGGAACAATAGCTGGCTCCAGTTGGGGAACTTCCATCGATTGAAATTTTTAAACAATCAAAGGGAGTGGAATCTAGACTCTAAGTGCCTTCATATATGCCATTGGGCTATAGAGTCATGCTTACCCAAAAATAAAGGTGCCAAAAACAAATAAAAAACACAAAACAAAGAAAGACTATACATATGTACAATTGGACTTATCTGAGACTTCAAGGATTGAAGTGATTCAGATGCTACCCACTGTGAGGTAGTGAAAATGGCATTTCATCTTGATATTTTAGCAAAAATTTATTTTCACCATTTAATCAATGAATGGCAAATGGGCCTCTCCATAAGGAATCCAATTTTCCATGAATTCCTTTTGGTTCTCTCCTCTTGTCCTGCAACAAGACTTGATCTCCAATCCAAAATTCATGAATCCTCACTTTCTAGTCAAAGAGTCTCTTTACTAGACTTTGATGTGTAGCAATACGATCCACCACCATAGTTCGTTGCTCATTTAGTTTAGTCAAGCACATGATCCTCTTGCTGATGGAACTTTCAAAAGTTGAATCTTGTACTGCCTTTGCCAACTTCAATGCTTGTAATTCTAGGGTGATTGGTATCTCTGCATTTAAAGCATACAAAAATTGGAATGGGGACATACCTATCACCCTTTTGGGTGTAATCCTATCTAACCATAAAGCATCAAGCAATGCTTTATGCTAGGTTTTCTGATTATTATCTACCAGCTTCCTGATAATGGTCACCAAGTTCTTGTTTCTTGATTCTACTTGACCATTTCCTTGCGAATAATAGTCATAAGAGTGGGAGAGGATAATCCCATAATAGTAGTAGAACTGGGTAACCTCATGAGAAGAGAAATAGGTTGCACTATCTGTTACAATCTTGGTTGGGAATCCAAACTTGAAAATAATATTTTCCTTGAGGAAATTACATACCACTTCTGAAGTAGCATGCTTGACTTGAATGGCTTCGACCCACTTGGTAAAGTAGTCTATGGCTGTGAGAACATATTCATGTCCAACACTCAATGATGGGTTTACAATGCCAATGAAATCAATTTGCCATTGCTGAAAAGGCTCTTTAATTACCATAGGCTTGAGAGGTAGCACGACCAACTTGGGTTTTCCAACAAACTATTGACACAGTTCACATCTACGTACCCAAGTGTATAAATCTTGAAATAGAGTAGTCCAATAGTACCTAGGTCATAAAATCTTATGGGAAGTCACGGGTGCAAAAAAATATCCTCCACAAGCTAAATTGTGGAAGGACTCCAAAAGTTTGCTCTGCTGCACTTTATCCACGTAGGGAAGGAATACCCCATCAAGGTTCCTCTTGTACAAACCGTTGTCCCACAGGACAAAGTTGGTAGCTTTCAACTTAATGATCCTCTTTTCTTTATGAGATAGGTGAGCAGGACACTCACCATAGGTAAGGAAATGAGAAATATTTGAATACCACTCATTCATAGTGGTGACAAAGAGAATTTTAGAAATGCCTTCAACCTCTATTTCTTCATGCCTTGCTTCTTCTGGTATGTTATTAGTAATTAATTGGCAGAGACCTCTTCCCTGCACAAGCTTCGTAGGTTTGATAACAAGATCAAACTTCTAGATTTTGGCAATCTAATTGCCCCTTTTAGTTCCAAACTCCTGTTGAGTTATAATGGACTTTACTATTGTATTAGGAACTAGAGCAACAATGTGTGAGTTCAAGATGTAAAAATGGAAGTGTTTTACCACCTTTACCATAGCATAAGCATGCTTCTCCATGTTTGAAGACTTCAACTCATGATATTTGAGAGGATAACTAATGAAAGATATGGGGGACTCCACACCTTCTTTGTTTTACTAAACCAAAATGGTTGAAAGCATGTGTTCAGAGGCATAGCTATATATTAAAAAATCTTTGGTGTAATCAGGACAAACTAGGATTAGGGCATGGGCGATAGCTTCCGTGCCTTCTTCAGTCTAGTTGAAAGTAGCTTTATCCTTCATCATATTGACAATGTGGTGAGTCTTCTCTAAAAATTTAGGAATGAATCTTCGTAGAAAATTCACCTTTCCAAAAAAAGAATGAACTGTAGTCTTGCTGGCAGGAAGAGCAAGCTCTTGGATGGATTTGACTCTTTTTGGGTCAATATTTATGCCTTCTTAGGACACAATGTGACTGAGAAGTTTACCATTTATAACCCCAAAAATTAACTTCTTGGGATTAAGAGAAATGCAATTTTTCCAGCATCACTCCAACACTTGTTGTAGATGATGCACATGACCAGGAAGATGTTTAGAAAAAAATTGTCAAGTCATCAAGGTATACCACAATGAACTTCTCCATTTCATTTCTAAAGGTAAGATCCATCACTCTCTGGAAGGTGGGACCAACATTGATCAAGCCAAAAGGCATTATGTGATATGCAAAGGTGCCCCAAGGTGTAGTGAAAGCGGTCTTATGTTGGTTTGCTTCACCAACTTCCACTTGATTATATCTTGAAAACCATCTAACATTGATATCATCTATGTGCTAGTCACTATTTGTAGTAGGTGATCCATGATGGCCAGGGGATAGTTGTCTTTTAAATATGACTGATTTAGATTTTTGAAATCAACACACATGTGAATTTCTCTATTCTTCTTTCTCACAGGGACTATGTTTGTAATCTAGGTGGAATGATGGATTGGGAAAATAATTCTTGCATTCAACATTTTTTGTATCTCAGAAAGAATAGTGCCTAATAACCTGGGGTTGTACTACCTTTATTTCTTCTTGTGAGGCAACGGCCCAATCTTGAGAGGAATTTCATGTTGAATTTCTTTAGGCTTTAGAGATTTTAGATCATCATAAGAGTATGCCAAAACATCAATGTAATGGCAAAGCAGGGTAATGAATTTGAGTTTTCCATCAGGAGTGTAACAATTCTTGATGTTGACCATTTTGGAATTATCTTCTGTACTCAAATTTATTTAATCAAAATCCTTGGAGAATTTTGAGTCTATTTGTGGCTTCTTGATACACCTATCATGCTTATCAAATAGTTTCTTAAGATAAACTAATCATTTGGGAATTTTATTCCCTTTGAGCTGAAGGAACTTTTTGCCAATTTTTAAATTTGTTTTGGGAGTTGATTCCCACAGTGGAAATTCACTACCTTCAAAATGAAGCTTCTCAAAGCTATCTATCTATTCCAAAAAATCAATGATTTAGTTGTCACCATTAAATACCTACCAATGGCTAGAATTATTTGGTACACTTGGTCAAAAGACCAGCTTAATAGTGTACTTGTGCTCTTTGAAATCTTGGTGAGGAACCATGAGCGTTACAGAGATGGCCAAAGAATCTACTCGATTATTGAAATCTCTAGGCATGACAGAAATACTAAAACCATAATTTTTTTTAAGACAATCCCACACTAAATTGTGATAATGTCACAATCTTTCATTCTTGGTTTGATACAAATCTCTTACCTGACAAACCACCAACTCAGCATCTCCCTAGGTGTGAAGAAGTTTGACACCTTTATCTTGAGCAGCCTTTAGTTTAAGAAACAAAGATTCATACTCAGTGGTATTGTTAGTGTTTCTAAACTACAACTTGTATGAGTAGGGAAAAATATCTCTTTAAGGAGATATCAAAACAACTCTAGCTCTAGAACCAGTAGAAGAATTGCTACCATCAAATTCAAGAATCCAGACATCATTAGAATCTAATCTTCTATCAGTTTTTTCTTCATTAGAGAGGGAAGATACTTTTTTATCTATACTTCACCCTACCAATTCTTCTGATGTCTTGTCTAATTTTTTTGAATTGTCACCTATTAAACTTTCATCTACTAAAATAAAAACATCTTTAGTAGACAAAAAGTATTTACCCATGCCTGAAGATTCAAATAGAATTTGAGCTTCAGGGGCTAATGTTTGGGTGACAATGTATTTTGATTCCTTCTTATGAAGTAGCCTTTGCATGATGCCTTTGACAAGAATCCTTTTCTCAGATAGGTCCATGCTCAGTTCTCCACCAACATCCTTGCAAAAATTTTGGCCAAGTAGAATGCCATAGGAAGTTGGAATGTCAGCCACTAGGACTATCATTTTAATCCTCTTATCTGGGAAGGCCACAAATGCAAATTGAGCATCTTTGATCTATCCCAAAAGTGGCTCTTATTTATTTTCCATGGAGAAACATCTCCAAAAATTTTTAGTCAGTGTGAACCTGAGAGAGTCTGCCACCTTATCGGGCATCACATTCTCAGAGGTGCCAGAGTCTATTATGTAGTTGCTCAACTTATGACTATTTATCAATAGGGAAACATAGAAAGGTTCTATTTTCCTAAGGGCAACAAGAGAAGTAATGACAATATTGTTTCAGGTAGATGTGTTCTTTGGGGGATCATGAGTTACCTTCAAAATAATTTATCCTATAGGGATGGTTTTGTTCTTGATGCATTCAACTAACCTATCCAACTGCTCAGGGTTGGCTTGTAAGTATTCAAAATCAGACATTTGGATCTTGGTCTTCCTAGTATGGTCAATTATATCAAATGACTGAAAAGAACTAGGAATAGAGGAAGGAAGTCCATCATTCTAGGTTTTATTGGGTGTGGGATTGGTTTGAGAGATTGAAGTAGAAGGTGAAGGATTGCTTGAGGTACTTACTTTTTTATTGCTCATCGGGTCCTTTGATTGGAAAGGTAGAGAAGTCCCTCATTTATCAATTTAAATTGCTGGTCAAGATTCTTCCCCTATTTTTCCTTTATTAGCTTGTTGAGTTGACTAGTTTTGGGACCTGGTAAATACAGTGTATGATCCATCAAACACTTCTCCTTTACTTCTAGCTTCATATTGGTAATTTAGGAAACCAATGTTGGAGTCACCAGCTAATTCTTCTTCACCTTCTATAAAGAGGTTAGTGTCATCTTCTTGGTTCAACTTAGGTTGGAAAGAGAAATCATGTTCAGCTTCAAGATAACCAAATACTAAGTTAGCTAGTGCTACTTCAATGGCAAGCTTCCCTAGTGGGGGAGGAACATGATTTGGTTTCCCTTGATTTATGGTAGCATTGCCTTGATATGACTAGTTGGGAAACATCCTCCTTGGTATATCTTGATAAGGAGTAGGATCAGACATCCCCTGGGCCATTGTTTTTTTAGGGCTAGTAATTCATTTACTAACTTTTGCACCATAGGATCAGTGGTGCCTACAGAGAAATTTTTAGAAGATGAAGAAGATTTATTTCTATTAGGATCTCTTCTTATCTTTCCTAATAAGATAGTATCATCTTCAATCTTAGTGGCCAAAATTTGAGCTATAGAAAGATCTATATGGCCATCCTACCTTAATAATAAACTCACTTCAGGAAGCTAAGAATTGATGAAGAAGCATTTAAGATTTTTAGGTGTCAACTAAGCAATGGTAGGAATCTTGTTCCTCAGCTTGTCAAATTTAGCAATGAAATCTCACATAGGTTCATGAGGATCCTTCTTCATTTACATAATCTAAGCTAATAGGGCATGTGCATCTTCTGCTAGTTTGAATCTAGCCTCAAACTTAACCTTGAGAGCATTCTAGTCAATCACAGTTTGTGCTTGTAGATGATAAAACTAGTATCCTTTACAAAAAACACAGACTGAAGAAAATTATGGTAGCACAAAGTCTCCCATAGTTGGCTTCAGGACATGTTTCAGATTATTTCCACTTGTTCTGATTATTTAATTAAATGGACAAGACTGTATTTAGGAAAAAGACATAAGAATTATTTCTTAGATAACACAAGCTATTTCAACACAAAGTCTGAAAGGTCACTTGTTTTCTGATTCACTTAACAAAATATGATTAATAGTATGAGCTCAAATTCTTAGGAATGCCTTTAAATTTGGGTAGAGCTTTGATTCTAATAACAAAGAGATCCCCTTCTCTACAAAATGAGAGATTATAATATATAGCATCCAAAGAAAGACTTGGGCGCTTGTTTTCATGAAATGGCCCATGCTGCATTGAATGCATTGAATATTCTATGAAACGACCATGATAGAATAGGTTATCAGCATTAAATTTGGCATTCTAAATCATCTCAAATGTCTTCTCCTAAGCATGGGTTGTCTAGTCTTCTTTATGATGCTTACACGGCTGTCCATTCGCCTTTACTTAATGAAGAGAAATATGCCACACCATTGAATGTTTGTGTTCTCTGAGGTCCACCTGGTGGATTGTTCCACCTACTAGAATAACTCTTTTACATATATTTTTGGATTTTCTATAGTTGTTCCCTCTTTTCTTGCTACATTTTGTCTCTTCTTGGTGATCTGAGCTCTCAGGGCTATCTTCTCACTTTTTGTTGGCACCTTCAGCTCCTTTCTTGGCTAGTCACTGAGTTTATTCTCAGGTCTGTGCTCTTTTTTGAAAATCAATAGTTATTCCATCACCCTAAATTTGACATCTATAGGGACATCACTAATTTCTTGAACCACTTTGAACCTTAAACCTTGAACTCTTTTGGTTCAATGGTTCAAAGTTCAACGGTTCAGTGATTCAATGTTTTGTAAAGGGCCGTGTTCACTTAGTTTTCTTTTGTGTGATCAAGGCATCATTGAACCAATTCTTTGAACCATTTGGTTGAACCTTTTTCTAGAATCTTTTACTTCATCCATTCACATGAAGCTTCTACTCAAACTTTGAACTTTGAACCCTTCGAACTCATTGAACCCATTGAACCTTTGAACATTTGAACCTTTCGAAGTTCAATGGTTCATTCTAACTCTTTGAATCCATTGAAGCTTTGAACTCATTAAACCTTTGAACTCATTGAACCTTTGAACCTTTCAAAGGTAGGGTTCAATGGTTCAATGGTTCATTCTAATTCTTTGAACCTTGCCATTAAGTAGTTTTATTGAACCTCAGCATTGAACCATCCTCAAAACACTTAGGAAATGATTTAAGTATTTTTAACTTCCCTTTGAGAAAGCCCACCTATTGAACTTGTGATTTCCATAGCTAAAAAGGCTTGAGTTATTTCAAAAAACTTAACTAATCAGAACATTTTTTGATAAAGAAAGAAAGCATTTTTGCATGCAAAACCAAAATGGTTGGCATGTTGTCCACAAAAACAAGTGATAGATTTTGGGAACAACACTTGTAAGATTGTTGTCCCTTTTTTCACTTGTCATATAGACACTTGTATCTAAAAACTATTTTAACTAAGCTTATTCTTCTCATTTTTACCCATTCTAATCAATTATCACATCATTATCATCTTATTACTTGCCTCATCCCCATTTTGATAGTTGGTTCTACTAGGTTGACTAGGTCGACCATGTATAATTTTCAACAATTGATTACTGTACATGTTCGATTGGGTTGACCCTGTACTATTTTGGGTTATTTTCACTTTGGATATTGTCATCCTTTTGGTTAATATAGCTTGAGACTTAGTGAATTATCTCTTGAAAACATATAGGTTCAACTAGGTCAACCCCATACAACCAACATATTCAAAAGGATTTAGGGTAAGATCCACCTATATATATATATAAAGTTAATTTCTAACCATTTGATAACATAAAAGTGAAGAAGAATAAGTATGAATTAACATCTACTTATTAACCATTATATTTGAGGAAAAAAGCTTAGGGTTCCATACTTTATTTTGAAATATAGATTTTGTCTTGTGGAAAAGTATTTTGGATGCATAGATAGGTTGTGTAGCCTAGAGCTGATTTATCTTTGTTATCCTTACATACCACAATAATCTCTTGCTAATAACCTTGGCCAAAGGAGAGATTGAGGCTCGGTGGGTTAGTCTATAAAGGTAAGTATTCCTAACTTTATTCCTCCTTTGTAAGAGTAGATAGATAATGTAGTTTTACTTTTCTTCCATGCATTAGGATTTTATATACATTGATGTGAGTATATGTCTTCTATTCATGTTTAGTTTAGTTTTTTTTGTTTCTAACCCCCACTTTGTGCCATAATCTTTGGTGAGAACTAGATTAGATTTACTTTCTTGTTATTAGAATAAGTGAAATATCAAAACCTAAGACCCCCTTAGGGTTATTGCATGATTATGTTAGTCTCGAGGCTTTAGAAACCTCATTAGCATAGTGTATTGTGATAAGTGATATCTTAGTTGGGTTTAGTAGATCCCCATCTTGGTCATTCTCCCACTTAATAAATGTATTCCAAATCAAAAGTATAGTTATGATCTATCTTCTCTAAGCTAGGATTGATTTATAGACATGATGCATTTATGATTGAATATAACCTACAAAAACTACTATAAATAATCAAGAAATTGGAATTGAATATTACTTACATGATCATAGGAGAAATAATGGTGCCATGAATATAGGGAGGAGTGATTGTCTTAACTAAATATTTATCTCCTCATTGCATAAATTATTCTTCATATACATTATTTTGTCCTATGCATAACTAATATTGTTGTATAGTGTTATTAAATGCAACCATAGATTTATTGTTTTAAATTTCTAAATTTATTATCCTCCAAATAAGGAACCTATATCTTTTATATAATAAGAAGAGCTTGTTAGTGTAATATTTTTTTCTACTTTCAATTTTACCTACACAGTTGTTAGTCAACTTGCTTAGGGTTGTTAAGGTCATGTTATCACCTAAATTTTCAAATTTGGAAGGTTTTTCAAGCCTTTATAATTTGAGGTAACATGGAGACAATCCTATATTATGAGTGGCCTAATAGGTGGATTGAATCTATAGATTATAGGGCTAGCTCCCCTTGATGTATCAATTAGGCTCACAACTTTGCACTACTATATTTTAAGGAAAGTGTAGAAGGATAAAATGAAATAAACCTAACTAGGGAGGTGACACCTTATATCTCTTATATAATAAGAAGAGCTTGTTAATGTAGGATTTTTTTCTACTTTCAATTTTACCTACATATTTGTTAGTCTACTTACTTAGGGTTGTTAAGGTCATGTCATCACCTAAATTTTCACCCTTGGAAGGTTATTCAAGCCTTAACAATTTGGGGTAACATGGAGACAATCCTAGATTATGAGTGACCTAATAGGTGGATTGAATCTATAAATTATAGGGCCAGCCCCCCTTGATGTATCAATTAAGCTCACAACTTTGCACTACTATCTTTTAAGGAAAAGGTAGAAGGATAAAATGAAATAAACATAACTAGGGAGGTGATACACCAAACTAATTGATCACTACCAACCAATAGCATGTTCACATCAACCATAAGACTAGTTTGAACGTACACTACTCCTAATATAAATTTCCTACATCAATATTGAATAAATTATATGCAAGATTCATACAATTTACCCAAGGTCACCCTTGACCAAAACTACCTTCTACCAATGAAGCAACTAACTAAATAGAAATAGAGTTATGATTATTTTTCTTGCTAGCTTGATTACAATACTCCATACTTGCCATCTATATATATCAATTTGAGGGAATGTGATGATGATTCATTTGGCAATGTGAAAGTGGTTTAATTACCAAATGAATAGTTACCTAACTATCCCACTTAACGTCATCATCTTAACAGCCATGTTGACCTCTTATTTTCACATTTGGGTGTGCAACATTAAACCCCACATGTGTTATTATAAATAAGGTGAAGATTCCCTTGGTTAAGACCTAAGTTAATCTTAATAGACTAATTACTATAATTACTCTAACATCCCCCATTAAGATTACTTTGGGGAGAAAAGAAAACTATAAAAATGGGTCCTAGTGATAAGGACTAATAAGGTACCCATGTAAAATCAAGAGGAAGGAGGAAATGTAGATAATCCCCCCTTATTGACAACTTCTTTGACCCCTAACATATCGCTAGGAGACTCATACTTGGTTATGGATAGAGGTTTGGTAAAGATGTCAGCAACCTAGTCTTCTTTGCAATAGTCCTAAAGATTAAGCACCTAGTCCTAAATGAGCTATCAAATGAAGTAAATATCAATCTCAATATGTTTAGTGCATTGGTGTTCCACTGGGTTGTGATTAATGTGGATAACACTCTGATTTTCACATCAAACTATAGTGGGTTGGTCAGATGGAAATCCAAACTTGTATAAAATTTGATGGATCCAAAGAGTCTTCTAGCCTATATTGACATCTCCATGGTAATCTACCTCAGTAAAAAAGAGAGCAATAAAATGTTGTTTCTTAGTTGACCAAATGATGGGACTAGAGCCAAGATGAAATATGTAGCTATAAGTGGACTTGTGATCATCAACATCACCTGCCTAGTCAGAATCTATATAACCCACTAATTGAGCTGAGCCTCTTGATGTATACTCATTGACATAATTAATCATGCCATAAACGTAGCAAAGTATGCACTTTGTATATTGATAATGATGCTGATGGGGATCTTACATGAAGTGAGATATAATTCCAACAAAAAAATGAGATGTCTAGTTAGCTATGAATCAAATGAAGAAGGTTGCCTACCAACTATTAGTATAATGTAGCATCAACAGATGGTGTAGAACACTTGGTATTCAAAGTGACTCCAAACTAAAATGGAGTCAAGGTTGGATTGAAATCAAGAATGTTGAAGTGGTGAAGCATGTCTAAAGCATACTTAGGCTGAGTAATGGTGATCTCTATCTTAGATTGGGAAACTTGAAGATTAAGGAAGTAATGAAGAAGGCCCAAGTCAGACATCTCAAACTGCTTCATGAGGGTTGACTTGACATCCTTAATCAAAGAGGAAGAACTCCCAATGATGATCAAGTCATCAACATAAAACATAATTATAAGGATTTCACCATATATCCTCTTTGTGTATATGGTGGGGTCGATGAAATCATTATCAAGCAAAAAATAGTCCATTCACTCATACCAAGATCAAGGAGATTTTTTGAGACCATAGAGAGATCTCTAAAGTCTACAGACAAAAGAAGAATCTTGAACATACCCTGATGGTTTCTCCATGTAGATTTCTCCCTGTAAATCTCTATGCAAGAAAGCACTTTTAACATCCATTTGATGCACTTTCCAACTATTTGATGCAACTAGTGATAGAACAAGGTGAATAGAATTCATCTTTGTAATAGGGGAAAATTTCTTTGAGTAGTCAACTCTCTCAACTTGGGAGAATTCTTTAGGTGTGAGGCATGATTTATACTTGTCAACTAAACCATTTTTTGCATAATTGGTGTGATAGACCCACTTGTACCATACCAATTTTATTCCTTTTGGAAGAGGAACTAGGTCCCAAGTATCATTCTTCAACAAGGAATGATATTCAGCTTCCATTGCTTCATCCCATTCAATTTTGCCAACTGCATCATGAAATGTCTGAGGATATTTAGAATTAGGAGCATGAGCAACAAGGCCCATAATAGCTTTTTCAAATTTGGTTTGATGAGTGTTAGTGGGATCACCTGCCAAAGGGGTAGCTAATTATCTTATCTTTTTGACCCATCATGGAACTCTCTTTTTAATAGGAGGTGGAGGAGGATCCAAAAGAACCAGAGGTGCTTCATCTACTTGATCATTTGAAGAGTCATCAGTGTCAGACAAATAATAATGTGAAGCAGATACAATTAGAGAAGAAGAAGGTGATGCTGGTGGCTCATAGGCCAAAGAGTGTTCCTCTACTTAGACATCATGCCTATAAATTACTTCATGAGTGTGAGGTTCAAATAGATGATAGGATTTTACAACTTCATACTAGCTAATAAAAATTCAAGATTGGCTCTTTTTATCCATGGCCTTATATTTTTCATTAGGAATGAAGGTCCAAGCCTAACTACCAAACACATAGAAGTGAGAAACATCAAGATTTTATTTGGTTCAAGCCTCTTCTAGTATCAAATTTTTCACAACTTGATGAGGAGTATTATCCTAAATATAATTAGCATAATTGATTGCTTCAGCCAAAAACTGTGGGGCTAGATTCTTGGCTTGAATCATGTAATTTACCATTTCTTTCAATGTGTGATTTCTTCTCTCAGTAACACCTTTTTGATGAGGGCTGTAAGGAACTATATGTTGTAACTAAATTCCATAAATAACATAAAACTTAATGAAGGCATGGTTCATGTAGACACCTAAAACTGGTCATCAATAACCCCCAATCAAGATTTTGACCAATTTCCACTCAAAATGCATAATTTGGCCTAAAAACACTAAAACACACTAATGATGTGAAACTAAAATATTCAAGTGCCATTTTTTTCTAGGATATCCATAAATGGGGCAATGCAATTTATGGTCTAACTAACTTTGATTAGATCATTCTGAGTCAAAATGTCAATTTTGCACCTACGTGCTTTGGATTGCTCTTTCCTATCAAATCTTTTGCACAAGACACGTGCCTTTGTTATTTGTTTTTGGTAACATCCTAAATGGGATAATGGTTCAAATTCATTTGATAGTGACTTCCAATTCTAATCCAATCAAATTTTGGACCAATAACAAGACATTCTGATCAATTTGAGTAATTTGTGCACAAAATGCTTAATCATGCTTAAGAGTTAATTAACCCAAATAAAGGCCTATCACACAGTTAGTTTATCATCATTGTAGTTGTAGGCATATATGAACTTTTCATTCTTTGAGAATATTTTATTGTGCTTATAGCTTATACTGCCTTCTCAAATAGGGGCAAATTATAGACACCTAAAACTGGCCATCAATAACCCCCAATCAGGATTTTGACCAATTTCCACCAAAATAAACAATTTTTCCTAAAAACATGCCAAATGATGTGAAATTGATGTATTCAAGTGCTAATTTTGGCTAGGGTATCCCTAAATGAGGCAATGCAATTTATGGACTAACTTTGATTAGATCATTCTAAGTCAAAATGCCAATTTTGCACCTACGTGCACTGGATTGCTCTTTCCTACCAAATATTCTACACAAGACACACACCTTTGCTATTTGTCTTTAGTAACATCCTAAATGGGATAATGGTTCCAATGCATCTGATAGTGACTTACAATTCTAATCCAGTCAAATTTTGGATCAATAATAAGGCATTCTAATAAATTTGAGTAATTTATGCACAAAGTGCTTAATCATGCTCAAGAGATAATTAACCCAAATCAAGGCTTAATAAATAATTCCATGGAAACTTGTTGAATAATTTGTTTTGGAAATAAATACTGAATATCTACATCATCAAGTGACCTCATTTCTTGGGAAGACATCCCTAGGGAATAAATGCCACAAATTTTAAGATTCATGCCCTCCATGCCTCATCAATACCTTCCATGATTCCCTCCATACCTCTTAATTTCCCCTTCTTTGAATGTCATGATGAGGATAATGAAAAACTTAATTCCAAAAATTAAATTAATCCTCAACCACACATCTCAATCTTAGGATGGATGGTTCATGTTGAATCTAGACATTTGCAAAAATCTATAAATAAGAAGCCTTACCACATCATTTATAAGACTTGATTATTCAAAGTTATAATATAAAAATGGTTCTAAAAGCTTCAAGAAACTAGTGTTACCATACCAAATTTATTCTAAGCCAAGTCAAAAGCCAAAGGTGCTAAGGAGAGATGGAGGTAGTCAAGCTTCCATTGCCAAGGACTTCATGAGCACAAATTGAGCACACCACTACTACAAAGGCATTTAGAGCATCCAAGGAAGGCAAAGGATTTTTTTGTTTTATTCCTTAATTTTTATTTGTGTTTGTCATTTTTTTTGTTAACTAAGCTCTCCCTAGTGTCTAGGCCTAGAGAAGTTATGCTATTAGTATGTTTCTTTCATTTTGTTTTCATTTTGAAACTAACACCATACTAACCATCCTCTCTTGAGTCAAATTACTAAATCACAGTTCACATATTCACCTCCATTATCTATCCAAAGTTGATGGATCAAGAACCTAGATTGCTTCTAAAAAAATGATTTGAACTCAACAAAGTGATCAAAAACTTGACTTTTGTACTTTAAGAAGTACACCCAAGTTTAGCGAGAGAAATCATCAATGAATGTGAGCACATACTTGGATCCATAAAATGATGTCTTAGGGAAGTATATTAAGTCACTATGACCAAAAAAAGTGGAAATTTGGTGAACCAAGATTTTCCTTTTGAAAACTTTTCTCTGTGATGTTTCCCAAGAACACATCCTCGATAAACATCTTTTCAAGCTACCTTGGGAAGGCCTTTGCCATGTTGTGAGTAGTCAATTGTTGTAAGTACCTAAAATTTAGATGACCAAATCTATCATGTCATAGTTTTCTCAAATAATTATCATGATCAATGAGTATATGAGGAGATTTGGTGTCATGAAATGTATCAAACTAATATAGTCGAGACACATCATTTAATTTTCTAGAAGTAACAACCACTACAAGATTATGCAAATCTCTGATAATAACATTGTGTGGAGAAAATTTCACTATGTGGCCTCCATGGGAATGACAATTCTAATAAATGCAGAGAATATTCATTGAAATATTAGGTAAATATAAAACATTATTCACTTCTCCATCTTGTAAGTCAATTGTGTTGTATCTTAAGACTGATAAAGGAGTATAATCACCTACCAAAATTTTAGAGGTGTCACTCTCAATAAGAGAGGTGAACGCATCTTTTGAAATCACCATATGATGGGAAGATATTGACTTGAAGATCCAAGCATCCTTGGATGAATGAGTGGCAATTAAGGCATAAACATTTCTAGAAAGAGATTCACCTTTGCCTTTGCCTTTGTTGTTGGAAGATGAAGAAGAAGATGGCTTATGAATGTGAATTTTTTGCTTCTTCATTGTAGATTCTAAAAGACACATATTATTCCAAAATTTAGATTTAATATGACCATCTTGATCACAAAAATTATAATGCTTTGTAGTGAGCTTCTTGTGGAAAGGTGTTGATGAATAAAATGCATGTCTCTATTTTCCAGACTTGGGACCTTGGGGTTGTGCTGGTGGTGGCTTGCTCTTTATGATCCCTGAAGGATGATTATCCACCAATACCTAAGTATTTGAGTACCTAGAGGATATGACTCTTGTGAGGGTGAGTCGATCATGCTCTTTTGTAAGATGTTCACAAAACTCTTCAAATGAAGGCATTTCAAACTTATCTCCAAAATTGTCCATGGTGGAGAAAAAAGTTGTAGAAAAGATATGAAATGAGCCTTTCAAATTTAATAAAATGGTCATGATCAAAAAATTTATCAATATTTGGATGGCCATAACCTAGTAACTAGGATTTGAGAAGTGTGACTTTGGAAAAATAATCCACAATACTTTTAAAATCACTAGGATCTAATGAAGATAGTTTAGTTTCCATCAAAATAATCTTGATGTCATTCTTTACACCAAAAAGATTTTTAATTTTATCCCATGCTATTTGAGGACATGTTTCATTTTGAACATGAAATTTGAGAGCATTTGAAATACTCATACTTATGAGTCATAATGGCTTCATTAGACTAATTGATCCATTAGATCTTTTCTATTTTGTTTTCTGGTTCAAGTTTTATGCCCATTGTAGCCTGATAAAGACATTTAATTTGTAATAAATCAATCATGGAATATTTTAATGTATGATAGTTTCTTTAAGTTAAATGTGCTGGTAACTTAAAGTCTAACATGATTACAAGTGTTGTGGTTACAAGTAAATGTGAGCAACTTAGAACAATGGAGACCAAGAAGAAGTGTGCCTAAAATGACACACTCAAAGAAAATAACACTTGGGCACATAAAATAGTGTCAATCAACCACCCTTAATTATATTAGGCACAAAAATCTGCTTTGGAACCCCCCAAGCTACTTATAATTATGTAGTTGTATAAAATATAAAATGGAACAAATATCCATTTATGTACAATAGAATACAAATTTAATTACAAAGGTGGATTCTTTGTGAAAAAACATGTACTTTGAAAAAAAGGCACCTCAAAAGGTGCTCAGAGTGTAGATAAAAAAGTTTGGGAAGGTTGAAATGTTTGCATGCCAAGAAAGCTATCAAAAATCTAAAAAATAGTCACACTTACTAAGAGTTTAGCAAAAAACTGACTATATGGTGAGAAATATCTCGAAACAAGCTTTCCAATGCAATAGAAATTGCCTCCAAAATCCAAATGATGCTTAAGAAATAAGCAAAAATATGCAACGATGTCCATAAAAACTTACAATAGAGAGGGCTAGCAAAAGATGACCAACACAAATAGCTACATAAAAATGCCAACTAGGGGTTGAAAATGTAGCACAAATCAATGTGTTAGAAAAAATAAGGTTTTTCATGGGGGTGTGACCACCTGTCAAACTGGGCCCCACCCATCGGTCTTCATGTGGTTGTAAAATTCCTTGAGAATGCTCCTTAGTACCAAATCAAAAAACAATGTGACTTCCCCATACAATGTCTCCACCAAAATGAAACCAACCACAACAATCAACAATCTGGGTTTTATCCAATGAACAGTCCACATTGACCAAGCAAATTAAGAGCATATAGTGTCTATTTTTGGTGAAACAAAAACTCCTCCTAGCTAATTTGACTACTATGGATGCATCTGTACAATCATATATACCTTAAAATGTGTAGATTTTCCAAAAAACTAGCAATAATAAAAAACCTTTTTATGTAGATCAAGAACTTTAAATGGATTTTTTGAGAAAAAAGAACTTTGAACCACCTTTTATCACTGTAATAAACTCATCTATGAACTCTGATTAGCTTCAAAATGCAATTTTCTCTCCAAAATGGATATTTTCTCACAACTAGCCTCTTGGGCTTAAAAGATCCTCCTTTCAACACTACTACACAAAATTTGGTAGTATGACAGGCTAAATGACTGTGAAGGAGGTTAATAGGGTGTGCTATGATACCATGAAGAAATTATATGTGAGATTCATATAATTTACCTAGGGTTCCCCTAAACAAAACTAACTTTTACTAATGAAGCAACTAATTGAATAGAAATAGAGTTCTGATTATTTCTCCTTGCTAGTTTGCTTATAATACTCCATCGTTGCCCTCTATTTATAGCAATTTTAGAGAATGTGAGGATGATTCATTTGGCAATGTGAAAGTGGTTTAATTGCCAAATGAATAGTTACCTAACTAGCCCACTTAATGTCAACATCCTAACAACCATGTTGACCTCTTATTTTCACATGTGGGTGTGCAAAATTAAACCCCAAATGGGTTATTCTAACTAAGATGAAGCTTCCCTTGGTTAAGACCCATGTTAATCTTAACACACTAATTACTGTAATTACTCTAACAAATATTTCAATGTGAAGATTATGATGGATGATTAGGTTAGGAGGATTAATAAAAATGTCTAAAATGACATTAATGAATAGGAAAACTCACTCAAACCTTATACTTCACTTGAACACTTCACATGACCTGCAAGAGAGGCTTTCAAACTACATAAGGTTCTAGAATAGGACAACATATCAAGGAAGGCTAAGCAAATCACTTAACAAGATCTTCTATCTATATATACAAAGGTAAAACTAGTAGTATTTATTGATATAAGGAATACAAATGAGTAGGGCTTCACCATACTTAAGTGGAGGATGCATAACAAGCCATTCAAAGCTACATATATAGGAGAATGTGAGGAGAGAGAAAGAGAGATGTAGGGGATGTATAGATAAATGTCATCCACCAAATCTATTGAAATGCAAAATAGAAGGAAATTTAGAGAAGTTTTGTCTTCTTATTTGACATGTGTAATTCATCTTGATGAGAAACTTGGCCAAGTGGTATAGGATTTTCTTGTATACACTTGATGACTCATCTTATTCTCTTGAATTGCCCACCAAAGTGCTTTTAGGACTACTTATGAACACTTGAATTTTTCTTGCAACTTATGAATAAGGTTTATTTTTTGACCATATGGGTCTAAAGAGTCTTATCTAATGTTCATAGATATGTCTTGTAGATTTTTAGGCTCACATTTACCTTTATAGGACTTGGAACAAGCCTACATGCTCATAATTAGGACTATAACTTACCTTCTAGGCCAAATTCGATACTATCACAATTCACACATGCCATCTAATGACTCGTTCATGTGTCTATGAGATATAAAAATGTCATCATGATCATATCAAATCTAAACAAATTCTTTTTAAATCCTTTGGGGAGCAAAAACCATCATTAGGTCTTTGGTAGGGTTTAAGGAGGGTTTTAGACCTAATTAACTTGTTAGCAATCATTCATAAAGTATATCACATTGAAATAAATACTAATAAATGGAAATATTAGGGCATTAGGCTCCCCATATTTGACCAAGAACTCAAATTCTTACTTCCTCTCTCTCTTATCTATACCAACCAATTGAAAATGACCATTGTGAGCCTACCTAGAGCTTCATGAAGTATCTATTTTAATTTTGAGTTTGAAAATACTTTATCAAGCCTATCCAAGCATGATCAAACATGTTTAAATCCATTATAATGTACCTTGGTCTTTTTAACTCCTTGAAATGCATTTTCTCTCTCTTCTTTGCCAAGAACTTTCATCTATAACTATTTACAAGAGTAATGATTGCACTTTTCAATTCAAACTATCTTATCTGACTCATTTTCTACCTATTTCATGTTACAAACCTTATCACAGGTCTTAAAACTTGAATACATATGTACTAGTACCCTTGATAACCTTCACATTATCTTATAACTAGTAAATATCATCTCAATGTTTGAATATACAATAAGACTGAAGTAGTGAGATACCTCAAACTTGTCAAAAATACCTTAAACAATGTTAAACATAATATGAAGACCATAAATAATGACCATTTGATGCTAAGACAACAAGACTTGACCTCACTACCAACTAAACCATCCTAAATGACCTCTCAAGCTACTAAGGAGACACATTACCTATCAACTTAAATCATTCATGACTAACACAAAGCCTTCATAATGTCTATCAATAAAGATAAGATCAAGTAAGTGAAAAGTTTCGAATGATACTCATTTAAGATAGCCAAATTTTGGCTAATAGCTTATTAAGGGAAATATACTTTATGTGTTTTCTAATTTTTAGTTGAGCTTTTACCTTTATGACAACCTAATTTCTCACTATATAATGTATCTCTTTTGTAATTTTTGGCTAATCAACTAATGAATTAGACAATCAATTCATGAAGCTCCCTTTTTGTTCTACATATGCTCTCACCAAATTCTATGGTTTTCATGTAATATGTGATGTTTAGATATCTTAGAGTAATCTGACATGGTATCATAGCTCTAATCTGATGGCCTCTTTACCATTTCAAAAGCCTTAGTGAGTTTTTTTACATGCATGCATTCCTAGTAGCCTTTTTGATTTTTTAGTTTTCATAGGTTTGGTGGGATTTCATGAAAATTCATGTAAACTATACATCCAAAGTCTCATATTAAAAAATAGATAACACCATCAAATCCAAAAGGCATCAAAACCCTAAGATTGGTTGGACACTTAACCTAGATTTGTGACAATAATTTTCAACCATTTTTAGAGGATTTCAATAAAAATTTAGCATTTCACACATTTCTATACAATGAGATTCTCAAATCAAAAAAATATTTCTAGATTTTTATATGTTTCTAATTTCTCAAATGGGTTCTTTCTATATTTTTTGGAGGTTATACTGAACTTACATATTTTGGCGATCTTCTAACTTGACAAAGATTTTCACCCTTGTAGACACCTTGTCAAAATTTCACCCTTCAACAAATATTTGACCCCTTACACATTTATCAAGTTTCATATCCCTTGTGTGTGACCTCATCAAGTTTTGGACATCATGCTGATAACACCAGGAAGTTTTGATCCCCTTACTGATAGCCCCATCAAGTCTCGTGACCCCTGCTTGCACCTCTATTGTGTCCCACAACCCTTGGTTACACCTCCATAAGGTTTTGACCCTCTTAAAATCATTTCCACCAAGTTATGGAACCCCTAATTTCACCTCTATTAGGATCCATTAACCCTACCAATATTTCCATTGGGTTCCACCAACCTTGCCTACAAACTTGTCAGGTTCCGACCCTCTTGTAAGCATTACTGTCAGGTTCTAATTGATATGTTATCAACCCTACCAAGTTCCACCAACCTTGTCATTAAGCCTATTAGGATTTACTACATATATAATCATGCCTATAAATCCACTAGTGTTCTTCTAGACATTGTGACATGTGTGCAAATGTTAAACTTAACACCATGTTTTGTGACACTATTCATTTCAAAAAAGGTACATTTTTTGGATGATGTTACTCACACATCAATCACATCAATCAAAAGTGGGAGGGAGAGAACCCATAATAATCATTATCCCCTGGTCATATGGTGTGGTCACATGAGGCAAGCACCCAACTTAGCCCTTAGCCCTTGGTCATATGGAAATTAAGCCCATGATCACTTCCAACCCAAAAATGTTTAACTTTTACTCCATGAAGACATAAGATGTTTTGAGGAAATTTATTCTCAATAATTTTAAATTTTTTCATCCAAAGGGACTCAAGTTTTATTAGGGATGTTGATCAAAAATATCTTCCACCATTCACACCAAATTTTTCATGCGAGCTAATGTTTTCAAATGACTATAACTTTTGATAGACAACTCAAATTGAGTGTCATATTATTTAAAAGTGATTATTTTTCATGATCTATGAATTGGTTATATTTTTAGGCTCTCTTCAAACCAAATATTTTACACTCATATATATTATCTTTTGAATTTGATGTCCCTCTAGTTATTTCATACTTACACACTAATTACTCAAGTCACATTCCAGACTGTGTCCAAAATCTATAAGAGTGTGCTTGTCTTTGAAACTTAAGGGGGGGATCAATATGATAGTTATAAAAGGGTAATGTGTGGTGTTGTGTACTTTTATTTTATATATTTCTTCTTTACTTTATGAAACAACCTATTTTCTTGTATCATGGGAAATTGTTGGTTGTTTCCTCCTCTTATAACATTCAATTATCATGAATGGAAAAATAACATGCTACTTGATCTAAGAAAATAAGGATCCTATAGGATTAATATGAATGTGTAATTAAACCTAAAGTAAGCACATGGATGTCTTAGTTTGTCTATTTCTCCTAACTTACATTTTACACATTAAATCTACTAATACACTAAATGAAATTAGAAAAAATCTTTGGGAAGTAGGATATGATAAGAGTTCATGAAATGGAGAATTAACTCATCAATTTGAGCCTAAATGACTTTGATACACTATAAAACTTCTTCACTAATTTCAAATATTTGAGGTCGTATTTAAAATAATATGGAATAGATAAGAAAGATGATCAACTTGTTTTGTCTATATTTTCCAAATTGGGTCCAAAATATCATGTGTTTGTCTCCACTTTCCATGCCATAAAAAGTGATATTGAAACCACATGGAAGATGCCTTATTTAGGTACCTTTGTTTCTAACTTAACTCAATAACAAGATAAGTTGATACATATGGGCACAGTGAAGTCCTCCAAATCACATGCATTTTTTTCTAAGAAATAGAACGCTGAAAATAACAAAGAGAAGAAATAGAAAAAAAAGGATCTAGAGAAGGATGCAAATCCTCCCACCTAAAAATCCAACCATGAACCTCTTCTTCTAGTTATAAGACTAAAAAATATTGGATCAAATATAGGTTTTACTCTAGAAAGCATTATGAAAGAAAATGTTTGAAGAAGCAGATTAACCAATTGACTAAGATGCTCGAGAAGCACACTATCAATGTCCTTAATTATACCATTCAAAATTCATAAACCCATTAATCCTATAAGGAAAATGACCATGGTAAAGAAAATGCAAAATATAATAGTAAGGGGAAAGCAAAGAGTAAGGCCATAGTTTTAATTGTATCTTTGACTCCTACATGGGTCATTAACTTTGGTACTTCTTATCGCATGGCCTCTATATAACTAGGTGGTGACACTTATAAAAAGGTTCTTTGGAGAGGGTTTGTTAAAATTAGTAGTGTAACATTCAATAATGTTCTAAGTGTTCCCTCACTTTCTATAATCACCTAAAAATAGAACTTGAGTGATAAGAGTGCTACTTGAGACTACCCATCCCTACTTTAGCCCTAGACCTATCTTAGGGCCTATTTTCACACTTATCCAGCCTTTGTGTGAGATACACGCATCCCTAGACATCCCTAAAGTAGTCCTAGACCCTTATATTAACATCTTGGTCTTTCATGCTTTAAGTTCTAACACCTAAACACTAACACCATAATAGGGATACTAACACCACATGGTGCTAGTGTCCCAATTTTAACACTACTATCTTTTCCATCCCTTTTCTAAAAACAAATATTTTTTAAAATATAAGACCACGTAGAGTTGGATTAAACCTCTTTTAACACCCAGACAAGCACTAGAATAGTATGTCTACATGAATTTCAGCCCTCTAACAACTAGATGAAAATTAGATGCAAATTACATGTACAAACTTAGAACAAATTGTGCACAATCAATTTTGTCAATCCCTATTCTACCCTACTTTTACATATAACTATTTAAAACATTCATAAGCTCAAATTATTCATATTTTTTGTCTCAAACACATTCAAATCACTCAAATCAACATTCAAACTATCTTCACTTACATTGACACCAACATTTAGGTGGGGATAACTACATTGAGCTTAATCCCTCTTCAGAGTATTGGTATGCAGGTAACTCTCATCACAATGGGGTATTGAGGATACCCATTATATCCCAATAATAATACACTTTATTTATTATATCAACTAGATGCCCTAACAACATGGAAGATTAGGGTTTGCACATAAAATCAATCGAAATAGGTCATCTATAGAGATCTAGAACTCATGCACATAGGAACAAGCTTGACATACCTAAACACAAGTGCACCCAAAAGCTTGAAATAGTTCTACATAGAAGACACTACTACCAAAATAAGGGCATTAGTGCCACATGGTGCTATTGTCCAATTAGGGTGATATTATCTAGTAGAGGATTTGATGCTTGGATCTTATCTATGACACTCAGACCAACCTCTATCTAAATTTACAGCCTCTAAATCTCTCATTTCAGGTATTTTCCAGTTAAGTTCTTATTTACATTATTTATTTATATTTTTAAAAATGTCAAATTGTCAATTCTATTACAAATCAATGGTTCTATTTATTACATATGTCTACGCTAATTTACTATAACTAGCCCTTTAACAAAATATGATTTACATTCACTAAGTACTAAAAGGTTAAACCATTTGGTGATCCTAAATATTGCACAAACCCTAACCCTAAATAACACTAGGGTTTATGTTTATAGCCTTCTAAGACCCACACTCAAAATTTGGTTCCTTTTATTTTTTGATTTATATTTCATATAATCATGATAATAATGATAGATGAAGTTTATGACTTTTTAATACAAAGTTTTATAGCCAAATTTTCATGTTTATTTCCTTTCATTTGGAATGAATTCAAAGATGACATAAACAAATATGTACATGATGTTTTATATAAGTTAAAATGTATGTCATATTTCATTCTATCTCTAGCATGTTAATGTTCTCTTATGTGGAATTTAATTAGGAAAAAAATCCATACATACATAGAGGATCAATTAAAATTTAGTTTATTAGACTTAATCCATAAATTTAATACCCTAACAATCATGTTTGAAGTTTCAATGTCATATCCTATGCATATAAAATAACCTCCTTCACTTCCTCATCTCCATGAGGGTGATAGTTACTTTCCCTCTAACTAGTTCCATACTATCACTCCTCCATGATATGTTGTAGCCTATATTGTTGTTAGTAATGCCCATACTTAGACTATCCATGCCTCCACCTCACCCCTATAGGGTGCGTGCTTATATGTTCAATCAAAAGTAACCAGTGTTGGCACTTGTGAGACTCTAAGGGATCAAATTATCAATATGAGCAAGTTAATATCAGAATTACAAAATCAAAATTAGTTATTAAGTGAAAAGGTCATATTATTAGCAAATCAAACTATATGAAAATAGTCTTTAGAATATGCCAGTGTTCATCATGTGTATGCATCTACACCTAGAAAAGTTGTGCCTAATAATCTTTCATATCTAAATCATAAAGTACAAGAGGAGAAATACAATCAATATCAAGATGATACACCATTTGGTAATCAAGACACTTTCCCTCCACTTAACAATGAAAGTCTTATATTTAATAAGGATGAGATTTTATGGATTTATAGAGATAGAATTTAGGAAGAACCCCATGATCATGAGCATATTAAACAAACCATAATGGAAATAAAGAACAAATAAAATAATGGTCAATCTTATACTCACCCAGGAAACAATATTATTACACCTACTTTGGGAGAACCTTATCTTTTACATCAACCTATTTTAAATTGATAGCCTTTAGTAGTAACTACACCTCTTATGGCTAATTCCTCCTCTCTATATGTACAATCCTTTATGTATGAGATTCAATCTCTATAAACTAAGGTGTAACATCTTGAGCAAGGAGATACTAGTCCTTCACATGACTTAGATTTTCATGTTATTTTACATACATGATTGGCATATCACATAGTTGAAACCCCTTTTCCATTTGTATTCACGGTACCTAGTCTTACATTTTATGATGGTAAGAGTGATCTAGAGAACCATCTCTGAGATTTCTATGCAACATGTTTAAACTATTTGTCCAATGATTGGATTCTCACTAAGTTTTACCCATGTAGTTTAAAATATTATACCTTATAGTGGTTTTATGATCTTTTGAATCAGTCTATCACTACATTCAACCCATTGGTAGATATGTTTTTAGTTCACTTATAAATAAACATCAGTGATAAGATTTCATATGCTCAAGTAACACAACCCAAGCAAAAATATAATGAGCATATTGAAGAATATGTCTTGTGTTATATGACTATATTTGAAAATATGGCTATCCCCTTGGTAAATAGAGAGCTCTAAGACATAGTCAAACAGAGCTTGCTACCAACATTACATGAATCTATCTTATTTAAGAAGTTTTCAACCTTCATAAATTTATGTCACATAGTGAAAGAAAGGTAATTCAAGCTTATATCTATGGGTAAACTCAAATATATAAGTGGATTAGAATAAAATACTAATAGTTATAGTAAGCCTCCATACAAGGTAAGGGGCACTAAAAACAAGAGTGATCCAAAGGCCATACTTAACGCAAATTTAGATCCATCTCCTTGCCTGATTTTATCAACTCTTCCATGGAGATTTTTCACCAACCTTTCAAAATCACCAACATGTGTTTTATAATAGCTCTTGGAATGCAATGTCATATCTATCCCTCCCATCAAAGAGGTTGATAAGACATGACCTCTTCTAAAAATTTATGATTCCAATGCATTTATATGAATATCATGGGGAACCATATCATACAACAAACTGATGCATCACCTTGAAACATAAGATACAAGATTTGATAGAGGCCAACATAATTGATGTGAAAACACCACAAAGGCACCCAAAGTTAAATAAAAAGAAGATAAGGCATTGAAAATACTCTTGGATATATTTCTAAAGTATAGAACAAATGAGGTAGGGGAAATTCATGTATTCACTACATATATTAGGCACATCCACCACTGGCATCATATCACACACTATAAAGGATGCACACCCCTACATAATATCATTGATATGTATCATAATATAGTACCAACTATACCACTTATCATTTTATCATAGTAGGATGTTATTGAAGATGATTCAAATTTAAATACGTTATTTATAAGAGTATACATAGATCATCATCATAATTAGACTATTATGGTTGACAATGTGTCAAGTATTCAAATGTGCACTATTACACTTATACATCATTTGGGGTATTGAAAGTAGGATATTTATCCTATTTGTAGACAGAAAAATTTTGTCTACTCCTTGGTCGTCCTCCCCCCTTGGTCCCTTTCCACTTCTAACCATCCCTAACCCACCTATGTCTTATTAATTTAAAATAATTATCTATTTTGAATTAATAATTCCCTCTCTCTCTCTCCTTGACACCTCACCTCTACTAGGATGCCTCTCCTTGGATCCCTTCATCACCCCATGCCAAGTCTTAAATGCCTAGACCCCATTTCAACCCTTCCACTCATCCTCTCATCTCATTTAACCCGCCTTCGACTGTTTTCTCACGACCAGCTGACCCCGACAGAAGAAAGAATGGACAAAAGGCTATTTTTAGCCCTTTTTCCTATTCTTTGGATGCCGATGTCGGTCAGTAGTCGACTGACGTCGGTGGTATTGCCGGCATCGGTTGCCTTCAAAATTGCGTTTAGCACCCTGAATGCAGGATCTTCAACCTTTCAATCTTCAATCCCAAAATCTGACTTTTCAATCTTCAACAATCTGCCAATCTTTCAATCTTCAATTTCTCAATCGGCTAATCCTTCCAATCATCCAGCCTTCTAGTCGTCAGACCCCTCTCTCTCTCTCTCCCCCCCCAGACACACCTCAAGCATCATAGGGACTCTGCATCAGCCACTCTACCTCTTTGCAGGGAGCCTTATGCATCAATAACAAGATTTCAAACACCTCCGAGCTTCTTCAGTGGGCAAGAGGTAAGTATCCTTCTTTTATGTCATTTTAGTAGCTTAGAATGTCTCTGTAATCAGTCTTCTATTTATTGCTTCTAAGCCACATTACCACCCAGACCTAAGTTTCAACTAGACCAGACCTGAATTGACTTCTTCCCAGAAAAGTTGAGAGGCCATCCCCACATCCTTATCCCTTTTTCAACCTTACTCTCTACCCTGCAGCCCTGTACAAACCTCCAAAAAAACTCTCAGACCATCCAAATAGACTTTCAGACCATTCTATCAACCAAGAACCCGTCCAGACCCTGTCCAAAACCATTACCCCAACCGATGCTGGCTATCAGGCCCATTTCCCCTACTGACGTCAGTAGACTAACCGACGTCGGCACCCTTTGACCAACCGATGCTGGAAAAATAACTAACATTGGCAATTGTGGAAGACAGCTTGCCCCATTCAGGTATGCATTTGCTTCTATTTCTTTTAATTCAGTCTTTTATCATTTCTGTTTCTAGCAACATTCTACTCTTTATCAGACATTCTTTTTTATCTACTAGTGGGTTATCATCCCTTAAGGAAGTCTCTGCACTTGTGGGATCAAGCTTTGCTCGGCAACCCACCATCTATCTAACACCTTCTTTGTCTAAGTCTTTCTTCTGCAGATGTCATCCTCCACAACCAAAGAGGAATTCTCTCATCGTCTGGATAACAGTGCGTAGACCTCATTCGGGTAACATCTAACCCTAGACCATTTCTTTTAGTTTTTATTCCTTTTGAATGTGAAAGTGAAAACTTGTTTAGAAACATTTTGGCACGCCTGGTGGGACCCTAGGAATTTTCCTTGGCTCATACTTTTTTCTTCTAAACAAACATTCATATAGGTGCATTAGGTCTCTCCTTACATCTCTTTCTTCTATCTCTTCCAAAATACATCATAAGCAAGGTTAAAAAGAACCCTTCTCTCTTTCTTGCATCTTAGACTAGTCAAAGTCATACTCTTCAAACTTTTCTCTACTTGTCTGCATCCAAACACACAATTCAATTTGGGCTTAAAATCTTTTGCATTTCATTTTTGCTTTCTTGCATTTTTAGTCCACACATCTAGTAATTAAAACCACATCATGAATTAAGCGTAGTCCACTTATGTTACACATCTAAACCACTTGCACAAATCAAACATCTTAACTTACCTGAGACAAGGCCCGACTAGGATTTCATCACCTAGCGGATACCTTACCCATCCTGGAAATCCCACTTGGACTTCACTACCAAGGGGAAAGCCCACTTTGTTCTCTGGCAGAGGAAATCTCTAGGGGAAGTATATACTGGCTAAGCGAGACCAGCTTACCACTGGGCTCATGAAGTGAGGGGAGCTTGCTCCTTAGCACCAAGCCATGTATAGAACCTAACATAGACTCTTGAGCACCGAAAGTAACCCGAAACTAACTTTAGACTACCTCTTCTAGGACCCATTCTACAAGCCAACCTCCCAAACACATTCTAAGGCATAAGCCAACATGATTCTAAAAATTTATTCTTAGGATTTAACGCTTAGGATCTGTCTGTCTTCCTCTTATTCTCTATTTTATCTAGTTTTTTGAGCAAGTGAGGACATTTTCTTCTTCCCAAAAACTTTCAAATTTTTTGAGACTGAAAAAACATAGTCTTTAAGACTTGAACCTATTTGCCTTGAATGGTTTTGACACGTAGTCAAACCAGAACCCTTCTTGACCACGCGAGGCATCAATCGGTTCTACTTTTGCCCTCCATAACAAGTCCCTTAATGGAGTATCATTCAGACAACAAACACACTCCTGTCCAATCGACCCTGACTCAGCCTCCCATTATCCCTGAAGGGGACCAAGATTTCAAAAGATTCTTGGACCTCAATGTCAAAGCCCTTGAACATTATCTCGCGTGAATCACGAACATGAGACTCCTTAGGCAACCCAATTTATGGGATGCCAACCTCCTTAGTCGAGATAACAACCATATCAATAGCGTCCACAATTCAACCTATAGACAATCAAGCCAACACCTCAACTAATAACCCGACCGTGTCCTATCTTCAAAATTTAGCCTCTCCTTCTAGACCTAACTCCATGGGAGTTTTGGCACCCCCTCAACCTCAAACTACTCAACCAAATTCTACACCCTTCAAAAACATAGTGGTCTCTATCCCCCCTACTCTTGCACCTATCAACACAAGAGTAACTGCCTACCCTTCAACAAGTGTGGCCACCCCTCAACCACCTTTGACAGCCCTTATCCAATTTGTGCCCACCAACCACATAGCACAAGTGTCCTTGGCTTCAACATCCACCCCGATAACTAGCTACCCATATGTTGCGCCTACACAAGTGTAACCAACCATGTCATACGCTCCTCTCAATACCTTTTCAATGCCCTATAACCTAGGGGGCACTCCATCTACAAATCCGTCAACTGACCTAATCAAAATGTTCATGGACAAAATGTCTAGTCTTGAGACCTCTATTTTTGGTTCATGCAATGCCCTTTCATATGAGTAAATTTGCAATGAACCCATCCATCCCTTCGTCCCAATCAGGTCGTATCCCAATCAGTGGAAACTTCCTACATTTTCTCATTTCTAGAGTAAGGAAGACCCATAACAGCACCCACAAGCATTCAAACATGCTTGTTATTTGATAGCCCATGACGATGTGTTATTGCTATGCACGTTCCTCATGTCACTTGTTGGTGCTGCTCTCGACTGGTACAGCTCTCTCACCAGTCATTCTCTTTTCACATTCACCTAGCTAGCCCAACTCTTCCTCAACCACTTCTTGATTAATATCACCAAAAAGGTCTCAATCACAGATCTATATTCTATCTGGCAGTTTGATGATGAATCCATAGCTGATTTTGTTGCTCGCTGGAGAGGCCTAATTAACCAGCTCTCCTTTTCTTTGCCCCAACCCGAGCTCATCAAACTCTTCTCTTAGGCTTGTGCCAAACATATTTCCTCTACCTTGCAGGTCCAGACATTCTGCACCTTTGACAAAGCTTTCACGATGGCCAGAAAGCTTAAACTATGTGCCATCAAGGAAAACAAAGTCAAGTTGTGGAGTAAAAACCTCAACACCAAGTCCAATGACTCTTCCTCTAAACCTTCTTCATCTAATCTCAAATCTAAGGCATCAACAAATGCTATAGTCATTAGACCATCATCCTCTTTAACAACCAACCAGCCTGAACCATCCACATCCCAAAGTATCACTCAACAATTCCAACAAAGATATATGCAGCGACAGTACACTCCAATTGGAGAATCATATGCTTTCGTATTGGAAAAACTCATCAAACAGGGGGTCCTCAATCTCCCTCCAATCCGACCACCTCAATTCGACCTTTCAAAAGCCATCCCTACATGGTATAGGGAAAATGACTTCTGTCACTATCACTGTGTCCAAGGCCATGACATAAACAACTGTCGAACCTTTAAGAACATTGTCCAAGACATGATAGATAAGGGGGATCTTGTCTTGGATAACCCAAATGCACCACCCAATCAAAACATTGACATCTTTAGACAACCTTTTCCTAACCATCCTCCTAATCAAAACAATGTCTAGACCATGGCCGATAGCTCCAAAAAGCATGACATACGAACGGTCAACACGGTCTCGCCTCTTGTCCCTAACCAACCTCCTCCACAGGTAGAAGAGATTTCTTCTCCTATTAGTTCTCCATCGACCTATCTTATATTGGAGGACGCTTTAACCATACCAATGCCATTTGCCCCACCTCCATCCTCTCTATTACCAATGGAGGACCCTACCTTGCCTACTCCACAACCACAAGTAGAAGGCATGATCATCCCTACCCTCTGCCCTCTTGAGGAGTCACATTCTCCCATTTCTTCTCCACCAAGAGAAGAACCTGTCTCTTCACCCCCTTCAATCGAGGAAGACCCAGTGATGGTTTTCTCTTGCCTTTTACCTGAGATCGCTACATCTCACTCGCCTTCATCCATATCTGAACCCAAACAAGCGCAGGCATCCATCATGCCCAAAGAGATAAAATTTCTCGACATTCAGGCTATATCAAACCTCACTCACCCACAAGTGAGGGTAGACTCTAACCTTGCCTTACACAATAGTGGCCCTCAAACCAAACAAAAGAAGGCCACTAAACCACACCAGAGAATTCCTCCCCTACCTTCATCATTGCCCTCTATTTTGGGCCAACATCCATCTACCTTAATAGGAGTGCTTCCTGCTCCAACACCTCACAGAGGCAAATTGCCTCCATTATCCCCTTTACCCATTAAACATATATTTCCTCAAAAAGGACCAATGCCTCTTACGACTCCAAAACAAAAGTCATCAACCCCTACTACAACAAAACATGCAGATCCATTGGCGAGTTATTATGCCTTGCTATTACGATAATTGTTGCAGTCTTCTCGCATCAGTCTTCCACCTCTCAAACCATACCGATCTCTCTGACCAAAACTGCCCAGGTTCGATGACACTAAAGTTTGTGCATATCATCGCACGCTTGGGCATGATACCGAGCATTGTTGTGCCCTCAAGGTTGTCATTCACCAATGCTTGGAGTAAGACACCCTTCTTCTTGACCATATTATCAACAAACCATTAACATCGTCCCATGCTTCCCATACCTCCTCACCTTCACCCTTATCAACTCTCAGATCAAGACCATCTTGGTTTGACAACACTAAATTTTGTCACTATCATCGCACACCGGGACATGACACTGAGCGTTGTTGCGCTCTTAAAGCTGTCATTCGTCATCACCAAAAAAAGGATACCCTTTTCATCAAGGATCCTCTTGACTACGCCTTTGCCAAATCTTTGACACCATCACATGCCTCACAAACATCATCACCTAAATCGAGATCTCAACACCAGACTATGGTCCGTCCAACACCTTCAACCCCATTATTCGAAATCAACACAGTCAACTTGACCACTAGCCCACCAACCCAAAAGGATAAAGGGAAAATACATGTTTCTATCCCTTAGACATCCCCATCTACCAAGCCTTCACCACAACCAAAACCCAAGATTACTATCTTGAGCACATCTCGACCATCATCTCCAAAGACAATCCCTGACTCTGTGGTGAAACAACTTCACCACACGACTCCTGTGAAGGTGTCTTTGTATGATCTCATTCAAAGCTCTCCACAGCATCATCAAACCTTTATCAAAACCTTGCAATCAATGGAGGTCCAACTTAATGACCCCCAACCACTAGCCACTTTAATCAAATCATTACCAACTAATTCCTCTGTCACTGTCCGTGATTTTGAGATCCCTGTCTAGAACCTGGCAGATCAAGATCTCGCCTTCTCAAACTAGATCTGTCAAACATTCTCCCTAGCAATTGGGGGAATTCAACCTTATACTGACTATCGTAAGCTCGACCAAACATCAAACATCAACTGATCAAGCCTCAACCAAATATCAGTCAACCAAACCTTGACCAAACCAACATCATCCTGACCTCGACCAAACCTCAACCAAACCTTGACCAAACATTCAATCGATTATCCAAACATCAATCAACCAAACCTTGACCAAACATCAACCAACTTTTTAATCATGACCTTGACCAAACATTAACCAAACATCGACCAAGCCTCGACCAAGCCTCGACCAAATGACAATGACCAATCATCAACCAAGCCTCGACCAAACATATCAACCATCTTCATCGACCAAACATTGACCAACTTCATGTTCAACATCGACCAACACGTGACCAATTTGGAAAGAAGCAAACAGGGTATGTTTGCTCCTAATTGGCTCAGACCTTACATCATAATGCACAAGCATAAACTAGGGACTTATCAGAACTTGAGCCCTTTTATGCCTTACATTTGCAACCATTCTACTATTAGTCGAGTACTCATTCACTTGACGTTTAACTTGAGCTCATCCCTTGAGCAATCCCCGTCCTCTTAATCCTCATTCTTTTCAACCCTATTCCCCTAAACAAACCCTATATACCCCTTTTATAAAGTATGGATGCTTTGTCCTAATAAAAGGGAGCCCTTAAACTTCTATAGTCTTGTCCATGACTCAAAATTCTGTCAAAAATAAATTGAGATGTCAAAATATCCAAGGTCACAAAATCAAAAGACAGACTGCTCCCTTGAAGGACAGCTATACTATCATTGTTGTAGCTAATAGACTATTCCCTCGAAGGACAGCTATTCAAAGCCCTCAAACATATATAAAGCAAAAATATAGACCACTCCCTTGAAGGATGGCTATGACTAAACTCTTGCTACACACAACACTCTTTTAGAATCTTCCCACATCGATCAGCTTCACAAATGACCACAAAGCAAAATGACATCCCTTGTAGACTTCCCGCATCGATCAGTCTGCTCAAAAAAAAAGGGGGGGTCATAGACTTGGCTTGTAGTCGTCTCAGGGTCTCCTATAAAAAGGGGCAAAGTCATCCCTACCTAAAAGGGGTTACCCTATCCTCTCATATCACATCACCTACTCAAGGGACTTCGATCTCATTTTAATGTCAAAGTGATTCAATTACCTCTCTAACACAACCCATGGTCAACGACGTGATGCATGAATGGGGCTTTTGGTTCTAACAACCCCTACCTAGGCTATCATTTTGGTCCTTATCAATGAAAGAGCATAATGCCTTTTCACTTCCTATTCACTTTTGTCACAATCCAACCAAATCATTTGCCAACCAAACCAAACCAACCCAACATTTTCAGACCAACAACATGACATCATGACATCATATATCATCATAGTCCATTTCACAAGTTTCTATGGACACCAATACACATGGAAACTATCGACTACACAATTTATGTTAAGCATAAACCATTACTTGCTGAAGCATAAATAGACTCCTTTCATTTTTAGCATACATCCATCGCCCAATATGGACAATTGCTAGGGATGAAAAACCTTGACCAATGTTACAGAATACACCATCACACAATATGGAAAAGGCTGTAACATCATCTTATCCTCATCATTTTGACCATGTCCAAAACCAATCATTGACCATTTTGACTCCTAGTCTCAAACTACATTGGTCTAAGGCCCTAAACGACAGGGGCTATGTAGGAAGCACTCAGATGACACTACGTCTTTTGGGGTTAGCTCGACCACCCTTGTTTGTTCGTCTACTTGATGGACAAACCATATCCTCCTATTGACCATGACTTGACCTCGACCAAAACAATCCATAACTTTGACCCTCTTCCTCCCTTTTAGGGAGAACTGCATTGGCCTAAGGCCCTTCCAACAAGGGCTATGTAGGCAACACTCAGTTGACATAGCATCTTCTGGGGTTATCTCGGCCACAATCTTTCATTCGTCCATTCATTCGACCAACTATCTATCTCGACCCACCTCGACCAATGACCTTGGAGATTGCAACTATCTCCTCTGACCACTTCTAAGACAAACTTTGCCTTGGTTGTTTTTGCATGTATGCTACCTCACAAATGGTTAGCAAAATTGTCCACAACCCATATTTCGACCCTCACAATTATAAGATCGTGAGCAAGTTGATCCACACTAGTTGTGACATTTTCGTGTCTCCAGGAGCACTTCTTGAGCCCGAGATACCTGGAACACGATGACCATTGGAGCTATAACTTAGATTGAATAACCTAATCAGCTATGACTAAATGTTGGGGCCTAGTTACTTCAATTTTGGCACTCCTCAACCCTTGACCTGTGACAATTTGACTTGACCATCTTGTGAAGTGGTATACACACAATCATGACTTTTGCAGCATTCACACCCAATTTTCACCATATCCATCCACTGTCTTTCAAATCGGTACCCGATTCTAGCTTCCCTTCCCTCGACTCCTGCTTTGAGGGGGAATACCTCATCCATAATCAGGGTAACCAACCCTCCTATTTTTGTCTTGCAGTTCACTTGAACAACCAACAAGACAAAAATTGACCTTATCCTATAGCTTTGGCAACTAACTCCTATTTTTGGCTTGCAGTTTGTTAAGAACAACCAACAAGACAAAAAGGGGCAAATGTAGACACCGAAATCATGTATACTCCTTGGTCGTCCTCCCCCCTTGGTCCCTTTCCACTTCTAACCATCCCTAACCCACATATGTCTTATTAATTTAAAATAATTATCTATTTTGAATTAATAATTCCCTCTCTCTCTCCTTGACACCTCACCTCTCTTAGGATGCCTCTCCTTGGATCCCTTCATCACCCCATGCCAAGTCTTAAATGCCTAGACCCCATTTCAACCCTTCCACTCATCCTCTCGTCTCATTTAACCCGCCTTCGACTATTTTCTCACACCCAGCTGACCCCAGCAGAAGAAAGAACTGACAAAAGGCTATTTTAAGCCCTTTTTCCTATTCTTTGGCTGCTGACATCGGTCAGTAGTCGGCTGACATCGGTGATATTGCCGGTGTCGATTGCCTTCAAAACTGTGTTCAACACCCCAAATGCAGGATCTTCAACCTTTCATCTTCAATCCCAAAATCTGACTTTTCAATCTTCAACAATCCACCAATCTTTCAATCTTTAATTTTTCAATTGGCTAATCCTTCTAATCAGCCAGCCTTCCAGTCGTCAGACCCCTCTCTCTCTCTCTCTCCCAGACACACCTCAAGCATCACAGGGACTCTGCATCAGCCACTCTACCTCTTTACAAGGAGCCTTCTGCATCAGCAACAAGATTTCAAACACCTCCAGGCTTCTTCAGTAGGCAAGAGGTAAGTATCCTTCTTTTATGTCATTTCAGTAGCTTAGAATGTCTCTGTAATCAGTTTTTTGTTTATTGCTTCTAAGCTAGATTACCACCCAGACCTGACTTTCAACTAGACCAAACCTGACTTGACTTCTTCTCAGAAAGGCTGAGAGGCCATCCCCACATCCTTATCCCTTTTTCAACCTTACTCTCTGCCCTACAGCCCTGTACAGACCTCCAAAAAGACTCTTAGAACATCCAAACAGACTTTCAGACCATTCTGTCGACCAAGAACCTGTCTAGACCCTGTCCAAAACCATTACCCTGACTGACGCTGGCTACCAGGCCCATTTTCCCTACCAACGTTGGCTTACTAACCGACGTTGGTACCCTTTGACCAACTGACACCGGCAGACTAACTGACATCGGCGACTATGGAAGACAGCTTGCCCCATTTAGGTACGCATTTGCTTCTATTTCTTTTAATTCAGTCTTTTATCATCTATGTTTCTAGCAACATTTTACCCTTTATCAGACATTCTTTTTTATCTACTAGTGGGTTGTCATCCCTCAAGGAAGTCTCTGCACTTCTGGGATCAAGCTTTGCTTGGCAACCCACCATCTATCTATCTAATGCCTTCTTTGTCTAAGTCTTTCTTCTGTAGGTGTCATCCTCCACAACCAAAGAGAAATTCTCTTAACGTCTGGATAACGGTGCGCACACCTCATCTAAGTAACATCTAACCCTAGACCATTTCTTTTAATTTCTTATTCCTTTTGAATGTGAAAGCAAAAACTTGTTTAGAAACATTCTGGCATGCCCGATGGGACCCTAGGAATTTTCCTTGGGTTCGTACTTTTTTCTTCTAAACAAACATTAATATAGGTGCATTAGGTCTCTCCTTACATCTCTTTCTTCTATCTCTTCCAAAAGACATCATAAGCAAGGTTAAAAAGAACCCTTCTCTCTGTCTTGCATCTTAGACTAGTCAAAGTCATACTCTTCAACCTTTTCTCTACTTGTCTGCATCCGAACACACATTTCAATTTGGGCTTAAAATAGTTTGCATTTCATTTCTACTTGCTTGCATTTTTAGTCCACACATCTAGTAATTAAAACTGCATCATGAATTAAGCGTAGTCCACTTATGTTACACATCCAAACCACTTACACAAATCAAACATCTTAACTTACCTAAGACAAGGCCCGACTAGGATTTCATCACCTAGCGAATACCTTACCCATCCCGACAATCCCACTTGGACTTCACTACCAAGGGGAAAGCCCACTCTGTTCTCTGGCAGAGGATAATCTCTAGGGGAAGTATATACTGGCTAAGCGAGACCAGCTTACCACTAGGCTTGTGAAGTGAGGGGAGCTTGCTCCTTAGCACCAGGCCACGTATAGAACCTAACACAGACTCTTGCGCACCGAAACTAACCCGAAACCAACTTTAGACTACCTCTTCTAGGACCCATTCTATAAGCCAACCTCCCAAACACATTCTAAGGCATAAGCCAACATGATTCTATAATTTTATTCTTAGGATTTAACGCTTAGGATCTATCTATCTTCCTCTTCTTCTCTGTTTTATCTGGTTTTTTGAGCAAGTGAGGATGTTTTCTTCTTCCCAAAAACTTTCAAAAATTTTGAGACTAAAAAAACACAGTCTTTAAGACCTAAACCTGTTTTCCTTGAATGGTTTTGACATGTAGTCAAAGCAGAACCCTTCTTGACCATGCGAGGCATCAACCGCTTTTGTTTTCACCCTCCATAACAAGTCCCTTGATGGAGTATCATTCAGACAACGAACATACTCCTATCCAACCAACCCTGACTCAGCCTCCCATTGTCCCTGAAGGGGACCAAGATTTTGAAAGATTCTTGGACCTCAATGTTAAAGCCCTTTAACATTATCTTGCACGAAGCCGAATGCGAGACTCCTTAGGCAACCCAATTTATGGGATGCCAACCTCCTTAGTCGAGACAACAGCCATATCAATAGCGTCCAAAATTCAACCTATAGACAATCAAGCCAACACCTCGGCTAGTAACCTGACCGTGTCCTATCTTCAAAATTTAGCCTCTCCTTCTAGACCTACCTCCATGGGAGTTTCAGCACCCCCTCAACCTCAAACTACTCAACCAAATTCTACACCCTTCCAAAACCTAGTGGTATTTATCCCCCCTACTCTTGCACCTATCAACACAAGAGTAACTACCTACCCTTCAACAAGTGTGGCCACCCCTCAACCACCTTTGATGGCCCCTATCCAATTTGTGCCCACCAACCCCATAGCACAAGTGCCCTTGGCTTCAACATCTGCCTCGATAACTAGCTACCCATATGTTGCACCTACACAAGCACAACCAACCACATCATGCACTCCTCTCAATACCTTTCAAATGCCCTACAACCTAAGGGGCGCTCCATCTACAAATTTGTCAACTAACCTAATCAAAATGTTGATGGACAAAATGTCTAGTCTCGAGACCTTTATTTCTGGTTCATGTAATGCCCTTTCATATGAGCAAATTTGCAATGAACCCATCCATCCCTCCGTCCCAATCAAGCCGTATCCTAGTCAGTGGAAACTTCTTAAATTTTCTCCTTTCTAGAGTAAGGAAGACCCGTAATAGCACCTACGAGCATTCAGACATGCTTGTTATTTGATAGCCCATGACGATGCATTATTACTATGCATGTTCCCCATGTCACTCGCTGGTGCTACTCTCAAATGGTACAGCTCTCTCACCAGTCACTCTCTTTTCACATTCACCTAACTAGCCCAACTCTTCCTCGACCACTTCTTGATCAATATCACCAAAAAGGTGTCAATCACAGATCTGTATTCTATCCAGTAGTTTGACGACGAATCCATAACTAATTTTGTTGCTCGCTGGAGAGGCCTAATCAACCAACTCTCCTTTTCTTTGCCCCAACCTGAGCTCATCAGAATCTTCTCTTAGGCTTGTGCCAAACATATTTCCTCTATCTTGTGGGTCCAGACATTCCGCACCTTTGATGAAGCTTTCACGATGGCCAGGAAGCTTGAACTACGTGCCTTCGAGGAAAACAAAGTCAAGTTGTAGAGTAAAAACCCCAACACCAAGTCCAATGACTCTTCCTCTAAACCTTATTCATCTAATCTCAAATCTAAGGCATCAACAAATGCTATAGTCATCAGACCATCATCCTCTTCAACAACCAACCAGCCCAAACCGTCCACATCCCAAAGTATCACTCGGCAATTCTAGGAAAGATATGTGCAGTGACAGTACACTCCAATTGGAGAATCATACACTTCTGTGTTGGAAAAACTCATCAAATAGGGGGTCCTCAATCTCATTCCAATCTAACCACCTCAATTCGACCTTTCAAAAGCCATCCCTACATGGTATAGGGAAAATGACTTCTATCACTATCACCGTGTCCAAGGCCATGACATAAACAACTGCCGAACCTTCAAGAACATTATCTAAGACATGATAGATAAGGGGGATCTTGTCTTGGATAACCTAAATGCACCACCCAATCAAACCATCGACATTTTCAGACAACCTTTTCCTAACCATCCTCCTAATCAAAACAATGTCTAGACCATGACCGATAGCTCCCAAGAGCATGACATACGAACGGTCAACACGGTCTCGCCTCTTGTCCCTGACCAACCTCCTCCATAGGTAGAAGAGATTTCTTCTCCTATTGATTCTCCATCGACCTCTCTTATATTGGAGAACGCTTCAACCATACCAATGCCATTTTCCCCACCTCCATCCTCTCTATTACCAATGGAGGACCCTACCTTGCCTACTCCTCAACCACAAGTAGAAGGCATGATCATCCCTACCCTCTGCCCTCTTGAGGAGTCACATTCTCCCATTTCTTCTCCACCAAGAGAAGAACTTGTCCCTTCACCCCCTTCAACCGAGGAAGACCCAATGACAGTTTTCTCTTGCCTTATACTTGAGATCGCTACATCTCACTCACCTCCGTCCATATCTGAACTCAAACCCGCGCAGATGTCCATCATGCCCAAAGAGATAAAATATCTCGACATTCGGCCTATATCAAACCTCACTCACCCACAAGTGAGGGTAGACTCTAACCTTGCCTCGCACAATAGTGGCCCTCAAACCAAACCAAAGAAGGCCACTAAACTACACCAGAGAATTCCTCCCCCACCTTCATCATTTCCCTTTATTTTGGGCCCACATCCATCTACCTTAATAGGAGTGCTTCCTACTCCAACACCTCACAGAGAAAAATTGCCTCCATTATCCCCTTTACCCATTAAACATATATTTCCTCCAAAATGACCAATGCCTCCTACGCCTCCAAAACAAACGTCATCAACCCCTACTGCAACAAAACATGTAGATCCATTGGTGGTTTATTATGCCTTGCTGTTACGACAATTGTTGCAGTCTTCTCACATCAGTCTTCCACCTCTTAAACCATACCGATCTCTCAGACCAAAACTACCCTAGTTCGATGACACTAAAGTTTGTGCGTATCATCGCATGCTTGGGCATGATACCGAGCATTGTTATGCCCTCAAGGTTGTCATTCACCAATGCTTGGAGAAAGACACCTTTCTTCTTAACCATATTATCAAAAAACCTTCAACATCATCCCATGCTTCCCATACCTCCTTACCTTCACACTCATCAACTCTCGGATCAAGACCATCTTGGTTTGACAACACTAAATTTTGTCACTATCATCGCACATCGGGACATGACACTGAGCGTTGTTGCACTCTTAGAGCTGTCATTCATCAACACTGAAAAAAGGATACCCTTTTCATCAAGGATCCTCTTGACTACCCCTTTGCCAAATCTTTGACACCATCACATGCCTCACAAACATCATCACCTAAATTGAGATCTCAACACAGACTATGGTCCCTCCACCACATTCAACCCCATTATTCAAAATCAACACAGTCAACTTGACCACCAGCCCACCAACCCAAAAGGATAAAGGGAAAAGATATGTTTCTATCCCTTGGACATCCCCATCTACGAAGCCTTCACAACAATCAAAACACAAGATTACTATCTTGAGCACATCTCGACGAACATCTCCAAAGACAATCCCTGACTCTGTGGTGAAACAACTTCACCACACGACTCCTGTGAAGGTGTCTTTGTATGATCTCATTCAAAGCTCTCCACAGCATCATCAAACCTTTATCAAAACCTTGCAATCAATGGAGGTCCAACTTAATGACCCCCAACCACTAGCCACTTTAATCAAATCATTACCAACCATTACCTCCGTCACTATCCATGATTTTGAGATCCCTGCCTCCAACCTGGCATATCAGGATCTTGCCTTCTCAAACTAGATCTGTCAAACATTCTCCCTAGTAACTAAGGGAATTCAACCTTATACTAACTATCGTAACCTCGACCAAACATTAAACATCAACCAACCAATCCTCAACCAAATATTAATCAACCAAACCTTGACCAAACCAACATCATCCTGACCTCGACCAAACCTCAATTAAACCTTGACCAAATATTCAACCGATTATCCAAAGATCAACCAAATTTTTAATCATGACCTTGACCAAACCTTGACCAAACATTAACCAAACATCGACCAAGCCTCGACCAAGCCTCGACCAAATGACAATGACCAATCATCAACCAAGCCTCGACCAAACATATCAACCAACTTCATCGACCAAACATCGACCAACTTCATGTCCAAGATCGACCAACATGTGACCAATTTGGAAAGAAGTAAATAGGGTATGTTTGTTCCTAATTGGCTCAGACCTTACATCATAATGCACAAGCATAAACCAGGGACTTATAAGAACCTGAGCCCTTTTATGCCTTGCATCTGCGACCATTCTACTGTTAGTCAAGTACTCATTTACTTGACATTTAACTTGAGCTCATCCCTTGAGCAATCCCCATCCTCTTAATCCTCATTCCTTTCAATCCTATTCCCCTAAACAAACCCTATATACCCCTTTTATAAAGTATGGATGCTTTGTCCTAATAAAAGGGAGCCCTTAAGCTTCTATAGTCTTTTCCATGACTCAAAATTCTGTCAAAAATAAATCGAGATGTCAAAATATCCAAGGTCATGAAATCAAAAGACAGACTGCTCCCTCGAAGGATAGCTGTACTATCATTCCTATAGCCAATAGACTGCTCCCTCGAAGGACAACTATTCAAAGCCCTCAAACATATATAAAAGCAAAAAAATAGACCACTCCCTTGAAGGATGGCTATGACTAAACTCTTGCTACACACAACACTCTTTTAGAAGCTTCCCGCATCGATCAGCTTCATAAATGACCATAAAGCAAAATGACATCCCTTGTAGACTTCCCGCATCAATCAGTCTGTTCAAAAAAAAGGGGGGGGGTCATGGACTTGGCTTGTAGTCATCTCAGGGTCTCCTATAAAAAGGGGCAAAGTCATCCCTACCTAAAAGGGGTTACCCTATCCTCTCATATCACATCACCTACTCAAGGGACTTCGAGCTCATTTTAATGTCAAAGTGATTCGATTACCTCTCTAACACAACCCATGGTCAATGATGTGATGCATGAATGGGGCTTTTGGTTCTAACAACCCCTGCCTATGCTATCATTTTGGTCCTTATCAATGAAAGAGCATAATGCCTTTTCACTTCCTATTCACTTTAGTCACAATCCAACCAAATCATTTGCCAACCAAACCAAGCCAACCCAACATTTTTAGACCAACAACATGACATCATGACATCATACATCATCATAGTCCATTTCACAAGTTTTTATGGACACCAATACACATGAAAACTATCGACTACACAATTTATGTTAAGCATAAACCATTACTTGCTAAAGCATAAATAGACTCCTTTCATTTTTAGCATACATCCATCGCCCAATATGGATAATTGCTAGGGATGAAAAACCTTGACCAATGTTACAGAATACACCATCACACAATATGGAAAAGGCTGTAACATCATCTTATCCTCATCATTTTGACCATGTCCAAAACCAATCATCGACCATTTTGACTCCTAGTCTCGAACTACATTGGTCTGAGGCCCTAAACGACAGGGGCTATGTAGGCAGCACTTAGATGACACAATGTCTTTTGGGGTTAGCTTGACCACCCTCATTTTTTCATCTACCTGATGGACAAACCATATCCTCCTGTTGACCATGACTTGACCTCGACCAAAACAATCCATAACTTTGACCCTCTTCCTCCCTTTTAGGGAGAACTACATTAGCCTGAGGCCCTTCCAACAAGGGCTATGTAGGCAGCACTCAGTTGACATAGCATCTTCTGGGGTTAGCTCAGCCACATTCTTTCATCCATCCATTCATTCGACCAACTATCTATCTCAACCTGCCTCGACCAATGACCTTGGAGATCATGGCTATCTCCTCCGACCATTTCCAAGACAAACTTTGCCTTGGTTGTTTTTGCATGTATGGTACCTCACAAATGGTTAGCAAAATTGTTCACAACCCATATTTTGACCCCCACAAGTATAGGATCGCGAGCAAGTTGATCCACACTACTTGTGACATTTTCATGTTTTCAGGAGCACTTTCTGAGCTTGAGATACTGGAACATGATGACCATTAGAGCTACAACTTAGATTGAATAACCTGATCAGCTATGACTAAATACTGGGGCCCGATTACTTCAATTTTGGCACTCCTCAACCCTTGACCTATGACAATTTGACCTGACTATCTCGTGAAGTGGTATACGCACAATCACGACTTTTGCAGCGTTCACACCCCATCTTCACCATATCCATCCACTCTTTATCAAATCGACACCTAATTCTAGGTTTCCTTCCCTTGACTCCTTCTTTTAGGGGTAATACCTCATTCGTAATCGGGGCAACCAACCTTCCTATTTTTGTCTTGCAATTCACTTGAACAACCAACAGGATAAAAATTGACCTTATCCTATACCTGGGGTAACCAACTCCTATTTTTGTCTTGCAGTTCATCAAGAACAACCAACAAGACAAAAAGGGGCAAATGTAGACACCAAAATCGTGTCTACTCCTTGGTCGTCCTCCCCCCTTTGTCCCTTTCCACTTTTAACCATCCCTAACCCACCTATGTCTTATTAATTTAAAATAATTATCTATTTTGAATTAAGAATTCCCTCTCTCTCTCCTTGACACCTCACCTCTCCTAGGATGCCTCTCTTTGGATCCCTTCATCACCCCATGCCAAGTCTTAAATTCCTAGACCCCATTTCAACCCTTCCACTCATCTTCTCGTCTCATTTAACCCGCCTTCAACCATTTTCTCATGACTAGCTGACCCTGACAAAAGAAAGAACGAACAAAAGGCTATTTTTAGCCCTTTTTCCTATTCTTTGGCTACCGACGTTAGTCACTAGTCGGTCGACATCAGCGGTATTGCCGGCGTCAGTTGCCTTCAAAACTGCGTTCAGCACCTCGAATGCAGGATCTTCAACCTTTCAATCTTTAATCCCAAAATCTGACTTTTCAATCTTCAACAATCTGCCAATCTTTCAATCTTCAATTTTTCAATCAACTAATCCTTCTAATCAGCCAGCCTTCCAGTCATCAGACCCCTCTCTCTCTCCCCCCCAGACACACCTCAAGCATCATAGGGACTCTGCATCAGCCACTCTACCTCTTTGCAGGGAGCCTTATGCATCAATAACAGGATTTCAAACACCTTCAGGCTTCTTCAGTGGGCAAGAGGTAAGTATCCTTCTTTTATGTCATTTTAGTAGCTTAGAATGTCTCTGTAATCAGTCTTCTATTTATTGCTTCTAAGCCACATTACCACCCAGACTTGATTTTCAACTAGACCAGACCTGACTTGACTTCTTCCTAGAAAGGCTGAGAGGCCATCCCCACGTCCTTATCCCTTTTTCAACCTTATTCTCTGCCCTACAGCCCTGTACAAACATCCAAAAAGACTCTCAGACCATCCAAACAGACTTTCAGACCATTCTGTCGACCAAGAACCTGTCTAGACCCTATCCAAAACAATTACCTCGACCGACGCCGGCTACTAGGCCCATTTCCCCTACCGACATCGATAGACTAACCGACGTTGGCACCCTTTGACCAACTGATGCTGGTAGACTAACCAACATCAACGACTATGGAAGATAGCTTGCCCCATTTAGGTATGCATTTACTTCTATTTCTTTTAATTCAGTCTTTTATCATCTCTGTTTCTAGCAACATTCTGCTCTTTATCAGACATTCTCTTTTATCTACTAGTGGGTTGTCATCCCTCATGGAAGTCTCTGCACTTTTGGGATCAAACTTTGCTTGGCAACTCACCATCTATCTATCTAACGCCTTCTTTGTCTAAGTCTTTCTTCTGCAGGTGTCATCCTCGACAACCAAAGAGGAGTTCTCTCAACGTCTAGATAACGGTGCGCAGACCTCATCTGGGTAACATCTAACCCTAGACCATTTCTTTTAGTTTCTTATTCCTTTTGAATGTGAAAGTGAAAAAATTGATAGAAACACTATTGACATAATTATTCATGGTTTTAGTAGCCATGTTTAGATATTTGTTAGGGAGATTATACTTCCACTACAAGTTGGACTAACACATGTGGCCACTAGATTCTTAGTAGTACCTAGTGTATGCACATTTTGACATGTTATTGGGTAGACCATAAATACAACAAATATGAGCCATCCCATCAACCGTGCATAGATGCTTCTAATATATATATGTAAATTAGGGGATCACATTTGAAGGTATTTCATATGAGTATCATCAACCTATCCCATGGGCAATCACATCATAGTTACTAATTATAGATTTGAGCACAGTTCTTATTAGTGTACTATAGAGTTAAGTTAATCCACCAGTGTAGGTGAGGTCTACTCCTATTGTTACCACATATGCATACTCTCCCATGAAGACCATTATTAGAGAGACCTCTATGTTAGAGATATATTGAATAGTATAGAGGGTATCTATCTACTCTTTTTCTCCCAAGATCAGCATTGTTGAGTTCTCAAAGTTCTCAACATAGGACACCTATGCCATCTACAACATCTTCTACCAGATGGGTCCTTCAGACCCCTATAGTTCATAAGATACCATAATCAATTTCATAGTTTCCTAATACCACTTCATAGGTAGTTCAAGTTATAGATCACTCAATACAACATGTTTAGGACCTTAGTTACCTTTTTATACAACACACATGATCACTATTCCTTTATTTGACATAGGCCAAGTTGATAGTGAGTCTCCCATGAGACTTAACAGTTACTATTATTTATCCCTTCTTGTACATACTTTCCTTATTTCTTAATCGGTGTATATAGTTCCATTTTTCTATTGCTTGTACATAAATTATATCCAAAAAATATAAAAACAATATAATATGTCAAAACATAAAAACATTCAAATATTTACTTAAAAAACATAAAATTATAGATTGTATGCATTACCATGTTTATATTTCTTATATTTTTCAGAAACTACATATGTTATCTTTCCTAGTATAGTTAGTTTTATCATACATACATGATTCACATGTTCTTTTCAAATGCTTTTAGATTACTACAGGACTCAGGTCCACTACACCTATCTAGATTCACTACTATATATCCATTAGGGTCATACACAAAGATACATATGTTCCTAATTTGATACATTCACCCATTTGGGGACACCCTATACATAGATTTGATTACTAGGTTACATCTTTCTAAACTCTACATCACAAATTTAGCATTTTTATATATTGATATTGATCATGCTACACTCACTCATATTTTTTGTTGACTACTACTAGTTTATACTCAACCCATGTATTTTTTTATCTCTTACATAGATTTGTATTACCTATTCATGCACACTTTTATTTTAGATTTCCTAGTTTATAATTGATTGTGTCTCTATGCTTATTATATTTGAAGGCATGTGAATATGCCATTCTTTATGTCTCTACACCACTTTTTTTCATTGGATGTATGTTCTGGACATATGCCCATGGTCTTGTGTGTGTGCCTTATTGATTTTGTATGAGGAAATTTGAACATGTCCTTCCATGTGGATCTAAGCCAAATTTATTAATGTTGATGAATGTAGACATTTAAACATGTCTTTTTATGTCTTATTTTCTCAAATTTAGTGACATGTGCCCATGTCCCTTATATTTTGGCCCCTTAGCTTACTTTTTGTGCCTCTTGTGTGTTATATGTATGTTTTATTGTATGCATTATAGACATGACACTTATCTCTTACATCTTACACACTCCAATTTTTGATGCCATGAGACACCTCATGCATCTAACCTTCCTACTTGGATTTTTTTATGGACATCATTCCCTATCCACCTAGGTAGCTAATTAATTATTACTTGGATTTATTATTTAAATACATTGTTATATCTATCTTGATAGCCTTATGAATGCCAGACCTAACATTAATTTCACATTACAAACTTATGCTTAGATTATATTATTTTTTGATATTATTTATGCACATTATATTGGTTTATTACATAGATATCATATATGATATGGACAACACACATTTTTCAAAGCTTTTTTATTTTAAGGATTGTTCTTGCACAAGTTTAACTACTCCCCTCAAAAGAGGAGGAATTTAAAAAGGTTTGTCATAGAGATCAGGGTATCAAAATGCACTCAGAGGATAATTTTTAGCACATAGGCTCAGAATATATAAATCAAACTCAAAAAAACATAGAAGGAAATAGTGACACAAAGATGAATTATAGTTGTACATAAATTAGAATAATCATACACTAGCACCCAGATTGGGACACTAGCACCACATAGCACTATTGTTCAATATATGACACTAATGTTTAGTAGCTTTAGTTTCAAAAAAATATAGATTAGTGAAAAATTACAAGTATAGTCTAGGTTTGCACATATTTAGTTATATTTTAATAATTTTGGCTCAATATAACTCAAATTCATACCATTTTGATTAAATTGGGTGAATCATGCCACGTATGATCATTCACATTTTTAGTTTAAATACTTAGATATAGATTATTATAACTCAGTCTAGATTCCATATGCTCAGATATTAGATTTGGGGGTATGTGCATGACACATTATTTCTATATGCTCACTTATACACTAGTTGATTAGATGGAATGACAAAATCCATGTCATTCTCTATGATGTACACATCAGATACCATGTTCTAGGTTACACATCAGATTCATGTCTTACTCCATTTGTAGTGGTTGGCATTTTTTAGTGGGCCAAAGTTGATTAATTTACTCAAGTGGCTGCAAAGCTGACATATTTAGTTAGACATCTATAGTGAGATATTTCTAGTTACATCATGTAATTTTAGTCTCAGATGCATCTACTACACATGGGTTGGCAATGATGGAGTCATAGTCTACTAGAGTTCTTGAGATACCTGCATAAGAGGGTTAAACACACCATCAATTCAATCTAAGTTATTTATGGGTCACGATCCACCAAGTAGGGCTAGGCAATGATGGAGTCAAAACTAGATTGGGTTTTTGAGCCACCCAAACATGGGGATTGAGAAAGCCATTAGTTTAATCTGAGTTATTCACTAATTGATCACTAAAAACACATATGTAAGTTGTCACCAGGTTTATGCATTGGTTCACATAGCTAGTGAGGTGTATTCATTCCTTTCCTCTCTCTTATCTCTTTACACAATTTTTTATCTTTACTCATTTTTGTCTTTGCTTTTTATATCTATTAAGTAATGACTTATCTATGCACATTTCAATTACATGACACATAATGGAGCATGATTCACATATTCAGATCTGGATTCATGGGATTCACCTCTTGGGGAAGTTTAGGTATGATTTTTCCCCTTTATCCTAGTTGTTTAACTTTGTTAAATTTATATAATAAATGTGGGGCAAATGTAATCACCTAAAAAAGACACTTGCGTGCTAAGAGTGTTATTTGAGACCACCCATCCATAACTTTAAACTAAACTTATCTTGGGGCCTATTTTCATGTTTATCTAGAATTTGTGCAAGCCATAAGCATCCCTAGACATCCCTAAAGCAGTCCCAAACCCTCATATTGACATCTTGTCCCTTCATGCCTTAGGTTCTATCACCTAGACACTAGCACCATAATAGGGACATTAGCACCACATGGCACTAGTTTCCCAATTTTGGCATGTTAGGAACTTGTGCTGCCCCTTCTCTTTATTTTTTTAGTATAATATTTGTTATGGATACATATGTTTTATAAGTCATCTTGTGAGCATTTTGTTTTATACAACATTTAGGGGAAGTAGTAGTTGCTTATATTAGACTTAGTATATAATTAATTTATGAGGCTAAGGAAGGCATCCGTGAATTTATTATATTGAGCTTGCTTAAAGGAGGTTGCCCCCTTGAAGTGGCCTGCAATCAATTTGATCTTTTCAAGTTGTATACTAATTATCTAAATCCATATAATTAATGTTGTTAATTACTATTATTTCATGAATTTTTATTAATTTTTATAGGAGTATCCTCTCATTTGGTATTAGAGTGCTTTACAGGGCCATAGTTTTTTTCTTTCAGAAAGTCTTAACTCTATTCTACTGCATACATCATTTCAGTAATTCTTTAGAAATTCTTAACTCTATTCTATTGCATAACTCAATTAAATATATTTTTTTAATCTATTTTAGATCAAGGTAAAAAATTGACTACATAACTATGGGAAGTGCTTGGGTGAAAGCCCTAAAACTTAGTGTGAGGAGTACTAAAGAAACCCCAAAGTAGCTGGCCCATTAAGAGGACTTGTCAACAAAACAAGTAATGGACCCTTCTCGAATGAGTAGTTCCCATCTATGAGAAAAACTAAGAGTTATTGCTAAGAGGTAAATATGTGGCCAAAAAAGTTTTGGAGAGTGGTACTCGCTTAGATGGCAATGGTGGCGAGAGTGATATTTTTAAAACCCTTAGGCAGCCATTGAAACTTGGGGACCATTTCTATAATTTTTAGAATATTTCTAGTAGACTCAAAAAATCAATCATTAGATTATCTATAGACTGTCAGAGGACTTACAGGTAGATATTTGATAGGAACTAGAATTTGTAAACCATTCATAGAGTATCAGTAGAATCTCAGAGGACTTATCACTAGAAAGAAAATAAAAAAGAGACCTAAAATTCTTTTGTAGCCCCATTGATCCTCAAATTTTATCTAGACACCTAACATTTCATTCCCCACATTTTTTTCCTTGAGGTCCTATATCCCAATCCCACTCCTAATTATTACAAATCACAATTTCCCTTTTTCTAGGTTTTACCATAAGTTCTATTTTTTTCGTTTGCCTCAAAAATTTTCCACAGTGTTCATCTCCATTTTCTACTCCTTTATCCCTCTTTGATAAATTTTATAGTTTTTCCATTTTCACTCTTGAAATTACCCTCACCTTTGTCAATCATACTCCCATTATGTAAAAACATTAGTAAAAGTATCTTTACCCCTTCTGATTTTTCCCAAATTAAAAAATTCCTTTACTAAATGTGTTTGAACTCTAGTTTTCCTACCCATTTCCAAAAGAAAAATCTCTTATTTTGGTCATGGTAGTAACCCGAACAGGAGCAAAAAAAATGAAGGATGAAGTTATTTCCCTCAAGACCCACATCAAAGATCTTGATGAAAAAATTCTCAACCTTAGTCTTCAACATACCACCATGTACAATAGACGACATCTAAAGTCCTCTTCAAACACTGGGTTTTCTTTCTCTAGCACTTTTTATGGACTTAAGCTTAATTTTCCTTTATTCATTGGTGCAGATCCAACTAGATGGATTTATGAGATAGAACAATATTTTAGTCTGCATAATACTTTTTATGCCATCAAGTTCCCACTTGCATCCTTTCACTTAGAAGATGGAGCCATTTAATGGTATCATTGGTAACTAAGGCTCATGATGAGCCCATATGGATTGATTTTTTCTCCCTCATTTTTCAATTGTTTGGCCCTAGTGCTTTTAATGACTTCACTAGATAACTCATTAAACTTCTCCAAATAGGAACCATGAGAGCATATCAATTTTTTTTAAAAATCTGGCCAATCATACAGAGGGATTGTCTGATAATTCTTTAGGAGTTGCTTTTTTAGTGGACTGAAGGATGCAATTTGATTTGAGGTCAATTTTTTTTGGCCCAACATGATGATGGAATCCTTAAGGTTCGCTAAGTTGGTAGAAGACAATAGTGATTCAAATCTAATTTTTCTCCATTCAAAAATATAGCTCCATAATGCTCTCAAATAATGTCAGTGCCTAAAACTGCTCTTATCAAGCATTTGACTGAAGCAGAGACGCAATCCTATAGATAAAAAGGACTATGTTATAATTGTGATGATAAATTCACTTGAGGATATCGATGTGTTGAGAAAAATCTATACCTATTGGATGTGGAATCTCCCCCCAAAACTAAAGATTGGGAAGATGTCTAGGATATAATAGATGATCCAGAAGATGTTCAACTGATTATGGAACCTACTTCTTAGGAAGACCAACTAGAGATATCTCTCCATGCCTTAGCAGGAGTCACCACCCCATAAACCATGTGAGTCAGGGGTTACTTCAAGAAATTTTGTCTCATAATACTCATTGATTCTAGTAGCACTAATAACTTCATTGACCCTTGGATCACTAAATAGGTTGATTATTTTATCTATCCTTGCTCTAACTTTGAATTCATGATTGCCAATGGGGGCACATTACCTTTTAAAAAGAAGTGTCACAATGTGTGTATCTCTATTGGAGATTATAACTTTCATTATGACATGTTTCCCTTGCTCTTAGGTGGATGTGATGTTATTTTGGGATCCCAATGGTTACACACATATGGACCCATATTATGGGATTTTTGTAAACTTTAGATGCAATTTTTAGACAATGGGCAAAAACACACATTAAAAAGCTTATAACAGAGGTCTCTCAACATCATAAGTTCACATTGCATAGAAAATATTCTTAAGAAGAATTCACATAGAGTCATTGCCCAACTCCATTTTATTTAAGTGAAACCATCAATGGTCTCCATTTTTCCTTCTGATCTACCAACTGTTCTATATAGGTATGCAAGTGTCTTCATTGAACAATTAAGATTGCAACCTTAATGGCTAGAGGACCACCATATTTATATCCTTCCTGAAAGCATTTCTCCTAACATCTAGCCTCACCATTACCCATTTTAGTAAAAGACTAAGATCAAGATAGTCATTCAAGACTTATTAAAGCAAGGCTTTATTCTTCCTAGTACCGACCCATATTCTTTACCGACCCATATCATTCCCCAATTCTCCTTATTAAAAAAAAAGATGGGTCATGACTCCTTTGCATTGACTTCCACACCCTTAATCATATCACAATCAAGGATAAGTTCCAAATACCTATTATTGATGAGCTTCATGGTGCTCATTTTTTTTCCAAGTTAGATCTCCACTCTAGATATTGCTAGATCTAACTTTATGAGGATGATATCCTTAAGATAGCTTTTTGCATGCATGATGGCCACTATGAGTTTTTGGTCATGCCTTTTGGCCTCACTAATGCTCCTTCAAAATTCTAGGCATTAATGAATAAAATATTCTGGCCCTACCTATAGAAATTTATTTTGGTCTTTGATGATATCCTCATCTATAGTAAAACATGGTCTAAGCATCTCTAATATCTAGAGATCACACTACAACTTCTCTTTGACCATCATCTTTGTGAAAAATAATCCAAATGTGCTTTTTGATAAGATGAAGTGGACTATCTTAGACATATTTTTTCATCTCAAGGGGTTCAGGTAGATCCTAAAAAAATATTTGTCATGATAAATTAGCCTCATCCTCAGACACTCAATAACCTCTGTGGTTTTTTGGGGATGACTAGATACTATCATAAGTTTGTCAAGGATTATTAGAATATTGTAACTCTAATAATAGCTATGTTGAAAAAATATGGATTTACATGGATATAAGTGGTTGCCTATGCATTTGCAAAATTGAAACAAGCTATGTGTACTACACATGTTTTAGCTATGCCATATTTTTCTTAGACCTTCACTAATGAGAGTGATGCTTCTTGTGGCAATGAACTTGGTGCTATTTTTCTCTAAGAAGGACATCTGATTACATTCAATAATCAAATCCCTTTTTTCCAAGAATTTATTACTCTCTACTTATGAAAATGAAATGATGGCTATTTTACATGTAGTATAGAAGTAGTAGCCATACCTACTGGGGAATCATTTTTGCATCAAAACTTATCACCAGAGTTTGAAATATTTCCTAGAATAATGGGTCTCTACCCCATCAAAATAGAAATGGGTCAATAAACTTATGGGTTATGATTGTGAGATCACTTAAAATAAGGGTACACATAATATTTTGGTTGACACTTTATCTCGTACATTTGTGGACCAAGCCTCGTTTTCATCTATTTTTATGCCTATTCTAAATTGGTTTGACATTGTACAACAAGGGTATGTAAGTGACTCCTCATTATCTCAAATCATTAAATAATTAGACACTAAACCTTCTATTGTACCACATTATTCTTGGGATGGTGTTTTTTTGTGATATAAGGGTCATCTCAAGCTTTTCTAAAGCATAAATCTTTAGCAAGTTATATTCTATGAACTCCATGATTTTCCATCGATAGAGCACTTAGGGTCACTCAAAACTTATGAGTGGGTACAATACAACTTCTTTTGGAAGGGAATAAAAAAGGAAATTCAACAAATGATAGCTAAATATGATACTTGTCAATGTAATAAGGGTGAAACAACACTCATCCCTAGGTTGATCAAACCCTTGCCCATCCCTACCAATTTTTGGACTGATATTTATATGGATTTCATTAAGGGGTTCCCTAAATCTAGAGGGAAAATAGTGATATTGGTTGTGGTTGATCACCTCTCCAAATATAGTTAATTTTATGCCCTCAACCATCCTTATACTACCTCCATAGTCACATAAATTTTCTTGGACCATATTATTTGTCTTCATGGCATTCCTTTGTCTATTATCTTAGATTGTGATGTAATTTTCACTAGCTATTTTTAAATAGAACTATTTTTCTACACCATCACCTGACTGAAGATGAGATTTGGGTATCATCCCCAAACAGATGGGTAAATTAAAATTATCAAAAAATGCTTGGAAACATTTCTTCGTTACTTCACCTTAGAACAACAACATTAGTGGGCCAAGTAGATCCCCCTCACTGAATAGTGGTACAATACCTTCTATCACACTTTAATGAAAATGACTCCATATGAAGCTGTGTATGGTTAAGCACCACCAGTGCTCCTATTGTACACCCATAAGAGTTCATAAATTCAAGTGGTTAACTTGATTCTTCACACTTGAGATCAGATCCTTAGTACCATATGGGACAATCTTTATATGGTATAAAATTGAATGAAATAATAGGCTGATCAACACCATTTAGAGCATACTTTTCAAGTAGGTGATATGGTTTTTATTCACCTTCAGCCATATAATCAATCTTCCCTAAAACTTAAAGGGTGTCATAAGATAGCTCCCAAGTTCTATGGGCCCTATAAGGTTCTGTAGAATATTGGGTCAGTTACTTATAAGTTGGAGCTGCCACCTTATTCCTAAGTTCACCCAAAATTTCATGTCTTTTGTCTAAAGAAAGTTTTTTGTACAAACATCATTATGCAGAATATTTTATCAGAACTTGATAATGAAGGGTCCATCCTTCTCAAGTTAGAGGAAATCTTAGATAGATAGACATGCCAAATTTTCTCCCACTCCATCACAAAGGTTTTAATTTGGTGGCACAGAATGCAACCAGAGGATGCAATATGAGAACCACTATTTTAGATTCAACATCAATTACCAAATCTAAAGATTTGAGGACAAAAATTTTTTCAAGAGGAAGGGGATCTTAGGAACCTGTACTATGCCTTCTCTTTATTTTTTTAGTGTAATAGTTGTTAAGGACACATATGCTTTTTAAGTCATCCCGTGAGCATTTTATTTTATCCTACATTCAGGGGAAGTAGTAGTTTCTTATATATAAGTAAGTGTTGAGGCAAAGGAAGGCATCCATGAATATATTATATTTATCTTTCTCAAAACAGGTTTCCCCCTCGAAGTGGCCTTTAATCAATTCAATCTTTTAAAGTTTTTTGCTAATTATTTACATTTATTAATTTGTGTTATTAATTCTTATTATTTCATGCATTTTTTTAATTGTTGCAGGATGATTCTCTCATGGCACTACTATCCTTTCCCTCCCTTTTCTACCAATAAATATATTTTCAAATCTAAGACCTCTTAGGGTCAGCCTAGACATATTTTAACACCTAAACAAGTGCCAAAAAGATATATATATATATATATATATATATATACATGAATTTTATCCCTCTAACCACTAGATGGAAATTAGATGTAAATTACACATACAAACTCATAACAAATTATCCACAATAAAGGTTACTAATCCCTATTTTGCATACAACCATATGAAATATTCTTAAGCTCAGATTACTTAGATTTATAGTCTCAAGCACATTCAAAACACTCAAGTCAACATTTATACTAGCTTCACTTACACTTGCACTAGTACTTAGGTGGGGAGAACTACATCAGGATTGATCCCTTTTCAAAGTATTGGTATGTAGGTAGCTCTCATCACAATAGGGTGTTAAAGATGTCCAACCTACCCTAAAAACAACACACTTTACTACTTATATCAATAAGATGCCCTAACAATATGGAGGATTAGGGTTTTCATATACAATCCATCAAAATAAGTCATCTACAAAGATATAAAACTCATACACATATAAATAAGCTTGACAAACCTAGATACAGGTGCACCTAAAAGCTCAAAATAATTTGTTACAAAGGACATTACTACCAAAATATGAACACTAGCACCACATAACATTACCATTCAACTAGGGTGCTACTATCCAAGAGGGTTTTTAATAGTTGGATCCTATTTTTGACACTTAGACCAACCCTTATCTCAGTTTGTAGTCTTTATATCTCCCATTTCAGTCATTTTCTAGCTAATTTCTTATATATAGTATTTAATACTATTTTTAGAAAGGTTAAATTAAGTAAATTTTATTACAAGTCAATGAATATATTTATTGCATATTTCTACCCTAATTTACTATACTTATCCATTTAACAACATAAGATTTATATTCACTAAGTCCTATAAGGTTAAAACACTTTGAACTAATCTCTTATCAGTTTATCAAATCACTCACATTTGGTTTGGGCATGCAAGTTGAGTTCCCTTCAGATTTAGTGTATGTTAGAGAGTTGCAAGGTGATACTATTTTGGTAGAGGCAATGGTCGATCATTAGACTCATATATATAAATTATCTCACTTTTTTCCTAACTCTCCTTTATATTCTTATTCTTTAGATTCACCTAAAATGATGACATTTATGAGCCTAAGCACACCTAAAATATTTATGACTCTTATTCTAATACAAATGATTACAACAATGATGAAGACACACCTCCACCATCTCCTTGTCACCTTACATATGTTAAGAAGTTATTCCATGATCAACCTACCCCTAATTTTCTTTAGACATTATAGGGAACTCATATACTGATCTAAGACACATTAGACATTAGAGAATCTATGCCATGGTTTTAGGGAATTTAGTAATCCTTCATTACCTCTACTCCCATTGCACCATCATTGCATAAAGTAGTTGGCCCTCCTACTTTACATGAGGAGAAACATTTCTTGGATAGGAATCACACCTTCATTGAAGATCTATCAGGGTCTTAGTAGACTCATTCACTATTCTATGGTGATCCACTCTTCATTGCATCTACTTCTGAGCCATAGTCACCTTCAAGAATTCCATTAGAGGATACTAGATGGCTTCAGGAAGTTGTAAACTCTAGTGGGGATTTTTATATCCCTTCTCTTCTTTGATCTCTTTTAGGGGATGAATTTTATCCTATGGGTTTTCTCATTTTCTCCACTTTATGGGAGTTACATTGTGATTGGGTGCCTCATTAGGTCTAGTTTTTGGGACCCAATCCTTATACCCACCTAACCTACACTTCAGGGGGGTGATAGTGTAGGATTTTTCCTTCTTCCAATTTTACCTACATTATTATTAGTCCACTTTCTTAGGGTTGTTAAGGTCATTAGGATAAATAAAATTTATGTGTTTTTTAATTATGAGATGATTTTTTACCTTTATGGTGACCTAATATCTCACTATATAGTCTACCTCCTTTGTACTTTTTATCTAATTAGTTAATAAATCAAATAATTAGTTCATGAAGGTCCTTTTTTGCTCTGTATTTACTCTCACCCAATTCTATGATTTTTGTGTAATTTGTGATGTTTAGAGATCTTGGAATAATTTGACAAAGTTTAGGTTACATATAATAACTGAGATTTAATTAAACACTTAGTCAATAGTTATGGAGTTGTAAATTTGTAACTCTATTATGAGAAAAATTATTACGTTTATGGAATACATTCAATGTGTAGTAATTTTCCTATCTTAAGAAGGAGAGGAGTTAAGATCCAACCCAACTAAGGTAAGGCCCACTCATACGGTCTAGTAGATAGATTCCTTGTCTGATAGTTTAGTAATTTTTATAAATTGCTTGGATGCATTTCTCATTTTATGTTGAATTATTATAATATGTGTGATTTGGTTTTATATGTAATTTATTATATAAGCATATTTAATCCTTTGTATTATTTATAATTCAATTATGAAATAAATTAGATTTATTTCTATCATTTAATTTCATGCAATTTACTTTATGTAAGTGTGTTTTTATTTACACAATGATTAAGACCCAATATTATTTAGAGAACTAGTGTCTACATATAGTGCCAACATCTTGTCAAAGCTAAACACACCATGGGTTAACAATTAATAAAGGTGTTGGATTTTATGCACCAAGTGGCCACTTCATTATACGAGCATAGGTGAGGTTGTACAAGGTTTTCAAGTTTAATTGATGGTTAAAATTATGCTTATCATTTTGGCACTGTTGTCAGGGAAGCTACCAATTACTAGTAATTTAAGAATATTAGTTAAAGTTTTTATTTTCCTAGATTAAGTTTTATGATTTCCTAGATTAATTTTTTGCTTTCTTAGAGTAAATTTATTTTCTACAATTAGGAATTTAAAATATTAGAATTTTCACCTTTCACTAAAAAATATAAACAAGGTTAGCTCATACCTTTATTTATTTTTATGATATAGTACTAATTAGGCAAAATTTAGGTTTTTTTTCAAAAAGAAACTAACAATGTGTAGATAAGAACAATGGTTGATGCAAATAAAGTTATAGGAGTTTCAATGGGTAATAACATATAAATTGAAGGGATGGTTAATGTATATCATGAGGTAACATCCCTTAGAGTTGTCATTAAAGAAATATAAGATAAAAACACCACATTGTCAACTTTAGTCATCACAATAAATATGGAGGCAAGACAAGGATAAAAATCACACCATGTGCCTAAAATAATGTCTAAAAAAGAGGAGGTGCCTACAAAAATTTCTCAAATAGAAAATACTGAACCTACTAATAAGACAAGGTTATCTACAATAATTGATTTTTCAAAAATACCTGAAGGTGTTGATGAGGAGATACCATCTACACTTGTGCCTTCACATGTTAATAAGAGAAGATGGCATCTAGAAATTTCTCATTTATCAACTTTACATTTTTGGGCAAATGATAGTGATCTACAGTTGGTGTTGCATTAGTTGATGAACCTACAATTGTTATTCATTTATTGATAAAGAGTAGTCTATATTAATTTCTCTTACCAAGACTCCTACACTCAGTAATAAAAAAGGTTGTCTCCATAGTTCCTACTATAGAAATAAATGGATATTTCAATGAAGAATGACTACCAACATTAATTTCCTTTGCTGAGGCATTTGGGCCTATTGGAGGAAGCTAAATTTTAGCCATAGAAATGGATAAACCTATTTAAGAACACCAGCCTATACTTGTTCCTCCTAGAAAAATGTTGTAACACCTTGTAGATGTTATTTCCAAAGCAGAGCATTGGAACCTAATGTGGATATAATAAATATAAGGTGCATGTTACATGATGTAAAGTAAGGAGTCTACCAACTTCTGGACAAAGAGAATATTTTTCAAAGGCAAGTAGAAAATGGTGTTTTTTATTGTCTATATTTTTTAAAAAATAAGGATGAGAATGGATTCCAAGATGCTTTCTCAAATGATTACAACAAATACAATGAGTCATTAGCTGCAAATGAGACTCAAGAAAAATAAGCTCAAAGAGGACCTTAGCCACCAATATAAATAAATCCAAGTATGCCTCTTAAATCTTTAGTATTTAATTTTTATTATGTTTTCCATCATTACTATATGCTATATATTTTGAATTACATCCCACCACAATATCCATATCGGTTAATGTATTACCAATAACCATCCACCCATTAGCCTTGGTATCAAGGCCAATCATGGCAGTCACCACCTCACCACTGATAGCCATAACAAAGATTGGGTTTCAGCAAACCATCATAAGTTTGTTAGTCCAAAATACCCAATAACTTAGCTAAACCTATAATATGAGATAACATTATTAAATTATTCCTAAACTTGCTCAGTATTAATCTACTAGCTTAGTTGTGCAAATAAGAGTTATGTTTTAATCTTACTTAACACATTCAACCTTTAGGTTGAAACTTTTCTTACTCACGTTCCACATAACATTAGCTTACCTAGTTTGTAATAAATAAATGACAACACACACCATTGTATTCATGAAATTCTATTCCAGGATTATAAACCACACTTACCACCCATAATAAAAGAGAACCTCTGTGGATATCCTCACAACCACAATAAACATTTCATCATCAATAATGAGCCAATATTTGTTCCACCTCATTCATAAGAAGACTATAACAATTCATGACCAACCTATGTATAATTATTTATAAATATAATGTTTGAATTTTTTTATGTATAATTTTGTGATTTTAGTCTTTATGGTGGAATATAGTCAATATTATTGGTTAAAGCAATCTATAAGTAGTTTTTCTTATTATTTGAGATCTCAAAACTAGTAAGTCATCAAAAATAAATAAATTTTCTCAGATTAAAACTATGAGTGATTTTGTTTACATCATAGTGTGTTTTATAAAAATCTCTTTCAGTTTTTGGACAACTCTAAAAATTTGTCAGATATTTGCCTTTAATGCTATCAATTAAGGAAAAAAATATGAAATCAAAGAATAATATTTTAAAATACTTAGAATTAAATTTTGATAGAGATTTTTGTATACATTTGTATGTTGAAAATAAATATATTTCAATTTTTTTCCAGCAACAAATTTTTGTTAGATATCCACCTTTCTTATATCCTATAGCAACTAAGATGGGATATCTTGTAGCAACTAGAAAAGTGAAAATATACAAAATGCTCAAAATTAAATTCTAAGAGAGGTTTTTATTTTTGATGAACTCTTAATTAAAAACCTCTTTCAATTTTTACATATATCCAAGAATTTTTGAGATATTTGGTTTTATATTTTTTCCTATTTTTTTTGAATTTTTGAGTAATAAAACATATTTTTCCACCACTTATCAAAGGATATGAGCACCATATAGACACCTTCATCTTCAATTATAAAAAATACATATACATGGTAACATCAATCCATTTGTATCATTATCATTCATCCCAACTGCATGATCTTCTTTCTTAAAACATGTTTGTATCTAATGACAGAATTTACCAACATTACAATACTATTTTGAGGTTTTTTTAAAGATGCTACTTTTGTAGAACAATGCATGTTATGAATATTATAAAAAATTTCAAGTCATTCTCTTACATATTATTCGAGGGTTAGATTGACATTTCTTTTCATATCATTGAATACTCGCTAAGATTTTCCCTTGATAAATGGATGAATAATTGATCTATGCCTTATGTTCCATTAGAAAATATATTTTTGGCATAGTAATGAATTGTATGGTAATTTTAAATGTATTTATTATAATTCTTCAAGCTATTCGTCAATTTTTTTCCATTAAGGAGATGTCATATTTTGTGTATTTTGATCTAGTTTCTAAAATGCATAAACTGAATATTAATGGTTTCACTATTGAAAAGATTTTATCATCTCAAGAATTTAATTAACCAATTCTAAACATAACTAGGGTAGTTTTTAGGGGCTATTTTTCACCAACTGGCTATTTTTGACAAATTTTGAAAATTTTAAATTCTTTAATGAATATTTTTTGAAAAAAATAATCACCAAATTTTCTTATAAAATGTCCATAAAATTGTTAGATTTGCCAAAAAATTCATATATTAGTATTAGATTCTATGTTATTCTTTAAAATTTTCCTACCATACTTATTTTTCATACATTTCAATATAAAAATATTCACCTACAATTATACACTTCGAAAAAATTCTCATTCTTTAAAAAATACCTTGAACATAACTTGAATAGATACTTTCTTTGCTGATTTTTTAGAATTAACAGTTGTTATAAAAGTCTACAAGTGGATAATGATGCTTTCTATGAGATCTATTAGATTTCTAACAATATTCTTTTAGGGGGTTTCTGTTTTTTGATAAAATATACACCCACCATTATGATTACTGCTGAAGTGTAGGGGAACCCACACATTCTGATGCATATTTTAAAAGAAGCTTCACCAAACTTACATGTCATTCAACATAGATACATGTAGCATGATGGGTACACACCACAAAGGGGTTTTTCCTACAATATTGGACATTACTTCACATAAGAATACTTTTAAGTTGTAATTCGATGACTTGGTTCAAGACTTGATTCAATACTTGGATAATGGAGTATAAAATTCATGTATTATTGATTTTATTAGGATCTCTTCCTCGTCAAGAATCACTTCTCATTGCATCACTATGGAGTATTCTATATAGATAATTAGGTTGATTTTGAGGTTATGATACAACTTCTTACTAACCTCTTCCCCATGTTATCAATTTTGTAAAATTATAAAAATTCTAAAACTAAAAATAAAAAAAATTCAACAATGAAAACTTTGAGTATTGTTGACAACCTTAGCTTAAAAAACTATCTTGCTAGTTGACCAAGTGTTGAATAAAGATCCTTTATTAGAAAACCAACTTTTTAGCTAATTAAGGGCAAAATTTTTAAAAAGTAAAAATAAAATAAAAAATTAATCAATCTATCATGCCTTTCATTTTTTACCATTTATATTTATGTTGATTACAATTATAACCTATATTTATCTTTTCATATTTCTTACAAAGGCCCTAAGATTCAGTGCTTGTAGAAATAACATCCTTGATGCATATGATAAGACTTACTAGTTTTAGGGAGTGGTAGGATCTCTATCTTTATTTTTCATAGTTCCTATTGTTACTTACCATATCATAGTTTGATCCCATATTTTATTAGGATACAAATCCATGTTCTATTCTTGTATATTTGGCCTTGCATTCCATTGACATAATCACTATAGGTTTCTAGTTTGCACTTGCATCCACTACTACCTAATTATTTTCTAAAATCCACTACCACAGTTTATCTTGTAGCCTTCACCATCAATTTTTACCCATTATTAAAGCTTTTCCTCGTTCAATTTTATTATGTATTTACTCTTTGTAACATTCTCATGACAATCCAACAAGTCTCTTTTTGCTTCATAGAAATGATTTTCTAAACCATGGAGATATTTATTTTTCATATTCATCCAATTGAACATCCAATCTATTGTCAAACTTCACAAAGTTCCATTTATTTTGACATACATTTTTGTAGCTTTAAGACTTTCTACATATTATTTTTATCAATTTAAATTGCTGATATATATACTTATTCACACTACTTGGAGGGCATCCTACTATTCCATCACCACATTTACTACATGTCTTAGTTACAAACTTTTGGTTTGCTACATCATTAAAGCTATTTGGTTGCTGAATTACTTTCTTCAATTACATTTATTGGTGGATTACATGCTCTATGACACTTTATATATAATTCTGATACATCATCTTCTATTATTGATAAACCATTCTAAGTTCAATTTATTATGCTTTTTGTCTAGATTAATCCCCTTTTTACCTACTAGAAATATTTTATGTACTCATACTATTTTTGCTCTTTATACCTAACCTCACATTGATATTACCTCAACCATCCATATTCATACATGGAATACTTGATAACCCACTTCACTCCTCCTTATCATGTTTTTATCTTCCTCACCATCTTGTCACCAAATTTTTCCTGTGGTTGAATCACATAATCTGCAGAGTACCCTCTTCAACACTTAGGTTGGTGGAAGGTTATTCCACTTGAGGACAAGTTTCTACCTTAAGTTGGGAGAAAATGGTCAATATATTTATATCTATGTCCCTAGGATTATATGGCATCAAAGATAAATTTGGGTGGAGTGATTTCATGTAGTCTTATACAAGTAATATACATGATAATTTTAGTTATTAAAGCCTTGCATGATTAATACATAATTTTCTAATCATGACATTCACATGTATATTCACAATGTCCTATGTATGAGTTATAATACTGCTCATTACTATTTTTTGGAAGTTACATAATTATGAGGAAGTATGGCATAAAAATAAAAATAAAAAAGAATAATAAAGAAAAATAAATATTTCCTACTATAACTCCCATAGTTTTGCATCATATTAGACCAATAATGTATTGAAAAAATAATTTTATTTTAATGACACACTTCCAAATGATTTTAGGTTTCTATGAGGATAAACAAACCCATTGTGCTAATTAAGGCACTATCACATTCAAGTTAATTTTTAGGCCAAGGATAATATATGAGAGATACATGAGTTATTTTGATATATCATGGAGAAATAGATCTATGTGATTTCAGTCATTATACTTACTACATGCCCTCCTACTCAAGCTTATGTTATTGTATTGCACAAGGGACATACAATTGGTTAAGTTAGGGAGGGGGTGTGATGAGTCCAATAAATGTACCTCATCCTACTATATATTCAGCCTTCACCCATTGTATAATCTACTATTTCATATACCCATAATATCTTTATATCTATAATTGTCCATATTAGCACAAGATATGTTTATGGTTTAAGAAATGATTATTTCTAGATAGAATAGTATGATTTCTTGTTATATAGATGTGGTGTAATGATTGTGAAGGAAGAATGCAGGTTATTTAATGGTTATCATGTTTTTCACAGGCTATGACAACTTGCAACAATTGGAAATGGCATCTTAAATCATATGCCCATATTTCCTATAGAAACTGGTAGTGGTAGTCTATAACATCTACCCAAATTTATTATAACATCTACATAACAAAACCTTAAATAAATATGATAACTTGTTGATGGATCAAAAATGAAGAATACACTTCTTTTAAGGTTTCTTACACCTATAACTTTGAAATAAAGAGAGATCCATTTGATTTGTTTTCAGCCTATAACAAGTGGCTATATGTTGTTAGATTATTATATTTGGTGATTAATTCACCATAGGCATTTTATTGTTCATTTTTTATGTTGTTATACATGAGCTCCATTATGGGTTTATTTGTTTGTATTCCTTCTTATTTTATAAGAAGTTGTTTGTGCTTGTAATATGGATATTTAATAGCCCTTTGTAAAAATTATTTGTTAGACAAATATATTATTATTTGAGATCTTATATTGGGTTTTGAAGTAGGTTGATGTGGAACTTGAGAGAAGCCCGTGCACTACCATACTATCCCTAACTCTGCATTGCAATTACTTATTGCATTACTAAAGTGTTGTAGCTTCAAAATATTGAGCCAAAGCATTGAAGTAAACATTTAGTTTAGAATAGGAGGAAAATGTGGAGCCATTGGAGAGGCTTGAACAACACCAAATTCTGAGAACATCCTACCTCCTCTCAATCTCATTCTTTGTTTGGTCTCAAACCATGATTTCACAGATCTCAAATTTAGACTTGCACAAAATTAAAGTGTATGATTAAGAAATTTATTCCATTCATTCATGCTAATTTTTTTTGATAATTTTCTGACCATACAACCTACATTCCATATTTATAGACATACATTGAATTAGGTGTTGGGATAGAGATTGACCAACTTTAATCTCTTGTCTTCTACCAATCAGAGATAGTTGCACAGTCTTGAAGGATTTTATAGTCCATATTGAATGCACATAACTTACTATCCATTTAAATTATAAATTTCCATTGGATATATCTCTTCAAAGGCATACTGAGAGGTTGGTGGTTTTACTTTGTTGGTTTTAGTTTATAAATTAAAAAAATAGTTTATGAGATTTAAAATTATCCTTTGTTGCCAAAAACTATATTTTATCCTTAAAATTTCCTTTACAACCTCAAAACCACCCATGAAATTATTTATTTTTTGCAAATTTTTTCCAAAACCACCATTTAATCAAACCCATGGTATTCTATAGAGTAGTGGTTTTACCTTCAAATCAATAATTTAAAACCTTTAAATATTAGTGTTGTCTTTTTTAGACTTGATATGATGCATAGGTGGGTTGGTAAGAGTTGTTTTTAGTAAATTGGAGGTGGGAGGTTCAAATCCCCTCAAAGATATTTTTGGAAGAGAAAGTAACTTTAGTATTTCTGCTGAATTTTACAATTCTGCCAATTCTAGCCATAACTAGATAAATTTAGCTACAAAAGTCATATTTAAAAAAGAATAATAAATTTAAAAAAGAGGCCAAAGAGCCCAATTATTTTCCCAAAAAAGGAGGGATATTATTTTGAACAATGGATTTATAATTTTTCATATATTTTAATCATTGTTTTCCCAAAACATTATGATATTTCATTTTTACAAGCAAATACATTGAAAAAGGCCAAACCAAAACAATGCATTTTTTGCACATTCACAGGGTTCAGTCACAGCTATGCTTCTAACTCATATTTATAGGTAATGTAATTACACTTGAGTTACTACATACATATCCTAATATATCAATAGTAATGATGTCTAGGCATCATCAATCATCAGGTAAAAATAAGGCACATTCACTCATAGCCTTCCCTTCATCTACCCGTTCATTTTAATCAAAGGGTATAAATCCTGACTAGTGGTATTTCCAAGTATATAGTGAAGTTACATGTGCATATGAAAAAAATCCATCTAAGTAGGTGATAGTGATTGGATGAACCCTTTTTCTTACTATATAAGTACCATGTATCAATCTCTTCCACATACCTCTATGCTTCTTTCACGTACCATCAGGTATATAGAAAGGGTGATATTCTTCTACATACTAATGGGTATATCGAAAGGCCATGTATAAAAAAGGATTGGTATCCTAGACTGATAGTATAATGAAAGGGAGAACTTGATACCTAAATCAATAAGGAACCAATCCATCACCTTTGGTTAGTGTTGTCACTTGAACTTGCACCCAATGAGGAGATGGGACAAGCTTCTCCTCATTCAAGTGAGACAAAGGAACCACCTCAAGGCTCTGAGTATCCCTATTAGGAGGTGGATCTCTAGATTAGGGGTGAACTCCCATTGATGTATCATTAAGATCAATATCCTATCATTAACTCTTGGGGGGTTGAAAAGGGTTGAGAATAACATGAAATTAAACATAAACTATGGAGATGATACACCATATCAATTTGATGACTTATAACCACTTGCATTCCACACTTGAGACCAAGGAACTAAATCAAACATACTCTATCCCAAATCTATGTCTTCTTGCATCAATATTACACTTTGGGGTCCTAGATTATATTCAAGGTTAGGAGGAGGTTCTTCACAATAAGGTTTGCCTACATGCCTAGTAAAACAACATATAAGACAAGCTCCAAAAGGAAGGTCACTCCTATTTATAGCCTAATTAGATCATTTTAATGACTTGTGTCACCTTCATGTAGGTGTAAATTAAGTTCATTTTAAGTCTCAAGTGGTAGGCAGACCTATTGGAAAGGTCTAAACTTAAGGCCAAATAGGGGTAGGTTTTCATATTTATCTCTTTGTGATATTTCATATTGATTGGAACATGTTCTTGGGATGGTTTTAGAGGTGTTCCAACCTTTTTATTGCATACAAAGTTCCCAAGAAGCCATTTTTGGCTTAAGAAGCATTCATGCATTGTTAATTATGAAAAATTGGCTCAGATGGTCACCTTCAAGTACTTAGAATATTCATATAACTTTGCATGGGACTTGGATATGTTTGGAGATGATGGAGAGAGTCTTTAAGAAGACACATGGAATTTTGAGAGGATTCCAATGTCTATTCTTTATAAACAAATGTTAAGACTAGAAACCACTCCAAACCATCTCAAACCCTCCTCATAGACCCGATGGTAGAAACCAAGCTAAAAGTACCACAAAATGGATGAATTTGATATTTATTATTGAATATAATTTGTTTCCAACTCCATGAGTATCATAGCCATGGGATTGGATTGTATGAAATTATACAGACAGGGGTAGAAACAAGTTTTTTCGCACTATTTTGTGTGTTGTGTAGGCTATAGAATGAATTAAGAGATGAAACACAATTTTTGTGGAATATTTAAACTTAAGATAACCCAAAATATTAATTTCATGTAATTAATAAACATTTAAGTATTTCAAATAGGTCCTTACTTTTAGCCAGTCAAAAGTAACCTAATGCACAAGTTAAAGAGAGGGGAGAAAATCTTCAAGTGAAGTGATTTTAAGGTACCCATGATGATTACAAGGCCATGGAGGGTATTTAAACCTTTAATTCACTCCCTCCCATCGATTTATATGGAAAAATTATGATAATTTGGAATTCAAGTGTGTAAGTACATGGAAGGGTAGTTTTCATGACAATAGATGATGATGGCTCTATACCAAGTAATTCTAGAAGACCAAGCATGAAACCAATTCATGGAAAAACATGTATGAGATCCTACACTTAAATTTAAATTATTGGACCTTCCACATATTAGTTACAAGTCACTCAAATAGCTCTAATCATGAAGGTAATTTTTCTATACAAAAAGAGGAGTTTTGTGCAATTTTGCCTAACTTTAATGATTTGCATTGACACTTGTTACTTATAAAATTACATGGGTTTACCCATATCCTCTTTATATTAATGTATAACTTAAATTATTGACTTGAAAATTGTCCTTGTGACCCTTAAACTTATTTCTCTCTCTCTCTCTCTCTCAAACTCTATAAGGGTTGGCCATTTTGTCATTGTATGTATTCTTCACCTGAGTATGGAGAAACCCTACTTAATTATACACCTTATGATCAATAAAATTAATAAGTTTTTACCTCTCTCATGAATATTCATATTTTTTTCTACTTGAATATTTAATTTTTTTAGTGAAAACTATATATTTCTTATCATTGTACTTCATTCTTTCACCTATTTATAGCCTCTTCTTGTAGGGCATGTGAAGTTTTCCAAGAGATGTTCATGGTTAAAGTGAGTAGTATTTTCATTAGAGTCATTAAATACATTTTTAATAGTCCTCCTAACCTTGCATATCATCTAGGACCCCACAATGTAATATTGATGCAAGAAGACAGATTTGGGAAAGAGTATGTTTTAGTTGGTTCCTTGGTCTCAAGTGTGGAATGCAAGTGTTTGGAAGTCATAAAACTGATCTAGTGTATCACCTCCATACTTTAGGTTTGATTTAATGTTATTACCAACCATTTTCAACCCCCCATGAGTTAATGGTAGTATATTGAGCTTAATGATACATTAATGGGAGCTAACCCCTAATCTAGGGATCCACCTCCTAATAGGGATACCCACAGCCCTGAGGTGGTTCCATTCTCTCACTTAAATGAGGAAAAGCTTATCCCATCTCCTCATTGGGTGTAATTTTAAGTGATAATAGTTTTTTGCATTGTCAGTGGGACTATTTTTCTAAAGAGGTGAAGAATTCTTGGTGTGTTCTTCAACCAATCAACATTTTGGAGGCATTTCAATCAACACCAATACCAACTCTAAGTTGAATCAGCTGCTCAAGTATCCCTAATGCATCAATAAATCATATTTGGTATGTATAATCCCATTTTTTAGTTTTATATACCTTATGTTCCTTCGTATAGTTTTGATCAAGCTCATGTTGTTCATGGAATCACCTTAACCAACTCTCCTAATTGTACTTCTCCTAGTCAATCCAAGAGTGCTAGGGAGATAATGTTGGAGTTTGAGAATCAAATGTGGGAGATAGACAGGTTGAATGAGAAAAATATATATCATCAAGAGATAATTTACAAGGAAGATTGTTTGTTTAGGCAAGCTCAATCCATACAATCCATGAAGGAGAAACTAGTAAAATAGAGGAGTCAACCCACTCAAGGCAATTAGCCTTGTATGCCTTTTTCCATCCCAAGACAACCTTCTCCCATAAAAAATAAACCCTCATCTTTTACACCAAATCATTTCTATTAAATATCACTTACCAAAATAAAGTGAGTCAACCTCCTAGCCCATCTAATGCATCTTCTCCTATACCAAAACTAACTACTCTTATTGCTAATCCTTTGCACCTAGCAATCCAACACCAAAAAATATTAGAATAGACTTCTATGGAAACTAACTATTTCAATTCCTTATATTTTGAGCCCTCCTTTGAATAAATTCATCCTATTTCCTTTGAAAACCAACACATCTATCCTCAAGTAACTCACCATATTGTTAAGCATGAAATATACTGAGAGGTGGGGAGGTGAATAAGTATATTATATATCTTTTACATAATCTAATTTATTTTCTTTAACCACGTAATCACACATTCATGATATGCAAGAAAACTAAAACAATAACATGTACCACACAAGAGAGAGAGAGACACCATATTTTTACATGGAAACCCAAAGTGGGAAAAAAACCTGGAGAACAATCTCAAGTATATGAATGAGCACCAACTCAAATTACAAAGTTTGTAAGCACCAACTTATAGGAGCACCAACCCCTTTATGGATCACCAACACAATAACTATTTGTGAGCACCAAACCATAGGAGCACTAACCCCTTGAAAAGATTTTTGAGCACCAACCCAAAGGAGAACCAACCCCTCTTATGTATAAAACACAACTATCTCTCAATGTTGCTTACTCAACAAATGATAGAACTCTACAATATCTCCTAATTTTCTCTCCTCTTTTCTTATATAAAATAATTACAAAACCATGCACTCTCTTGGATATTACAAATAGATTCTCAAGCCTTTATTTATAGCTTTCTAAATGACCTTTGGCATTCACCCTTTGTGACCCTTCAATCCTCATGGAAAATGGCACCAAACTTATATGACCCTTAGTATCCTTGAATTTGAAAAGTCACATGGTGACCCTTCATAAGAAAATTCATCCTTTCCTCTTTTGTCTTTATCTTATGACCTTTCAAATTCTTTAAGATGACTCTTCATGAACAAATGTGCCATACCCTCTTTGGTCTTCACTTGGTGACTCTTGGAATTCCTCAAGATGACTCTTCATGGGAAAATGCATCCCATTCCTCCTTTTTCTTTACCCCATGACTCTTTGACTTCTCCATGGGCCCTCTTTTGACTTATATGCAACCAAAAATATATTCATTAATATTAAATAAATATTAGCACACAGTATCCAAGATATGAATATTAAAAACACTATTAAATGCAATGGGGCCTTTATCGCCAATGCTAGATCGTTGATATCAATGAAAATATTTCTAATAATATCCCTTTTTGTCATTGATGGCAACCTCAAACTAAAACTACCACATCCTAAGACCTATACTACACATGTCAACCTACACATACTACCATCTAAAAAACATACAGTAACTCCCCCTTACTATAACAACCCATACCTATTCTATGTACCTATTTTTGTACTTGTACCTATACCTATTTTTGTTCTTCTCCCCCTTTGAAATCAATGGCAAAAGGCCTATCCTGGAGCTAACTTAGCTCCATATCAACTGATGCTAATCCTAAATGGCATAAAGTAAATGAAATTACTCGCAACTTCTCCCATAGATACTCAAATGTGTCTTTTGGTAGTGCCTTTGTGAAAATATCTACAATTTGATTTATAGTACTGATATATTCCATCTTAACTTATTAATCTACAACCTGCTCTCTCAAGAAGTGATATCAAATGGGAATATGTTTTTTTTGAATGCATCACTAGATTCTTAAAAATATTAATAACACTTGTGTTGTCACAAAAAATAGAAATAGGTTTATCATATTTTACCTTGATATCTTCCAAAGTTTTATTCATCCAAAGCACTTGAGTACAACACAATACCATTGTAATATATTCTGCTTCAACTATAGAAAGTGATATTGTATTTTGATTTTTGCTTAGCCATGATACTAAGCTATCACTGAGGAAGAAAGCTCTTTTAATTGTACTCTTTTTGTCATCTAAATAAACTACCCAATTTGAATCTATATAAGCAACCAAAGTGAAATCTCTGCCTGTGGAATACCACAATCCATAATCCAATGTCCCCTTGATATATCTAAATATTCTCTTCACCAACTAAACATGACTATCATTTGGAGCTGATTGATATCTTGAAACCATTCCTACTACATGCATGATGTTTGGCCTCAATACTATCAAATTTAAAAGACTACCAATTATAGATATATATAAAGATTGATCTAAAATTGGTGAATCTTCATCCTTGCTCACCTTATTTTTTGTACTCATTGGTGCCACAACTGGTGCACAATCCTAAAAACCAAATTTATTCAATATTTCCTTGGCATATTTACTTTGAAATATAAAAATGCTTTTATCTAACTAAAATATTTGAAATCCTAAGAAAAATGACAATTCTCCAAGCATAGACATCTCAAATTCTTTTTGGATATTAGCAGAAAATTCTTTTGCCATCTTTTCAATGTTTCCTCTAAAAATGATGTCATCAACATATACCACAATAATCAATTGATGTTCACCTTCTATTTTGATGTAGAAATTACTATCATCAAATCCTCTCTTGAAACCTTGATCCTATAGGTTCTTATCAAGTCTTTCATACCAAGCTCTGGGATCTTGTTTCAATCCATATACTACTTTCTTCAATCTGTATACATAGCTACTAACATTTGAGAGAATAAATCCCTCAGGATACTCAATGTAGACCTCTTCTTCCAGATTCTCATTTAGGAAGGCAAATTTGACATCCATTTGAAACATCTTGAAATTTTTAAACATTGCATATGCAAGAAACATTTTAATAGCCTCTAGCCTTACTACTGGTGCAAAATTTTATTCAAAATCTATTCCCTCAAACTGAGCATATCCATTACATACTAATCTTCCTTTATTCTTGGTCACTTCTCCATTTTCATTCAACTTATTTCTGTAAACCCATTTAATTCCTATCACATTGTGATCTTTTGGTCTAGGCACTAATTTCCAAGTATCATTCTTTTCTATTTAATTTAATTATTCATCCATTGCCTTAACCCAATGCTTATCATGTCTAGCTTTTGAAAAAGTTCTACGCTGAATTTTAGCTAACAAAGAGAAATTAACTTACTTAGATTCACTTACCATCATTCTTTTGATGCAAATTATTTCATTTGTCCTTGATGATGTCACTTTCATTATGATTTCTTTGGACATATTTGGATGGGGTTTTGCTGTCTTTTTTCTCCTTCTTCTCATCTTCATTTGATTCTTCAAAGTATTCCTCTTTAATGATTTTAGGAATGTCTATTGAATCGTTGATTCTTTGTGTTCCATCTTCTTCTATCCTGACACTTAAACTTTAAACTATTTTCTTGGTTCTTTTGTTATAATATTTATAAGCTTTAATTTTTCAAGAATAACTAAGAAATATACCTTCAGCTACTCTAGATTCAAACTTACCCAATTTGTCATCAATTCTCTTTATGAAGTATCTGCTACCAAAAACTTTAAAATAATCAACTATAGTTGGTTTGTCTTTCCATAGCTCATAAGGAGTCTTGTCACTATTTACTCTCAATAATACTCTATTCTAGATATATAATTTTATACCAACTACATCTCTCCAATATTTATCTAGTATTTTGGATTCATTTAGCACTGTCCTTGCCATCTCTTAAACTATTATGTTTCTCCATTTAACTACTCCATTTTGCTATGGAGTTCTAGCTACTGAATAATGTCTCTTTATTCCATGGTCTTCACAAAACTCAATAAATTGATCTAACGTGAATTCTCCTCCTCGATATGATCTTAAACACTTAATATTCAAATTGATTTCATTCTCATCTAATGCTTTGAAATATCTAAAAGTTTTTGATTTTTTCTTTAAAAACATTACCTAGGTCATACGTGAAAAATCATCAATAAATAACATGAAATATTTCTCACCTTGAGTACTTTGAGTTCTCATAGGTCCACACAAATCATTGTGAACAAGCTCTAACATTCGAGTGGTCGAGTATTATTTTTTTTTTGAACCACCTTCTGGCTTGCTTTCCATGTTGACAAGGTTCACAAAGTGTGTTGGATGGGTTTGTAATCTTTAGAAGATTTATGACTAATTGCTTCTTACTGATGTTGATAAGATTGACAAAATTTATGTGTCTTATTCTCCTTTGCCATAGCCAACTTTATTCAATCTGAATCAAATAATATCTTTGACCTTTGATATCTGATAACATATAAAAATTATTGCCTATTCTCTAGGCATCTGTAACCAACACATCTAAATTTTTCCTCCTAATTTCATAACCTTCTACTTAAAACTTTAGTGTGTGCCCCTAATCAGAAATTTTACTTACACTCAAAACATTATGCTTAAGACATTATACATATAAAATATTTTCAATTTTAGTTCTACCATTATCCAAACTTAGTGTACATTTTCCAACAATTTTGGTAGTATTATTATCTTTGAATTTAATTGTCACCATTAATCTTCTTTAAGGTTATGAACTTGCTCTTATCTCCTGTCATGTGCCTTGAACATCCAATATCAATGAACCATGGATTTTCTTCATTTCTTGCATGCAAAGCTATCTATAATAACATAGATTTTTTAGGTTATTTCTTCTACCCTGAACCTATCTGAACTTTATTTTTGATGAATGGAGCCTTGAAACTCTAGTCCTTCTTGATTGACTTGAAGACACTTCTATAGTACCAGGCTATGTGTCTAAAGTTGTTGCACTTATAACATATTATGGCCTCTTCATTAAAGCTTGATAGAGGAGTAAAAGAGTTGTGGCTTCTTAAATTTGCATGAGTTTCCTTCTCCTTATTTCTAAAATTGTTAGCCTTTTTTTGACATTCTATTTTATTATGACCATATCCATTAAAATAAAAATAGTAATCATAAAAATAAGACCTATTTATGTATCTCTGACCTGATTGTCTTTTGTAGCTTTGTTCCTTACATCCTTCTTTATTTGAGATGTATGTATTCTTAACTTCTTCCCTTTTATTTCATCTTTTGTAAGAGCTTAAACATAGCGCTTTCCTTTTTTTGTGTTAACCTTGTTTGTGAAAGTAGTGGCCTCCCCTTTCTCTTTGTCAAATCTGATATCTATCTTATCTGACATTGATATTTGACTTTCTAATATCTTATTCAACATATTATTTCTATTTTCAAACATTAAATCATTTGTTGTTCTATCATTGATTGATTTATTTGTTTTCTCAAGATCTACTTTTAAAGAAGCAATTCCAATAACATACCTTTCACATTCTTTACTTATTTTTTGTGACTATTCCATTAGATATTTTTCATTCTTTTTGGCTTCTTCAAATTGTGATTATAGATCCTCAATTGTTTCCTTTGACTCCTTTTCATTTTTCTTGATCTAGAGCTTTAATCTTCAATTCTTCTTCTGAAGAGATTTTAACTCTTCTAAGTAAAAAATGACTTCTCCTTCTAGGTTCACTTTGGCTTCATCATGTTCTTCTTCTTGATCACCTGTAATTTTGCTTATAGAGGCACATTCATGTATGCCCATGAATAGAATCTCTTCTTTTTTTGAATCATTAACTCTACTATCTTTGGTTGAGTTAGGATCTTTAGAATATAAACTATTCTTCTCAAATCCCTTTTTCAATTTTCCTTTGAAATTATTCTTGTATGTATAATTTCCTTCTTCATTGTCACCATTACCCTTATCTAGGCACTTAGCTAAAAAATGTCCAATATTTCCACAATTAAAATATTTAAAAGGTAATTTTCCTTGATATTTACCTGTACCTTTTTTCAGCTTGCGAATGAATAAAGCTTCATTGTCATCTTCATCATTGTTAGAACTATCACATGATTATTGAATATTAACCTTCTCTTTCATTGATATCTTGAAAACAACTTCTCCCTTTTAGGGTTTTTCTTATTTGGTTCACATCTCATAGACCGTAAGAATACCATGTAGCTCATCCATATTTAGCTTGGCTAAATTCTTCATCTCTTCAATTTCCAAAACTTTTACATCATATCTCAATGGTAGAGATCTCAAAAAAATTTATACCACAATTGATTCTTCTAAATTTTCTCCAAGACCTTGAATCTAATTAACTATTTGATCAACTTGTAAAAGGTAACTTTCTATATTTTCTTCCTCTTCCATCTTCAAACTCTCAAATTTTCTTCTGAAAGTCTAAAGCTTAGCTTACTAAACCTTTCCATCACCTTTGTAAATATTCTCAAGTTTTACCCAAGTTTCATGAGAAGATTTACATTGCATAAATTTAACAAATTATGATTCACATAAACTACATAAATAACATTTAAATCTTTAGCATTATTTTCACTTGCCTTCTTTTCCATCAAAGTAGTTACAAGTGTCTGTGGCTCTTCATATTCCTCCACCACTACTTGCCAGATGTTGAATCCAAGGGCCATCAAATAAGTTCTCATCCTTATGCTCTAAAAATCATAATTTGTTCTATCAAACAAAGGTAATTTATTTGTATAAAAACCTTCATGTGATCCAACCATCATGCTTTTTTGGATCTACCTTCAAGCTGTAAAACTTTTTCAAAAGGAACCTACTCTGATACCAATTGTTAAGCATGAAATATACTGAGAGGGGGTGAAACAATATATTATATATCTTTTACTTATTATGACTTCTTTTCTTTAACCACTTAATCACACATTCAAGATATGCAATAAAACTAAAATAATAAAATGCACCACACAAGAGAGAGAGAGAGAGAGAGAGAGAGAGAGAGAGAGAGAGAGAGAGAGAGAGAGAGAGAGAGAGAGAGAGAGAGAGAGAGAGAGAGAGAGAGAGAGAGAGAGAGAGAGACCAAATTTTTATGTGGAAACCCAAAGTATGAAAAACACATGGAGAACAATCTCAAGTATATGAATGAGCACCAAATCAAATTACAAAGTTCACAAGTAATAAATTTTAGGAGTGCCAATTCCTTTACTGATCACCAAAACAAAAACTATTTATGAGCACCAATCCATAGGAGCACCAACCCCTTGCAAATATTTGTGAGCACCAACCCACAGGAGCACCAACCCCTCTTGTGTATAAAAAATAATTATCTCTCAATGTTACTTACTAAACAAATGATATAAATCTATAATATCTCTTACTTTTCTCTCTTTTATTATATAAAATAATTGCAAAACCATGCACTCTCTTGCATATTACAAATGGATTCTCAAGCCTTTATTTATAGCTTTCTAAATAACCTTTGGCATTCACCCTTTGTGACCCTTAAATCCTCATATAAAATGGCACCAAACTTGTATGACCCTTCATATCCTTGCATTTAAAAAGTTACATGGTGACCTTTCATAAGAAAATGCATCCTTTCCTATTTTGTCTTTATCTTCGTGACCTTTCAAATTTCTTAAGATGACTCTTCATGGAAAAATGTGCCATATCCTCTTTTGTCTTCATTTGGTGACTTTTGAAATTTCTCAAGATGACTCTTCATGGTAAAATGCATCCCATTCCTCTTTTGTATTTGTCCCATGACTCTTTTAATTCTCTATGCCCCCTCTTTTGACTTATATGAAACCAAAAATATATTCATTAATATTAAATAAATATTAACACACATTAGCCTAGATATGAATATTAAAAACACCATTAAATGCAATGGGGCCTTTATCACCAATACTAGAACTTTGACATAAATGCTAATATTTCCAACACATATACATGTGAAAACTCTTCCTAGTCTCCCTCAACCTCCTCAAGCCCCTCAACATGATGTTAAGATTTTAAGTTGGAGAAATGTCTATCATGAACTAGCTCAAGACCTTGAGAAAGTGAATGAAGTTGCTACCTATCATCAAGAGGAGAAAAGTTTTATCAAAGAATATGAAATTGAAGAGGAAATTGATCCTATACAAACCTATCCTAACTTTACTCAAGAAGATATTCCCAATCCTAAGATCATGAGCTAGAGTGAAATAGTGAAATCATGGGAAAATAAAGAAGAGAAGAGTATTGTTGAAGAGTGTGAAGTGCAAAATGAAGCTAGTCCTTCTCAAGTCCCTCTCACCATTCTTCAAGAAGCTTATTATACTACATGGAAGCCTTTATGTACTCCCCATATCCATGATGATTCATATGAGCTCCAAGAAAGACTATCCCAAGAGAATCTAGCTAAAGAAATTGAGGAATTAGAGGCAAAGATGAAGTTTCTTAGTCAAGGTGAGATGGAAGGTTTAGACCTAAAAGAAGATCCTATACCTAAACAGACCCCATCTACCTTTCATCAAGAGAGTCCTCAAGATAATTTTGATGTTTGTGTGTTTTTGGTCAAGTGGAAGGAAGAGAATCAAGTGATTTTGGCCTGAGGTTTGCCTTCTCTTTCTCATGAGTTTTCAAAGGAACCGCTTACATTCCATTCCCAATCTGATTTTGAGAGTCTTTGTGTTGAATCTCTTTTCTTTTTTGATGAAGAATGTTTTCCTTGTGTTGAGGAACCTATATTGAGAAAGGTAAGTGAAGAAGTATATGATCAATTCGTGACTGATCAAGGTGACTTCATGAGTGTAGATGAGGAGGAAATCACCTTAGGTACCCTGCTTGGTGAACAAAAGGATAATTCACAAGCTTTTGAAGAAGGGTGTATCCTTTTTTTCCAAAGAAGAAGAAATTATCATTAGTTCCTTCCTAAATTTTCAAAACACAATGGAGGAACATAAACAAGTTCATAATCAATCTTTATATGACTTGTTTTAATTCATTAGAGTAGGTTATACTCCTCTCCAAGGAGACCATGGGCTGATCAAAGATGGAGAAGGTAGCATTGGGACTCAAGTAAGTATGAAAAGGAGAAACAAGATTTCATTTTTATTATTTAAAGAGGATTGTTAATTTAAGAATGATATATTTTAAGTCATAAAGAGGGGATATCACCCTCTAGAAGGAACTCATCAACTTTTGAAGGATGGAAAAAGATCATATTGGCCTAGAGTTTCTAATGAACATGAAATCAATCCTTTTGAAATCATGCCTATAAAGAGGATGGGAGTTGATAATGAGAAATTGAATGGGTAAAAAAATGAAACAAGTGATCATGTACAAGAATATTTCATTTATTTGGTTAGATTATTTGGATTTGCTTGGTTCTTAGTGAACATCATGCCGATAAGGTTGGCAGACTTTATGAGAAGCATCGAGGTGGCAATGATAAGAGAAGAAAGGCTTCTTGAATCATCTAATCCTTCATGTTATGAAGTAAGAGGAATATAAATATTCCATTTTGATCTGGGGGGGGGGGGTGTTTATGGTTATTTGTTCATAGTAGTTATCTTTTGTTTCTCCTAAGTGCCTTGAGCACATGTGTGTCTTGTGCATATTTGTTTTCTTTGTTGTGTGTGTCTTTTTCCTTTGTGTGTTTGAGACAATAATTGGTTATCTTAGTCAATGGTAAAATATATTATTTTTTTCAGTCCTTAGATTAATCCTAAACTTAATGGACTAATAAGGCTATTGGTCTAGTTAGTATAACAAACATACTACCCCTATGAGTCACCAATTAGTTGACCAATTAGTTGACTTTTAGGTCAAAATAGGGCACCCCTAGTGAAAATTTTTATTTTTTAGGCATATGAGAGGGTGTTTTATATGTAATTTAATGCCTCTCAAGGTTATATTAACTTTTTTCACTCATTTCATTAGCCTATCATGTCATTTGGGGTCATTTCAAAGGTCAAAATGGTGCATTTAATGCTTTATATGGATTTATTAGGAAATGTGAAAGTGTAAAAAAGTTTTATCACATGACATATGTCATAGGGGGTTTTTATTAATTTAAAATAATTGAAAATTCTAAGTTGTTCAGAGAAAAGGTAGTTTTCTTAGCCAAAGAGAGAAAAGGACACTTGTACAAGTCCTTCTCAAGTGTGCCACTTGGAAAATGTGTGAATATGAATCTCCAGCTCCCAAAAACTAAAATAAAAAATTGTTTTTTATCTCAAACTGAACTTTTATATCAAAACCATTCTTCTACAATTTTTCCCTTCTTGGCATACAAAAACCACTTTTAGGTTTTTGTTTGGTATATCTAACAAGAATAGTTTAAAGATAAACACTTCTGGGAGGTTGTTTTAAAATATTATACCTTGAAATAAATATAATATGTTTTAGTAATGGTATCTTGTGCTTCATGAACCATTCATTTGAAGTGAACTTTGTAAATTTACTAGGTATTTGGTACACCCTTCAAGTTTTACTCCATTTTGGATAAATCCATACAAATCAATTGCTCATATTTTATCTAGAGGATTTTGGCCATGTATAATTACACCTCATATTATTGGTTTCAATTTTTAAGTTGTTTTTATGGGCCAATAGCCTTAAATTTGTAGATTGATCTCTTCTGGGTGTAACAAGCAATTTTCACCATTTTCAAGAACTTTGTGCTTCTCCTCAAATTAAAAAGGTTTTGTTGAGTCTATTTAAATATTGTAAAATTTATCTTGATCCTCTTTTAACCTTGAAATATCATTATTCAAGGTCATATCCTTATTTAAGATATAATCATAGTCACACATGTAATCAGTTTGCATTATGACTGTATTTCACAAGCTACAAGTGGTGGTAAGGAAGTTTTCATGTTGAAAGACAAGTATTGTAACTTGTTTCAAGTTACCTTGATGGAATTTGGGATTTTTAGATATTGGAATTTTATTTTTAATTGTTTTGAAGACCAATTCACCACATGTTCCTTGATTAGGTGTTCATTGTTTCCTTATACAATCTGCCCTTTGGATAATCATCTTTAGGTGATCTTATGGATATTCCTTGATGAGAAGGGTATTCATGACCAAATATTGTTTTATTTAAAATCAATATATTTATAGGATTTGATATGAATACACAACCTATGAAGGGCCAAAGTTATGTAAACTACCCATTCTCACACAAAATTGTTTACACTTGCAAATAACCACCTACAGGTGGTGTTGACATCGAATTGAAGATGTTTGATAGAGAGTTTGGATGAGATTGAACTTATTTTGGAGGATTAGAGGTTAAATATACCGTGAGGAATATGCTTGAAACCATTAATTATAAAAACTAGAATGAGAAGACATGATCATGGGATGACAGTAGATTTAGGTTTCTTTTCCCTATTTTGAGCAAACAGAGGTCCCTAAGGTTTTGGTAGCCACCTGATAACATGTTTACAAAAAGACCCAAAGTATCTAACTGGTTTTATATGAAATTTTACATCATGGAGAAGATAGTTATCAAGAATTGGGTTTATAAATTCAATTCAAGTCAAATATTGAAGGCCTTAAAGTGGCTAAAAAGCACTAAATTCTTCCAATGTTGTCTACAGGTCTACACCAAAGGAGGCCTTTTCCAACAAAGTTGAAAATTGAATAATGTTTCCAATTTTTTTAGGTCTCATAGGTTGATTATAATACAATAATACATGAATAATAAGTCCAAGAATATGACATGGTTAACTTCAACCCCTATGCACACTCACAGTTTGTACACACTGTGTGAATAGAAACCTACAATAGGGTATTGTAGGAAGAGGTACCTCAGTCCAAGAAAACTTAGTTTTGTGTTTATAAGGAACAAAAAAATGAGTCTAAAGTGTGTATATAGGTTATATGACCAAAAATTGAGATTCAATAATGTCATTTGCATCATGATCAACCCTAATTAGGGATGTATGCACCTATAGGTTATGTGTCTTAGTCAGCAGGGGCAGTGAAGGCTCAATTGAAATCACAAGTGAATGTGAAGGGTTATGACAGAATGAAAAGAGAAAACACAGTGATATAAGCCATGGATATTTTTATGAAGTATATTTATCCATGATATAAGGCCTAAGTATATTCAAAATACATCTGCAAGTATGATCCACAGGATTGGAACATAATCAATGCAATGGATTGTAAGTAGATAATGACACAGTTTGAAGTTTAAAAGGGGTTTTAAGGGGAATAAATGTAGATTAGATCAAATAAATGTATTATCACCTCATAGGTGGTTCAAGGAAGTTTCACAACATAATATCCCAATAGATAAGGCCATAACCACCTATAACAAGGGTAAGTAATCAGGTCAACACAGTCAGACAGAGCATCCCCATATTGATAGTCCAAGGTGTGCGTGAAAGATAAATGATATGTTTATGGGAATAAAATTAGTGTAACACCTTATCAATACCATGATAATATCCATAAACCTCTAAATAGGTGGAAGATAATTCATAGGTGGCTCTCATAAAACAAACACTGTCAAATTATGCATAATCCTGACTAAGCAATATTTGGAAAGGAATATGCAAGATTAGAATGGTGAAATAAAATGGGAACACCTTCCTCATGATAAAATTGAATCCACATAATCTTCATGATGAACATGTATCAAGGAGGGGACTCTAGACATACAAGTTACACAGTTCACATGAGGAAACAATTAAACCTTGCATAGCCTACATGGTATAGGGTTGGATTTGGATTTTGAAAGGTTGAGAGTCCTATATACATGAAAAAAATCCCAATTTTTTGTGTGGAATATCATTTATACTTGTATAATCTTATCCAACCCTTATCTTTTTGGGAAAACATGATAGATACCCCCTATTCTGTCTCAGAACAAGGGTACTTTCCTTAAGCAAGACACAAATAGTTTGTGAGAAAAAAGGGGATTAGGTGGATAAGGGATGCTAAGGGTCATATATAAGTGTGGTTTAAGCTATGAAACACTTGAAACAATACATAAAATCAACCTATAAGGTCTAAATATAAGTAGGAGGTTCTACACAATAAGGTTTGCATACATGGCTAGTAAAGCAACATACAAGCCAAGCTCCAAAAAGAAGGCCACTCATATTTATAGACTTGGTGTATCATTTTAATGATTTGGGTCACCTTCATAGAGGTGTAAATGAATTTTTTGATCCATCAAGAGGAAAATTAATGCATTAGAAGGTCGTTTTGAGTCTTAAGTGGTAGGTAGACCTATTGGCAAGGTCTAAACTTAAGGCCAAACAGGGGTAGGTTTTCATATTTATCTCTTTTTGAGATTTTCCAATTATTGGTACATTTTATTGGGATGTTTTTAGATGTGTTAAAACATTTTATTTGCATCAAAATTTCCCAAAAAGCCATTTTTGTCTTAAGAAGAATTCATACCCTACTAATTGTGTAAAATTGCCTCAAATGGTCACCTTCAAGTACTTAGAGATTTCATATACATTTGAATGGGACCTGGATATGTTTGGTAATGATGTATATATTTATTAACAAGACACAAGTGACATTTGGAGAGGATTCCAATGTCTATTTTTTATGAACAAATGTTAAGACCAGAAACCACTCCAAACCCTCTCAAACCCTCCTCATAGACTCGATGGTTGAAACCAAGCTAAAAGTGCATCTATATGGATGAATTTTATCTTGATAACTAAATATAATTTGTTTAAAACTCCATGATTATCACATCCATGGGATTGGATTGTACATAATTATATGGATAGGGGAAAATAAGATTTTTATCACTATTTTATGTGTTTTTTAGGCTATAGGATCAATTAAAAGATGAAAAAAAAATTATGTGGAATATTTACACTTATTAAAACCCCAAATATTCATTTTATGTCATAAATCAACATTTAAGTGCTTCAAATAGGTCTTTACTTTTAACTAGTCAAAACTAGCCTAATGCACAGGGTAGAGATAAGGGAGAAAATATTAAAGTAAAGTGATTTTAAGGTATCCATGATGATTAAAAGGCCATGGAGGGTCTTTAAAATTTTAATTCACTCCATCCCATGGGTTTCCATGGACAAATGATGTTCATTTGGAAGCCAAGTGTGCAGGGTGCATGGAAGGGTCATTTTCAGGACAATAGATGATGATGGATCTCTACCAGGTGATTTTAGAAGAAAAATCATGAAAAAAATTCACAAATATATATTTATGATATCCTTACCTTCCGTTACAATCATTGGACCTTCCCTAGATTAGTTAAAAGTCACTAAAATAGCTCCAATCATGAAGGCAGTTTTTATGTGTAAAAAGAGGAGTTTTATGCAATTTTGCCTAACTTTAATGACTTGGATTGAAAATTGTTGATTCTAAAAGTACATGGTTCAACCCATATAATATTTACATACATGTATAACTAAAATTATTTAATTTACAAGTGTCCTTGTGACCCTTGAATTTCTTTTTCTATCTCTCTCTCTCTCAAACTCTATAAGAGTTGGCCATTTTGGCATTATATGTATGCTCCACCTAAGTATGGAAAATACCTAATTTATTTTAAAAATTATTATCAATAAAATTACTAAATTTTTAAATCTCTCATTAATTTTCATAGTGTGATCTACTTGAATTTTGAATTTGCTTAGAAGACTATGGATTGCTTAGCATTGTACTTCGTTCTTTCACCTATTTGCAGCCTCTTCTTGCAAGGCATGTGAAGTGTTCTAGGATATGTTCATGGTTAAATTGAGTATTATTTTCATTATAGTCATTAAATACCTTTTTTATATTCCTCCTAACCTTGCATATTATCTAGGACCCCATAATGTAATATTGATGCAAGAAGACATAGATTTGGGAAAGAATATGTTTTAGTTGGTTCCTTTGTCTCAAGTGTGGAATGTAAGTGGTTGGAAGTCATAAAAATGATCTGGTGTATCACCTCCATATTTTAGGTTTTCTTTCATGTTATTCTCAACCATTTTCAACCCCCCAATATTTAATGATATGATATTGAGCTTAATGATACATCAAGGGGAGCTAGCCCCTAATCTAGATATCCACCTCCTAATAGGGATACCCACAGCCCTGATGTGGTTCCATTGTCTAAATTGAATTATAATAAGCTTGTCCTATCTCCTCATTGGGTGAAATTTCAAGTGAAAATAGTTATATTCTACATAATGGTTGAAAATGGGCCAAAATTCTTTCTACTAGACTCACACCTTCACAATGATAATTATGCCACTTGGAAAACTAAAATCAAGACACAATAGTAATTTAAAGACATTTGGAATATTGTAAATGGAACTCTTATTTGATATGATATTGATGTTGATCATCAAAATAAGTTTAGCAAAGCCAATTAGAAGGCAAAGTTGATAATCATATTTAGAGTATCGAATGAGGTACAATCCCATATCCATGAGGCCACAATAGTAAAAGATGCTTATGATAAGCTCCATAAAATTTTTGAGGCCAAATATGAAGGAACCATTATTCATTTTTAGAGTCAACTTCATTCTCTAAAATTGAATTCTAGTGAAAAAGTGTAAGCTTTTCTATGTCATGTTGTAACACTGAGGTCTTCACTCCAAGCATTGGGTGAAACAGTGTCAGATGCATATCTTGTACCTATTGTTATGAGAGAACTACCACCCTCCTAATGGATATTCATGACTACTTTGATAGTCATAGAATAGAAACCATCTTTTGACTAGTTGGTAAACATGTTGTAACATGAAGAGTCTATGGATACATAAGAAGAAGAATAAAAAAAACATGCTCTTGCCTCTAATCAACATAAAGGTAATAATTAGATCATGTATTCTAAACAAAATAAAGGTAAACAACATCATTCATAGGGGGATAAACAATACAATTTTTGCCTTATATATGGAAAAATAGGCCATGAGATAAATAATTATTGGTATAACTCCTTTTCATAGGTCTCTTCAAGAAATAAGAAGCCCAATCACCAATAATCATCTCATCCACATAAATGATAAGGATAAAAGAAAAGCATTGGAATAAGAAATCCAATTATCAAGGAAACATTGATAAATAAGAAGGCACCCACTTTGATGAGGAATTCCTATATGTTACACAATCTCATGATGAATCCACATCATAAAGTTATATCTGGTATGTCAACTTAGGTGTAACTTGACATATTAGTAGAAGACAAGATTAGTTCTATATAATGAATGAGACTTCCTTGAAAAATCATGTCTCCTTGGGTGATTATTCATCTAATTGAGTTTAAGGCATTGGTAATATATCCTTACCACTTAGATAACATGATTATAAAATCTCTGATGTCCTATATCTCCCAAGACTCATAAAGAATCTTCTATCAGTCAGTCAGCTACTTGACCATAACCTCAAGGTTAAATTTTATTTCGTAAGTGGAAAAAAGATGTGTTTGATCAAAGATAATTCAAAATGCTCAAGAATTGTTACACGAGCCTTAGGAGTTGGAAAATTATTCTAACTTGAATTTGTTTAGTAAAAAAATTAAACACTTGTAGCTTAGGATTTAAACTCAACCAATCTATGGCATCATAGATATGGTCATGTCAATTTTGGAAACCTTAGAGCACTCAACAATCTAAACATGGTCTGTGGACTTCCTTAGTTGAAAAAAAATATAGATTTCTACATTGGTTATCTAGCAGGGAAAAAAATTGGACATATTTTGGTCAAATTGCCTTAAGAGCATCTGGTAAGCTTAATTTGGTGCATATCGATCTATGCAACCCCATGAGATCTAGTCACTATGGATTTCATTTTTCATTCTCTTTGTTGATGACTACTCATGCAAGATGTGGGTCTATTGTCTAAATACCAAATACCAAGACTACAATACTTTTAAAGAGTTCAAAGTAATAGTTGAAACTATAACTAGTCATAAAATTAAGCCTCTCCACTTAGATCAAGGGGGAAAATTCACCAGTAAAGCTATTTTTTCTTATTTGAAATAACATGAAATTCATCAAAAAATTACTCCACCATACATTCCACAATAGAATGGTGTTGTAGAGTGGTGAAACTACACTATCATGGAAATGGTGTGTATCATGATTAAAGATTTAGGTTTGGCAAGCATATATTAGGTAGAAGTAGTGAAAAAAATAATTTATTTGTTAAACAGGTCATCCATTATATCTCTTCATAATATGACTCCACATGAATCTTGGATAAGGCATAAACCTTCCATTGTTCATCTTCACATTTTTGGACGTAAGGATTATATGCAAGTTACTAAAAAGAAGAGAAATAAACTATATAACTGATACATACCTTATATCTTCTTAGGGTACTAGGAAGATTCATTATCCTATAGAATAATGGACCCTAAAACAAAGATCTCCATCAATAGGGATGTATATTTTGATGAGAAAAGTAAAACCAATTTTCCTTCCACAAACTCGCATGATTTATTAATTAGACCTCTAGATAATTTAGAAGGTCATAACCACACTAAAGGTGATAATGATGATGAGGATGATCAGTCAATTAATATAGATGAACCCATAATAATAGTTTAATGTATACCTAAATGGTATATAAGTACATTAAGAGATTCTAATTTGAATAAATTTCTAGACATATTGACTTAATATTAGACCAAGGACTCGAAGCATGACTCAAGATGAGGTCAATTTGGCACTAATGAGCACAGTTGTAGAATCAATAAAGCCCTTGATAGTTTAAGAAGGCCTAGAGTCTAAACCTTGGAATGATGCCATGGATGTAGAATATCAATCACTAATGAAACACAAAACATGCCATCTTGAAGATCTTCCTCTGTTGTAAATGGGTCTTCAAAATGAAATAAAAAGTAGATGGTAGTATATACTAGCACAAGGCTTGACTCATGGATACAGGATATGCATAGAAAGAAGGCATGGATTATGAGGATACATTTGCTCTTATGGCCAAGATCAAAATAATCAAAATGATATTTGGTTTGGATACACAATTTAGATGGAAGATCCACCAAATAGATGTAAAAAGTGCCTTTTTCAATGAAGATCTACAAAAAGAAGTTTACATGACACAACCAAAAGATTTTGTCTCACTTTTTAATGAAGGAAAATTATGTAAACTCATAAAATATTTATATGGTTTAAAATAGGCTCCCCAAGCCTAGTACATAAAGATCGATGAACATCTCATCCAACATGGATTCCAGAGGTATCCTTATGATCCAAATCTCTACTTAAAATAACATGGGGGAGAGATTGTAATTGTTGTAGTATATGTAAATAATCTAGTCATCACTGAAAATTTAGTGAAGATGATAGATGCAACCAAGAAAGATCTTAACCGATCATTTGACATGACAGATCTCAAGTTTCTACACTATTATCTTAGATTATAAGTATGGGAAAAGGAAAGCCACATCTTTTTGCCCTAGATAAAATATGCTAAGATAATGCTCGATAAATTTAGGATGATGGATAGTAATCCAATTACTAAACCAATAGAGACAAGGCTTCAGTTGTCTCATACAGATCCATCACCATAAGTAAATACAAATCTCTATCAACAATTACTTGTGAGTCTTATTTACTTAACATATACTAGTCCAGACATCATTTATGTAGTTAGCTATATTTCAAGGTTCATGTAGGATCCAAAAATGTCTCATTAAAAAGTATCAAAGTGAATAATAAGATATATCAAGGGTAAAATAGACTTCATCTTAGAATATAAGAAGAATGACAATTTCTTATTGACATGATATTCTAACTCAGATCATACAAGAAATATTGATGATAAAATATCTACTTCTAGATATGTGTTCTTTTTAGGATCTCATCTTATATCCTAAGGGAGCAATAGAACTTTATTTCTTGATCTTCCACTGAAGCATAATATTATGCTATAGGAGGAGCTATCTATGAAGTGATATGGTTACATTGTATAATATAAGGATTAGGAATACCACAAAAGACACCTACCATCCTGTACTATGATAATGAGGGTGTTCTCAAACTTGTTCCCAATCCAGTCTTTCATGAATGCACAAAACACATTGAGGTTCAAGTTCATTTCATTCAAGAATATGTACCATAACACAACATCCAACTCTAGTATTACCTGATAGAAGAAAAACATTTATATGTCTTCACCAAGTCACTTGCACATGACAAATTTGAGGCATTTAGAGATTTTATCTCCTATTCACTTCAAACTATGATGAATTAAGGGGGAGAATGATAGATTATTATATTTGGTGATTAATTCACCATAGGCATTTTATCGTTGATTTGCTAAGTTATTATACCTGATGTCTATCCTGGGTCTATTTGTTTGTATTCATTCATATTTTCTAAGAAGTCATTTATGCTTGTAATATGGATATTTAATATCCCTCTATAATAATTCTTTGTTAGATGATATATTATTATTCAAGCTCTTATACATGCATTTATGAGCTAAAACTTAGTTTGGAAATAGTGACAAAAATATCATCAAGAAGTTTCCTAATCTTGAATATTATTTCATATTTAGATTTTTCTTGAAAAATTATACACTTTTTTTTTAAAATAGTATCTCATTTCAACTCAGTATGAGAAAGTTATGTCTCCCAGAAGTAACCCATAACAATCTAGGCCATGACAGATCATAGCAATAGTTATAGGTGCATTTTCAGTGATAGCTCATAACAATAGTTGTAGTTAGTTGGAAATTGGAGTTGAAGTTTCCTTCCATGATTATAGGATCAATAATGGTGCCATAAATATAGGGACGAGTGATTTTCTCAACCAAATACTTCTCTCCTCATTGCATAGATTATTCTTCATATGTATTATTTTATCTTATGCATAGATAATATTGTTACATATTGTTATTAAGTGCAACCATATATTTATTATTACAACTTCATATATTTGTTATCCTCCAAATAAGTAACTATCTCTCTTATATAATAGGAAGATTTTAGGTTGCATATAATAATCGAGACTTAATCAAGTAATTAGTCATTACTTATAGAGTTGTAATTTTTTAACTCTGCTATGAGAAAAATTCATATGTTTACGGAGTAAGTTTAGCTTGGAGTGATTTTACTATCTTAAGAAGGAAAGGATTCAATATCTAACCCAAACAAGGCAAGGCCCACTTGCACAATTTGGTAGATTGATTCCTAGTTCATTAGTTTAATATTATACATGCATTGCTTGGATGTATTTGTTATTTTATGTTGAATTATTATAATATGCATGATTTGGTTTTATGTGTCATTTATTGTATAATTATATTTAATCCTTTGTATTATTTTTAATTACATTTTATAATAGATTAGATTTATTTATATAATTCACTTCCATGAAATTTACTTTTTGTAAGTGTGTCTCTATTTACACAATGATTAGGACCCAAAATTCTATAGAGAACTAGTGTTGTACTACAGTGATGACATCTTGTCAAAGCTAAACACACCCTAAGTTAACAATTAATGAAGGTAGTGTATTTTATGTACTAAGTGGTCACTTTATTCTATGAGCATTGGTGAGGTTATACAAGGTTGTCAAGTTTAATTGGTGGTTAAAATTTGTCAACATCACATTGCATATAAGTTAATAGATAAAATGCCAAGATATAGGTTAAGAGATTCAATGATAATCTGCCATGTGTCATTTTTGGTACAATCAACTTCCACATCTCATAATTTTATTGTGTCATGTTGCTACTATAGAAATTCAACTATCACATGTCATGCCACATTTTATAACATCATCATATCATATACCAACATAACCCAAAGACCCAAAGATATGAAATAAATAAGGGACAAAGTAAAAAGATGGAATGGGTATTACAATGATACAACAAACTATGGATTAGTAAGATTAAAAGGCCATGATTGATGATATATAGATTTTTTTAAAAGAGCAAATCATATGAAAATCTAAAATAGATAACTAATTAGTTAAAGACAATGATGAAGATCCATGTGTTAAGCAAACCCATGAAAGATGATGTTATAAAATCAAATTTAAATTTGATGGATAGTTGACAATGATCATTACTTTATAACTAATTCTCACACTTGGAGGATCCAAGAAATAAATTCACAATATAATCAAATAGATTATATGTTATGTTCATAGGTCAAATAAAATTATATTTTCCAATTTCCAAACTACAAGTTGTTGTTAGAGTTCCATATTGACTAAAATCCCTAAATTTCAAAATTTAGCACATAACTCGAATCACTTATCTATATAGGTATAAAATTAGGAACATACTCATTCAATGTTCTAATTTGGGACTAATTAATAGTTTAAATCAAAATAATTTAATATAAATACTTTACACAAAGTATTCAAACATTATTCAGTAATCTATGCAGAGGTCAAGGCTGCTCCACCTTACAAAGATGAAGATAATTTGTTCCTATAGATCAAATGGATTACATATATGAACTTATAACAGTGATAGTTGTAATAATTCATGAGGTAATGGTGAAACTAAATGTATTACCTTATGATAATCTAGTGTTCAATTTATTTACAAAAGTCACTTGCATAAGAAACATTTTCCATAAAAGCAATAAGGTGAAACTAGTAGTATATGCAATTGGCCTAGCATTCAAAAAAAAAATGATTTCCACAACCAAACATATCATATAATTAGACAATAGTTAACCAATAATTCAAAAATAGTCATATCAAAATTATTAAATTAGGATGGGATCAAAATCCTAACAAGTTTGTCATGAAGAAAAGGGTCCCCATTGCTCAATTTAAACTTGGTGTAAGAATCGATATGGTCCTATTAAAAAAATTGCATGGAGCCCCATATACCACTCATGTAGATGAGGTTTGGGTCTTAATTTCTTCCATAATTATGGAATTCAAGGGCATTAAAAAATTAGGGGAGATTATAAAATTCAATTTAAATCCAAAAAATATCATATGCATGATCAAGTAGATGACAATTTCTATATATTTTTCTATTTAGTGGATTCTATCTGTGGGACTCTCACCCCAACTAACATTCTTCCTTGTGAATCAAAGGGGATAAAACATATTTTTGATGATTTTTATCATCACCAATACATAAGTACATGGACCATATGCATAAAATAGTAGACACCTTTTACCCAATGGTCTATAGAGCAATAAATGGACAATCAATGTATAAATTATCTGATCAACTAAAGAGATCACTCAAGATATTGGGTGACTAATGGTTCCATCTAGACCATACCATCATCATAATTTATGAAACATTGGTAGCTCCATTCATGTTACCTATAATTCTACTAGATAAATTGGTTGAGTATCATATATCCAATAGTATGGATGGAAATTTAAGGAAGGCAAGATTGGCAAATAGTTCCAAAATTATGATCAATTGGCCAAGACTTCAAAACACAAGGGTTAAGTTTGGGTTGGTTGGATTCATAATTTGGGATCCTAGGGAGGTGATAAAGCAATAAATATACAAGTTTTACAAGCAATTCAAGTAGGATTATGGCCATAAAGAATATGAGCATGACTTGATCTTTATCAATCCTAAGGGTGATTTTGATGTTTATGTAAGGATGATAAAAGATTATATATCTATACGAATCACTAAGATGATATAATAATATTCATCCATAATGAGAGAGGAAATAATTAAGATAGAGTAGGAAGACAAGGACTCTAGATAAGTCAGGCAACCTCAAGTAGTGGAGGAAATAAAAGAAGAAACTAATGAACAATTGAAGGCAAGGATTCTAAAAAATTTCACAAAGCCAAAAGAGGTAAATCAATAGAATTTGCACATAGTATAATCCATAATACCAAATATCACAGTTCCATTCACTTTGATAGTTATAATATCACCACCTTAGGATTTAATAGTAATTCATTCCCCTTCTCCTTTTACATTACATATGATATCCACCCCTTCTATAACAACCTATGTAATGATATCTCTTCTTGGCCTCCCTATAAACTCCTTCTATCAAAAAAATAGAGGAGATAGAGGAATGTTTGGATGATTTGACAAAATAATGAAATTTAGAAGGATATTATGAAGAGGACCCATAGGTAGAAGCATAATTGGATATATTTTTAGAAGCTGCCTCTACTAGGAAGTTTTGAGACATCAAGTCCTAGTCCTTCTCATACTCTGGGTGTAGTACAATAAAAATTTGAGGATAAGGGTCAAGATTATTTTCTAGACAAAGGGGTAAACTGTAGACACTCCACTTTTAACACTTACATGTCAAAATTTTAAAATGAAATGACTTCCCACAATTACGCAAAATCTGGTCTAAAATCTTTTGTTTATATTGCATCTCAACGTGGGATAATTCTATATTAGATCCATTCAATTATCATTCTGGTTAATTTCTCTAGTCAATTATGTTATTCGAGTCAATTCACTAATTCCCCTTCACTGATCAATTAACATAATTAATTATATCTTCTATAAATCATTCTTCTAAATTATATTTCTATTGAAAATAGAATTAATACTTCCTTTTGTTTAATTAATTTTTCTTTCTCTCTAAGGGGGTATCTTCATTCAAGAAAGGATCTTGAGATTCTTTGGAATATGATTTTATGAGCTAAATCAATCTGATAAAGTGAATTAATATACACGATTATTCTCCACCCTTCATCTTGGAGGCAAGATTAAGGGCCTTTGATGAATCTTATGGGATATTTTAGGAGCATCATCAACCCTACATCTTGGAAACAATATGAAGGTCCCACATGGGTGATCCATATGACTTCATGGGAATGATTCTCCTCCCTTCATCTTGGGAATCTCATAAAGATCATAAAAGGAGAATTTTCCACCCTTCATCTTGGAAACAAGATGAAGGGATTATATTAATCCTCATTTAATATTTTTAAATACTATCCTCTATGCTTCATATTGATTAATATTAAGGTCTCACATTAGTTATCCATGTGCTAATCCATGTGCACTATTAAGGACTCTTTTGTAACCATTCATGTTAATTTCAAGATGAAGGGTCTTCTTTAAACCAAGTTCATTATAAATAGACCTTATTATATTAAAATTATCATGCTTAAGATATAAAACAGAGTGTTGAAATATTTTTGAGTCTCCTTATGCATCATATTTTTGAATTCATCATCAAATTCAACTAGTCCATAGCTTCAATAGAGATGTATCAACATAAATTGGCATTGGTAAAGATCATTTGATGCTACATTTGATATAAATCCTATACAATGATGTTTCTAATGAAGGTTTTCATGATTTTGATTTGAATCTTATGTATTATTAGCTAATCTTTTTATGCTCATGAGGTCTTAGGATCAATCATTTTTCATTCATTTGGTTTTTAATAGACTTAACTAATGTTGTGTGAAAATATAACTTGTGAATATTCCTAATGACACATATGGCATACTCAATGAGATTTTCAACCCATACCCTTCTTTTGAGCCTCTTTATTAACCTTTATTTGAATAATATTTGATTATTTTGGCTCTTTTCCATTTATCTTTGCTGCTATTTTTTTATTTTTTACATTTTAGTGAATTCATTCTCAAAAATAGTGAAAACATTTTTATTCCTCTACTAATCAATGAAATAACCCAGTAATCAATGAAATCATCACTATTTTCTATTCTTTGTTCTCTATTTCATATGTAGGTTTCAAATAATAAAATCAACTAACAAATCAATAAAATCAATTAGTGAAATCAACTAACAAATCGATGAAATTATTTTTTGGATTATTTTCTACATATGAGTGAATTGGTCACCATTTTAATGAAACCAACATATATTTTAGTGAAATCGATGTATACTTTAGTGAAGCTAACACGATTATCAATAAAATTGACTTTATTAGTGGCAAAATCATTTTTATTCCTTCTTTCTCTTCTTTGTTTTGCCTATGAGGATTTTTATTATCAGTGAATTTATTCAAATATTAGTGAAATTATTAAATCAAATAGTGAAATGGTCCAAATATTAGTGAAATTATCTAAATATGTTAGAGTTCTATTTTATAACATATTTGTGAAATGGTTTGATTATCAATGTGATTATTCTGTTATAGATGAAATCATTCCTTCTAATCAACAAAATCATTTTTAAATATATATTTTTATGTTCTATCTTCTATCTATTTTAGGTTTTTAAAATTAGTAAATTGGTCATACTAAATGGTGAATTTGTCTATGTCAAAATTCGAGAGTTATAAAAAATAGTAGATTAACCTCCTTCACTTGTCAAAAACTAACCAAATAAAGCTACTTACATTGTTTGCTTATAGGTTCCAAAAAGAGTGTGGTGATCTATTCAAATAGATACATTTTCTACCCAAATATAATTTGGTGACTTATAAATATTTCAAATTTCATTTTAGGTTATTATAAAACCTACTTATTTTCCAATATTTTTCATTGTGTACAAATTTTATTATTGCTTCTTGTTGCTTGAGTGTTTTGTGAGGATATTTTGTTCATATTCTCTCTCTTTTTGGGTAACTATTATAGGATTGATTTTCATCCTTGGAGAGGGTTTTTTAGGCTCTCTCCAATTAATTTTTAATATTAGAAAAACCCCATGCTATGGGTAGCCTATTCTGAGGTTGAACCTTTAAAGAAGGTCAGCTTCCTCTTTGATGCTTGCCTAAGACTAATACTAAGCCTAATGCTTCATAGAAAAAGGGTTAGAAAGAGAATAAGGGATCCTAAGAAAGTTAACCAAGTGATGAAACAAAATTAAAAGGGAAAACCCATAATTTCAAACCCATACTAGATCTGTAGAGGATGATACTAGCTCATACAACCTCAAGATCAAGTTATTTGCATAAGTATTTCATAGAAGAGGTTTAGAATATAACACTAATCTAGACCTTTAAACAACATTGAAAACTCCCTAAACAAGGTTATAAAGGAGGATAATGGATGAGGAAGATTCTCCTTCATACAATGCCATCATACACAACTCATCAAACATAGATTCAAGGCAAGAGATAGGCAAAGAAAGTCCTTACTACATTAAGAGGTAGTTCTTACACATGATTGATAGGGTCAAGCCTAATCAAACTAAACATAATTTATAGTATCTCAAGGAATATCTCATCTCTTAGAAAGATAAAAAACTCTAAAATCTGAGAACCCTTTACAAGATAGAAAGAAATGGATAATATAAGATAAGAGGAAGAGAGAGAGAAAGGGGGAGCATGTTTTTCATGATAATCAATGAGATGTTAGCTTCAAGAGATATTTCACCAGGATTTTGGTCCAATTAGAACAATTTATTATGAGCAAGATATTTGTGATTTGCCTAAATAGCCTCTAAATCATTCCATTGGTCAAACAAGCTGCACTAGAAGACAAGATCTTGCCAAAAGTGGTAAGTCATAATCTTGTTGGAAATGAATGCTCCAACTGCTTTCCAATTCCCCAAGTCCTTTTTATTTGGATATTTTAATAGATTTCATTATGAGGAAAAAATCTTCATATTCATGTATTTGAATGAGCCATGCCTCAAGTTTATTTGAGCGGTGATTTATTGGAGCTAAGATCATGTTAAAAGGATAACATGTTTCTTTATTGAAAGTGCATACCTGATTCATACTTAGAAAATTGGACCCAACCTAAGTATAGATGAAAACCAATCTAAGGATATTGGTTTTACTATAATCAATATAGATGGCATTTTGTTCAATGCTGGGTCCTTCTTTTGGCAACCAACCACCACTCCTTTGGTTAATATTAGGTCTAAAAGACCTATTTTACCTTTATAGACCTAAATTAATACATTTTGGTCCAACTCAAGTTTGCATCAAGCTCTTTTAATTTATTTTTTTCCAACTCGGGCCAGACTCAAATTCAGGTCCTTTTATCTTAGTTGCCAAGTTGGGTCCATTTTGATTTATCAACTTTCATCAGACATCCCAGCTCATCTCTTTGCTATTAGATGTAGGCAATTGACCTGGATCACTGAACCTTTTGAATTTGTTTCTCTCTCTCCATCAGATTTTGAGATCTGATTAAATGTAGATCATAGATCTTTGGGACCCATTTCCTTGAGATTGGTTTCTCATTGGTCCCTAGGATTCATTGACCATTTGACTTGCTTGATATCCCATGTGATTGACACTTATCAACTTTATGTTCCTTCTCAAGTTCTCACCAAGGATTCTAAATCCAAATGGTCACTTTATGGGTCTTAAAAATGATGTTCATGCAGATGTCTACCATTTCTTGACTGACTTTGAAATTTTATAACTTGAAGCACAAAGATCATGGGGACACCAAAGTTTCATATAGTGCACTTAACATTGAACAGAACAAACCCTTTTGATCCATTTGCCATTTGAGCTTTTATAAAATGTTGAAGTCAATTTGTTCATGTGCTATTACATGACATCTTGATGATGGTTTGGTCTAAAATGGCAAGGTATGAAAACTTAGTTAATTCTACATTAAGAGCCAAATTTGAACAGGTGTATCTTCTTTTATACTTCATTACATGAGCCATAACTTGGCACATATGAACTATATTCCTAATGGAACATACCCATATGATTGTTTCTTCATGAGACTACCACATGTATGTGATATAGTGCCATGAAAATGTCTATTTAGCTTTTTTACCACTAGAACCAAACATCTGGACAAGCTCTAGATGGAACAAGTGGACCAAATGAATTTCATGTGATCTCATGCTTGTCCTAAGCACTCTATAGGTTTTTTGTAGTTCTGGAACAATATTATAAATTGACAAATTACACTTTAAGTGAACTTAAAGTGCTCATGATTTATCTATTCCACTCATTCCATTTAGAGCTAGTTCAGACCATTTTGATCATTTGATCAATTAATAACTCTACCTCTTTCTCTATTAGGACATTTAGCAACTAGGCACATGATTGGTATGTGGGCCAAATATGGCCAACATTTTTGGTGACTCATAAGGAAGCATGCTTGTTATGATTGAAAACCTAATTCATTTTGTCTTTACTAATCCATTCAGCATGGAGTCACTTCTCTACAACTGATCTTGAATATGATGCAAGGCTATCTATTTTTTTAACTTCAACTTGAAACAATAAGGACCAAAACAAAACAACAAAGGTAAATACATGCAGGCAAATGCAAGAAAGAAAAAACAACTAACCTACCAAATAAAATGTGCATAGGAGCACTTAAAAAAATTATAAAAACTAATCTAATATATTTAATACCTTTTCAAATCTTGTCCTCTTGGATCAAAAGGGAAACCTCTAGTATCATCCACTTCTAACAAATTAGGATGGAAATACCTTGCATTAGAGGTACCAAAATTGGTGAACTAGGTAGTTTGATGACCAATCCTTCTGATGTACTCCCCAATAGATAGAGTGGAATGAATATGTATCCAACATAGACATACTGGTCCAAGTCTTTCAAACCTAGTTCATTTTGGACTATAGGAGTACTTGCTTTATTTTTCTCTCCACTCCTGAGAAAGTGTTACATGAAGGCTCCATTTGGGCTCTTGGGAGCAACTGCACTTAGTTCTATTGGTGGTTTAAAAATACCATTTTCTTCCACCTTGTCTTTGTGTAAAATATGAATATTCATGCTTAGATCAACACATTTATATCTTTATAGAAGAATGATAGGTCCTTTATCCTCTTTAAATTGTTTGGCTATGGCATTGAACTATTGCCATAACTCTTCAGGCTCTTCACTGGTATGCTCATCAAATTGAATCACTTGAGAACTTGAGATGTCCCCTTCATCAACCTCACTCAATATTTCATCTTTATTTTAAACTAAAAATGAGGATTGATTTGACCATATATGGTCCAAAACATCACATTTGTCTTTCTCAAGGTCAAATATGGTTTTCTCTAGTTCCAATATATTTGAGCTATCCACTACTGACACCTCATCTTGAAGTGGACCAACCTCAAGCACCTGGTCTTGATCCTCTTCTTCATTTATGTATAATGGACCTTCAATAGTCCATTCAAGGTTTAACCCATGTTTAGCTTGTATATCATCTTCTTCATGCAAGTTTACAACATTAAACTACTCCATTTCACTCAATAAATCTAAGCACAAATGTTGCCATAAATCTTCAAGATATTCCCTATTTGAGTTGATCTTAACCTCCACACTAGGTTCATGAAGGTGGTCCTTTTTAACTTAGGAGAGAGAGTCTTGGAACTCTTGTACACCAAGATCATTGATCTGAGCTACGGTTGTTTGATTTTTTTGGCATAACTAACCCTTCCTCTACCAGGACTGACTCTTGGACTGCTTCAACCAACACCTCCTCCTTATTTTTTAATGCCCTTATAAACTATTTTCCATGATATAAATGAGTATAGAATGGACACTTTTGATTCATTTTGAATGGTTATAGGATAGTGTGGCCTTACAAGCAAGGATAGAACATAGCTAGGGTCCAAGGTTTTAGGGAAGATCCATGATGGGATGACTTCATGTTCTTGACTGGGAAAGTGCATAGGTGGAGGAGAGGGACAACGGTTATGACAAGGTTGATAAGCTATTTAAGGTCCACTTGGGGTGAATGTATAAACATTATCTCCCTAATAAGTGTGATGTTGAGGTAGAGAATAAACACATTGATCAAAAGATGACTAATTATACATACCAGATTATGATGATTAGACACTTAGTTAGGCTACTTAACTAGATGATAGATGATCAAAGTCACCATTGATGTTTTGAGATTGCCTCTAAAGACTAATATGTAGAAGAACAACATTAAAAATCCTTCCATTACTTTGGAATTTTATCCCACCGGGCATGCCAAAAACTATTATAGGCTTAACTTTTACCCTTGGAGAGGGTTTTTTAGGCTCTCTCCAACTAAGCTATAATATTGGGATAACCCTTGGTTGTGGGTAGCCTATTCTGAGGCTAAAGTTATAGAGAAGCTAACTTCCTCTTTGATGCTCACCTATGACTAATACCAAGCCTAATGCTTCATGGGAAAAATGTTAGAAAGAGAATAAGGGCTCCTAAGAAATTTAAGTAGGTGATGCACCAAAATTAAGAATAAAAATCCCATAAGATTAAATCCACACTAGATCAATAGAGGATGATACTAGATCGCATAACCTCAAGATCAAGATATTTTCATAAGTATTTCATAGAAGAGGTTCATAATAGAACACTAATCTAGACCTACAAATGACATTGAAAACTCCCTAAACAAGGTTAGAAAGGAGGATAATGGATGAAGAAGATTCTCCTTTACACAATGCCATCATACTTAACTCATCAAACATAAATTCAAGGCAAGAGATAGGCAAAGAAAGTCATTAATACATTAAGAGGTAGTTCTTACACATGCTTGAAGGGTCGAGCCTAATCAATATGAACATAATTTATAGAATCTCAAGTAATTTCTTGTCTCTCAAAAAGATAAAGAATTATAAAATATGAGAACCCTTTACAAGATAAAAAGAAAGGGATGAAGGGGAAGAGAGAGAGAAAGGGTGATCACATTATTCATGATAATCAATGACCTATAAGCTTCAAGAGATATTTCACTAGGATTTTGGTCCAATCAGAACAAGTTATTATGAGTAAGATATTTGTGATTTGTCAAAATAGCCTCTAAATCATTCCATTGGTCAAACAAGATGCACTAGAAGACAAGATCTTTCCAAAAGTGTGAAGTCATGATCTTGATGGAAATGAATGCTCCAACTAATTTCCAATTCCCCAAGTCCTTTTGCTTTGGATATTTAAATATATTTCATTATGAGGACAAAATCCTCATATTCATATATCTGATTAAGCCATGCCTCAAGTCTAAGTGGTGATTTGTCACATTTGGGATCATGTTGAAAGGACTACACATCTCTTTATTGAAATTACATACCTAGTTCATACATAGAAAAATAGACCCAGCCTAACTATATATGAAAACCAATCTAAGGATATTAGTTTTACTATAATCAATATAGGTTGTACTTTGTTCAAATCCAAGTCCTTATTTTGGTAACCAACCACCACTCCTTTGGTTCATATCAGGCCTAAAAGACTTATTTTACCTTTGTGGACCTTATTTAAAACATTCTGGTCCAACTTGAATCGGCATTGAGCTCTTTTCCTTTACTTTCTACCAACTTAGGTCATACTCAAATTCATGTCATTTTATCTTGCTTGCTGAGTCAGGTCCATTTTGTTTTATCAACTTCTATCAAACATCTCAGCTTGTCTCTTTGCTATTGGATATAGGAAATTAACCTAGATCATATACCCTTTTAACTTTATTTAACTCCATTGGATTTTGAGATTTGATTAAACATGAATTGTAGATCTTTGGGACCTGTTACCCTGATCTTGGTTTATCATTAGTCCCTAGGATTCATTGACCATTTGACTTTATTGAGCTCCCATGTGCTTGACAATTATCAACTATGTATTCCTTCTCACCCATCAAGGATTTTGAATCTAAATGGTTAATTTATGGGTCCTCAAAATGACATTCACGTAGATGTCTACCATTTCTTGATCAACTTTGTAATTTTATAACTTAAAGCATAAAGATCATGGGGACACAAAATTTGTAGAGAAACATTGAAAGAAACAAACCCTTTTAATCCATTGGAAATTCAATATTTATGAGTACTTTTATAAAATTTTGAATTTGACTAGTTGATGTGATCCTACATGACATCTTGATAGTGGTCTAGTCTAAAATAGTGAAGTATGGAAACTTATCAAATTCTACGTTAGGAGCCAACTTTTAACATGCATATCTTCTTTTTCAATTCATCATATGAGCCATAACTTGGTACATATAAACTAGAATCCAAAGTGAATAAACCCATATAATCATGTATTCTTGAGACTACCACACATATGAGATCTAGTACCATGAAAATGCCTATTTTAATTTTCTACCATTAATATCAAATGTCTAGACAAGATCTAGATGGAATGAGTGGATCAAATGAATTTCATGTGCTCCCATGCTTATCTTGAGCACTCCATAGGGTTTCTACAACTCTGAACCAGTCTTGATAAATAGATGAATTACAATTTAAGTGAACTTAAAGTGCTTTAAAATCTTGTGAGCTTCATGATTTCTCCATTTCACTCATTCCATCTAGAGCTAGTTTAGACCATTTTGATCATTCGATCAATCAATAAATCTAACTCTTTCTCTGCATTAAGACCTTTAACAATTGGGCACATGCTTGGTATGTGGGCCAAATATGGCCAATAATGTCCTCTTAAACTCCTTGATTTTTTGACTCTTCTTTCTCCATCAAATCAAGATGTGCAAAGCAACATGAGCTGTAGATCTCATTAGGACCACTCTCCTACTAGTTAAGCTTGCATTATTAGATTTATACTTGATTGATCTAAACCATTAGATCTTATCCAACTTATATCTCTTTAAAGGACTTAAACCTAGGGACCTTTTGACTTGTCTTACTCTAGTGTGAACCATTATATCTCATGTGTCAATATGCGAGCTCATGCAGGATGTTAGATCTTGATTAAATTTAAACCTTTTAAGGACTTTTTGAACCCAAACAATTACTTTACATAGCTCAAAATTGACATTAGCATATATGTCCTATATTATTTGACCAAATTTAAAATCTTGGATTTGGAAGCAAAAAATTCATGGAGGCACCAAATTTGTAGATGTTCTTGATGCTAAAAGGATTGTGGTCACTTGATCCACTAGCTTTGAGAGATTTCTAAGTGTGTTTAAAAAATGTTCAAGTGAGATGACCTATGCATTTTTCATGATGTTTATGTGCCTATCACTGATCATTTGAACATAAATAGCTATTTGACAAGGCTTCAATTTGACACTTGTGTGAATGTCTTGCTCTACAGATCTAACTTTGAACATTCATAAATTGAGCTAAGAAGCTTGTGCAAATTTAAACTTTTTAGATATGATGTAGGCACAAAGAGCTTCATGAAACTATAATCCTTTAGCTTGCATGAATTTCTAAGTGAAGATGAAAAATGCTCAAACAAGTTGGTCTACTCATTTCCATGTGATGTTCATGATGGCTGGCCCCTTAGACTCGGCAAGCTAAACTTTGAAGGCTTAGATCTCAAGATAGAAGACTCATCAAGATATGAAACTTGTAAAGAATGATATTGGTACTAAATACATTGATTGTGCATGGTCTGATGGTCATGTGAGGCTTCTTAGTCTCATTTATAAAATGGACAAACATGCTATCCAATTAGATTCATCATGATGTCCTAATGATGGTTAGGTCCCTTTACTTATTTAAGTCATCTTTATTCAATATTTCAAGGTCCTAATGAGTTTTTGAGATTTTACTAATCTGGTCTATGTCCTTATAAGCTTATGAACACTATGAGATCCTGCTTGGATCAATTTTGAAAGCTTGGACAAACCATTTCTCTAAAACCATTCAATTCCATTGGAGCTTTGTATTGGGCATATTACTATGGACATTTTGTCTTGAACACTTTCTCCAAAATAATTGTGTTTGTAGGCCTTGTGTATTAGACAAACTGTTTGAAATAAATGAATCTTTTAGAAAGATTGCCTCAGACACTTTCTTTGAAATAAATATGTCCTATGAGAAATTATCTTGGACAATTTTCCTTGAAGATTTGTGTAATTAGTCTTTTTCCACAGACAAAATGTCCAAAAGAATTTGGTCTTCAAATAAATTGTCATGAAACATTTTCCTCAAAAGAAATCCATGCCTTATCCAGAATTTGGAAACATTTTTACCAAAAGAATTTGTGCCTTGGCCAAATAAACTAGAATAATCTCTCTTGGAGAATTTTTCTTGGTGCTTTTGTTGTAGACATTTTGTCCAAAAGAAATATGCTTTTAAAAATTTCCCCAAAAAATTAGCCTTAAGAATTTTTGCAAATGTATTTCCTTTAGGTTTTTTACAAGGACATGAAACCTGAATACCTAAGAACAATTCTATCATTTAGCAAAAATTTGAAATATTTCCTAAGTATAAACTAGGCTTTTATGGACTTGTTCTTGCAATTGCTCAAATAACATGAAAATATACCACTTGCATATATGACCCTAAAATGACCCCTAAGACACCAAATGATACAAGGACTAAGCTAGACTATGACCAAATCTTAGAATGGCATATGAAGTGATATAAAATGAGAATAAACATACCCTATGACATTATAAAATAACCCCCATACAATATTTTGACTATAGTGGGTTGGCCCATTTTGGCTCAAGGTAAAAATGGTCAGCAAAACCAAAATTAGTAGCAAAGAGACTGAATGGGTCTTAGAAACAAGACCTTATTAGGTATCCATGCATAAATCATAGTGAAATACAAAGTTTCACTATGGTAACCAATCCATCTTACTAGAGTGCATGGATGTCAATTCACTATAACTGCCAAGTCAAATAGGAACTAATACTCTATAAGAGGCTCACTCTATAAAAACACTGATCACCAAACTAAGAAAAAAGAGTTACCAAAGATGGAAGGTATCACCATAAGGTACCCAAAAAATATTAGAACCATTGTGAGAGTGAAGAATAAAATATATAATACAAGACATCCCAAGAAGCATGACTCAAAATATCAACACAACCCTATAGTAGGTGCACTCGATGGAATGAAGCCCATTGAACAAAAGATGCACTCAATCAACTACCTCAAAAATAAAAATATGATGTACCAAGGGATAACAAGAAGCACAACATCTAAAACAATATGTGCACACACCCCACTATAATGTTGAAATGGGTGTAGTGACTAAAAAATCATCTAAATGAGTGGGCCAATCCCATTATGAAAAGACCAAAATGTTGACACTGGGCTACACCAGTCTAGCTATGCTACATAAGGAGAAAAAAATCCACTAAAACATCTAAAGGAGGTTGTAAACAATCAGATACATATATTAAATATCTAAATAATGATGTCCCTAGTGATGATGGGATTGTCATGAAATTTGAGAAGAAAGTTCTTAATCATGAAGCACACACATGAAGAAAAAATCTCCATGAATCTCAATGTGACTACAAAAAAAATTCCCATCCTTCAATAATATCACCAAATGATGCAAAAAACTCCAAAATACATGTATTGTAATGAGAGATGTATGCTAAAAAATAACACATTTGCCTAGCCAAGGAGCTCAAACAATAAGGAACATCAATAGGTAGGGGGTAATATGTGGTCAAAGAAGTTGAATAGTGGAGGAAATATGTTTTTAGTCTCCTCATCAATGATGTTTCTTATGCTACCAAGAATTATCAAAAATCCACTCCAAATGAACATTAATGGTGGATGAATATGTCTACATATGTGTGTGTGCAAAGTCCATGATAGAATAATGCAAGGTAACATCCAAAGAAGTGTCAAGTAGATCATGTCTGATCACTATAATTTTAGGTTTCTTAGGCCTAATTGAAGGTGAAAATATCCCATATATATCTCATAATCCTCACAAAGATTAGAGTGAACAAAATATGGAGCTCTATCAATAAATCCCAATGAAGATGAAATACCTGCATCATAACCAAGGCCATGCCAATCAATCCATGTAACATGTTATATCGGGTCAAAAATGCCCTATAAATTCTTCCCTATGCCTACAAGACTAGTAGTATGACCCATGGAATGAAGCATGTGAGATCCAAATCTAGGGGTATGTTTCTCAAAAGAAGTAGGTATATGTGTAGGTAGAACTAGAGTGGGATGTGTAGAGTGTGCAACAATAGTAGGCACAAATGTATCATTTATAATAATAGGAACATCATAAACAATGGGCTACTAGAAATATGGTAGATCATATTATAAAAGTGAATCAATTGGATGTGTACCAAATTTAGTACATGATTGGATGTTATACTGATGTTGTTGCCAACTAGTTTTTTATGTAGAGAATAAATAAGGGCATCCTTTCCATGAATTAAGGAGGATAAAAGAAAGTTATGCATCAAAATTTCCCTATTTTCTTCTTGAAGTTATAGGAAAGAGGCCATATGATCAATGGGTTACTTAGGACTTAGTAGGGTATTATCAAGAGTCATACCAAAATAAAAAATAGGAGCAAAAACCACTCTATCAAAATGTGCATCAGTAGGTGCAGAAGGTGAAGGTACCTCATCTAAGTGACCATAAATAATCAAAGATACATCATGATTAGTAGGAAGAGGTGGTATAAGTTTATCATCCTTAAAAAATATGTCCTCATTAACAATAGAAGAACTAATATGAGGAGATAAAGATGCCAGAGAGTCCTCATACAAATCACCATTAGGAATTGCAACCACACAAATAAGATAAGATGGTGGAGAAACAATGTCACCAATAGATAAATCCTCACTCTAAGAGGAAGGATAATAAGGAGGAACATGTGGAGGTGAATTTACCTCATCAAATAATATAGAAAGAATGTCTCATGCTTCTTTAGGTGATGTGGCATGTATAATGTGAAACCGAAAACTCTCAAAAACATAGAGGTGAATAAACAAAAGATCCTCCTTTTGCAAGGATGCAATCCATAAAATATTATATTCATCTATAAAAATAGGAAAATCACCAAGCATAACTCTCTATAATCCCTTCATCTACAACTGCATCCATATTTTGGTTTTTCCATGTGGTGTAGTTTGAGGAGCTGAGTGGTTCAAACATAAAAGAATCCATACTCAAAGTCATGAAAATCCAACAATGGTGAAAATGGCCAAATAGGGAAGTCAATTACCATCAAAAATGCATTTGTGAGTACAAGTGAAACAAAAGAGGATAAAAACACTCTAAAAAATGGGGCATTAGACTCTGCCAAAAATGCATCCATAAATGAAATGAATATAATCTGTGAGAAGTACAATAAAAATGTGGCCTTTTTGAAGACAATGAATAAAAATATCTTTTACAAAAAATTCTCCTTCATTATAAAATTCCACCATTTCAATAATCTTCCATACATATCACCTCCTTACAATAGACATTTTACCTTCACTTGGAAAAATGCTCTCCAAAAATGAATGACTCCTATTAAAAAAAATAAAAGGGTTTATAAAAAATTTACACCATTTATTTATAAAGAACACCCCCTTTACAATGTGCCACCACTTATTAAAAAATAATTGGCCTAAAGAGTAACATGACACCCTTATATAGATGCCTTCCCCCAAAAAATCATGATTAGAGACTTAAGGCTTGAACTCTTAACCATTTATCTTTAGAGTTTGACTAACGGGTGGAGACAACATGATGATCAAAATTATTAGTGAGGTATGAATTATGGATCAAATTTGGATGTAGTTTTCAAGGTTGTGATGTGGAGGTAAGTATGGATCTAATCAAAGTATATCAATAGTAATGTATTTTCATGCCATCTTATTCATTATGATGTGCAGGAGAGTAGGTTACATATGGCGAGGGAATTTGAAAAGGCCATTGATGGATATGATGTGTGCTTTGATATGCACCCTATCCATCAAATACATCATACACTAGTCATTTTACTATAATAGACTCATTACAACTGAGGAAAGGATGACCAATGAACCTGGAAAAACTAACTCACTTGGTAGGCCTCACAGTGGAAAGGTAGGAAATTAAGTTGCTTACAAGATTCTTCATTATAGTGTATTCCATTCCTTTTGGAAAGTGGACATCCACCATAGCATTGATAACCTCTCAAACACTCATGAAGGCCCTCTTATCGGTATACTCATCGATGATATTTACATCATAGACCTCACCCTCCATGTGATCATTGCCAAGTATAATAAGGGGTGGAAATACCCTCAAACTGGCTAATAGGATGAAAATATAATGTTAAATTTGATGTCCAGGTAACCAAAAAAAATTGATAGTGGCATGGATTGTGAAACTTGAAATGTAGTGTATAATCCCATAAATTCAATTAAGATCATGTAACATTGATGCCATCATGCTAGTATGAAAAACATGAGCTATTATCATGCCATCATTTCATAAGTCTGATCTATAAATAGTTTTTTTATCAAAACTGATCCAATTAAAAATACTTATGATTGATTATATTTGAGAAAACACATATATGTAGCCTAAGAAAAGAAACAATCAACCACCAGTACATGGACTTAAATAAGAGTTTGGAGGCTAAATAATGATTCCAAGAGCAGCTCTAATACCATGTTAGAGTTTAGAATAAGCTCATAATTCCATAGGACCACTCCTGTAACACCATTACCTTAGCCAAATATGTATAGTCTAGTCTCATTATTACTCAAAATAATAATACAAATTCATATCTCTCTTACCAACATGATTGGAGAAGAATAAGGAGTGCCTAGTAAATAAACAAAATGATTTGGTTTCATGCAATGACAATTTGTTGTATGAAACCAAGATTAGTTGATATGGAATATTTTCATGCATAAAATAGAAATGCAAATATTCAAAAAATATCAACTAAATAACCAACTCCCAATTAAGCTTAATGCTTACTCCAATAGTTAAAACTACATTTCCTAAAAATGTTATTGAAGGTGTTGAAAATGATTTAGAGTGATTGTTTGAGTTATTGGTAATTATTTATGAAGATACGAATAAGATCAATACATCATAAAATAAAATTTTATCAAACATAAATCACTAATATGGAGGCCAAAGTAAGAAATATAGCATATGTGATCAAGAAAGGGATTTTTTCACATCTCAAACTTATGAATTTATTTGATATTGGTATTTGAAAGAGTTTTGTTATACACATTAAAAATTATCTGTATGAATGACATGATGATATGAGTTATGTGTTAAACATAGTTGATGAATCAACAATAAAAAATTTGGATATGTTTATGGAAGCCATCATCTCCTCAATATTTTTTCAAAACAATCAAATTATGCATACTATAGAGTTCACTACTCAGTTGGTTGCTTTCATGATGAATTTTATGAAAAGGGTATTATAATAAAACAAGGGTTCAAAGTCAATAGGTGACCAACTCTAACTCTCAAGGTCACTCCTAATGATATGGGATATTTATATCTATTTATATCTTGATATTATTTTTATAAGCATCATGTATTTTTGCATGGTATAGTCTTATTTTAATTTTATAACTACACTATTATCTTTTCATGCAAACTCTACCTTTTGATGTGGATTTACCCATCCTTAGTTTGTTTATACATTAGGTATTCACCTATTTTAAGGGGAGGATAATTTTTTTTCAAGATAATATAAGATTATAAATAATTTGAAATGTTTAATGAGTTTGTGTTAGTTCTTATTTCTCAATTCCAAGTAATTCATGAAATATTCAATAGAATTAATCATTGTATGAAATTCATGTGTGTGACTTTAAAATTAGTTGAATTGAGTTATTAGACTAGTTTAATTGTTTTTGTGGTTATAACTACTATTATCATTTTAATTTTATGGATGAATGTGTTCATATAGATTTACCTATAGTCTATTATATTTTAAGGTGATACCAAAAGAACTTGTCTAATATTACATTTCATCAAATCCTCAACTATATTTTTTTAGATTTGAGTAGTCATTATAATTGGCCAAGTATTGTCTCAAACACAGACAATGAATTTCAAAAGGGATTTATTTTAAGAAAAATATCTCTACTAGCTTTTAAACATTTTTTTTACCTTACCTTTTCTATATATTTGATGATTATTTTATCAAAATTGCCCTTTGTATAATATTATCCTTGTAAATATGCATATATTGTATAAATTTATCTATTAATAAGTTTAAATAATTCACTTGTATGGAAGTTTTTGAGATAGGTTAATAACCACATCGGTTAAAACTATTATTTACACCACTTGGTTATCTATAAAACTAAATACCTAGAACTTGTGTCCTAGGTTAATTATATGACCCTAGAATAAGAAGGAATATTTCATGTTAGCGTATTGATGTGGTTACACAAACCTACATCAATAGGTTAACTAGCACTAGAAGGAAGGCCTAATTTCTAATTATTCTTGAGCCTCATATCAATTTGTTTAACTAATATGGAGATCCCTACAAGGTTAACTAGTTCAACCGATTAATTTATATTTTATTTTATCATATACATTATAAGTACACCAAAGTCCTAAATATAATAAATGTAGCCCTATAATCTCATGAACCTAACCAAGCTCCTTAAATAATTACAATCCTAACTTATTCTTACACATGGCAAGGTTAGTAGGATATGTCATTAATATCACTTGAGGTGTTAATGATTTGAATAAAAATCCTAAAGGATATCATCTTAAGTTCACACCTAATGGGGGATGTACTATATAAGAGCATATAAAAAATTTAAAAATACTTTGGGACTCTTAAATGTAATACATAAATATGTTGTATGTATACTATTTCCATTTACATTGTAATATGTTACATATGATTAGTTCCTAAACTTGTGATAAAAATCAATAATTAGTTGTAATAAATTTATTGACACCTTCTTGGCACATTTTATACAAGTTTTTGACCTTGGTGTATTATACCAATGATTCTCCAACATCAGAGGGGAACCCAACAAGATAATAATAATGTTCAAAGTAGGGTTTTAGAATATGTGTAATTATATAATAATTCTATAAAGGTTTGATCCTCATTTAATACTGTATAGGTATAAGAATTCTCTATATCCCATAACTCTAGTATTTATTTTTAGATATTTATCCATAACAGGTTTTATAATAATTTATTATAATCACATAAAAGTGGTATTTGAGTGCTAAGAGTGATAATTGAGACTACATATCCCTAGCTTAGAACTATACCTATCTTATATCCTATTATCATACTTATCCAGCCTTCATGCAGGCCACAAGTTTCCCTAATCATCACCAAATCAGTCCCAGACCCTCATTTCTTGATATCGGCCCTTCATGCCTAGTGTTATACAACTTGGACACTAGTTACATAATAAGGACATTAGTGTCACATGTCACTGGTGTCCCAATAATGGTGCTAATGTCATTTCCCTCTTTTTCAAAAATGAATATCTTTTCAAATCTAAAACCTCCTATGGTCAGCCTAAAACTATTTTAGCACCTACACAAACATTAGAACAATTTAGCCCTCTAACCACTAAATGGAAATTAGATGCAAAATACACATTCAAACATAGAACAAGTTATGCACAATTAAGGTTATCAATCCCTATTCTTCCCTACTTCTACATATTACCATCTACAACATTCTTAAGCTCAGATTACCTAGATTTCTAGTCTCAACATCATTCAAAGCAATAAATTCCACATCATACTAGCTTCACTTGCACTTATACCATCACTTAGGTTGGGATAACTACATCAGGCTTGATCCCTCAAAGTATTAGTATGTAAGAAACTTTGATCACAACAAGGTGTTGAGGATGTCTAGCCTACCCCACTAATAAACATACTTTTTAGCTTGTATTAACTAGTTTCCCTAGCTACATGGAGGATTAGGGTTTGATTATAAATTTAGTAAAAACATGAAATATACAAGGTTTTATAACTCATGCACATAGGAGAAAACCTTAGATATCTAGACACAAGTGTACCCATAAGGCAGGATAATCCTACATAAAGGACATTACTATAAATATAAGGACACTACCATCACATTTTTAATAATGGAACTATTGTCTATTTAGGGAGATAATCTTTAGGAGGGGATCTAATGCCACCTTTTTGTGACACTCAGACTAGATTCTACCTCAGTTTCTAGGCTTTAGATCATCTGTCTCAATTATTTTCCATCCAAGTTCTTACTTGTACTATTTATTACTATTTTTAGAAAGGTCAAAGTTAATCAATTATATAACAAAATAATGGTTTTATTTATTGAATATTATTACTATAATTTAGTATACTCAACTTTTTAACATAGGATTTATACGTATTAAATCCTAAAAGGTTAAAACATTTGGTGAACCTGACTTACTTCGAACATTGCTCAAACTCTAACCCTAGATGTTCCTGGGTTTGTATCATTCTTTTTCATTTTTTCATTGGCTATTTTAAGTTTTTTATATTTCATACATTCTATTTTAACAACCCTATTTCAATTTTTTTACTATATGCCATCTAAAAAATCTTTCTCTCTTCCATTAAGAAGTGCTCAGCTAGGTGGTAATCCTATTGAGCATATTCATATTCTTAATATGCAAGCTTATACCATGGATAAGAGACTAGTTTTAACTCCCATCATTGATCCTTCACACCCTAATTATGTGTGTTTAAATGATAATGTATCTGAGTAGGAGCAATATAATCAAGATCAAGATGATACACAATGTGGAAATTGGGACACTCTCCCTCCACTTAACACTGAAAACCTAACTGTAAATAAGGATGAGATCCTATAGATATTTAGAGATAGACTTTGGAATATCCCTTTTATCATGCACATATATTACAATCCATAATGGAAATAAAGAATAAATCAAAAAATGGTCAATTTTCTACTCCTCTAGCTAATAACATTTTTACACCTACATTGGGGCCAACTTAGTTAACACAACAACCAATTGTAACTCAACAACCTTCAATAATATCTACACCTATTATGGCTAGTTCCTCCACTCCAAATGTAAAATATCTTATGCATGAGGTTCATACTCTATAGGCTAAGGTGTTACATCTTGATCGGGGAGCCATTAAACCATCACATGCCTTGGATTCTCATGTTCTTTTATATACACATTTGACACATCACATCAAGGCAACTCCCTTGTCTTCCATATTTTTGGCACATAAGATTACATTGTATGATGGGAAGAGTGACCTAGAGCACCATCTCCAAGATTTTCATGTAACATGTTTGGACTACATGTCCAATGATTATCTCCTCTCTAAGTTGTTTCCATACATTTTAAAGGATCGTGCCTTACAATGGCTTTATGATCTACTGAATTGATATATCACCACATGCAATCGATTGAATGATATGTTTTTAACACACTTATCAATAAACATTAGTGATAATATCTCATATTCTAAAGTTGCATAATTGAAATAAAAATCAAATGAGCCTATTATAGAATATGTATTATGATATATGACTATATTGGCCAAATAAAATAACACCATGATAGATAAAGAACTTTAGGACATATTCAAATAGAGTCTTATACCAGCATTACATGAACCTATCTTGTTTAATAAGTTTCCAACCTTCATAGATTTATACCACACAGTGAAAGAAAGAGAAGTCAAGCTCCTCTCTATGGGTAAACTCAAATATACTACTAGATTAGAATCAAATGCTAAGAGTTATAGTAATCCTCCATATAAGGTAATTTATAATGAAAATAAGAGTGATCTAAAGGCCATAGTTAACACAACTTCATATCCATCTCCTTGCCTAATTTTATCATCTCTTCCATGTAGAGTTTTCACCAACCTTCTAGAATTTTCAACACCTATTTTATAGTATCTCTTAGAATGCAATGTCATATCTCTCCCTCAAATCAAAAAGGTTGATATGATATGACATTTTCCAAATATATATGGTTTCAATGCATTCTATGAATATCAAAGGACACCAGGACATATAAAAAATGGATGCATAACCTTGAAACATAAGATATAATATTTGATTAAGGTTAACATTATTGATGTAGGCACTCACATAAAGACACCTTAAGTACAAAAAATAGAACCTAAGGCATTGAAAATATTCTCAAATTTGTTTCCAAAGCATATACCAAATGAGGCTTGGGGCACTTTAGGTGTTCACTACACATATCAGGCACATCCACCACTAGCATCATATCACATTACTATAGAGGAGGCACACCCACTACATAAAATCATTGGTGTGTACCAAACTATAGTTATAGCTAGACCATTCATTACTTTATTAGAGCAAAATATTATTGATTATGATATATATTCATATGTACTCTTTCTATGAGCCTACATTTATCATCATCCTATCCAAAGTGTTATATTTGATAATGGGTCAAGTATTAGGATGTCCACTATCACACTTCTATAGAATTTGGGGTATTCAAAGAAAATATATCTCTTATAGACATAGTTATTAGTGGTTTTAGTGGCCATGTTCAGAGATCCATTAGGGATTTTGTACTTCCACTATAGGTTATACTAGTACATGTGGCCACTATATTCTTAGTAGTACCTAGTTTAGACATATTTTACATGTTACTAGGTAGGCCATAGATATAACATCTATGAGCCATCCCATTTATAATGCATAGGTTCTTAAAATATATACCTATAAAATTAGGTAATCATAGTTGAGGGTCTTCTATATGAATATCCTCTACCTATCATGCATGTATTTACATCACAGTTACTAGTTACAACATAGTTACTAGTTACATCACAATCATCTATTAAATTTCTGAGCATAATTCCTATCAATATGCAGGTGAGGTCTACTCTTATAGTGTTTCAAAATTTGCATACTCTCCCATAAAGACCATTATTAGAAAGAGCCCTGCATCAATAATATATTACAAATTCTAGAGGGCCTCCCTCTACTCACTTTATTTTGAGATCACTATTATTGAGTTATCAGGGTTCTCAACATAGGGCACCTATACCACCTATATCATCTTCTACCAGATGGGTCCCTAAGACCCCTACAATTCATAAGACACCATAGTGGGTGTCACATATTCCTAGCATCACTCCACAGTTAGGTCCATATATATATATATATATATCAGTATAGTAGATTAGGGGACCATAGTTACCCATTCACATAGCAAACATGATCATAGTTCCTTTGTTTGACACAAGTGACATTGATAGTGAGTCTCCCATGAGACTCATTGATTAGTATTTTCCCCCCTTCATGTACATACTTTTCTTCTCTCTTGATCCTTGTACATATCTTATATCTATAAAATACAAAAAAAATATAACCTATTAAAAACCCAAAAAAATTCAAATATTTACTTAGTAAACACAATCATAGATTGTATTCATCATCGTGTCTGCATTTCTTATAGTTTCTAGAGACTACATATGATAGCTATCTTAGTATAGTCAGTTTTATCATGTATACATGCTTCACTTGTTCTTGTCGAGTGCTTGCAGATTGATATACAACTTTGGTCCACTATACCAATCTATATTTTCTATTTTCTACCTACAAAGAGCATATACACCGATACATGGGTTCTTTATTTGATAATTCACCCAGTTGGGCACATAATACATAGTTTTGATTACCATGTTATATTTTTCCATAATATACATCACAACTTTATCATTCTTATATCTTGATATTGATCATGTTACACTTACTCAATTTTTTTTAGATATTACTACTTTAGACTCAGTATATGTACATCCTAGCTCTTACATAATTTTGTATTACATATTCATGCATACTTTCATTTCTAAATTTCCTAGTTTAGACATGATTATGTATTTATGCTTCTCGTATTCAAGGTCATTTTAATTTTCCATAGATTTTTGGATTTATGCCTCTTCTATTTCATAATATGTATGCTTTGGAAATGTGCCCATGTCCTTGTGTGTGCCATCCTAATTATGTATGTAGACATTTTAACATGTCCTTATATGTGGCTTTAATCTAAATTGTTACTTATGTATGTGTACATTTGAACATGTACTTGTATGTCTTTTTTTGTTATATTTAGTGGCATGTGGACATGTCCCATGTATTATGGCCCCTAGGCCTACTTTGAATGCCTCATGTGTGTTATATGTATAATTTCTTATATGCATCATGGACATGACACTTTTATTTTGCTTATTAAACATGCTAGTTTTAGATGATATGAGGGACCTCATGCATCTCCCCTCCCTAATTGGGTGGAATTATGGACATCATACCCCATACCCCTAGGTATCTAATCAATTATTACTCAAATTTGTAGCTACACACATTATTATATCTATCTTGACACCATTGTGAATGATAGACATGACATACATCACACTTTAAAAACTAATGCTCATATTATATTACATTTTGATGTTATGTATGCGCATTATATTTTATTATTATGAAGTTGTCATATATGCTCCAACTAATACACATATTATAGAGCTTTATCTTTTGAGGATAGTTCTTGCCTAGGTTCAATAACTCCCCTTAAAAGAGGGGGAATTCATAGGGATTTATCACAAGGATCAAGATATTATAATGCATTCACAATACACTTTTCAACACATATGATAATATTAAAAAAATTAGACTTAGGTAAACACAGTGGGAAAATAGTGACACAAAGATCAACATAGTTGCAAAGAAATTAAAGCAGAAGGACACTAGCACCCAAATTGGGACACTAGAACCACATATCCAATAATGGTACTACTATCTAAGATATGGCACTATTATCTATTATTTTTAGTTTTATAAAAACCTAGATTGGTCAAAAAAGTATAGTAGGTATAGTACAATTTTGCATAGGTTCAATTATATATTTATCAATTTTACTCAAATTCATACCAATTTAGCTCAGATTCATACTAGTTTGATCAGATTGGGGGCATGACCATTCCCATATTCAATTTAGATACTCAAATATAGATTATTACAACTCATTCTAGAATCCATATGCTTAGATATCATATTTAGGGGCATGTGTGTGGTACATTATTTCCATATACTCACTTACACACTGATTGATTAGATGGAATGAAAAATTCCATGTCATTATATATGATATATAAATTTGAAATCATATTCTAAAATGCACACCAATTTCATGCCTTAATCCATCTATAGTGGTTTGCATTCTTGAGTGGCCCAAAACTGCAAAATATACTCGAGTGGTTACAAAGTAGACATACCTAGTTAGACATTTATAGTGACATCATGTAGTTTCATTTTTAAATTCATCTATTATACATGGGTGGGAAATTATGGATTCATATATTAATTGAGTTCTTGAGCCACCTACATGAGAGGGTTGGACACACCATTAGACCAATCAAAGTTATTCACATGTCATGACCCACAAAGCAGGGGTGGGCAAGGATGGAGTCAAAACCAGATTGAGTTATTGAGCCACCCACACATGAGGATTAAATAATCCATCATATAAGTCTAAGATATTCATAGATTGATCACTATATAAATATAAACACATATATTGTCACCAAGTTTATACATTAGTCATGTACATAGTGAGGTGTATTTTTTCCTTTCCTCTCTCCCATCTCTTTACCGAGTTTTACTCAATTTTACTTAGTTTAGTCTTTAATTTTTGATATATCTTAATTAAGGACTGATTTATGCACATTTCACTTGTAGGACACACATTTGAGCATGATTCATATACTCAGACCTAGCTTCACGGGCTTCACCTCTTAGGTAAGTCTAGTTATGCTTATTTTTCATTTATCCTAGTCATTTTGCTTTATTGTATTTATAGAATAAAGGGGGGTGTAAATTTAATCACCTAAAATTAGTATTTGAGTGTTAATAATGTTAATTGAGACTACATATCCCTATCTTATCCTTAAACCTATCTTAAATCATATTATCACACTTATCTGGCCTTTGTGTGGGCCACAAACATCCCTAGTCATCCCTAAAATAGTCTTAAACCCTCATTTCTTTATCCTAACCCTTCATGCCTAGTGTTATACCACTTGGACACTAGTGCCATAATAAGTACATTAGCACCACATGGTGCTAGTTTCCTAATAATGGAACTAATTTCATTTCCTTCTCTTTTTCATAAATGGATATCTTTTAAAATATAAAACCTCATGGGGTCAGCCTAGATCTCTTTTAGCACTCATACAAGCATCATAATATATATATATATATATATATATATATATATATATATATATATATATATATATATGTATGTATGTATGAATTTTATCCCTCTAACCACTAGATGTAAGTCAGCATTAAAATACACATTCAAACTCAAAATAAATTGTGCATAATTAAGGTTATCAATCCCTTTTCTACCCTACTTATACATATTACCATCTACAACATTCTTTAGCTCAAATTACCTAGATTTACAGTCTCTAACTCATTCAAATCACTCAATTCCATTATCATAGTAACTTCACATACACTTGTATCATCGCTTAGGTGGGGAGAACTACATTATGATTAACCCCTCCTCAAAGTATTGGTATGTAGGCAAGTCTCATCACAATGGGAAGTTGAGGATGTCTAGCCTACCCCACTAACAAACACACTTTTCAACTTGTATCAACCAATTGCCCTAGCTACATGGAGGATTAGGTTTTTCTCATAAATTTAGTAAAAAAAACAATATATTAGTTATAAGGACTCTTATATGTAGTAACAAACCTTAAATATTAGACATAGGTGCACCTAGAAGTTTGGGATAGTCTTGTACATATGACACTACCACCAATATAGGGACACTATCACCACATTTCTAATAATCTTTCCATTTTCTAATTAAGACGCTACTATCCAAGAGGGGTTATGACATTGGGATCTTATTTATGACACTTAGACTAGCTTCTACCTTAGTTCTAGCCTCCATATCATCTATCTCACTTATTTTCTAGTTAAGTTCTTACCTTCACTATTTATTACTATTTTTAGAAAGGCCAAAGTTAATCAATTCTATAACAAATCATTGGCTATATTTATTAATTTTTATTACCTAATTTAGTCTACTCAGCGCTTTGATAAACATAAGATTTATACTTTTTATGTTCTAAAAGGTTAAAACATTTATACCAAGTCTGTGTCTATTAAATTTTATAAGTACATGAATCCCTAAGGACATATGCTTTCAACTATTAAAAATGTCAATATGAATGCCCCTACATTAAAATTAATCCAAAATGCCAATTAGAATGTTCTTGTGTTGAATCATATATTATTCATAAATATATTACCATTGAGACATTTAGACGCAAACCAAAAATTACATTTCCTTGATAATTTTGTGACATAAATCCAAAACCAAGTTTTAACTGCCTTTGTTAATAATACTTAGATCATACCATAAAATTCAATGAAAAATGAACTAGATTATATATAAAATATGGTTAGAATCTTAGCAATGATTTAATTAACATTTAAAATCAATTTGGAAATACTTGTGGGGAAATAAAGAACTAAAATTTCATATGTCAAAGGTATAGTTGACCATTTAATTTCTCAAATAACAATCCTGAGCCATCACCAAATAAACTACCTAAAATTAACATTTATGAGTTAGTTGTGATTAACTTGTGTAGAGTCCATAATATAACTCAACATGAATAATTAGATTGTATTTAATTATGTAACAAGTTTGAAATATTATAAAATGAGATAAAAGGGGTGTGAAGTGGTCTCAAAAAATTAGAACACATAAGCTTCTAGTGCATCTGATTCCCTTAGAACTACCATGATGTTTGACAACTTCTATTTTCCTAATCAAGAGGACAAAAAACCATAAGAAATCACTAACAAAATTTATTCTCTTTAGAAATATCAAATAAGTAACTATGAATTGATAAATATAACACAACAACAACCTCTTACTAATTCCACACCACTTAGTAATAGTGAAAAACCTCTTGATCCAAAAATAAATAATGATCATCCTCCACCAAAATGAAATGAAAATCAACGAGATTGGTTCAAATCTAGGTAAATAAAATAAAGAAACCAATGAAGCCGAATACATAGAATAATTAAAAACAAAATATATTTCTCACACCATAATTATTTCTCTATATATTATTCATTTGGGACATTACAAGTGTATAGGAAACTATTCCTATAATCATATAGATTATCTCTCCATTAGTATCTCACCATATCCCTATGAATACATAATATAACAAATAAACTATATTCATAATATTGTTGTAACAATATTATGACTACCAAATTTATTCTACCCAAATATAACTAAAAAACTAATATATGCAATAGTGAATTATTACTCACATAATTATTCACATTATAATATTTACAAATTACTATGAAGACTAATTATTCCCTAACATTCCCCCCATTAAGCCTTACATGGTAATTTGTGTTTCATAGGACTTAATGAAAGTAAAGAAGGAACACATCAACTTCTTATCAACTATTCATTATTGAGAACACATCAATTAGATCAGTGTGAGATCTTCAAATAGGTACATCTACCATCAACCAAGAAATGGGAAAACTATAAACCAACCATGGGAACCTCCTCCATGGTGGGAACATGCATCACAAACTATCCATGTAAAGGGAAATACATCAACCTGATCTTGGAACTTACTAGTAAGAACCATCTGTTCAACTTTCACTCTGGTATCTAGCACAAATAGAATCGTATGCTAATGAATAATCTTAGGCCTGCATACTACTGTATGAATCTTGCTATCTGGATCTTAATTCACATGTCTATTACTATGAAAATAATTCATTATACATTTAATCCATATGAACATAATGGATGTTTCACTGGCCAATCATCTTCATAAAAAAGTAAGGTAGTCAAAGGATCTCTACAGTCAGAGGATTTCTACAATTAGCTTCTCTCCTATACAACTATTACCACATTCAATAACATTTTTCTCCAATCCAGCTAGGGTAAATAGGAAATACACCTCTTATTTGTCACACATACAAACAAGTGCATAAAATAAAATTTATATATATCTAACACTATAATAGAAGCACCCCTTCATTAGTGTCTAATGAGAGGTGTAGAAAACCTCCATCCTCCAGTGTCCTCCAACCTCTATTAAGTCATTGCTTACTCAATAAATGTGTTGATGAAGTTTATTCTATCATTTTTGATAAAGTAACCCCCCCTTAATTTGGACATCATGTACAAGCAATAATGCATCTATTATAATAAAGGGTTTGACTTTGATGACTGAATGACATAAAATACTTTTGAATTTTTGGACTCAATGACATTTTTAAATATTTTGAAAGGATAACTAATTTGACTAATAAATAAAATAAACTCTAAATATAATTAAAACCAAAAATTATTTTAACATGACTTGACAAAGACCCTTTGATAAAATCGAATACCTATAAACCTAAATATTATTTAAAATTAGACTTGACTTTAAAATTGAATTAAACTTCCTAAATACAAACTAATAACTAGTTAAGATATCCTGATGCTTTAATAAATGACTTAACACTAAAAAAATAAAATTTAATACACACACACACACACACACACACACACACACACACACACACACACACACACACACACACACACACACACATGTTTGGTATGAAGTGACTTGTAACTTTGATGTGTGGTCAAAAGAATAGAAAGATTTGGAGGAGCACAACGATGTATATGGTGTTAACAGCTAGATGAATGTAAGCGCTTGGAATGAGTTAGATAGTGAAGTTTTTGAAGTGATGATGTGTGTATGGGACTACCATGACAAAAATAATTCAATTAATTTATTTTACATGAATAGTTATCCATATATGGAAGTGAAGATGTGGAGAATGGAAGATGAAATACTTTATCAAATAGGTGCACAGTGTATAAATGTGGATCTAATGTCATGGAGGATCATGTCAACATCCAATAGCCACATTAGCTTTTACAGATTCAACAAATAGGTAAATATGGGTGACACATAATTCATAAGTGTAGTTCATAAATGTGAATAACCTATTAGAATATAATCTAGGAATGTTTTACTCAATGCTTTACTATCTATGTCAATTTATTTGACTGAAGAGAATAAATTATATATAAATTTGTCTCATTGACACATAAGATGTTATTATCATATTTGCATACATAAAATTAATTTTATGATAGGTGAGATAGATGCATGCAGATGACAAGCATGATATATAGGTTGCACACAAACTGGTTTAAAACCCAATAGTTTTGTAGCATCTTAACAATGCCAATATATAGACTATATAATGCAAATATGAGCACACTATAGGATAATGAAAGGATGATTTGGCACAATATTTCCTTTGAAAAAAAATTTCATAAACAAACAATAATATTTATACTATGTAAAAAATTCAAGTACTTACATTAGTTGGGGTAATACCAAACACACTGATTACCCCTAAAAATAAATTACTAATCCATCATAGGATTCTCCTACTCTGATACCAAAGAATGAGACTAGTTCAGATCTAGGTAAATAAAACATGTAAAATAATGGATTCGAATACATAGAATAATTAAAAACAAAATATATTTCTCACATCATAATTATTTCTCTATATATTATTAGTTTAGGACATTATAACTTTATAGGAAACTATTCCTATAATCATGGAGATTATCTCTCCATCAATTTCTCATTGTATCCCTATGAATACACAATATAACAAATAAACTATATTCATAATATTGTTGTAACAATATTATGACTACTAATTATATTCTACCCAAATATAACTAACAAAATAATATATGTAATAATGAATTATTACTCACATAATTATTCACATTATAATATTTATAAATTACTATAATAACTAATTATTCCCTAATGAAAATCATCCTTAAATATTTAATTTCACAACATTTATAAAAGGAGGTTACAATAGAGTTGAGGAAATGAATAAAATTGAGGCATATATTAAATTTCATGGGCTAGCCTGAATTATAAAATAACATGATTTATTACTAAAGTCACTAACTTAGAAACCCATTCCAATAAAATAAAATACAACACAAATTGATGTAATTGAATCATAAAAATAAGGATGAATTTCCTCATTTTATTCTTACTATTATAATTTTTAGGAAAAAAATTTCCAATTTTTTAGTTAAATAGGGAACCTCAACCAATGTCATGCCCATAGAATTTTTTCAAAAACTAGGTTTGACACCAATCAAGTTTGAAATAATTATTTTAAAATTAGAAAATATTTAAGTCAAATTAGTTGGAGAATTAATAATTGTCCACATGCAATTAGCATATGAACCAAGGGTTCCATAATTTATTGACATTCAAGTGGTTGAGATCCCTCATGCATATGGAATATTGTTAAGTTTTTATTGGTTGAAAAACACTCAATGGTTACATGACTAAAAATTTATTGCATAAATTATTACCTTGAAGAGGAGTGGTCAATTAAACTTGAGTAAAAAAGGAAGACAACATGAATCACATGATTATAGAATAAAATGCAAGGAATGAAAGGGTGAATTACATCTCTAAAAAATGTAATTATACCCTAACTACAGAACCCACTTAAAAAAATGGAGACAATATATTTGATTCACTTGGCATGTGAACTTTACATTTTTATGGTGCTCAAGTGTAGGGATTTCAATGATTAACCCACATGTGAAAAAATACCTTGTTGTGTATCATTTACAATTTTCCTTAATTAACAATATTATTCAGTATGAGGCTCTAATGTTTGGATTTAAGTTTTCTTTGAACCATGGTGTAAGATAATTACATATATTTGGGGAATTATAAATAGTCATTAATTAAGGATAAAATTCTAGTGTAATTTTTCTTATCTAAATTAATATAAACATAAAACACAAGATATGATCGAATCATTTGAAGCTTTTAATATAAAATTTATTCCTAGTTAACAAAATTAGACTATTGATTCTTTAGTAGATTTTATTGAAAAACATTTTCCTCTTAAAATGAGTCAGAATTACATTTTTTTATTTGAATTAGTCTCATGCCCTTCTGTTCTTAAAAAATGATAATTTTTAAGTGTTTGATAATGACCAACAAATATTTTATTTTATCAATTATATAGGAGTATTCAAATCACATGTAATAGATGAAAAGGATAGAGATATATTTAATGAAAATGAATTAAGCAACAAAGGGATTATGATACTCAAATTAAAAAAATCCCAAAAAGGATTGTCCCACTAGAAAGGAATTTGACTTAGACACACATGTTGAAAAACATAGATAATCAATCTACTAAATGAGAGTCTTCCCCCATGAATTTAGGATTAATATAATACCCACATGATAAGAACACATAGTATATAGCTTAGTATTTAGTTTTATTTCACTGTGTGCATGGTAATGAGAGAGAAGTAATTATTTTTCAATTTCACTAATCACTTTTGTAAATTATTTCCTAGTTGGTTGGGATTTCTTTTTCTTATGCATGTGTATATGACTTGTTAGGGATCACATTATTGTAATTATGAAAGTAAGTAAGGATTATTTGGTAGTTTTATTAATATATGACATAGGGATCCCTATAAAAAGGTTTTTATTTACTCTTTCTAGTTAATGAAGTTTTGAGTGTGAAGTATTGAAGGATAATTTGTCTCACCAAGTAGTGTAAAATCCTCATACTACTTCCTTATTTTTCTAGTTGAGTGGATCCTTAGGGTATTTCACATCAAAAATTTATGTTCATATAGGCTCGAATTACTTATAATCTAAAAAAGAACAATTAAAATCCATCCTTGAATAATACAAATATGTGATAGCATGGTCTTGTGATGATTTGAATAATTTTGATTCAAGGGTCATCATTGACACCATTTTAGTTAAATAGTAATAAAATCATTTTAGATAAAGACAAATACATGTCAATATCATCGTCAAACCTCTCATGTATAAGGATGAATATAAGTTACTTATAACTAGAATAATATTTCCAAATAGACATTCAACATGGGTTTCTAATTTAGTGCATGTCTAATAAAAGAATGGAGAGATTATAATTTATGTTTATTTTTAAAAACTAAACAAAGCATCATAAAAGGATAATTATCCTTTACTATCATTAGATGAGGTAATATAGATAGTTAGTGACTTTGAGATGATGTATTTTATATATGGATTATTAGGTTACCAAAAAAATTTGGTTAACAAAAAGAATAATATTAAATCAATCTTTATCACCAAATTGGGGAAATTCACCTAAAAGAGAATGCTTTTTGGTTTGGTAAATATAAGTTTAACATTCTAATATGCCATAGATTTTTATTTTCAAGGACTAGTTAGTAAATTCATAATTATTTATATGGAGGATATAATTATTTTTTGTAATTATAGGTCAAAACATGGACATGACTTACTAAAAGGTTTTGGTAGATGTAAAAGTTATGTCATTTCATTAAATCTAAAATAGAACATTTTTGGAGTTACATTAGGTAAGTTTTCGGGCCACATTATCAAAAATTAAGGTATCTCATTTGATTTAAAAAGGGATAATGCCATTTATAAAATTCCTCTTCCTAATAGAAATAAAAATTGAAGTCATTTTTTGGTAAAAGTAATTTTTTTTACAAATTTATTTCTGGTTTTGCTGAAATCATAAGACCTTTGAATTTTATGTTGAAACATGATGCAAAAATTTAATGAACACCTGAAGTTAAAGAAAAACATTCTAGGATATTAAAAATGTCATTTCTTAGGCCCCAATGTTGATTAGTCCATATTTTACTAAATAATTTTACCTTTATTCATTCACATTTGACCACACCATCATAGCTACACTTACACAAAATATTAATGAAGAATAACAACCTATAACCTTTATGACTAATAATTATATGGATATAAAACTCAATTATTCTATTTTAGATAAGAAGTATTATTCTTTGGTTAATTTTGTAAAAAAATTCATTCATTACATACTGCACAATAAGGTTTATTTAATTATCTTATATCCACCTATAAAAATTTTAATAGGATAAAATAAGTTTGGAGAATGTAGATGAAAGTGGATGGTGATGCTCTAAGAATATGACATGGAGATCATATAACTAAAATGGTAAGAGGTTAAGGCCTTACACAAATAATTATTAAATTAGATCCCAGGATTAAGTGATGCAAGTGGACTAAACCCATTTCATATCCACTATTTGGTATGATCATATTATTCAATACTTATTTTATGGGACATGCCCAACATAACTAAACAAATAACAAAGAAGAGATATCAAATTAAAATTAACTAAGTATATGATAAAAAAATGAGGTATATATATAAAAAATTAGGGATTTTACCTCTAGTGCATATATAAAGAAGAGGTTCAAGATATCATCATTAATTTTCATGAAAATATGGTAAACAACCATCCATCTAATAAGATAATGGCACATAAGATTATGAGATAAGGTTATTGTTGATGTGTGTTTTATGCATATCTCCAAGAGATGAGTGGGATAAATCCATCTTATTTTTAGGTTGAAAATACAACTCAAAGTGCAAGTTTTATTTTAGGGTTTTCTTATGTATCCTATTGGGAACAACTTTGTGAACACACAAGCACTACCACACATACATACCCACCATGCATTCAAAAATCTACCCTATTTTAAGAATTCACTAACTTTATCATGAAAAATACTAATAATAAATTATAATTTTAATGAAATTAAAAAAAAAAAAACATAAAATATTAGGGTGAATCAAATAAGTGAGATCTCAGACTTTGTGGGGACATTGATGTTTTATGGACTACTACTTAATATGACTGGAACATACCAGTGACTACTTAGTTTTGTTAACACTCAAAAAGGGTAGTCATGCTAGGGAGTTTGGGAAAAGGTTGATAATGGACATAATATAATTATAATTTCATATTAACATAAACCATTACACAAATAGTTAACACAACACATTCATATATAACAATTATTCTTATCATAATTAATGATAGAAAACCAATATGGTAAGTAATTTACTCAATCTTAATAAATCAATATGAATCAAAATCCATACCATAATCCAAGAATACAATTAAAATCTACCACATCCATGTTGATAATTGAGGAAGGCCTTGAATTAAAACAAATAAGAAGATTCCGTGAACATTCCTAAGAATTTATGAAGTTCTCTCCTTGAGTATTTCTATTAAAATCCAAACCCTTTACAATGTTTTGAAATATGATCTTATAAAGGAAGAGATGAGACTCATATTATAATGAAAATGAGATCTCATTCAAAGTCATAATAATTAATTATTTTAAAATTAAAAATATGCACATAAAAGATAAGAGCTATAAGAAAGTGGGTACATAAGATCAAGACATAATGAATTCCTCCACTAGGACCAATTTGATACAAGATGCATTCTCATTCAACTAGTGCTTATTATTTGGTGCCACCACCAAACTATTTTTTTTATTATTCTTATAAGGATTTGGAAATAAATTTGGTGTCTTTATTTAACTTATGTATATTAATATGTGGGTCATGAAAGATAACCTTTCCACATGTCAAATTTTTTTCATGGTTATTTAGTGGGGTCTTGAGGCTGTTTTTGACTATACCCACTTTTTTGATACTTTTAGTGGCCTTGGTGGATAAACTTAAAATTTATTGGGATGTTGGGTTGATAGGATACTCTACTAATTGCTTGAGTACTTGGGTTGGGTCTAGGCACTAAACTAGTTTCCTAGGCAATGTTAATTATGGATGGGGCATTTTGAGTGGATGATGTCATTATACCATGCCTAGTGTAAAATTATGTGAATTTATACATCCTTGGGTAGTCTAGAGCAATGTAAAATTAGGAAAGAATCTAATAGGCCTAGGGACGTACTTAGATTAGGGAATGAGAATGAATACTAAACTAAAGGCAATGTATGAATCATTAATTCAATTGATGTAAACAAATAAGCTTACATAAGGGGTATTTATACTAAATACCTCTCATCAACCCTGGACAAGATTGTGACAAGTGTCATGATCATGTGAGGTGAGACAAACATTTAAAACACCTAAGTACACTAATTAAGGTGTGAATGCAATCAACCAATGGAACCAATTAAGGAGATAACACTATTCACATCTGATGATGGAACTAGATAGGAAATAACCCTATTCACACCAATACCCCCTTTAAGTGCAACTTAATGGGTTATTCAATCATGAAAAAAATAATAAATGGGTCATGGCAACAAGGCCTAATGAGGTACCCATGTACAAAAAAATAAACTCTCATAACCAGAGAAAAGGAGAAAAACTTGTAAGAAAAATATCCTCCCCAAAAAAGAGAAAATATGCAAAAGCATAAACAAATGATGGAAGGAGGTATCAGCATGACCTCCAAAGTGAGAAATCCATCATGAAGATACAATTAATAATCCCCCCATGAGGAAATAAATGTGAGACTATGAGTCCCCCCCATAATGAAGTAACTCATGTACTAATGGTGACTATCAAAAGATGCATGCTGAAGATGATCCAATGTCGTCAAATTGTATTTCTCCCTTTGGGAAGAAATAAGTCCAATGGTCTATGTAGAATAAACTTCCACTCCAAGAAGTAATGTGAGAAAGGAAGTCTCAAAATGAATGAGGTCTCTAGAAGTTGCTCAAGTGTCACCATGTTGATGCTAAAGGATGATAATCCAAAGCCAATTGGAAATGAATGTAGAACAAGATCCATACATTAAAATGCCTCATGTGAATATGTATTCTCCAAATGATGCTCAATGATCTTCAAGCTAGTGCCGAATTATGATGAATGTTTATGTGATGGATCATGCACTATAGAATATTTAGGGGTAGTAACCATAGATGTATGGTTATCATCATGAGCAGGATAACTAAAACAAGAAGAATTTGGTACTACTATAGATAGTGTTAATGAGGACTGAGTTGAGATTGTCAACTCATGAATATCTATAGAAAGTGTCAATATATAAGTAGATATAGGTAAGGAAAGAACAAGAGAGACTAAATGTGCCCTCAAATCATCTGAAAAATAAGAAGCTTCTAAGAAGTTGTCATGAAAGAGGAAATGAATATCCTCAATGGTGTCCTCCATTTCTAAAAGATGATACTCACAAAACAAACCTACAATATTTGGTAGGTATTTATCCCAAAGAGTTGTATTTGAAAGATCATAAATGTCCTACTATCCTGAAGTACTATAAATAGGAGAGGGATGAGTGGGTGATGCCTCTAAAAAATGCTGAGACATCTTCAAATTGATGTTAATGGCTGACAAACTCTAATCGATGTGATCATGCTAAGTTCATAATTCAAGTTCAGGGACCATGTATGTATAGTACTCACCATCGGTGAGAGAATTGTATAGAGGAGAATCAAGTGCATCGATAGAAGGTGTCAATGATGATTAAGTTGAAACTGTCAATGCATGAATATTTGTAGAATTTGTCACCAAATGTTTTTGATCAATGTGATCAAGATAAATTCTTGAGTGAAGTTTAACAAACAATGATTGAATCTTTATTCAGATAGGGCCATGATATTCTGATAAATTGATGTTATTAGCAATAAAAATTTACCTCATTTCATGAACTTGAATGAGTTATCATAGATAATCAAGTTTTCTATAGATGTAATCATCATGTGTATGTTATTTACTTACACAAAACTCACATTTGTGTTTCCAATAATTAGGAACCATGATTAGAATTAGTAAATAAATGATCACAACAAGAGCACCCCCCAAAAAATTACTCAATCAAGAATCCCCCCCAAGCAAAAAGAATTTTGGCACTTTAAAATTAGTGTGGTTACAAATTCCACTTGCAACAATGGCTATGTGGTGGTTTACACTTGGTGTAAAATTTACCAAAAGAAGGTGAGAATGAATAAGTGACAAATTTACAAGACAATGATAGAAAATAATACCACATATGCAAAGTACATGAAAAAACATGCACTTTCAAAAAAAATCACTCAAAATGGGTTCCAGATGAACCCAAACAGAGTATCAAGAGGTCTAAAATGGGTGACACACTTGTAAAGTTTATGACGAAGTACCAACTACTGAAATACTAATGATCAAATGTAGAAACTATCTACACCACCATGTAGAGGGCATAAAAATATCCAAAATAAAAAAAATGCCTATAAATGGAGGTCATGTGATGAAGATATGGTTGTTTGAAGTTGAACTACAATTTCAAGAATACTAACGAAGAGGGGGTCCATCCACAAGTCTAATAAAATTTATAAAAATTTGTCACAAATTTTAGAAATTTAGCAAAACTACTACCAAAATTGGTGATTCACTATATTTAGATTGCCACCAAGTTTAAAGGAACCCCCTAGATTTGACCAATTTTTTTTAAAAAGAAAACATTTTTCACATGGGGAAAAAAACAACAATTTCATTCAGATTTGTCCTTCCAACCCGAGATTGACTCCACCATGAACATGAAAAACATTGAAATTTTTGTGTTGAATAACAATCTCTAATTTTAAAAATCAACAAACATGAATTGAAGAAACTAGGTCATTTAGCCAAGCAGAATGTTTGCAAAAAATTGATAATTTCAAAGATTTTTGGCAGAACCCAACAATTAGAGAAGTTTTGGTTTTTTTTTTTTTTTTCTGGATTCCTTCAACAATCCAAAATTTTGTAGACACTAGAATGTAAAATTTTAATTTATAGTTCTCTGATAGTTGTTGTCATGTTTTTTTTGTTGTAAAAAAACATTTAAAAAAAATCAATGATTTTTGTTTTATTAAAAAAAATTAAAGAGGCTGAAGGGCCTGGGTGGGGTAACACCCCCCCCCCCCCCCCCCCCCCCCCCCCGCCCCCCAAAGGCATATGGCCTTGATGGTGGGGGTAATCCCACACCCAAGGGGCTATTGGCCTGGGTTGAAGCTGAGCCCCTCCCAAAAGGCCTTTGATTGTGGGAAGCAGGCCTATGGGCCTGCTAAAAAAATTGATTTTTTTAATTGAAACAATTTTTTTTATTTCTTTTTTTAATTTTTTTTTTAATATTTTATTTTTTTCAAAAGGATTATTAGTTTTTTTTAAACACCTTTTATTTAAAAATAAAATAAAATAGATATGATTTTTTTAATTTTTAGTATTTTTGGCAAGAATATAATTTTCTCCCTTTTTTTTGGCCAACAAATACAAATACAAAAAAAAAAAATACAATGGGACCGGTTAAACTGGATTTTAAGAAATAGAATTGGAGGATAAACGTTTTGAAAAAAAAAATATAATTTGAAGGAAAGAAAAATGTATTTTAGGGAAAACCTTCAAATCTCACTCCTTTAATCCTCTAGATGCATGCAAAACTATTATATAAATGACTTAATGATGTAGCCTCCAATGCTTAACTAGAACAATTGGGTGTGTTATATGATGTTCTAAACATAACAATGAGCTCCAATGTGCTTCTAAATGCTAAAAAGGAATCTGAAACTAAAACACTCAAAAGGAAGCTCCCCCCCCCCACCCCCCCAAATCTGATTATTCTTCTTACATCTTTTTGATTCTCAAGACCATCCTTACAGATGTAAGAGAAGATCATACACATAGAGATAAATTCATAGATTATAATTCCTACTAGGCTACCCTAGATACCTCAACCCACTCTAGTACCATGTAAGATTAGACAAGAATCTAATAGGCCTAGGGAAACACTTAGATTAGGGAATGAGATTGAATACTAAACTCAAGGCAATGCATGAATCATTCACTCAATTGATGTAACCAAATAAGCTTACATAAGGGGTATTTATACTAAATGCCTCTCACCAACCCTGCACAGAATTGTGACAAGTATCATGATCTTGTGAAGTGAGACAAACATTTAAAACAACTAAGTAAACTCAACTAAATAAAGTGTGAATACAATCAACTACTGGAATCAGTTAGGGAGATAACCCTATTCACACTTAATGATGGAACTAGATAGGAAATAACTCTATTCACACCAACAAAGAGTAGAAATAAGGGAACTAGAGTATACAAGATAATTATAAAATGTAAGGGTATATATAGTGGCTAGATTAGGTAGAGGCCTAATTGGGATGGAAATTGTATATGAAGGGGGATACCAAATAAGTGTGATTTTGTGGCTTAGGTGATATATACAGTTGATCTAAAGGAGAGCTATGATGAGACTTAATGTCACTTTCAATATAAATAATAGGCATAGTACTGGTCTCCTTACATGAGTAACCTCTTATATGGAATCAAAAAAATGATGAAGAATAAGGGGCAGCTGAAGGGAGACCTTGTAGGATGATGTTATTTAACTTTTGATTAGTTTTAGGTGTGTCATATAGTGGGATGTGCTCCCAAGGAATTTCTTCCAATACTCTCCTTTTTTGTTCTTGAGGTTCCAATTTCCTTGTAGCTTTTAGATTATATGTCACTTCATTTTCATTTTTAAGATTCAAGTAGAGATTAACATCATTATGAGGATATTTACCATAGGAGATGTTGAGTGAGGTCCTCAATGCTTGCATATGTTTTTGGACTATTCTCTGAGGATCCCACTTCATGCTATCATGTAATTTGATAAAACTAAAGTATGTTCTATGAGTAGACATGGATGATGCTATAGGGAAACTATAGTATTTATTGTGGCCAATTATGAGAGGAAGGTTTAGTTAAGGCTCATGTATCTTTTTATTAAAGTGGTCTACCACACCATGGATGTATTGGTATAATATCTCTTTCTCTACCATCTTATCTGCATATGGGAGGTTAAATTTAGAGGTGATATGTGGCTCCATTGACCCTAACCATGATCAAGTGTTGATAATAATAGTAGACCCCAAAATTTGTGATGGAGTCCATCATTTCATATGATAACCTAGGCATTTTATTATGAGTGATAGCTAGATACAAGGATGGGTATAAGTGGTTGAAGATGTCCTTAATGTGTGACTTAAAATGGTAGATGTACAACTTGGAATAGATAAAGTATATGATAGGATCAAAGGATGTCCATTGAGGAAATTAAGGGCATTTGAAAAGGACTATGACACATCATGAATCCACCAAGTAGGACATTATGTATAAAATTCCACTTTTTCTCACCCTTAGCACTTGTTGGGCTAGGTTGAAGGTTTTAATGCCCACTAATATAAAGATATACCTCTCATATATGGTCAAACTTATCAAGGGAACCCAATTTTTTTGACATGTATAATGTCACACATATGTTTAGGAAAATCATACCCACTTTCAATTCTTCTCTAATTTTTTAATTGTATATGATTTGATTCCCATGTAGTTTACTTAGTGTTTAGAGTCCTTAGTCTAGTATTTCATATTCTCCATAACATCATGGGTTTTCATCCACTATAAAGTAATGTTTCAATTTTAAGGGATGTAAGGGTTTAGAAGGTGGTAGTATCTCTTATAGGTCACACTTGAGATTAGAGAAATTATATACTTTCCATTATCAATTTAAATTAAATAATTTCTAAACTTATAATGCATGAGTATATTATATAATAAGTCCCAAAGGGGAAAACCTTTATTTTTTTGGCACCTTGTGAAGCCCTAATTATTGGATAGATAGTAAATCATTTGAGAAATAAATCTATTTTTTATGCACCATTATCATTTAGGACCCTCTGCAACTCTTCCACTATTTTGAATAGTTTGATATAGTGTCTATCTCTCAATATACTAGGAATAAAATATGTGTCCCTAAAATCCTAAGCGTGCTCAGAGTTTGAAGGAGATGTTTCTATGACATATATCAACATAGATACCCTCACGATAAAATTCATAAATTATGGGATACTTGGACTAATAACTTAAGATCTCAAGTTGATAGGTATCAACTACCCTATTAGTCTCTAACCATAATAACATAGGTTTTGAATATTTTTTCAAATAAATCTTGCAAATTTTATAACATATATTTGAGTGTGATAGTGATTAAATATCAGTAGAGTGAGTATTAACTTTGAGTTGATGATCTTTTTTGAATTAGTAAATTTTCCATTACTACCTTTATTTTTAAAACTTTAATTTATCTTTAAAGCTTCTTGATGCAATTTATCCTATCCACGTATCGATATCTCATGGATCACATGGTATTATAGAGGATGGTTAAATCATTTAATGAATTATACCCTAAAACTTACCAATATTACCCTGTCATATTTTAGATTTAGATGTATGTCCTTTTGCTAGTGTATAGGCAAGACATGTGGCCTATATTTATTAGAGAAGGGTCTCCCAAATAGTACAATTATTATTCTAATTTAGTCATTTCAATATTATGGGGTTATGTTTGATGTTACATGGTACTCTTTGATAAGTTGAGGGGTCCCATGTCATATGTATTTTCTATATTACATGATAATCCACTATGTGTTGTGGGACTTTGGGAGTACAACTATGACACACTACCTAAATTGATTAGGAAAATTTAATTTATTCCTAAAATTATTATAGCTACCATCCAGACAATATGAGAGTATAGGTGTATATAAAATAAACACAATGTCCTCTAATTGGTTATAAGATATTAAATCCATAAAACATTTCCCTTAGGTATTGGAGTGAAAGACGTATAGATTCATATAAATAAGTTAGCTATAAAAGTGCTACACAAAAATTGAAAAATATACTAGCAAATAACTCTAATGCAGGAGTCTATATAACCATGGGATTGTACAAATATATTAGCATAGGATTTAATTTCCATCCAAACCTATGAAGTCAATGCCAAATCAACCAAAATAAGATTAGTTTATTAAAAAATAAAGTACAAAAATGTTGATAACATATAGAAACCAAACCCATTCATTTAAATAAACTCTAGAAAAATTTAGTGTGATAATTTTAAAAGATATTCTAAGTGAAAATTTGAAAATATTTTAGAGCTAAAATCTCATTAAACTCACCATCGATGTTAATTTTTTAGAAAATAACTTATGTATAATACTTTCAACAATCTTAACTCAAAATTTTATAAGAATCATAAGGGATATTTTGGTCTTTGTTTCTCAAAATAAATGGGGTGTCTTGGTTACAAACAATGGTGACACTACGGGGAAAACACTATTGGAGAATTTAGAATCCAGAATTTCTAGTTTTACCTTAAAATAAATCAAATAGACCATGAATTTTTTCTTCATATTATTAAATTAAAAAATGAGACATTAGGGTTTGTTTCAGCACATAACATACTAAATTTTACTTCCTTCATGAGTTAACTTGTGTGAAGAGTGATTCATGACTCTTTACTATTTAGGTATTTTTATATAATATAGGATTCACTTTCATGATTAAATTTTTTAAGAGGTGCATCATTTAATTAAAAAAAAATTAATATAAATGGGAGTGCCTCAAGTAATGCTCTTCTTTTAGATAAACATATATATCCCTAACATATATACATTTGGTTACACTCTAGGCCTTTCCCTAATGTTAGCTAGGCATATATAACCCTGATGGAGGTTACCCAAACCACACTCTCTTAGGAGAAATTTTTTAACTTCTTATGATATTAACTTTGCCATTTTTATTTTGATCTTGATTTCATTTAATACAAAATGGTTGGGAACTAATATAACTAAGGCATGAGATTAATTTTAGAAAATTTATTATGATGAAGGATTTATCTTCTTTTATTTTATAAAACTCCAAGTGATTTTTTGATGTGTCAAATAGCATTGTTAACTTATTTATAGTAAGAAAACCATTCTTAATTCATGTGATGTTTCTTAGATAAATTTTCCCTTTCCATTTTTAAAATATGAAATAGTCTTCCATGGCATTTGGTTATCTAAAATAACATTAGACCTTCTATATTTTTGACTCTATATAGTAGATTCTTTCCTTCTTCAACCAATTTGAAAGTGTCCAAGGGAAATTAAGGAAATTTTATTACAAGATGTGTGATCTTATTCAATACATAAATCATTGAAAAATGGATGGAATTAAAATATTTAAATTCTCTAGTTTCATCTCACAAATCACTCATAGAGAGCTTCAAAAATGAAAAAAACATACAAAGCAAAACCAAAAACTAGAATGAAAAGGAAATGAAAGAATAACTAAACCAGAAGTAACAAAGAAAAAACAAATAGAAAAGAAAATATTTTATATCTAACTTATGCATAAACCACTCCTACATTAGAACATATAGTTGTTTCATGATGAATTTGGATGGTACAACCAAGAATTAATGTTTTAAGAACTACCAATTATAGGTAGAGACAGGGCTTTCCCTTGTAAATCCTTTAACATAAAGGTCTTATGTCCCTAAATTTCCAATATTTGATAAGGAATAATCCAAATAGTATCAAACTTAGAATTGTTTCCCTTATTTTCATGTTCTTTATCCCATAATGTGACTAGATCTAAAATTATGAACACTTTAATTTATGAACTTTTATCAAACCATCATTTCATTATATCTTGCTCATTGCTAAAGTTCTACGCTACTTCATAACATGCATATTTAATTTTTAATATGTTCAAAAATATATATTTTAAGTGGTCATATTATCCCATATATTATTTCATAAATTGATATGTGGCGATATTCAAAGTAATGGGGAACAGTTGTTGATGACCATACACAAGGAAGGATGTTGAAGATTTTAGAGATTATTTGTGTTTGGTTTGATTGTACCATAGAGTGCACTTTTGAAACAAATTCAAATTTATTGGTTTTCCTATGACACATTTTTATGGAATTAATAAGGTTCTTATTAGTTGATTCAACCACCCTATTTCATTATGGGTAGTAATTTTACCAGACTGTTCACCAAGATCACTGGATTAATCAAATGCATTGGTTCAAATAAGAGTCAATAAATTACATACAATGGATGTGAGTAAATAAAAAGGAGAATAATTAAAAACTTTAATAAATCCATCCAACACACTCAACTAAAATTGATCACAGAATGAAAATTTACAAATAGGAGAGTGAATGTGCAACTCCTCTATGAAAAGTGGTCAAATACCCAAGAATGGAATGAACTCCATACCCAAAATAGTTGGTCAAAGAGTAACTCCCACTAATTAATCTAGTCAAGTGTAACTCTCTATGACTAATAATAACTAATCAAGCTAACTCCATAAGTGTAGGAAAGATTTATGTGTATGAATAATACACTATAAGTAAATACATGGAAAATAATAGCCTACACTAACATTCCCCTTAAACATAACTTAGGTGGGTAAAACAAATGAGTCCTAATATCAAGGCTTGGTGTTTTACCTAAGTGCAAATATATCTAAAAAATTGGAGAAAATAAGAAAACTTATAGGAAAAAATTCCCCCCCCCCCAAGGTGAGAAAATAATAAGAGAGGACTAAAAACCCCCACTAAAAGCTATAACTACCTATAGAAACCATGTATCCTCCAAAGGAGTTCTCTAGAGTGACTATGGAATAGAAGTAGATGTGATGAAGAGTAGATCACCCTAAAATAATGAATGTATCCACCAAGTGCCTGATGGATATCCAATAAGTTTTTGGTTCATATACAAGGACTTGTACTCATCATGTATAGTATATGTGTTAACTACTCAATGTAATGATGGTACATTGGAAGTAGAGGTGAAGAAGGAATGTGGAATGCTCAATAACTATGTACTACACTTCCCAATATATGATGGTTCTTGGATCAATGTACCTAATCCTTATAATGTTTGAAGTGGACCAAAAGTAGGTGGGTCAAGAAATAACTCCTCAATATCTAGAAGGTGACAAGTAGATGGTGTAGACATCCAATTCCTAACACCATTTGTGTTGAAATTGTCAATCTTACTTGAATTGCACTCAAATGCACAATTTGGCCTAAAATAACTAAAACACATTAAAATATTTGAAATTTAAATATTCAAATGATGACCTTGACCAAAGTATTCCTAAATGGGGCAATGCATTTTATGGGCTAGCTAACTTTGATCAGATCATTTTGAGCCAAAATGCCAATTTTGCACCTAGGTGCCCTAGATTGCTCTTTTTTGTCAAATCTCTTGCATCGGACATGTGCCACTATTATTTGGTGTTGAAAACATCCTAAATGGGATAACATATCTAATAAATCTAACATAGACTTCCAATTCCAATCCATTCAAATTTTGAGCCAATAACAAGACATTTTGACCAATTTGATTAATTTGTGCACTAAAGAGCCAAGGTTCGCATCAATGTTGATTAACCTTGTTTAAGGCTAATTAAACCAAATTAGGGACTTTAGTGGATTTTCCATGGAACTTGTTGAATAAATATTTATTTAAAAATTATTGTAATTAATTGCATCATTAAATGACATCATCTTATGGGGTGGCATCCACAAGCCATAAGTGCATAAAATATCAAGATTATGGGTCTCCCATGCCTCATTAAGACCCTCCATGCCTCTTAAATGGCCCTCTATCCCAAATATTTATGAGGGATATTTATGGATTTAAATATATAATTGGATTAATTCATGGCCACACATCTCAATATTAAGATGGATGATCATGGTTGATCCTAATTAATCTCAAAAATCTATAAATAGAGAGACCATGAACATCATTTTGAACCTAGATTTGTGCAAAGTTATAATGCTAAATTGTCTCCACAATCCTTTGCATTTGATCATTGATTTTATTTGTAATCTTCAATGATAGTCTAGTTTAGTGATTCCAAATCATGAGCCTAGGTTTTACAAGAAGTTCTTAAGACATTAGAGGAGTTGGCCGCCATTGTTATTGAAGAGAAGAGATCTTAATTAAGGGAGAAGATGATTTTGAGCCACATTTGTATGTTGAATCCACTTGGGAAGGTAATATGGTATTGATTTCTTTCAATTGTTTTGTACTATTACATGTAAATATTGCATGAATAAGATAGGCTTAATTCGGTTTACTCTTATGCATTTTTCCTTTGATTTACTAGACTAATGTTTGTATAATCATTTTATGTAATTCTCTCTACATTTTGGCATGCTCAGTGGGACCCCACCCCATGCATTTAGTCAAAAATATCTTTCAAGAAACTTACTAACCATGTTTATGTAGAATCTTGGAATGAGGGAGCCAATAGAATGAAATTTTAGATTAAAAATCCATTTTTTAGTAAATTACATTTTCATTCTTGAGTTCTCTATTGAAATATCATTGCTGACATAGTAGAAATTATGTAACATAATCATTGTTTGATAAACAATGATTTTGTAGTTCGAGTAGCAATATTTTTAGCCAGAATAGTGATTTCATTCACTAGAGCGGTGATATTATAGAATAGTGATATCTTTCCTAGGGCAGCAATATTATTGATTTGGCTAGTGATTTCATCCAGAGAATAGTGATATTGTGTTTTTTTATTAATCTAACCCATAATAGTGATATTTTTGTCTAAAATTGTGATTTTGTAGGAAAATATTTGGATTGACTGTGTAATAGCAATATTGCAATAAAGAGTTAAATTTTTAATGTTATTTGCTCAAACTCCTAAATGCTTCAAAACAAGCCTTTATAATTGTGTTTTTGCAAGTTGAGGGATTAGTTTAGAAGTTGTTTTGATTGCATTGGACTAACTAAACACACTTTAATTTGGGTTTAATATGATCATGCTATGTTTTTACACATTTGGTATTGGGTGCCTAAAATGAACATATCATGTTAAATCTTAGAGACATTTCAAGTTTAGTGATTAAACCCAATCTTAAGTATTGAACATTTTTAAAATTGGTGTATTAAAATTTAATCTAAGATAAGTCTTGAATGCTTCAATATTTGGGATTAAAATGAACTTAGGTTTTTATTTGCTTCATGTGGTCATTTTGTGCAATCTATTCCATTTTAGCAATTAAAACCAAGGGGCCAAAAGAACACCACCCAACTTTTCATTTGGTGTTTAAATTTGAACTCATTTGTATAAATTTGTATTCAATAGTTATTTAAACTTAGAATTTGATTGGCAAAAAGAGGGACATTTTATGTATGCTCTTCCATCCATTCCCTTTAGGGAAATTTTGGAATCAAAAGTGACATCCTTATTGTAAGCATGCCTAGTCCAATTCATAGAAATAATGTTGAATAAATCACTCCCCAAAAACTTGTAATAGTTTGGGTGATCTTGAAATGACCCTAAAGTCTTTCTATTAGTCATTTATTTTATTTCATCTTGGCTTGCAAGGGGGACTTCATTACCTCCTATAAGTTTTATAGGGAAGCTTTGACCTAGGGTTTCTTCTCTCAACACTAACTTCATCACTCCCACTAGGATCAGAGGTTTGAGTGGTTAAACCACCTTATAGTGTTGAAGTTAGACATGGGATGTATCTACCTATACTTTGGACATTGCACTATACTGAGCAAGTGATAGATGTAGTGGTTGCAAAAAGGGCAAGACCTTTTTGCAACAAGCCAAGTATTATGGACAACCAATTAAAGTGCTTCTTCTCTTGTTTTCTAATGTGAAAGTTGTTATACATGGGATCCATCTAGAATGCATGAAAACTTGTAGTTTTTAGATCAATCCCCACTTGTCATGAAAGTGTTGTTGGTGCAAAGTACACCTCAAGGTCCATGTCACCATATTGTCATTTGAGATAAGGGGGGTATAAAAAACCTACTATATAATGCACATTTAATTTTGGATGAACACTTAAAAATCCTCTCAAATGATGTATATATATGGATTCCAATAATATCACATAATCTTGTTAGTTTAGACTTAAGATGATTGTTTTTTGTCATTAACTTACTTGGTCTTGATTCGTGTCTAAAACTACTTGTTAACTAAATGAACTTAACCAAAACACATTGTCCTCAAAAATATTGAGCAAGGGAGGCATTACACTATCTAATTGGAAAAATTTATCTTTTCTTTGTTATCAAAACTTTGTGTCATGTAACCCACTTTAGCATAGTTATGCTACCCAATTGATTCTAGATCATTTACCTGATTTGTTTAAGTCCCTTATTTATAATTCACATTCAAAATTGAACGTTTATAATTTTTCAAGGGTTGGTGCATTGAATTGGGTTCACCATTTACACACTAAACTTGTTCTAATTTGTGTTCAATTTTCCATTTAGATTGAGGGTCATTTATTAGACTCAAAATCACATTATCATCTTGGTGGAATCAAGTCATCTTGCGTATCACTCACACTTTGAATCCTAAAACATATTTTATCCTAATATAACCATGTGGTGACATTATGCTACCCATTTTGTCCTAGCTTTGTACTTAGTGATTTGTGCATGTTTTTACATCTTGAGTTGCTTAGTTAATATTGTATTCTTCATAATCTAAAGAGATTTCCTCTAATTTTTTAGGGTCAAATCATCAAATTTGAAACTAGATTTTACAGTATAGGTGTATCAAAAAAATCTAGGCTTTGGTGTACTAGTTTTCACCTTAGATACTTGAGTTACCTTACCCTCTTCCAATCTATATGATTTCAAATTTACCAAAAGTTGAGTAAATTTGTGAACCAAACCTTCTAATTGTTTGTGGTTCCAAGCCACCCTCCTTTATAGTCTCTTTGGTACCTTAGTAATTTGTTTGAAGAGAACCAAGCATACCTTATTTGAACATTTGCAAAACATTGATCCAAATATCATCAAACACAGAGAATAAATATTTTTAGACATGACTCAAATGTTTACTCGTTATGGGGCCTCTTATGGCCTTAGCTATGATGATGAGTAGTTTTATGATGGTCAAGACAACCCCATTGTTTTTTATGACATCCCCATGACAATAGGATTTGAAGATGATTACAATGAATATCAACCTCAAGAAGATCAAGATGAAGCACTTTTTAGGTTAATAGAATCAGGTGCTTGTCTAAATTCAGACTTTCCTATAGAACAATTGCATACCTTAGTTAGAAAAGGAGAATAATGAAAACAAGATCAAGCTTTTGCACAAATAGACATACCTTCTTCTTCTAACAAAGGGAAATAAATATAAATAGATTCAAAACACACAAATATAGATCTTCTAGCTAAGATCAAGATAATAAGTCAATGATATATGGATCAACTTGGATCAAGGTAATCTAAACAAATAATTAAAATCATAATAGATCTTACAAAATGTTTCAGTTGACACAGAGCATATGTTCTTCAATCATCAAGAACCTCTTATTACTTTAGAAAATCAAGGACCCAAACATTTAGTTTGAATTGAGGAAATACCTCAAGCTAATTTGGCTAGTTCTTTCCAACTAACACAAAAATTGGTAAACAAACATAGAACATCCAAAAATCAATAAGGTACTAAATAGTTGAATTCAAGGAATGTTTTACAATCCAATAATCAATGGCCTATTTTCTCAACTCAAGGAATGAATCAGAACCAAGGCATAAATTGAAAGGTATACATTCCCTTTAGATCCATACAAAATCAGGGGCACATTCCACCCAAACAACAACAAAACCAAGGGCACATTCCACCCCAACAACAAAAAAATTAGGGGCACATTCCACCCCAATAGAAATAAAACCAAGGGCACATTTCACCCCAATAGGAACAAAACTAGGGGAACATTCCACCCCAATAGTATCTTATCCAATTCACAAATGCAGCAAACATGCAAGAGTGAAATTCAATGAAAGAAATCATTTAGAGATTGGAGATGAATAATAGAATTAAAAAGTACAAATTCAATGAGATATGTCCATATCCATTTGATTTATCTATTCTCCAAAACCCCTTTCCACCTCTTTTTGATGCACCTAAATTTGACAAGTACAAAGGAAAAGGGAGATCCACATGAGCACATATAGGCATTATTTGTCTTATGACAAGAAGTTTTTTATAGTAGTGATTACTTACTTTAACTATTTATATGAAGTTTAGCAGGATAGGATTTAGATCGGCTACTTATACCACCCAAGGGATAGGTTATATATTGGAATGACTTATCAAAAAATTTCATTAACCATTTATTATATAACATAGAACATGAATTTACCATTGTTAACTTGTGCAAAGCCAAATAACGTGATGATGAAATTTTTTCCACCTATCTACAAAGGTGAAGAGCATTGGCAGGATATTTTCAACATAACTTGCCAAACAAATAGTTGGTTGATATATTTTCACATAACTTGTATCCTAAAGGCATGCATAATCTATAGTTAGCTTGTGATAACTCATTTGAAAAAATTAATGATAAAGGAGTGTAGATTGAGAAGGCTATTATCGATAAAGGCCTTGTCAATATTTTTACACAAGGTCAAACATCTAATTAGACTCAATCATCAGTTTAAATGGTTGTGCAGGATAAGCATAAGCACTTTAACAAAAACAAGAACATGGTTAGAAATGGGGTGACTAAAACAAGCCACACACAAATGGTGTAAGATATGCCTCCCCCAAATGTAAAATTAACTCCCCCAAATCCACCTTCTACTTTACAGAGATAGCCTCTATGAAGGACATTTCATAATAATTTTAGGGTCTTTACCAAGTTAGGCAAACTAATTAAATCAATGTTACAAAATCTCATCATTGCTAATTTGATTTTATGGCCAATATCAAGGATATTTTCTCAAGATCAACAAAAACCATATTGGTACAAAGAGATTGAATGGTGTAACTTTCATTTTTTGTTGGTCATGGTGTGTATCATTGTATCCAATTATGACACATTATTGAAGACTTTATTGAAAGTGGTGAACTATAAATTAAGTTGGCCCCTAATTAGGACATAAATTAGGATATATGAATCTAAAAAGACCCCTTTCGTCAACAAAATCCACCACCACCAATAAATAATCAAAACCAAGGTCAAAATCGAGGATAGAGGTAGAATCAAAACCAACATTAGGGTCAAAATCATAATGAGCATAATTAGGATCATAATGTCCATACAAACAATGTGGCTTATAACAACATGCCATATGATTATAAAAATACTATGGGGCACATTTTTTCTACCCACATTACCACTATTACTATGAAACCATGTAGATAATCTCATGTTCCTCACAGAATGAGACCCATCATTATAGGGTCAACACCCTCTTCCCCTAGTAATATCATGTCAAGTCCACATAATCATGTTGTGACTCCATTTACATGGTTTATTAATTTTAAACAAAAACACCCTTCTTCTACTTATAAAGGCTCCTCATCAACTCAAAACTGTAGCAATATAGCTAGATGTTTATGAGTCATCATCCAAGGCCCTTTGCCTTCCTCTTCTAATTATAATGACTCCTTGCTACCTCTAGGTTGTGTAGTCACAACTAGACACCCATGAGTCACCATATAGGGCCCTTCACCCACTTTTTTAATGAAATCCAATGAGAAAATTGTGCAGATAATTTCAAAGCTAAATATTTTACCAATAAAGACTAAACTAGCTCAATCTATAATCGAAAAGCCTTATAGTTTAGTAGACCAATTGAACAAAACCTCTGCACAAATTTCCATATTAGAACTCTTACAGACATCTAATGTCCATAAAACTATTATGAATAACCTTTTGAAAGAATCTATTATGCCTAATGATATTAACATTTGTTAGTTTTAGAACCTAGTTGGATATTTGTCTTCATTTTGGCAAATCACATTTGACCAAAAAGACATGTCCACTCTAGGCTCGAACCATAATAACCCATTGTACATTGAGCTAATCATTACTGATCATAAGATCAAGAAGGTTCTTATAGATAATGGTTTAGGGCTGACCATCATATCACTTAAATTGGTATGATGATTAGGCTACATAGATAAATAAATTTAGACACAAACTATTACAATCAAGGCTTACAACAACGTCAAGAGGGAGTCTTCTGGTAAAATTTAGTTTCCAATCATGGTTGGGTCTATTTCTCATCACACATTATTCCATATTATGGATATTTAATTTCCTTATAACATACTTCTTGGTCATCCTTGGATCCATGAAGTACAGGTAGTTCCATCCACTCTTTACTAGTGCCTTAAGTTTCCCCATGATGGGATCAAAGTTACTATTCCTATTGATCAGTAACCATATCAATATTTCAAACATCTTGAAGCTAATTTTCATAATCATAACTATTGCCCATGTTTTGAATTCATTGTAAAGAGGAACAAATCCATCATTTCCCATCCATCTCCATCTAATTATATCAACCGTAGTGATCTAGCTTCTACTTTAGCTGATCCATTTCTTGCAGCTCTTCAAAAATAGGTTATTATTAAAGACATGGGTATTTCCATGTACCATCTTAAGGATTTACTCCATATTTTAAATTTTTTTGAATCCCATAGATCATTTGGAAAGCCTAAACCATCCAAGACTCCTAATATACCTAACTAGATTTGGTAGCCAAAGAAGAAAGAACAAAAACCAACTATGGTTTTTGTACCTATAATCATGCCAAAGAAAGATTGAGAGGTTTTTATCGAGGGGGAATCATTATATTCTAAAAGCCTTGTTGATTGTTTTTAAAATCCAAAGTATCCTATCCCTAACTAGATAATGGATCATCTTAACTATATAGGGAAAGGCCTTGGCCCATAAGCGTAAGGAATCTTAGAGCCTTTATCAGCTGGAGTTATCAATTGGAATCATGGTCTTGGATTTAAACCACAAGAGGGTGACCTCATGAATTTCAATAGTGACTCTTTCAAAGTAACTAGTGATAAGACTCCTAGTGGTGACACAACATCCCATTATAGCCTTTTTAATGAGCTTGATGACTTGGATTTATTTTATTCAAATGGCATATTAACCATAATGCCTATTAGAGTTTCCCATCCTAAAGCAAGACCCCATTCTAATGGTGCTTCCCTTCCTAAAACAAGACATTATATCTCTACCATTGAAGCTTCCCATCCTGAAGTAAACTCTCATTATTCACTAAGCCTTTGTTATCCTTAACTCATAGATTGGGATCGGCAAAATTTAGTCATATGCCTTGATGAGTTTCAAAATGAAGAATCAATTGTAAAATACATGGGCCTACGAGATGGATTACCCATTGGTGATCACAAATAGGGCTTTGATTTTTCATTGGATCCTTCTGCCTACTTTGGAGATTAAGCAAACTTTCTTGGTCATAATAAAGAAAAAACATCAATATATTTGGGCAAAAACCATATTGAGGTACTCATTGATCAAGGAAAAAGTAAAGAAAAAGATAATCCTTTGAGTGAAAACATATTTCAGGTGCTCCTAGGTGAGAAAGTTTTCCCATCCCCTGAGGACACAAAAATTCCATCTATCCCAAGTTCCCTAGCTACTACAAGCATCTCTTCAAAACAATATCAAATGTTTGAGTGTCTTGCTCTTGAGTTTCCAGAGGCTTTTACTACTTGGCCTTTACCTGAGATGGTAGATTATAATTCTTCATACTATCCAAATATTTGGGAGGAATAACAAGAAGATGTGGTAGAATAAGATGATCATGATCATGCTTACCTAAAATTCTAGAAGACTAATCCACACTTCTTGTGGAGAATATGATAGAAGTGAACTTGGGAACCTATGAGGATCCCAAAATTGTTTATCTTGGATATCCCCTTACTAAAGTGGAATGTGAACAAATTATATCCATTCTTAAGGATTATAAATACATTTTTGCATGGGCATACTCTAACATTCTAGGCCTTGACCTTTATTTGGTTATGCGTCGCCTTGTTGTCCATCTTGATGAAAAACTAGTCAAGTAAAAATTGAGAAAGATGCATCCATGCATTGCCCTATTAGTTAAGGCCAAACTAGAAAATTTGATAGGAGTTAATTTTATTAGACCACTAGATTACTCTTAATGGGTTTCCAACATAGCCCTATTGAGTAAAAGATCTTGGGTATATGTATTTGTACTAAATTCTAAGATATCAACAAAGCATGCCCCAAAGATAATTTTCCTTTACCCAACATTGACATGATCATCGACTCAATTGTTGGGTATGAGATGCTGTCCTTAGTGGATGGATTTGCTAGTTACAATCAGATCAAGATAGCCCTTAAAGACTAGCATGAAACTACATTCACCAGTCTCTGGGGGGCATTCTATTACTAAGTCATGCCATTTGGCTTGAAGAACATTAGAGCAACATATCAATGTGTAATGATTTTCATCTTCCATGACATGATGCATGACATTATAGAGGACTATGTTTTGATATACTATCAAAATCACAAACAAGAGTTAGACATCTTGATGTTTTATGAAGAATATTTGAGAGGCTTCATGAATATAAGGTCTGCTTGAATCCTAATAAATGTGTCTTCAGAGTCACACTAGGGAAATTTCTAGGGTTTATTATATCATAATTAGGGATCGAATTCAACCCTACAAAAGTCAATAATATCATGTAAATGCCTCGACCAAACAATCATAAATAGTTACAAATCTTGCAAAGAAAGATCTAGTCTATATGCAGGTTCATTGCTCAATTAGAAGATAAGTACCACCCATTTACTCATCTTTTGAAGAAAGAGGTAACATTTCAATGGGATGAAGATTGTCAAATAGCATTTTCAAAGATTAAGACATACTTAGTCAATCCACCAGTCCTAAGACCACCAACACAGGGAAAACCACTACTTCTTTATATATAAGCCATAGAACATACACTAGGGGCACTTTTGGCCTAACATAATGATCATGGTAAGGAACACATTGTTTATTATTAAGTCACATATTGGTGGCTGATGAATTTAATTATATGCCTATTGAGAAGGCATTTTTAGCTATGGTGTTTGTTACTCAGAAATTATGACATTATATGGTAAATAACAAAACTATTGTCATCACCAAGGTGGACCCTCTCAAGTTTCTCTTGTCTAAAGCATCTCTTTAAGGACACATGGCTAAATTGGTTATGATCCTAAGTGAGTTTGATATTGAGTACTAGAATCAAAAGGTAATCAAAGGGCAAGTAATTTTTGACCAACTTGCATAAGCTCCTATTGAGGATACTCAACCTTTCAAGTTTGACTTTCTAGATGATTCTATCATGATGATAAAACAAGCACCATATGAACTTGAGTAGTGGATGCTCTATTTTTATAGATCCTTCACATCTAAAAAATCTAGAACCATCATATTGTTGATCACACCATAGGGGGATTCAATTCCCAAAGCATTCCATATACAATTTAATTATACAAATAATATGGTTGAGTATGAGGCATTGATTGCAGGGCTATGCCTTGCTATATAGTGGCATATTCAAAGCTAAAATGTCTATGTAAATTCATAGTTAATCATCAATCAGACCACTTATCAGTATCAAATAAGAGATGATAAGCTTATTCCTTACAATCAAATTTTCAATAACCTCAAAACACATTTTAAATCTTTGTATTTTGAACAAGTTCTGAGAGTAAACAACTAATCCATCAATGAAATGGAAATGATTGGTTCTATGATTCAAATGGATGGTAGTGCTAAAGAGTATTAGCTCTTGATTGAAAATCTTCTTCAGCCTATGCATATTATAATAGATTTAGAGAGGGTATGCACCATTACTAGTCCTAATCCCCCACCTGAGCTACCATGGTACCAAGATTTTTATAACTATTTCCATAGTCATGTCTTCCCCATCGACATTTCCAATATCCACCAAAAAGTATTCCTTCATCGCTTAACACATTATAATTTCCTTTGAAACATGTTTTATCATAAAGGATTTGATGAAATGCTTCTTCATTATTTATCTTTGGGAGAATCCAAGCTATAACTAAAGGAGGTTCATGAAGTAATGTGTAGAGCCCACACCAATGGTGTAGTCTTAGTAAAAAATCTCCTCAAAAAAAGCTATTATTGGCCCAAAATAGACATCGATGCTTGCAACTATGTGAATAATTATGTTCCTTGTCAACAACATGGAAACTCGATATATGCACCTTTTTTACCACTACATCTGATCACAACACCATGGCCATTCTTAATGTGGGGTCTCAATCTCATTGAGAAAATTAACCCAACATCTTCAGATGGCCATAAGCACATTTTGACTACAATCAAGTACTTTACAAAGTGGATTGAGGTCATTCCTCTCACTTATATTACCAGAAAGTAGATATCCAAATTCATTCATTACCATATCATCTATTGATATGGCATCCCATCTTGTATTATATTCAATAATGGTGGATCCTTTATGAGCCAAAATGTGAAATCTCTGTGTAAAACTAAAGATCAAGCACAAAAAATAAACTCCATATAACTTGTAAGGTAATGGACAAGCTGAGGCATTGAACAAAACCATTGTAGCCATCTTAATTAAGAATGTCAATGATGATGGCCGTAATTGGCACTTTCAACTCTTTCTTACCCTTTGGGATTATATAACCAATCATCGAACCCCAACTGGAGCCACTCCATACTCTGTTATTTTGAAACTAAAGCTATTATTCTAGTTGAGATTGAGATACCATCATTAAGAATATCACTAGAGCACATTGAAGATGATGAAGACTATAGAGCCTCACGACTGAAATAACTAGAAATTCTTGATGGTAAGTGTTTGGATACCCTAAAAAACTTTCAAGCCTATCAGAACAAATTTTGGAGAAGCTACAATAAGCACATTCTCCCTCAAGAGTTTGAGATTGGTGTCTTAGTTTTGAAATATAACCAAAATAACATGAATGTTAAATGTAAAAAGAAATATAAGTTTTAGCCTAATTGGTTAAGACCATATGTTGTCATGGTGAACTATGGATCAAGGGCATATTGACTGGCCAAACCTAATGATTAAGAACTTCCAAAGCCCATGAACATCTTACACCTTAAGATTTTCTATGCATGAACAACTTTGAACTAATGTCTACAAGACCCCTAACTTGGGGGCATCTTGTGTTAAACTAATTTTATCCCACCCTTTTAACCTAGCTTGAACACATTTTATACTACCCTGGTCCACTCTTCATAACTCTAGATAGTGAAGGCTTTGGAATCATTGGCACTTTGAACACATTTCATCCTATCCTAGATCATTATCCTTGAGAACCATATTCTTTGTTATGTCTTGGGTATGTTTTAATCTTGAACACTTTTTATCCCTTTACCAATTATGTTCCTGATTATGTCTTATAAATAGTATGACCAAATTCAACACTAGTTCTATAAAGTAGTTCAGCTAGGATAGCATTTTGTATTTTTTCTATAGACAAGTGAACAAGAACATCTTCTCAATTTAGGACCTCTATCACACTGTTACAAATAAGTGAACACAAATAATTCTTTGAAGTTACTTCATGTTGCATACTATTCTATATTACATTTGTTATTCTTTTTAGGCATTTGTTGTCTTATCAAGATCCTTACTTTCATTGATTTGTGAGCATGGGGAATTACAGTTGGATTAGTTGTTTTATTGGAACCTCTACTCCTAGATGTGCATCTCCTTAACTAGATGGTCCCACCTTGTGCATATTTTATCCCAAAAACACCAAAAACATTGGAAATAATTTGAAAATACCAAAAACATCATAACACACTCCATAAAAGAACAAAAATAGTTTCTCATGCTTCTATACATTTTTGCATTCCCATCCCACCATGTTATGCTCTTTTCATTTTGAAAGTAAATAAACACCAGTTCATCTTATCCCATGTACTTATCATTTTGAAAGATCATTATTTCTCTTCCCATCAACTTATTGTTTGTAAGACCATTTTCATTTGTTCATCATATCTTTCATTTCTTATATAACATCAATCATGTTGGTCTGATCATCATTTTTCTTTTATCTCATTTCTCAGGAGAACTACATTTGGCCTGAATTTTATGTTGGAACATGCATCCATAGAACTATATAGGTAGTGTCCACTTGTCTTGTACAACTAGAGTCAGCTCAGCCAACCCCTTCCTTTTCTTCTCTTCCCCCATTTCTTCTGTCATTGTTCCTCTTTAATTTGGGAAAATTTATTATGTCATTTTTCTTTGTTATGTTGTGGTGGAAATTAATGCCTCTACCACACATAAATGAACATTTCTATTTAAACCACACTAACTTGTTTTTTTGTTTGTGTGTGTTTATTTGTGTTTTCTTGGTGTTTTGTTGTGTTTTCACACCTCTCCTTTTATTTCTTATCTTTTTCTCTTTTTATTACTTCTTGTCTCATTTTGATCTTTTGTTTCCTTGTATGTTTTTGCTTATCTCTTTTGTGTTTTTGAACATCTTGATGATTCGCATGGATCTTGATTATTTATATCTTGATCTTATGTTATTAAGTTATTCTTGGACCATTTTGTTTATTTGATTTTTACTAGTGTCTTATTTTTCTATTTGATTTTGCTTTTCTCTTTTGTGTTCAAGAATTCCTTGATGGTCCACATGGATCTTGATTATTTATATCTTCATCTCATGTCATTAAGATGTTCTGACTTTTTGTTTAAAAAAAAAATCCTACTTAAGTCTTGATTGATCATATCTTGATTTTTAGTTAGGTTCATTTATGTTTATCTTTTTCTTTCTATTTTATTTTTTGTTTAAATATAAATAGTTGTAACTCTAATTTTGGTCATTATTTTACCATTATCCTTAGTTATAAGTATTCACATTTGAATCAGCTCAGTGTAACTGGAATATTATGTCATGCTAAATTATTCATACTTATGATGCCTAATTTCTTTTGATATATCAATCACTTTGTGCTCAAGTTTTAAAGTCTTAAATTTCAACATCACTCTAATGAACAATTTTCAAGAACACTTTGCATAATCTGGGCTCATAATTGGAAAATAAGCATCTAGGTATCATGCATTTTAACACTTGACTCTATGCTTAGATGTGTATCTATTTGCATACATTGTGGGTCTAACCAATTCCTGGTTAGTTTTCATCATTCCTCATTCCATTCTCTCCCAAAATTGGGTGAACTACATTGGCCTGAAGTTCTTGTTGGAACATGACTCTATGGAATTATGTAGGCAAGATCCACCTATCTTATACATCTAGAGTCAGATTGGTCATCTTTCATTCTTATTTTCATTTCTTTCATCACTTTATGTATTCTCATATGCTTGGTTTTATGTGGATTTCTAATCCATTACACCTTCACATGTATGTTTGCACTCGATTACTCTTATCTATCTTTTGGGGTATATCCTTGAGCAAATTTGCTTGCTAATTTCCCATACTAGGGAAAAACATTCGAAAAAATGTTTGAATCAAATCAAATCTAGAAGGGAAATCTATTATTTATTCTTTATCAATGATCAAAATTTTCCCTACTGGGGAAAAACTATTTTATCACAATCACATTTGCTCTACTGAGGTACCTCTTATTATCTTCTCTATGGAGACCAAGTTCTAGTGGTGCTTCCCTTCCTAAATTAGAACATTCTCTATTTTCCTCTAATTTTAAGCTCTCCACACTACTGCCCATGATGGTAATATTTAGTGTGTAACTTGTCTCAAGATTTATCAATATTGTAAGCGTATAGCTTGTACTCTCAAATTAGGTATGCTTAAAGTGTGTCCCTTACATTTATGGATTATATATTTCCCCTTCCCCCCAAATTTGGGGCCTATTATACTTATAATTAAATTATGATCATTGATGGTAATCATATGTGGAATCATTAGCTCAGTTAGATTTGATCTATTCTGTGGGTTAATCTCCCACTGTCTCTTTTTTTGAGAGTCCATCATTCTCTTTCATCCTAGTATGTCCTCTTGATGGGGGATCATGGGTCTATTCCAATTTCTTCTTGACAACTCTTTTGTTTGAAAATATGTTTCTTTACCTAAATTTCTCACTACACCTTCTCAAATAGGGGTAAAATGTAGACATTCAATTCCTAACACCATTTGTGTGGAAATTATCAATATTACTTGAATTGCATTCAAATGTATAATTTGGCCTAAAGACACTAAAACACATTAAAATCTTTGAAATTGACATATTCAAGTGCTGATTTTGGCCAAAGTATCCCTAAATGGGGCAATGCATTTTATGGGTTAGCTAAGTTTGATAAGATCATTTCAAGTCAAATTGCCAATTTTGCACCTGGGTGCCTTGGATTGCTCTTTTCTATCAAATATCTTGCATGAGACATGTGCCTTTATTATTTTTTGTTGAGAACATCCTAATTGGGATAATAAATCCAATACATCTAAAATAGACTTCTATTTCCAATCCAATCAAATTTTAAGTCAATAATAAGACATTCTAACCAATTTGATTAATTTGTGCACCAAAGAGCCAAGGTTTGCATCCATTTTGATTAACCTTGTTTAAGGCTAATTAAACCAAATTAAGGCCTTAAGTGGATTTTCCATGGAACTTTTTGAATAAATATTTATTGGAAATTTATTTTCATTAACTACATCATCAAATGAGATCATCCTATGGGGTGGCATCCACATGTTATAAGTGCATAAAATATCAGGATTATAGGTCACCAATGCCTTACTAAGACCCTCCATGCCTCTTAAATGCCCCTCTATCCCAAATATTTATGAGGGATATTTAAGGATTTAATTATATAATTGGATTCATGGCCACACATCTCAATCTTGAGATGGATGGTCATGGTTGATCCTAATCAATCTCAAAAATCTATAAATAGAGAGGCCATGAACATCATTTTTAAGCTTGATTTGTGCAAATTTATAATGCTAAATTGTCTCCACAATCCTTTGCATTTGATCATTGATTTTATTTTCAAGCTTCATTTATAGGCTAGTTTAGTGATTCCAAATCATGAGCCTAGGTATTACAAGGAGTTCTTGAGACATTAGAGGAGTTGGTCACCATTGTTTTTGAAGACAAAATCTCTTAATCAAGGGACAACATGATTTTTAGCTATATTTTTATGGTGAATCCACTTGGGAAGTTAAGATGGTATTGCTTTATTTCAATTATTTCTTACTATTACTTGAAATTAACGCATGAATAGATAGGCTTAATTCAGTTTACTCTTGTGTATTTTTCCTTTAATTTATTGGACTAATGTTTGACTAATCATTTTATTTAATCCTCTCTACAAATGGTGGAGGTGTGTCCCCATCACTAATATAGTCATTTGTGCTAGAATAAGAGTCCTTATCATCAAATATGTGTTCAAAATCATAAATTCCATCAAGTACAAGTGATTCTAATTAAGAATAATTTAAAGGAGATTCAAGGAAAAAGTGTGAGAAGGTATATAGTCAATTTTTATGAATTACTATTCCCATTGCCATTATGGTATCACTGCACAACTCTTTGACATATATTTAATTTGGAATAAATTTAAGTTGCATGACTAGATGAAGGTGAGTAATATGGTATACTGATAAGAGATTAGTTAAAAGTGATGGAATAATTATAAAATTATTGAATGTTCTACCACTCACTTCAATATATCCTTTCCTAAAAACCTTATACAAGTGTCATCACCTAGTTGAATAGTGTACATGTCACATGGTTCCAAGGAAGTGAACTTCTGAATAAGCCATGTGATGTGATACACCAAAGTAAATAGCCCATGTATGATTTATAGGTAAAACTAAAACTAGGGCCCTACCTTTTACTTTCTCCTTACCATATTATTTTCCTTTTCTTTTCCATTTCCATTTGCCTTAGAGGATTATAGGGTTGATGAACTTGATTTGATAGACTCAAGAACATGTATATTGTTCTTCTCAAGAAGGCTAGTTAGGTAGTCTATTTGTTTTTTCAAACATTTTATTTCATCATGATTTATCAATAAATGCCCACATTTTATCATATCTTTCTTAGATTTAACATTGGAAGAGGAGGTCCCATTGGTTTATTTAGAGGCAAGAGGATTTTGATTCTTTTCCTCTTTATATTTTTTATTGTGTTTCTTTTCCTTGTTATTTGAAGTCTTCAGTTTCCCATTCGTAAAAAATAGAGTGTGTGATTTTAATGAATTAAATGTACTCATATGTATTAAATTATCTTACTCCTAATTCAAGACAATAACAAAATCATCTAAACAGGGCATTTTTCATGTATCTCCAAGAGAATTTTTTGTGGAATGGAAAGTAGAGACAAACACAAAATAGTCTAGACCTAGTTTGGAGAGTATATAAAGAAAAGTTGATCATATTTTTATCTATTTAAAATTATTTTAATTATAATCTCAAAGACTTAAACTTAGTGAATAAATATTTTAGGGTGTCAAAATTACTAAGACTCAAACTAATGATCTCGTTCTATAGCTCATGACCTCTCATCACATATTATTTCCCAAAAAGATGTTTCAGTGTGGTCCATACTTAATTGGGATTTTTGAAGATTTAATAGGAAATATTAGACAAAGAGATACAAAAAGGCACAACAATCCAAATTCTTTTTTACAATAGTTAAACCATTTAACCTTTTTATAGAAATATTTGGTTTAGTCTCAATATCCATTGCAATGTGATGTAAACCCTTTCTACTTAGAATGATTTACAATTTAGATTTACATTCATGATAATTAAATGGATTGAGTGGAATTATCAAATTAGGATTCATAGTGTAGAAAAGTTGTTACATAAATTTAAAAAAGGTGGAAAATTAAAGAAGAGTAAATAAAATTCACACAACACCCCCCCTAGAAATTATTTTCAAGAAACCCCCTAGATATGGCACTCTATAATTCCAATGCAATTACAATATAAATAGAACCAATCGAATCAAAATGGAAAAAATACACTTTTGAAAAAAAGGTACTTAAAATAGAGTATCGAATCAAAATTTAATACAAAATATATTTTTCTTCATTAATGACCCATTAAATTAAATCTAAACTAAATTTAAATACACTATTGACAAAAAAAATTTAGCCAACTACAGATGTGGGAATCAAACTAGATACCTTTCCAACAATGTTACAAGGCTTTTTGAAGTTTTAGGAGTCTTTGTGATGCTTCTTGAATACTCCATGTGCTTATGCATAAGTCTATACAAATACACAGGTCTATAAAAACTCATCTATTTTGAAACTTGTAGGTTGTCATTATGCATAGCTTTATAAAAATTCATGATTGGAATGCCAATGTGGAGAGAGGAAGTACCAAATAGGGAATTAGAATGCCAATATACCCACACCATAGTCCAAATTCACCACAAAGATATACATTCCACTAGTGGATAGGAGTAGGTCATTTGAATGCCTTAGTGAAAACCCACAATTTCCATGTAGATTAACATATGAAGGCCCTTTCTAATTTTATCATTTTTAAACCATGTGGAGACCCAGACCTCCTAATGTGTCTAGGTTAGATTCCTCACCACTTTAAAAGTGGATTTACTTTAATCCCAACATATTAAGGCCAAATTGAATCTCCGTCTAACTTTTTATTGACAAACATAGATCCCATGATATACCAATAAAGAGAACTTCCAAAAATAGGATATGGAAAAATTAGTTTTTAACAAATAATGAAATCTCCCAATAAAAAATAAAATCAATAAACAAACCAAACAATCTAATACCATATTGAAGTGGTCATAAATATAACTAGATCAATCAAATGCACCAGTTTGAGCAAGAGTCAATAAATTGCATACAATAGCTATAAGTAAATCAAAAAGAGAATAGTGGAAAACTAGAATTGATCCATAGATTCACTCAACTTAAATAGCTCAAAAAATTAAGATGTACAAATATAAGATTGAATTTATAACTCCTCCATGAAAAGGGTTCAAAGACCCAATAATGGAATGTAACTCTCATACCTAGAATAATCGGTCAAAGAATAACTCCCACTAGATAATAATGGTGGTCAATTGTAATGACCTGTGACTAAGTACACCTAAGAAAGCTAACTAATAAGTTTAGGAAAACTCCATGTATAATAATAATCCAAAATAACTTAATAAATAAAAAATAATATCCTACACTAACATTTCCCCTTAAGCACAACTTAGGTAGAGAAAAGAATTGAGTCCTAGAAACAATTCTTGATGAAGTAACCTAGTACAATACCTAGGGTAGAATACCTTATTTTTGCATCTTCAAAGTTTTTTCTCATGAAATAAATAGATTTTATCCATCATTGATATGTTTTGTAAGCATAAAAACTATCACATACTTCAAAGTAAAGGAGTTGAGATTGAAATCTTTGGTAAATTATTGGCTAGTCAGAACCAGTGTTTACATTATGGCATTCTTGATGTCTTGTAATGTTGATTTGGATTGAGGATCCCATTCAATTTTTTGTCCAAATAAATAAAAATTAATTTGAGTACGAAATTTATTTGGCCAATGAATATTTTAATTCCTTTTGAGGAAGAGTTATATTTGAAATTACACTAGCTCTTATAGGATCAATAGAAATACCTTCTTTCATGATGATGTGACCTAGGAGATTGCCTTTGGTGACATATAAAAAAATATTATTAGGATTAAAATATATTTCATACCTCTTACACCTTTATAATATCTTTTGGGTAAAGTGTGTGGTTTAACATGTGCTTGGAGAAGACAATCAATTCATCTATATAAATAACTATCCAGTTGTCAATCAGACCCTAAAAAAATGTCATGACTCTCTATAAGGTAGATCCTACATTAATTATAAATGTATTTCTATTATAGGAAAAATTATTCATTTTATTTAAGAGTGTAGTTTTGACTTTTTCTTTTTGATTGACTAAATTTTATTTATACCTTGAGAATCCATCTAAGAAGGACATCATATGGGATCTACTAACCATTTGGATCACCTCGTTGAGGGATGATATGAGATTATTATCTTTATTTGATGCTATATTTAAACTCTTAAAATCAACACAGAGTCTAATTTACCCATTTTTATTTCAAATAAGGACCAAGATAACCACCCAAGTATAATTGTAGGCTAGGAAATAATTTTGGCTAAGAGTAGTTTCTAAGCTTATTTATGGATGAGAGGTTTCAAAATGGGATTCATGGGTCATTTCCTTTACTTAAAGGGTTTCTATTTTTGTTTGATTAGTATGATGTACATCATGATGTTTGGGTCAAATAATTTTAGGGCATCATATATCTAAGTGACCACATCCTTCTACTGTAGGATTAATTATTTTATATATTTCATCTCAAACTTAGTATAGCAAGGGCCAATGTTGACATTTTGAGGCTAATTTATTGATCCTATGTTTATGGTATTGGATTGGTGATGTATAAATTCTATTCTTTTGGGCCTTTCAATCAACCTATTCATGTCTAATATTCTCTCCAACAAAACTATTCCCTTTGAGATTTAGTTTTACCTCAAATTGATAATTCCATCACTATCACAATCGTTACTCATGTGGTCATCTTTATCCTTATTATTCATTATCTATGTACTAAACACACTAGAATTATTCATAAATTCCATGATATGTTAATAATTATTGAAGACTTAGAAATTATCAATGTTTTAGGGGACTAAGGGACAAGGTACTAACCTAATTGAGAACTATTGTAGCCCATAATTTTTCATATGTGTGAGATTTGTATTTGACAATGCTAAATAATATACATTCTAATTATCCTTATGAGGAATGTGGATAACATTAAAAACATTAAACATCTCACTCAGGTCCCATGCCCTATTTTTAAAATTTATTGAGTAATAAAATTTGTATTTAAACTTAACTTTGACTTGATTGATCACCAATTCTAAATACCCAAATACTTACACCTCCTTAAATTTATGTTTAAAAGTGAATTGAAATCCTATAATAGGGGCTTCATATTCAAAAAGGTTATTAGTGCAAGGGAATTTTAGCCTATATGCTGCCAAGTTTCTTTTCCCTTATGGAATGATCAACATAATTCCAACATCTGAACCTTGTTTGGAGTGGCCCCCATCCAATTAAAGAGACCATAAGTCTAATGAATCATAGGGTTTGTCTTTGATACTAGATGGTTCTATAGAAAGGGTATAAATTATTATGTTATAAGATATAAAATTTAACTTTCTCATTTATGGCATTGTACTAGGTGATAATATGTTTCATTTTAGGCTCTCTATCTATCTGGATTTGGCTATAAACCCCTCTCCAAGATAGCCACATGTGGGAAATGTTTGTGTCAATGTAACCATTAATATTTTTGGACCAATATTATATCACCAAAATATCATATGATTTTAGAATTTACATTACTTGGATGTTTATGAATTGTTGATGCTAGATGCATGTGAATGCTTAATAAATCTCCCACTACCTGTTTACACTAGAATTAATTATGAATTATAATGACCTCTAGTTAGAAATTTAAACTATTTAAATATGATCTAGGATGATATGCAAATATTTTTTTAACTGATAAAAATAGAAAAATAGGACTAGGGTTAGAGAAATCTCCTTTAAACTGATTTATTTCTAACTATGTCAGATTTATGTAAGTTGTCATTATATTACAAAACATAAAAGTACATATGCAACATAAAATAGTTTTTGTATGTTGACTGAGATATACATGAGAGGTGGATATGTGCATTGTGTGTCATTTTCATTTTATATGACTTTATCATGTTAGGTCATGTGTTAAAACTAAAAATATATGTTGTTCACCTACAGTTGATTGTGATAAAAAAATTTACAGAGCTTAAATTGACATCAAGAAGACTTATAAAATCACCAATATAGTCATGCATAAACACACCAAAGAGATAAAATGCAATATGGGGGAAATAAGAATGACTGAGCTATCTTTAGAAAACCTCTTGTTGATTGAGTGCTACCTACATATCCCAAAGGGCCTTAGTACAATGTAGTTTTCCATTTAGGGGAGGACCATATGAATAAAACTAGGAAATTTGATTAGAATTATTGACAAATGGATGCCATCAACCTATAATAAACATTTTTATATTTGGTCAAGGACTATAAAATTGTATTAGAATATCTATAGAAGTCTTTAGTCAAAAAATAGATGTTTTTGTCAGTAAGAGCTAGGTCCTTTAGAATGTGACCCTTGAGATGGTGATGTTGCATTGATGTTGTAGACCTCTCAAAGTTGATTTTTTTTGGTAGCATTTTATGGTAGGCCTCATGATATAATATCATGGGGGCTTGCTTAAAATATGCATAAGGACTAACTCCTGATATCCAATACTCAATGGAATATAATTGCACTGATGATAAAAACCATGATGACAATATAGATGTTTGAATATGGATGAATTCAAGAATAATGTGTAAGGAATCACCAAATGAACACACATAGTATGAGTCAAGGCCATATTAATGAAAGCAAACAAATAGGCACACAAAGAAACAAACAAAACAAAGAAAGAAAGAAAGAAGTGTTAGTCCCTATGTTAGTATAAACAACATGATGAACATTGCCCCTAGCAACTAGGTGATAACTAAACAAAAAAACAAGATGGATAAATAGACTAAAATTAATGGGGTGGTTGAGATGTCTCCATATGTGTTAGGCAAGTGGATGCTACCTACATAGTTCCATGGATATGATGATCCAATAAAACTTTAACCCAAATGTAGTTCTCCTAAGAAATGGGAAGAAAATGATAATGAAACATGATGGATGTGAGAGAACAATAGGGATGAACTTGAAAAATGATGATAGCGTAGGATAATAGGCCTAAAAGGATGGGGAAACTAAGGAATAAGTGGTTTGTTTATGACTTAGTAAGGTTCTTAGAATCCTTAAGGAAAAGAAGTGGTCAATGTTTTTGGTTTTTCTAAATGATTTTAAAATGTTTTTGGAAGTTTTGAAGCATCTCAACTCAATCAAGAATGGTGAGACACTAAAATGGTCCAATCTTGCAAAACAATAAAAGCATTATAACTTGAAATGATGATTGCAAAATGATGACATTATGATAGCTTGAAATGATGCTCTCAAAATAGTGAGAGCATAGATGAAGTTGCTCACAAAATGGTGAGAGAATTATAGCATGAAATGATTCTTACAAAATGGTGATAGTGTGGATTAAGTTTCTCATAAAATGGTGAGAGTGTGGCTAAAGTTTCTCATAAAATGATGAGAGTGTGGCTAAAGTTACTCATAAAATGGTGAGAGTATGGCTAAATGGGAAATGAGCTAACCTCAACATGAATCAAACACGACCCACATAATCCCAAAATTATTTTAGTTCATAGTATTTCACCTCACTATAGAATAATCTAACTAGTTTATCAATCAATTTAAACAAAATAGGCACAGTTGGTATGTTGGCATAGTATGACATAAGAATGGCTAGGTGATATGTCAAGGCATAATAAATAGATATTGCCCCTAGTTTTCCCATAGTTGGTTATGTCAGGAATCTAGAACAACAAACATGCTCTGACTCAACTCGTTAGGATCTTGCTCCTCAGATAGAGCACAGTATGATTACCAAATATAAGCAATTGAATATGCGGAAATAACCAGAAACACAAGTAACTAGAATTCACCAATAGCACAGAATATGAGAGACAATACACTATCTTGTATTAACAATATACAGAAAAGAATACATCAAAGAGCCGCCACACTCTTTCACCTTACAGAGATTCGCCACACCTCAAGTGTACAGTAATTCTTCTCACACACACTCTCCTACACAAAAACGGTCCCAACAACCAACTCACACACAGAATTGGTGTTCACCTCACCAACCAGTCAGTAATAACCCTGCCGGTACATCAAGCACTCTATAGCACTTCAATCTGATCTCTCATGAACCTGCAACCTGCAATTCAAAGACCAAGCTTACATGTAGATCACCAATGAGCTTGCAACAACCTGCAACTCATAGATCTTACAACTAGAAGGAACTCTTCCTTTCTATCTCATGCCTTAAACAATACATGCCAATGGGTCTATAAATAGATCCCTAACTCAAACAATAACTAGGACTCTTAATTTAGACAATTATCCTCGCAGCCCAAGACTCTGGCTGGTCTTGACATGCAAACTCATCGTTCACTTAACTAACTGTCCGTGAAACGAACACTTCGGGAACACACAGGCGACCGACGTCGGTCCCTGCTGGTCTGGTTCTGCCGACGTCGGCTGACTTCCTGCCCTTGCCGGTGTCCTTCTGCACTGGATTCTGCCGACGTCGGTCATGCTGCCGACGCCGGTTCCTGTAGAACTCAGCAACCTTCTGTTCCTAGTTTGCAAAGGTTGAAGCTTTTAGCTCCACAACCTAACAGGTTATAATTAGGATATAACTAATAGATCAATGATACTAATTTTCCCCAATAGGTGATATAATTAGTATCAAGACTGGTGAACATGAATTTACCCCAACAGGTGATATAATCAGGATCACATAAACAAACTTGATAGGAAGGAAATAAGAAATGAAGGATGCAACTACCAAAACTTCTATCATACTGCTCTAAAATACTAACTCTATTCAAAATGATTGAAATAACTATTGAAATTGATCTAATTATGTATGCTAAAAATTTGAAACCAATGGATGAACTAAGGTCAAATGGGTTAGGTTGATAGGATTGAAAAAATGTTTGGTCTAGTAGGAATGGAATGGTTGGATAGTTTGGTTAGAATGTCAAAATGAGAGGATGGTAGAAAAAATAGTTTGATAATGGTATAAATAATAATATTTATAATATGTTACAACTTGAAATGGTCCATATAGACAATACAACAAGTTACTCAAGCATAGTACGTATTGAGGTGAATAATGTTCCTTGGATCATCAAGTTCGTTACCATCTAGTGTGGTGAGCCTATATGCTCCAATGCCATAGTCTGTAGTGATGATCAAAGGACCAACCCAATTGGCTTTGAACTTTATTTTATGCTTCTTTTTGGCTGTGGTACTCTTTTGGTTCTCTTTTAGGAAAATATCACCAAGTTCAAATATTATATGTTTTACACACTAATTATATTGACCCCAAAGTCAGTTCTAATAGGCCTAAGATTTTTCATAGTGTCCATGCACTTCTCATCAAGTAAATATAGTTATTTTAGGTGAGATAATCAATAGTCAGTATCATTGAGAACATGTTTGAAAGATATGTGTAATGAAGGCAACTCAACCTCAATGGGAAGTATGGTTTAAGTGTCATAAACAAGTATGTAGTGGCCCCTGTGGGTATGTGATGATTGGTATGGTATGCCCAAAAGAAATGGAATATATGAAGGTGCAAATAGAAACTAATATCATTGATAATATTTTTGAGAATGTTGACAATGGTTTTTTTTTTATGCTTCAGCCTGGCCATTACCTTAAGGGTAATACACCATTGAAAAGTGTTGTGTGATCTTGTATTCAGCACATAGCTTTTCAACATCCTTATTCTTAAATGATCCTCCATTATCAGATATCATTTTAGAAGGGATACCATAGAAAAAAATGAGATGGTTAAAGATAAATTTGTAAATTTGCTTTCTAGTCACATAAGTGAGGGGTATAGCTTTGACCCACTTAGTGAAATATTCAATAGCAGTGAGAATGTGTTCATGGTTATCTGATGAGGTGGGTTTTATCATCCTAATGAGGTCAAGGCCCCATGTATAAAATGGCCATGGTGTTAGCATTGGTTTTAAGGTCTTGGAAGGTACATAAATTAAATTAGCATGCTATTGACACTTATCACATTTATTGATATATGCAGTTGTATCTACATCCATTATCAGCCAATAGTAACTAGTACACAAGAACTTTTTGGATAGGACTGCCCTAATGGTGTGGGATCCACATACTCCTTCATGAAATTCTCATAACACTAATATAGATTATACCAAAGGTAAACAACAAAGTAGAATTCCATCAAAACTATGGTGTTATAAGCTTGGTCTAAGTAGGATGTAATATTGGGCATTGTGGATGAATGGTTTGGTTTGTTTTCAATATAAGTTTGGTGGGAGGTCTTTCTCATTGAAATAGGCATATAGGTCTGAGTACCCATTAGATCTGGGACCAACAATATCACATATCATTGTAATAGTTGAAGGTTCATGAACTGGTGTTATTAGATTTTATATGAGAAATTGATAGTCACTAATTGTGTCTACATGATGAATCAATGATCAAATGGTATCTATGGCATCTGTTAATGTGTTGCTCACTCTTGGTATATGTTCAAATTAAATGTTGGCAATCTATTTCTTGAGTGTAAACCATTACCTTATATAGAACCATCTTGTCATATTTAGTTTGGAAGTGGTCTGTAACCTGATTGATGATTAATTGAGAATCACCATAAAATTTTAAATGACATATGTTCCATTATACCACTTGTCAAAGCCTTGCGATGAGTACTTCATATTTGACCATGTTATTAGTACAAGGACAGATGATTTTGAATGACTTGGGGATTAGATCCCCCTAAGGAATTATGAATAAAAGGCCTACCTCTGATCTATGTGCAATGAATGATCCATAAAAATATAGATTTTAGGGTTATTCCTTAACAAGTGTTTCAATTATGGTCATGATGGCTTCATCAAGAAATTAGAATTTTAATGGTTCTATGTCTTTAAGAGGTGCTTCAACAAGCTAATCTATGAGAACTTTCCCCTTGATTTCTTTGAGGTGCTTCAAACTCACTAAGTAGCATAATCCATTTGGCCATATGGCCTTGCAAAGCTATTTTTGATAGTAGATACTTAAGCAGATCTACTTTCGAAATAATCATGTTCTTATTATTCAACATGTAGTGGTGTAGTTTTTGAGATACAAAAACCATAGTGAAACAAGCTTTTTTGATGGGCATATAGTTTTGCTCATACACAACCAGTGTACAACTTAGATAATATATTGCATGATCTTTTCCTTTATCATTGTGTTAAGCTAGAAATGCCCCCAAAGCATTATCATTAGTAGAAAGATATAACAAGAATGGTTTCCCTAATGTTAGAGGCATTAAAATTGGGGGATTTGCAAGATAGTCCTTTGGCTGTTGAAAAGCCTTTTGACAATCATTATCCCAATGAAATGTGACACCTTTCTTTAATAGATTTGTAAATAGATGGAACTTGTCTGATAATTGAGATATAAAGCATCAAATGGACTAGATCTTGCCCTACAAACTATGAAGCTACTTCAGATTGGTTAGTGGTAACATCTCTATTATGTCTCTTACTTTAGCTAGATCGACTTCAATACCCCTACAAGACAAAATGAAGCACAATAATTTACCTGACATAAATATGAACACACACTTATTAGGGTTGAACCTGACTTTGTATTCTCATAGTCACTCAAATATCCTCCTTAATCTTGTTAGATGGTCGACCCTAGTTTTGGCTTTACCTAGTATGTCATTAGTGTAGTCTTTGATAGTGTCATGCATCATATCATGAAATATGAATATCATAGCTCTTTGATAAGTGGCCCCTACATTCTTAAGGCCAAACAATGTGACCTAATAATATAATGTTCCCCACATAGTGGTGAATGTTATTTTGTGTTGGTCTTTTAGTATTTTTCTAATTTGATTGTAACCTAAGAAGCCATCCATTAGTGAAAACATTTCATAGCCTGTTGTGGAGTCAACTATCATATCAATGTTAGGTAGTGAAAATTCATCTTTAGGTCATGCTTTGTTAATGTCATAAAAATAAATATAGATTTTGATTCCCTATGGTTTCTTGCTGATAGGTACTACAATTTAAATCCATTTAGAGTAGTCAATTGGTCTAATACTTCCTACTTCTAAGAGTTTTTCCAACTCTTTCTTCACTAATATAGCAATGTGAGGATGCATCTTGCATAGATTTTGTTTTACTAGTTTGGCATCAAGATTGACCACAAGGTAGTGTATAAACAAGGTGGGGTCCAAACTAGGGATGTTAGAATATGCCCAAGAAAATATATCTACAAACTCTCTCAGTAGGGCTATGAAGACTTCATGCTTCTTCTCAATAAGGGATGCACTTAGTTTGATCCACTCTGGGTCATCTAGGGACCTGATGTTAGCCTCTATTGTATCTTCCACTAGAAGAGTTGAGCCATCATCAAGGATAGTTGGTAATGATTTGAACTGATTGGAAACATTAGAGTCCTCTATTAGGATTGGTTCTTCGACAAGCTCTCCAAGACATGATGAATTAGAATCTCCTAATAAGAGATCAGGCCATGTGATAGAGATAGTTATAAATTCATGTATGACTTGATCAAATACTTCCTACCTTTCAAGATTAAATTTAGACCCATTATCATGTTCATTATTATCATCCTCTTGAATGATTTGATCAAAATCATGTTGATCTTTAGGGTTGAACTCAAATCCATAGTGAACTTCATCATTTTTAGTTTCTTTCATGATTTGATCAAAATATTAATGCTATTTAATACTAAATTTAGACCATTAGACAATTTCATCATTGGTGGTCTCCTAGTCTATACATGAAAAAGGTTTAACACCCTCATCTAGTGGTGCCTTAAATAGGTTTTCACCACTAGACTAGCCTTTATCTTTACTATTTCCCTAGTCAAAAAATTTCTAAAATAGGTTTTAACTTTGAGACCTCAATGTTTTATTTATTTGATTTTGGCTAAGGGTGTTCAGTCGTTCTCCAAAATAGGCTTTAGGATCTAATTTGATTGAGAATCTTGATATATGATCTCCCAACAAAACATTATCCCTAAGGCCTAGAAAATCATAGAATGATTCATCATTTTGAAACTCATCAATTGGTACATGTGTATTTTGTTGGTCTTAGTCTATTAGTTGATAATATAATGATAGGGGATTGTTATGAATGATTGGGAAAAGGGTGCAAATGGTGTGATTATTAAATAGGTTAGTCTAGGCTACATCATCGAATAAGCTATGATCAGACTCTGCTTCACTATTGGCATCTTCATCAATAGTCGATGGTGATGGAACATGAGTAAGGTAAATGGGGTCACCCCTAAACAATTTAAATCTAAGTCTATAGGATCCTTCATACTTAGTCATAGAAATAGGTTCTAACATTCCCTGTAGAATTAACCTGAGGCCCCTTCCTTCATAATCTTGATTTTCCATGATGCGATTGGGAATGAGATACTTTGGGTTCTTGTAACAATCATCCAAATTGTCATTATACAACCATGACTCATCTCCTTTAAGAGGGCCTTGTTCTAGGCCAGACACTAGTATGAAAATTATTGGTCCTGAATTATGAGTGTGGCCTTTTCCCTTTCTTTACCAGTGCATGTGTGTCATAGCTTTAGGTCTTCCAAAGGCTTTTTGGATGTAAAGAATCATTGTGATGTGAAAGGTATCATGAGTCAAGTACTCTCTTGGGCCATTAGATGAGATGGTAAAATGATTGGATACTTCAGGAGGTAGCATATGACTAAGAGAATCAAGGGTATTAGGATCAATGTAATTGTCTTTTGGAAATTTGAGGAGTATTGTCTTTCCCTTATCCTACTTATTAGATGGATTCATACCAAAATATTAGTTGTAACTTTGGAACTCAACCTCTAGATGTTTGCAATGCTCATACAGATGAAAATCCCCTAAAATGTTAACCTCCATCTCTGAATGGGAGAACTTGATACATTGGTGTAATGTCAATCGGATTGCATGAATCTCATGTAACTAAGGCCTACCCAAAAGCATATTGTATGACAAATCAAGATCCAACACATGGAAAAGGGTATCATGAGGTAAGGGCCCAATGACAATTGGAAAACCTATGGTGCCTTGTGATTCATGCTCTTGATTATCATATGCTTTGATGGTGATCATTTTTGCTTGGAGATCTATCATTATGTACCCAAGAAGCTTGATGATCTTGAAATACACTATGTTCAAACCTAATCTATTACCTATAAGGACATGTTTCCCTTTATGTTGTATTATATATACTTGAATGTATAATGGATTGTTATGCAGTGGGCCAAGAGGTGACATATCGCTTGGGTTGAATGTGACTTGTTGGGTTGGAGCTAGGTGTCCAACCAAAACTTGAAATTAGTTAGGAGATATGTCATTCAGAATAGTGGATTGGCTAAGGTATTCATTCAAGATATTTTTATGGATTGTTGATGTGCACAACAAATCTAAAATAGATATTTGTGTTGGCATCTTTTGCAATTGTTCCACTATATAAAATATCTTTTCTTGAACAATGTTAAATGGCTCATTCCAAGGCTAAATGGTGGGTTGGATGATGGGTGAAGTTGCAGGTGGTTGTGGGCCTAGTATGTTAATGTTAGACCATTGAGTTGTGATTGCACAATCAGGATTAGATACATGACTATAATTGTTAACTGATGATGGTGGAGTGGGGCAAGATAAGATAAGTCTCAATCATCAATGCACTTGAGTATGGTCATGGGTGAATGATGAGTTTTAATTATAAGGTCCAAACATGGGAATCCCTACTTGTTGGTTCACTTGTGTGTAGTCCCAAGTCAAAGAAGGGTTACCACAATGATTGGATTGGTTTGGTTGACTAGCAATAGTCTTGTCTAGTTGAAATTTAGTCTAGGATTGATGGAAATGGTGTTAATGCTATGTCTCAAGATATGATCTACAACTAAGTTATAGTCATGTACAATGGCATGGTAGGTTTGTTGGTTATGGCCACTATTATGGTCTTGGTTTTGTTTTTGATTCTACTGATTTGGCCTTTGTTGTTGATGTTATTGTTATTTCACAAGCTGATTGTTATGTTGAGGAAATGGGTTTGAATTGATGCTAAGGTTATGATTAGATGTGGAAGCTTCATTATCTAATGTGATATCACCATTCTCCAACATATCTTGAATTACATGTTTGATTTTCATACAAAATTACAAATTATGGCCTTTAACCCTATGAAACTCATAGAATTATTTTGGCTTGTAACAGTTTGGCATGTATGTACCCTCATAATTTTGCTCTTTTAGAATATGGTATCTAATTAGGTTAGATACTATGAGATTTCAAAAGACTACTTCAATGGGTTCTCCAAGATTGGTAAAATAATGACAAGTAGGTCAGTTTCTCCTTGGAGGATGTGGGTTTTGCAAATTCAAAGGTTGTTGTAGTTGTTACATTTGTTGCACTAGCCTAGGTTGTGTTTGTTGTGCATGTTGCAGTTGTTGAAAAGCTTGTTAGGTAGGAGTAAGTTAGAAAGGTGGCATTGGTTGAGTAGATGGTGTTTTCACCATTTAGACATGGTGTGAATTTGTTACTCCATTCTTGAAAATATTATTGTTGTGGTTAAATTGTTTTCGCCTATCATTGTTATTGGCCTATGCTAGTTGTGATTCTTGAACTTGGTTTGGATTTTGGTTCTAATTATTGGTTTGATTTTGGTTTTAACCATTATTCTAATTGGTTTATTTTAGTTTTATTATCCCTTTATTGATAAGGGCTCTTTTGATCATTAAACCTTTGTTAATGATCTCTTTGAATGTGTGCACACACTGCAACTCTAGATAGTAGCATATTCACTATGTAGACTTTTGGTAAACATGACTGATAATTGCTTGTTTGGTAGACTATGGGTAAAATGACTTGCAAGGGATCTCTATCATTATAGATAACTTGTGAATCTTTCACCTAGTTTTTGCTTTACTTGTGTTAAATTGACTAGTGAAATCTCAAGCTTGAGATTATATGAGAAGTGTTGCATAAACTTGTTTGATGGATCATCAAAGTTAGAAACTGAGTTATTTTGTAGTTTTAGAAACCATTTCAAGGCTTGTCTAGCTAAACTCTATTGGGATAAAAATACCAGAAGCACACAATTGATTACCAAGCAACTTAACATGCGGAAATTAACCAGAATATACAAGTAACTAGAATTCAGAAATAACACATGATATGAGAGACAATACACAACTTGTATTAAAACTCTTTTAGAAGGAAATATAAAAAAGAAGGCTGCCACAGTTCTTCTTCCTTACAAACCTCTAGGGCTCCCACACCTCTAGGGCATAAACAGTAAATCTTCCCTTAAAGCTCTCTCCCTTAGGTCCCAACACCCAACTCAAACACAGAGTTGGTGTTCACCTCCAACCAGCCAGTATCCACTACTGCCAGTAATCCTGTGCTCCACGCACTCCACAAGTGCTCCACGCACTCCACAAGTACACAACCATACTTCAAGTAGATCTCCCCTAAACCTGTAACAACTTGCACCTCAATCTGATCTTACTTATGGAAGGATCTTCCTTGCCTTCCTCTTTGCTCTCTATGAGTACCCACTGTACTCTAAGTAGATCCCACCTAATTCTGCTCCCTGTTGTGTTGCTGTCCTATCTGATCTTGCACACCTACAAATCAATCTAGTTCTGCACACCTGTGAACCTTGACCTTGCACACACATACACCTGCAAATCAATGATCTTACTTACCATGTAAATCTCCTATAAAATCCATGCACACCAGCTGACTAAGATCATACACCCCTGAAGAATCTTGCTGACTCTCCAAAACTAGCACCCACCTTGGTATTGTTGTGGAACTAGGAGGAACACCCTTGCTCACCTCACACATAGAAGAAGCAAACTTTGCTCAACTCAAACTAGAACAACTTTACAATACAATCCATGAGTCTATTATATAGATCTCATCCAAACAATAATTAGACATCCAATTACAATAATTAGATCCACAGCTCTCAGTCTAAAATTGGCTCTTGACATGCAAACACTTGGTTCATTAGCTAACTGCCCATAAAACACTCACAGTCGAACCACATAGGTGACCGATGTCGGTCCCTGTCTGCCTGGGGGGTGTCAACGCTGGCCGATATCTGACCGACATCAGTTGCCTTCTTATCTAATCCTGTCGACGTCGATTGGCCTGATCGACACTGGTGCCTAACACACTCAGCAACCTTCCTAAAACCTCCTCCTCTATTTGCATCAGTGAAGCTTTTAGCTCCACAACCTAACAAACTCTTTGGTAATAACAATAATAGATAAATGTCACTATATATCACTGGCTGACATGCAATAAAGAACTCTGTCAGATGTGATTTCGGGTCACCTTTCCCCTTGTATTTGTCAAACTTGGGTGGCTAATATCCTATAGGAAATGGAATTTGTAAGTAATCCAAGTTAAAATGATATGAACACACATTGTCCAATTTAAACTTTTTAACCTATTTCCCATCTTGGATGGTAGCAATTACTCCTTCATTTGTTGTAATTCTTGTTCAAGGAAACTTGTTGGAATATTAGCTTGGGTTGATGGTTGGGCATTCACAAGTGGATGAATTAGACTAGGATATGATCAAGGGATTTCCTAGGGTAGGTTGAATTGGCTAAGGAATGGTGTAGGAATACACATGCACATATTAGGGTGAAATTATTGAAATTTTACTTGTGGTGGTGTGACATTTTGGTTGGGGTTGGATATGTATGATTGATTTGATGGATATGGAGGCTGGGATAGATAACTATAATCATACTCTACCTATTGTGGTTGAATAGGGACATATTATCGACTATTTTAACCTTGTTATTGAGTGAAAACTTGTGAGCCAAGACCCTATCTTTGAACCTGTGGTATGTTCTTCACAAAAGGCAATTGCTACCTAGAAGGTGCTTGATGAACATTGGAACCTCTTTATTGTGAAAATACCTATTAAGAAGTGGATGCATGTTGGATATTTGGTACTTGCCACTAACCAATATGAACATTCTTTTGATTAGACATCATTTGATTTTAGATTGGTATATTGGCCTACAAGGGAAGAGGTATGTTCATTGCTACTTGGTAAAGCGGAACATTGGTTACCCCTTATTGAGGTGGTAATGTGTTCAACCTTTGTTGTGTTTGGATGCTTGATTTTTCTTGATTTTGAAGAATACTATTCATCACATTTTGGGGAGGAGTAGGATTTGACATGTTTTATTGTGGTGTAGTACTAATTTTTAGCTGGCTACTTAATCCTATTAGTTGTGTGCTTGAAGAAGCAACTGGTTGAGGATTAGAAGTAGTTGGTAGAGTTTGGGATGTAGAAGCTCCTACTCCTTGATTTTAAAAACTACTAATGGTGCTATTTGAAGGCATGTTTTATTGTTGATTGATCATTTGTGTGCCAACATCACTTTGGTTTAAATTAGACGTTGCTTGTGCATTATCCCCTATGTTTTGATCAATATCTTATGTATAATATAAAGATATTTCCTCTATAATTGGTGTATTGAATATGTTTTCTACTAAAGTGTTTTGTGTAAATGAGTCTAAACCCTAATTATCTTAACCCATCAACTCATTGAAAACTTCTATTTAAGGAGCTAGATTAATAAGAGGTGCATTTGACAAGGTCATATTAGTGAAGTTATGTGCTAAATTTAGATATGTTTGGTATGCTTGATACATTTGATTGAAGTGATCATATATGAGACCTCTTTGTGGGATAATCACATGGGGTTTTTGATAAGGTATTCGTATAATGGAATTAGGATTGCTAGAAGAGAACTGTTCATGAGTCTGATTGTAAAACATGTTAGAAGGCTCTCTTTCTAGATTTTGAAAGTTTTCATACCCTACCTCTATGTTTCTATTGGGATCATATGTTGATAGGATTATGATGTGATAAGGTTGATGTTAAGTCCTTTCTACAATCGATGGTATGCTAGATAAATATTGGGTTGTTATCTCTTGATCTTGCTCTGTATATGGAGGTGTACTAACCAAATAGTTGGCAAAAGGATCTTGAATTTGTCCCCTTGGTTTAATTTTTTGGTGTGGATAAGAATCTATTTCCTAAATGGCATTGTCTTCAGTAGGGTTTTCCACAAATTCCCCTCGTGTGAAAGGATTTCCATATCCTGAATTGTACATAGTTCCACTACATGTATACTTAGCCATGTTCAAATCAAATGACAAATATTTCATAATAAGAGAAGGGATTAGGGTTCTATAAACTCTAGAAAATCTATAACTTTTGGAAAGATAAAGGGTCCAAATGTGATCTAGCTTGGTCAAAGGTGGAGCTGAATCTCTAAAAAGTCTATGCAAAGACTTGATAAAAGTAGTGTAGCATCAAATGATAAATTATAAATGTCTGATATATGAAAAGGTCACACATAATGACCTAAGAATAAAAATCCCAAACTCTAATGTCAAAACATGTTCCAAGTAGGTATAAGTTATTAAAGGGAAAATTTTCTAGGTCTTTTGTCCAAACATGGAGTCAAAAGCTCCAAATAGGATATGTGAGGACTAATGCCCAAAAAATGGCAAAAACTCGACTTAAAAAAGATGATTAATTAATATAATAAACTTGGAATAGTTTAACATAGACAAGGTACATGACTCTAGGCATAAAATGTGATTTGATTGGTATAAGATGTTAGGAATAAAACCAAAATTTGATGCAGAATAATTTCACAAAATTTCAATAATAATAGATATAAACAAAGATGCAGGAAGAAAAAAATTAACATGAAAAATAAGAAGACTAGATTTAACGTGGTTTACCCAATGTGGGTTACATCCACCAAAAAATACCTGTTCAAATTTTATTACAAGCCATGAGAGTACAAATCACTCTCAGATCAATCTTCTCATAATTATAACGCACAAATATTGTTTGGACTTGTGCTCAATAAACCCTCCTAAATTCACTCTTAAATTCACACGCTCTTTTCTTCCTTCTCAAATCCTAGTTATCATGAAGTATTACATATGAAATATCTATCAATACATAATACATCAACAAAGCAGTATTACAAAACAATGGGTACTAAAACCATGGGAATAATGAACCCAAAATAGTTTCCCATTAAAAGGGGTCCAAAAAATACATATAATGTGCACAGTATATTTAAAATACATATAGAGTGTACAATACTTGAAAATACATTGTAATTTAGAAATAGGATCCACAACACAACATAAGATGCTAAACAAGAGATGTTTGAAGATATACTAATTTGACCAAAATAAAATCACGAAACAATATATTTTTTTGGATTTTAGTGACGAATTAACCCAAGTTACATAATCTAAAAGAGGAAGATCTAGGTATCAACCCCATGAATTGAGGTCTAAACCAAAATCAATCAATATTTAAATTTGAACTTGTAATAGTTAATCAAGGACTCAACTAAGGATAAACTATAAATTTGATGACAAAGAGCTAAAAATATTTGAATAGTGTGACCACACGAATCCAAGATTCAACAAGGCTCAAGTGATTGGTTGCAAACAAATGATAATGGAGACACAAGATGAAATAAGATAAGTCTTTTGAAATAAAATGGGCAGCCTAACAATGTTAGCACTCCCAAAAGATGATTTGACAAATGGTTTATGTTTCAATAATTCAAAGGCATAAGATTTTGAAATGATTTGGGTAGTGTAATGATGCCCTCCTCAATCAAGTGCTACTCATAATGTTTTGACACAAAAAGAGAATGTTTGTTAAGTTAAATCAAAGTGTCATATGAATGATGTAACACCTCCTCATATAGTGGAATAATGTGGAGTCATGACTCATAAAATGACATGGTTTAAACAATATAAGTTTAGTCTAACACACCAAGTAAAAATGACCAAAATATATTAAGTATAATCATCCAAATCCTAGCAAGGGTATGGCAATGTGGGGTTAACTAAACTAATTATTTTTTGATCATTCTAGATGGATCAATTACATATGAATTTCATGTCAGCATACAAAATAATCACATATCATTTGGGTCTGCATCATATAGCTTGTTGTAAAAAGGTCTTTCCCTTTTTACAACCACTACACCCATTGCTTGCTCAGTGTAGTGTGATGTCTAGCATGCTTAAACATCCTAGGCTTAGCCTCTACTAATAGAGATGGTTTAACTGCTCAAACTATCATCCCAATGAGGGGATCCCAATTTATATGCTCCCCCATAGAGAGGGGTTGAAGATAATATCAGAAGATGAAACCTCAGGTTAAATATTTTCTAAAGAACTCATAGGAGGTACTGAAGTTCCCCTCATAAGCCAAGATGCATAAAATAAATGACACAATAGAAAGACATTATGGTTACCTCAAGATCACCCAATACTATTGTGATTTTCTGGGGAGGTATTTAAATGGTGTTTTTTCTATGCCTTGGACTAGGCTCAAAGTGTGATGAGATGGCACTTTTGATCCCAAAAGTTCCCTAAAAGGGATGGATAGGAGAGCATACATGCACGTCTCTTTTTGCTAAAACATATAATCAACAAGTAAGTTTGCAAATAATTAAAGTGAGGTTAATTTTTTTACACCAAATAGAAGGTGTTTGATTATATTTGTTACTATCCCCTTGGCTTTAAGATGCACAAATGAAAATAATTGTAAACCACCCAAAAAAAGTTGGCATTTTTTATCCCAAAAGTTCACTAAAGGGGATGGATGGGAGAGCATAAACGCACAAATCCCTATTTACTCATACAAGTTTAGACTAAACAAATAATTAAAATAACTTATAAAAACTTTTAAGTGTATTCAATTTTATATCACTAAATGAAATGTGTGGTGGTGTTCTTTTATCCCCTTGGCTTTAAGTTGTAAATTTTGAAAGAATAATCAAAACATTTAATACAAACATGCAAAACCTTCTTTTAAACCCAAAGTAAAATGCCTAAATCATTTTAAAACATCTAAAAAAAAGTTTGAAAGAAATAATTAAGCTTTTTTTGAGGATTTTTATAATGGGCCCTACAAGAAAAAGGTCAGCACTTTGTTTAACCTTGAATCTTATTTATCAAATGAGACAAGCAACTTTGAAGGGTAAAATCTATCGACCTGAAGGAAAAACCTCAAGAAAAAAATGCATTAGGTTAGACAAATATTTAGAAAAATATCAATAAAAAAACTCAAAAAATCTCAAAAAATAAAATAAACCTATGAAACATGTAAACAATAAGTTAGAAGGTTTAAAACAAAGAAAATTGAACACATAAATCATAAAAACCTGCAGTTAGTATTTTTATCATAACTTTTAAAATATGAATTAGTTTTTCACTAAATTTTTATATATTTTCAAAAAATATAGGGTGAACCTTTATGAAAAATTTTAGTTTAAAAAAGAGAGTAAAAAAAGTTATTAGCTATGTACTATCCATTTTTACCAGAAAATAAAAAACAAAAAATGACAGTCACTAACAGAGTCATAACTTATAAAATACACATCATATTTTAATGAAAATTTGAGATAATTAGGATGAAAAATTTAATAAAAATATATAAAAAATTTAGAAAAAAATTAAATGTATTAAAAATAAAATCTATTTTAACATCTATTTTTGTTCAAATATGTGGGGTGTGAAATCGTGTCCTATTAGATGTACCATTTGTGATCTATGATTTTAACTCCAAGGAGGAGATTAGATAAAGTGTTAGTCCATAAAACCATGAAATAAATACATGAACATAATAACATCTCTGATCCTAGATCTTAGGGGGAGCTTAATGAACAAACAACTGAAAACCCAACTAATATGCAAAGAATAACAATCTTTACCTTATTTGAGAGCTCTAAATGAGTTTTTCATTTGGTTTGCTCAGATTATACATCAAAATTATTCATAAATGACATATGTATAACATAAAATTATCTATGCACCATTATTAAATGCTTGGCTTGATTGATATGGCTTGGCTCAATTTTGACATTATAACACTAGGTTTTTAGCTTCATGAATTTATTCATGTATTATAACTCTACTTTGATTGAGATCCCTAAATGAAGATCTCTAGGCTTGATTTTATAGGTTTTCAAATCTCTTGAAATAGGTTAAATCTAGCCATGGTTGAGTTTATTAACTTTGGTTGAGTTTGGCATATTCTTAAGATATTCTTTTAAATATTTTCCAAAAGTGACAACTCATAAAGGTAATGAGTGTATTCTAAGATGTTCTAAGATGGTCTTGAATTTTATTTTTAGTAATTGATTTATTGTCTCATAGCTGAAATCAATTAGTATTTGAAATTGAATTAACTTTATAAATGATTTTGATTAGGGTGTGCAAGTTAATTAATTCTTTTTAGGTATTTGATCATTTTTTTATTTTAATTAATTCAATGTATGTATTTGTCTTGTTTAATTGATTTAATAGGCCAAATTGATTTAATGCAAGGTTATTAATCCAAATTTTATATTAATATAAATTCTTAAGTTAAATGTTTGATGATTGGTAAGAATTAGTCTAATAGTCTGATGCAAAGCCATTGGTGGCCAAATTTACATGTCTACAAGGAGAGGACCTTATGAATAAAACTAGGAAACTTGATTATAATTATTGACAAAGGGATGACATCAGCCTATAATAAACAATGTTAAATTTGGCCAAGGACTATAAAATTGTATCAAAATTTTAATAGAAGTCAAAAAATAGATGCTTTTTTCAGTAAGAGCTAGGTCCTTTCAAGTGTGACCCTTGATATACTTTAATAGAAATATATTTTGAATATTTTTAATAACTAACCTATTGACATGTGTGGGAAAGTTGTTATGAATCATTTTTTTTCAAAAATATAGCCATTAAATAATGGGAGACAAGTCCACACTACTAGACAAGTGTACAATGCACCCTTGTCTACCTAGCACACAATTGTCCAAAATAAATAAATTCTTATGAAAATAGAGTGACAGTAAAGTGTTTTCTAAATAAGGATGAATAGGGATAAAATAGGGAATTCTAGGATATGTTTTCAATTATTTTAAGACTTTTAAGGATTTATTAGAGATTACACATTATCAAAATAGTGAATTGGCCAAGTAAGGTGAAGGTGTCAAGGACAACCATTGTAAATTATTTATTGGTTAATTATAGGTGTCTACATTCCCCCATTTATATAGTGATGCATAAAATTAATATATTAAATTAAATGCAAAATTGAGTATGTATACACACTTTATTTGTCATGGATATGTGTATACCCAATTTTTGAGATATGTGGATAAGTGTTGAACATATGGTGAATTGAGAGTGATCAAGTCTTAACTTGAATAATCGGTGAAGATGTTTGAGTTTGAAATATTGTATTATATAAACCTCATAGATTAATATGTAATTATTGAAGATATGAGAACCAATAAAATGGTTTGCTAAAGTGTAACTAAGACATGGAATATCACTAAGCTCAAACTATCTTGTTGAAATAGAAAGAAGAAGTGGTAACTAGTTTGTGGCTCACTAAAATGAAACCAATACATGGAGTTATATTAATCTCAAACATAGTCCACTTTAAAAATACTAATCACATTGATTTAGATGGATCTAGATTCAAACTATAACTTTTTGAAACTTTGAAAATTAGAAATGAGAATTCTTAAATTTGTGTAGTATCTTGGACATGAATGCAAATCATACGACCTATTTTATATAGAGTACCAATTTTATTTTATTTTAAAATTGTTTGAAATATTGTAAATATATTTTTTCAAGTGTATCTATGCTTGATTAGGTGTAAGAGTGGAGTGCAGAAACAAGTTGGAATCCCTCAAAATATGAAAATTCTAATTTTTGTATATTAAATTGTCAATATGAAATGAATTACATTTGAAAACTTGGATATAATCCCATTATGATGTGCCACTTTTGATATAATGGTAATTTATTTCATATAACTTGTCTCAAAATAAAAAGTGAGAGAAATTATGAAAGATATAGCCTTGTAACAATTTTTTTTTCATATTTAAATTCTATCAAAATCTTAGAGATGTAACATTTAAGCATATGAAAATATTTTATATTATAATATATCATTTAACTTGAATATATGATTTAAATAATGTATGAATCATGTAACCAACTATATATACTAAAATATTATTTATGTAGCATCTCAGTCTTTTGTACTTGATAAATACCTATCAGGGATCTGTTGTTCAATTCTAGACATCCTTGCTATTAAAAGGTTCACATTTTCCATCTACATATGAGTAATTACTTCTCTTATGGTCCTACCATATCATTCATTATTACAAAAATCTCTTATAATATACAAAAAACTCAAAACTTGATATATATATTTCATTGTTAGTTCCATATCCTCAGTAGTTTCCTAGCCTGTTGAACACTTGTGTCTCACATAGGGACACTTGTGTCAATGCAAGTGTCTAATCCTCAAAATTCATCTAATTTTAAAATATTTAAAATCTTATAGGTCACCTATTTTTTTAAAAAAAATTTAACTCTACCATGATATTTTCATAAAAGATGTGGTATAAATACAAATCTAAGTCTATTAATTATTCATTTAGAAAATACCAAAAAAACACCTAATCAAGCTCACTAAATAAATTTCAAAACTTTTATACTTCCATATTATTAGTTATTTTCATATCAATCATAGGATCAATCATATTATAGGTCTGAAGCACTTAAAGAATAGCCCATGATAAGTCTTTGCCAATTTACAAGTTAAATCATTTCATGCCCTTACATATAGTATATTTCACACATGTGAAAACATAAGCCAAAACCTAGGGGGAAAATATATTTATAAGGCCCTCCTTAGAGTATTTGGATATGTATAAAACATTCATTGATATTGGGGTCAGGGAGGTCAGCTCTACACTGTTAGCCCACCAACCCATTTTGGCAATGTACAAGGACATAAAGTGAAGAGATAGGGTTTGGTCCACATACAGTCATTAAAAAACTATGAATGTGAATAAAATACATTAATATAAATTAGATATAAAACCCATAAGTATATAGGTGGTCTCTTTTAAATATAATGAATATTCTATATGCAAAAATAGTGTTGATATTCAAACATAAGTGCCCATAGTTTGATAAAGTGTCCAACACTCTAGAAACAATATTTCCATAATATGAAAAGTAGATCTTGATCTTTCCATACATTTTTCCACATTTTTATTTATTATATCTACATACACATTTGTGGATAAGATAAGTATTATCTATTCTTCATGTTTATGCATTCAAATTGTTATTTTTAGTGTACTTTATATATTTATCATAAATCAACATTTTAATCATAATATTCATTTATCTGAGTTTTTAATTAATTGGTATACTCTAGAATATTTTAATTCATCATTATGTATTGGCTATTCTACCCTTTCAACCCTTAACAACACATATCTAAAAATGGTAAACATTTGGTCCCAACTAATGTATCTTTGCATGAAACCATTATTTGTTCAATGATTCTTCATTCTTATAGGGTTCTATACTTTAATTTTGATATATTCTATTATTTATTTAACCAATGGCAAAATAAAGCTTTTCCCCATGGTAACATTTGTAAGATCAAGCATAACCTATGATCAAGAATAGGTATATATTTATAAATCCATAGATATTGAGAAAAATAAATTCCAAATGTTACCAAGTGAACAAATTTAGGTGTGTTTAACCCATTTCATATAGAAACATACACCTCAATGTTTTAATACTCACCATCCTACTAAAATTATTTTATGATAGTCTATGTTGGGTTCCATGGTCCATACTATTAGTAACCAAAAAATGGTTAACATGGTCCAAAACTTCTTTAAAAAAATTTGATATGTGTGGTCCAAATTTTCATTTATTTAATCATGAAAATTTTCATAATATTCACAAGGATATAATGACCTATATATAAACATAAAATGATGGGAAAGGTCCTCCATGAAAAAAAATACAATTACTAAAGGTTCTTGAATTTTTGAATGGTGCACCTGTTGACCATTTTGACCACAAGTCAAAATGAGTCAACCCCCTATAGTCTAAAACTTGATATAGAGGTATATTATTATGTCATAGGGTGTTTCATGGTTCATTTTATGTGATTTAATATGTTATTAGCCTTGGTCATAGTCTAATTTAGTCCTTGTGTCATTTTATGTCACTTAGGGGTCATATATGGGTCATTAATGAGGGTGGTATAGTTGTCCTATGTGTTCATGTGTTTTAAAATTCCTTAAAATTTCTAATATGTTATATTACTTGTTAGTAATGTCACTACTAACTAAAACTTGGGGGTGTTAACCAAAAATCAAGAAAATAAGTGAAAAACAGGGAGTTTTAAATGTTGTACAACCTATGGGAGAGAGTGGCACGTAGGAAAAGCTTATGAAGTGAAATTTCAGATTATATAACTCCATTTCCATGTTTTATCTTATTTTTAAGTTCCAAAATTGGACCAAAACCATTCTATCTCTCCATCACTCCATTAGGCAAGCAAGACTAGTCAATAAGTCTTTTGATGGTATGGCTAGTACGAGGACTTTTAGGTCAAATTATCTTGGTGGTGGATATTAAAAATTTTCTTATTCATTTTCATGTTTTGATTTTTAATAATTTTTTCCTATACTTTATGAACCATTATTAATAAGTTGACTATCTATTTATGCTTATTATTTCTCACACCCTGCAGGTTTTCCTCTTGTATGTGTAGGTCTATACAATCCAATTGTTGAAATTGATTATATAGGATGTTGAATACATAATTTCATTTTATTCATCTTGTTTTATATTTTTTAATTTGATTTCATGATCCAAATAGATTAAATTGTAGGATGAGGCCACCATTATCTAGTTGCAGGCATGTTTCACCACTTGCAGAAAGTTTCTTTCTCTAAAATGATTTTAAGTCAATGATAGGTGTTGTTTTTCATACCTAAAATGTCTTATTGATCCCATATACTTCCAATAATAATCTCACAAGCTAACATCATGAATTTTGTAGTTAATATGTGATATATAGTCAGTTTCCTACATAGAGTCATCTCTCTACTTACTTCCACTTGCAGTAATGGCATGTGAAGATTTGAGAACATTCATGGAGGTATAATGTAAGGTTTCATGGTGGTGAACACATTATTATATCATAATTTGACAAACCAAACCCTCTTAAGTGACATAAGAAGGACTGTGGTAGTCAATGTAAAATATATACATAATCAATCCATTGATGTGCACATACAGGTGTCTATAGGAAACATATCACATTAATATGGGAGTATGGAAAAAAATTTAAATCCATTTAAGGTGAATATAATCAATTTTATGTCTTTTTATAATTTTTTAAACTAGTTGTAGGCCCATACACCATGTAAATTGATTATCTCAATCCCACTACCCTGTACATTGAAATGTCCACCTATAGGTGGTATTGATAGAGACTTGGGATTATTTCATAGGGATGTTATAACATGTTTTAAGGCCTTCATCATGTTTTAAGAGAATGTAAATACCTTGAGAACCATGTATAAGGTCATATAGCACACACATTGCTCAAGTCTTGCAATCACTGCCTTGTTTACAACATCAAGGCCTACCTATAGGTTCCTCATAAGTACTAATCACATTTAAATGGATTATTTGAATTTAATGAGGTTAGCCATGGTTAAAATAGTCCATTTGAAATTTGATAAAGGGTATAAAACTCATTTAATTCTCATATTACATGTACACTACTCATATTCATAGTCGTTGTTTATATATTCAGATATACACCTACAGGTGGCCTTACATATAAACTTGAGCATGGTCATTTAAGAGTTTGATATGATTTAAAAATTTCATGAATTTTTTATGTGCTTAAGATGCCATAATAGTCATGTTTGATGCTAAAAGTGGTAGTCAGGTTGAAAAAAGTTGTGTGCATATGAAAAAACCATGTTTATGGATAAGTTCCCTAAAAATCTCTAAAAAAAATCCCTCTGCACTTATGATGATGCTATAAAGTAATTTTGGGGTATAGTTGAGTTTGAATACATTCATCATGTAACCCTCATATAGGTATACTATCATGACCAAATAGAATGGGTGTTGATCCAAATAAGTGGTGTAATGGAGGCTTCAAAGTTGAAAATTTTCACTACATTTCTTCAATGTTTTCCTATAGGATTTGAACTTCAAGTGACCTATACACCCAAATATAGTAAGGTGAGAACATATCTTCATGGTAAGTGGTTCTAAGAAAGTGAGAAGGACATTTTATTTTCAAAGGTTATCAATAAGGGTTTAAATGCTTGGTATGAACCTCCATCAAAACCTAAAGGTGTGTCATTACTCAAAAAAGTCACCTATAGCTTGATTTTAGGTGACTCATAAACTCATGAAGTGAAACTTGGTGACACTAGGCTTACAAACACAAATAATTACCATTTGAGATGGTTATAAGACCTTGTATGAATCCTAAGGGCTAAGCACAAAGTTTTAACATTGAAACACACCTAAATGACCTCTATTTTTCTTCAAAAGAGTCAACTATAGCTGAGTATATCATGACAGTGAGATAAAACAAGTGACTTGGAGTATATCCTAGCATGCATATGATGAGAACAAGTATAGATGAATTGTCAAAGAGAATTGTAAGGACACAAGTAAGTCTTTAGGAATTATATGTTAGGATTAAATAAAACATAGATTTATCTCCAAATCACATACAAGAGAACTATGAAACGAATCAACCAAACATACTCAGAAAATAATCATAAATATGCACAAAATAGGAGACACCAGATTTAACGTGGTTCACCCAAGATGGGTTACATCCACCAAACTTGTCTAGTATATTATTTCTAGAAATACAAGGGAGAAATAAATATTCTAGCAAAACCTGTTACACGTCTCTATCTTCTCTACCTCTTCTCTATGTACCACCTTATTTTTTTCATCTCAACAATGTATCAATACATTTTAGGGTTAAAAACACCTAAACATAACCTTTACCATCAAATCTAGAAACCTTTAATCAATGGCCTAGATTGACTAAAAAATAATAATTGTAATTATAATAAATTTTTTGATTTGGGGACATTTCCCCCAAACCCCCACTGGGCAATGTGGCCCTTGGACCCCCCACCAAGTGGGTCATCCCCCTTGCAACCCCCCATGCTATCAGGGATATAAAGAACTTGACTGAAATAACATCATAATTTTAACCTATGATCCTAAAATATAATCAATCTCCACACCTAAAATTGTATATAATGTCTATCATGTAGGTACACCTATAGGTAAGTTCTTTTTCTGAGGTAAAACATAGTCAGTCTACTAGTCATACCTAGTTGAGCAAAGACATGGGTCGAAGATGAAATCATTGATGATAAGAAGTTTGTAATCATTATGAACACATTTATTATGATGATGACCACCTCAATATATCCCCATAGCATTGAAATAGGGGAAGGATATATTTTGATAATGTAACCTACAATCACATGTCTAAATCATATACAGTCAACTTTCTCACAATCTACATTGAGGGTTTGATGATGTTTATAGGTGCTAGAGACATAATCAAACCTTGGGAATTTTCAAAAAGCATCCTTACAACTTAGATAAGCCCTTCATATCACCCTTTGGTCTATGTGAATAGGGGAAGTTCCCTCTATTTTGTCTCAAATAGAGAGCACTCCCCAAGGGTGAAAAACTATAGCTTTTGAGGAAATAAGATAATAATGTGGGATAGAGACTATTAGAACCTTGAAAGAGGATGTTGAGATCTATTTTAGACATGGAAAAACAAGAAAAACAATGCATAGTGGTTAGGAAACAAACAAGGATGTCCAAACTTACAAGTATGTAGGTAGACCTATTAAGTTTAGTTCAAGACTAAAGCCCAATTAGGGGGTTAGAATCATTTGTAACACTAGATATTCATTCTAATGCATTATAACATGTTTATAGGAAGATACAAGGTGTGTTACAACTATTTTCATGCAAAGGAAACCATTTTTAGCTTAATACCATCATAGGGTATGTAAAATGGATAACAAAGCTCAAGAGGCTAACTTGAGATTATTGTACCTATATCAACACTTTGCATGGGAGTCTGAGGAGTTAGGGGATGTTGAATAAGGTCTTAAATAATGTTTTTTGTGTAATTTATTCAAAGTTATAATGTCAAACCTATATGAACAAACCTTAGAGAGAAAAATGAATCTAAACCCTCTAAAACCAATTCTAATGACCCAATTGGGAAGATGAAGTAAGAGAGGAATCTAGGAGGGATAGCATAGCTTGAGAAATTATTTAATCTTGTAGAGGACTCTCTAGATCTCCTTCCCATCAACTTGAGTTCTACCCTACTTATATGGATAGGGTGGAAATTATATTTTTGGACTATGTTTGGTGTTTTTTAGGTTCAAGGGAGAGTCAAAGGATGCAAGTCACTTTGGGAGATATGTTGGGACCTAATATAACCCCTAATGTGAATTTAATGCATCAAAAAATATCACAAGTGCCTCTACAAATGCCTTCATCTTAGCCAGTCCAAACTGACATAGTGAACAAGTTACTAAGAAGGTGAAAAATTCAAGTGGGAGGCCTTTTAAGGTCTACTTGAGGAATATAAGGCCATGAGGGGTCCTAAACTATGTCATACACTCTTTTTTATGGATTGGTTTTAAAAACTAAAGGAAACTTTGGTGTTAAGAGTGTAAGGTGAATGAAAGAGGAGTTATTTAGACTATAGGCAATGATAACTCATGTCCAAGAGAATATTGATGATTAAGAACACATAAATTTAATGTTAGATAATGTCTAAAATCCCTCCCTCTCAATTCAATAATAATATATATCCCTAGTCTGCTATGGACCATTCCAAGGAGGTCAAATGATGAAGGCAGTTTCTTGGAAAATAAATGAGGAATCCTACACCACATTTTAGTTGTTTTATGTTTTGAGGGACATTTATCCAAGTATACCTTATTTTTTATATTACACATTCCTCTCTCCTCCATTTTTAATTCCCTTTCTTATCTTGAAACATGTTATATTGACTCTTGGACTTCTTTCTTCTCACTTCTCTCTCAAATTCCATAAGTAGTAGCCATTTTGGCTCTTGTAGACTAATACCACACCATGTATGGTGAATCACTACTGGATTGACATTGTATTTTGACTTTGAATAATAAATATAGGTCTAATTTTTAGTTCATGAACATTTTTCTAAGTGTGAAAAGTGATGTATGGTGATGTTAAGTGATAATCTCATATCCTTGTTTCTCCTTATCCTCTCATGTTTATGCAAGATTTCTTATTCTAACAGGTTATATAGAGTGTAGATAATGTGTTAGGATCCATTCAAGTGTAAATTTTTTTATTAGAGTGTGAAATATACCCTCTTATTCACTTACCTTATGTTGTCTCATGCATATCACCTCTATGTTGAAACACTTATGTTAAAACCCCATAAGATATAGAAGTTGGTTTGTAGGTATTATTTCATTGTGATATAAGTATGATGGTCTTGTGGAAATACTTATAGTGTATCAACAACTTATATTAGTTTCATTTCATTCAATTTTTTATCTCTTTTCCCACAAGCAACTAGTTAAGTAGGTGATAAGCATTTCAAGGTATATTTAGAGAGTTATCCCTTAAACTTAGAGGTCTAGTTCTACTATAGGTAAACCCACATACCTATAAGTATTCCCATGTTTTCAAAATATATAGGAGGATTTAACACCCTCTTCTAGGGTGAAATATTTGATGACAATATTTATGGTACACCCAGTGGGACCCATTATCCTCAAGATAACTTGTCAAGGTGAATGTTGGTCTTGGTGACATCAGCTACAAATTGGTGTGATACTTAGCATTTGGTGACTCCATTCAAGTAAAATATAGTTTAATACCATTATTTTCTCATAAATTTTTTGTCATACTTCATAATCCTTACTAGGTCATCATTTATTAGATTTATCAATGTTATCAATCCACCTATTTAGCCTAAACTTCCTCTTGAAGTTCAATACCCTCATCCTAATCTACCTTTTGAAGAGCAAGAAGATTTTTCTAGCCAAATAAGTGAAGAGATTGAATAAATTGAAGATTTTGAAGAAAACATGGCTATGAAACATGCCTTTCCTACCTTTAATGTTAAAAATCCAATTCACCTTTAGGCCTATGATGACATTCCTCCTAATGTTACAAAGAGTGTGCCTACATTCAATGGTGAAATTCATGTCACACCTAGTGAACACATCGGGGATATCTTGAATTTTTGTAGTTTCCAAAATGTTACTAAAGATAATATTTCCATTAGACTCCTTGTCATGTCTTTTATATGGAAAACACTTTATTGGTATAGTAATTTGTCTGGTGTATGCATCACATCATGGGATGACTTTGGAGTATTGATAACTTCAAGGTTTAAAGATGAAATTGACCATACTTCTCTCATACACCAAATCAATGTGATCAAAATGGATCTCATGGAAATAATGCATAAATTCAGTGATAGGTTTTAAAATACTTGTTATATATTTCCTCCTCCCATGAGACCACCTGCTAGTTTTGTCTTCACTACATACTTGAGATCCATTGGTATTGATATTGCTATCATGCTTTAATCCATGGGTGGTTTCACTCTTCTTGAAGCATATAAAATTGACATTATAGATAATAATGGAATTATTCAAGAAATAAAGTTTCCTCCTAAGGTGTCTATGCCTTTTTTGCTTAATATACAAGTTGTTGCTCCAAATGTTGCATAAGCTCCTAATTAAAATGCTAAGCCCATGAATACTCCTAAGAAGGCATATGAACCTGATCCATATGTAATAATAAAAACATTAAAAGCTAATCTTAAGCAATAAATAATGAAAATATGTGTGAATATAAATCCTTATCCATTTCAAAAACAATATGGTCAAAATTATGAGAAAAGAAGAGGTCAAGGATAACCCAAATTCAATAGGCCTATCAATGTGTACAATCCCAATTCCACTCCCAATGCAAAGGAGATGGTACTGGCGCATAGTAACTTGGTGAAAGGAGAATATTGGAAGCAAGTCCAATTTATGGATGCTAACAAAGGTGGAGAGAAATCTCTAGTTTCTTAAGGAGGAGTCACTCTTCTCCTATCAGTGGAAGATGAAGTCATGATGCAAGCAAATGAGGATTGGCAACCTCATGGAGAAAGTTTCACTAACTTTTTGTTGGAAGATACTTTTGTGATCAATCAAAGAACCTATATTTTATACAATAATATATACTATAGTAAGGCTTTATGAGGTGATAATAGCTTTCCTATAAGTTCATATAATCTTTCTACAAGGCAATAAGGCATGATTGCAAGCATTGTAGTCCCTAATGCTCCTACACCTACTTCAAATCAGAACATTAGGAGGTTTGTTGAAGGTGCTTCAATTCCTCAAATTTTTTAACTTCTTTACCTCCAAGGACTCAAGATAAGGTAATCACCTCTTCCCTAAACATAGTGTATTCATTGAAGAATTCCAAGGAATCCATTTCCCTTTAGGATGTCTTTCATATGCTTGTCCAAAAAGAGTTCTTTAAAAAGAAGCTATCCACTATTCCTATTATTCATTCACCTTAAATTCCACACCATGGTCATGTTTCTATTAAACTTCCCATAATACCATTATTGAACCATCAACTAAAGCTGATAAACCTCCACCTTTCTACCTCACTCTCATAGTGGGTGACAAACTAGTCCACAATTGCATAGCTGATAATGGTTCTTCTACATTAGTCATATCCAAGGTTGTATCTTATAAGTTGTGCCTAAAATATGAACCCCATAGAAAAGGAGTGCTTTAAATAGATGGTACACCTACTAATATAACAAGGTTTATAAAAAACTTAAAGGTTTTCCTCCATGATTGTCCTATCTTTCCCATCCTTCAAGACATTGTTATTGTAGACATTCACACTCATTTTTCAATTTGTCTTTCAAGAGACATTACAGCCAATATAGGTGTCTAACTCTCAGGTTATTGGCCCTTTTTGTCCCTTAGGACATGTTATGGAACCAAGGTGACCATAATCACTTAGCCTCTTATAAGGTTTCATATTGAGACCTATATTGAAAGAAGCTCTAACTTGAATTGTGTGATCAATGAGAAAGAAGAATCTAATGTGGATGATGGTGCTTCTAAACTTGAGGGCATAGATAAATTGTTTCTATATTAATATGATGAGAATTCTTATTAGCATGATCCTTATTCATACTTTAAGAAAACTAACCTTGGCACATATATCATACATGAAGATCCATTTCAGGGAGCTGAGGTAAGTATCAAACATCCTTTCCCACAAGTTGTTGAGAGTAATTGCTTGATTCATGTATATGATGATGATGGATTGAAGAATATTATTTATAACCATAGTGGGAAGAATGATTTCATTCTTCATATTATTCATGAAACTACCCTTGATAATGACACTCATGAGGAAGGGGAGGATGATCTATGGCTAAAATTCAATGTCATATGTCAAGAATTTAATTAGTTAAGTAAGACTCCTTCCCCTTACAAGAAATGCATATCTGATAAGTTTGCTAATGATACTAACAAGCATGATGTTTATTGTTATATTGAGAAAGTAAAATAAAGGTTCATCAAAGCATGAATGTGAGGACCTTACTGTTATTTAAAAGCCTACAATCAAAGAAGAGTTTCATGAGTCCAAAGTAGGTTTTTTTGTGATTCAGGGATAATCAAGATTTCCATCTGATGTTGAGTCACATTCAAATGTATTGGAACATAAATAAAAAGATATTTTTTTCTCCATGTATCAAACACATCAAGTACAAGAAGATATAAAGATTGAGGCAGTTGTCATACATTCTAATGTGTAATTTGAGTAAAGTATATCAGATATGATAATGATCAAAAGGATTTTAGATCCAATCAAGGCTCTTAGAGGGGAATAAAGAGTATTCATGAAGGACCCAAATATTCCACTTACAAGACTAAGGATACATAGAGTTGGTAGGCTTCTTGATTATCTACATATGCAAGTGGTTGATGGTGAACATGATTCTCATACTAGATTGCCTTCATAGAGTGAAAAAGATGCAAGAGGAACCATATTTGTCCCTTGTTAAAATTGGTAATATCACATTCAACTCAAGAGTGAGGTTTTGTAAATAGTAGAGTAGGTGTGCATGTCTTTTTTCCAGTTATGTTGTGTTCCATAAGTGTTCTTTAGAAAAAAAGTGTTTCCCTTTAGTGTGTCTCATTTTTTGTGCCTTTCCTTTGTGTTTGGTGTGGTTTCAAAGAAAAATTATGTGTCAAATTGGTATATAGGTGACTTCATATCCCAATGGATAAGATTAGGCTATTGATCTTGGCATAACAAGCATACCACCCTTGAGAAATTACCAATAATATTGACCATTTTGACCACAAGTCAAAATCAATCAACCCCTTATATTACAAAACTTTTTATATAGGTCTATTATTATGTCATAGGGTGTGTCATGATTCATTTTATTTGATTTAATATGTTATTATTCTTAGTCAGAGTCTAATTTAGTTCTTGTGTCATTTTATGTCTCTTAGGGGTCATAAATGGGTCATTAATGAGGGTGGTATAGTTTTCATAGGTTTCAATGTGTTATAAAATTCCTTAAAATTTACCATATGTTATATTAATTTTCATTAATGTTATTACTAATTAAAACTTATAGGTTTTAACTAAAAATCAAGAAAACAAGTGAAAAAAAGGGAGTTTTGAAGGTTGCACAGCATATGGTAGAGACTGGAATGTGGGATAATATTATTTAATGACCTTTAAACTTCCTTGAATCCATTTCCATGCTTTATATGCTTTAGAAGAGACAAAATTGGACCAAAATTGTTCTATCTCTCCATTGTTCCACTAGGCAAGTAAAACTAGTTAATAGGTCTTTTGATGGTATAGCTGGTAGGAAGAATTACAGGTCAAATGATATTGATGGTGGATATTACACTTTGTATGATTAATTTTCATGTTTTGTGTTGGAATATTGGTTGCGTATAATTTATGAACCATTCTTAACAAGTTAACTATCCATTTTTTATTGTTGTTTCCCAAACCCTGTAGGTTTTCATCTTGTATGAATAGGTATGTACAATGTAATTGTTGAAATTGATTATAAAAGATTTTTAATAACTATTTTCATTTTATCCATATTTTTTTCATGTTTTAATTTGATTTCATGAGCTAAAAAGATCTAATTGCAAGATGAGACCACCATTGTCTAATTGCAAGCATGTTTCACCACTTGCATAAGGTTTCTTTCTCTAAAAATAGTTTTAAGTCAATGAGATTTTTTTTTTCATTCATATAATTTATTATTTAACCCCTCTCCTTCCAAGAACAATCTCATAAGCTAACATCATGAAGGTTGCAGCCAAGATGTGATATACAATCAGTTTCCTACATACAGTCAACTCTCTACTTAATTCCACTTGTATTCATGGTGCATGAAGAATTTATAATGTTAATGGAGTATAATGGCAGGTTTAAAGGTGGTGAAAACATTATTATATAATAACTTATCAAACCAAACCCTCTCAAGTGACATAAGAAGGACTGTGGTAGTCAATGTAAAATATATACACAGTCAGTCCATTGATATGCACCTACAAGTACCTATAGGAAACATATCATGTTAATATGGGAGCATGGAAACATGTTTCAAGACCTTAAACATGAAGATAATAAATTTTAGTTCTTTTGAGAATGTTTGAAACTAGTTGTAGGCCTATACACCATGCAAATTGATTATCTCAATCCCACTACCCTATACATTAAAATGTCTACCTACAAATGGTATTGACAGAGACTTGGGATTGTTTCATAGGTATCTTCTAACATGTTTTGAGGCCTTCATCTTGTTTTAATAAAAAAATTATACGTTGATAACTATGTATAATGTCATATAACATACACATTACTCAAGTCTTGCATTCACTACCTTGTCTATAACATCAAGGCACACCTATAGGTGCCTCACAAGTACTAATCACATTGAAATAGATTATTTGATTTCAATTATGTTCTCCATGGTGAAAAGATTCCATTTTAAGGTTGATATAGGGTCTAAAACTAATTTAATGCTAATATTCCATGTACACTACTCATATTCATAGTCGTTACCTGCATATTGAGATATACACCTATAGGTGGCCTTACATAAAAACTTGAGCATGGTCATGGAAGAGTTTGACATTCATTAAAACCCTCATGAAGTTTTAAAGTGTTGAATATGCCATTAAAATAATGTTTGAGGCCAAAAATTTTAGGCAAGATGGAAGAAGTTGTGTATATGAAGGAACTATGCTTAGGGACAAGTTCCCTAAAAAGCTTCAAAATAGATCTCTCGACACTTTTGATGATGCTATAAAATAAGGTAATTTGGGGTATATTTGAGTTTGAATATATTCATCATGTAACCCTCATATAGGTGTACTATCTTGACCAAATATAATGGGTGTTGATCCAAATAAGTGGTGTAATGGAGGCTTCAAATTTGTACATTTGTTCACTATACTTCTTTAGTGTTTTCCTATAGGATTTGAACTTCAAGTGACCTATACACCCAAATATAAGCTGAGAACATATCTTCATGGTGCATGGTTCTAAGCAAGTTATAAGGGCATTTGTGTTTCAAAAGTTATCAATAAGGGTTGAAATGTTGGGTATGAACCTCCATCAACACCTACAAGTGTGTCATTACTCATAAAAGTCACCTATAACTAACTGTAGGTGACTCACAAACTCATGAAGTGAACCTTGGTGACACTAAGCTTATAAACATAAAAATTTAACATTTGAGTTGGTTCTAAGACCTCATATTAATCCTATGGGTTAATCACAAAGTTTGAAGGTTGAAACACACATACAAGACCTCCATATTACTTCAAAATAGTCAATTGTAGCTAATTTTGTCATGACAATGAGCTAAAACAAGTGACTTGGAGTATATCCTAACATGAATATGATGATAACAAGTTTAGATGAATTTTCAAAGAGAATTCGAAGGATCTAAGTAATTTTTAGGCATTTTATATAAGTTCTATCATGTAGATACACCTAAAAGTAGGTTCCTTTTTTGAGGTAAAACATAGTCAATCTACCAATTAGGCCTAGTTGAGCAAAGAATGCGTTGAAGATGTAAGCATGGATGATAGGAAGTTTTTAAGCATTGTGAACACTTTAAATGTGATGATGACCATATCAAGAGATCCCTATGGCATGGAAATAGGGTAAGGAGAGATTCTAATAATGCAACCTATAGTCATATGTCTAAAGCCTGCATAAACAACTTTCTCACAGTTTACCTTGAGGGTTTTATGATGTTTAGAGGTGATAGAGACATAATTAAACCTTGGAAATTTACAGATAGAATCCTCACAACTTTTATAATACCTTCATATCACCCTTTGGTCTATGTAAATATGGTAATTTCCCTCTATTTTATCTTATATGGAGGGCATGCCCCAAGGGTGTAAACCTATAGGTTTTAAGGAAAGAAGATAATAATGTGGGATAGAGACTGTTAGCACCTTGTAAGAGGATTTTTAAATCTATGATGTAAATTGAATAACAAAAAAATAATGCATAGTGGTTATAAACCAAACAAGGAGGTCTAAACCTATAAGTATGCAGGCAGACCTAATAGGTCTAATTTAGGACTAAAGCCCAATTAGGGGCTCAGTATCATTTTTAACACTAGATAGAAATTATAATTCATCAGAACATGTTTATATGAATATATAAGGTGTTTTACAACTATTATAATGCAAATAAAACCATAGGGAAGCCACTTTTTAGCTTAAGACCATCACAGGGTATGCAAAATGGAGAACAAAGCTTGAGAGGCTAACTTGAGATGCTCACACATACATGGGCACTTTGCATGGAAGTTTGAGGACTTGGTGGATGGTGAATAAGGTTTTAAATAATTTTTTTTTGGAATTTATTTAGATTTCCAATGACAAACCTGTATGAATAAACCTTAGAGGTAAAAATGACTCTAAACCCTTTAAAACCCTTTCTAGTGACCCAATTGTGAAGATAAAGTAAGAGAAGAATATAGGAAGGATATAATGGCTTAGTAAATGATTAAATCTTGTATATGAATCTCCATATCTCCTTCCCATTAACTTGAGTTCTACCCTACTTATATGGACAGGGTGAAAATTAGATTTTCTTGACTATTTTTTGTGTTTTACAAGTTCAAAAGAGAGTCAAAGGATAAAAGTCACTTTGGGAGATAGGTTGGGACTTGATATAACCCCTCATGTCCATTTCATTCATAAAAAAATCTCACAAGTTCCTCTATAAGTTCCTTCATCTTAGCCAGCCCAAACTAGCATAGTGAACAACTTAGTGAGAAGGTGAAAACTTCAAGTGGGAGGCCTTTTAAGGTCTACCTAAGGAATAAAAGGAAATGAAGGGTCCTAAAAAGTGTCAGACACTCCTTTGTATGGATTGGTTTGTAAAATTTAATGCAAATTTTTTACCACATGTGCAAGGTGAGTGAAAGAGGAGTTATTTAGATTGCAAGATCTGATAACTCATGTTTAAAAGAATCCTGATGTTAGGAACACCTATAATGCACATTGGATCATGTATACAATCCATCCTTAGTGTAATCATCACATCTTTCCCTAGTCTATTGTGGATAATTCTAAAGAGGTCAAATGATGAAGGTAGTTTCTTGGCAAAAAAATGAGGAATCCTATGCCATATTTCAAGAGTTTCATGATTTGAGGGACATTTTTCCAATTAGACTTTACATGGTTTGTTCCAAATTCCTCTCTCCTACATGTGTAACTCCCTTTCTCATCTTGACACAGGGTCTAGTGACTCTTTGACTTCTTTCTTCTCACTTTTTTCTCAAATTCTATAAGTAGTAGCCATTTTGGCTCTTATAGACTAATACCACAACATGTATCAAGAAGCCCTTCTAGATTGACATTGTATTTGGTCACTGAAAAATAAATGCAATTTTGGTTTTGAGTTCATGAACATTTATCTATGTGTTCAAAGTAATGTATGGTGATGTTAAGTGATAATCTCCTATCCTTGTTTCTCCTTATCCTCTCATGTTTATACAATATTTCTTATTCTAATAGGTCATATAGAGTGTAGCTAATGTGTTAGGCTCCTTTCAAGTGTACAATTATTATTAAAGTGTGCAATATGCCCTCTATGTGGAAACACTTATATTAGAATCCCATATGACTTAGAAGGTGGATTGTAGGTCTTGTTTCATTATGATATAAGTATGATGGTCTTATGTAAATCCTTCTAGTGTATCACCCCCTTAGATTAGTTTCATTTCATGCAAACTTCTATCTCTTTTCCCATAAGCAACTAGTTAAGTAAATGATAAGCATTTCAAGGTATATTTAGGGAGCTAGCCCTTAAACTTAGATTCCACTTCTACTATAGGTAAACCCACATACCCAAAAGTATTCCCATGTTGTGTAAATATGGAGGAGGCTAGAACACCCTCCTCTAGGTGCAAGATTTGGTGACAACAACACCTATTATTAATAATGTGAACTCTAATATTCCACCATCTGATCATGAGATTTTTCACACAATTCACAAGGACATCATGGATCCTAAAAATATCCAAAAAATTGTACCCTAACTAAAACTTCTAAATTTTTAAAATAATAATACACCTTAAAGTGGAGAAAATTTAGTATCCTAAAATGGACCCAAGGCATTTATTTTATTTTAATTTATGTTATTTTGGCATGTTTGTTTATGTATAGATAATTTGGTCTAAATGAAGCAAATATTGATGACTTGGTCCACTTTCTAACCCTAAAACCCCTTTATGTATCCCATGATCACCCTCTATATACACATAATATTTTTAAACTTTATCAATTATTGATGCTTTTTTTTATTATAAGAACCTGTTGAATCTCAATTTCTCTGAGTACACGCCTTAAAGGGTGCATCACAAAATGGGTTGGCACACCTTTGGTGCTTCACAAGATTTATGTTCCCTCTAATTTTTATCTAATTACCTTATCCAAGATTTAATATTATTGAGTTAGATAAGTTATATAACTATTTATTTTCACTTCAATACATTATGGTGAACCCAACATGAATCTAACCCTTCTATATTTCTATTTTTTTCTACATATAATTGGATCAAACCTATAAGCCTAAATCAACACTTTATGCACATGTTTTTATACTCAGTAGACACCATCAAATTTGTTTGTATTTGTGTGTATTTTTGTATAGCTTCATCCACCTGATCAACCTAGTTAGGGAATATTTTTGTAGGTTTTTCAACTGAGGCAATCCTATTAATTATGTTTGGCTTTATATGCATAGAATTTCCAATATTGGGAAACTAGATCGATCCAATCAATATATTTTCATTTCTTTTTTTAACTTCTAATTGTATCAATTTTCTTGATTATTTTTATTTTCTACTTTTTCCTTTTAAATAGGTCAATCTAATCGACATAGTTTTATTTGTTATATCATTTACTAGTCTTATTTATACCTAGTTGACCATCTTGTCTCTATCTAAATATTCTAGATTTTCCTCTATAGGTTCAAAATTTTGAAATGCCCCTTTCAGGGCTGCCAATTGAAAATAAGGATTTCTCCCCAAACCTTAGCAATTATTTTATTTTCTAATTTCTATGAAAGCCCTAGTGGTTCTAATAAAATTAAGAATACTATAAAGAGGTAAAATCACCACAAAATATTATTATTTAATTCTAAAAATTATGGGAAAAGACATAATAATTCTATCCATAATAATAACCATACAACTAAAATTTCCAATGTAATATTACTAAAAAATAATTATAAAAATATCATAATATTGTGTGGTTGTTCCACACCCACCAAAATACGTCAAGAGGCTCTAAAATACTTATGCTCAATCCTAAGAAGTTTTTAATACTCCCAAGAATGAATCACTACCCTTTTTAGTAGTTTGTTACTCTAAAACTAGCTCCCAATCAACTCTTTTAACCCACCAACCTAATTGCCTGACCTCTAGATAGAGAAATGGTGTTGAAAACACCTTTTTCAGCCAATATTTCTCACTAAAACATCTTTGTGAAGTTTCCCTAAGTCTAAAATCAAGGGTTTTTATCCTTATTCCATAAAACATTAAAGGGATTCCTTCCTCAAGGCAAAGTCCATCTTTCCATGCTTAAGACTAATTATCAAAAATAACATGAACTTCTCCTTAAGATCCCCCTTTACCTTTATATCATTTCCCCAAAGGGATGAATCCAAAATAGAGGTAAAATAATTCAAATATTAAAAGGGCCTTTTTTATAAGCTTTCACTTAATCACTTGAGTATTCAATACTTAAGTGAAAATTAGAATAATAAAGTACTTTTATAATTTCTCTTAAGAAACCCCAAGTGTTTCCCTTCTTCCTTTTTCCCTTAGACCTTGGGAAATAAAACAAGGCTAAGGGTCTTCAATGGATCCATGATAAAAATGGGGACTTGATAATTCTCCCTTCCCAAAATTGTTTATCCTCAATAAATAGTAACATCCATGGAGCTATCCCAACAATTAACCCCATGAAAATCTCAACTCTCACTTATTCCCATAGAAGGGAGGCCTCTTGTTGAATCATTTTCATGTTGCACTTGAAGACTCTTGGTTGCCCACTCAAGCTAGAAATGATACAATAGCAACACATTATCCTCTTCATTCTCTCCCTTGAGGCTTTACATCCTTATATTCCCAACAACATGAAAAAGTAAGAGGAATTCATTGAATTTTTAGCAATGTAGGGTTGGAAATGTTTATTCTAGAAAGGTGATTGTTATAAATCTAGGTCTTTATTATCCACCTAGAAACACCTAAAAAAGCCACAAACATGTTAGTCAAAATGGAGTATCTTCTTTATTTATGCTCCATGTAGGGGTGGATCCACTCCCTTTCCATACTTGCATACTTGGCAATCTTCCCCAAGGTGTTTGGTATCCATTCATTGCCTCCAAACAACCAACAACCCTTCTAGATTTCAAAAGGTATGAGAAAGTCAACCATTTTTCCTATGATTGATTGGTTTTTTTTAACACAAATCAGATTTCTTATAACTCCAAAATAGGGACTTATCCAAACATAACTCATTATTTTGAAGTGTCATCCTACAATCAACCTTCCCCACACATTGGGAACCATAAAACTCACAAGTGAGCTAGAACTATCATGGGTATCATGGTGAAAGAGTATACCATGGTTGTACCTTCCATTCATAGGCATGGACCAACTATTATTACTCTCTAGAATAACCATCAATCTTAAACCTTTCTCAAATAAGTGGTTGACTCTGTTATATTTTTCATTATGAAACACATAAAATTTGTTACTCCCTTGAAAACCATCATTCAAGCACACAATTCCAAACACCCCAAGGGCTGGAAGCTTCATCATAATGGATATGATCCAATCTTCCACTCTTATACTCATATGCTCCCTTATCTATAATTTAAATATCCTTACGTTACTATTGTGTTTGGAGTTTATAGGGTTGTGATTGAAATTTATATCCTTGTTCTCACCAAAACATTTGAAGCTACTTGCTCTCCATATATCAATTGTAAGTATTCTTAAGATTATTACCTTTCTAGAACATGGTATGAGTCTAAAAAACACCTCAAATTTATTGTAACAATCATTAATAGTACTATGGAAAAATGTACCAAGGTTGCCCTTTATGACACTCTCTTATTGTGTGTGTAATTTGAAATAGTGGTTTCTTGGGCGGGCGGCTGGGAGGAGGGGGAGAGGTGGGGGGAGAGCCCAAAACCTCTCAAAATACCTCAATGCTTCCTTTCCCATCAGATGGTATGTCTTAATAATTGTCCTATAAAAATTAAATTTGAACTTTTTCAGAAGCATACCTTCATTGTTAACCTTTTAGTAAAGAGTGTGGCCTTGCCATGACACCAAATTAGATTTTTGTGGCTTGTCTTCTCACTATTCCATCACCAAATTCATATAATTTGGATGCTCATATTACCTAAAAAGGACCAAGGTTTCATTCCTTAGATGTTTATTTCCCTTTTTAAAAATTATAACCTTATGTTATGAGTAATGGACCACTTTTCCTCAATATTTTCAAAATGTACCAAGTGTTGTCTTATACCATCTTTACCATAATTTTAAATGCATGTAATAAGCTTATTTTGTACCTTTTTAAAAAAAAATCTTTCTCATTACTTTCAAATTTTTCTACCATGAAAAATTTAGAATTTTGAATGCAAGAAACAAACCCATTTGGTATGTACAACTTATAATTTTCTTAGTGTGTTAGGGGCCTCTTCCTTGTGAAAATTTTAGAGTTTCTCCTATCATCCATAATTTGACATTTTGCCAAATCCATGGCATGCCTTAATTCCTTAGTTTTGGAATTTTCCATCCTTCTTAAGCAAGGATATAGATGATTTTCAACATATCATAGTGTTTGTCCCTATTGGAAGTAAAATTATTGAGAGGGGGGGTGAATCAATCTTCAAAATATTTTCTTTAAGTTCACTTTAAGCAATCATGAATCATTAAAGCAAACATATATATCTAGCAAGCATAACCACTTATCCACAAAATCATGAAACATAATAACATATCATATATGTGGGAAACCCTAAAGGGGAATAAAGACCATAGATCTCTGCAAATGGACTATAGTTTTAAAAGATAAAAACCAAGTTTAGTGAAGCACCAACTTCAAACGGATCACCAAACCTAACTAGTTAAACACCTGCTTACAAGGAGGTACCAACCCCCTAGATGAATCAACACTAACTCATCCACCTAATTTCTTTGATAACCTTCAAAAACCATTGTTTCTCAACCAAATGATGATGACCACCTCTTCATCTCTTCACACTTTTATCCCTCTCAAATTGTCTTCTAGGCCTTTTCACTCAATTAGGTCTCTTTAAGATTGATTAGGTAATATGACCTTGATCTTCATATGCAAACACACTTTAATATCCTATACTCTCCTATAATGGTATACAATACCTCATTCTTCTCACAATGTTCTTTCTTCATTCGCATACTCTCATACACACATCAATAGGCCTAAAACTGCCTTGTATATACCATTCCTTATTCATATGCTACTTAGTCAAAAGAAAAAATTAAACTCTTAGTTATACCATAGAATAAGTATTAGGATATCTCATAAACATTATTAAAATTAATATTGAGTCCTTTTTGGTCTTTCATAACTCTATTAGACCTCATCTCACTTTTAGGTCACATGAAGGCCTAATTCCATTAGGTCTACTTTAGGACACATTACACTTTTCCTTCTTTGGAAAAAAATACATTCATATATTTATAATACCCTTTCATACATAGATTAAATATACTCGAATAAACATATTCTAAGGTCCATAACACTTTTTAGTACCAACCCCTTCATGAACACTCCTTGTAGCACTGTTCACTATTAGGCATGTGAACCTACAAAAAGTCTACCAAATAAAACTTAAGCATGTACACTATTTATTCACATAATAATGACAAAAAATCACATTAATATGAAATAAATAACCTTAAAAACATCACCATGTTCTCTATAATTCAAACTCAGGGCAAAAGGACTCAAACACTTCTTTGCAAATAGCTTACGCAAAACTGTCAAAACACTCCAAAACCCAATCATGAACAAACTGATATTCAACACCTAAAATAACACTTCTCATGACCAATTATATTTTTAAAAATATATTTTCACATATATATACCACTCTAAAATTTAAAAAAAAATCACAATTTCTAATGTCAATTATTGGTCTTGCAGACCAATCTTTTGATCTTAGTACACATAATCAAACTAGAACCAATCAAGCCATTTTGGCTTCAACAAATCAACCGCTTTCACTTACTTTCAAACCTTAAAATAATTTATAGGAAAATAAATCCAAAAAAACACACAATTTGAATTATATAATTCAAATTAGGTGATATAGCCTCAAACTCATCATTGAAACTTCTTACCTAGAACTGCTAGTTTATCGTAAAGCACATTCATGATGACATTGACCTTCAACACATGTATTACCACTTTAAAAAACTTATAATACATTAAAATTATCTTATAACATATCTATACCATATTAAAATATAAATAATATATGGTCTACTGTCAACTATTGGTCTTATAGATCGATTTATTGACCTCACTACACACAGTCCTCATTGAGTCAAACAAGCTATTTTGGCTTCAACATTTTCACCACTATACCTAACTTCCAAGATATATACCAAGCATTAATAGGACATACTACTCCAAAAAAACATATATATGTACTTGGTTTATATTTAAAGTACAACTAATGAGAGGGGGTTTGAATCAGTGTCCTTAAAATAATCATTCAATTTCACTTATCATTCATGAAGTATTCATTCAAACACATACAATAACCAATGTAGAAACAAGCATCCACATAAGTACATAATATATGAACATAATATATATGTGGTAAAACTTAAATGTGGATAAAAACCACTAAAACACATTGTGTACTATAGTACTATAAGTAATGAATCAATATTTAGTGAGGCACTAACCCTACAAGGAGCACCAACCCCTCACTAGTCAAGCACCAACTCAACTAATCCTTTAGAGAGCACTAACTTGAAAGGAGGCACCAACCCCATAGGTAAATAATAAAAAAATCATCCACTTGAAATTTATAATCACATTTGGACACCTATTTCTCACTCAACTGATTATGATCACCTCTTTTTGCTTTTCACACTCTTCTGTCTCTCTCAAATAGCCTATTAGGCCTCTTCAATCAACTAGCCATCTTATTGGTAGATTTAGGTCACATGAACTTGATCATCATATATGTATAATTTTTGTTATAAATTCATTACATATTAATCACACCTCTCTGATGGTCTTCAAATACCTAGTTTCCAAATTCCTATTTCATTCATGCATTTCCTTAATATTCTAACTAGTAAAATTAGGCCTATTAGACCTTCTTCTTATACATGACTCTTTCTCTCACATACCTTTTTTGGAAACAAACCTATAAAAACTCATATAAAAATTTTAATAGATAAAAAAACATGTTTCACAAGTGAAAAAACCACTAAATATGTCAGTCACCGCTCATAAGGACCAAAACCACCATTAGGCATAAAGGCGACCTAATACAATTAGGCCTTCTCAAAACACACGTTTCACCTTGACCACCTTGGAAAATTTTTAGCATCCATAAATATATTAAAAAATTAAAAAACACTTTAAATATACCCCATATAATCTCTCCTTATGTCCCCAACACCATTTAGCTTATTTCACTCCTTGAACCACACCATTAGGCCTACTCACAATTAGTCCTTCTCACTACCAGAAAGTCTGCTTTAAATATATAAAGTATGAACTCAAATTTGACACAAAAACATATAAAAAAATAATATTTATATAACCTCAATTACCTTAGGGTCATCACCATTTTCATTATATTTCACCATACTGGGCAAAAGATCTAAAACTGACCACTTCCATATGCTCACTTAGAATTGTAAACAGGCTTCAAAACCTAATCAAGAACCCTTGAATTTTCACACATTAATATGATTTTATCATGAATAAAAATACATTAAAATTAACCTATTAGACATATATAATAACTTAATTTGTATCTTATTCTTCAACTCTATGCATAATGACTCAGGAACATCAATCTTACTAACATATAGAAAATTGCCTAAATGTTCAAAAGCATAGTCATGGAAGAAATGGATTAGAAAACACATAGATTAAATTTAATGAAATTAAAATTGGTTTATATCATCCTAAAACATCCTAATATTAACTTAAACCAAATATATTATAGGCTCACATAGCAGTATTGGTCTTGTAAACCAATCTCATGTTTTCACCCTACACAGACATCACTGTGTTAGACATGTCACTTTGAGAGAAACTTTATACTTGTATATAATCATCTCAAAATATTATATTCAAATGGGATATATTTTAAATTTATTTAATAACAACACTATGCAATTGGATCCATCCCTAATCTCACTCTCACTTCTGCCTATTTTTTCAGTCTTCCTCACTAGGCCTTTTTAGCGATAGGCCAACTTCCATGAAAGATTTAGCATATTTGAAGTTTGTAACCTGATTATAAAATTACATAGACACAAAATAAAATTATCACACATAATTCTCCAATCATTTTCATGGTTTGACCTGGTCAACCCTATCTACTACATCAAAAAGCTAAGAAGTAATGGGTTTCTTATAGCTTCCACTCACTCTTCTAACAAAAAAATTAAACTTAAAGGTACCTAGGAGAGTCATATACATGTTCAAATCACCAAAATATGTCATATAAACCATTATAATACATTTACAATAATATAATCCATATCAGGTCATAGTTAGGATTTTAGAGAGGGTTAAGACCACCTTACAGTCTTAATGATCATTCATAAAGATTGGGCCCTTGGTCCAGAAAATAATGCTTGGAAATTTGAGTTAAGATCCTTACCAAAATTATATTAAATTATTAAGATCTCATGAAAAAAATTCATGTGACAACAAGCATAATAAAATCCTTTTCGAGTCTACAATACCTCATTCTATGCACACAGAAAACCTCAAAACCACAATTCAAGTTTTCTCCTTTAGAATTTGACCATAGACTTGGTAAATATAATTAAAAAAACCTCTCACACCTCTAAAAATTGTCTCATGATCTTTGACACCTTGGAAACTAAATTTGACCCCTCATTAGGCCATACTAGGTCTCTTTGCTTACTAGGCCTAAACCCGTAAGTTACACTTAGACATTGAACACACCTTGAAACCTCTTAAATTGCTCTCAAAACCTCATAATCATGTCATAAAACCTCATACCATGCTCATACACTACCAATATTCTCCTCACAAGCCTCAAACTACTTACCTCATCATGTTACCAAGCCTATGCCTTCTCGTTAGGTCTCTTCATACAAATGAATAAGCTATGAGCTGGCCTTGAATCCTCCTATGAAAGATTATATACCTTATGAAGATTTTTACATAGTGTAAAATATTTTATCACATTCTCTACCAATAATTTTCATCCTTCATATATTTTGATAACACCTCAAGACTCCTCATTAGGTCAAGTAGAGTCTAGTACTAGATTAGTTGCATGTTGAGGCTTAAGACCTTAACCCTAAAGGTTCACCTTGAAATTTTCCTAAGTGTTTAAAAAATTCATATGCATTCTTGTCATCATTAAACATCCACTTATACCTATGTGTATCCACCTTACCAAACCACCATCTTCATACACATGCTCATGATATGATAATGCTCCTTAAGACTAATGCATAAAAGTATGCCTACCTTATATCTTGATCTTGAACTTGAAATGTCATAAATATCAGAATAATTAAAAAAATTTATTAAAATTTTCTCTCAATAGAGAGACAATAGGTTGCCTTCAAATTCTCTCTTGTCATAAGACTTCTTTATCACAGACCACTTCACCATGCATGACATCAACTTTGACCTTGACATTAATAACATCTATCTTGACATTGAAATAAATGAAAACATAAATGCCAAAAAATTAACAATAGGAATATACCTCAATATCTTCACCACTCTATCATGATAACACATTCCTAATCATCTTCTCACTACTACTTGGGTTTTTCATTATTTCCACCATTAGGCCTGTTACTGACTAGCTAACTTTGATAACTAGTTTGGAACACTTGAGGGATTGATATTGTCCATAAACCTTCATTTACATGAAACATGAATATAAATATTCATCCTACATCCATTTTATTTTTTTAACCAATGCAAATTTTGATTGTTACAACAAATTCTTCATAAACAAGCTTGTACCTATGCATTTTCTCTCTCATCTAACTAACCACCACCACCAAGAGGTAATTGGGAATATATGTTACAATAGTTTTTATAGTAATTTGAGACTATTTTGGGCTGTTTTGAATAATATCTTTCACATTGGGTCCTTGTTAGGGTTTTAGAGAGGTTTAACACAGGTTTTGGTGTTAATGATTATTCATAAAGAGTTACCCTTTAAATCCAAAACCAATGAATATAGTTCTTATCTAGGACCCTTACCCATCTCTCCTTAATATATTAGGTTCCCATGCATAGGTTACACATGCCAATGAACATCTGAAAGTCCTTGAGTTTGCATGCCTTCATTTTGTGTACTCGAGAGACCTCAAAACCACTTTTCATGCCTTTTCTTCTAAACCATGACCTAAAACTACATTAACACACTTAAAAAAACATAACTCACATTTTAAATTTCTTACATAATCTCAAGTACTCTAAAATATGATCATGACCCCTCATTAGTCCACACTTTCTCTCTCTTTACTTGCTTAGACCTTGACCTGTAAACCATATTAGGCCTTAAAACTAACCTTCTTGCTTATTTCCATGCACTCTAAACCAATATAATAAACTCAAGAAACCTAATACATGCTTAAAAATTATCATACATTCTTCATATGTTTTAATAATAGATCATGATACCTCATTAGACTAGCTAGAGTCTAAAATTGATCTAGGTGCAGACAAGGTCTGAAAGTCCAACCCTTTTAGGATCACCCTCAGACTCTCATGAATGATCCAAAACCTAATTTCATGATCAAGAAACCTTATTAAACTATTTATGCCTTTATGCATCCATCTTACCAAGGCACCATACTCATACCTTCTCACAAGGACTTTACATGTTAAGACTAGTACCATGTTTAAGCTTCTTAAGCATTTGAAACATGAAAATTGACCTTAAAACACATCTAAAATTATCTACACTTTGATTACATGAATACACAATTATAAATAACCTCTCACAAGCTTGTGCTTACTTACTTTACCAAACTTCACTATGCATATCTTCTCCTAAGATCTAGACTAGGTTTCTCAAGACACCTTGTACTCAAGAACTAGTAATCAAACATGCTTCAATGCTTACTTAACCATCATACCTATTTGTGATAAAAATAAAAAATTCAATCTAACTTAAACCTTGACATTAGACAATAGAAGAGACATTAGGTTGCCTTCAAATTCTCTCTTGCCTTAAAATTCTATGTTGCCTTAAAATTCTCTCTTGCCTTCAAATTATCTCTTGTCACATGGCTTCTTTATCACATCAAGCACATAATATCATACCTAAAATACCAATAACCATTCATCTTCACCAAAAGAACCTTGACATCAATGACATCAATGACAACACTTATCAACAATCCCCTCTCAAAATTTATCATCTTCTTAACCCATTCAAGGAACAATAATTTTTAGAATTAAATTTACTTACCAAACATGAATTAGGGATAATCCCTCTTGGTGGTGGTGTCTACCCAAACTCATAAATTGTATGATTTTTCCATAGTCTGAAATTTTCACCTAGATTCCAAATAAAATCTACACTTTTATCCATGTCAACATCTATCTCAAAGAGTGGATTTTCAAAATATTAGAAGTTATTCCTATCTCTTTGCTCAAATTCTACATTTGCAACTTTTGAATTTTATTTAAAAATATAATAAATCAAGATCTTATTTGAGTCTAACAAGCTCATCAATTAATTGATTGATTTCCCTTTCCTTTGCTTCATTCTCTTGCTCGCAAAACTTCCTTGCAACATCAATCTGGTTTCCTACATCAAGAAGTGCCCTTTGACTATTTTTTAAGAAGTTTTTGGTTGATTCAAGCTCAAGGGTAAGCTTATCAACCATAATATTCATTGTCTTATGAGTATATAAGACCTCATTTTCACATTTTATGGCCACCTCATTATCTTTAACTATATGAAGATATTTTGATTTTATTATTTCCATTATATCCTTGATTGTATGTAAATCCATAATAGTGATAATTTCCTTCAAGTGTACCCTCTCCAAATTTTTCATTGATACTTCAAGTTACCCCTTTGTGTTATCCAACCATTTTATGGATTTCAATTCCATCTTAACTATTACCAATAATTTTTATTTTCAACCTCCCTCATGAAAACTAGTGTTATGCAATGAAAATGAACTATTATTAGAATCAATGCAAACATTAACCTTTTCTTCTACAACATATTGTTCCATAGATCTATTCTAAAATATTTATACCTTATAAGGCTTGTGTTATTCTTTCTCAACTCTAGTTTCTTCAACAAATTTAAAAATTTCTTCTTGAATATCACTTGTTCCCTTCATACTTTCCAAAGTATATTCCCTTGGTTCTTCCATTTCATTATCTATCATTTATAGATCATTTTGCTTCCCACAATATTTATGTAAATCCTCACCTTTTTGCCCAAAAATATCTTATTTTTGGTACTCATAAAAATATCACTTGGTTACCCAAAAAAATTTGGCTTTATCACATTGATGGCTTCCAATTGAGGCCCCCTTTGTTTCCCTAAAAATTATGATTTCTGATGTTTTGAAGTTTCAACCCTAGGCTACCCCAAAGTGTTATCTCTTTATTGTTCAAATGGATTCAAGGTACCAACTTTATACTAATCACTAACCCCTTTCAAAATGGTGCCTTCTTTCAATGATGGATCCTAAGGGTAATTTTTTAGAAGCTATTTCTTCTTTTTACTTATACTTTTATTCCTTATATACACTTTCACTAACCCAGAGTATTATAGGCTGACTTCATATCATCCATCCTCTCATATTCATCAAAGGCCATAAGTTTTTCCTCATCCTCTTTATTTTATTCCTCAAATCATGACATTTAAATAGGATCATTCATTCCTCTTTTATTGAATGATACTAGGGTTTCATCACTAATAATAAATTATTACACAAGATGATACTTAATGTCTTATCTCCTCATTCTATCCCTATCTCTTTTCTAAACATGCATCAATAACTCACAAATGGGATCCATTATATACAATTCCAAACCCTACAACTAGCCAAGATTTTGGCTCTGATACCATTGAAATGTCCCTTTCAGGGTTGCCAACTAAAAATAAGGATTTCTCCCCAAACACTAGTAATTATTTTATATTTTTATTTCTATGAAAACCATAGATACTATAAAAAAATCCAAATATTTTAAATAGGCCAAAATAACCACAAAATATTATTAGTTAACTCTAAAAATTATGGGAAAAATACAAAATAATGTTATCCATAATAAGATCCACAACTAAAATTGTTAATGTAGTGTTACTGAAAAATAATTAAAAATATATCATAATATTGTGTGGTTATTTCACACCCACCAAAAGACCTCAATATGCCCTTAAAGACCTATGATCAACCTTAAGAAGGGTTTGATTCTTCCAAGAGTGAATTGCTTCCCTTTTTATCAATTTTCTACCCTAAAACCAACTCCTAATCAACTCTTTCAGCCCACTAAATTGATCATCCCACCTAAAAATAGATAAATGGTGTTGGAAACGCCTTTTTGATACCAATATTGCTCCATGCAACCTCTTTTTGAAGTTATCGTAGGTCTGAAATCAAGGGGTTTTGTCTTTATTTCAAACAACCTTGAAGGAATTTGACTCTCAAGGCAAAGTCCAACTTTAAGTTCTTAAGACTTGAATAATTAAATTATAATAAATAACATTAACCTCTTTACAAGATCCCCATCTTCTTCAAAAATACAAATTTGGTTATATCTTGAAAATCCATCCACAATGGATAACAACTCATAACCTATTGTAATGTACACAATGATTTTGATGGAAGCTAGACTAAATAGCATTTATACCTAATTTATTGATATATTAGAACTCATTCATATCTTTGATGGACTAAATATATGTGATATCTTTATATCCTTTCCCCAAAGGGGTACATCCAAAAAGGAGGGAAAATAATTCAATTATTAAAAGGACCTTTTCTTAAAAGGTTTCACTTAATCACATGAGTGACCATCCCTCAAATTTTCCCTTCTTAAGTGAAAATTAGAATAATAAATAACTTTTATAATTAATCTTAATAAACTCCAAGTGTTTCCCTTCTTCTTCCTCTTTCCCTTAGCCCTTGGGAAACAAAACAAGTTTAAAGGTCTTCAACGGCTCTAGAATCAAAAAGGGGGACATGACAAATTCCATTTGGACAATATAATTCAAAATAAAACTTAACATCTTCAAGAAAACTACTACATCAACCTAGTTGGCTTTGTATAATTTTTTTGGTTCACTCTAATCAGATCAAAAAATTATTTTTATCCAATTTTAAATAATTTTTATTTTTCCATTATTTTTTAAAATTTAAATTTTAGTATTATTCTTACTACTTTTTTCATTTCTATAAAACTGTACGTTTATAATAAACTAAGTTGAACAACTTGACTTAGTTATGTATCTAATTTCCATATAGAAAACTCAATAGACTAACTCTATTATGTATATTTATACTATCTTTCAATAGATTAAGTTTATCAGATCGAATCTATTTTATTTTTATATATAACTAAGTCAACCGACTTGACTTTGTTCTATTTATTTTACTCCTAATTTAATAAAAGGGAATTAACCTACATTAATAGTAATTAAACTCACTTACTTTTATTTGGTTGCCTATTTATTTAATTTCCAAAAACTACAAATTAGATTTTGAAACTTTAACTTTCACTCTTATTTTTCACTTTATTTGGTTTTCCCTAGAAATTATGTACCAGTAGTCTTCAAACTACTTAGTTACTATCATGAAGGGATACTCGATACTCTGTTTATAGTCCTTATCTATGATTTATAGATATCATGGTATGAAGGGCTTTCCCAAATACTCATAACCATGATATAAATATAAACATGGGCTTACATTTTTTCCTACCTCATAGTATTTTGGAAACACCTAAGATTTCCATCTTTATTTAACCTTAGGAATCTAGGTATCCATTTTTTTTTTGTGTTGGTAGTACAATCATTAAGAGGGGGGTAAATTAGTGATTCAAGATATTTCAAACTTTAATTTCAATCCTTTCAAATTCTTATTCAATGACCATAAGCATTCACAAAGCATACAAGATGTTAATAACAATGAAAAATCAAGATCACACACATAACACAAGATCTACGTGGGAAACCCTCTTGGAGAATAAAACCCACTCTCAAGCCTACAATAAACATGGACTATTTGTTTTATAATATGATCACAAACATAAAACCCTTTTATTGAAGCACCCACTTCAAAAGGAGCATCCACCCCACTCAACACCTTGTTCAATCAATAACTCTAGAATTTTGATTACAGACCAATCTAATTAGAGATATAATGTATATCACTTTCTTTCAACTCATCACACACTCACAAACTTAATCATACAAGTAATGCATCCAAAATACTCTTTTGGATCTCTCTAGTCTTCTTCATCTCATCCTCAATCTATTTTATACTTTATTCCATCCACTAAGCACACTCTAACTGATCTCTATCCTTCACCTCTATCTTTTGCTTTCTCAACACACGCATATACAAGTCTATAAACCATTACCTTAATCTCCAATATTTATAGGGTAATCATGAATATCACCATCTAGATTGGCCATAATACTAGTCTTAGCCCTTAAGATATCTAACATAACTTAATACCATCCACACAAATTGGCCATAGCATTCATGAGTCACACTTAAGAAACTACACCTTTCAATTAGGCCTTAGTATCCCTTATAGGTCTCATAGAGACCTATTCACTCATTTATCACTCCATTGAGTAAAAAAGAACATAATATCACTTGTAAATACATATGTCCACTCTACATGACCTCTTAGACATCCTCAAATGATTTTAGTCATCATTACACACCTTTGTGTATGCTCAATCTACTCAAACATTAGCCTTGTACACAAGAACACCATGAATGATCAAACAATCAACTTATAAACATTTATTTATACTAAATATGGATTGATCAAACCTATAAAATCCATATAGATGATTCTCATAGAGTCTAAAACACTCTCCAATATCTCATTCCCCTTGAAACATCCAAGTGTCATTAGAATAGCTCAAATATCTTTCTCGGGTCACTTATAGAACATGATCAAACACATAGTCAAATTTGGAGCTTAATAACCTTAACTCTACAAACATTCAAACCTTCTAACTAGGTTTTATGGATGTGCCTTGAATTCCACTACAAATTTTCATTTTACACCATGATCAAATTTTGTATATATCAAAATTTATAGCCCAAAAACTATAGACTGATTCTCCCTCATAAATTCAAGTATTCAAATTCCAATAGTAATTAAGCAGCTATTAAACATAAAACATTTTGTCAACATCTCATGCCCTCTCATAACTTGAATGAATATGCATCATTGATCTCCCTCAAAATTAGCTTAGTCTTTACCTTTTCTTACTATTAAACAATGATCACTTGTCATCATCTCATTACTTCCTAACAATTTGGAACAAATGCATAACATTGATCTTTGTGGATTAACTAGGTCTTTATCTTATAGTGCTCACCATTGATTTAAGATCTAAGAACCCATGATTATGACACTTTATACCCTTTTATGCCTTTTGAACACTTTGTTATCAGTCCATGTGCTTATGCCAATGGGCAGTCCCACATGCTTTGTTAACTCTTTGACTTGTCCCACACCATTGATTTTCATAAGTACGAACCACCTCTCACCATTGATCTTTTGTCAGATTAGTGAGCTTGTGACACTTATCACCAGTACATACAACATTTGAAATGTTGAATTTATACGCACCATTTATCTCAATATTTATGATTAAGTTTTCACTATTGGATCTTTTAGACCAATGACCTCAGACTTTAATGTGATTAAACTTGACGGTCTCTAACCCATCACAATCTATTAGAGCAAATTTGAATATTTATAACTTGAGATAGAAATCACTTCAAGACTCCAAATTTTTAGGGTAGATTTTTGGCACTATAGACAACATCTCCATGTAAACCTTTGACCATTATTACCCTTAGTTGTACCTAAATTAAATACACAAACTTACTAGTTCATACATATATGTATGACATGTAGTGACAATATAGCTTCTCTTAAGTGAGAATATGCATTTTGCTCATTCCAAATGCTCACAAAACAAACCAAAGCTTTTTTAAGGCATCTATGGATGCCTCACAACCTCTTCTTTGTCCTTATAGACTTGCACAAGTGCCATATCTCTCTAAGCTATCAATCTGATCACTTTATAATTAATGTATTAGTACAACATGCTTTATTTAACATTAGTGACAACCAAACATCAATGACCATGATAAAAAATATCCCCCTTTGTTATTGATGGAAAAACACCCTCATAATGACTTCATTTGAATAATGATTTCATTTAAACTCCTTCATTCTGATCTTTCTCCCCCTTTTACATTAATGACAAAGGGTCTCTTCATCAACATGCCAACAAATATTCCTCAACATTATGTATGCATTCAAATATTATTAAGATACTCAGGATACTTAAAACCTTTCAATCATATGAATCAATTTCTCTCCCTTTGAAATGCACCAATCTAAATTTAGACTTCTCTGATCTTTGGTCTTGATAAACTGCTTATAGAGCTTTGAAATCTCCCCTTAACATAAAGCTCTATATTATGTCATCTATTCTTTGATATACATCAATATGAACTTAGAATTTTCTAATCCTTGGACCTGTCTACCTATAGAACTCATAATCTCTCTTTTTCTCATGCATGAATATTTAATACCTTTTCAAAATATATGACCTGGTTTGAGCAAGTCATCATGTCAATCTTTTTGAATTTAAAAATTGTAGCAGACATCTTCATACTTCTATCATGACTAAAAAATATTCACTTATGCTCCCCCTCACATCATGCACATCTTCTTCAAGCACTCAAACTAATTGAGTTATATCCCCCTTATTCAAACACTTCTTGCATAATATCAAATTGAAAGGAACATACCTTTGCACTGATTTGCATTTTGATCATTACCTAGAGCATACACACTTGTTTCCACACATGACGGATTTCTCCTAAGAAGCATAGGTAGAGACACCCACTTTTCATATAAGGACTAAAGATCCCAAAACTTAGGAGACTCCCATATCTCCATGATCTTACTTGACTTGTAGTCCTTCCTCATATTCATATTGTCTTTGAATGAGTTCTTAACCTTATTCTTTTCTTTTATCTCAGTATCCTGATTGATTTCCTTGTCCATTTGGGTAGATAAGGATTTTTATTTATTCCTTGAATTTGTTCCCTATTATAACATGGAAAATAATCCATTTTGATCCTATTTTTCATTTACCTACTTAGGCCTCCATTCATTATGGCTCCTTCTCTTTATGATAGGATTGACAATCTTTGAAGTAGAATATTGATCATTCTTGCAGAACCTTGCTATGTGACCTTTCTCATGAAAATTGAAACAAATGATGTTTCTTAGATTATACATTCCTTATGATTAAGATATATGATGATTCCTTGAAGTTTCATGAAATTCTTCATGTACCTAATCACTTAGTATCTTGATGAATATATTACAAAAATTTGAAATATGACCAAGTCTTTGACACTTGTATCAAAACATATCATTCTTTTCTTGTGAACCTGTTGACCATCTTGAGTGATGATGTTCTTCATGTTTTCCATTTTTTTACTCATAATTTCATGCAAATTCATTCCTTGAGGATATTTTAAAATCTTTTGACCTATGACCAAATTGATTGTAAGAGTAACAATGACCATTGAAATTTGCATACCTTATTATATTTGGTTATCTAATCTATTTTGTCTTCATCATACCAATACCTTCATTTCTTGACTAATGATTGATCTTCAAAGTCTAATTTTCCTCATTCACATCATATTTTATCTTGTCTTGAGTTACTTGCTCTTGTTCTTCTTTGTATCCAAGACCAGTTTTATCACTTGCATGTTTTTAACTACTCAAGATATTGTCAAGATCATTTGAGCTCTTTTTAAAATTCAAAAATGACTTTAGCTTACAAGATGTCTTGTCTAAATTATATTTTAATGATTCAAATTTAGTTACATACCTTAAGTACTCATCTTCTTTGGATTTTAGGCTTATAGACATACTTTTCAATTGACCATTAAGATTTTTTGCAATATCCTCATGTTCCCTAGTGTCATCATTCAATCTTGATTCAAATACACTGAATTTATCTTCATATTCCTTGATCTATGACTTCATCTCTTTGTTATTTTTATTCTCAATCTTATAATTTTCAAGATAATTCATCAAATCATCCTTACTATCTAAATCATTAGTTGTATCTTTGCTCATAGCTTGATTCATTTTCATCTACAAAGACTCTATCTCTAATTGATACATGATACACTCTTCATCTTTATTCTTTACTTATTCATTAAGAGTACACACCTAATTTTCAAGTTGTTTGATCTCATCATTATCCTTAACTTCATTATTCAGCCTTCCTTCAAAGAGTCTAATTTGATCCTCATAGGATTTGATTAATGAATCTTGTTTTCTATTCTTTCTTGTCACATCTTCATTTCTTCCATAGTGTCTAGATATTTATCTTCAGGAATAACTTTTTCATCTTCTTCCTCTAAGATATATTCACCAAATAAATCTCTTATTAAAGAACATTCAGCTTCATAATCACTAAGATCCATGAATAATGTCTCCATATCCTTATTATAAAAATAATCATCACTGCCAGATGTGTTTACTTCTTCTGCAGATGAGTTACTATCTTCTTTATGGTAAAGGCTCTTACTACCTTTGTATGATTATTTCATTCCATTTTTATTATTGAAGAAATTTTTGTACTTGCTAAGACCCTTAGATTTTTTGTGTTCATCATCATGAGATTCCTTATCATTTTCTTTATGTTTAGACTTGTCTCTACCTAGACATCTAGCTAAAAAATGACCAACTTTACCACATGAAAAATATTTGAAAGGAAGTTTTCCTTCATACTTACCTGATGTTACATTTAATTTTCTTAAAATCATGGCTTCAAGTTGATCTTCATTGAGATCAAAGTCTTCAAGACTTAACTTTTTTTTCTTATCTTTTATCTCCTTGATCACCTAGAAAGATGCTTCCTTCTTAGGAGATCTATCCTCATCAACTCTCATCTCATAGGTAGTAAGGATTCCATGTAGTTCATACATATTCAATTTAGTGATATCATGACTTTCTTTTATAATTGAAAACTTTGGATCAAACTTGAGATTAAGAGTCCTCAATACCTTCTGTACTATAATAGCTTCATCAATCACCTTTCCAAGACCTTTGATCATGTTTACTATCTCATAAACACTTAGAATATAATATACCATAGTGTCTTCTTCCTTCATTTTGAGACCTTAAAATTGTCTTTGGTAGGTCTGAAACTTAGCCAATTTTACCTTTGAGTCTCCTTCATAGATAGTTTTTAGTCTGACCCAAATTTCCTTGGAAGACTTGTAATGAATCACTTTGGTTAAATTAGCCTCGAATAGAACACAAATGATAGCATTCATAGCTTTATAATTTTCTTCACTCAAGTTATTGTCCAAAACACTAATTGGATGAGTAGTTGGTGTAATGAAACCATCCATGATAGATTGCCAAATATTAAACCCTAGAAACATAATGTATATCCTCATCCTTGTACTCTAGAAATCATAATTTTACCCATTGAATAATGATGCTTGCTTTATAGATAAACCCTACATCTATTTACTTGTAATTTTGTACCTTAGATCACCTTTAAGTGGATAAACTTGTAATGAAGTTCCTACTTTGATACCAATTTTTAGAGGTACAATCACTGAGAGGGGGGTGAATTAGTGATTCAAGATATTTCAAAATTTAATTGAAATCCTTTCAAGTACTTATTTAATGACCATAAGCATTCATAAAGTATACAAGATGTTCATAAAGATGAATAAGTAAGATCACACACATAACATAAGATCTATGTGGGAAACCCTCTTGGTGAATAAAACCCACTCTCAAGCCTGCAAACACATGGACTACTTGTTCTATAAGATGATCACAAACGTGAGACCCTTTTAGTGAAGCACCCACTTCACAAGGAGCACCCACCCCTAAATATGAATAAGCACCCACTTGTTTTAAATATTGAGCACCCACTCAACACCTTATTTAATCAACAACTCTAGATTCTGATTATAGACCAATCTAATTGGAGATATAATGTATATCACATTTCTTTCAACTCATCACACACTCATAAACTTGATCATATGAGCAATGCATCCAAAAAACTCTTTTGGATCTCTCTAGTCTTCTTCATCTCATCCTTAATATAATTTATAATTTATTCCATCCATTAATCACACTCTAACTGATTTCTATCCTTTGCCTCTATCTTCTGATTTCTCAACACACACATATACAAGTCTAGAAACCATTGCCTTGGTCTCCACTATTTATAGAATCATCATGAATATAACCATCTAGGCTGGTCATAATACTTGTATTAACCCTTAATACATCTAACATAGCTTAATACCATCACTCAAGTTGGCCATAGAATTCATGGGTCACCCTTAAGCAGCTACACCTTTCAATTAGGCCTTAGTAGCCCTTATAGGTCTCATAGAGATCTATTCACCCATTTAGCACTCCATTGAGTAAACAAAGAACACAAGATCACTTCCAAATGCATAGGTCCACTTCTCATGACCTCTTATACATCCTCAAATTATTATAGTCATCATTACACACCTCCTTATATGCTCAATCTACTCAAACATTAGCCTTGTACATAAGAACACCATGAATGAACAAATAGTCAACTTCTAAGCATTTATTCAAATGAAATATGTATTGGTAAAACATACCAAATCTATATATATGATCCTCATGGAGTCTGAAACACTATCCAATATCTCATTCCCCTTGAAACATCCAAATACCATCAAAATACCTCAAATATCTTTTTTGGGTCACTTACAGAACATGGTCAAACACATAGTTAACTTTAGAGATTAATAACTTTGACTAAAAAAACATTAAAAGCTTATAGATAGGTTCTATTTACTCACCTTAAAGTCCTATATAACTTTTAATTTTACACCATGATGAAATTTTATGTATATCAAAAGTTATAGCCCAAAACTTGAGATTGGTTCTCCCTCACAAATTTGAATATTCAAATTCCAACGGTCACTAAGTAATTGTTAAACATCAAACATTTTGTCAACATCTCATTCCCTCTCATAGATTAAAAAAATACACATCATTTATATCCCTCAAAATTAGCTTAGTCTTTACCTTTTCTTACTATTAAACATTGATACCTTGTCATCATCTCATTACTTCTTGACAATTTAGAACAAATGCACTCTGTTAATATCTGTAGATTAACTAGGTCTTTATCTTGCAGTACTCACCATTGATTTAAGATCTAAGCACCCATGATTATGACACTTGGAACCCTTTAATAACTTATAAAAAATTTGATATCAGTCCATATGCTTGTGCCACTTAATAATCCTTAGTGTTTTGTTAACTCTTTGACTTATCCCGCACCTTTGATCTTCATACGTACAAACCATTACTCACTGTTGATCTTATATCAAATTAGTGAGCTTGTGACACTTATCACCAACACATGAAACCTTTGACATGTTGACTTAATATGCACCATTGATCTCAATATGTATGATTAAGTGCTCATTGTTGGATCTTCTAGACCAATGACCTCAGACTTGAACATGATTAAACTTGACGGTCTCTTGCCCATCATAGTCTACTATAGCAAATTTGAAGCTTTATAGATTGAGATATAAATCACTTCAAGACTCTAAATTTTTAGGATGGCTTCTTGTAACTATTTACAACATCTCCATGTAAAACTTTGACCATTATTGACTTTTCTCATACCTAAATTAAATGCACAAACTTACTAGTTCATACATATCTATATGATATGTAGTGACATTTTGGCTTCTCTTAATCTAGAATATGTATTTTTATCATTATAAATTATCATAAAAAAAACCAAATATTTTTCAAGACATATATTGATGCCTCACAACCTCTTCTTTATCCTTACAGACCTTCACAAGTGCCATATCTCTCCAAGCTATCAATCTGATCACTTTGTCATTAATGCAGTAGTAAAACATGCTCTCTTTGACATCAATGCCCATTCTCAATAGTGTGGTGAATTGATTATAAATTAACACTAATAAGTTACTTCTAGATTACCCTTGAAACTAGGTTTATTGGGATATGGGAATGGTACTTATTCTATAGTCAATGATATAAAATATTGGGGCAAAACACTATCCAACAAACAAGAAAGTATATTTGGGATCCTACTCTTTCAATAAAAACCATTATTATAACTTCTTAATATTATTTTGAGTAATTATTTATCTTCTAAATTTCACTATTATTGTTTGATATTTTATGTTCTATGTTGTATTGCAAATTTATATTAGCCAATGTTGATACAAGGTTTATGATGTGTGTTACAACTAAATAGACCAACTCGACCTAATTGCCTATGTATTAGTTCTCTTATATATAACTAAAACTAATTCATCTAGACTCAAACATTTTTAAAGTTTTCCTTCCTATATAAATAAGTCAACCTACTCAACTAAGTCTTCTACAGGTTGTTAGTTTTTCCTTCCTATAGAACTAAGTCAACCTGCTCGACCCAGTCTTTTATAGACTATTCTATTTTCTTTCATACATAACTAAGTCAACCTGCTCAACCCAATATTTTACAAATTGTTGTATTTTTCTCCTATATAACTAAGTCGACCTACTCAAACCAGTACTTTATAAACTATTATTCTTCCCTTCCTATAGAACTAAATTGACTAGCTTAACTTAATATACTATAAATTGTCTTGTTTTTTAATAAGTGTCTAACTTAATATTTTCATCATAAAACATTTGTTTGATGATGTTATAAATCAAAATCAAACTAACATGATGAGTTTCACTAATCCTAATAAATTTACCATAACATATTTTGTGGTGACTAACTCAGATCAAAGCAATATCCATGTTACCATTAGAATTACCAACTATGGGACTCATCCCTATTCCATGACTCTTAACCCTTTATTCATATAAATGGTAAAATATGGAAGTGACCTTGAATACATGGATGAAATTAACATCTTCATTAATGAAATTCCTCAACATAGAGGTAAAGATCTTAAAATCATTTATAACTTCATGATGGGGCCTTATATTGGATAACCCCATTCACTTTCACCTAAACTCTCCATAGGATTTGGTTCAAGTCACTACATGACTTATACCACTCCTTTACCCTCTATTATGTCTCCTTATAATACTATGACACCATCCTCCATGTCTTCATTTACCTTCATGCCAAGTATTTCTACAAACGTGACAAGTGTGACTCTTAGTAGATCTAGTCAAAACACCTACACTAATACCCAATTCTATAAAACTCATAATACATCTACTAGTAGTAGTTATTCTCATGTCACAATGTATCTCATGCTACTAGTGCTTCTCAAACTCTTAATGAATCAAATGTTACTTCTACTAGCCAAAATACCATTCAATTAATTAATTATTATTATAAACTCTTAATCAAATGGCTACTTTCCAAACTAATAATGATAACCAAATAATGCAAATGTAAAACCAGTTATTACATATTCAAAATCAACCTCAACCTACTCAATGGGGAATGAAAAATTCTAATACACCCTCACATCCCCTTAGAGATAACCTTAATATTACAACCCCCACTTATTAATAAAACTATTAAACACTTACAAAATTAACCTCTTGTTCCTCAAATTGTAAACATTGACATAGTTTGTATAGTTCCTACTATCACTTATAATAGATCCATGGATCCAGTTTTGCATTTGATAACATTTGGCAATCTATATAAAGATTGGGTTAAACTTAATTTTTTTTTTCCACCAAAATATTACCTAAAACCCTTTTAGGTGATGATTTAAATTGGTATAACCAACTTAAAAATCATTCCATCACTAGCTTAGATGACTTATTGCTTTGGTCCAAGAATTCCAAACTAGTGATCTTCTAGAAAATAACTTAGCCCACTTTATCAATTGTAAACAATTAGAATCTAAAATGGCACAAGTATTCATTAAACTATGGAAATACTTGTATAATAAAGTTGAGAATAATATGTCTGATGAGAACCTCTTCCACTTATTCAATAATGTTCTTCATCCTAAATTATAATATAGTGTTAGGACCTTTTCTCCAAAATCCTTGGAAGATTCTCTCAACCAAGCTAAATGCCAATATTTCCTTGTATGTCAATTTGAGCCTTCACATCCTTCCAAGAGAACTCAAATGTTTATGAAAACTAAGAATTTACATGCAATTAATGATGGTGTTGTAGATATTTATGACCCCATACACACTATCCTAGTCATTACTCCAAACAACACCATGTAACATAGTCCTCAAATTCTAAATAATAATAATTTTCATCCTAATTCCACATTTCTTCTAGGACATAATATGGGTTTACACAAACCTCTTTATTTAGTATAAATTCAAAAGCATATTCCATGACTTTCCCCATGAGATCTTGATCCCACGTGCCCTATCAAATACTAGTATGATCCCTAAAAAAATTTGTTGGTTTCATGCAAGTTGCGGCCATTCTCATGAAACTTGTCACCAATTACAAAAAATTTCTATGGATTATCTCTTTGGACCCAACCTTGATCATGAATCACTTATACTTAAACATCAATAAGCCTATGAAATAAAAACAAAGGCTCATGAAACTAAAACCAAAAATGAATCTTTGAATCAAGCCAATGCTTACTTAGTCATTTACAAGGATCCTATTTATAATCATCAAGATAATACTAATCAACTTCCTACTACCAACATTGTTGAAAGTAACATAGATACTAATATCAATGATAAGAATGTTTTCAACATGAATAACATGAGGAGAGTTGTTTCTTCTATTGATCAATATCCATCCTCCAACCATAATAATTTTCAAAAATTATACATTGATCAAGGCTCTTACCCATCCCATCTGATGGAATTGGGGCATGAGGAACCAACAAATAGGAAAGTAACAACTCCAAAAAATTAAATTGACAATACATCTCATACCATTGACATAAGCTCTACTCCCCCTACAACTAAGATACCTCAATTGGATACCTCACAAACTTAAATTAGTATTTATTCCTCTCAAACACAAGAAAGTACCAAAGATATAACCACATCACCTAAGATAGCACAAGTATCTATAAATATTCAACCCATCTTAACCAAACCTAAAATAAGCATACCTTATCAACATATATTTCAATTTAATTCAAACTTACCTTCAAAGGATTATTACAGCATTATGCACATTTATTCATTAATACTCTAATTGGTTATGTTGAATGGGATCCCATAGTGTAACTTTCACATTGACCATCTCAAATTCCCTTCTTAGAACTTATGAGAACTTATGCTCATCATCATAATTGACTAATGCAATTACTATTTGAAATGAACATTTCTCATCTTCCACTCATGGGGAATTTAGCTACCTTATTAAGATCTGAATATAACATCCTTCAATAGTGTGAATAAATGTCTATACATGTTGATGAAATAGTGTAAACTTCTTTCACTCAAATTTCCTATCTCTTCCATTATTCTCGATGAGATATTGATTCATGAAAATGACCCACCATTATTAATTATTGTAAAAATAAGAGATATCCATGTTAAATGTGTTTTAATAATGAAGGATCATGCATTTATGTTACTTTCCTTAATTTTATTAAAACACTTAGATATTCTAAATATAATCTTAAATCCATGCAAAGGACATGTTAAGAATATGACTAAAGACAAATGCCTTGGTTAGGTTGTGTTTGGATTCCTATCATGGTCCCCCATTCATGGTACATATGAAAGTCATGATATTTAACTTTACACTCTCTTATAATATCTTACTCGATTGACCTTGGACACACCACATAAGAGAAGTTGCCTTGTCAACATGCTACTATGTTAAATTTCCCTATAATGGTGCTCTATACAAGATTCAAGGAGACATTAATCCTTATAATTTGTAACAATTCCAATAAAGAGGTGTTTTTAAAATACAAACACTTGAACCCTTATCTAGCATCCCATTTCATGAATCGCAATATTTTAATTATCATGTCAACTCTACTAGAGGTTATAATGGTCATCCTAAATTAATAAGAAAAATACCACCTAACCTTTTAAATTTAAATGATGATAAACCAAATGAGATAAGTTTAAAAATGAAAACTTCCAATCTCTCTCCTAACATAATTTCTCAATTACCTCCTTCTTTACAAATTCAATCTCATCAAAAACCATATGATGAAATTTTTAATTACCTTGGCAAAAACTAAGAATTCACCATGCCTCTTTGATTAATTAAATAATTGATGCATGTACCCATTATACTCCTAATTATAATGATGGATATTATTTAGATCATCTCTTTTTAGTTGTTTTTGCTCAAGCTAAAAATGTAGAGATACTGCGATATCATTCTCTTTAAAACATTCTCTTAGTTTGATTCTTATAGTTTCTTCTCTTAATATAGTACCTGATATTATTTATTCATGTGATGTTCACATGTCAAAGATGGAGCACGTACACACTACTCCTCTAGTCAATGTTTAGCCTCTTTGGATCATGCTTATGGATTATGCCATGATAGGACCTAACTAAATTGCTAGATTGCATAATCCTTCCAACTTAATTCCTCTAGAGATGTCAAATACACTACTTCAACCCATTTTTATTTCATCCCTTCATACAATTCAACCTAATGTTGATCCTTTATTCATGTTATCTTATTGGTGATGGCATACTACCTTTGCCTAAGCTTGATCCTCTACCATCATGATGGGTAGATAAGCCTTATTGTGAGATCCATAGAGTTGTTTGTCATTAGCCCAAGGATTTTAGTGAACACCAGAAACAAAAAGCCTCTTCTTCTACTACCATAGATAGTTGACCTCTACCATATTATATTAGACGTACATGTTTCTATCATGGTACATGTAAACATTCTTCTAATTATTGACAACAACTCAAGAAATTCATTGATATACTTCACCCAGTTATATCAAAGCCAAAATACAAGATTCTACCACCTCCTAAGGTACTTCCAGAGTATATTCCTCAATATGATGAGGTTTATTATCTTTGTCATTAGTGCACTACACACCATATTTATATATATTGAGTGCTTTAGCAACATTTTCAATATTTTCCATGGCCTATGCATTCACTAGCTCAGCCTCATGATCTAGGTAATTCATGAACAAAGGCTCCTTCTTCTCTAAAACCTACACCTTTACATATATATATAGATACCACTCACATTTTCACACATTTCCCTTGTGAGTATCCCACATAGGAGGTGCCTCATTATGATTCTAGCATACCTACCTTCTCTATAGAGATGATATGATAGGAAATATTTTAACAACTTAATGTGAAGATTGATGACGCTCTAATTAAAGTCAAAATTTAGTTACACATGTGTCAGATGTTATGGATGATATTTATGCTGAGATTTATTAGTATATGTGAATACATCATGGTGTTATATCACATTATTTATCACACTATTATATGATTTGGATTTGATTTATGAGTATCTATAGACATTAAGTTTTACTTATTTATTATGTTTCATGCATTAATTTATTTTCTCTTTCACATATTTTGATTTAAAATGAATATCCCATGCATTAATATTATGGTTTAAATTATTTTTCATGGTTTAATTTTTCTTAAAATTCTGTCTCACGCTTTTTTTGTCATTTAACAAGAAAGATAATTATTATTGTGACATGGTTCTTAAACCCACATCCCTTGATTATCTTATCATTACCATATGATTAGTTAACAAGCATACTTCTCATTGTATCATTACCTACATAGATGTTTTTTGATCTTCATCTTTTCCCCTTTATTCCCTTTTTCATACTAAGCACATATAAGGTTAAGAATTGAGATTACATGTTATTTTTAAGGCAAGCCTAATTGTTTCGTAATACATGTCAATATCTCTAGGTATTTTGTCTCCTATAACCAAAGTCTACAGTGTATTTGTGTTTTTTAGTTTTATCACTCATGATTGGTTATTTCAAATCCTTATGGAAGAGGAATTGAAAAATCCATAAAAATTTAAAATCCAAATCATTTAAATATAAGGAAATGATCAAAAAGGAAAAATAAACATTCAAAAATCAAAATCACACTAAAATATGTGACTCATATCTAAGCACATATCCTATTTCTAATCAAATATCAAACTCCATGGTTGGCCTTAAAATAGAGGCAAGGTTCATTAGGGAGTGATAGGCCAATAGATTGGGATAGGAGATTTCAAAATTATATATAGTGCTACCTACTTTCTCATGCAAGTACCCAATCTTCACAGTAGACTGATGACTCTTTAAGGGATCAGAAGGAATGAGGAACATGATGTGTGAAGGTATGTCCATTTTAATTTTCTTGTATAATTAACCTTGATCCTAGTACTACACTTATCTATCCATAATTTTTGTGTTTATTATGAATAAATACTTTTTTTTATTTGGCATCCATTAGACTCTTAGTGTGTCCCTATTTACCTAGTATGCCTCATTTCTACTAAGTTCTTATTACAAAACACCTATGTCATGTTTTTTACACTCATTACTTCATTACCACAATCGTAATATTCCTCCTTGATGAATATGTTTTGTTAATTGATTATACCCATAGGGTTTCCTTTTATGAATTGAAGTATAAGACCTTGGATAGGACCATGAATTCCTCACACATATTTCTTTATTTCCTAAAAAAAATCTCAATATTATCATTTACCTCATTGGTCTCTCTTTTATGAGTTGAAGTATAAAACCTTGGATAGGACCAGGGCTTAAATATTTGATTTAGTGTGTCTTATATTTTGATTTATAAATCATGTACATAATTACCATCATGATTTCGTATGTTTTATGTTCTCTTAAGTTTTAATCTATTTATCATGTTTTTCATGCTTTTTATCCAACTATTTGTTTAAGTGTGTTTTACATTATGATATATTGAACATACTTTCGATCTTGATTTAGTATGTTTTAAATTATTTATTTTCAAACATTTACATCTTACACATAAATCAAATTGATTTAATGTGTTTTATACCAATTACATTTGTAATACAAACTTTTAAAATATTAATGTGTATTTTACAAATTATTTCCTTTATTTATGTTTTACACACTTCCCATCATGATTTAGTGTGTACTACATTTTCTTACTCTTTTTTTTTTAATTTTTTTTACACATTTTACATTATATTTTCTTCTAATTTTATTTTTAACCATGCATTTGTTCACAAATTTCTAGAAAATAATCCAACACATACATCACATATTTTCTCATAGCATTTAAAAGAGACTAAAACACATTTGCTATAAAGAAAATATACATCCATAAACATCTTTTTGATGCTTCTAAATGAACCACAGGTGCTCTTAGTGTTTAAAAAACACTTCTCATTTTAAAATTTAGATACTTCAGAGCATGAGTTATAAGTTTTTGGCAATCTATTTGCCTGTGGTGAAATAGCCGTAGAGCAAGATAAATTGTTCTACAATATTTATATGATTTGGTGTTTGGGAGCCACCTTGGTCCATTCTTTATGAATTACAAAAAATCTGTGTTAATACTTAGTGAATTATGATTTATATTTAAGCTACATTCTAATCTAAGTGGATATTTATAATGAAGCTATAACTAAATTGATTTGGTGTAAAAAGGAGCCAAAAGAAGAGTAAGGCAAAAAAGAAATGAGTGATTGCCAATTTTGGTCTCAAACATTATGATAAAATATTAATTGTAACTAAGTATGCATTCAACCAAAATATAATGAAACATAGACTAAGCTCAAATTTCACTATATACTAAGAAAATATCAAAGGATAATGTAAAAATTCATAAGAACCAGGTCTACTTTAAGGATTTACTACTATAATCAAATATCACTAGCACATTTGAATACAAAGAAAAATGAAGTGAAGCAAAACCTAAGATCCTCCAACTAATCTGGCATATGTATAAATTATAAACCCTATGATTAGAAAATGTAACTCAAAATTTAAAGACACCATTCAAATTCAATATATCTACTAGCAATTGAGAGAAAAGCTATATTATCAATTGACGTATCAAATATGGACAATACTTACAGAATTCCTTGACTACATTAATTACTTCAAGTGTACAAAATTTTCTCAAAAATCTGCCTCTCACAAATGGTAATACATGCCTTTATAGAATGATCAGGTAGTATATTGATCAATTATAAAATACAAGTGTACAAAGATAAGGATAGTTTTCCTTACAAGTTTTAAAATACACTTGCTTTTCACAATCATACTGACCTAAAGGTAAATATGTTAACAAACTAGCATATGCCTTTACAATGGAATATTCTATTTTAAAATGTTACAAAATTCTACAAAATAGAATATTGTCTAATTCGTTGGTGGGGCCTCTACTTGTCATTACTGAAGGATGCTCATGGATTTAGCATGTTGCTCATTAACTAGCTCTAGATCCATAGCAGGCTTCAAGGTACACTCTTCTTGATCTACCAAATCATCAAGTTCTCTATCATTCTTATGCATGGCTTCTTTAATTCTCCTAGTTTCATTTATCCTTTCTCAAGCATTGAATATCATGTCTAGGATCTTACTGTTATCAGCTCCAGATTTGCCTTAGCTCTTTCCTTTGATTTCTTGAGTTACCAAAGTAGCCTTGTGTTTGAATTATACATCACTTATGATTACAAGGATAGTGGGTTGTGTAGGATCTACAAACATAGTCCAAAAAATCTATTCAATCCTTCTAATTATTCCCTTATCATCTTTTAGGAGTATTTTCACATCATTATGCCAAACACTCAAACTTTGAACCTTATCAACCATAATTCCTAGAATTATGCTCAAGTGTCCTAAAATGATGATGTTAAATCCTAGGATCTATTTTCTTGCTTAAATGTTGAGAAGTTGGGATATTTTATGTTCCAAGGCTTTCCATTGGGTGAATAGGCTCTTGACCAATGCACTTTGCCCCTATAATGTACTTTTCCTCAATTTTATTATTTTGAGTACCTCAAACATGTCATAAAATGACTCATCAAGCATTTTGGTCATGGCCTCAAGAAATGATAGAATTGCCTATGTCTCCAGGTTTTCTTTCTTCTTTTTCAAATTTAAGATCTTCTATTTCATTCCTCTGACCCTTGTTTTAGCTTGTGTTGGTTGGGCCTCAATCAAACTTTCCACATCCTCTTCATGAATGGAAACCTCACCAAGCTACTGGCCTCCCACAAGGTTTAATCCTATAAAGGGACACACCTTTTGAAAGGTGAAATCCTCTATTCTAACCATAGTTGTCCTGGTTCTAACTCTTTCTAATCTAACTATTTAAAGGTTGAATTAGATGGTAGTGACTGGCTTCTTGAATTTGGGAGGTTTTAGGACCTCCACAACTGAGCTACTAGATGCTCCTAGAGCATCAAAATTCTTGTTTTCTAGTCCTTAAGTGACCAAAATACTCTTTTATTCTTTCTCCTTCACCATAGCCCTTATCCATGGATTTATGTCATCTTTTATCTCAACATTAGCAACTCTTCTCATGGGACATGAATGGGAAAGAAAGGGGATCTTTTACAATTTCCCAAAAATGAACTAGTCTAGAATGACTAGTCCATGTATGGGGAATTCATTACTAAACAAATTTATCTCACTTGTGGGGTGATAGATGGTCAATCTTGGCCTCTTCTTTGGTCTTATAGGAACCAATTTTATCTCTACTTTCCTCTTTTCTTAGGATGGTATAGGGAGCATATCTAAAACAAGACCATCTCCAAGCTCTCTTACTTAGACTTGGGCTTCTTCAAATTATTCCTCCTTGTCTATATCATATGCCTCTATAAGCTCTTTGTGAGCACCCTCAAGAGGCTCTTCTAGTTTTAAGGCAATCATATCAATATGTTGGAATAGGGAAGGTGGCCTTTGTGGGAGTGTTGAAGATGAGGGCTATTCCTTGGGTCTCTCTTCCAATCTTACCTCTCCCACTTTTTCTTTGTCATGGCATTGTTCATCTTGGCCTTATACAATTTACCTCTGAGGTTGTGGCTATGGTTGTCCTACTTGGGGTTACTCCAAGGCTATTCCAAATGGTCTAGCCATAAAATGATACTGCAAAGGATGCATTTTCCATGCTTCCCTTGATGGCTTGTTATCCTTGGTCAACTAGTGTTCTAATTTGATGTTTTACCCTTAGATCTTGATAAACACCTCTTCATAATTCATGGATTTAATATAAATGGTGTCATAGACACTAATTTGATGCATGTACTTAGGCTTGGGGAGCTTCTTATCTTTCAAATTCTCACCCACTATGTTCTTTGGATCTCACATTTTTAGTTCATCCAGCTAAAAGCCAAATGAATCCCTATGTGTGCACATGATTTCCACATGTTTCCAATATTTCAATATGGTTTTCCCAATGTTTATGGGGAAGGGGTGGAGTAGAGCCTTCCTCTTCTCTTCACATATTTTATTAACTCCATTAATGAGTTAGGCAGCAATTTCTTGTTCAGCAAGCTTGTTAGGAACATATACTATCAGTCGATAAGGTTGGGATAAGATACCCTCAATCCTAATGATTATACAATCAGGGTAATACCATATGTCCCCTATCATTTCAACATACTTCTTAATGAGAGGGTGGAACCTAGGCATGGTAACACCTATGATGGCCTCCACTATGGCTAGATAAATGCAGTAATAAATAAACTACATATGATTCATGTACTTGAAGATATGCAATTTGGAGTAGTGGTATGAAATAGTAATTTTTCCATCTATGGACCAATTCCTAATACCAAGGAAGTTGATTGAGGCAAGCAGGGCATCTATTAGGTATGACATCATATAAAACTACTTAGAGGTCTTCCTTTTTTATGGTAGTGAATTGCATGGTGAGGAAGACACTGATTAAATCTCCAATAAGAGGGGTGATCTTTTATTCAACCAAGAAATGCACAAATGGGACCCATATTTCATTCACATAGGTGGTTGAAGGGGATCCAAAGGCTCGATTCAATAAGGTCATTATTACCCTAATTCCCTTCCTAAATTGGACTATTGAGATCTTGCCAGGGCCTAAAGATAGAGTCTAGGTCATGGTTGTTGGTCCATTCCTTAATTTTGGATAAGTCTATGAGGGAGAAGGAGCTTATAATATCTCTCAAAAGATATAAAAATAATGTAGGCTATATTTTTTGAATTTCCCTCTTTGATAATCCATTCATTGTCAATTTTACAATCAAGAAATATGGGAGCAAGGATGTCTATATAGTGTAATACCTTAGGTTTTACCATGGCATGGTGAAGGCCAGCCATCTAGAATACAACCAAGTCATAGTGCCTCTTGCTTATGGTGGTAATTCTTTATTCTTCTTTGGAAATGGGTGTTAACTCCTCTACCATGAAGAAGAGATTGTACCAATTCATAATGCTCTAGACATTTAGGGATACAAGGTCTAATTCAGTATCTTTGAAGATCTGACCTTCATTATCTGTTGATAAGTAGATCTTGGTCTCTTCCTTCAATTACTGTCTTAGAGATGCCATTATCTCTATTCCTATAAATTTTTTACATTGTTATCAAATGGTCTTTATGAAAGCTCTTTTGTGCTCAAAAACATAATCAAGTTCTCTTTGGATTGAATTGTAACCAATTGAGTCCATTTGGGTCACTTTTATGTAGGGTTTAGGGTTTTGGAGCTTTTATGGTGGGATATATCTAGGATTTGGTTTATATGTGCCTTGGATTTGATTTGGACCTTTACCTTTATAACTTTGCATTTTTGAGCCCACAAGATCTTGTATTTTGTCTTGCTCTACTTGTATGGTGCCTATGTGGCATCGGTCTGGGCTTTTCATGGCATTTTTCATAAATTCCATTTGAGTACTTGATCTTGGTGTTTAAAAATGCCTCTTTATCTTGCATCATCAGATTAAAATCCTAGATTAGCATGAGTCATTGATTTTAATCTAGGCCCTTGCTTATGATTGGCTCCTTTGGTGTCAAGCTCTATGGTTTTGACACTTGGTATTTTTATGTGCCCCCCGTGCTTCAAATCTAATGTTAGTGTTTTGTTAAATGAACATTGGCTAGGTGTCGAGCTCATTCACCCTTAAAAATTCATGAGAATTATCACACCATTGGATCATCCTCCAGTTATAAATCACAAACCATCAAATCATCTTATCAGCTCTACCTTGAATGAGCCTTTGACACACATCAAACTCATAGGTTCTTAGGGCATCATTGAAAAGTCTATGAGAGCCTCATGTCATTGGATCAAAATCTAGTGATGAAGCATAAACTATTGATCTTAGCCTATAAATCCATTTTTGAGCCTTCCAATAGGATTCTGGAGTGTATTTTGATCCTAGGTGGATTAATTCATCAGTTTAAATTTGAAGGTCTCATAGATGTCAAATGATGGTCATGTGAATATCAATTTTAAGCTAGTAAAGATTTAAATTTTATAGGCTTAAAGTTGACAGTTGTGCAGACGTCAAATATGTCCTCATAGATCTCAAATGATGGTCACATGAATGTCAATTTTAATCTCATTAAATTATTGTGGCCTAATGTGGGAGTGTCACTTGGCACCTCTGTGAGGATTCTCAGGGTCTTGGACTTAATTCACTCTATTGGATCAAAGCCTGTGATGAAGTGATAACCATAGGATCATTATCGAAGAACTTGCTTATCATTAGTTATCTTTGTCAAGTGAGCCCCTTTTCCTTTGATCATCAAATTCTATGGTGCCACATGTTGACCATTCAAGCCTTTTGTAGTCCCTTAACTTTTCAATTATGCCTCACTCCATCTGATCGAGTCTTCGTAAGCAAGTGAGAATTGTTGATCATGATCTGAGGGCTTAAATATGATTGGTTTGGGGAGTTATGTGTAGAATCCTATCATTTTTCCTTGCATCATCCAATCAAAGGGTTGCACAAAAGCATGAGCCATCAGATCATCTAAAATATATGTTATTTAAGTCAAAATTTGGGATTTTCTCATTCCATTAGATCAAAGGTTGTGATAAAGCAAAGGCCATTGGATCTTGTTAGATATAAAGAAGTTAATGTTAGGAACCTGGTGATAAAGACTTAGGCTAAGTTTTAAGACTAAGGTCTTGTTTGTATTAATAAATACAATGGGGCCTTAGGGTTAAAATCTTAGTCTAAGTTAGGAAATAGTAAAAGACCCTATATAACGAATAACTAGTTAGGCATACAAGGAATTCTAAAGGGGAAAATAACAAAGGGGACCAAGCATCTTAAGTTTTATTTGTGTTGAAAAACATGACTAAGCTTAAAATATGAACTTTATCCTTAGGTCTAAACAATATATTTTTAAAGATTCCTTCCAATTGGTTCCCACCAGTATTCAAATTTGAATTGAGGGTTTTTCTAAGGTTTAGGGACATAAATTTCCTAGGAACAAACACCCTGAAACCTGAAACTAAAAGAAATAAAGACCATTTATTAACCTTGTTAGCCAAAATTAAAGAAAAACATAAGTAAGCTTGTTTTTGATAAAGTGGATGATCTCCAAATTCTACAAATGATCTTATCATGCCATAATTTTCATGTTCAATTTCTAGGGTTTATCAAGGGTCTCAATTTTCAAAAAATGGGGGTATGTTGGTCCCAACACATCCATGATCAATATAAAACAAAAAATTTAGAGCCATATATATCCATAGATCAAATGTTTGATACAATTAAAACATGATACAAGTACAATAATATCAACGACTTTTAGGTTGTGTTCTGTCATGTCTATCTAGTAGATAGGCCACACTACCCATAGATGCATATGATTGTCCCCTCAAAATAGTTCATTGTAATGAATCTGTATGGTATTGAAGTCCATCAATATGTCCCTATAGATTTTCCACCTAGGTTTGTACCTATGTTATATGCTTCACTCTCTCTATATGCGTAGCTCATTCCTCAACTACTATCTTACATGACCATAGCTCTTCATATCCTACTCTAAGTGGTATTTGTATGGCATCTCTTCATGTTTGTAGCTCTCATGTTGCCTCACCAACCAACCTAAACCAACTATCATACTCTAAGGTATATGGTACAATAGGATCAACCATTATTGTAGTATCTTATTATGCTAGTACACCATCTAAAATATCATGATGAGTAACTTGTACTATTGCACCCCATATAGCCTCCTTGTTAGTAGTATCTACAAAACAAAACCAAATGTACATTATATCTTGCATATAAATACACCTATATATCTAGTCATCTATTTTACAACTCAAAATAATAACAAACACTTACCAACAATAATTTATATATAAGCATGGCCTCTAAGTACCTCCACATGAGTATGTCTTTGAGGTGTTACAAAACTAGGGGCAAGAATTCAAACATATTGTGGTATCATTCTAGATCTGATGCTCTATCATCCAACTCTATGATGCCTATGTAGTGGGGTCTCCCTATTAAGATTCCTCCTCTTGTGAATCCACTACCACACATTGATGTATATGTCATCATGGTGTTCATTGTGGTAGCTATGAACCTATTATTGCTCAATAATATCCACAAATGCATCCTTAGCATTAGTTTCTACCATTTCCACACCTATAATTTTTACCTCCTTGACAACAGATCTCATTCCTCTTGATTATCATCATTTACCAGTCTAATTAGACAAATCATAGGTACATCCACAAGTACTCATGTGCCCTCACTACCTCTCATCTCTTTTGCATGATATGCCTAATACTATAGAACTACTATTGGAGCTGGTAGATGCGTTAAGCCAAACTATCTAGGTAAGCAAAGAATAGGTTGGGGCTATACCCTTCATGTATAGTGTCTAATAATATGACCACAAGATAATCCAAGAGTAACTATAGGCCAAGTCAGCCAACTACCCATAATATCTTCATAGGGATACCATAAAATGTCATTACGAGCAACAATCCATAATTCCACAGTAAGTGGTACAACATGTATCATATGTTCATGTCACCATCTAAGAACATGAGGTACACTATCGTTCATAACATGGGGTAACCCAGCTGGTCGATACATGGGAAAGCTTTCATAAATCTAACTACATAACAAAATAATAGGGCACATAGTCTTCTTCACACAAAATAGAATGACATACATATCATAGACTAACTACACCCAAACAACTGACCCCAGGTCATATAAGGTACCCTACTCCAAAATTAACTAACATAAGGTGATCACATATAACGACACCTTCCCATCTGACTTGTGATAAAGAACACATGATGTGTAATATCCCCTTTTAGGATATTTTTAATAATATTGGATTTTATGAAAATACCTTATTGGATTAATATTTAATCATTCAAGATGAAACAAAATGTACAACTAAAATATGCAAAAATGTAATATTGAACTAAATATTCATTTAAAGAACTACTTACACTAGTAATACATATAAATAGAGTAGTATACTCACAACTTCTTATAAATATGAAATCTCAATGATCTATTGAAAGATTTTAATGAAGCACATTTGTAATTTTTGTATGAAATTACCTCACAGGTTTAGCAAGTTTTCATCCTCCAAACCTCATATGAACTAGGGGGTTTTCATCCTCCAATCCACACTAAAAACTAAGAGGGTTTTCATACTCCTAATATCTACAATCAAAGGGTTTTTATCCTAAAAGATAAGAAGATGAACCAAAGTATCAAGCTTACAATGGGGGTTTTCACATAATAAGATTCATTGATTCTTACTGTAGACACTCAAAAACTAACCCATTTTTTATGTCAAAACACCCTTAAACCCTTACCCCACATTGGAGCTAGCTAACCACATAGTTAAGCTAGTCCACTTTTTAGCTTGCTAACTTAACCTTTTTAACCCACTTCCTTTTAACAACTTTCCACCCATTTTCCTCTTGAACCTAGACTGACGTCGATTAGCCTAACCAGTATCGACCAGGTTTCCCAACCTATTTTAAAATGACTTCCAACTGTGAATAGGATAAACATCACACAATTTATAAATTTCTTTATGCGAAGAAAAATAGATTTAAATCATTGAAATTAGAAACTTTTCTTCCACTCCATTTAGCAACTTCTTCCAATTACAATTGGTAACTTCTTCCTATAAAAAGAGAGAGGTAGAAAGGAAAACATATCCAAAAATCTATAAGTACATGCTACCAAAATCCTCTTGAAAATATTTAGTTAGTAATAGAAACACAACCCAAAAATTTATCCACATCAATTTTAGAAGCCAAATCACTATTATGTTGGTGGAATTTCTTCAGGTTTTTCTACCATCTTCCACATAAGTTGATAACATATATATAATATGCTTTTGTTTTCAATTCCTTTATTGTTGTTCTAAGTTTTTTGCTTTATCAAATCTGATAGTATTCTATCCTTTAGCCTTTAAACCTATATCAGACCCTAACTAACCAATTACCTAACCTATAACCTCTTTTTTGAGCAGTCAGAACTTGACAAGGAATCGCTACCAATTGCCCAACTGTCATCAATCAGAAAAAGCACCATTGGTTCACTATCTGTAACTGAACCTACAACCAAATTAGAAACCAAACCACCAACTAGAGCTAGACCAAAACTCTATTTTCTATGTCTTTGTTACCCTAAAAACTAGAAATAGTAATATGAACCAACCCCAACCACCTTAGCATGAGTAGTGACCCACTTTTACTATAGTTAGTTGTTTTCTTTAAACAAGCAATTTACTTTCTTGTATTACATAGCATTTATCTTTTATGTTATCATACGCAAGTATCATTTATTTTGTTTATATAAAAAAATTTATCAAAAATGGGATTAACAGCCATCCTAAGTAAGCTTACACTTTCACGGATCTAGCTCACGCTAGGCAATCCCCCCATCTCCTTGTCTAACAAACAATCTTTTTTAGTACTTTATTATCTACAGGTATTCTTCCCTGGCCAAAGAAGAGTCCCTACTTTGTCTAGATTCAATACGTGTGCACTTTCAACCAGGTACCCTTATGCACCCCTTTCTTTCAATTTTTACTACTTGCTTTCAAATGAGGAAATGAGGAGAAAATTTGAGTAAAATATTTTAGCATGCCTGGTGGGACCCACCACCTTTCTTCTCTTAGTTAGCATTTATTTGTTCTCTCCCTCTATTATTTGTTCATACAAATAAATCTAAAACTTCTTTTGGGCTTAAAATGAACCCTATATCCATTTCTTGTTTGTTTATCTTCTATCTCACTAAATTAAAAAGTATCATAATTGAATCGTAGTTCACTTATGTTACATAACCAACCCACTTCATAAACAACACATCAAAATATACTTGAGATAAGGCCTGACTAGGATTTCACCACCCAACAGATAACCTTACCCTACCTGGTAATCCCACTTGGATTTCATCATCAAGGGGAGAGCCCACTTCATTCTCTGGTGGAATATAAGCCTTGAACAGATAATATATCTTGGCTAAGTGACCTAGCCTGGCTTTAGGATCATGAAGTGTAGGGAACAAACCCCCAGTACTAGGCCACGTACCTAGTCTAGTATAGATTCTCTTGAGCACCATAACTTAACCTGAAACCATCCTTAGCTTGCCTATCTAGTACCCAATTTTCAAGCCAAATTAACCTCACACATTTTTAACTAAGGCATAAGCCAACATGAGACAAAATTTATTGTAGGATCTAATGCACTTAGTGTATACATTACTTTCTATACTTATTTCTTATTTTCTCTTTGTTTGAGTTATGAGGAATCAACCTTAAACCATCAACCTTCCATAATTTTGACCTCATTTACCCTCCTCTCCATTACCTTTTTGAATGGAAAGCCCTTCTACAACCTTTTCTAGAGATCCTAACTTTTCTAAAATCTCAAACCATAACCCTCTTGCATCCAAGCATTACCTGGCATCTCAAGCCACCTATTCTCCCTACCTTACCTATAATCAGCCCAACTCTACCCATCACCCATCAAACTTCAACCATAATCAACCCCCAAACTATCAATTACCACCTAAACTGGTTACAATGTTAATGGACTGGATAAGCAAAGTAGATTTATCTATTTTTGGTACCCATGACCAATCCACCCATACCTAAAACCAATCAAATTTCAAATTCAACCAACCAACAACCTATCAACAAGCCTCTAACCATTACCTTACTCAAAAAATAACCTATCAACATCTACCACATCCATCATCCTAGCCTTGTCAAAACTTGGGCCATCTACCCTTTCCATTATGTCAATTACCTCAACCCACTTTATCAACCCAACCAACTTTATCAACCTTAGCCAAAAAAATCAATCAACAGACCTATCAACCTATCAATCTATCAACCAGCCACTATCAACCTACCTTATCAACTTTACCTAAACAAACAATATTATCAACCTCACCTAACCCATCAAATCCACATATTCAACCAACCTTATCAAATCAAACCATTAACTACTAATCAAATTTTTTGAACCAACCAATTTTATCAAATCAACCCAATAACTATCAACCCAACCCTTATCAACCAATCCTACCCAACTATCAACCAAACTTACCTGATCAATCTAACATATTCAACTTACCCACCTTATCACCCTTATCAACCTTATCCAAACCAACCAACAACTACCATCCAAACCTACTTAACTTATCAAACCTATCAAATCCATCAAACCAACAAACCTCATCAAATCTACCATTTAGCTCAGAATCTCAAGAATCATTAGTGCACCTTATTCCTAGGTAGTACACCCTATTCGAGAAATTGTATGCCTTAATCTTGGATAAATTCTTGGAGGCATCTATCATTAACCTTCCTCTAATCAAGCCCATCAATAATTCTCTTTCAAAACCAATTTGGTTTTTAGATTATGAATTTTGTGCCTATCATCACACCAACAAACATGGGATAGATATATGTGGCTCTTTTAAGATGCTTATCCAAAACCTTATCAATCACAAGGAGGATTTAAAGGAAATTCTCCATGTTCCTTCTAACCTAGCCTTAAATATCATCAAACAATCAATCATCGAACCTCTTCCTTCACTCATTGTTGAGGAAACCATGGTCCAACCCTCAACCAAACCACTAGTCAACCAAGTGGACTCTTTTCAACTTTCCTTTGAAAACACATTCAAGGAACCAACCAACCTATTTGACTCACCTTTGTGGAACCAACCACCCAAACTATTCCACTCACCTTTGTGGAACCAACCAACTGACCTTTTCCACTTACCACCTCTATGGAACATATCAATCCAACCTTAATGACTATCAACCAAACCAAACTGACCATTAACCTAACCAAACTTACCATTGACTTAAACTTACCTATAATCATCCACCCAATCTTACCTCACCAACCAAACCAAATAATAAAACCAATCAAACCAACAAACCAACTCAACAATTTATCTTACCTCTCTCAACCATTCAAACCAACCTCTACCCCAACCCAATCAACCATAACCAACATATCTTTCCACATAACCATAACTAAATTATCTAACAACCCAAACCAAATTCAACCCATCAAACCTATCAAACCTACCCTACCTTACCTAAATGTAACCCAACTACTTTCCCCTAGCTTTGGTGCACTAGAGGAAATCCCACCTAAACCACCATTTATGAACTTAACATACTAACCACTAACCTCTAACAACTAACAACTAAAACCCCTTGGGGAGGTGGGTGAATTCATCTTCACCCCTCTTAAAACATTCTTACTAACCATTACCTCATCTCGAGATCATTTTCCCCTCTTCTAACCATCCATGGAAAAAGTAAACTAGGGGAACTTCCCCTCCATAAGGCTTTGACCATCTGTCAACCCAAACCATACCTTAAAAATTAACCAAACTAACCCTTGGAATTTTTGCCTTCAAATCATCTACCCAACCTATCCAACCAACCAACCCTACCTATACTACCTACCCAATCAGCCTTTTCAACCTTACTCATCTTATGTAAACTTATCAACCTACTTAAATGACTCTATCCAACCAACCCAACCACATAATCTTACCTAACCTCATCCACAACTAACCAAACCTTACTGATCACCTATCAAACTTAAACCATAACCCACAAACAAATAGTCAGCACCACCTACTCACTTTTGGAGTCACCTTCTCCCCCAACCCATTGGAGATTACCCTTCTCCATCAACCAGCCAACCAACCAACCATATAAATTTAACCTTATTAATTTTGGGAGTCACCTTCTCCCCCAACCAATTGGAGATCACCCTTCTCCATCAACCAACCAACCAACTAAATGACTTTAAACTTAGTCATTTTTGGCCATATTTTTCCACATTTCTTTTTTTATGATCTCACACCATTTGATAATACCTTTCTCCATCCAACTATCACCTAACCAACCTCACCTTTTTATCACTTTGAATCCTTTCCACATCTAACCAAGTGTTGAAAAGTAATTAGGGGACATCTACTCTTCTGATTGACATTACCCATCCATGTAAACATGGATTTGGGGCATATTAAGCCTAAAATTTTTAAACACTTGGCATTCACATTTGTTCCTTAGTTAAACCAAGTTCCTTATTATTCTATGTCTAACTTAAGCTCATACCTTGTTTTCAATTGCCTTCATCTCCTTATCTGTAAGGACAATCGATTAAAAATAAGATCATATGATTATCCATCATAAACTTTGCCTAATCTTAAATATGCATACCATAGCTCTACTTATGGAATGATCTTCATGGATGCTTTTTGCCTCTGATCAGAAGGAATCCCATGGTCATTGTCAATTAAAACCACCTCTTCCACCCATCATCAACCTTCTTGTGCCATGGCTTTGCCTCCATAAAGGAAAACCTTAGGCCTATATAGACATTCCATGTCTAAACCAACATATAAACATTTGGAATACCACAATATCACTTGGGTTAACATCTTTAGTATGTAGACTACTCCCTTGAAGGACAATTGCTTGAAACAATTAGAAATGCTTGAACTTGAAATAGATTGCTCCCTTGAAGGACAACTATCAAATATGAACAAAGTCAAACTTATACAACTCCTTCAAAAGATGGCTAAGTTAAATTTGCTAAAATAAATCATTTGAAGATTCTTACATTGATCATCTTCACCAGCATATCAAAACAAGCAATATAAGACCCTATAAAAAAAAAGCTATCCCAAGAAAACCAATAGAATTCTTGCATCGATTAGTCTACACCTAACATATGAAATGGACTTATCTATTATAGTTCCTAGGTCACCTACAAAAGAGGCAATCCCATCCCACATGAAGGTTTACATACCTATCACCCACTACCTACCATCTATTTCCCTTTTTTCTCCACAAATCAAGGGATATTGAGCTTACTTGACACCATGTGATCAAGTTACCTTTTTCAACCATCTAACTAACAACAAATCAAAATCATGGCAAGGGTTTTATGTTTTTAAATCCACACATATTTCCATTATGGTCTTTTTCAATTGGATTATTTAACCCCCCCCCTTATACTTTCATGATCACCTAAAGAGACATGTCTTCCTCCTTTTGAGTCATTAAAACCACCCACTTACCCTAACCATGAAACCATTGGGGATTACTTTCCCTTGCAAACCTTCAACTTGACCAAACCAACCCCACCCTTTTAGATATTTCTCTTTTCCTACTTTTTCCAATTTTTTGACCATCATCCTACACAACCAATAACCCATCAACACCAAATTAACAATTATTTTTACCAATCTCAACTTCAACCTATCCAACCTCATCAACTATTAGGTTATCCACCTCCAACCACCATCTTAACATACCTTGTCAACTTCACCCAACTAACCTAATCTGCAACAATCTTGGATGACCCTTCATATTCAAGCCTTTGAAAAGTTATGTGGTGACCCTTCATGATCAAAAACATCCTTCCCACTTTTGTCCTTATCTTTGGTGACTTTTCATATTCCTCAAAGTGTCCCTTCATGAGAAATTGCACCCTTACTCTTTTGTCTTCACTTGGTGACTCTTGGTATTCCCCAAGATGACTCTTCATGGGAAAATGCGTCCCATCCTTCTTTTGTCTTTATCCCATGGCTCTTCGACTTCTCCATGGGCCCTTCTTTTGTCTCATATGCAACCAAAAATATATTCATTAATATTAAATAAATATTAACTCACATTAGCGAAGATAAACAACATTAAATGCAATGGGACCTTTATCACCAATAATACTAAACCTTTGACATCAATGACAATATTTCTAACAATCTCCCCCTTTGTCATTGATGGCAACCTCAATCCTGAAACTGCCACATCCTATCACCTACACATACGATCATCTAAAAGCATACAGTAACTCCCCCTTACTGTAGCAACTTGTACCTATTACCTGTACCTATTTTTTGCACCTGTACCTATTATTCTCCCCCTTTGACATCAATGGCAAAGGGCCTACCTAGAGTTAACACTTAGCTCCCTCTCAACTGATGCTAAACCTCAATGGCAGGAAGTAAGGGAAGTTACTCCCAACTTCTCTCGCAAATACTCAAATGTATCCTTTGATCGTGCCTTTGAGAAGATATCTGACAAAACATATACATTGTTACCTATCCTTTGAGCATCTGCAATCAACTCATATGAATCTTTTCTTGTAATCTCATAACCTTTAGCATGAAACTTTAATGTGTATCCTTGATCACAAATTTGACTAACACTCAACAGATTATACATAAGACCTTTTACATACAAAATATTTTTAGTCTTAGTTATACCATAATCCAAACTCAAAGTACCTTTTCCTACTATCCTGGCAGTGGTTTTATCTATGAATCTCACTATACCACCATTGATCTTCTTTAGAGACATGAACTTACTTTTATCTCCTGTCATATGCCTCAAACACTGCTATCAATTAACCATGGCTGATCTTTACCTCTTACATGCAGGGCTGTCTAAACCATCATAGAATCTTCATGTTGTTTCTTCTGCCATGAACATGTCTGAACCTTCTTCTTGATGAATGGAACTTTGAAACTCTGATCCTTCTTCTTGATGAATGGAGATTTGAACCTCTGATCCTTCTTGACTGACTCGAACACACTTCTGCAATATCGAGCTATGTGTCCAAAGTTGTTGCACTTGTAGCATACTATGGTCTCTTCATCAAAGCTTAATAGAGGAGCAAAAGAATTGTGGCTTTTGCTTGACTCTACTTGACTTTCCTTCTTTTTGTTTCTGAAATTGTTAGCTCATTGTCTGTATATCTCTGACCTGATTGCCTTTTGTAGCTTTGTTCTCTCCAACCTTCTATATTTGAAATGTCCTCTGTATTTTTCACTTCTCCCCTTTTTGTTTCCTCTTCTGTAAGAGCTTCAACATAGCTTGTTTTCTTTTCAAAATTGATCCTTGTCTTATCTAAATATGCTTTTTGACTTTCCAATATCTTATTCAGCATGTTAGTGCTATCTTCAAATTTTGAATCACTAGTTACTTTATCACTGACTGCTTTCTTCATATCTTCTTTTAAAGAGGCAATTTCAATAACATACCTTTCACAATCTTTTCTTGCTATTTCTAACTATGCTGTGAGATCTTCTTCATTCTTCTTGGCTTCTTTAAAGTGTGCTTGTAGATATTCAATCATTTCCTTTGACTCTTGTTCATTTTTCTCGATCTGGCACTTTAAACTTTGATTCTTCTTCTAAACAGCTTCTAAGGCACAATTGAGTTCTCCTTCCATATCCACTTCAGCTTCCTCCTCTTCTTCTTCTTGATCATCTTCATGTATCGCCATGAATATAATCTCTTCTTCTTCTTCTTAATCGCTAACTCCACTACCTTCGCCTGAGCTAGGATCCTTAGAATACAGGCTCTTCTTCTCGAATCCCTTCTTGGATTTGCCTTTGAAATTCTTCTTATATGTAGGCTTTTCTTCTTCATCATTAACCTTATCTGGGCATCTAGCTAAAAATGTCCAATATTTCCACAATTAAAACATTTAAAAGGTAATTTTCCTTGATATTTACCTGTTCCTCTTTTCGGCCTACGAATGAAAAGTGCTTCGTTGTCATCTTCATCATCACTAGAACTATCACTTGATTCTTGAATCTTAGCTTTCTCCTTCTTTGATGTCTTGAAAGCCGCTTCTCTCTCTGAGGGTTTATCTTGTTCTATCTACATCTCATATGCCGTGAGAATACCATGAAGCTCATCCATCTTTAGCTTGGCTAAATTCTTCATCTCCTCGATTGCCAAAACCTTTACATCATATCTCATTGGTAGAGATCTCAAAACCTTTTGCACCACCGTTGATGCTTCCAATGTTTCTCCAAGACCTTGAATCTGATTTACTATTTGATCAACTCGCAAGAGATAACTTTCTATATCTTCTTCTTCTTCCATCTTCAAACTTTCAAACTGCCTTCTAAAAGTCTGCAACTTAGCTTGCTGAACCTTTCCATCACCTTTGTAAATATTCTCAAGTTTTACCCAAGTTTCATGAGCAGATTTACATTGCATAACTTTAACAAATTCATATTCACATAAACCACATAAAATAGCATTTAAAGCTTTAGCATTACATTCACTTGCCTTCTTTTCTATTGGAGTAATTGTAGATGTCTCTGGCTCTTCATATTCCTCCACCACTAATTTCCATATGTCAAATCCATGGGCCATCAAATAAACCTTCATTCTCATGCTCCAAAAAGTATAATTTGTCCCATCAAACAAAGGTGCCTTATTTATAGAAAATCCTTCTTGTGACCCAGCCATCATGCTTTCCCGATCTACCTTCAAGTTGTAAAACTTTTCAAAAAGGAACCTGCTCTGATACCAATTGTTAAGCATGGAATATAATGAGAGGGGGGTGAATCAGTATGTTATATATCTTATAAAACTTTCCCTTTATCAAATTCCACTTAATCAAACATTCAAGATATGCAATAAAACTCAAACAATAAACATCACACAAGAGAGAGACACACCAGATATAACGTGGAAACCCAATGTGGGAAAAACCATGGAGAATCCATCTCAAATATATTCATGAGAACAAACCCATAGGAGCACCATACCCCTTTGCTGAGTACTAACCTCAGCTACAATTTGTGAGCACCAACCCACAGGAGCTTCAAACCCATTTGCCGAGCACCAACCCAGCTACTATTCGTGAGCACCAACCCATAGGAGCACCAACCCCTTTGTCGAGCACCAACCTAGCAACAATTCATGAACACCAACCCCTTTGTGTATACCACACACCTATCTCTCAATGTTGCTATCTCAACAAATGATAGATCAATACAACATCTCCTTCCTCTCTCTCACCTTTGCTCTTCTAAGCTAGATATAACAAATACAAATCATATTCATCTCTCACAATTCCTCTTCTAAGCTAGATATTACAATATCAAATCAACCTCTTTCTCTCATATTACAAATGGCTACTCGAGCCTCTATTTATAGTTTTCCAAATGACCTTTGGCCTTCCCCCTTTGTGACCCTTCAATCCTCATGGAAAATGGCACCAATCTTGGATGACCCTTCATATTCAAGCCTTTGAAAAGTCATGTGGTGACTATTCATGATCAAAAATGTCCTTCCCACTTTTATCCTATCTTTGGTGACTTTTCATATTCCTCAAAGTGTCCCTTCATGAGAAATTATGTCATTACTCTTTTGTCTTCACTTGGTGACTCTTGGTATTCCCCAAGATGACTCTTCAAGGGAAAATGCATCCCATCCTTCTTTTGTCTTTATCCTGTGGCTCTTCGACTTCTCCATGGGCCCTTCTTTTGTCTCATATGCAACTAAAAATATATTTGTTAATATTAAATAAATATTAACTCACATTAGCCAAGATAAACAACATTAAAGGCAGTGGGGCCTTTATCACCAATAATACTAAACCTTTGACATCAATGACAATATTTCCAACACTTTTGACCCAAACTATTGCATAGTTTGTGATGACCTTGCCTTGGTCCTTTTGACCATAAAGACCATTTTTTCCATGTTAAACATTTGAATTTTTACCACCTCATGCATAACTAGACCATTTATGATTTTCTCATGAGCACTTCTTACCCTCAATACCTAAGTAAACATCAACCTTATTTAGGAAACTTGAGAAGACTAACCTGATCAGCTATGACCAATGTTAGGGACTGATTATCTTGTTATTTATCTTAAAACCTAACCTTAATCTTAGTTTTAAATTATTACTAACATGGAAATCTTAGTCTTTGCGTGATTTTGGCTATCGTATTTAGTTTTATTTTATGTGCATGTTTTCATCTCAAATGCCTAACCTCAAATTTTTATCACCCAACTCATGACTTATCATCTACCATTTATCAAACCTTGACCTAATTCAACCTTACCTCATTAACTTCCAGTTTGAGTGGGAATACGTTTTCCCATACCCAGGGAAATCCAACCTTTTAGAGATGACCCTTCTCCATAAACCTTCACCCAAACCACACCATGTGATTCTTTAATTGGGGTAATTTGATTATCACTACCTTACTCTTAGAGCACACCTATTCTTTGAAACCCACCCATGAACCATTAAATCACCCTTAGACCACACCTATTATCTACAACCCACCCATGAACCATTCAAGAACTACATTTGGCTTGAAGTTATTTTTCAATCCACCATCCATGGAACTATGTAAGCAACATCCTCTTACCTAGTGTATCTGGAGTCAGCTCAGCCATCACCCTTCCCCTTTAACCTTACCCAGCTTCTACTTTTATTTTATATCTTATCAACCCAAATCTACATAACAAAAAGGGGGAAAATGTAAACACTTAAAAACTACAATATTTTTTATGTCAAAGCACCCTTGAACCCTTACCCCACATTGGAGCTAGTTAACTACCTAGTTAATCTGGCCCACTTTTTAGATTGCTAACATAACCTTTTTAACCCACTTCTTTTTAACCACTTTCCACCCATTTTGCTCTTGGACTTTGATTGGTTCCAATTATCTTGATTGGCTCTAGTTAGCTTGACCAATGCCGGTCAGGTTCCCCTGTCTATTTTAAAATGAATTCCAGCCATGAATAGGATAAACATCACATAATTTAGCAATTTCTTTGTGCAAATAAAAATAGATTTAAAGCATTGAAATTAGAAAATTTTCCACCACTCCATTTAATAAATTCTTCCACTTATAATTGGAAAAATTTTCTTGTAAAAGGAGAGCTACAAAAAGGAGAATGTATCCAAAATTCTATAAGTACATGCTACCAAAATCCTCTTACAAATATTCAACTAGCAATAGCAATAACAACCCAAAACTCTATCTGCATCACTTTCAGAAGCCAAAACACCATTTTGCTAGTGGAATTTCTTTATGTTCTTCAACCATCTTCCACATTAGTTGATAATAAGTATTTGATGCTTTTGTTTTTAATTCTTTTATTGTTGTTCTAAGTTTTTTGCTTTACTAGATCTAACAATATTCTATCCTTCAAACTTCCAAGTTGTATCAAACCCCTAACTGACCAATTACCTAACCTATAACCTCTTTTTTGAGCAATCAAAACTTGACAGGCAATTGTTATCAATTACCTTAACCATCATCAGTTACCTTAACCATCGCTAGTTGTCCAACCATCACCGATAAAAAAATTTGTCATTGGTTCACTATCTTTAACTAAACCTACATCCAAACCAACAGCCAGACCTCAACCAAAAATATATTTTCTATGTCTTTGTTACCCTACAAACTAGAAAAAACAATCTAAAACAACCCCAACCACCTTAGCATGAATAGTGACCTTCTTTTATTATAGTTAGTTGTTTTCTTTAAACAAGAAATTTACTTTATTTTATTACATAGCATTTATCTTTTATGTTATTATATGCAAAAATCATTTATTTTTTTAATATCAAACTTTTTTATCATAAAGGGGATTGATAGCCATCCTAAATAAGCTTATGATTTTGTGGATCTATCTCATGCTAGGTAATCCCCCCATCTTTTTGTCTAACAAACAAGTTTCTTTTAGTACTTTCTTATATATAAGTATTCTTCCCTAGCCAAAGAAGAGTCCCCACCTTATTTGGATTCAATGTGCATGCAATTTCAACCAAGTACCCTTGCACACCCCTTTCTTTTAGTTTTTACTATTTGCTTTCAAATTAAGAAACAAGGAGAAATTTTGATTAAAACACTTACAATCTTACAAAGGGAGGGATATTTCAAATAAAAAATGCATGAGAGAGAGAAAGAGGGAAACTTCATGAAAAATAAAATAAATGAACCAATCTCCTTCATGTATGTGATCCATAATTGTGATCTTTGTCTCCATGTGTAAAAAGGAGTCAAAAGGAAGAGTATTAAGGGAGACATGATCGACCACCTCCATGTGACTAAGAAAATGGCATACCACCTTTACACATATGAGCACAAATCATGAATAGTAACTATTGTATCTTTATCCATGTGCACACAAGATTCCTAGATAAATTACAATCAGATTTTGGCCTTTAAGAATCATGGGCCACCCTAGGAATATGTTCAACATCTTTTCCATGTGATGTGAATCATTAAGGACAAGAGGATATGTCCTTTAGTGGGATGTTACACCCCACCTCCTTCAAATCAGTTAAACTCTAATAATATGTTCTATGGATCATGCCACATAATCCAAAAGTAACCTCATTTATTACATCATCACCTGCATCACTTGCCACATCACCATGAATAGTGATAGTGAATAGTGACCCATGAATAGTACTTATGAATAATAAATTGTGAATAGTGATCTAACACATTATTATTCCCTTACAATACCCACCTTAGCCTATAGGAATTAAATAGGCTAATAGTCTTCTACAAATGTCTCATTTAGAGAAAGGGGAAATTACATCCTCCCTTCCCAAAGATTTCTTCTCCTCAAGTAATCTGGTTCACTTTCAGATTCTGAATACAAGGGTCGCAAACCAGCTATGGGAATTGGTAGTTCCCAATCCTTGATCTTGATTATGGATTTTGTTATGCTACTCTGATAGTTATGTGTGCCCCATTATAAGACCTCATAGTGAAATTATTAGTAATTTGGCCTGTCAAGGCCAAATTCCAACCCTGTAACCCAAAACTTTTCCTGGTACCATCAATAGCCTCTTCAAGTCATCTAAAACTATATATTTTTCCCTAAAAAGGAATATTTTGGTCTTTATATGTCAAAATGGGAGTCAAAAGTCATTAAAAAGATTTAAAATTACCTTTGACCATGTTTGCATATATGACTTAACCTTAGTCATAAGGTTTCAAAACCTTGAAAAGGTGATTTAATATATTTTCTAAGTTAAAAAGAGCTATTTTCACCCCCCACATACTAATTTTGGCCTTCTAAAGAGTGTAAAAGGATTATTATCTATTTTTTCATGTTAAAATACTTGTGTTATGTTCCCTCATGCATAAATTTGGTGGTTTATAGTCTTAGTTCTCTTTAAAAGGCTAAAAAGAAGCTTTTTCTTTCATTTTACAAAGGCAAATTATGGATCCGTATAGAATTATGTATATTTGAGGCATGAAATATGAGCATAAGATCATTACAAAGCTTCATGAATAATTTAAAGATAATTGGAGGCCATATCAGCCCAAAACCATTCATCTTCAAGCAATTGGTAATTTTACACAAAGAGACTTACTTATAGGTTTGTTGATGTTACAGATTGTAGAGTGCAGATACATGTCTAAATTTTGGGGAAAAGAAAATAGATTAATAGGGATCCTCATGTAATAAGTGGTTTTGGAATTGGTCTCTCTACCCTCATGAACCATTCATTTGAAGTTAGGCTAATTTTTGTAGTTTTGCATCTGTAAAGGCAACCAATTTTCTTCAATTTCTTCTCACCAGGGCATCATTTCAAGAAAATTATAGTTGGTGGAGATTCTCAAGAACCAAAGCTACATTCTCATGGAATTATTCAGGTCCTCTTCACATGTGTAATGGTCAAACAAATTATATTTGACAAGATGAGTTTAACTATATAGTCTATGTGCTTCCAAAGGAGTTTGTACGTTCTAGGAAACAGAGATGAGTTTCAAGATTTCTTATTTTCATCCATGGCATGGATCTCTTCCATAATATTATGTTTTCCAATAAAAATTATTAGAATTTCTCCAAGTTTCATAGAAATAATACTATTCCTATGCTCTCAAATCATCTCAAAAGGGCCAATTTAGCATTTTTTAAGGTTTTCTAGCATCTTTTAAGGTTTTAGAAAACTACTAGGTTTCAATTTTACCATCTTGTGCTCCTTAAAATTTTTCCAAATTTATATTGTTTGAAGAGGTTTATCCCATGCTTGTATAGGAGTCTTTATTTTGGTCGTGGCTTGCTCCCATCCCATTGTTCACCTTCATCTTGTTCCATCTCCATTATATTGTTATACTCAGCCTTACGACTATGTTCAATGTCTTTTTCCACCCACCATGCATATTTTCTTCATCATCATTTCACTCATCCATCTCATGAGGGGGATAGAGTAGATAAATTGGCATCAAGACCATTTTAATAGGTCATTTAACTCCAAGATGACCAGCTACAGTCATGAAAAAGATCATCTACAATAGTATAAATAGTCAATAGTTTTCATGAAGAGAAAAGAGGAAAGATATACTTAAAGATGTCTTTTCAAAGCCTAAAGTCACATCATCCCATCAATATATATCAATATTTCTCTCAAGATAATGATTATATCATGGCTATGATGCCTTCTTTAAGTTCAACATATAGTCATGTTTGTATAAATGGTATTTAGGGCCACCTATAGTGATAAGAGTTTCCCAATATGAGAGACCGTTCAAGGTATATAAAGAGCATAAAGCATTACCAGATAACTTTAATCAAGGGTCTAAAGGACATATATTCTAATGCATAACCATAAATAAGAAGCTAAAAGGAGACCTACAGTGCCTAAAAAGATACCTACTAGCCTCCTCTCAGGCCCAAAAACCTATAGTGACTTTTGATTGAACACTTCAAGGCTTAAAGGACTATTTGGAATAGAAGCATAGTTAAGTATGAACAACAAGAAGTGTGAAATATCTAAAGAGAGATAAACTAGGGACACATTTAAGTTTAAAATAGACCTTTAAAATGAGCTAAAAAAAGGCTACGGCTAGCAGTGAGGCAAGTTATATCCATAGTGACAAAAGATGATGAAAAAATGCAACTCTAGGCCAAGGAATCAAGTGAAGGGAGAGTTTGAATGTTGGATGCTTTCAAGAAGAATTAATAGCATATAGTGGCCTTGGATGTTTGTAGGTACAAGACCTAACATGATATATAGTCCATACAAAGGACCTATAGACATCATATACAGTCAAAAAAAGAGAAATGAGAAGTTTATTCTCATAAAGGTGAATAATGACTCTATAGGAGGTAGTTATTGCAAGATAATAATTAGGTTTTGAGATCAAAGATAGAGGAGGATATGAACTCATATAAGTCATGTTTTTCATGATATTATAGTCACCTACACTGTGCAAAGGATTTTTCAAGGTGTGATTGGTAGTTTAGATAGACGAATAAGAGTTTTTTTCTTATTTTTGGGTTTCATAGGGTTTTGACCATGTTTGAAGGTCTCATAGTGATTTTAAGAAACTATGTCAATTTTTAGACTTCTAATGACAAAATCATTGGCCAAGCTCTCATGGTACAGTCACCTAAAACTAATTGTATAGGAAACCTCAAGACAATCTTGAGAAGTCTCTTAAAAGTCAAGTCAAGTAGGAATATATGATTATCATGATGAGGCTCAAATCTTCAATAAACATCATGAACTTCTTCAAGCTTTAACTCCATATGAAATTTGTTTTATATTTCTATAGTCCATAAAAGACCTAATACACCCACCTACAGTATTTCCTTCAAAGCTAATCCATGCAAGTTGAGGATGTAACGCTATCAGGAAGGTTTTCATGTTTATCTTCAATTCAAAGGATGCTTCAAATGATAAATAATAAGGACCCACCAAGACTCACAATGTGAGGGTGTCTTAATAAGCTTCTATAGTCGGGTTTACCTGAATATGAAACCCTACCTATAGTCACATAAAGGTAAACTATAGTTAATATAAAGACACAGTACTATGGAAGAGGGTTTTTTAGGTTTGAAACCTTCAAAACATGCTAATAAAGGATTTGAGGCTTTAAAAATTGATATACAGTCTTGTCACTTCAAATATGTACCTATAGCTTGAGAAGCACAAGCCTTATTCTTGGATCTTTCAAGTTCTTAACTAGCAAGCAAATCTCTAAAGGGAGTTATCAAAGAGGTTATCAAGAATGTGGAATTTAGTAGGGTCAAGGGAAAGTTCGATTGAATTTTCAAAGGCAAACCAAAGTCATATCAACACAGTCAAACCCTATAGGCCTTTTTGTGAAGGATTGACTATGGGAGGCCTACATGCCTTGATATAAGGTCAAAACATGTTAGAGGAAAGATGAATGGTGGTTACCATTGAAGTGAAAGTCTTGATGGAGCTAAATTAGTATTAATTATATTAAACACTCCCCTTTTCTCATATTTCCACCTATAGTACCATTGATATATAGTCATATGAGGTCTATTGAGGAGGTACAAGGTGGCATGGAATACTGAGGGTAACCATGAGGAGTAAGAAAGATAATAAAAGAGGTTTTTATGACTAAATTAAAGCTTATAAATCTTTCTTATAGCCTAAATACCATGGTAAAACACCAAAGCACAGTCAGTCACATGCTCAAACCATGCAAAAGAGGTAATTTAAAGGGTTTTTTAAAATATTTTTGCATCTACACATGGAATTAGGACTTGAAATATGGTACACATGGTCATTGATAATTTAGGAATATTCCATATCATTTTAAAGTCATTTTCACAAGTAGAAGCATTCACGATTTTGACACAGTCTCTCACTAGTCAAAAAATAGTCATAACAGAGCAAGAGGAGGTTCAAGTGGGTTTTGAGGTGTTAAAAAAGTTTCTAAGCTCATTTTAATGTTTGAAAAGCATGATATGATGATATTATATATTCATAACACCTTAATAGAGTGTTCAAACTCCAATTCATATGCAAACCATATCCATATAAGCTAAATAAAGTAAGTAAGCCTATAGGCCAAAAGGCAATTTTGGACCTATCAAGAAATAAGACACTTTCAAAGTATTTTGATGACATGTAAAAATCCCCATGATGATGATTTAAATCATGGAGAAGTAATGGAAGATTTAGTTTCATTCCAAGGAGGAAATTTGAATTCTATAGTTCTAGACACCCTTCTAAGCCACCTAATCAGATGCTCGTATCTTTAACCACATGAAGAGTTTGGAAAAATGATATTAGAATGATTTCAGGACCCATATGAAATTATAATTAATGAAAAATTGAGGTTTTTTGAGGGGTTGTGATTTATGAACAATTGCTAAGATTGTAAGCAATCCAGAATGCAAGCAAAACCCTGTAGGAAAATTTATTTCACATGATATCTTCTCATATCTTTTACATGGGAACCCAATATTTTTAGGAATATTGAGGAGATATGTATAATACACATTCATGGAAATAATTTTGGATTTGGAGGTATGTTCTTCATGAATCATCATTAAGAAGATTCAGCTCTAAAACCCTCCCAAACCCTCATAGTGACCAATTTTAAGAAAAGTGGAATTTGTTGAAATAAAAACCTCATAGATCAACTTGAAACCTCTTAAAACATCAATTAAAATTAGATAGGATTTCATCAATGCCAATTTTTTATATGTAACTATATGTATCAGGGTATAAATCAAGTTTTTTAGAGAAATAAGCATGAAAAATGAGGTACAAGGTAGTTTACATGAATCCAATTCATGGAGATTGAAGCCTGAGACTTGTTATTCATCCTAAAATATTCATGTATTCATAGATATGCATGAAAGTGCCCCTACCAATTCCTTCAAAATAGCCAATCTATAGGAAATTTAAGCAAAATTGACCTAGTCAACAGGTTTGACTAAGTTGTAGGTGTCTCCTCATCAAGAGGAGATATTTCATGATATGGAAGGTTGATTTAGGTTTAATATCACCATTTTTTCAAGTTTCATGGTTTTGTGTAGATTTAAAGATCCATCAAATGCATTAAGATAGGCTACTAGGCCTAATTGGTCAAGCTTTTAAGTTAGAAAATGGTGTTAAAAGGCTATATAAGTGTTCATATTTAGTTCCCACATTGCATATATACCCTTGAAATGGATATTATCATGCACATTTAGCCTTCAAGGTCCATTTCATGCAAAAGGAGTTCAAGTAGAGTTAACTAGTTTTTAAGAACCAATCACTCTAGTTAACTAGTTGACTAGTTTCATGCACATTCATTAATCTACATGAAACTAAGGGAATTCTCATGTTTCAAATCACTAAAAAGAGGAGTTATTCACCTACTTATGACATAGATTTCATGCAAAGAGAGTTTTTCATAGTCAAGGGGCCACCATCCTCATTCTAATGCCAAAATGAGTTTCATGCAAGGATTTTCAAGTTAAAGAGATGTATTAAAAACTTTTGATGAATATTGTATTGTAAATTAACTTGAGTTGAAGTGGAGTTGACCTTATCTTCTATCTTATATGCCAATCTCATGGCTAGAGCTGCTTCTTTTTCTATATATGTAGGCTTTCAGGCCATTTTTCAAGATTGATCCCTCTCTTGGGCATGACTAGACTCTACCAAGATTGAGCTTTGTAACCTTTTCAGATAAATAAATGATTGTTTTCAGATTCCTATATGCTGGTATAGTGTGTAATATTGGTTTGATTTTAAAATGTGGTAGTCTTTTCTACCTTTCAAATCTTGATCTCACCTAGTTACTAGTTTGTTAACTTATACAAGTCATGTTCAGTGTTTGATGTCATTTGACTGAGATAATAATGGATATAAGTGGCTGGTTAATGCCTTAAATTAGGCATATTCCATCATTTCCCTTAGGCTTTTATCAAATAATAAAACCTCTATATGAAATATTGATGCAAAGGAGTCATTTAGAGTTATAGATTCAATATTTGTTTATCTTATCAGTGTTTTAGGAGCTTAAATAGAGTGGATGCACTAGAAATACAGGTGTATCACCAAGAGTAGAATAGGATTTCCATTTCAATATCTCTCTTACCCTTTTCATCCCAACAAGTATAGTAAGTTTTAGTAGCAGTTAGCAAAGTGATACATTTGAGGAGATAGCCTCATCAAAATTAGAGGTTTAGTCCAAGTTTAGGTGTCCCACACCTCAAATCATTCTAGTGTTAGTCCAGGTGTGAATGATTTTTAGAGAAAATTTTGTCAGCCTTCAAGTAAGGTGCTATCCAAGTTACTAACAGTTTTGGAATGCCCAGTGGGACACAAATTTAGCCATTAGAGTACAAGTTTACAGCATATTCATCTTCAAGAACTAGTTTCAAGTACTCTTATGGTCCTTATCTCAAGGTAAAAGGCATATTATTTTTCATAAATTCAATTATTTTCATGTATCTTATGATAGGCTATGGCAGCCTATAGAGCAAATCATAGGCATTCTTCTCATTATCAACAGCCCTATCTACCATCATAGTTCTAGTATCATCTATATGCATCTCATCCACATTCAAATGAGCCATATCTATTCCAAGATCATCCACCCTTCTAAAACTCTTTGAATTTTCATGATGAGATGGAGGAAATGAAGAGGGCAAACCAAATTATTGATGAAGAGGTATTAGCCTACAAACAAGAGTAATCAAGTAACCAATCTCAGTTTCAAAAGTCAATACCCCCTGCTACCCCATATGAATATCCATGGATTCCAAGTCCATCTGAGAATTAAATTATCCCAATCATGCCTAAAGTTGTAATATTTTCACTATTGAAGGATCCTAAACCTAATTTTCCAACCTGAAATCAAATACAACAACCAAGCATATGCCCAAATGTTGAAAACAATAATCTTGAAGTCATTATCAATGTCATTTAGTCTACACTCCTCCTTCTTCAAGAACCCAAGGCCTTTCTTTCATGGAAAACTATTTAGGTAAATATGAAATAGAGAGAGGAAATGACAGTTTTTTAAGTTGAGTAGCCTCAAGAGCAAAATCAAATATTTGTGGCATCACTATTGGATCCATCTCATCTTCTTGAGTATTTCTAGGGGTCAACCATGCCACTCTTGGAGAAATAACACCTATTTTGTGAGGCAAGTGAAGAAGATTCATCTAAGGAGATATAAAATGAAGGTGAATTGAGTGGTCAAGAAGAATAAATCATTATTAAGACACCATTAGGCAAGGACAATCATGATTTAGTCTTTCATGATGCCAAAGAAGAAGAAGTTTCAGATGAACAAAAATAATATGTTTCTCAAGATCTTACAGTAGTTGAAAAGGATGAAATTAAAAATAATATTTATTTGGAAGGCAACCATGAAGAACACTCACATAGAGCCATTATTGAGATAAAGAATATTCTTGAAGAAGATGATCATTGGTAGCAGTTTTACCATGATTTCTTGAGTGAAATTGAAGATCTTAAGATGGAAAATATGAATGATGAGATAGGACTTCAGGTTGATTATTCATATAAGTATTCCACCAATGTTTTATAGATTCGATAAGGCAATCCTATTCTATAAACTTAAAAACAAGATGAGTTGGAGCTAGATTGGATAGATGAGATGTCATTCTCTATAGAAGATGAAGATGAAATAAGTGCAATAAATCAATAACCTTCATATGACTTTATAAAAGGGTTATAAATATGTGATCACCATGTTTCAAATGGTAATAATACTAATTAACTCCATGTCTTTTCAATTGATCATGATGAAATAGCCTTTTTAGGATGATCTAGAGGGTTTTTGTTCAAAGATTGATAGTCCATATCTACCCCATGTGGATATTGAGGAATGTTCTATAAATAATACTATTCTATCTATTCATAAATAAGAAATTAATGACATATTATAGCCATGTTTGGATACCTATCAATAAGCTAAAGACTTTAACAAATCACTACCTCAAATGGAACATAATGAAGATACCAATCCAACCATATCAATTGAGTTTCTAATATAATCATTTAATGAGAATGTGACAAATCAAGATCAGCCTATGAATGAGGTAGAGTTATCATTTTTGATGCAATAAAGAATAATTTGGGAAGAATATGATTGGGTCTTGGATCCATATCTTCAATCCATGTACTTGAGAATAGAAGTAGGAAGCCTAGTTGCATCATCCAAAAGACATGAACATGAAAGTGCTCCTATCTACAAGAAGAAACCATCAAAAATAATAAATCATGTTTCAAAAGTCCATGGTGCACAAAATGTCTTCCCATTTGACCTTGAAGGAAAGCTTACTACTTTAAGTTAGTTATTCTAGGTTTGCTTTGTTTCAATAAGTGAGTAGCACAAGCAATATTTTACTTCCCTTTTATTATTTTTTCGTATTTATTTAGGTTAGTTATATTTAATTCCTATTTTAGTTGTTTTTTTCCTTCATTCTTTTTTTGTCACAGTCAGAAAAGGTGTTACAAAGTATAAAAGAGTTTATTTTCTAGTCAAGAGAGTCATCAAGTCAAAGTTGTTATACTTCAGTTTTCCATTGTCACGTAAAATTTGGTGAGTTATTCTGACCAGCAGGCTGGTTAACCTCTAAAAATCACCAAAAACATTGGTAATTTGGCCTATCAAGGCCAAATTTCAACCCCTGTAATCCAAAACTTTTCCTAGTACCATCAATAGCCTCTTCAAGTGGTCTAAAACTATATATTTTGGCCTAAAAAGGAATATTTTAGTCTTTAAATGTCAAAATGGGAATCAAAATTCTTTAAAAACATTTAAAATTACCTTTGACCATGTCTACATATATGACTTAACCTTATTCATAATGTTTTAAAAGCTTTAAAAGGTGATTTAATGTATTTTCTAAGTTAAAAAGAGCTATTTTCACGCCCCACATGCCAATTTTGGCCTTTTAAAGCATGTAAAAGGATTATTATCTATATTTTCATGTTAAAATACTTGTGGTATGCTCCCTCATGCATAAATTTGGCATTTTATAGTCTTATTTCTCTTTAAAAGGCTAACAAGAAATTTTTAATTTCATTTTACAAAGGCAAAGTATGGATCCATACAAAATTATATACAAATGAGGCATGAAATATGAGCATCAATTCATGAAAAAGATTCATAAATAATTTCAAGATAATTGGAGGCCATATAAGCCCAAAATTTTTCATCTTCAAGCAATTGGCAATTTTGGACAAAGAGACCTACTTACAGGTTTGTTGATGGTATGGATTATAGAGTGCAGATACATGTCTAAATTTTAGGGAAAATAAAATATATTAAGAGGGATTCCTTATGGATAAATTGTTTATATAATTATTCTCTCCACCCTCATGAACCATTCATTTTAAGTTAGGCTAATTTCTACATTTTTTCATCTATGAAGACCAATTTTTATTAATTTCTTCTCACCAGGACATCATTTAAAGAAAATTGTAGTTGGTGGAGCTTCTTAGGAACCCAATATACCTTCCCATGGAATTATATATGTCCTCTTCACATTTTTAATGTTCAAATAAAGGATATTTTATAATAGGAGTACAATTTTATAGTCTATGTGCTTCTAGAGGAGTTTGTACAGTTTGAGAAAGAGAGATGGGTTTCAAGATTTCTTATTTTCATCCATGACATGAATCTCTTCCATACTCTTATGTTTTCCAATCAAAATTCTCAGAATTTATTCAAGATTCATATCAAGAAAACTATTCCTATACTCTCAAAGCATCTCAAAAGGGCTATTTTAGCATTGTTAAAGGTTTTCTAGCATCTTTTGAAGTTTTAGCAAAGTACTAGGTTTTAATTTTACCATCTTGTGCTCCTTCAAAGTCTTAAAAATTGATATAGTTTGAAGAGGTATATCCCAAGATTGTATAAGAGTCTTTAGTTTGGACTTGGATTTCTCCCATCCCATTGTTCACCTATATCTTATTCTATCTCCGTTATACTGTTATACTTATCCTCACCACTTTGTTCAATGTATTTTTCCACCCACCATGCATGTTTTAATCATCATAATTTCACTCCCCCTCTTTCCATTCACCTCCATCCTATCATCCATCTCATGAGAGGGATAGATAAGATAAAGGGTCATAAAGTCCATTTCAAGAGGTCATTAAACTCCAAGATGACCAGCTATAGTCATGAAAAGGATCATCTACAATAGTATAAATAGTCAATAGCTTTCATGAGGAGAAAAGAGGAAATATATACTAAAAGATGTCACTTCGAGGCCTCAAGTGACATCATCCCATAAAGATGCATCAATATTTATCTTAAGATAAGGATTATGTCATGGATATGATGCCTTATTTAAAGTCAAAATATAGTCATGTCTGTACATATGGTATTTAGGACCACCTACAGTGATAAGAGTTTCCCAATATGAGAGACCTTTCAAGGTGTATAAAGAGCTAAAGCACTGCCAAATAACCTCAATCAAGGTTATAAAGGACATATAGGTCTGATGCACAACCATTAAGAGGAATATCAAAGGATACCTATAGTGCCTAAAAATACACCTATATGCCTCCTCTCAGGCCCAAAAACCTATAGTGATATTTGATTGAACACTTCAATGCTTAAAGGACTATTTAGAATAGAGGCATAGTTAAGTATGAATAATAATAAGTGTGAAATATCCAAAGAGAGATAAATTAGGGACACATTCAATTTTAAAATAAACCTTAAAAATGAACTAAAAGAAGGCTATATCTAGCAATGAGGCAAGCTATACCCATAGTGACAAAAGATGATGAAAAGATGCAACTCTAGGCCAAGGAATCAAGTGAAAGGAGAGTTTGAATGGTGGAAGCTTCAAATAAGAATGAAGAGAATATGTGGCCTTAAATTTTTATAGGTGTAAGACCTAAAATGATATACAATCTATAAAAAGGACCTACAGACATCATAAATAATTAAAAAAAAAGAAATGAGAAGTTTATTCTCATAAAGTTGGAATAATGACTCTATAGGTGGCAATTCTTGCAAGATAATGATTAGGTTTTGAGATCAAATATAGAGGAGGATATAAACTTATATAGGTCATGTTTTTCATGATAGTATAGTCACCTATAGCTATGTAAAGGATTTTTAAAGGTGTGATTGGTAGTTTAGATAGAGCAACAAGAGGTTTTGTCATATTTTTGGGTTTCATAGGGTTTTGACCATGTTTGAAGGTCTCACAGTGTTGTTAAGCAGATATGTCAAGCTTTAGACTTATAATGAAAAAATAATTAGCCAAGATCTCATGGTACAGTCACCTACAATTGACTATATAGGAAACCTCAAGATAATCTCGAGAAGTCTCTTACAATTCAAGTCAAGTAGGAATATATGATTATCATGATGAGGCTCAAATATTCAATAAACATCATGAAAATCTTCAAGCTTATACTCCATATGAGATTTGTTTTAGATTGTTATAGTCCTTAAAATACCTAATACACCCACCTACAGTCCTTAATTTAAAGCTAATCCTTGCAAATTGAGGATGCAGTGCTATAAGAAAGGTTTTCATGTTTATCTTCAATTCAAAGGATGCTTCAAATTACAAATAATAAGGACCCACCAAGAATCACAATGTGAGGGTGTCTTAATCAGATTCTACAATTAGGTTTACTTAAATATGAAACCCTACCAATAGTCACATAAAGGTAAACTATAGTCAATACAAAGACATAATACTATGGAAGAGGGTTTTTTAGGTTTGAAACCTTCAAAACATGATAATAAAGGCTTTGAGGCTTTCAAAACTGATATAAAAATTTTCACTTCAAATATGTACCTATAGCTTGAGAAGCACGTGCCTTCTTAGATCTTTCAAGTTCTTAACTAGTAGGCATAACTCTAAAGGGATTTAGGAAAGAGGTTGTCAAGAATGTGAACTTAAGTAGGGTCAAGGGAGAGTTAGATTGAATTTTCAAAGGCAAATCAAAGTCATATCAATGTAGTCAACCCTACAGCCCTATGTACAGAAGATTGACTGTGGGAGGCCTAAATGCCTTGCTATAAGGTCAAAACATGCTAGAGGAAAGATGAATGGTGGTTAATATTGAAGTGACAGTCCTAATGGAATTAAATTAGTATTAATTAGATCAAATACTCCCCTTTTCTCATATTTCCACCTACAATACCATTAAGATACAGTCATATGAGGTCTATTGAGGAGGTACAAGGTGACATGGAATATTGAGGGTAACCATAAAGAGTAAGAAAGATAATAAAGTATGTTTTCATGACCAAATTAAAGCTTATAAATATTTCTTATAGACTAAATACCATGGTAAAACACCAAAGCACAGTCAGTCACATGCTCAGACCATGCAAAAGAGGTAATTTTAAGGCATTTTTAAAAATATTTTGGAATCTACACATGGAATTAGGACTTGAAATTTTGAAAACATGGTTATGAGGACTTAATTAATCTTCCATGTCATTTTAAATACCTTTTCATATATTCACTATTTTGACATAGTCCCTCACTAGTCAAAAAACAATCGTAATGGAGCAAGAGGAGGTTCAAGTGGGTTTTGAGGTGCTACAAAAGTTTATAATATAATTTTAATGTTTTAAAATCATGTTATGATGATATTAAATCTTCATAAGACCTTTATAGAGTGTTAAAACTCTAAATCATATGCAAACCATGCCCATGCAGGTTAAATCAAGCAAGCAGGCCTATATGCCAAAAAGCAATTTTGGACTTATCAAAAAAGAAGACACTTTAAGAGTGTTTTGATGAAATGTAACAATACCCATGATTATTATTTCAAGTATGTAAAATCAATGGAGGATTCAATTTCAGTCTAAGGAGGAAATTTGAATTCTACAGTTCTAGACACCCTTCAAAGCCACCTAATCAGATGCTTGTATCTTTCACCACGTGAAGAGTTTGGCCAAATTATATTATAATTATTTTATGAACACATATAAAATTATAATTAATGAGCAAATAATTTTGGTTGAGGGGTTGTGATTTATGAACAATCACTAAGAGCGTAAGTAGTCCAGAATGTAAGTAAAACCCTACAGGCAAATTTCTTTCACGTAATATCTTCTCATATATTTTCATTAAAATCCAATGTTTTTAAGGATTTTGAGGGGGTATTTATACTAAAAATTCATGTAAATAACTTTTTATCTAGATGTATGTGCTTCATGAATCATCATTAACAAGATTTAGCTCTAAAACCCTCCCAAACCCTCATAGTGACCAGTTTTGAGAAAAATGGATTTTATTGCCATAAAAACCTCATAGATAAACATAAAACCTATTAAAACATCAATTAAACTCATATAAGGTTCCATCAATGCCAATTTTTTGTATAGATTAGGGCATAAATCAATTTTTTTTAGAAAAAAACATGAAAAATGAGGTATAAGGTAATTTACATGAATCCAACTCATGGAGATTAAATCCTAAGACTTGTTCTTCATCCTAAAATATTTATATTGTCATATATATGCATGTAATTTCCCCTATGAATTCCTTCAAGATATCCAATTTGTAGGAAATTTAAGCAAAATTGACTTGGTCAACAGGTTTGACTGAGTTACAAGTGTCTCTTCATCAGGAGGAGATATTTCATGATATGGAAGGTTGATTTAGGTCTAATATCACCATTTTTAAGGTTTTCATGGTTTTATTTAGTTTTTAAGAGCTATCAAATGAATGAAGATAGGATACTAGGACTAATTGGCCTATTGGTCAAGCTTTTGAGTTGAAAAATAGAATTGAAAGGCTATATAAGAGTTAATATTTACTTCCCACATTGCATATCTTCCATTCAAATGGATATTATCATGAATATTCAGCCTTTGAGAGCCATTTCATGTAAAAATATTTCAAGTAGAGTTAACTAGTTCTTAAAAACCAATCACTCCAGTTGACTAATTAACCAGTTTTATGCACATTCCTTGATCTTCATGGAAATAAGGACATTCTAATGTTTCAAATAAATTAATAGATGAATTATCCACCTAATTATGGCTTAAAATTCATGAAAAGAGAGTTTTGCAAATTCAAAGGGCCCACCATCCTCATTCCAACACCAAAATGAGTTTCATGCAAGGATTTTTAAATAAAAGAGATGTTGTTACGAACTGTAAAGTAATTTTTACTCTACATCATATTTAAATTTTGGGTTGAGTACTGCAATTTTGGTCCTTAGATGTAGTGACAGAGTTTTGGTTCAATGCAGGAGGAAGGTTCATTTTTTGTCTAAGTGTTGAAGTCGAGCAGGAGTTTCTAAGTGTCGTCATCTAAAGGGCACCTTCTTTATGTTTTGTGAGTTGGCTAAAATGTGCCACGTGTCTCATATCAGCTCAATAGAACATGCCAAGTGGTAGCATCCATGGTTACGTATCAACACCCAAGTTTTATCTCTTTGCGGCAAAAGGATTCCAAAAGGCTAAGTATCAAAGTCAGGCGGAGCGCGCCAAGGGGCAGTAGCGAAAGATCTCAGTGTTGTTTTTCAAAAGTGACAAAAGCTACCACATATCCTAGCTATTGGAAGTGAAAGTCACCATGTGGTGGCATCTAAAATATGTTCGGTTCAATACCTTGGTTCATTTTTTGTTTAACAAGAAACAGGTCCAATGGCAAGGCTAAATAATGACAGGCATGCAAACGTCAACATTTGTAGCAAAGGAATCATCGAAGGGAAGGAATAAGTGGAAGAGGCCACGTGTTGACTTCTATGTGACCCTCAAAAGACCCTACAAGAAAGTGGATGCCACCACGTGTCCTCACCTGCCTCATCAGAGTGCAATAAGAGTCTACGTTTGAGGCTTACAATTCCTTTTAAGCTTTGAGATAAGCCTCTCTCCAAGTGCAGCGGAAGTTGCCAAGCATCAACATCCATGGGTTTCTCCTATTGGCTTCAATAAAGATTATGGTGGGCCTCGAGTGTGACTTCAAAATTCTGTAGAAGCTGCCAAGTGTCACCATCTGTAGGACTCTGATATGTGTCCTAAATGATACTACAGCACAGCCAAAGAGAAGCAAGAAGAGTTGTGTGTCTTCAATGAATCAGGCAGAAAGTGCCAAGTGTCATTTTTTGATGACTTCTAAGTAGTAAAAGAGGATTTTTAGGAAGCTGACTAAGTGTCCTCTCCCATTTCAAAATAACAGAGTGTTCTGTGTATCTATTGCCAAAAGCAAAATGGAGGGAAAATCAGCTGGAGTTAAGTCGAGTAGATGGAACAGTGTATCGGGTAGATTTTTGGAGCCCCCCATAGTATTGAAGGCATAGTCTATTTGTTCCTTATTGGCAAAGGATGGAAGAGAATTGCGTAGGAAAGAGAGTGATGGAAGGAGTGGTCTGAGGCTATATAAGGGAGAGTTGTAAAAAAAAGGGGGGGATTTCTGATAGTTTAGACTTCTTGTAATTTTGACCAGTAATATCATTTGCTCTTGTCTTGATTTCCTAAAGTTGTAAAATTTGATATAATCATGCATGTTTCTGTGCCCTTTATGTGGCTGAATGAATTAAGGAAATTTAAGCTCCATGCCTTGGTTGGTGTTACCTGTGTCATTTACACAATAGTCTATGTTGTAGATTTTCTAGTGTTGTAATTGGAAATGTTATTTGCTTTTTTCTCATTTTCTAGAATCTAAAGTTCTACATAACTGTGCCTGACTTCCGTGCCTCTTATGTGATTGAAGGGTTCTATTAAGAAGATTGAACACTATGCCTTTGTTGACAATTCCTGTATCTCAGCAAAAGACTCCCCTATTGTGAGCCTCTATTTTTGTTATTCCAATCATTTACATTGATCATGCACCTATCTACTCTTAAATGTAATTGAATCATATAATAGTTTCTCTATGCTCAAGTTAGGATTAGGATTACTCTCAAGTGCATCACCATAGTTAGGTTTCGATTCTTACATTTTGCGTTTCTATTTAGTCTCCTATCCCTTTTCCCCAACACCCAATACAAAAGAAGAGACCAGCTTCTCTAAAATCTAGAGGTTGTTTCAAGTTGCATTGTCCCATAGCTTGAAACTTCCCATTGTTGATTGGCTAAGACCTAGCACAATTTTATGCCATCAACAGTTTTTGGCATGCCCAGAATGAAATAGAGCTTAGAATACTGGCATATGCAAGAAAGTTTTGTTCTGACTCTCAGTATGAGGAAGTAAATAGTCTATTTCAAAATGTGTCTAATAATCCAGAAGAGACAAATGGACTATGTATTCTCACATTAGAAAAGGTGGAGGCTTGGGAAAGACAAATAATCGAGTTAAACAAATTGTCTACAAAAGGCTATGGTACTTCTTATTCTTCTGAAGCTCTTAACCATGCCCAGTGTGTGCCAAGAAAGCTTCCTAGTTGGAATCAAAAGCCCATTCACGAGCCTATCTAAGAGCATATCCAAAATCCTATTCAAGTGACTATTGATGAGACTAGACCTTCTTATAGTCCCATCATTACCTCACCAATTATCTCTCAAGCTCAGGTTGTTTAGGAGGACAAGTAGGTTCCAAACCTTGATGAGGCAATGGCCGAGTGGAAAGAGCAAAATACAGATGTCTTTAAGAATATTCTCTTTCCCTCCTCTCCAAAACTCCCTAGAGAATTCCATTGCCCTCAAGATTCCAAAATCTGATCATGATCAATCTCCCATGCTTCATTTCCCCTCTCAAACAAATAAATTTCATCACCCTCCCACCATCACCCTTCCTCAAGAAGACCCTGTTCTCTAGATTATTGAAAAAAAGGTTACAGCTATAGGACAAGTTCTTGCAGAATGTATAGAGGATGCTTCAAAAGTGCCTGAAGAGGAGTTTCCCATTGACACTTCTCTTAAGGTGGTAATTGAGCATCCAATTATAACTGAGAGTGGGAAGACTGGTCTTGATAAGGAGTCACTTGCAAGTCATACATGAGTTGCAAGTGACTCCTATTGAGAAGAATCCAGATAGTGTGACAATAGATTCAGTTCAAATAGATCAAAGTGAGGAACAAAAGGATGATTGTTAGCCATACCTTGAGCCTCTGCCAGAGATTGAAGAGGTTTGAATGGATGTGGTGGCTATTAAAGAGCATGATTATGAGAAATTTGATCAATAATCCCCTATTCAAGGTCACAATATAGATGGAGTTGCATGCCCAAAGCCCCTTGAAGAGCTAGATGAACTTGCAGTAGTAAATAAGAAGGGTTTGGTCACTCAAAAGGCATGCATAGATAAGGTATCACTTGACATGGTGATAGATGGCAAGCAATCTGAAAACAATCAAGAAATACTTGGTGAGTTTGTCCTTATTGGTGACTAATTTGCTATTGATGACCCATTTGGGAAGATGCTAATATAGTTGGTCGATAAAGCAAATGCGTCATCTGAAGTTATGACTAAGAAACAACCTACTTTGCAAATTGTACCATCTTTCTAAAGGAGCAATTTTAAGATTTTTCCATTTGATTCAGGAGGATCATGCCTTATCATGGTTAACTAGAGCGGGAGTCGAGTTCTTTTTTAGCAGGCTCAAAAGTCCTAGTGGTCACCAAAAACTGTAGAGTAATTTTTACTCTACATCATATTTAAATTTTGGGTTGAGCACTACAATTTTGGTCCTCAGACGTAGCGGTAGAGTTTTGGTTCAACGCAAGAGGAAGGTTTGTTTTTCGTCTAAGTGTTGAAGTCGAGCGGGAGTTGCTAAGCATCGTCATCTAAAGGGCACCTTCTTTATGTTCTATGAGTTGGTTAGAATGTGCCATGTGTCTCATATCAGCTCAAAAAAATGTGCCAAGTGGCAGCATTCATGGTTACATATCAGTACCCAGGTTTTATCTCTTTGCAGCGGAAGGATTCCAAAAGGCTAAGTATCAAAGTCAGGCGAAGCATGCCAAGTGGCAACAGTGGAAGATCTCAATGTTGTTTTTCAAAAGTGACAAAAGCTACCACATATCCTGGCTACTAAAAGTGGAAGTCACCATGTAGCAGCATCTAAAATATGTTCGATTCAATACCTTGGTTCATTTTTGGTTCAACAAGAAATAGGTCCAATGGCAAGGCTATATAATGACAGGCACGCAAACATCAAAATTTGTAGCAAAGGAATCATCGAAGGGAAGGAATAAGCAGAAGAGGCCACATGTCGAATTCTGTGTGACCCTCAAAGGACCCTACAAGAAAGTGGATGCCACCATGTGTCCTCACCCACCTCAGCAGAGTGTGACAAGTGTCTGCATCTGAGGCTTTGGGTTCCTTTTAAGCTTCAAGATAAGCCTCTCTCGAAGTGCAAAAAAAGCTGCCAAGCATCAACATCTATGGGTTTCTCTTATTGGCTTCAATAAATACTATGGTTGGCTTCGGGTGTGACTTCAAAATTCTATGAAAGTTGCCAAGTGTCACCATCCATAAGAGTCTGATATGTGTCCTGAATGATAGTATAGCACAGCCAAAGAGAAGCAGGGAGAGTCGCGTGTCTTCAATGAATCACGTGGAAAGCACCAAGTGTCATTTTCCAATGACTTCTAAGTAGTAAGAGAGTATTTTTAGGAAACTAACTAAGTGTCCTCTCTCATTTCAAAATAACAGAGTGTTCCATGTATCTGTTGCCAAAAGCAAAATGGAGGGAAAATTGGCTGGACTTAAGTTGAGTAGATGGAATAGTGCACTGGGTAGATTTTTGGAGCCCCCCACAGCATTGAAGGTGCCATCTATTTGTCCCCTGTGAGCAAAGGATGGAGGAGAATTGCATGGGAAAGAGAGTGATGGAAGGAGTGGTCTGAGGCTATATAAGGGAGAGTTGTAAAAAAAAAGGGGGGGATTTTTGATAGTTTAGACTTCTTGTAATTTCGACCAGTAATATCATTTGCTCTTGTCTTGATTTCCTAAAGTTGTAAAAGTTGATATAATCATGCATGTTTTTGTGCCCTTTATGTGGCTGAATGAATTAAGTAAATTTAAGCTCCATGCCTTGGTTGGTGTTACCTGTGTCATTTACACAGTAGTCTATGTTGTAGATTTGCTAGTGTTGTGATTGGAAATGTTATTTACTTTTGTCTCATTTTCTGGAATCTGAAGTTCTACATAACTATGCGTGACTTTTGTACCTCTTATGTGATTGAAGGGTTCTATTAAGAAGATTGAATACGATGCCTTTGTTGACAATTCTTGTATCTCAGCAAAAGACTCCCCTATTTTGAGCCTCTATTTCTATTATTCCAATCATTTACATTGATCATGCACCTGTCTACTCTTAAATGTAATTGAATCATATAATAGTTTCTCTGTGATCAAGTTAGGATTAGGATTACTCTCAGGCGCATCGCCATAGTTAGGTTTCAATTCCTGCATTTCGCATTTTTCTTTAGTCTCCTATCCCTTTTCCCCAACACCCAATACAAAAGAAGAGACCAGCTTCACTAAAATCTAGAGGTTGTTTCAAGCCACATTGTCCCATAGCTTGAAACTTCCCATTGTTGATTGGCTAAGACCTAGTGCAATTTTATGCAATCAATAGTTTCTGGCATGCCTAGAATGACATAGAGCTCAGAATACTGGCATATGCAAGAAAGGTTTGTTGTGACTCTCAGTATGAGGAAGTAAATAGTCTATTTTTAAATGTGTCTAATAATCTAGAAGAGACAAATGGACTATGTATTCTTGCATTAGAAAAGGTGGAGGCTTGGGAAAGACAAGGAATCGAGTTAAACAAATTGTCTACAAAAGGCTATGGTACTTCTTATTCTTCTGAAGCTCTTAACCATGCCCAATGTGTGCCAAGAAAGCTTCCTAGTTGGAATCAAAAGCCCATTCATGAGCCTATTCAAGAGCCTATCCAGGAGCATATCCAAAAGCCTATTCAAGTGACTATTGATGAGACTAGACCTTCTTATAGTCCCATCATTGCCTCACCAATTATCTCTCAAGCTTAGGTTGTTTAGGAGGACAAGCAGGTTCCAAACCTTGATGAGGCAATGGCCGAGTGGAAAGAGCAAAATATAGACATCTTTAAGAATTTCTCTTTCCCTCCTCTCCAAAACTCCCTAGAGAATTCCATTGCCCTCAAGATTCCAAAATCTGATCATGATCAATCTCCCATACTTCATTTCCCCTCTCAAACAAATAAATTTCATCACCCTCCCGCCATCACCCTTCCTCAAGAAGACCCTGTTCTCTGGAGTATTGAAAAAAAGGTTGCAGCTACAGGACAAGTTCTTGCAGAATGTATAGAGGATGCTTCAAAAGTGCCTGAAGAGGAGTTTCCCATTGATACTTCTCTTAAGGTGTTAATTGAGCATCTAGTTATAACTGAGAGTGGGAAGACTGATCTTGATAAGGAGGAACTTCAAGAGGAGATGTTACAAATTGAAGTCATACATGAGTTATAGGTGTCTCCTATTGAGAAGAATCCAGATAGCGTGACAATGGATATAGTTCAAATAGATCAAAGTGAGGAACAAAAGGATGATTGGCAGCCATACCTTGAGCCTCTGCTATAGATTGAAGAGGTTTGTATGGATGTGGTGGCTATTAAAGAGCATGATTATGAGAAATTTGATCAAGAATCCCTTATTCAAGGTCACAATATAGATGGAGTTGCATGCCCAAAGCCCCTTGAAGAGCTAGATGAACTTGCAGTAATAAATAAGAAGGGTGTGGTCATTCAAAAGGCATGCATAGATAAGGTATCACTTGACATGGTGATAGATGGCAAGCAATCTGAAAACAATCAAGAAATACTTGGTGAGTTTGTCCTTATTGGTGACTGGTTTGCTATTGATGACCCATTTGGGAAGATGCTAATACAGTTGGTCAACAAGGCAAATGCCTCATCTGAATTTATGACTAAGAAAAAACCTACTTTGTAAATTGTACCATCTCTCGAAAGGAGCGAGTTCAAGATTTTTCCATTTAATCCAGATGGATCGTGCCTTATCATGGTTAACTAGAGCGAGAGTCAGGTTCTTTTTGAGCAGGCTCAAAAGTCTTGGTGGTCACCAAAAACTATAAAGTAATTTTTACTCTACATCGTATTTAAATTTTGGGTTGAGCACTACAATTTTGGTCCTCAGATGTAGCGGTAGAGTTTTGGTTCAATGCAGGAGGAAGGTTCATTTTCTGCCTAGGTGTTGAAGTTGAGTGGGAGTTGCTAAGCATCATCATCTAAAGTGAACCTTCGTTATATTCTATGAGTTGGCCAAAATGTGCCACGTGTCTCATATTAGCTCAGTAGAACATGCCAAGTGGCAACGTCTATGGTTACGTATCAGCACATGGGTTTTATCTCTTTGCGGCAAAAGGATTCCAAAAGGCTAAGTATCAAAGTCAGGCAGAGCACGCCAAGTGGCAGCAGTGGAAGATCTCAATGTTGTTTTTCAAAAGTGATGAAAGCTACCACATATCTTGGCTACTAGAAGTAAAAGTCACCATGTGGTGGCATCCAAAATATGTTCGGTTCAATACCTTGGTTCATTTTTGGTTCAACAAGAAACAGGTCCAATGGCAAGGCTAAATAATGATAGGCACGTAAAAGTCAAAATTTATAGCAAAGGAATCATTGAAGGGAAGGAATAAGTGGAAGAGGCCACATGTCGACTTCCACATTACCCTCAAAGGACCCTATAAGAAAGCGGATGCCACCACATGTCTTCACCTGCCTCAGCAGAGTGTGACAAGTGTCTGCATCTGAGGCTTCAGGTTCCTTTTAAGCTTCAAGATAAGCCTCTCTCAAAGTGTAGCAGAAGCTGCCAAGTGTCAACATCTATGGGTTTCTCTTATTGGCTTCAATAAAGATTATGGTGGGTCTCGAGTGTGACTTCAAAATTCTGTGGAAGCTGCCAAGTGTCACCATCCATAGGAGTTTGATATGTGTCCTGAATGATACTACAGCACAGCCAAAGAAAAGTAGGGAGAGTCGTGTGTCTTCAATGAATCAGGAAAAAAGTGCCAAGTGTCATTTTTTGATGCCTTCTAAGTAGTAAAAGAGGATTTTTAGGAAACTGACTAAGTGTCCTCTCCCATTTCAAAATAACAGAGTGTTCCGTGTATCTGTTGCCAAAAGCAAAATAGAGGGAAAATTGGCTGGAGTTAAGTCGAGTAGATGGAACAATGCACCGGGTAGATTTTTGGACCCCCCACAGCATTTAAGGTGCTGTTTGTTTATCCCCTATGAGTAAAGGATGGAGGAGAATTGTGCGGGAAAGAGAATGATGGAAGGAGTGGTCTGAGGCTATATAAGGGAGAGTTATAAAAAAAGGGGGGATTTCTGATAGTTTAGACTTCTTGTAATTTTGACTAGTAATATCATTTGCTCTTGTCTTGATTTCTTGAAGTTGTAAAAGTTGATATAATTGTGCATGTTTCTGTGCCCTTTATGTGGCTGAATGAATTAAGGAAATTTAAGCTCCATGCCTTAGTTGGTGTTACATGTGTCATTTACACAGTAGTCTATGTTGTAGATTTGCTAGTGTTGTGATTGGAAATGTTATTTGCTTTTGTCTCATTTTCTAGAATCTGAAGTTCTACATAACTGTGCGTGACTTCTGTACCTCTTATGTGATTGAAGGGTTCTAGTAAGAAGATTGAACACTATGCCTTTGTTGACAATTCTTGTATCTCAGCAAAAGACTCCCCTATTTTGAGCCTCTATTTCTATTATTCCAATCATTTACATTGATCATGCACCTGTCTACTCTTAAATGTAATTGAATCATATAATAGTTTCTCTGTGCTCAAGTTAGGATTAGGATTACTCTCAGGCGCATCGCCATAGTTAGGTTTCAATTCCTGCATTTCACATTTTTGTTTAGTCTCCTATCCCTTTTCCCCAACACCCAATACAAAAGAAGAGACCAGCTTCTCTAAAATCTAGAGGTTGTTTCAAGCCGCATAGTCCCACAGCTTGAAACTTCCCATTGTTGATTGGCCAAGACCACGCACAATTTTACGCCATCAACAGGAACTAGTGGTACCCCTTCTCTTTGATTTGTTAGTATATTAGTTACTATGGATGCATATAATTTTTAAGTCATTTTGTGAGAATTTTTTTATCCCATATTCATGGGAAGTAGTAGTTACGTAGATTAGACTTAGTATATAAGTGTTGAGGCCAATGAAGGCATCCACAAATTTATTGTATTGAGCTTGCTCAAAGGAGGTTGTCCCCTCGAAGTAGTCTTTGATCAATATAATCCCTTCAGTGTTTTTGTTATTTATATAAATCTATTATTTCATGCATTTTCATTATTTTTTTTAGGAGGATCCTCTTATTTAGTATCAAAACACTTTCTAGGGCTAAAATTGTTTTTTTAGAAAGTGTTTTTTTGTTCCACTACATTGTGTTTTTTTTCTACTCTAGATATTATAATATATTTCAGATCAAGGTAAATACTTATCTACATAACTATGGGAAGTGCTTGGGAATAATCCCTAAAACTCATTTTGAGGATTACCACAAGAACCCCAAAGTAGTTGGCCCATTGAGAGGACCTGTAAGTGAAAAGGGTAATGGCCCCATCCTGATTGACTAGTTCCAACCTATGAGGAAAATCAAGAGCTATTATTTAGGGGTAAATTCATGGCCAAAAATATTATAGAGAGTGGTACTCATTTAGATAACATTGGTGTCTAGAGAGATATCTTTAAACCCTTAGGCAATCATTGAAACTTGGGTCCTATTTCTATCGGTTTCAGAATCTTACCAATAGAGTATCATAAAACTTGCCATATCAGATCTTTGTATATTATCAATAGAGTATCAAAAGACTTGCCATATCTATTTCAACATATTATTGGCAAAGTATCAAAAAATGTATCATATCAGATCTATGCATATTACTAGTAGAGTATCAGAAGACTTATCATACTAGTTTCAAAATATTTCCATCAAACTATCAAAAAACTTTTAAAAAATATCTTATTTTGGGCATGGTAATAACCCGAACAAGAGAAAATAACATGGAGGATGAAATTTCCACACTCAAGACCCAAATCAAAGATCTTGATGAAAAAATTCTCGAACTCAATCTTCAATAATTCACCTTGAACAAAAGATAACATCCAAAGTCCTCTTCAAACACTAGGTTTTCTTATTCCAACAATTTTCATGGGTTGAAGCTTGATTTTTCTCAATTCAATGGTGAAAATTTGACTAGATAGATCTATTAGCCAGAATAATATTTTAGTCTACATAATACTTTTGATGCCAACAAAGTCCCAGTTACATCCTTTCACTTGGAACATGAATCCCTTCAATGGTACCATTGGTATATCAATGCTCATGATGAGCCAATATAGACCGATTTTGGCACCCTCATTTTACAACAGTTTGAACCTAGTGCTTTTTATGACTTCAATAGAGTACTCATTAAAATTTTCCAAATAGGAACCATCAAAGAATAGCAGATAAAATTTGAAAAACTGGCTAATCACATAGAGGGATTATCTGATGAATTCTTTAGGATTTGCTTTATCAGTGGTCTGAAGGATGCAATTCAATTTAAGGTCAAAATGTTCTAGCCTAGCATGATCGTGGAAGCCCTAGGGTTGGCTAAGTTAGCATAGGACAAGATCACATCTCAACATTGATCCAAATCCAATTTTACTCCATTCAAAAATACAACTCCATAATTATCTCACACAATGCCAGCCCCTAGAACCAATCTTATCAAGCATTTGATTGAAGTAGAGATGCAAGCATGTAGAGAAAAAGGACTATGTTATAATTATGATGACAAATTCACTTGGGTACATTGATGTGTTGATCAAAATATCTACCTACTAGATGTAGACTCTCTACCCAAAACTAAAGTTTGGGAAGATGTTCAGGATACAACAAATTATCTGAAAGAATCTCAACTGATTGTGGAACTTGCTTCTCAAGAAGACCAACCATATATCTCTCTCTATGAATTAGCAAGAGTCACCACCTAACAAACCATGTGATTCATAGGTTACTTCAAGAAAATTCCTCTTATAATACTCATTGATTTTGGTATCACTCATAACTTCATTAACCCATAGATCACCAAATAGGCTTATTATTTTGTCCATCCTTTTTCCAAATTTGAAGTCATGATTGTCAATGGGGGAACATTACCTTACAAAGGGAAGTGTCACAATATGTGTATTTTTATTAGAGATTATAACTTGTGCTCTGACATATTTTCCTTTCCCTTAGGAGAATGTGATTTCTTTTTGGGATCCTAATGGTTATGCATACTTGGACCCATCTTATGGGATTTTGCTAAACTTTGGATATAGTTTTTAGACAATGGGAAAAAACACACAATGAAAGGCTTACACCCAGGGTCTCTCAACATCATAAGTTCACATTGCATGGAAAATCTTCTTAAGAATAATTCACATGGCATCATTACCCAGCTCCATTATATTCAAATGCAACCATCAATGGTATCTAATACTAATTCTCATATACAAACCATTCTTCATAGGTATGCATGTGTCTTTGTCAAACCAGTGGGATTGCCACCTTCATAGCTAGAGGACCATCATATTCATCTCCTTCCTAGAATTTTTCCTCCTAATATTAGGTCCTATCGCTACCCATTTTAGAAAAATATTGAGATTGATATGCTCATTCAAGAATTACTAAAGCAAGGCATTACTCACCCCAATATTAGCCCATATTCTTCTCTAGTTCTCCTTGTCTATAAAAAAGATGGTTCATGGCAGCTATGCATTGACTTCCAAGAACTCAATCACATCACAATCAAGGATAAGTTCATGATCCCTATTATTGATGAGCTTCATGGCACTCATTTTTTCTCCAAATTGGATCTCCACTCTGGATATCATCAGATCTAGCTTCATGAAGATGATATCCTTAAGATAGATTTCCACATGCATGATGGCCACTATGATTTTATGGTCATGCCCTTTTGCCTCACTACATTATAGATATTGATGAATAAAATATTACAGCCCTACCTATAGAAATTCATTATAGTCTTCTTCGATGATATCCTCATCTATAGTAAAACATGGTTTGAGCATCTCCAACATCTGGATCTTGCACTACAACTTATCTATCATCATCATCTCTATGCAAAATAGTCCAAATGTGATTTTGGATAGGACAAAGTAGAGTATCTCAAGAATATTATTTATGACAAAGGGGTTAAGGTGGATCCCAAAATAATATCTACCATGATACATTAGCCTCATCCTTAGACACTAAAGAACCTTCATGGTTTTTTGGGACTAATTAGATACTATCGCAAGTTTGTCAAGGACTATGTGAAGATTTTAGCTCCACTAATAGATATGTTTAAAAAGGATGATTTTACATGGACACAACTTGTTGAGTGTGCATTTGATGAATTGAAATAAGCTATGTGTACTACATCTATTCTAACTATGCCAGATTTTGTCAATACCTTCACTATCAAGAGCGATGCTTGTGGTAATAGACTTGGTGTTACTCTCCTTCAAGAACTATACCCCATTGTTTTCACTAAAAAATCCCTTTCTAACAAGAATTTAGTATTCTCTACTTATGAGAAGGAAATGATGGCCATTTTGCATACAGTATAGAAGTGGTGACCATACCTACTGGGGAATATTTTACATCAAAACTAATCACTAGAGTCTAAAATATTTCCTAGAACAATGAGTCTCCACCCCATCTTAATAAAAATGGGTCACTAAACTAATGGGCTATGAATATGAGATAATTTACAAAAAGGGTAAAGACAATATTGTGGTTGATGCTCTATCTCATACATTTGTGAACCAAGCTTCCATTTCAGCTATTTCCATGCCTATTCCAAATTGGTTGGATGTTGTATAGTAGGGGTATGTCAATGAGTCATCATTATCTCAAATCATTTAATAGTTGGCCACTAACCCCTATGTAGTACCATATTATTATTGGGATGGTGCTTGTCTATGATACAAGGGCCATTTGGTACTTCCCTAGAGCACAAATTTTCAATAGGTTGTAATCTTGAACTCCATGCTTCTCCATTCGTAGGGCACTCAGGGTTTCTCAAAACTTATGAGTGGGCACAACGTAACTTATTTTGGAAGGAAATAAAAAAGGCAATTCAATAGATGATGGTTGAATGTGATACCTACCAATGTAACAAGGGTGAAAAAACACTCAGTCTTGAGTTGCTCAAACCTTTGCCCATCCCTACCAAGATTTGGACAAACATTTTTATGGATTTTATTGAGGGTCTCCCTAAATTTAGAGGGAAAATAGTGATCTTGGTTGTGGTTGATCTCCTCTCCAAATATAGTCATTTTTGTTCATTCAACCATCCTTATACCACCTCCACAGTCACATAAATTTTTGTGGACCATATTTTCCATCTTCATGGCATTCCTTCTTCCATTATTTCATATCATGATGAAACCTTCACCAACCATTTTTGGATAGAACTATTTTAACACACCAACACCCAATTGAAGATGAGTTTTAGGTATCATCCATAAATGGATGGCTAGACTAAATTATCAACAAATGGTTGGAAACTTTCTTTCATTTCTTTGTCTTAGAATGAAAACATCAGTGGGCAAAGTGGCTTCCTCTCACTAAATGGTGTTACAATACCTCCTACCATACTTCAACTAAAATTACTCCATATGAAGCAGTCTATGATCAATCACCACTAGTGTTCCTTTTTTACATTCCTAGTAGTTCATTAGTTCAATTAGTTGACATGATTTTCCAAATTTAGGGTTAGATCATCGGCATCTTGCAGGACAATATTCATATGACACAAAATAGAATGAAACAACGGGTTAATTAGCACTTTTTTGAGCATATTTTTCAAGTAGATGATATGGTTTTTCTTCTCCTACAACCATACAAGAAATCATCCATGAAACTCAAAGGGCATCATAAGATAGCTCCCAACTTCTATGGGCCATATAAGGTTCTCTGGAAGATTGGGTCAATTTATTATAATCTAGAGCTCCCACCTTCTTCTAGAGTTCACCCATTATTTCATGTCTCTTATCTAAATAAATTTCTTGGTACAAACATCAGAGTGGAAACTATTTTACCAAAACTTGATAATGAAGGATCCATCCTTCTTGACCTAGAGGCAATCTTGGATAGGTGCACATGTCAACTTCACTCCTACTTCATCACAAAGGTATTAAGTCAAAGGCATGGAATGCAACTAGAGGATGCAACATAGGAACCACTATTTTAGATTCATCACCAATTATCACATATAAATCTTTGAGGATAAATATTTTTCTAAGAGGGAGGGGATGTTAGGAACCTATGTTACCCCTTCTCTTTACTTTGTTAGTATATTATTTGCTATGGACACATATGCTTTGTAAATCATCTCATGATCATTTTGTTTTATCCCACATTCATGGAAAGTAGTAGTTGCTTATATTAGACTTAGTATATAAGTAAGTGTTGAGTCCAATGAAGGCATCCGTGAATTTATTGTATTGAGCTTGCTCAAAGGAGATTACCCCCTCAAAGTGGTCTATGATCAATATAATCCTTTCAGTGTTTCTACTATTTATATTAATATGTTATTTCATGCATTTTCATTAATTTGTTGTAGGAGGATCCTCTCAGATGTATTAAATACTTTTCATGAATATTGTATTGAAAATTAAATTGAGTTGAAGTGGAGTTGACTTTCTCTTCTATCTTGTATTCCAATCTCTTGGCTAGATTTGCTTCTTTTTCTATATATGTAGGCTTTCAAACTAGTTTTTAGGATTGATCCCTCTCTTGGGCATGACTAGACTCTACCAAGATTGAGCTTTATAACCTTTCAGATAAATAAATGATTATTTTCAAATTCCTATATGCCGGTATAGTATGTAATATTAGTTTGATTTGAACATGTGGTAGTCTTTTCTCTCTTCTTAAGTCCTAATCTCACCTAGTTACTAGTTTTCTAACTTATGCAGGTCATGTTCAGTGTTTGATGTCATTTTAATAAGCTAATAATGTATATAAGTGATTGGTTAATGCCTTGAATCAAGCCTATTACATCATTTCTCTCAATCTTTGATCAACTGATAAAATCTCTAAATGAAATACTGATACATAGGAGTCATTTGGAGTTGCAGATTCAGTCTTTTATTATCTTATCAGTGTTTTAGGGGATCAAATAGATTGTATGAACCATCAATATAGGTGTATCACCAATAGTAGAATATGGTTTCCCTTTTAGTATATCTCTTACCATTTTCATCCCAACAAGTAGGTTTTAGTATAAGTGAGCAAAGTGATACATCAAAAGAGTTAGCCTCATCAATACTAGAGGTCTAGTCTGAGTTCAAGTGTCCCAAACCTCAGATCATTCCAATGTTAGTCTAGGTGTGAAGGAGTTTTAGAGCAAAATATGTTAGCCTTGAAACAGGGTGCTATATAGGTTACTAACAGAAACTAAAGGCATCTTCTCCAAAAATAATGATTCTCATGCAAGTCATCCAAGTGCCATCAACAAACTACACATTTAAGGCACTAGGATAATATATCTTGAACTCTCCTATTGCTTTTCATGGAATATTGTGGTATCTTTGGTTTTTTCTTGAAAACCATCACCAACTAAGGGTCTAGGAGCCATAGGTGTTAATTCCTCATGCAAATTAAGCTTTGAACCTGCATTATCTATTGTTGTTCTAAAAAATTCTAGCAAGTGGAAGATCATATGAAGCTTGTGAGGCCTCTCCCTCATGTGAATAATTACCAACAAGACCTTCCTCAAATTCCTCTTCATCAAAATTGGGCAAATTTGATTTTTCTTCAACTTGATCCCCTTTTGGCATCCTCATAATTTCCTTTTCTTTGAATGCACTAATGGCCTCCTTTACAAATTTGATGGCATTATCTTCAAAATTAGATTCTTCCTCACAATCAATTTGATTAAAAGTCATGGCATCACCATACTCAAACAATGAGTATTAACTAGAATGATGTAGATGTTCCACATTAGGTGCTGATTTGGAAATTTTTGTAGCATCAAACTCTTAATTAGTAGTTGCAACTCTTTAAAATAAATCATTCTAGAGCTCCACCATACATGCCTCTTGATAAAATCCATTCTATTCTTCAGAAGAAGTGTTGAATGTTCTTACTTCTTAAATTCTAGCTCTTCTTTAGAAATTTGTGATGTGAACTCTTCTTCTTCCTTCAACAAAATTTTCTTTGTCTCTATATCCTTCATCCATGCTCCTAAATCCTTTTGATATTTTTGAAATGCTTGCAACATTTCTATCATCAATTCTTAAAATGTATTCATCTTTATACATAGAAATTAGTTTATTTCCCTATAGCTCTATCAACAAATAAATCTACAAACACAAACCCTCATAGGCTAGTAGGATACATAGCTTTGATACCACTGTAATATCCCATTTCAGGATATTTTTAATAATATTGGATTTTATGAAAATCCATTGGTGGATTAAGATATAAGCATTCACGATGAAATAAAACATACAACTAAAATATGCAAAAAAGTAATAACCAATTGAATATGCATTCAAAGAGTTCCTTACATTGTTAATATATATAAATAGAGTAGTATATGTATGCACCTAAATCCGCTCAGCCTAATAATTCTATTAATTTTTCTAATTTAACCTATAGTCACATTTTCTAGATAATTAATATCATAATTCCTATATAAAATCCCCTACATCCCATGAACCTTACTCCACCGTTGTAACCAATTAATCATCCTCAATAGACCATTAACTAAGCCTACTTACCTACTAATCTACCTATTAACCCACTTGCCAATTTAAAAATCATTTTTATTCACCTACCCATATACGACCATACTAACCTAGCCTTTCCTACATCCCTACTCCCTAATGGATATTTTAGAATTAGGGGATTCTATAATCTTTTCTAACTTAGCCTTCCCCATCTAGAACCCTCTCTTCTATAGGTTTCCAAGGAATTAAAAATTCCTTAGAAATTACCCAACCTTTGATCTCAATAGCTCAAAATTAAATGTGAGCCATTGATTTTCCCTCGTGTGGCTTATATAAAAAACCCATACCTCAATGACCAATTAAATTGGAAGTCTTGAGAAATTTTGAGAGCCATAAACATCCATACTTGTATCCATCATTCAAGCACTCCCATAGCCTTGTTAAAGCCATCAGCAATCTAAGAAGCCATTATCAAGCTCAATCAAGTGATCTAAAATCCACTCATTTTGTATTCAAATCCGTTTGGCAATATTAGAGGGTAGTTTTAAGGGATAAAAGGATGGTAAGTGAATTCATTTTAAGTATATTTTTGTCTCTTTATCCTCTCCTTTGATGTTGTTTTTATTTTTGGGTTTTTATTTCTAAAAATAATAATATAGGAAAGAATTAAAAAACACTCAAATAGTATACTCATGACAACTTCTTACAAATATGAAATCTCAATGCTCTTTTGAAAGATTTTAATGAAGCACATTTGTAATTTCTATATGAAATTACCTCACAAGTTTAGCAAGTTTTCATCCTCCAAACCTCATATGAACTAGAGAGTTTTTATCCCCCAATCCACAATATAAACTAAGAGGGTTTTCATCCTCCTAATCTCTACACTCAAAGGGTTTTCATCCTAAGAGAGAAAAATATGAACCAAAGGCTCAATCTTATAATTGGGGTTTTCATATAACAAGATTCATTGATTCTTACAAAGGGAGAGAGCTCTCCTTAAATATAAAATGCATGAGAGAGAGAGAGGGAAACTTTATGGATAAGCCAAAAAATGTGCCACCCTTCTTCATGCATGTGATCCATCATTGTGGTCTTTATCTCAAGGTGTAAAAAGAAGTCAAAAATAAGAGCATTAAAGGAGATAAGATTAGCCACTTTCATGTGACTAAGAAAATATCATCCCACCTTCACACATGTGAGCACAAATCATGAATGGTAACTCTTATCTCTTCCTCCATGTGCACACAAGATTCCTAGACAAATTGTAATTTATTTTGACCTTTGAGAATCATAGGCCACCCTAAGAATGCATCCCACATCTTTCCTATGTGATATAAATCATTAAGGATAAGAGGATATGTCCTTTAGTGGGATGCCATGTCCCACCTCCTTCAAATTAGCTATGCCCCATGAAGATGTTATATGGATCATGTCACATCATCTACAAGTCACCTCCTCTATTACATCATCACCTGCATCTCTTGCCACATCACCATGAATAGTGATATTTAATAGTGACCCATGAATAATACCTATGAATAATAACTTGTGAATAGTGATCTAACACACAATTATTCCCTTACAATACCCAACTTAGCCTATGATAATTAAATAAGCTAATGGTCTTCTATAAATGTCTCATTTAGAGAAAGAAGACATTACATGATGTCACAAGCCTATCACTACCTTCTAAATATACAAAATGGTAGATATATACACACCAAATAAATGCATACATAATATATCAAAATATTTTTCAAAGTCAAATGCCCATAGGGCTAGGGCTCATCTCTCTGACTCTGCCTTAAGTTTATCATAAATAAAAAGTGTTCCAATAACAAAAAGTCCAAAAAAGCATGGGCATCCTCTAAGGTGATACCAACCTCTATCGTATCCCCATCTATCTCTCATTGGAAAATGTTGGTTAGGGGCTCCCATGTTCTTAAGAACATCATGACTAAGTCAACACTAAGGAGGATCCTATGCATTTGCATGATACCACCAAAACATAATGATGCCAATCATGCACGATCATCTTCTATCAATCTATTTAATAAATCAAGTAACCATGCTACGTCTATCAAGTGTCAGAGTCTTCATTGTCTCTAAAAAATGCCAAATAACAAAAAATGTATTAGTCCTCCATATAAGATAATTAGGAAAATACATTCTAAAATTAATTCAAAAAATGTTTAATTCAAAAATTAACTACTTCATCAACTTGTTTATACAATTTTTCTACCACTTTATACTATGTCAACCACATACTTCACTATGTTGGTACAAAATACAAAATATTATACTAAGTTGGCTAGGGGACAAATTATGTCAGCCACTATGTCAACATTAAAATCTAAGTCATCCCACTACTATGCAATTGGCCATATAACAAAACTAAGTCAACCCACTACTACGTCATCAACCACGTCATTGTACTATGTTAGACATTTCATATGAAATCAACCATTCTTTAAAAACTATGTCAGTCATTTTCATGCATTACTACATCGACTAGTATGTACACAATCAACCACTTGAAATTTATAAACTAGGTCAGCCTTCTTATACATAGTCAACCACTTAGGATTAAACTAAATCGGGCATCTGCTACATAGTCAACCACCCTCATACACCTTTACATTCTAAACTGAGTTAGCCTGGTTGACTCCGTTTAATTATTGTGATAACTTTTTACCTAATTATCATTAATTACTTAGGCTTTAATGACTACTTTTGATGCTTACCCATTGATCATCTTACTGCCTACTCTACCCTAAAAATTCTTAGGGAAAATTATGTTATATGGATTTGCCCCACCATCTAATTTTTCAAATTTACCATATTTTCCAATAAAAACTTGTAAAAATTCAAAATTTAAAGCATCACTTACCCAAGTTGCACTAGCCATTATCGTTATGCATCCCTCATCTCACACTTGTTATCTCTGGGCCATAATATCTCTCTTCACTCTCTTAGGTCTCTCAGAGCTCTATTTTTGTCCCAATAGCAAAATTACAAATGAATAGTTTAAAAATCCTATTTATATTTTAATTTTCAAATTTTTTAACTATCAATTGTTTTCTAACAAATTATAATTTTGCCTCATAAATATGTTTTTACCATCTCTTTTTCTGAACCAAAAGATATTCTGGAATCCTGATATGGTAGAGAATTTTCTACATATAACATATTTTTACAAAAAAATTGAATTATTTATTATTTTGTAGGCCCGCCTAATGTCCCCTACATTGAATGGCTCTTCATTTCTCTCACATGACTTCTCTTCTACAACAAGGTAAGTAAAGGCATATATTTTTCAATTTTTTCCTTTCAATTACTTTTATGCTTCAAACTGCAATTTATTAGCTCAATGTTGTGGGTTGTTATGTTCTTTTTCTGAAGCACCATCTCATGTTACAACTACATGCCACATGATGAGCTTCAAGTGGGGCATATGTATACACACAATATTTTTAAACTTTATCATTTACTGATGTTTTATCTCTTGTTAAAACCTATCAAATCTCAATATATCTGAGTGCACACCTTAAAGGATGCACTGGAAAAGGGATTGGTAGACCTTTGGTATTTTATAGGATTGTTGGCCCCTATACCACCACCTAAAACCAATATAAGATACTCCTATCCATTTTTATGAGTTTTGAAACCCTACTTATACACTTTTCTAAGTAGTTCACCGTCTAAAATGGCCCCTACCAAAGTGAAAACTCCATTTTACCTTTTTACCTACTATGTTGACTGGGCCAACCCTATTTTGTATGTAGCGCATGTTACAGAACTATGTTAGCTTAAGTCATCATAGTTTGAGACCTAGCAACTCTATTTCCTACATAACAAAATTGACCAGGCTAACTGCATCAGTTAAATTCTTGGGAGGGTTTAGGGCCAATCCATGGCTATATATACCCCCTTTCATTTCATTTCTAATAGAGGATCACCCAATTATGCATCATTATTTCTCACAAATATGTTTATATAATCAATAGGAGGTTTCATTGCTTAGGTTTTTATCTTAGAGAAGTAACACTTATCTTGTGGAGGTCTTAGATGCATATGAGTCTTATAACCTAGCGCTGATTTGTCTTTGTGATCTTTACAAGCCCACAACAACCTCTTGCAAAGCCTCATTGGTTAAGGGAGAGATTGAGGCACAATAGGTTTGCTTAAACAATGAAGTATAATCCTAGCCCTTCATATTTTGATAAGTATGTTATAGAGTTAATATATATATATATATATATATATATATATATATATATATATATATATATATATATATATATATATATATATATATATATATATATATATTGAATTGTATCTCTCCTTACTTAGATCATTTCTATGTTATATATAGATTTATCTCTACATGTTTATTATCTTCCCCATTTGTGCCACAAGCTTTGGTGAGCGCTAGATTAGCTTGTATATGTATTTACTAGATTAGTTTGCATAGTTATTTTGCAGATTAACTTACTTATTATTATTTACAATCATAAGACCTAGGTAGGGTTATCACAAGATGGCATTTGACTAGAGGCTTTGGAAACCTCTCCTTTACCATAGTGTGATAAGTGATCTCTTAGTACAGGTTTAACATATCCATTATTCGTCATGACCCCTATTTAAATGTATTGCCAAGCGTACTTGTTAGTTGATTACCTTCTCTAAACTTGAATATTATTGAGGAGGAAAAATTATAGAACTGTCTAGTTTCGCTTGCATATATCCTTTACTTGATCTTTTCATCCCTTTAATCCTACTGTCTAAACCATACTATACAATCTTATATACTCTAGATAATTGTTTTCACATTCATTGTTTCTAACCATTGGAAATCGAAAAACATACTAATATTGTGAAATTTGAATTCAAGTATGATATTTACTATTTTTTAACATCTTTATTTTGATCCTAAAAACCTGCGAAACCAACGACATACAAAATAATGAAGGGCAAATCCAAAGAAACAAAATCCAAAAAATAAGACATCGGTTTCTAATAATTTGTTTGTATTGTGAAATCCATTTTAGACATTATCGAAAGCAAAGTGCATGGCCCTAATAATTGTTTCCAATCGAATCCAAATTTGTGTGTAAGACTGGCAATCTTTGTTTTAATAACACATTCCTTTATTTTTATTTATTTAATAAATCTTCTTCCGTGTTACATACGTCGATACACCACTTCAATCATTTTAATATTTTTTTATTTACTATATACCGAGTTTAACGTTTATTGGGATACATTATGAATTAAAATATTAAAGGAAATCCAATAAAAAAAATTAGGTATTCGTTGAAGGCATGTGCAAGACGAGGTGAATAAAAACGTTCCCTCGACCAAACTAAATACCAAAACGTGTCTTCCACGCATCGTATGCCCTCCCTAAATTGCGTGCGCTTCTAGAAGCAATTATGATAATGATGCCTGCCACCCATGTGCTTAGTTTTCCCTATTACGTTCGTTCATACCCATAATTTGTGGTCATCGGAGTCCGCCATTAAATTTAATGGCCGTCTGACCTTATTTACGTTTTTCGTTGTAAAACAAATCAATCTTTTTTTGGGTAGTGCATTTCAGATCATAAAAAATAAATCTTAGGAATTATTTATATATTAATTAGTTAATTAATTAATGTTTTTTAATATGAATTATATAAGTATTTGATATTGAAAACTTTCATGACAAATGATAAGTAAAGTCGATCATCAATTTAGTCATTAATTTAGGGGGTGATTATTGAGTGTAATAATCAATAAAAATGGTTAATCATAAATTTGATGTTAAGTATATATATATATATATATATATAATATATATATATATATATATATATATATATATATATATATATATATTTCTTATTTAGGAAAGGTGATCAAAAAAATTTAATGTCTTATACATACGATAGAATGGTGTAGCTAGATTGAGGTTATATGTTCCCAATCAACCAAAAAAAAACAGAGAAAATAATAAATTAACTAATCATTATGAAACCCTTTTTTTATTAGATAGGGTAAAGCGCTTTTGACCAAATCTATGAACCGATATTGGGGAACAAGGGGCCCAATCCACGCAACAAGAAAAAATACTAAATAACCAAGTGCAACAACAAAAACCATGACATACAAAACACCTCCATAAGGCAACAAACTGCATCTAAGATGGAACAACTACAAGAAACATAGCTTCTGCCAAAAGACTAGAAAAGTCATCAAAAAACACATCCACAAATCTTTTGCCGATCCTCAATGGGAGGAACAAAGATAAACAAGACAAAAAATGGAAACCAAAACAAAATATTTGAACATCATTGTCCTCAGCTATAAGCTAGACCATGTCTTCTCTCACACTTAGAGAGTAGGTCTTTCACCATCCACTAAGAGTCATCAGTGACAACCTTTATGCCTCAAATCTTCTACCTTTCTTCTTCGCAATGGTGCCCACATCAACGTTGGGTTTTCTGGGTTACAGAGGATGAAAGAACACACAACAAATATGGGAGAGGTGGGGTAAAAGGTGAGGAGCAATCAGTAAAGGGGGGTCATTTTTAGTACGCAGATGGGCTCAATGGGCGAGGGGGGACAAAGGGGGAAACATTAAACCCTGTCACTTGAAATCTTGGGGCGAATATCCTTGTTCCTCCAAACTTGATGGAAAAATAAGGGAGGGCATAGGTGAGACGAAAACGTGGATGAGCACGTCAATGCCCTATCCCCTAAGTGATTACATTGAAAGCAATAGAAGGGGAGACCTTCGTAATTGAGGAACCAAGTCCATTTACCCCGTGAGGAAAACATTTGCACCAAGAGAAAGAGGGGTTCAGATAGGTTCAATAGAGTGCAAACTCTAACAAATATGTCATGTAGCGAATCTTCATCAATTTTCACAAAAGAACCCACTTTGTTAACCAAAATCTTAATGTGTTCTTCATTTCACAAGATAGGAGGAATATGGTACAATTTGATTCAAGTGGGGGCCACTAAGATCTTCATCAAAGCTGGTTTGAAAAAGGACGACTAGGGGCAGAGAAAGATGTTGAACTTATTGTAGAACCATGGCCCAGAGGACCAAATAAAATCCCTGTCTACGAAAGAATGGAAAACTATTTGAAGAAACCTCGAGCCAAGGAGAGAGGAAGGAGCTACTAGTGAGTTCCAAGCTATCATGGCCCATTGAGAAAGCGCATCCAGAGAAAGATGGGCTCCCAAACACTTACTGAACAAAGTTTTATGACCCAAGGCAAGCTCTATATCTTCAATCATGGAGTTAGAGATTTCCATCTCAAGGGAATCATTTGAAAATTGCAACAGGGCATCCCCAAGCTAGAAAGAGGGAGAAAAAGGGGCCCCAATAGGAGGGGCATTCTCTTCAAGCAATCTAATTGAGGGAGGCTCAGCCAATCTGTCACCAACGACCAAAGGGGGATCCTTCAAAGACCAAATCTTAGCTTTGTAGAACTCCACATAAATGTGGAAGGGATTTCTAGCATTCATACAATCAACAAAATTATGACTTTGTTTAGGTCTATCCTTAGTAACATTTTCGAGGTGGCTCGAAACTATTACCATGTAGGACCATGAAGGATGAGAGGATGAAGCAGGTGTGCCGCTGGAAACCACCGCCTGACCACCGATCAAAGCACTTGGTAGGGATGGGGAAGAGAGTTGAACCTTGGGGATGTCGGGAGCACCTACAATGTTTGATGTTGCTAGAGTGCTAAAGAAGCCTTTGTGCACACCGAGGGAATAGTCTTGTCTGATAGTCTTTGCTAGTCTATTAACATGCTTTGTTTGAACACCATCTTCATCCTCAGACTGCCCAATGTCAAATTCAACCTCAACCACTTCCGTCATAGAGTCAGAGACTAGAAAAAAGGGACTTGAATCTTCTGTCGAATACTCATTGCAAGTTGAATGGGTTAACTATTGAAATTTAAATTTGAATTTACCTTTTGATTTTCTATTCCATAAAGAGATGATTCAAATAAACATGTTCTATAAAAAATGATTCAGACATACATATTCTCTATTCAATATGAAAACTTTTAATAAATAACAAATTCAAAATAAATACTCCAAAATTAATATATCTTAACATTTGCCAAATAAATATATCTATAATTTATGCACTATTTTTTAAAATTTTTTTTAATAAACATGTGTAACTTATTAAATGTATGCTCAAAATTATAAAAATGTACGGAACTTTTCTTCCATACAAATTCAAATACCCACATCATTCTCCCACTATCTTTGCGCTTCTCCTACTTTAGAAGAACACACTTGATTATAATTGGTAGCCTTTATAATGACAAACGTCAAAATAATCATGGCAATTTTTTTAATTTGAAGTAGTGGAAAAGGGTATGATGTCAAAAAGTTTCGTTTAGTGGTTTTTATAAGTGGTGGAAAAGGGGAGGTGGGATATTCGTTTGACTTTGCACGGCTCCACATTATCCAAATTGGAAGGAGCTTTCAACGCCCATTGATTGATTAATTTAGCTATATTCCTTGCCACAAAACTCAAGTGGGTGTATACACACATGTTGGGTTGTAGGGTGGTAAATAGACCCACCAACAACCGCCATCCTCCTCCTCCTCCTCATAATAATAATAATAATAGTAAAATGTTAAAGGTTAAGATAAAGATTAAAATCGAAAAAATTATTACGAGTAAAAAAAATTAATGGGATGGTGCGTGAAATTTTAAGAATGCAAAGTATTGTTAAAGAAATAAAAAAATGTAGAAAAAAAAATTGGGAAAGAAAAAAAACAGTTTTAATAAAAAGTTTTTTAATTTTTTAATTGTTATTTTTTCAAAGAGATTAGATATAAAAACTCCATGTAGATTGTTCAAAAAGTTAATTTGAATATTGTATTTTTGATATATTATATAATATAGTGTCACTTGACCTATATTATATATGAGGTACAAAATAGATATATTCTCTCCTCCCACTTTTCTTTTCATGTCTTCCATCTATTAAACTTGCATCATGGTTGATGTTAGCAAGTCTTTAATAAGACTATGATTGTTTACATTTTTTAATTGATCATGTTCGTATGTGGGGTTGCATTTGGTGATATAGTATTGTCTCTTCCTCCTAAGATTATATTTTTCTCATAATTTAAATCATTCTCACAATTTAAACATTCACACAAGTTGATGTCCCAACTATTCATCCATACGTTATTTTTTCTTTTTAGGTCATCTTTCTATAATTGAAATCTTCTTCTTTTATCCTATGTTTGATTTAATGTGATCTAATAAGATAAAACTTTTGCATTATTCAGATTGTTTGATGTATAATAATTAAACATTGATATGAATGCTAAAACATAATATGATTGAATAATTACACTTATTATGTATCAAACTTACTATGGGGATTTAGATACTTATTATGTTATTGTTCTTTGTAGATCTAAGACCAAATCTAGGCAGCTACAAAGACTAGAAAATATATTAGAAATAACTCAGATCAAGAACGTGAGTGTTTGGATCTCCTAGGAAAGTCCATCAAGATCTAAACACCTATGTCATCACAGAGGTGTCAGATGTTTCAAAATTCTTCTTTTGAATATATGCCTTGCTACTTTGTTTTAGGTTGCTACGTCTGCTTGAAAAATGTCATCTTGTGTGATATCAAGTGTTCATTGTGTGCGTAAATCCAAAAACAACTATCTCCTTCACTTTGAAACTTTAGCTCCATTTTGACACTAAGTTAACATGTAAAAATGGGGGAAAGAGGTGAGTTGAGATGACCTAAACCATTCTCCATTAAATGGTTGAGCGTTGAATATGTATCCAATACTCTAAAGAGGGAATTCAAACTATACGTAGTTCTTTGTGAGGTGTATTTGTGCAATGATGCTTCTTTTATAAATGCAACTTGTAACCTAACTTTCAACACTCCATAATGGAAGGCTTGGCTTGGCTTAGGTGCTTCAAACTTGGTTATGGCCTTCTCATTATAACTAATTTTTTAATTGGGAAGTTTATGGTAGTCTCTTTGAATATGTAAGTGATAGAATAGGCTTGCTCAGTACTTGCTTAACAATGATAGATAACCAAATAGGCTTAGACCTATTATGTATTTATATGGGGCTCTGGGTATTGTTCATGCCACTGACATGCCAAACTTATGGGCCAATCCATAAAAATAATTTCAATTTGAAAAATGACCATTACTTGGCATAGGGACAGGTCCATAAAGTTGTATGTCTCCATAATTTTATAGGTGTATGAGTTTGATGGAATCATATAAAAGGTAGGAATACTGATCTGATGATTTGAGGATAGTTTGAGTATGATAATGAACATGTTAGGCATATACTAGGTATTTTTTTTAGGTGTCTAATAGCAAATCGGGAAGCTTAAGCTTATAGGATGATTGTGGATAAGAGAGAAGGGTGTGCAATAGCCATATGTGTATATATAAGTCATGTGAGGTAGAGATAGGTCAAAATTGGCATTTCTAAATGTCTAATACCAAATTTTAGTGTCTTCAAATACCCCACTTTTATTCTAGTTTTGAAATTAAAACAATGATAGAGTTAAAGGATAAATAGATGTACCTTAGTGTGTAAAAACACTTTACCTTAGGTAGAAGGATCTAAATGTGCAACTTTTCCCATGTAAACCTACAATGAATATGTACCAATCAATGTCCGTATGTTAAATGAAAACTAAATTAATTAGATAAATAAAACTTTTGAAATTTAAAGAGCAAGGAAATAATACACTTGTAAGTGGGTGAATCATGTTTCCCTTGTGATGTGTTGGAGATGATGCTTCATTCTAAATCATTGGATAAATATACTAAGGAACATGCCATGGGTTGATAAAATAAATGGCCCATCCCTCATGAAGGAGTATTACTAGGTTGTTTAGTGACAATGAAACTCAATTGCATTACTCATTTAATTGAGCTTGGACCTCACAATCGAGAAATGTACTAAGCAAGGGTCGTGGATTAAAATAATAAATGTCCCAACCCTCATGAAGAGGGAGTAGTACTAGGACATTAAGTGATACTAAACATCAATTGCATTATTTGTTCAATTAATCTTGAACCTAAAGGTGAAAGGGGGAGCCTATATCAAGATCATGAAGGGTGAATTGACTTCTATATATGGGCTTATAGATTTAAAATGTTCACTTCTTAGTATCATCAATGCCATGATTGGAAAATATAAAATCTATAATAGTGTGTGCATGAATAATGTTCATTCCCCATAATCTAATCCAATTAGTGCCAGCATAATTTTTTTGTAAAAATGGACACATGAATAGTGTCCATGGCCTTAATCTAATCCAACCCATGATTTTATACATATATATCTGAATTTATCCCAAATATATAAATATTTGAAAACCTATAACTTACGTTCTTGTAAAATTTGTACATATGCATCACATATGCACCCAAATCTATCTCGATCTATAAATGTTTGTCCCATAATATGAACCGAATTAATAATTTAAACCAATTTAAACTATTTAACTCATATAATTTCTCTCTAAATCTTAAATATCTACATTTGCAAACTTGAATATCGATGATAAACCCAATAATATATCCCCTTTTTAGGTGAGGGATATATCTTGAGAATTACTCATGTAAAAATAAAAGAGGTAACCACATCATGTTATATACAAAGATGTAATCAATTAAAAGCATGTGATTATATGAGAATAATATGTCATCATAAATCATAAAAGAGTCATGCCAAGGTAGATATATAAATTAAGAATCCATGGTAATCATCACAAATATAACCAATGAATGGTAACATACGTAGGAAGGTGCATGATATGTATCATAGCACCACACAAAAGAAGGAAGGTACATGATACAAATCACGACACCATAAAATCAGTATATAATCCTAGATTTATCCAATCATAAGCAAAAAATGTCATGGCCATGATGCACATAATAAAACACATGTCATATCACTCAATGTCACACAAGGAAATAGCCATACTCAAATGATATTCAAATGTCACACAATAAGTGCACATACAATGGACACATGGATAATAAAATGTTACACAACAAGGCAAAGGCCACACAAATAAGAAGTTATAGAATGAAAAAATAAATAACTAATAGTTTTGAAATAAATCATAAGAGAATTTTTGTATAAGATCATCAGATATTTTTTGTGGTCTGATAGTCAACGTAACATAAAAAGACATGTTATGGCCTAGGAAACATGTTGTAAGCCAAGAAATTTTGGGTGTCTTGGATTGAAGGATTTGAGAGTCTAAGGGATTAAAATTTATGTTAAATGGATCATTAGAGCTTTAAAAGGGGATGAACCTTGAAAAATCTTGGTTAGACATAATACTTTGAGAGGCTTCCCTAAAGAGAAGGCTAAGTGGAAAGGGTTTCACATATTTGAACTCTTAACTAGATATTTCTCTATTAATGTTGTAGGTTCTCCCATTTTCCAATCAATATGGAAGGCATGGGAGATTGTTAAGAATTTTGTCATTATGAATCTGATTATCAGTGAGCTTGGGTCAATATGTTAGGGTTATAGATTTGTTTGGTGGAACCTCAAACCAAAGGGATGTTTGTTGGCTCTAATCATGGTTTGTTCAACTTTTTCTTAGTTTTATAAGGGCTTGAGGACCTTTAATGATCTATTCTCATAGGAACATTAGGATTCTTGGACTACCATTAAAAATAGATTTGAAATCTCATTCTATCAACATAGGACCTTTACTTTTATTGTAAAGGCTCTTCACAAAGCTATATCTATGTCTATTTTTGATGATGAAGATGATTTTTAGGAAAGTATCAAATAGATTAATGGCCCTTAGCCTAATCAATTTAGTAAAAAAATGTTATACAATAAGGTCTCTTTTAACAAAAGTATGTACCTTACCCTTAATCATAAGTGGGTTGTTTGTGACCCATTTTATATGTGGAAATTAGGTTTGATGTGATTTGGTCTTTGTTGTAGTTTAATTAGGGTTTAGGTGCTTATCTGGTTGTCCAAGTTAGTTCTATACTTATTACAACTAGATGCAAACATGATACATTCCCATAGCACTCAACATTTATCACTCGACTACACTAGCATCAATTCACATAAGGCACAAGCCTTATGCACTCATCCAAAGCATAGTAGAGAAAGAACTAGGGCTTGCACTGGGATCATTATGCCATGGCAAAACTCATTCCTTTTGGGACTTGGTCATCTCAACAACGACTTTGGTAGATTCAATGGTGTAAGCCATTTCTGGGCTAAGTCTAATGGTCTATAAGTGCAAGCCTATATTGGGTGGTTCTATTGTCTTAAGGGCATAATCCTTTATTTCACTAAGCTTAGCATCATTCAGAGCTTTGAGAGGTCAATGGGATGCTTTATATCAAGTTCATACTAGGATCACACTTTATGCAAGGATAACATCATTGGGCATGGGTTCTTATCTATACTTAGGCCATTTCTACAAAGTAGGCTAACATCATCTTTTACATAGGGATGTCATTAATGATATGAACCAAAAGCTTGCCTAAACTTAACATGCATATATTAAAATTAACCCGTTATAACTATTATAGTTATTACAAAATTCAAAAATGAAGTGAAAGACATTCAATTATAAGACACCATGTATTATTGTAACCACTCTTCTTCATTACTTAAAGCTTTAAATATAAAGCACAATTCATATTACGTAAATAAAGTATATATGATAGAGTACAAGATTTGTTAAACTAATTATCTACCCATAGGCTCACATGCGATCTTGGGATTACACAAATATAGCTATTATGGTGTTTGAGATATCTCTAATATTAATGGCAACCATTATATCCAAGGCAATTCTATAGATCTTCACTACATCCATTTGTGTTTCTCTCTTCACTAGATCAAGCTTGGCTTTATAGCACATAGGAGCACCTTCTACCAGGGTGGAGTTATGCACACTGGTTATTGAGTTGGAGATTTTAGTAATCATTCTATTAGCTCCATTACCTTGAACTCTTTGAACTATGATTGCCATGTGCTATCACTCCTTGGAGATACCCAAGAAATCATTTAATTAGCTAGTCACCTGCAATCTAGCACAAGGTATGCATTGATTCCTCTAGTTGGTGTAAAAGATATCAAAATAGCAACCATCCCAAATGATGGACTCATGTTGAGGTATCTATCAAGTTGGCATGAATCCATACTTATTCAAAATAGGGGCACAATATTACCCCATATAAAATTACTATTCAACCCTCGAACTAGGCTGTTAAAACTTTAGGTGCACAAAACTTGGGCACACTCTCCCTCATCTTGATGCTGAAGTCCTTGAAACCCTTTATAGTGAGCTTGATTTCCTCTATGATGCTGTCTATTTCTATGGAGGCAACACTAAGTGTGAGAACATTAGTTTTATCTAACTCCTTCCTAAAGGCTTCTATTCTTTCTTTAGCATTTTTGACTCCATTTAGGATTAATCCTTGTTCGTAGGCCTTAGTTTGTAAGGCACAAAATAGTTCTTATAGGTTTTGCTCTTGGTCCTTTATTTATACACTTAATGTGTTGACCCTACCCATTATTTGTTCGTGCTTTGCCCTGATTGTAGAGTACACCTACACCATCAACTCTTCCTTCTCCCCCTTTGCCTTCTTGAAGTGCATGCCAATGACTAATGCTTGGTTGGAGAATTTTATGAAGGTGGCATTGGATACATCTGCACCTTCTTATATCTTTGCAAATAGGTCTTCTACCTCTTAAAACTTGGTAGCTAGCTCATTTTGTAATGTAGTGTAGGGATTTTATTCTTCTTCTTGCACCAGCTCTGATTTCATTCTCAATAGCATATTATCTACTAGAACACTTATCTTATCAACCTTAGAGAGGTTGGATGTATCAACGCTGACCAAAAGGGATGGTTTGGTGGCCTTTATGCACTCGACTGACTAGTTGTTATAGTTTGAAATTTATGTCCCACGCTTCTTTTTTAGCATCCTGGGTGATTTTATTCCATTTCACTGCCCTAACATCATTGAAAATGTTCTTCTACATGACTTCAGTGGCCATCCAGATGAGTGCATTCACCGACCTAACTAGGTTCATGGCATGGGAATTTATGAGAAGTGAGTCATGCCCTTCTTTAGGTTTACCCATGCCCAATATGGCCTTTTATGGTACCTCAAAGTGAGGCTCATCCATGTAGCTATCAAATGCAAAGGAAAGTTATTGGTGTGTCCTAGTTATGGTGGCTTCGAGGGGCATTTATTTAAACATGTAAAAATATTCATCCATCCACCCCTTCTGCACCTTCTCTCTGAGGCTCAATTTGGTGCCTTCTTATTCTATGATGGCTAGCTCCATTTGTTCTTCTTCCTCTTCATCAGTACTACCACTTTCTTTGGTGCTTTCCTCAGAGATTTCTTCTTCTTTTTCCTGGAGGGGTTCTTCTTTGGACTTATCCTCTTTGTCCACTTCTTCTTGTCTCTTAGTACTAACTTTGCCTTCCTCCTATTTTTGTTGGGTCTCTTCAGCTCTTCTTATCTATGGTGCTTTCAAGGTTCCAACATCACCTTCCTTTTATTCAGGTTACCCTTCACTACTTGGGCATGCCTGCTTTGTAGCTTGATCTACTTCACTAGTGGGGGCTCCAAGTGCCTTCTCTACAGTCTCTGTAATTGGTTCTACATTTGTGACAACCTCTTTTTTTCCTGGTCACCTTTCTCTTGACCCTCTCTTCTACAACCTTTTTTTCCTTGGCTATCTATTCCTCAACTTTGAATCTATCAATATACTTCTGAGTCATGTCGACTACCTTTGTGGCCTCTCTTTTCTTCTCTAGTGTTAGCACCTTAAAAATTTCTACTTCACTCATTCTTAGTTTCCTCCACACATTTCTATTTTCCTCCTCAATTTGTGAAGGCTATGTGGAGGGCCCTTCAAATGAGGCATTTGCTAGCTTCTCCACTTCTCCAAGCATAATGGTAGTGCCACTTTGGAGGGCCTTCTAGACTTCCTCAGTGCTAGGCATGTCTCCTACTTATTCTTAGACAATATATACCTTTGTCCCTTCTCCTTCTTCCTCTTCCTCCATTTCTTGCATGCAGGCTTCTTCTGCCTCCATTTATACCAAGGTTATTATTGGCATCACAATGGGCCCCTTGGACTTATTTTTCTTCTCCTTCTTACTAGGAGAAACAGTCCTTGGTACAAAAATTATGCACTTTTTCTTTGGAACTGGGGGGGTTGCTTCTTCACTGGATGCGATCTTAAACTTGAGGCATTCTTGAATTTCTTCAAGTGTATCCCCCCACTTTTTTGGGGGATACTTCTTCTATACTGTTGGTGCTGGCATTCCTTCTTCATTGATATGGAGGGGCAATCATCTCCTTCTTAGGGTCAACACCCTTAGTCCTTAAGCTTCATCTTATATTAAATATTGAATATGTGCCCCATGATGACTACTCTATGAAGGGATGGAGGTCTATGCAATCCAAGTCATCCTCCTCATATTTTGTAGCTTTCTCTCCTAGGCACACATACTGGCACTGTAACATGCTCCTTTCCAAATCCATGGCCTTCACTGGGATGTCTAGTTGTTATGCATTAGGAATTTTTCTTAGCTCATCTCTAAAGTACTTCATGGAAAATGCATAATGGAGTTTGAGGCAGCCTTAATGGTTACCATATTTGAATACCAGGTGCATTACATAGAAGTGTTACATGATGGTTAAGGTCATCATTCCAAACATGTTTTATGGAAGTTACTTGAGGATGTACCATTCTATCCTGAATTCCTTAATGTTTGGACGTACCACCCTATCACTCAGGTCTTATATATCTAGGAGAAGGAAGATGGGTAGGTGAAGTCTTGGTACTTCAATGCTGGGGAGTCTTTGTGCATCAAGAAGACCTAGAGGTTGTCTTTATCACCATCATGCACATTGATCTCCTCAATAATTATTAATATTAATAATGACCCCCACTTGAAGGTCTCCCACACCTTGTAACACTTAAGTGTATTTTTCACTATCTCTTCAACAACAAATTTTGCTATGTTAAACTTGACCCCTTGCACCATGTGGTGAGCAATGAATAATTATGCCTTGTTGATGTCCATCCATCTCCTATTGAGGTAAAGATTGGAGCTCATGAGGAATGCCATGACCCTATTTTTAGGGTCTTACATTCCTTTATTAGGAACACAAATCCTCCCTTGTAGTACCCAATGAGTTTTGTGACCCTTTCTACTTCAACATCATCTAACATCATCTGGTGGATGTCTATGTCAGTTTGAGTGCTTGATGATTCTGCCAATTAGGCACACTTATATCTACATACATCTCCCTAAAAATTAGAAGTAATCTTCATGGAAGTATGAGAGGAAAAACTACATGAGTTCTTCTAGCTTCCCAAAACATGGCAACTTATAGAGCTAAGTTGCGTCGGTGGTCGTAAGACTATTTTGAATGGAGATGTTGAATAATGTTATGCCTACCTTTGTATTCACTCCCATGTCAACCATACAATCTTGTAATAGATCTTATGCATTTATTGGGGTGTGGTGGTTGTATTATTTTAGCTTATAGGTGTGTGTGAAGGACACCCAAGTTTTCCTAATAAAGACCTATGAGGGAAACTGCATTTTTCTATAGGACATTTTAGTGAGCACCTTAGGGTTAACCTCAACAACACTAACCCCTTTCATTGGCTATTATTTCTTATTTATAATGGCCATCTCCTCTATCATCCATGCCCATTTGGCATCCTTCTATGCCTATAATAGACCAAAACTCATGCATTTCTTTCCCATTCTGAACTAGGCAATGTTGAATTTTAGTCTGTTGATTGTGCCAAAGCCTCTAATATTTCTTGGTACTTATCACAGTCATAGGGTTTACGACTGTGACCTTGGATCTTGAGCTTCATTTGTCGTTAATGGATGCCTCAACATCACTCAGATTTTATATTATCTAGTTCTCTGATAATTCATTCTCTAAATGCCTCTTTTCTAATCTCAAAGGGAACATAATTTCACTCCCTATTTAATCATCCTCTTTTGCATCTGTGGGTGCTTAGGGTTTCATTCTTGTAGCATTTTTTTGCTTCGGCTATGGTTTGACTCTAGGTTTGATCTGCGTGTCTAGTTCAAATTAACTTAAGGTTTGTAACCTAAGCCATTGCACCGTTGGCCTCTTTATACCTTAACCTCAGATACCATCTTAATTATAGGTGAGTAATGGTGTGGTGGTACCTAGATTTATTGAAATGTGCTAAAACCACAAAATTCATGAAAATAACCATCGCCTATGTATTTAATGTAGATATGTATGCCTCCTCCATCACCTCATTAAATTATCTAAATTATATTTTTGGTGAAGTGACAAGTGTTTTCAAATAATCACTTCCCACCTACCATTGTGTAGATGCTAGTTTATCTGGACTTTTTTATTCATGTGCTTCATTCACCTTGGCATGACCTTTTCCCTTCTTATGGTAACTTGAGCACCATGCTTCACATGCATGTGATTCATCCTCTTCAGTTCCATATTCTCTCTTTGTTGTGATTTCTTCCAAGTGTGCTTCCATTTCTTGGTCAATTTCTTATACTTTTGCCCTTGCTTGGCTTATCCTACCCCATATAAATTCCTACACTAGTCCTCTAGTGATTCACTCTCCTCTATTGATCTCTTATGCATGGTCATATAGTTTACCTTCTTTCTATCTCTTGTGTACTAGCATCCTATGCATCTCCTTTTGTCACTTGGTACTCATATTTGTGTAAGTCTGGTAAACTCTATGTACCTAAAAAATTAGGTGTCTGGCCTTAGGTGCTTAGAAAGCATCTATGCTTGACTCACCTAACTAGAGTTATGCATGGAAGCACTAGTATAGTTCTCTTATGGTCATGATCCTTTGATTGTTTATTTTTGTTAAACCATCTCTCTATGTGCCACAAGATTTGGTGAGCACTAGATTAGTTTTATTTCATGTATTAGAAGGCTTAGCTAGGGTTATTACATAGTGTTATTTAACTAGAGGATTTGTAAACCTCTCATTTAGTGTTGTGTGATAAGAGATACCTTGGTTAGGTATAGTGGATCCAATTTGGTCATGCCATAAATATAAAAAATGTCATAATAGATGGTATCTTATTACCTTCTCTAAGATTAGATTTATTAAATAGGATAAGTTGTAGATCTATCATAATATTGCATGTAATATCCACTTATTTTGAAAAATATTACACTAAATCATTTCCAATAAAAAGACAAAATATGCATGTGTTAAAAGATAACTATTTCCATTTCAACCTAAACAATTAAAAAAAATTCTCTAATGTATCGAAGCTAACCTTTATAAACACAATAACACTAGAGAGATGACAATAATAAGAGGCCTACTTCTTCTCCACCACTTGTGCAACATATTGCAAGATCCTTGTTATAAGATAATCCTCCCATGGTTAGTCAATAACCAAAATTAGCCATTTGTGGGAGTTGAAATAGAAATCACTCCCACAAGACTTCATCCAATATCTTTAATGGAAATGGGTAATCTCTTTATAAGATTATTTTTTTGGTATAAAGGACCCATACATTTATTATAATGCTCACATCTTTATTACACTAAAAAAGGCTTTCTTAAAATAAATGTATAGGTTTACTTGCACAAGTAAAATCACTTCTTACACAAATAGTTAATTTTATTTCATGCCCACATGGGCCTCCTATAAATAATGTGATTATTTTACACAACTTCCTACACACTCCAACTAAAGCTAAATAGGATTCATATCCTTTGTAGGAGGCCTATGCCCCTTTTAATCTCAAATTTTAAATATTGATAATTTTAAATAATATAAAATATATGATAAATATGTGCAAGTTTAAATAAATTTAAACCTATTTGAACTTAAATAACCATTATTCATGCAAAGCACATGGAGGGAATCAAAATTTAAATTTTACATACATAAAGGGTCACTATGCAAGATGAACACATGTAGTCAGGTATGAGAAAGAGGTTCCACATGATGGGTATTACATTTTCCCCCTCTTCTAAGAATATCATATTTGATGCACCAATTAATTTTTAAGTGGAGAACACAATGTACTTTCAAAGAATACACTAAGTTACAATTCAAGTAGATAAAGTTGTGACAACAACAATTTTTAATATGTTATTAAATCATGTAGTATTGATTATTTATTTAATTTTTTAATGTCCTTAAATTTTGAATTTACTCTTAACGTTTTCAAACAAGTTTTTACAAGTCATAATTTTTCTTTTTTTAAATTTTAATTGTCTTAAACAAGGTTTTCTCTTATTATAAGGTTTAAAATACTCAAATTCAGACATGGTTTTCATTATTATGTATTTAGACTATCTTATAAATTTGAATTTAATATTTTTACCTTTGGTTTTAAATAAAGTATTTGGTATCGATTTCCTATAATAGTCCCTAGTGCCATCCAAATTATGTCTCAAATCAACTGAAACCCCAAGAATTTTTGATGCCAAGTAATTTCTAAACAAGTAGCATGTGCAACATAAATACAATTATGTTGTAATATCATAATGAACCAAGATGATCACCATTACATGGTGAGAATTCATTGTCAATACATCAAGTTTCATATGAATAGAGAAATATCATTATGCTAAAGTAGAAGAGTAGTCATTATGCTTTGAAGTGAAAAATATCTTGATAACTCCCAAGAACGTGATAGTATCATGTAACCACCACATCTGGTAGGTGGGAAGGATGGTGTCATGAACCTACCTATACAAGCTCCTATCTCAACCATACGACTATATTCCAAGATATTTCTTTTCCCCCATACATGTACAAGATGAATAGAATACACATTAAAAACATATATGAAATCAAAATTTAATCAAATCAATAAATTAACTAAATGATATAATTTGGTCAAATAATTAAGTGGCACAAAAAATATTCTTAAATAGAATAATGAAATATTATAAATCAATTAAAAGCAACTTAACAATCATAAAATATTTTTTTAACAAAATCTAAATTCAAGAGAAGTAAAAGATGTTGATTTATAAATCAACTTACATTGACTAAAATATTAAAAAATAAATTTGACAATAATTCTAGTAAAAGTTCGCATTACGAAACTATGTGGTTAATAAATCCACTTGAGGAGACAAGGAAAACATATAAGCCTTGATTAGCCCCCAAGGGTAAGAGGAAATTATTACTCTCCATATGTCTCCAAAAAGGTTCATAGGCCCACAACAAAATATAATTCACAAAGGTTTTTATTTTGACAACCACAAGGGGTGAGATAAGGGACACCTCATTCATATGTGACCATTATGCACTAATAGACCACAATTCTTAAAGCACTCATGGAACCTATATGTGAAGATTCAAGTGGCTACTTTGTACAAAGGGGAAAAGTGGGTTTTCAACCTATGAGAATATCTGCTTCCTAGCGTATAACCCCATTCAAACCAATGTGAACAACTATATAAACTCACCCCACCCCCTGTTAACCCCATGCTTGCATCAATATTCTATCACTAGAGCAACAATGCAGGGTTACACAACATAACACAACACTACATAATAATTACATTTACATTAAAAATGTATAATTTAGTCACATAACACATTTTTCATATTTACCCCATAATATACAAATAATGATCATACAAAAATACTTGTTATTTAGAGATGATGATTTATTTAATAGGTTTAGTACAGAGAGTTTGGAGCTGATTTTTGCTCTGTTAGGGTTTCCTCCATGCATGCCATTGAGATGACCTTTGTTTTTTTACCTACCCAAACTTGCATCATACCACTGCCTTAAGTCACTTATAGGACTTGCATTTATGTCTGTTTAGGGTTTCTCACCTTTAGGCGAGGCCAACCTTTATAATGTCTTCTCCCCATTCTATCTCAATTATTTTAGCTACAGAGAAGAATGATGAGGCATCAAGTAATGGCCCATGCAAGCACCCAACGAAGTTTGTCTTGAAGGTTTACCACAAGGTAATGCTTCATAACTCAATTTTATATTGCCTATTCCTAAATTTAATTCTACGTGTTAATGGTTAGAGAAATTTTGTTTGATATGATGTTTTTTTGGGAGAATTCCCTATGAAAGTATGTTATGATCTTGGGTTCAAACTCACTAGGTAACTCATGACCTTAAGCTAGAGAGCATCTAGAACACGACTAAGGGGTTTTTATCTTTTGCTTTATTGACCCTTCCCATGTAAGTGGAATCCTCCATAGGTCTGCCACTTGGTATGTCAGGAACTCGCTTATGGGTTTCTCCCCTAAACATGAGACTTTGTGGTTGTGGAGCACACAAATCTTAAAGTCCTAATTTGGGTTTAGTTTCCAAGCCTCCCACTCCCTTGTTGGCACTTTATTCATTAGATAAAATCCTCCATAGGATATGTGTTTTATCATGAACAAAACTGGTTCTACTTTATTAGACCACAAAAATAGGTTTGCATAGAGTAGACATTTCACGAGACCTTAAGGAGTTTATGGAAATTCAAGTTGGGGATGTTAGGCACTCTAGTGATGCCTGTATATCAATTTACCTAACACTTAATTTCACTATCACGCCATAGAACATAAGATACATGACTATCCGCTTTAGTTGGCTTACAACAATGTCTCTAACCACTCATCCTCTCCCCTTAAGCCCTCTCTTAAAGCTAGCAAAAAACCAACTGAGGATGAATGGACTAAGGAAGAAGAATAACCATTCCAAAGCTACAAGCTTAACTACTACTCCCAAAGGAAGAAAGTTGTCTTCAAGCAATGGCCCATAAGAGCAGGCTCCTATTGAGAAAGAGCCTCCTTAGGTTAAATCCATAAAATTGGTAGAAAAGCCTAGGGTATTTAACACCCCTCTAGGTGATGACGTGTTATCCCAAGGTTTCAAGGCCTCTATGCCCAACTCTTTAAGATTTTTAGACTCATAACTTGCCACTCTTCCACTTCCTTCTTGGTGGGATACACCCAAATGCTCTTATAACCCTCCTCAGATGAGTGATGAGGTGAAGGAAGGAGAGTACCACATTGGCCCTAATGTGAGGAAGAAATTTGATGATTTTTTAAGTGCCAATAGTGGGTAATCTATATAGAATTAGTATGATGCCTTGGAAGGTCTGGACTTGAAGGACATGTCCCTTGACACCCATCATCTATGAATTTTTTTTCAAGAAATGTTTAGGATCTCATAGTCCCAAAACACAAGTTTATTGTGCATGATTTCAAAAGGAAGTTTCCTGAGATGGACAATATTTGTCTACAAGAAGTCAAGGTGGTGGATTTTTTATTGACAGCTATCAGTAATTCCATCCAACATGATAATATCATTTTACATAGCAATCATGATGTAGGACATGGAGGGGTGATCACATTCATTTCTCCAAGGTGGCAGCTGCACTTAGTGTAATTTGACATGGACCCCACCAAATAATTAGTATGGGCCCTTTTTAGCATTGAAAGCCACTATTTTGGTTTTAATAACATTTATGCCTCAAATGATGCCTTAGAGTATGTTGTCCCCCAAAAATATCACTCATTTTTGGGACAACATTTGAACTATTTTGGTCCTCAGACCAAAATAATCTCTACCCTTCTGGAAATTTGTTCTAAGCATTCAAATTCCTCATTTTTTAAGCTTCTCAAAAATCTACGAACTCTGTAGGCTTAAATCTATGGACTCTGCAGGCTTAAATCTACGGACTCAGCAGGCTTGAATCTACGGACTCTGCAGGAAGAAAATCTATGGACTCTGCAAGAAAGGAAATCTACGGACTCTGTGTTAGGTTGTGGAGCTAAAAGCTTCACTGATGCAAACATGGAGGAGGTTGCTGGGTTGCTGAGTTGTAGAACAAGTTGCAAGGCAATCGACGTCGGTTTGATCAACCAACGTCGGTCATATTACAGTGCAGAAGCAACTGACATCGGTTATAAGTCAGCTGACATCGGTTAGGAAGGAGCTGACATCGGCAACTTTTGTGTGCATGCAGTTTGCATGTGGGATCGAGAATTGGTCTATTTTTGGATAGGCAGTTTGCATGTAAAGACTATTTTTGGTCTTGAGTTACGAGTCTAATTATTGTAATTAAGAAAGTCTAATTATTGTATGCATGAGATCTATATAATAGACTCATGGGCTGTATTGTAAAAGTGTGCTAGATAGCCATTTTGCTTGTAGAGAGAGCAAGAGTAGCTCCTCCTAGTTCCAAAGGGGTGCTGAGTGTGTATGATCAGGGAGAGTTGCAGGTTGTGCAAGTTTTGGTAGAAGATCCATCGGGGTATTGGTTAAAGAATCATAAGGACTTGGTGAGGCAAGGACAAGGGTTCTTCAGGGTATAGAGACATCTACGTGGTAAGTAAGGTCTAGTGATTTGTAGGTTGTTGCAAGAGCAGGGAGATCTACTTGGAGTATAGTTGTGTACTGGCAACGTTGTTACTGACTGGTGGAGGTGAACAACTACTCTGTGTTTGAGTTGATTGTTGTGACCATGATTAAGAGAGTGAAGTGTTGAAGGAGAATTACTGGTAAACCCTAAAAGTGTGGGAGCTCTAGAGGTGTGGGAAGAAGAAGTGTGGCATCTTCTTTATTGTATTTTATTCTGAATGAGTATTAATACAATTGGGTATTATCTCTCATATTCTGTGTTGTTTTATATTTCTAGTTACTTATCATTCTGGTTAAATTTCGTGTTTAGTTGCTAATACAAAGGTAATCATGTGTGCCCTTAGTGGGCAGTAAGATTCTATCAAGTGGTATCATAGCATGTTTGTTGTTCTAGATTCCTGATACTCTGCAGGCCAAGTTCAATGGGCTTCACAAGTTGATTTCTACGGACTCTATAGGAAAGGAGCAAGCTCTCAACACTTAGGTGATTTCAAAGTTGGTTCAACGTCAAGGTTCAACATCAGCAGCAAGAGTTAAGTGCATTTGTCAAGCTTCAAGGTTCAAAGTTCAACTGCTTCAAGGTTTAATGGCTTCAAAACACTTATCAAAGAAAAGAAGGCTTGAACCATTGAACCGTTAAACCATTGAACCACTTTGGTTCAATAGGTTCAACGACCAAATGGTTCAATGCATTTGGTTCAAAAAAGATCAAAAGGACTTAGCCAAACAAACAGAATGAACCGATTGAATCATTTAACCTTGAACCAAAGGGTTCAATGAGTTCATAGGTTCAAAGGTTTAACCAGTACAATGAAGATCAAAGAGATTATAAAGAACAAAGAAGTGACAGATCAATGGTTCAGTAGATTCCAAAGCTTCTACAGGCAGGTTCAATCAAAAGAACAAGTTTTCAACACTTAGTCATTTTCAGGGAATGAACCATTGAACTATTGAAACATTGAACCACTTTGGTTCAAAGGTTCAATGGGTTCAAGGTTCAAGGTTTAACGGGTTCAACGAGGCTTGTTTCAAAGAGTCTTGGTTCAAGTGGTCAAAGGGAATGAACCATTGAACCAAATTTGGTTCAAATGGTAGGTTCAAGGGGTTGTCCCAAAGCCAAAGGATCAGATACCCTTACAGACGGTGGTGAACCAAGGCCTAGAACCCTTGCAGAGGGTAGTGAGCAAAAACCCGACAGAACTCAGCTGGTGCTGCCACATGTCATAATTTGAGATTCACATAAAATCAATTGAGGCAAATTTACAAGGGACAAACATCCCTTGTGGAGGGCAGGAAGGAGGCAAGTGAACCAATTCAAAGGCTAAAAGAGCAAAGGGAATTCCTTCAGGAAAATGAACAAGACAAAGAGAATTCCTTTGGGGAAATTGTCTAAAAGAATTCTTTCAGACTTTTTCCTCTGAAAGAATTCAAAGACCAAAAAACAAAGAAAAGCTTCCTCGACAGAAAGACTAAGGCAAGAAACAATTCTTTCAGGCTTTTGTCTGAAGGAATTCCTTCAGACAAAAAGTTTGAAAAAATTTAGAGAAGCTGCGGGAGGAAAGCCCGAAAGAATTTCTGAAGGCCAAAGACAATGCAACCAAAACAATTCTTGCGGACTTTTTGTCCGCCAGAAAATGTCCACAAAAAAATTCTGTGGGAAAGCTCTGAAGGATTCCAAAGACAAAAGGCCGCCGAAGGACCTCGAAGGGCAGGTTCCCTTGCAGGGGACTCTCAGATGCCAAATTAAAGGACACTTCCCCAAAGCTGAAGGGTCACCTTCCCTTCAAGAGGATGAAAAATAAGAAATATAAAGGAAGCAAGTACCAAACAGGATTGAATCAAGAGAAAGCCAAAGAAAGTTCAAGGGGTGATGCGCCTGAAGACGTCAAAGTCAAAAATGGTGAACTAGCCGTTAGAAATTTAAATGTAGTGACGGGTGTGCGAACGTCAATTTCAAGGTTCATAAAATAGCCATTGATTTTGAAAAGCCTTAAAGAAGAGCCAAAGAACTTAGCAACCCACTAGAAGAAAGAAGCCCGAAGACCGCCCGAAGGGTAGATACCCTTGCAGGGGGCTCTTCCTGACCCAAAGTAGATCATTTCTCAAGGCCTGAAGGGTAGGTCCCCTTTGGGAAAACTTAAATGACAAAGCTAAAGGAATTGCTGAGGAAAGTGACATGCTCATAGACGTCAAAGTTGTGACAATGAAATAACCATTGATCCTTGTAGGTTTAAATCTACGGACCTGAATGCATTCAAAGGCTTTAAGACCAAGATCAACAAGAAGTGACTAAAGAATAGAGCATCAAATTGAACCAAGGACCTGATTCAATTAACTAGAAAAGGAGGAACGATGAGCAAGGATCAGAAATATTTATGCATCAGATATGTTTCTAGAAGCAAATCACTAGGTGGACGTCGAAAGATGCAAACATTCAATGGCATGACCCATTTCTTTGCATTGGGAAAAACAAATGGGTAAATGCCCCTGAATTTCAGCATGTCTTCTTAACAAAATTCAATGCAACATGATGTGTTACTATTCTCGAGTCCTTCTTGAAGAGGCTATATAAGGGACTCTCTTGTTATTGTAAATGTATCTCTCTGACAATCAGAAACAAAACTCTGCCCAAATTGAAAGGCATTACTGAGACTTTGAGCTCAAATTTTTGATCATATTTTTTTATTGGAATAAGAAAGCAAGTGACTTTTCAGACTTTGTGCTGTGACATCTTTGTTGTTGGGGAAACTATTCTTATGTCTTTTTCCTTAATATATTTTATGTTCCTTTAATTCAACAAGCAGAATTAGTGAAAGTAGTCAGCAAGGTGTCCTAAAGTCAACTGTGGAGAGACTTTATGCCCCCATAATTGCCTTTAGTGTGTTTTCTTTTTGTTTCTGTGTAAAGGACCTTGAGATGACTTTGTGCCCTCATTGTCCTTTGTATCTCACTCTTGAGCAATTCCGGTGGAGACTTTGTGCTACATCTTAATTTGCTGGTTACTACGTCCTTGGTTACATTTTACAATTACTACCAGGAGTATTCTTGTGGTTTGCTGAATAATACTTCTGAAAGAAGAGGAGTGCTTTTTGTCATTTCCCTTGAGATTTTTCCTTTGATTTTGCATGCATCATCTCTGAAGAAAGAGAGATGGATGGTTTATCCTACCCTTGAGTATTATTTTTTGTTTATATATATATATATATATATATATACACACACACACACACACACACACACACACACACACACACACACACACACACACACACACACACACACACACACATATAGCATATCTATAGGGAACCTCCCCTTGATGAGAGGAGAGATTAGTCCCTTTTTAATGAGGTGAACCTACACATTTGGATGACCAATCTTCCTACTTTGGATGATCAGACCTATTTTGTTTATTAGTACGTTGATCGACAAAATATCCAACCAATAATTTTTGGTGACTCCATTGGGGATATACATAATTTTGTGCAATTTAGAACCTTAAGTTTTAGATTGAAACATCACCTATGTCTTACCCATTATCTATTTATAGCCTTACCATCTTCCTCCACCTCTGTTATTTTATCTGGTCTACAAAACTAGAAATACTGGGAAAGAGTGCACAGTTTAAAGCCTCAAGCTTCAAACTAAAGCAAGGTCAATTCTTTTCCATTTTTGTTTCAAAATCTGGCAGATTCAAGGTATACACGAAGCCAAAGGGCTAAAGGTATTGTTGACCCTATATTCAAGTTGGTACAACAAAGTAATTTTGATCTATTTTCTTCACCATCTCACCTCCAATGAACCAAGAGCTTTCCTCCTACTAAAGTCAGATCTCCATTGCCAAACAAAGTATCCACTTCTACTGTTGATAAATCTTTGCCAATAATTACTCCTTTGAGATTTGTTATTCCTCCTTTTCATAGTCATATAATGGAAGTTCAAGGCCCTTGGGGTAATGCTTTTGGTCCTCTCAATCTTACTCCACCTTTACATGAGCTTCCACATAGTTTAAGGAAGAATTTCCCCAAATTTTATGGTGATGGGAAAGTTCATCCTGATGAACACATTGCAGCCTTCAGCATAGCATGTGGCATAATCAGATTAGAATTTGAAGATGTAACAGTCAGGTTATTTGTAGAAACATTACAAGGAGATGTTGCAGATTGGTTTTATCATCTACAAGCTCGATCAGTAACTGATTGGAATACCCTCAAAGATAAGTTTGAAGCTAGATTCAAACCTGCAGAAGATGCACATGCACTTCTGGCTCAACTTACATAGATGAAGAAAGAGCCTCATGAACCAATGAGGGACTTCATATCCAAGTTTGACAAACTAAGAAATAGAATTTCTGTAATTGCTCGACCTACAACTGAGAATCTCAAATGCTTCTTCATTAATTCTCAGTTACCTAAAGTAAGTTTTCTTTTGAGACGTGTTGGTCAAATAGATCTTGCTACAGCTCAACATTTGGCCACTGAGGTCGAAGATGATCTCATCTTATTAGGGAAGATAAGAAGAGATCTAAATAGAAATAGACCTTCATCATCTTCTGAATATTCATCTACAGGCACCACAGATCTAATGGTGCAAAAGTTGGAAAATGAGTTGATTGCACTCAAAAAGCAAATGGCACAAAGAATGTCTTTTGCTCCTTCATACAGAGATATGCCAAGGACATTTTCAAATCAGTCATATTAGGGCAATGCTGCCAGGAATCAAGGGCAACAAAATCATCTTCCTCCCCCACAAGGGAAACTTGCCCTGGAAGCTCCTCCAATCAATTTAGCAATGGGATATCTTGAAGCAAAATTAGAGTTCTCTTTCTAGCCTAAATTGAATCAAGAAAATGACACTAATATCCTTGTAGAAAATCAAGAAGAATCAACTACCGACTCCCACATTAGTTTCTTGAACTACCAGGATGAACCCAAAAGCAAAGGAGAAGCTTTTGATGGATCATATGCAGTGTTTACTAGGTCCAAGAACCAATCAATCTAGCAAGCTGATAAAGGGAAGACAGAGGAGTAACCTCAACCAACAATTACAATTGCTAAGCATGGAGCCACTCTACCTTTCCAATCAAAGGATCTAGTGATCACCCAAAAGACAAGTACATTAATTTCACCTTCACCTTCTACTTCAATTTTGCAAACCAGCCCTCTTCCCATCCCTCCTAAAACTCAAAAGGTTGAAATACCTTCCTCTGTACCTAACTCAATTTAGCTATTTGACATAATTGATCATGTCAAAAAGACAAAAATACAAACGTCTAAATTTGATTATTTGCAGTCTAATCCTGATCAATTGGATAAGTTGGTCCAATGTGTCAAGAATCAAACTATCCCTGCAAGACAAGAGATTAAGAAGGTAACTCTTGATTCACCAAAGAACATGCCCATTTTGAATGATCTTGTCATTACTCCTCTAGCTGCCCCTGGGAAAATAGAACCTTTCTATGTTTCCCTGTTAATAAATGGTCACAAGCTAAGTAATTGTATTATAAACTTAGGTGCATCTGACAATGTCATGCCTGCTAAAGTAGCTAAATATCTTGGCCTCACACTGACCAAGACATTTGGAAGATGTTTCTCCATGGAAAACAAACAAGTACCATTGCTTGGGCAAATCAAAGATGCCCAATTTGCATATGCAAAGTTTCCAGACAAGAGAATCAAGATGACTGTCTTGGTGGCTGACGTCCCAGCATCCTATGGAATTTTACTTGGATGAAATTTTTGCAAGGATGTGGGAGGAGAACTAAGCATGGACCTGTCTGAGGAAAGGATCCCTGTCAAAGGTGTAATGAAGAGGTTGCTCCCTGAAAAGGAGGCAAACTATGTGGTCACCCAAACATTAGCCCTTGAAGCTCAAATTCTTTTTGAATCTTTAGGTATGGGTAACTAATTTCTATCTATAGATGAAGTACATGAAACATCTGATAAAATTCTTGAAAGTGTCAACCCATAAATTAGTTCAACTAGAATAGCAAAAGAACTAGTAGGTTGAAATACAAATGAAGAAGGACATTCCCTCTCTAATGAAGGAAAATCTAAAGAAAAATCAATATCAGATGGGGTATGGAATCTAAAATTTGATGGTAGCTATTTTTGTACCAGTTCGGGAGCGGGGATTGTGTTGATATCTCCTCAAAGAGATATGTTTCCTTCATCTTACAAATTGCAATTTAGCAACACTAACAATACAACTGAATATGAATCTCTGTTGCTTGGATTGAAGGCTGCTCAAGAAAAAGGCATCAAGTTTCTTCATTGCAAAGGGGATGCTGAATTAGTGGTTTGTCAAGTGAGAAACTTATACCAAACCAAGAATGAAAGATTACGCCACTATCGCAACCTAGTTTGGGACCAAATTGAAATATTTGATGCTTTCAAAAATTTTACCATATCTAGGGAATCTAATGATAGAGTTGATGCACTTACTGTTTCAGAAACTCTTTTAGTTCCTCACTCAGATTTCAAAGAAGACAGGTATACTATTGAGCTAGTCTATAGACCAAGTGTTCCTGACAATGATGATCATTGGAAAGTATTCAATGATGATCATCAAATTATTGCCTTCTTGGAACGAAAAGACAATTTTGAACAACTACATTTTGAAGGCAGTGAACCTTAGAAGTATGAATCAACATCTGAATGTAGTTCAAATATAAATGAAAAATTCTTACAGCTAAAAGGAAATAAAATTTTCAAAGGCTTAGTTTCTCTTGAGAAACTGTTTGACAAGCATGATAGATTCATCAAACAATAACAAACAGATTCAAGTTTCTCTCAGGGATTAGATCAAGTAAATCTGACTACTAAAAAATCCCCAGATGGTTAACATTGGTAAGTGCTGCACCCCTGAAGAAAGATTCAAGTTCACCACTTTACTCTATCAATACATGGATGTCTTAGCATATTCTTATGATGACTTGAAGTCTCTTAGACCTGATGAAATCCGCCATGACACTCCTCTCAAGGCTAACTCAATGCCTTATAAGCAAAAAGATAGATAGTACAATATGAAAATATTAGGTCCTATTCTGTCTGAGATACAAAAAATGTTAAATGCTAGAATCATCTTCCCAATCCATCATTCTACATGGATTGCAAACATAGTGCCTGTAAGGAAGAAGAATGGGAAAATTTGCATTTGTGTAGATTTCAAGAATCTGAATCAGTCATCTTTGAAAGATAATTACCCTTTGCCAATTATGGATCAAGTGCTCCAAACAGTGATAGGTTTAGAAATGTTATCAATGCTAGATGGCTTCTCAAGATATAATCAAGTTGAAGTTGGTGAAGCAAACCAACACAAGACCACATTCACCACACCTTGGGGTACATTTTCATATAGAAGAATGCCTTTTGGCTTGATAAATGTTGGTGCCACCTTTCAGAGAGCAATGGACTTAGCTTTCAAAGATGAGATAGGTAAATTCATAGTGGTATATCTTGATGACTTAACCATCTTTTCAAAGCACCGTTCTGATCATGTACGCCACTTACAACAAGTGTTAGAGCACTGTCGCCAGAATGGTATTTCCTTGAACCCTAAAAAGTCTATTTTTGGAGTAACAGAGGGGAAACTCCTTAGACACATTGTGTCTAAAGAAGGCATAAAGATTGACTCAGATAGAGTCAAGTATATTCAAGATCTTAATTTGCCTACAAGTAAAAATGTTGTTGACTCTTTCTTTGGAAAGGTGAATTTCTTATGAAGGTTCATCCCCAAATTTGTTGAGAAGACTAGACACATTGTGAACATGATGAAAGGGAAGACCACCTTTAGCTAGACTAAAGAAGGCAAGTCAACATTTTAGGATATCAAGATTGCCATTGCCCATGCCCCTACCTTGGTTTGACCAGATTACAACAAAGATTTCATCATATATAGCTATGCTTCTGAACACATGTTTTTAGCAATTTTTGTTCAACAAGACAAGGAAGGTATGGAATCTCCTATTTCTTTCATGAGTTGCCCTCTCACAACCCATGAGATGAAGTATTCAAATGTAGAGAATCATGCTTATGTATTGGTGAAAGCAGTCAAACATTTTCCCTTCTATATCCTGAATTCACACACTACTGCCTTAGTTCTTGACACCACAATTAAGTCTATATTAACTCAGCAGGAGTTTGGCACAAAAAGAGGCAATTGGATTGCAAAGATCTAAGAGTTTGATCTAGACATCAATCCAACAAATTTGGTCAGGAGAAAAGGCCTATGCCAATTAATTGCTGATAACAAGCTAAAAGATACACAGCATGAAGAAGCTGAAGTGGAAGACACACCAACAGTCCTTTTTGTCTCCACTACCAATGAGTGGTATTCAGGTATTGCTCATTTCCTTACTTATGGTGAATGTCTTGCTCATTTGTCTTATAAAGAAAGAAATACTATCAAGTTGAAAGCTGCCAATTTTGTCCTTTGGGACAATGGCTTGTACAAGAGAAGCATAATGGAGTATTCCTTCACTGTGTAGACAAAGAGCAACAAAGCCAGCTTTTGAAATCTTTTTACAATCTAGCCTATGGAGGATATTTTTTTCTCCTGTAACTGCTCACAAGATTCTATGAGCCAAGTATTACTGGCCAACTCTTTTCCAAGATGCATATAAGTGGGTGAAAAAATGTGAACTTTGCTAGCAATTTGTTGGAAGACCCAAGTTAGCTACCCTGCCTCTCAAGCCAGTGATCATAGAGGAACCTTTTTAGCAATGGGGGATTGATTTTATTAGGACTATAAACCCATCTTCAAGCACTGGACATGATTATGTCATTACATCAACTGACTATTTCACCAAGTAGGTAGAAGTAATCCCAACTAAGCATGCTACTTTAGAAGTTGTATGCAATTTCCTCAAGGAGAATATCATTTCCTGGTTTGGAGTTCCAACCAAAATTGTTATTGATAATGCAACTTGTTTCACCTCCCAGGAGATTACACAATTCTATTTCCATTATGGAATTACACTCTCTCATTCTTCTAATTATTTTCCACAAGGGAATGGACAAGTTGAATCAAGCAATAAGAATCTGGTAACTATCATCAAGAAGCTAGTAGATGACAATCAAAGGACATGGCATAAAGCATTGGTTAATGCTCTATGGGTAGACACAATCACACCAAAGAGGGCAATTGGTATGTCTCCTTTTCAACTTCTTTATGGTATCAATGCTGATATACCAATCACCTTAGAATTGTCAACCTTGAAATTGGCAAAGGCAATTGAAGATCAGACATATGAAAGCTCTCTTGATAAGAGAATCATGTGCCTGACTGAGCTGGATGAATAGAGAACCATGGTGGTGGACTGAATTGCTGCTCATCAAAGTCTGGTAAAGAAACTCTTTAACTAGAAGGCCAAAAATCATGATTTTCAGATTGGGGATCAAGTCCTACTATGGGATAAAAGGAGAGAACCAAAAGGGATGCATGGAAAGTTTGACTCCCTTTGGAGAGGCCCATTTATAATTCATCAACACATTGGTGAAAATAGATTTTTTCTGAAATATCAAGATGGCACACTCTTTTCTCTGCCTCACAATGGGCAACATCTGAAGCACTTCAACTCTTAAAGTATCAGATCATTGTATCTGTACATATGTATATTTGTATAGTTTTTAATTCTATTTTGTTTTGCTTGTTTTTATTTTTGATGCCTTTCATTTTTGGGTAACATGAATTCGTAGCCCAATGGTACACATGAAGACACTAGAGATTTTAGATTCTACTCCCTTCAATTCTTTTTTACAATTGATAGAAGTTCCCCAATTGGAGCCAACTGTTGTCCCCCAAAAATATCACTCATTTTTTGGACAACATTTGAACTATTTTGGTCCTCAGACCAAAATAATCTCTACCCTTCTCAAAAGTTTTTCTAAGCATTCAAATTCCTCATTTTTTAAGCTTATCAAAAATCTACAGACTCTGCAGGCTTAAATCTATGGACTCTGTAGGCTTAAATCTACAGACTCTATAGGCTTGAATCTATGGACTCTGTAGGAAGAAAATCTATGGACTCTGCAGGAAAGAAAATCTACAGACTCTGTAGGCCAAGTTTAATGGGCTTCACAAGTTGATTTCTATAGACTCTGTAGGAAAGGAGCAAGCTCTCAACACTTAGGTGATTTCAAAGTTGGTTCAACAACCAAGTTCAACGTCAAGGTTCAACATTAGTAGCAAGAGTTAAGCACATTTGTCAAGCTTCAAGGTTCAAAGTTCAACTGCTTCAAGGTTCAACGGCTTCAAAAAACTTATCAAAGAGAAGAAGGCTTGAACCATTGAACTGTTGAACCATTGAACCACTTTGGTTCAATAGGTTCAACGACCAAATGGTTCAATGCGTTTGGTTTTAAAAAGATCAAAAGGACTTAACCAAACAAATAGAATGAACTGATTGAACCATTGAACCTTGAACCAAAGGGTTCAATGAGTTCATAGGTTCAAAGGTTCAACTAGTACAATAAAGATCAAAGATCTTAGAAAGAACAAAGAAGTGACAGATCAATGGTTCAGTAGGTTCAAAAGCTTCTACAGGTAGGTTCAATCAAAAGAACAAGTTTTTGACACTTAGTCATTTTTAGGGAATGAACCATTGAACTGTTGAACCATTGAACCACTTCAGTTCAAAGGTTCAATGGGTTCAAGGTTCAAGGTTCAATGGGTTCAATGAGGCTTGTTTCAAAGAGTCTTGGTTTAAGTGGTCAAAGGGAATGAAACATTGGATTGTTGAACCAAAGTTGGTTCAATTGATTGGTTCAATCGGTAGATTCAAGGGGTTTCCCTAAAGCCAAAGGATCGGATACCCTTGCGGAGGGTGGTGAACCAAGGCCTAGAACCCTTGTGGAGGATAGTGAGCAAAAACCTGATAGAACTCAGCTGGTGCTGCCATGTGCCATAATTTGAGATTCACATAAAATCGACTGAGGCAAATTTCCAAGGGACAAACATCCCTTGTAGAGGGCAGGAAGGAGACAAGTGGACCAATTCAAAGGCCAAAAGAGAAAAGGGAATTCCTTCAAGAAAATGAACAAGACAAAGAGAATTCCTTTGGGGAAATTGTTTGAAAGAATTCTTCAAACTTTTTCCTCTGAAAGAATTCAAAGACCAAAAAATAAAGAAAAGTTCCCCCGACGGAAAGACTAAGGCAAGAAACAATTATTTCAAACTTTTGTCCAAAGGAATTCCTTCAGACAAAAGGTCTGAAGAAATTTAGAGAAGCTGCGGGAGGAAAGCTCGAAAGAATTTTTGAAGACCAAAGACAAGGCAACCGAAACAATTCTTGTAGACTTTCTGTCCATAGGAAAATGTCTACAAAAAAAGTCCACAGGAAAGCTCTGAAGGATTTCGAAGATAAAAGGCCACCAAAGGACCCCGAAGGGTAGGTGCCCTTACAGGGGACTCTCAACTGCCAAATTAAAGGACACTTCCCCAAAGCTAAAGGGTCACCTTCCCTTTAGGAGGATGCAAAACAAGAAATCTGAAGGAAGCAAGTACTAAAAAAGACTGAATCATGAGAAAGTTGAAGAAAGTCCAAGGGGTGACGTGCCTAAAGATGTTAAAGTCAAGAATGATGAATTAGCTGTTAGAAATTCAAACGTAGTGATGGGTGTGCGAATGCCAATTTCAAGGTTCATAAAATAGCCGTTGATTTTGAAAAGCCTTAAAGAAGAGCCAAAGAACTTAGTGACCTGTTGGAAGAAAGAAGCCTGAAGGCCATCCGAAGACCGCTCGAAGGGTAGATACCCTTACGGGGGCCTCTTCCCAACCCAAAGCAGATCATTTCTCAAGGCCTGAAGGGCAGGACCCCTTTGGGAAAGCTCAAATGACAAAGCCGAAGGAATTGCTGAGGAAAGTGACATGCTCGCAGATGTCAAAGTTGTGATAATGAAATAGCCATTGATCCTTATAGGTTTAAATCTATAGACCCGAATGCATTCAAAGGCTTTAAGGCTAAGATCAGCAGGAAGCGACTAAGGAATAGAGCATCAAATTGAATCAAGGACCTGATTCAATTAACCAAAAAAGGAGGAATGATGAGCAAGGATCAAAAACATTTATGCATCAGATATGTTTCTAGAAGCAGATCACTAGGTGGACATCGAAGGGTGAAAACATTCAATGGCGTGACCTATTTCTCTGCATTTAGAAAAACAAATGGGTAAATGCCCCTGAATTTCAGCATGTCTTCTTAACAAAATTCAATGCAACATGATGTGTTACTATTCCCAAGTCCTTCTTGAAGAGGCTATATAAGGGACTCTCTTGTTATTATAAATGTATCTCTCTTTGACAATCAGAAACAAAACTCTACCCAATATTTTGTTATTGGAATAGGAAAGCAAGTGACTTTTTAGACTTTGTGCTGTGATATCTTTGTTGTTGGGGAAACTGTTCTTATGTCTTTTTCCTTAATATATTTTCTGTTCCTTTAATTCAACAAGCAAAATTAGTGAAAGTAGTCAGGAAGGTGTCTTGAAGTCAACTGTGGAGAGACTTTGTGCCCCCACAATTGCCTTTAGTGTGTTTTCTTTTTATTTTGTGTAAAGGACCTTGAGATACCTTTGTGCCCTCATTGTCCTTTGTATCCCACTCTTGAGCAATTCAGGTGGAGACTTTGTGCTACATCTCAATTTGCTAGTTACTACGTCCTTGGTTACATTTTGTAATTACTACCAGGTGTATTCTTGTGGTTTGCTAAATAGTACTTCTGAAAGAAGATGAGTGCTTTCTGTCATTTCCCTTAATATTTTTCCTTTGATTTTGCATGCATCATCTCTGAAGAAAGAGAGATGGATGGTTTATCCTACCCTTGAGTATTATTTTTTGTTTATATATATAAGGAACCTCCCCTTGATGAGAGGAGAGATTAGTCCCCTTTTGATGAGGTGAACCTACACATTTGGATGACCAATCTTCCTACTTTGGCTAATTAGACCTATTTTGTTTATCAATACGCTAATCGACAAAATATCCAACCAACAGAGTATACCCATTTATGATGATGGATAGTGGATGATCTCCTTGATGCCCATTGGGTCTTATTTGGTGAATTTAATATGGTAGTGTCTCTCGAGGACAAAGTGGGCCACTTACCTATGAGATGGGTAGTTGGAAAAAGGAAGGCATGGTTTTACATGTGCACTAAATGGAGATTTTAATGACCCCAATTTAACCTGTTGACCTGTAAATGGAGTTTGGTACACTTGGAGTAATATTAGGGAAGGCTTCACTCAAATTCTAAAGTACCTAGATAAGGAAATGATGTCCACACAGTTGTACTTATCCTTTGATAATAGTTTTTACCCTTCGATGTAGGTGCTGCCAAATTTTGGGCTTTCTAACGACTCCCCTATTCATTTCAAAGTGACATGGCAGTTTATGAAACCTAAAATCCATAAAATATAATTTTATATCAACACTTATTTGCTCAAAAATGGGCCCATGGTGGTGCACATTATGAGAGTTTGGAATTAGATCCACATACTTCCCAAGCATCTAGTTGGATTCTCTTATGGGATGATGCCATCAGAAGGACCTCTCACTTTCTACGTATCTATAGATGCCAACTTACTAAAATTCAAAGACACTCTTACTTTGATACTCCTTAGAGCTAAGCCATGTAGATTTGACCCTATAAAAGGATCCCTTCAATGAGATCTTATAGGTTAGATTATCCTCCTTGTAGCATTGCATTCAGATTATAGACAACTACAATGCCTAGGGAGCTCAAGTTAAAGACATGCTTCATTGGCTCAAGATAGGGGACAAAGCTTCAAAGGATTTATTCCAAATGTTGCAAGCCAAGAACTCGAAGCAACAAACACAAGTCATCTCTGAGGCTAAAAATAGAGTCATAAAGACCCCACATATTACTTAAGCCTTTTTACACCACTATCAACAAGTGTTCAAAGCTCAAGCATCCTCAGTTGAGTGTGAATTTTCCCTTTAGCAATGTCTCAGAGTGGTGTCATGTAAACTCACTCCTGCCTAGTGGGTGATGTTTGATAGGCCCCTCACTATTGAAGATTTTCATGAGGTAATGTCTCACATGGTTAATGACAAAGCTCTTAGAATTGATGGCTTATCTTATGAATTGTAGAAAAACCCTTTAGGACCTTTTGGGCAGTGACTTGCATAAGGTTTATCAAGAGTTGCATTCACTAGGTAAAAATATTAATAAAGTAAAAAATTTAAATTCATACCTAAGTAGGGAGATCTTGAGTTGATATGAAATTGGTAGCCTATCACCCTCCTGAATGTCTCCTATAAAATAATTGCCAAGGCTCTAGATATCCAGTTGTGTAATTTTCTACCTCTCATTATTCACCTTGAACAAATGGGTTTCATCAGAAGTTGTTATATCTTGGATAACTTTATAGCAGTCTGGGAAAGAATGGATTGGGCCAAAAGGTCTAAGTAACAAGCTATGTTTATTAAAATTGATTTTGAAAAATCTTATGACCATATCAAATGGACATTCATACTAGCCACGCTTTGAGAATTGGGCTTTGGGCCCATCTTCATCCAAACCATCCAAATGCTTTTTGTATATTTTTTGGCCATCCTTTCCATTAATGGAGTAACCTCTAAATAGTTTGGCTTATTCTATTACATTCATCAAGTGTAACCACTGGATCCCACCTTATATGTGATTATAGTTGAGGGTTTTGGATATCTTCTTAGTAATGCCTAAGCTAGGGGCCTTGTTAAGGGAATTTATCTCCCTCCAGACATCATGAAACTGTAATAAGATATGCAATTGTTTAATTCTTACTTTGCAGATGAATCCTTCCTCATGCCCATTGAGGATGATTCCAATGTGGATAACACCTTGTAATGTCTTGACACCTTCTACTTAGCCTCTGGCTCTGGTATCTAATGGCAAAAAGCTCATTTTTACAGGTAATATTACCTTCCTCTACTAGTGTGGGCTGATAAATACACTTGGAAGTGGACCTAACATGATGGAATCTTAAAATTTCTTGGCATCCCCTTTGATTTTGATGCTTTGCCACCTTTGTTGTGGTAATATGTTATTGATAGAGTTATTGAGAAGCTAGAATATTGGGTGGCCAAGTCTCTTTTATTAGTAGAAAAATTCTAAATCTGCTCAAAAATTGATCTGAGCAACATTTTAGGGGACAATTCGGGCGACGGTTCTACCTCAATTGGTGGCACAACTTCTGGGAGCCATAACTTTTGCACCATAGCTCCATTTGACTCCCCATTTGAACCATTGGAAAGATAAGAATAAGAATAATGTGATGAGATGTAATGTAGCTATGATCAATGATTTTTAGACCCTAAAAGCCCAATAAAAATGTCCTAAATTTCAATTTTAATAGTGCAGTCTAAAAATAGTAATTTCTCAAATTCTGTAATGTTGTAAATCATGAAAGTCAAACCACTTCATCTCCCTTAAGATTGGTGACCTTCCAAAACCTCCTCTTGCCTTCAAAGTATGTATAAAAATATATGTATCCCAAAAAGGTAATCAGACATCTCTTCTCAGAGATAGGCATATGTTTGGATCTACAAATTTGATCAATAAAACATCTCTTCTTAGAGATAACATTATTAAAATTGTGTTATTCTTGTTTCTTGAATTATATTTCAACCAAAGCTCCTAAGTTTTAGATCAGTGGTATCAAATCAGTTTGTATCTAGAGTGTATGATCCTGAGAATGAGGTCAGATTATAGGAAGCTTGGGTGGAAAATAATAGAACTAATAGACTATCCACCTATTCACTCCAAATGACTTCAAATGGTGGAAAACACTGAGACATCTAATCCTTTCAAGGAAATGGTGAATGAAGCCCTATAGCAATAGTAAGTGCAAATGCTACAACAATTTTCCCAAATTTTCCAACAAATGTTGATGAGAAATTTTGGCTCCTCGTCTGCAACCCCACATATTTTCAGTGCCCCAACACCCTTCAAGGTTTAGGTGAATTTTTATATCCCTACATTTGAAGGAAAAATCAATGTTAATCCAGTAGAAAATTGGTTGGATCAATTTTCATCTTATTTTTCTATAAATAAATTCATCGATAAAGAGAAGATCACTTTTGCTCTTTTGAAAGCATCATTGCCTATCAAAAATTGGTGAAAAGTGTACAAGAAGAGATTTAATATGGATGATATTTACCTTGAGGTGGAACCTACCTGGGATGATTTCATATAAGCTATAAAGGAAGAATACTACCCCATTGGAGCATGTGATGATCTGTATATAGAGTGGCAACAACTTTGCCAAGGTAAGGAACAATCTATTCAAGATTACACTGACATTTTTCATTCTTTATCTATGAGATTGGGCATTCAAAAAAGTGAGAAACACAAGGTTATAAAATATCATGGTGGAATATAATGGTATATATTAGGAGAAATGAAACTCTTCAATTTGGAAACCCTCGGTGAGGTGTACAAGTTCACAATCAAGATTGAGCAGAAGCATGGAAGAATGAATATGAAGAGTCAGCCTTCAAAATGGAAAAGTGACAAAGAAGGTCAAACACGAGGCAAAAATTGGAAGAAAAAGGAAGGGAATATTGGGAAATGGTGTGATTATCAAAAATTTGGAACTCACTCCAAAGAAGTATGTCGAGCCATCAAGTCCCTGCTTTCTGAGTCACAATCCTCAACATCTACTACTCTGCCTCATACACACCCTATAGTCGAAGAGGATGAAGAAGAGATTATAAATGCTGAGCTTGATGCCATCGTTGCTTCATTATAGACCAATGAGGAGAGGATAGATGACAAAGAAAGGTTGTTTCACTCTAAGTTATGGGTGAAAGGTAAGCCTCTACATTTTATTCTTGATAGCGCGAGTCAAAAGAATTTAATCTCTACTAATGTTGTGAAAATCCTAAATTTGTCCATGAAGCCTCACCTAAAGCCATAAAATATTGGATGGTTGAGTCCAGGGAGAAACCTCCATGTCACCCACCAATGTTTTCTCTCATATGCAATAAAACCTTTCCAAGATGAGGTCTTGTGTGATGTGGTCAATCTAGATGTTTGTGATATACTCCTTGATCAACCATTCATGTATGATCAACATGGTATCTATAAATTAAGAACTCGAAGGATCACCCTCACTCTTGGAACATGATGCTATAAGGTACCAGAGGTACCACCTTTGATCAAAAATTGAGTTTTGATAATGGTTTCAAGTCAGAGTTTCAGTGGTGGCACACTGTAGAGCTCGTTGAGAGCTTTTTGATGCATTTTTTGGAATGTAAATTTGAGTTTGGGAGCTCTTGTTATGGCCATTTGAAGATTTGTCAAAAAATGGCACTTGAGACATTTGGCACGTGTTTTGAGGTGGTTTTGACATTTGGACCTATTAGAGGTTGACACATGGAAAATGCTAAGGTTTGTAAAAATTTTTGTTTGATGACATGTCACGTCATCAACATGCCACGTGGCAGCGTGAGATAGGTGGTGAGACTGAGCAAGGTGGCGAGACCAAGGTGGAAAGACTAAGTCCAACATGCATGCTGAGTTAAGAGTCTGAGATTTTAGGCAAATCCACAGGCCTGGCCACGTCCAAGGAACTGTGTGGCTATAGTCACATGATAAGTGGGTGGCCAAAGACTTTTTAAAGCCTTGTATTTCTCCAAAAGCATTGCATGTGGGACAAAACATAAGTCTGAGTGCCCAAGGAGGAGGCTGACATGCCAAAAAAGGAGGGAGAAATTTCAAACTTCATGTTAGGCACCTAGAAAGGAGGGTCGATGGTTTGAACCCTTGACCTATCACCCAAAAGGGATAAGCCTTGACGCTTGAGCTGCAGAGGTCTAAGTGCTATTAAAGGCACGAATTTCTACTTGAAGTAATCAAATTTTGGATTGTGTTTTTTATTTTAAGAGGCTGAGACTTTGTAAAAGCTTTGGGAAAGCTTATGTAATGGATTTTTATCCATTTATGGCCATAATACATAGTATTAATACTCTTTTTATCCAATTTTCATATTGGAGGAGTATATTTAAGCCCATTTTGGAGATTTTTAGGACTTTAAAATCAACTTTGTAGGTGTGAAGACTCACAAAATTTGAAGGTACCAGGCTTGATTATCAGTCACGATGAAGGTGAATTTTTGCATTGAGAGATTAGCTTGCAAGAAAGTTATTTATTGTTTCCAGGGGTTTGAAGTGCCCTTAATGGAAACGGTCCACTCCTTTGGAGAACCTGGAGATGTAGGCATCAATTGTTGAGCTGAACTCCGTTATCACATTTTGTGTTTTGGTAAAATGTCATTTTGATGCATGATTTTGTTTCAGTTTGCTGATTTGATTTTTAAATGAACTCATTGACAATTATAACACAACATTATTAAAAATTGGTTTTAATTGGAAGATGGAAGTAACAAGTCTTTTGACAATTCCATTCCAACTCAACAACCGAGAATGTTTTGCCAAAACATTTTGCAAGTTCTTTTGAGTTTTTCAAGAATTTGTTAAGTTTTGAGAAATTCAGTATTCATACTTGAAACTTCACTTTGAGTTTATCAATGTAGTTTATGGATCAAGTTAGTATCAGAGCAGTTAGAAAGCTAGGATAGCTTTTGATTGAGTTTTGACAGTTGCTTTCAGTTTATTGGTTATCCATATCACTTGATTATATTGCAGTGTGAAGTTGTAGAATCAGTGTGTTTGTAGGAAACCATGGGCAAGTTATCACATAAATCCAAGATGGAAGAGCTTGAAAACATCAATAGCCAGATTTAGGATGAGAATGCATTCTTGAGATGCAAGATCTATTCCCTTGAAGAGCAAATTGCAATTTTAAAATCAGAGCTCGAATCCAAGGATGAGCTCTTGATTAGATTGCAATGTGGTTAGTGTGAAAAGGTAAAGCTTTCAACTTTAGATGTAGAGACCATGACTGAGTGCAGTGTAAGTTATTCACCACGTAATTCATCTACTTCTTCTTTCCATTCAAATTTGAATTCAAGTAATAATGCTTTTGGTAGTTTTGAACAACACACTAAGGGTATAGGATCCAAATTGTTGATGAAAATGGGCTTTAATGGAGGAGGTCTTGGTAGAGATGGCCAAGGAATTACTAACCCAATATAGGTAGAGCACAGATCTCTTCATGTAGGTTTGGGTTACACTAGTGAGCAGGTGGAAATTAGAGAAACTTCCTCCATGGCTAAAGGAAGACAAGTTTCTAATAGCAAAGGACTGAGGCCACTAGTAGAGCATATACAGTGTAAGAAGGAAGGTAGAAGAGGTATTGAGATTCCACCTCCTAGTTCTTACACTAGAGTTAGCACTAAATCTTCTGATCCACTTTTTATGTTTGAGAAATTTAGATTTAACATTCAGAAATTAATGCAATCATATCCATGCACTTTTTGTGGGATGCATAACCATAGTGTTGCATTTTGTTAGAAGAGACATGCTTTGCTTAAGCAGATTGCAGGTGTTAAGAACCATTCTCGTTATGGCAAAGTGAGAAGAGGTAAAATGGAGACCTCACCTAAGAAGGTTTTATGCACTCATTGTAATATGAGTGGACATTGGATTGATCATTGTTTTAAACTTCAATCATCTTCTCATTCTAGAAATGGTAAAACTAAGATGATTTATCAACCTATTAATAAGGTCAATGAAGTTAAATCAATCCATAATGATGTTAAGGAATCCACTAAGACAATCAATTTCACTAGGAAGAAAGAATTGGTTAAGTGGATTATCACTACATTATTTTTGCAAAGCATGGTTAAGAATTCACCTAAGGGAATGAATAAGATTGATAGATATAGATTAGAGTTGGTGGGAACACTTCAAGACAGGTTTACCATATGAAGTTTTTCAATTCTCACTTTTTGATAACCTTAAGTTTTTGAATCTCCTATTTATGCTGTGTGAGTTGTCTAGAGGATTTGAACTCATTTGATTAGTTGGAGATAATAATAGAATGCATGTTATAGGTTGAGTTAATTCCTTGCAATACTTATTTGACTGCTATTTTTGGCACATGGATGTATAGATGCATTGTTAAGACCCTATGGGCATGTTTAGATGTTAGGCAGCATACACTTTTGGTTGTTTGCATTTGCTTAGCATATAAGTCCCATACTAGGGCATTGTATTGCAACATGTCCACAACATTTATTATATGTTGTCAGCATTATAAACTTGTCTTGTAGTTACATTGGGAGTTGTTTCAGTTTTTGGCAATTCACCACTTTACAGGATGTGACATTTGGGTAGGCAGTTTTGGTATGTTGTAATCACTTTGGCAGTTGTAGATTCACTTACTCATGCCTTTGGATTAATCATTTTTGCATTTTGATTGTGAATCATTTTAATGCAATTGTTTATACCTCTTGCTATGATTGGGTTCTATTTTCATGGATGCAGTAGACCAATTTGCAGTTTCAAGGGATATTGGACTTTTGGAGACCAAAAGCCCTCCATTGGGGAGGTGTGATCATAAATTGAGTTCTGATAATGATTTCAAGTCAGAGTTTCAGTGGTGGCACACTGTAGATATTGTTGAGAGATTTTTGATGCATTTTTTGGAATGTAAATATGAGTTTGGGAGCTCTTGTTATGGTTATTTGAAGATTTGTCAAAAAATGGCACTTGTGACATTTAGCATGTGTTTCGAGGTGGTTTCAACATTTGGACCTATCACAGGTCGACACTTAGAAAATGCTAAGGTTTGAAAAAAAATTGGTTCAATGACATGTCACGTCATCAACATGCCATGTGGTAGCGTGAGATAGGTGGCGAGACCAAGTCCAACATGCATGCCGAGTTAAGAGGCTGAGATTTTAGGAAAATCCACAGGCCTGGCCACATCCAAGGAATTGTGTGGCTATAGCCACGTGATAAGTGGGTGGCCAAAGACTTTTTAAAGCCTTGTATTTCTCCAAAAGCGTTGCATGTGGGACAAAACATAAGTCTGAGCACACAAGGAGGAGGCCGATGCACCAAAAAAGGAGGGAAAAATTTTAAACTTCATACTAGGTACCTAGAAAGGAGGGCCAATGGTTTGAACCCTTGACCTACCATCCAAAAGGGATAAGCCTTGACCACTTGAGTTGTAGAGGTCTAAGTGATATTAAAGGCATGAATTTCTACTTGAAGTAATCGAATTTTGGACTGTGTTTTTTAATTTAAAAAGCCAAGACTTTATAAAAGGTTTGGGAAAGCTTATGTAATGGATTTTTATCCATTTTTTGGCCATAATACATAGTATTAATACTCTTTTTATCCAATTTACATATTGGAGGAGTATATTTAAGCCCGTTTTGGAGATTTTTAGGACTTTGAAAGCAACTTTGCAGGTGTGAAGACTCACGAAATTCGAAGGTGCCGGGCTTGATTTTCAGTCATGGTGAAGGTGAATTTTTGCATTAAGAGATCAACTTGCAGGAAAGTTGTTTATTGTTTCCAGATTTTTGAAGTGCCCTTAATGGAAATGGTTCACTCTTTTGGAGAACTCAGAGATTTAGGCATCAATTGTTGAGCTGAACTCCGTTATCACGTTTCATGTTTTGGTAAAACGTCATTTTGATGCATGATTTTGTTTCAGTTTGCTGATTTGATTTTTAAATGAACTCATTGACAATTATAACACAACATTATTGAAAACCAGTTTTAATTAGAAGATGGAAGTAACATGTCTTTTGACAATTCCATTCCAACTCAACAACCGAGAACCTTTTGCCAAAACATTTTGCAAGTTCTTTTGAGTTTTTTGAGAATTTGTTAAGTTTTGAGAAATTTAGTATTCATACTTGAAACTTCACTTTGAGTTTATCAGTATAGTTTACGGATCAACCTTTTACATATGTCTACCTAATCAGTGCTAAGAAATTCATTCTCATGGTGGTCAAGCCACAAAAATCCAAAAGGGCTGATGTTGCAGCCTTGAATAAAAAAACAACACAACAATAGAAGCAAATAGATACCATTGAGGAATTTCATGGCCTTCCATCCACAGACTAATGGTCAAATAGAAATGGTGAACAATCGGGCCCTGTATAGCTCCACAAAGCACAGTCCATTCCAAGTATGCATCAGGAATCAAATCAAAACACAACTACCACACTTGATGATAAATCTTGATGGAATGGGGACCATTACTTCTCAAGGAGGGAGGAATGATCCAAGCAACATTTCAGGTGATAATTTGGGTGATGGTTCTACCCTAATTGGTGGCACAACTTTTGGGAGCCATAACTTTTACACCATAGCTTTGTTTGACTCCCCATTTGAACCGTTAGAAAGCTAAGAATGAGGAGAACACGATGAGATGTAATAGAGATATGCTCAATGGTTTTTGACCCTAAAATCCTAATGGAAGTGTTATAAATTTCAATTTTCATAGTGTAGTCTAAAAATAGTAAGTTATTAAAAATAGTAATTTCTTGAATTTTATAATGTTGTAAATCATGGAAGTCAAACCACTTCATCTCCCTCAAGATTGGTGGTCTTAAAAATCCTCCTTCTACCTTAAAATTATTTATAAAAATAGATGTATCCTGAAAAGTCAATCAGACATCTCTTCTCAGAGATAGGCACATGTTTGGATCTGCAAATTTGATCAATAAAACATCTCTTCTTAGAGATAACATTATTACAATTATGTTATTCTTGTTTCTTGAATTATATTTCAACCAAAGATCCCAAGTTTTGGATCAATTTTTTTTTCCACCACCCATGTGTACTAATCTTCATATTGGGTGCCTTCTAAGAAATCTTACCAAAAGTTGGAGAAATTTCTCAGAGATTTCCTTTGGGCTAATTCCCCCCACGGTAAAGGATTCCACTAAGTGGCCTAGGAAAATTTATACCTCATGTGGGATGCCAAAGGAATAGGGCTCATTGACATATCTTGACAAGGATTTGCCTTATGTGTCAAATGGATCATTGGGCCATTTACGGCCAAGAAGTTTGGAAGGTGTTATTCAGACACTGCATCTCCTTAGGCTTGCCTAAAGGCAAGAAAATGTGGAAAGGAATTGGCTTCCCCAATTTGATTTTCATTATGTATTTTGTCCCAATCATAGGGTATTTTGTGGCTAAAAACATCTTGAAGGCATGGGAAAATATTAAAACTATAGCTTCTCTAAAATGGTTCAGGAATTCATAATGGGTTATCTGTTAACACCCACTCAATCTAGTGGTCTCCTATTTTCAATATCAATGATGTGTCCCTAGTAGAGGTACCTTAGATCAATGATCTCAATTTTTTTGAAACATAATTCATATTGTCTAAGATATCTACTATAGGCGATCTCACTCTTGGTTATCCTGGGAAGAGGTGAAAGCCTAATTCTGGTTAGCCAATGCAAACCAAGAATCCTACCTGGAGATTCTTAATGTCGTGTTGCCCTCCATACTCCACAAAATCTCTATCTACTCCCCTCATCCATGGTGGAAAAATTGGAAGTGGTATATGGAGACCCCCTTTCACAATTACACTCCTTGGCTTGGCTATGGATGGATCACCCCCCATTTACCCATGTTCGACAAGATTAATTCCTATTGGGGGCTACATCATTTATTTCTATGTGGAGCTTCTACTTCAACACTATTTGGGGGGCTTCTGTGGAGCCCAAACTTGCTCATCTTGCTTGTTTTATACTTCACCAAGGCTTACCCATTGGCAGAAGACTCGTTTAGTTAGGATTTCCCTTTCCTACTTGCCCTTTTTATGCCCACCTTGAGATGCTTCCTCATTTTTTTTGGTACTTTACCAAAGCTTAAAGTGTTTGGGCTTGGATCCATGATCTCTTCAATCCTTTCCATCCTAAATTCTTTCTTTAGTAGCACATCCTACTTGGAGATAAACCCATAATGACCTTTAAATACACACAAATATGGCATACTTTTAGAGTGGAAATTCTCTTTTGGCTTTGGAAAGAAAGAAATAATTATGTATTTAATAATGCTTCTATTGATTTTAATGTCTCTGATTTAAGCAAGTCTTCTATCATCTCCAATGTTCTTTTGCATATTCAAGTTCAAGCTAATAAAGTGGCTATGAAGCTTGGGCACCTTCAGGATCTCCTCTATCACTGGGGAGATGTTCCTTATGCAATGGCTTGGGTTTTACCCTCTCTACCCAGGGATCCTAAACTAGAGGATATAATTGATTTGCTACATCATGATGGGCATTATCATAGTCATTCTTGGCACCACTCTTATAATGACACCCCATACCAGTGTATGACCCCTCCTAGGTAACAACAAGGGTGACAATTGTCACCTCCTTCCCCAATTGGGCAAGATACTTGGGACATTCCTCCTCCTCCTCCTCTAAACTTAGATGCTTGGGGGCACCACATAGAGGTTGATCAAACATGGTAGATAAGTTCCCTAGGATTTCTCTAGCCATTTCACGCACTTGGACACATGAAGAAGAAGATGACAGGGACACTACTTAAGCTACTAGCTAGGAGCTTATTCCAGATGGCAATGACTTGCCAAGCTTGGGGCTGGGGTCCTAATGATATGGATTCTCCACCTTTTGTACTTATTCTTTCTTCTTAAATTTATCTTTTATTATGGATTTGAGACTTGTTCCTAGGCTTTGCCTAGTTATTGATGGTACTTTTGCTTTTGCTCCTAGGCTTTGCCTAGTGTGATATGGTGTGCTCTCACATCGCTTATATTTTTTTTATGGATTATTTTTATATTTATGTTAAGTTGATATATAGATCTATTTCATCAAAAAAAGGTTTAGTATATATACATAATGATACAAGGGTTAAATCAATAGGTAAAAAATACACACATACATGAATTATGAAGGTTAAATAAAAATATAATTGAACTCAAGATATGTTTGTTCACATTGTTTCATGACAATGGGTACGAGCACATCATAATACGATAACACAATTTCACCGGTGATATATAGGGCTCAATTAATCTCATTGGTCACAATTGATGTGCATATGTCATCATCTGTAACATTATTATAAAAAATATATCACTATTATTGTTGAATAAAGGAAAATAAGTGGTCATCCTTCACATAGCACCCTAGTGCCTCAAGTGTATCCCTTGAAAATATACATGTTTTTTTTTATGTTCAACCAATCATGAATCTCAACTACTATGAAATTGAAGAAAACAAAGTTAACATCTCTCATATATAGTGTCTCTTTATAGAAAAAGTCTCATGAAATCATTCTTACCAAACTAAAAGCACACATCAAATTTTTTGTCTGTTATAGAAGGTAATTGAACCAATCATATTTATTTTCCTAGATTTATTAGTGTTGAACATATGCTCTAATACCAAAATTTCATATCCAAACATTTTATCCCAAAACCCAGGTAAAGTGTGAATTTTTTTTTTGTTAATTAATTTCAATGATTTCTAATTGTTTAACTATTTTTGTTCCTTTTTAATTAATAAAAAAATAATGTGACACATAAAATTATTATTATTTATTTATTTTTAATTTAATTTCAGCAACAAATTTCATCAAGGAAACAAAATTCAATCTTATTTAATTGAGAGTTTTGTAGATTTAGGTTTAGATTTGCATAGTTAAACTTTAAAAAAATACAACTTCATAATAAATGAATACACACTTTTAATAATAATAATAATAATAATAATAATAATAATAATAATAATAATAATAATAATAATAATAATAATAATAATATCCTTTTATCAAATCTTATTTTTCAATTCATTTTGGATAATTTTATTCTTATGGAAGATTAGAATTTATAGCTCAATGAGCTCCTACAAATGAGGGGTCAAGATTAGTCTTCAATAACTATATTTTCCTTGAAATCTCTCAAATTCCTACATAAATTCCTCCTTTGTTCTCTCACATATTTGTAAAATATCTCAACATACTCCTATCTACGTGAGTTATCAATACAAGTACATAATTATTTATCATCTCCACATATTATAATAATACTAACACACTAATACTACCATGAAACACTAAATTCCTAATATTTGTCCTCTTAGTGTGAACATGGGAGAAGAGAAACATATCTTATTGACACTACTCTATGAAAACATTGTTTAGACTAGGTATAAATCTATTAATTTCTCTATTTACCCTTATAAAGGCATAGCTACGAGTCAAATTTTGTGGGACCATTCCCATTCCCTGTGTTCTCAAATTCTGAATCCTCTAGATTCCTAGATTTCATAACTACCTAGACAATAATCCATTTTGAGTTTACCTTGAAATCTTATTCTACACTATAAGAGTGCTTATTTAGAGTATGCATATTTCTCAAATGTCATAGTAGGGTTTTATTTAGCACACAATGGAAAAATAAAAATACTAAAAACAAACATGCCACCAAATTATTGTGCAGCCCCATAGCTAGTGGCTGTTGAGAGGATGCTGAAATTTATCCTTTCTCAATTACCTCCATTCTCTTGTAAATTTCTAATTAAAAAATTATATTTTAAGTTCAAAGTTAGAAATCCTCTCCCCCTCCTCCCCACAAAATGGATATTATGTACAATCGATAATTTGTCTAGTAACAATTGAATTTTTTTTTAACACTTTAAATGACACATTAAAATGAATTTGACTCTTTTGAAACATATAATATTAATGACACAACATAACACCTACAGACTCTTTTTTTTTTGAGATAAATCCAATTTTGATGGGATCCTTACCCTTTATTAAAAAAACTAGAAGTTACATCATAGGCTAGGCTAGAAACACCATGACCCAGAAGAAACCATTACAATGAACAACCATAAGGCAAAAAACAACCACAACATTAAGCCTAACTACTACCTATAATCTTGTATCTAACATCAGTTTGTGGGATAGTAATCTAAAAGATTAGCTATCCTACCTTTTTTTCCTTTTTTGTTTTCACTTACTACCATAATTCATGTTTGAAATTCATTACAACTAATTATTTATCTAAATTATGTGTTTCCAAATTTCTATTTTCAGGGGAATCCTTGTCTAAGTCTGACGATTTAAACTCATGTCCCTGTTTCACTCCCCCTAATGGCTGCTTCAAAGGGGAATTTTGAAAAAAATATGTTAGTTATTTATTGGGCACTTCTTCCTTAGCAGGCACAACTTTTTCTCCTTTCTTGTTATTTCCCAATTATATATCTTCTTGTGTTTCTGAATCACTAAAATAGTTTTCTACCACTAACTCTAGATTTGGGGCACTCCATTTGCTTGATTTGGACTTTTATCCCTTCCTTTTCATCACTTGTGAGTGCCCCAATGGGCAAGATGCATGAATATGACTAGGTGTTTTACAGCTGTGGCATCTAGAAGGGGTATTCTCATAATCTAAAACTTGAGCATGCAGAATTTTGTCATATTTTAAAATGATTTTATCTAGCACCCCTTTACTTAAATCAACATTAGCTCATTCATTATCATTCTTTAAAAATGACCCTAGAGCATTAGTTATATCCTTATGTGCATGCCAAAAATGTAAGGGTAGATTGAGAAGACAAACCCAAATTGGCATCTTAGTGATTGAAAGAGTGAGAGGATTAAATTTTGAAAAAAATGAGCGATAAACAAACCTACATTGCCCCAAAACCAGGGGCCTTCTAAAAAAATTTCTAGTAATCATGCTAGTTGTGGAAGTGAACAACAAAAAAACCCTTCGAACATAGAGAGATTTCACAATGGTTCGACCATGTCTCATGAACCCATTTATATAGTGTGGTCGTAGATGGACACAAACCATTAAACCTATAGATAATTGCATCCATAGCTAGAGAATGAAAATACTCATCCACTCCCTCATTTGAGATCTCCATAGAAGGAACCTCCTTTGTTTGATCAACAATATAGGCTTGAAGAGGAAAGCTTTTCATCAAAATTGGGATGAAGGCAACATTTTGGACCACATCTTTAAAGGATGCAGGTTTGGGGTTAGAGGATTGATTTAATCCAACCATCGCTCCTTGTAACTTGGATGCCATGGAGATGATCGAGTCTTTACCTAAAAAATAAAAGGAGAATGTTAAAAAAAATTGTAGCTCCTTACATTGATGAACCAGGCACTGGGAGTCAACTGGAACATCTAAAAAGGCCCACAACCTCTGTTTTAAATCTTTCACGACATCTATTAGTTTTACCCACAAACATCTTATTACCCCTAAAAGAGGGTGCACCATTATTTACTATCTTGGTTGCTCAATTTTTGTGTTTTCCTAGTCAAACATTTTGTCAAATAGTTTGCCTACATCCTTAGAAACCACATGTTTATGTATTATTAGAGCCTTCATTTTGAGCAAACTATGGTGCCCAACCTCCTCTAACTTCTTGTTTGCCTTTACTTCTTCAAACAGTCACTTGACACATGTGCCTCCTCCCATAGGCCCTCGAGGATCAACTCCGGGCCATGTCATGTGCTGTATAGGGGGTGAAAAATGATTTATGCCTGGCAAAAGACTGCTTGAGAACCCATCTCCTAATAAGGCCGTATCTTTGTTTGCAACTGTCACCGCAAGAAATCCTTATTTTATCTTGGTTGCAGAGTCAGGTTTTGCCAATGTCAAAGCTGTCATCAGCGCCAAACCCTGCAGGTCCCTTGCATCTGTGAATCCCTTATTTGATCGGCCATGACCAACACCTATTGCCACTGCTGTACTATGTAAACCATCCCTTCCATTGCAATAGAACCCTAAAATCACCTCTTCCATTACATCCAAAAGATATATTTTTATATTTCTAGTCTTTCTAAGGTCTCCTATAAACTTATTTTTTAATAAACCAAATTATAATAAATATATATGTATATTAGTTATTAAAAAACTATCCCTAGATTTAAAAGACATCATGCAATAAAACATACAAACTATATAATCTTAAAAGGATTAATAAAGGCTTATGACTTATAAGCTATGTTTTACTCTAGACACAAATGAATCCAACTCTCAACACTACTACCTATAAAATTTAAGTTGGAAACACTTTTATAAAAACTTACTACGTTTATACCAAGACATAACATTAAAAAATTACTACGTTTATAACAAGACATACATTACAAAATTACTACGTTTATACCAAGACATAACATTAAAAAATTGACGATTGGCAATCTCTAAATCAGAGGAATAGAAATTAAGCACTATATAAGTCAAGCATAACATGGACGGCGGGATATTTTGATGAGTTGCAGAAAATGAAGAACAGCGATGGAAAAGTATACGGCACAAAGCAATCTTAGATCAGATCTGTTCATCACGTGGTACCAATGGAACAGAGGATGATGAGGAGCTTGATGCATGGCAATAGATAGCAATAAAAATAACTACATGCAGCCGAATGAGGAGCCAACAAGCTTGGACGACAGTGAAGGTAAACAGATGGCAAGGTAATGAGATCTTCCAAATGTTGTTTGCCGAGAGACAATGATACGCATATTCCTATGACAGATATGGCTAAAAAAGCGCCACATCCGTTTGAATCAGGGCCATAGATGTCCAATAAATTTGGTTTGAATGGCGATAAGACTGCTGAAGTAGCTACAATATGAAGTATTATATCGCATTGAGTTGCCAATAGTAAGAAGATATTCACTTGTGCAATGTTGTCGTGAATGGTAAGGGATTGTTGCCATATATTTGGATGAATATGAACTGCCACGATATTATCGTTTTATCTAAGAGCAAAAATTTCATAAACACTTTGTAGATATATATTCTGTGTTAGAGTCTGTAAGTCTTCGCTTTCTCATAATATCGCCTTCCAATTGCGTCTCTTGCAATAAATATAGACTGTGGTTGATAGGCTGCACATTGGAGAAACATTAGACTCCCGGTCACTGACAAATTTGTGCACGGCAGAAATTTATCGAACTTATTCGAAGACTCCGAATACAAAATATATAACAATAAAAACTCACTCTATTATTCAATAACAGAAGTAAACTAATTTCTCAGAGACTCGTTTTTTCTAGATCTGATACCAGATGTAGTTTTTGGTTCAGATTTGCATAGTTAAACTTTAAAAAATTATGACTTCATAATAAATGAATACCCCCTAATAATAATAGACAATTTTATTATGATGGAGGATTACAATGTATAGTTCAATGAGCTCTTACAAACAAGGAATCAAAGCTAATCTTCAACAACTATATTCTCCTTAAAATCTGTCAAATTCGTATATAAACTCCTTTATTCCCTCACATATCTCTAAAATATCTCAACATACTCCTATCTACATGAGTTATGAATACAACTCACATAATTATTTATCTTCTTCGCATATTATAATAATACTAACATACTAATACTACCATGAAACACTAAATTCATAATAAGTTCAGCTCAGTTGTGTTTTCCAAAATCATTAACATAATATCCTTTTTATGTGATAGGACATACAATGTGTTAAATAGAAGGTATATTATTTTAAATTTTGTTGATTTATTAATTTAAGAAGACATTGATATATTCAAATCGAATCAACGCATAAAAGTGATAAATAATGGACCAAGGCAACAATTACTACAAAATAGGGTTACCACCCTAGAGGAGAATCTTTTATAAACACCATAAATTTCAATCCCAAGGTCACACAAATCAAGTAAGTTTTAAATAATATAATCCTCCTCTCAAGACAACTAATGTAAAGTAAATCAATCTCAATATAGAGATTAACAATAACAAAACATAGGTTAATCTAAAATTTTATTTAATTATTAATATAAATAAAGTTAATCCAATAACAACATATTAGATGAATGTGAAGGACGAGGACAATACACCCATAACCTTATGACCTAGACATGATGCCTTTATATCTTGGATAATATATATATTCTATCCTTAGATTTAGGGTTTGATGTAGTTTTCCTTGAACTTATGGTGGGTCTCCTCCGTAAAACATTATCAATGAGATGGGTTTGGCATTCTAATCTAACAATGATTGAGCTAATGAAACTCAAATGAAATCTAAAGCTCTAGATATCAAACTCAAGATGAATCCTCCTAATCAACAAGTGTTTATCACCAAAAAAATTAACAACATAAGTCACATGTACTCAAAATCATTGTTGTAGAAGATCACAAACGTGGATCAAAAGTAATGACAAAGGAATCCACATTCCTTTGATCCTTTGAGCATAAATCCAATGTTTTTTTATTGAACTTATAGATTATCAATTACATAGACATACTTATAATCCTACATATGCTCAAAATAGTTCAACAAAATAAGATGAACAAATAACCTATTAATAATCTATAATCTTCAATCTTCTATATTATGAAATAAGTCCATAATAGACTTATTCAACTTAGTCTAACAACTAACAAACTTATGTAAAAACTACGTGAGTTATTTTATAGATAACAACCTCAATTTTACATAAACATATTACTATGGTAAATTTGTTCTAACACTCCTCCCCCCCTAATGTATCATAACTTGGAGAATACAAGAGAGAAAACTTCTGAATGCCTAAAACTTATCATGTGCAAGTGACTTCGTGAAGACATCTACACACTGATCTTGAGTGGGGTAATATTAGAGTTGTATATTATGTTGTTGAACATGTTCGTGTATGAAATGGACTTGAACTTAAATGTGTTTAGTGTATTCATGAAAAATGGATTGTAAATAAGTTTAAAAACATCCTGATTATTGTAGTTCAAAATTATTGGTTAGTCTATGGAGCTCCCAATCCTTCTTGTATGTGATGTATCTATATCACCTCGTAGACAACTCCTATTCTAGGGTGATATTATGCCTTAATAAAAGAACAAAAAACAAATTTTTGCTTCTTGCTCCCCCATGAGATCAAACCAGATCTAAAAAAGAATAAAAACCTAGAAATGGATTTTATGTCATCAATTGAACCTAAAGATCTGAGTCTATGTATCCTATCAGGAAGAAATTATCATTCTTATTGTATGATAAGCCATAATCCATTGTTCTTGAATATATCATAATACTTACTTAGATGCTTTAAAGTTGCTTACCTTTGGCTCCTACATGAACTGAGAAAGATAGTTAACAACATAGCTAATATCTATCCTAGTGTATGTGAAGTAGATGAGACTCCTAATTAACTAATGATAAAGAGTGGCATCAACTTGAGATGATGGATCTAACCAAGATAGCTAAAGCCTTATCTCTATAGGTTTAGCCTTTGGTTTGTAATCCATCATCTGAAACCTCTCAATCAACATCTTGGTATACTTCATCTGAAACATGAATATTTTGTGATTTTTATTTCATACTTCCAATCCAAGATAAAAATGCAGTAGCCTAAGATCTGTGATGTCAAATGATCGATTGAGATGTTTCTTTGTTGTATCAATCATCTTAATTGAGCTACCAGTGATGACTATATCATTGACATAAACAATAATAATAATCTCCCCCCTTGATTTTTGAGGTAGAGATTGAGATCATATAGATTATTCTAAAATCCATGTTTTATTAGATGCTCATTAATTTTTATATACCAGGTTCTAGGAGCTTGTTTGAGACCATATAGAGATTTTATGAGTCTACACACCTTCTGCTCTTGCCCTAGTGTGACACAACCTTCTAGTTGATTCATGTAGACCTCTTCCTATAGATATCCATTTAAGAAGACACTTTTAATGTTCATCTAATAAAAATTCAATCCAAACTATCTAGCCATTACAAAGATCATTTTTATTGTCTTTATCTTAGTTGTAGGAGCAAAAGTCTCCTCATAGTCTATACCTTCTTTCTATGCATAGCCCTTTGCTATGAGTCTTGCCTTGTTCTTATCTATAGTACCATCTCATTTGTATTTGGTTTTAAAGACCCATTTGCATCTGATAGGTTTCTTCCCTAATGGAAGATCAACACGCTGCCATGTGTCATTCTTCATGAGAGACTAATATTTTTCACCCATAGCATCTTTTCAAGGTTTGGACTCTAGGAATTCATGGATTGTAGAGGGCTCAAATGTTTTTAAAAGAATACTCACTAAGGCCAAATTTACCTATATGCAAGCCATGCTATGAGTCTTCAGTATTGTAGATGAAGTGTTTGAGGTCCATCTAGTTTTGAATCTTGAATTATACTCATATACCATTTAGGCATACATTGAGTAGAAGTTGGTGGTGTCAGAGCTTATGACTGACCATCACCATATTTTCATTTGGAAAGTTTACATGTCTGATGCTTGTATCAGATGTTTGTGTGGAAGATGAATTGATTTCACCTTTTTCATCACATACTACATCCTTGCTGATAAGTATCTTCATAATCTCTATATCAATGAGGTGATATGCCTTCAACTTGTTATTGTATCCCACAAAAATGCATTCATAGGTTTTCTTCTCAAATTTATTCCTTTTCTTCTTTCGGACATGCATATATGCCTTACAACCAAAAATTCAAAGATGTGAGATTTTCAGCTTCATCCTAGTCCATGCTTCTTCTAGTTTAATTCCATCAAGAGTTTTGGTGGGTGACTTGTTTAATAGATATACAACTATGAGACATGCTTCTACCCAATATGAGGTAGTTGTACATACTCAACCATGCTTCAAAATATATCTATAGTGACATGGTATGACTTTATACAACACCATTTTATTGTGGTGTATAAGGAGCAGTGTATTGATGGTGTTTTCATGCTCTACAAGGTATGCAATTAAATTTTTAATGGTGTATCTCCCCCTATAATATGAGTAGAGGGACTTGATTTGGAAACTAGATTCATTTTCAATAGAGGCCTTGAAGTCTTTGAAGGCTTAGAATGCTAGATCCTTAGTCTTCAATAATTAAACCCACATCTTAAGATAATGATCATCAATAAAGAGTTGGAAATACTTATATCCTTTTAGGTTAGAAGTCATAGGTTCACACAAATCAGTATGCACCAAATCTAGTGGATAAGAATACTGATATCAAAAGATTGTTTGAGTTGTGGGAAGACCTCTAATGATGTGTTTGTTTAATGTAAGAAAATACCCATAACTCAAATGATAATAACTAATATTTGTATTTACCCTTAACAACAAGCACTTGATGGTCATCGTGTACAAGATTAAATTGAAACATATTGCCTATATTCCAAGCTCATGCAATAGTTCTAGAGCCTCGAGACTTTTTCATGATAAGTAAAAACTTCTCACCATGGTTATGATCAAACTCAACTTTGAGATTATGATCAATAAGTTAATTTATAGACAACAAGTTCTTAGTGAGTCCTAGAATATATAGGACATATGTGTTCATGGTAGTAAGGTTACCAAGTTATAAATAAACATCCCGTCTACCCTAAACAGTGTATGATGAATAATCACCAAGAGAAACATTACCCTGAGATCCTAATTGGTGTAAAGTGGGAAACCATTCTTTTTATCCTATCATGTGCCTTGTGGCACTAGAATCAACATACCAGATGCATTTTAAAGAACAAGGTTGCTCATGTGTCTATGTAGTAAGATGTGATCATCTTTTGAAGAATTATCATCCTTAGCAACATTCCCATATTTTTATTTCTTATTCCAATGCTTTTTGGAATGGATTTTTGGATTTGGTGACTGAGATGGATTCTATGAAGTGGGATTTTTACTAGATGAGCCCTGTGTGAATCCATTATAACAATAATGTTTAAGGTCATGTACCGTCTTTCCAAAAATAAGAAAAAACTTATATGAATGGGATTTGTTTCCCTACTAGTATTGTTGATTTTTCTTCTTAAGGTTATACTTAGAAGTCTTCATGGGATTCTACCCTTTCTAAGAAGAGGCAAGTACATGCTCTTTATCATGTTTCTATGCATTTTACAAGGCTTCTTCTTGTTACAACATGTTAATCAATAAGACAAAGGTTTATTTTTGACCCATGACATTCAACATGGTCAAAAAAATTTATATTTGAGGGGTTGATCTATTAAGACAATATGAACCAAAGAGTCATCTTTCACTGGTTCAACCAATGTTTCAAATGCAGCTTGCAAGGTTACAACTCTATGAAGAAAAGCCTCTACTTTTTCTTTGGGTTTCAACTTTAGACTATGGATTTTGCTTTGCAAATGAAGAATTTAGTTTTGATTTTTTGCCTCAAAGACTATTTGAAGCTTGTCCCAAGCATCCTGAGTTGTAGTGGAATTATGGATATGAGATTTTACCTCATCTGAGACTTCAAACATGATTATAAACTTAGACTTCTGATTGATTTTGTCAATTTTTTGCTAATTATCAACATCAGTATCATGTCATGTCCATGTGTCATCAACAACTATCCATATGTACTCAAATTCTAAGTGAGTTTTAACCTTATTTTTCCACACTACATAGTTGTCACCTCGAAAAAGTTAAGTGTTTGGTAGAATAAAACATAGTCCATTTTCGACCATGTATGAAATTATGATCAAATTGTAGAAAGGAGATGGATTGGTGCCTTATAACTTCAAGAGGTTCCCCTTTCTATATATTTTCAAACTAATATACCAGACCTCTCTATGTGCGTACCTTATGATATACCCATCGGTACTAGAAGATCTCATTCTTTTGATATACCCATCAATATGTGAAAGAGACTTTAACACACGTGAGAGTAGAATAATACTGGATACCTAGATAATATGTGAAAGAGATTAGTTCTATCACTAACACATGTTTAGATGGAATTATGTATATGTGGGCATAACTTCTTAATATACTTGGAAATTCTAACTATTAGGATTTACATCTATTGACCGTAATGAATGTTTAACAAATGGATGGTATATGAATATTTTTAAACCTTATTACTCCCTAATAATTTAAAGGGATTATGCCCATACGTCATTGTTTCAGCTATGTTAGGATATAACCATAGTAGTTCAAAGCACGATGACATTACCCATATATGTGAACTAGAGGCATCGTTGATACCAAACATTGCAAATGAGATTTTTACAATCTCATTATTTTTGCATTAATTTGACTTGCCAAAAATTAAAAAACTTTTACAAATATTTTTAAATTAAAATTTCCAATTACATAAAATGGAAAATAAAATCCTTTAAAGTAAAATAATTAAAACAATCCCTCCAATTTTATCCTTTTCTTATTTTCTCTTTCTGGTTTTATCTTTTACACTTGTGATTTGAACTCTAGACCTCTTATTGCTAGATTTTAATTAAAAAACAAATCTACTAGCTCCTACATGCATCAATTCAAAACTATGAAAGGATAAATTTACATTTAAATCTGAATAAAGTGGGTGTTTCAAATGAATATCATACCTCCATGAAATGAAATCCATGGTGGATGGCTGAGTTGGTAGGAAAAACAAATTTAAATGCCTCTTTATGTTCCACTTAGCAAACTTGAAAAATAATCCAACTTTGAGACTTAAAAATAGATGTAAAGATATATTTCCATGTGCACAATAGGCTTGAGGATAAAATAGGCTATAATGAAGAAACCAAAAATGGAATTATTTTAATAGAAGCACATTCATACAGTCTACAATGAATAAAAATTGAACTCCTTCTCAATATTCTACTCCAGAAGACTATATCACCTTGTTGGCTCCCAATTTATTGTATGATAGTAGGCATAGTCATATGACTAAGTTTGGGAGGATAGTGGTTTGAGCAAATAATAGTATCCAAAAAATAAAACTAAAAAATATGATCTGTATGTCTCACAATTGAGAAAAATTAATCTACAATTTAGTTCACCTTTCCAAATGCCTACTAAAACTTGGAGTCTCCAAATATACTGTATATAAAAATACATAGATGTAAAACTTAGGTTGGGATGTTCTAGCATGAACTAAAGAGAAGTTTCCAAACACCAAATTTTAAAAATATTGACTGTATAGATCATAATGAATTAAAACCAATCTATCAATATAAATTGATCAAGAATAGATTAAAGGCATCCAAAAGGTGGCAAGCTAGCTTCAAAACTATATGGCCTATTAGCAAAGTCTTCATAGAGGAATAATCAATTTCTATAATAAATTTTAGATTCTTAGAATGATAGTACAATCAAATATGGCCAAAAAATAATCTGTTTTAGGTTAAAAGAGAGATAATGGATTGTTTGGCTTCCAAAAGCTCAAATGGTTGTACACCTAAGTACATAATAATGTAAATAAATTTACGATGGTAAAAAACATACCAAATAATATCTTACATCTAAAATTATTTTCCTATGGAGTGTGTACAACCTACAGTAGAAGAAAACATGTATGGTTAGCTTGAGTTTCTTGGCTTCAAAACTACCAAAACACACCACAATATCTACAAGTACAATCTAAATTTCAGAAATTAAATGTTAACAAAGTCTTACTCTATAAATGATCTACTCTAATACCAAATCTAAGAATAAATCCAATATGATACATTGAGCTTATAAATTATCAATTATAGAGACATACTTATTGTATACACATAATATTTTCAAACTTTTATCACTTACTGACACTTTGTATCTTGTAGGAACCTATTGAGTCTCAATATCTCTAAGTGCACACCTTAAGGGATTCATAGAGAAACACCTTAAGGGATTCATAGAGAAATGGGTGGGTAGACCATTGGTGTTTCACATGATTATTTTCCCTTTTACCACTTGTTATTTACACACTTGTCTCCTAAAAACCTTATCCCTAAGCTTGTTTTTCTCTCTTACACACTCTCTAGTCATTTTCCACCTTTTATCCTCCTTTTCATAACCTAGCCCCTTTTTGATTGTCGATTATACTAGGTTGACTGGGTTGATCCTGTACGGTTTTGGGTAAAATTCATTTAGAGTCTAGGTTGGCTCTTGGCCGACCTAGCCCATGACCTAGTGAATTTTTGTTTGAAATTATGCTAGGTCAACTGAGTCAACCCTGTTGGCCAAAATTTTTGGAAGGGGCTTAGGGTTATATCCACCTATATATACAAGCTTATTTAGTCATTATTTAGAGAAGAGAAATAAGATCTATTGTGCATTTGTTTATCCATCATTCTACTTGAGGAGTAAGCTTAAGGTTTCATAATTTCTTTGGAGATACAAATCTTATCTTGTGAAAAATTCTTTTGGATATATTGATAGGCTATGTAGCCTAAAGTTGATTTATCCTTGTCATCCTTACATACCACAAAAACCTCTTGTAAAACACCTTGGCCAAGGGAAAGATTTAGGCTTAGTAGGTTTGTCTTCAAATGTAAGTATTCCTAACTTTATTTCTCTTTTATATGAGTAGATAGATATGCATTTGTACTTGTCTTCCATGCATTAGGATTGTATATACATTGATGTGAGTTTATGTCTACTATGCATGTTTAATTTTATTATTTTTAACCCCCACTTTGTTCCATGAGCTTTGGTGAGTAGTAGATTAGATTTTATTTACTTATTATTAGTTTAGTGAGATATCAAAAAGTAAGATTCACTCAGGGTTATTATGTGATTGTTCTTTAATGGAAGCTTTGGAACCCTACCTAACATTATGTATTGTGATAAGAGATCCCCTAATCAGGTCTAGAGGATCTCCATATTGGTCATGTTCTCGATTATTTAATGTGTCCCTAATCAGAAGTGCATGGTATGACATATCTTCTCTGAGTTAGGATTGATTTATAGACATGATGCATTTATGATTGCATACATTCTGGTGAACTTGACGTGAATCTAACCCTTGTAGGTTTTATTTCATGTTTTTCTTTATTTTATTTTTATATATTTATGATATTAGGTCGATAGTGTCAATATATCTCTAACTTATATGTGGAGGTTTAACATGGAGTCACATCAATATGACTCTATTCTATTTGTGTAGGTTTTTTATCAGATCAATCTACCCATATTATCAATTGTAAGAAACTTGAAAATTAAATTGTCGAAGCTTTTGTTAAAAGGTGGAAAAAATTGCCCAATAAATATGAACATAACATAGTCGATGATAACCTTTTCCATCTATTTACCAATACTCTTTTTCCCAAGTTGTAATATCGAGTCTGCACTCTCTCTCCATGTACCTTGGAGGAGGCCATTGATCAAGATAAACATCAAGACTTCCTTACGCATCAATTTGAGCCACCCCAATCTTCTATGGGTACTTTTATCTTACTTAAAAATAAGAATCATCATGCTACCAATGATGATGTCATGGAATCTTATGACATCATTCACACTATTCAAGCTATTGTTCCTAACCAATCTTTAAAACCAGCTCCACTTCTCAACAATTCACCAATCCTCATTTATCTTCACCTAATAACATCAATGTTCACAAACCTTTATTTTTAGCCAAATTACTCAAATGTTTACCTAGGCCTCTTCCATGATAACTTGACCCCACTCATCCTATGAAATCTTGGTATGATCCTAACTAATTTTGTTGGTTTCACACTAGTTGGGGTCATTCTCATAAAATATGTAGGCAAATTTGTAATTTGGCTATGGATTTTATTCTTGGTCCTAATTTTGGTCATGATTCTATCATTCAGAAACACCATCAAGCTTATGACATTGATTTCAAAACTCATGAAACTAATACTAAATCTCAAGCTTTGAATCAAGATAATGCTCATCTAGCCATCTATAAATAGCCTCTCCCAAATCATCAAGACAACCAAGAGAAGTCTACCCCTTCCACAAATAATGTTGATGGTCTTATTGACCCAACTCTAAAAGAGATTGTGGTTAATATGACTAATATACGAAGGGTGGTTATTTTCATTGATCTTCAACCTATCTGCACTCCTCCATTATCTTGCACATTTTGTGTTATCCAAGATTCTTCTCCGAATCACTTAAATGAGTTGGGGTAAGATGACCTTATAAATTTTGATGAACCAATTCAAACTCCTCCCTTGGATAACACTTCCCATTATATTTTTTCCATCCCTCTATCTTATTTACCTACCAGTAATGATACTCAAGATTCTATCAACACTTTTTCTAACTATTCTCAAAACCAACCTACATCAACTGATTCAATTTCTCAACATAATTTACAAACTTATTCTAAACCTTATACCTCTTATCAACACAAATTATAATGTACGTTGGCTCTTATTTTCAAGGACTTCCTTCAACACTATACACCTATTTATAAAAATCTTCTTATGGGTTATGGTGAACTCACTAATATTCCATCCCAAATTCCATTTCTTGAGCTTATGAGGACTTCTCCACATCATCAAAATTGTATCATCTAATTTTTTTCGAAATGAACATCCCTCTTCCTCCCCTAGCAAGATGAAAATAACCTTTATCTAAATATGAAGATAGCATATTACAATAATTTGAAAAGATGTCCATCCATGATGATGAAATAATGGACACTTCTCTTTCCCTCAAGTTTCCCATTGCGTTTATTATTCATGATGATATTCTACTTCATGAAGATGATCCTCCTCTATTCATTAGTATCCAAATTGGTGATATCCAAATCAAGTGTGCTTTGATTGATGAGGGTTTCAGCACATATGTTACCTCTCTATATTTTATCAAAACCATTGAATATTCTGAATGCAATCTCAAGTCCACACGCAACACATGTCAAGGATATGATCGAAGGTAAATGCCTCCTTTATATTATGTGTGGTTTCCCATTACCATCCCACCTATCATCATTTATGTGAAGGTGATAATATTTAAGTTCCATCTATCTTAAAACATCTTGATTGGTAGGCCATGGAATCATCGTATGAGAGCAATTGCTTCTTCTACCTAACAATGCATTAAAATCCCTCATAATGGAGCTATCTATAAGATTCAAGGTGACACTAATCCTTGGAATTTTGAATAGTTACAAGACCGTGGCATATTCAAGATTCCTACTCTTGAACCTTTGCCTAGTATTCCATTTCATGAGTCTTAATTATTCAAATTTCCTATCAATTACACTTGAGGTTATGACAGTCATCTCAAAATCATAGGGAATATTCCCCCTAACCTCTTAGACTCCAATTATGATGATCCTAATGAGATCAATCTCAATATTAAAACTTCTAATCTCTCACCTTATCTCATCTCTCAACTTCTTACTTCTTTACAACCTCATTCTCACAAACCACCTTGTGATGACATCCCCATGGTCTTAACTAAGACTCAGCATTTCATTCATCACACCTCATCAAATGACAATGTCATCCATACCTACATCATTGATCTTCATAAACTTGACTATGATGATGGCTATACCTTAGATGATCCATTTTTAGGTGGTCTTGTTCAGGCCTCTGATGCTAAGATTATCCATTATCATTCCTATTTGTTTAAGTATTTTAAAAATTATTCTTGTATTCCATCGTATATCATTCCTAATTTTAGTATTTTCCCTCTTTATCATAGGGTATAGATGGTGTGAACATTTCCATTTTTTGAAGAACCTCATAAGAGTATGCTTATGGATTGTGATATGATTGGGCCCTATCGATTTGATAGGTACCAAGACCTTTATAACCTACTTATCCTCAAGATGCATGTAACTGTCCTTCAAAATTATATCAACCCCACCCCTCCCTCAATTTAGCCTACTTTAGATCCCATTCTTATTCCTTCTTTATCTGAGTCTATTCCTATTTCTGATTCCATCGCTCCTTCTATTGAGCCTAATCTAGTCCCTTTCCCACCACCACATTCTCTTGGTAATGGTTTGCTTCCTTTACCATATATGGATCCATTGCCTACCAAATGGGTTGATGAGCCTCCCCACACTCCTTTCACTTATGTTACACCTCCTCCTATGAGTACCTCTACCAAACCTACTCACAAGCATATTTATTGCTTCTATGGCATAAATAATCATTCATCCATGCATTTTCATAAGCTATGATAATATATTAACACTTTGTGTCCTTCTATCCCTCAGTATTTAGATAAGGCTATATCTACCCCAAAGGTATTACCTAAGTATATTCCTAAGTATGTAGAGGTGTATTGTCTTTGTCAACAATGTGGCACCCATCACATCGATTGTTATCGCATCCTTTAATAGCACCTTAAAGATCATATCTTAACTATTTTTTCACCTTCTACCTTTCCTCCCATAGGTCATTATTGTAAGAAGGATCACCCCTCTTCTCCCATAGTTCCACTTCCTATGGTTTCATCCCCTCATATGGTCCTTATTTCACCTCTTGTTCCTCCACTCATGAACCCTTCACCTATAGACCTTCCCTCACCTGTGGATCCTTCAACACCTATGAGTCCCTCACTTGTGGATCCTTCCCCACTGATGATCCCTTTATCTCCTATATAATTCAATCCTATGATTTATTCTGATAATCTCTTGTCTGATATCCCTCCTCAACATGATCCATCAAGCATTCCTACCTTTTCTATTAAGGAGATTAGATGTGAAGCATTTTCCTAGTTTTCATTAAAGATAGATGAGACATCAGCTACAATTTGCATCTAACTTCATAGAGACTTATCAAATGTTCTAGATAATGTGTGTGGGCAAATATATCATTACTTATGAACACATGCATGGTGTTCTTACATTTTCATTTAGATTGGACATGTGCTCCAATCTTATCTTTATCTATTTGTTATATCATTTGACATTGTGTCAATTTCTTACCTATATTACATGGTGAATTTAATTTAGAATTCTATATTGTTTATAATGTCATTTATGTTTGCTTATGGATGTCTTCTTTGTCATTTATTTATTTTCCTTCTTGAATGCCCTTATTTTATTTTCATGATTGTTTGCTTTCTTATCTCTATATACACGGATAATTATCATTGTGACTTGGTTATACAAACCTTGTTCCCTTTAGTCTTTCCTTTTTTACCATGTGATCAATTAGCAACAAATTAAATCTCATTATGATATCCTTTTATTGGTCCTCTTTGGATATCCTTTATCCCTTTATTCCTTTTTCAAAAACTAAGCATATACATGGTTGAGACTTGAGATAACATGATGGTTTCTTGTTAAGCCTAAGTGCTCTAGTCAATCTTATCTTTGGTCACTTAGCTTCCTTTAACTTAAGCTTATAGCTCATTCATGTGTATCATTCTATCTATCATGTTTGGTCATTCCAAGTTTGTATGGAGGAGGAATTTTGAAAAGCCTTCAAAACATTCAAAAGCCAAATAATTTAACAAAAGGCAATGATACAAAAGGTAAAAAAAATTTAAAATCATTAAAATTTAAATCACACTAAAAGACATGATTTAAAGCACACCTCTTTCTTCTGGTTAAAGATCAAACTCCATAGTTGTCCTCACGATAGAGATGAGGTCTATTGGGGTGTGGTAGGCTAGTAGATTAGAAAAGGAGAATAAAAAAAAAATCTTTTAGTGCTACCTACTTTCTCATGCAAGTACCCAATATTCACATTAGACCAACAACTCTATAAGGGGTCCTGAAGAACATGGAACACATTGTGGGAAGGTAGGTCCATTTTAATTTTCTTGTACCAATCTACCTTCATGAGTTGATCTTAGTGGCATGCTTATTTTCCCTCAGAACTTTATGTCTATAGCGAATAGGTCTCCTTTGTACATTGATGGTCACTAGTCACTTAGTGTCTTCTCATGTCCTTAGTATATCTCTTGTCTCCTAAGGTCTTCTCATAAGATGCCTAAGTTATGCCTTTTACATTCCCTTATTCATTCCCTACATTCCTCATATTTTCTCTTGATAAATATTGTTTTATTCACTAATCACTCCCTTAGGGATTCCATTTGTGAGTTGTATTATAAGACCATGGATATGACCTAGCATTCCTCACAAATTAACATAATTTGAAATTAATATTACCAATATCCACTTGTTACCATATTTTCACATTTATTTCACCTCATTGGTGATCCCTTTGTGAGTTATAGTGTAAGACCATGGATAAGACCTAGCTTCCTCACAAAAAATTTCAATAATCCAAGTCACAATAAAAAATTAAATGTGTCAAATATGAGATAAGATGTGATTGATTATGAAGTTACATGTCATTGACATGCTTCCCATCTTGATTTAGTATGTTTTATGCTTAATTCATTTTTCTTTCACTTTTATCTTCTTATTTTTTAATTGCATGTAAGAATCCAACTATTTCTTAAACTTTTCATACTTTCAAGCTTGAATTAATTTGATAAATTTAAGACCAAGTTTTGAAAATTTTGTTTTTCTCTTATATTTCCCAGTGTAATTTAATATATTTGATTAACTTAATTGATTTATTTTTATACCATTTGTTCTTTCACGTGCTTTCCACTTTATTACATTATTTTCATATTTCCCAACATGATTTAGTATGGTTTTACTTGTTTTAATTTGGTGTCATTTTTTTCTCTTGGTTTAAAAACAATTTTTTTTCCATCTTACCACCCTTTGGTTTATTATACTTAGTCATTTTCTTGTTATTACACATTTCCCAACATGAAATAGTGTGTAGTACACATTTGATTGATTATATTTTATCAAGTCTTTTTTCCCTATTTCTTTTTAACCATGCATGTGTCCTACATAATGATAGGAAAGAAACCACAACTCATATATTTCCTATAGCATATACAATAATAGATAAATACATGTGCTAGAAATTAATATATCTAAGCATCCACAACCATAACCATAATTCAAACACATAAAATCAGCATCCAATTGCCCAAAAAAAGCAATCTATATATATATCATGAGTTTTGATACAAAGTAAAACAATATACATCATCCTAGATCTAAGGCTAGGGTAATCTCATGGCCTAGCCACACTGCTCATAGATGCCTTAGACTATCCTCTCTAAATGGTACATTGTAAAGAGGTTGTTTGAGATCTTAGTCCTATCACCTACCACTATAGATTGACCACTTGGACTTGTACCTATGATAGTTGGTCATGTACCTATGCTAAATAGGTCATGGTATCCATATGTGTAGATCTATCCTGATCCAAGGCATGCCATGCTTGTACCTCTCCTACTCTCACCCTTGGTAGTGGTTGTGGTTCCTCCCTGCATGCTCGTATTCACCTTGCTACCTCTCCTACTAGTTTGAACAAGATCCTTGGGGTATACTCTATCTTAGGATCTATATTGTAATTAATTCATAGGGTACTAATGCCTTGTCAAAGATCTCATGGAGTGATCCCATCACTTGGGATCCCCATCTAGTCTCCTCCTCTACAACTCAAAAAATCAATCCAGATATATATTAGATCACTGATATATCTAAAAATATATCTATCTCCAGTATATCTTTAATAAATTTAAGAAAAATTCAAACCATTTATTATTACATATTTATGTGTCACTTACCACCCTCTCACCATTTGCATCATCATCAAACATGGTCTTCCCATTAGCACGTCCTTCAAGAACCTCATCTATAGGTCACCACCCAAATTTAAATCCTAGAGTCACTATTCATGCCCATCTTAGGCTATTCCGAGTGTTCTCTTTATCACCCAGCTCTATCCTAGCCCACCTAATGGGTTATTTGGGATGACTACCATCTCTGATCTCTCTTACTATCGATGCCTCCATCGATGATGCATCTGAGGTGGTCATTGTTTATCCTACTATGGTGTTGGTGGTGGTACCTCTATCACTCTTGCATCTACATCTATCTCCTTTCTCTTTACTACCCATCATGCCTGACCTATACATGGTCTCTCATGATGTGGTCTGATCATTGGTCTAGTAATTGGTGGCCCTAATCCTCCTCTCCCCTTTGGCTCTCTCACATGCCTAGCCCAAAATGTAGGCACCACAATCATTACCATTGGGTGAGGAATTCCCATCTATCCTGGTATACACACCATCAAATGTGGTTTTATCCACTAGGTATAGTGGCTTATAACCTCTATCTATGCCAATGTTGGTGCCACTATCTCCCAACTTAGCCATACTATAGAAATATGCCCATAAGGCTGCCACATAATATCCATTTACCTAACCATATATAACACTAGTATGTGGGGAATGGCCTATGCTACCTAATCTTAACACCACCTCTATATTTGAGGCAACTGATCATCGACCATATGGGGCAACCCAACTGGCTGATACATAAAAAACCTCTCATATATCTATGAACTCAGTAATATAATAAGCCCAATATACTTCTTCCCTCTAGAAAGCATCCAATACATGTCATGCATAAGTTGTACCTAGATGATAAAGCTTAAATCATACAAAACTCTGTGCTCCAATATCATTTGGCATAAAACTATCACAAATAGTGGTACCTTACCATCTAACTTATGACACAACACCCATACTGTCATAAGTTCTATAACCACCTTTTAGATATCTAGAATATGTGATGTATAAATGTCAAATAGGCTAATTCTCAATCTAAGATATATCTTCTTTGATCTTTTTACCCATATGGTTAAGGCTCTCCTCTTTTCCTGTCCATCTGGTACTCTTGTGACCATGAGCGTACATCCTATAGGTAGTCCAAAGATTGCATGGATATCCTCTAGGGTGTATCCTCATCCACCTCTCACCTAAATGTATTAGTCAACAGTTCTAGGGCTCCCAAGAACATGACTATCAAATCTAAACTTAGTGGGATCCTACACATATCTAAAATACCTCTTAGGCCTAATGTAATCAATCTCACTTGATCCTCAATCGATAACTGTTCCAAGAGGTCTAAGAGCCATGCCGCATCCACCAAGTGTCAAAACCTTGAACACCCCTGAAACTATAAAATAAAAAAAGATGTATTATATCCTCCATGAAATTTATAATCAAAATACATTCTTTTCAAAAATTTAACAAAAACAAGCATAATTTTCTTTAATTTATTCATTTGTAATCAATTCAACCTATTTCTAGTCTAATCAGACCTTTTATCACTCAGTCGACCATTATGGGCCTTTATAACAATCTTTCAATCTCTTTCACACATTTTTATACTATTTTAGTCACTTAATCAAACACTATGTTGACCAAAATTTCCTCATTTTGACTAGGTTAACTTAACAAACTAAGTTGACCCTTTACTTTTTTCCCTCTTAGTACTAAGTCAGCAGAGTGGATTTTTCTACTAGGTCAATAGTCATGTAGTAAGTCGACAGTCTGGAAAACATAACAAGTTAGAACATACTTACTAGGTTAGTAGTGTGGAATTAGCAACATTTCAATCTACTATGTCAACTAGGTCAACTAGGTCAACCTAGTTATTTCTACTTACTAACTCCTTACATTGCAAGTAATAAATGCCTTCTGATAATTATTACTCTGATCCCTTCAAACCCATTTATCTACTTGGTTTTTCCTACCCTTAATAACTTCTTTGGGTTCATTTTGGTTCCTATAATTACTCTAAATCACAAATTTCTAAAAACACACCTTAATTTCAATAAAATATTCAAAAACAAGTTTAAGATTCTTAGTTTCCTACCTGTGTTGCACTCACTATGGCCACTGGGAGTCCCTCTCATCTTGGCTATCATCTCCTCACCATACTAGCTCATTTGGTCTCTCAGAGCTCTTTTTCCCTCACCCACAAGTCAAAAATAACAAATGAATTCCCTTTCACCCTATTTAAACTTACTTTTCAAAAATCTTAATTATTCAAATATTTTTCATCAGATTCCTTATTTTGCTCATATTCTTGTTTTTACTCATCCATTTTTTGAACCTTAAAATGTTTTGGAATCATGATTATTTAGAGAATGTTTTCCACTAATATATTCCTATATTCCATTTTTTTTGATTTTTGGCTATTTTTTGCACTAATCTTTATAGGTTCACCTAATGTTCTTCATATTAGATGCCTTCACTTCTCTTGCAATCTACTTCTTTATCTACAACACTAAGGTAAGTAAATGTATATATTTTTTTTAATTATTTCCTTTCATTTATCTTATTTTCTCCTTACTACATTTTACTTAGCATCAGTGTTATTTGTTATCATGTTCTATTCCTAAAGCACCACCCATGTTGTACTCACATGACATGTGATGAGCTTTAAGTGGGGCATATGTATACACATAATATTTTTAAACTTTTATCACTTATTGATACTTTATATCTTGTAGGAACTTGTCGAGTCTCAATCTCTCTGAGTGTACGCCTTAAGGGGTGTACCAAGAAAGGGGTGAGTAGACCACTAGTGCTTCACAAGATTATTGTCCCTTTTTCCACTTGTTATCTACACACTTATCTCCTAAAAAACTTATCCCTAATCTTGTTCTTCTCTCTTGCATAATCTGTAGTCATTTACCACCTTTTATTCTCTTTTTCCTAACCTTAGCCCTTTTTCAATTTTTAGTCATACTAGGTCAACTAGGTCAACCTTGTACAGTTTTGGGTAAAATTCACTTAGGGTCTAGGTCGGCTCTTAGCCGACCTAGCCCATGACATAGTGAATTTTTGTCCTAAATTGTGATAGGTTGACTAGGTTGACCCTCTCAATTGAAAATTTTGAAAGGGGCTTAGGGTTAGATCCACCTATATATACAAGTTCATTTTGCCATTTTTTAGAAATAGAAGTAAGAGCTATTGTGCATTTGCTTGTCAACCATTCTCCCATGACCTACTTAATTTTTATCCTAAATTGTGATAGGTTGACTATGTTGACCCTCTCGATTGAAACTTTTGAAAGGGGCTTAGGGTTAGATCCACCTATATATACAAGTTCATTTTTCCATTATTTAGAAAGAGAAGTGAGAGCTATTGTGCATTTGTTTGTCCACCATTCTACTTAAAGAACAAGATTAGGGTTTCATACTTTCTTTGGAGATACGAATCTTATCTTATGGACAAGTCTTTTAGATGTATGGATAGGTTATGTAGCCTAAAGATGATTTATCCTTGTCATCCTTACATACCAAAACAACCTCTTATAAATCACCTTGGCAAAGGGAGAGATTGAGGCTCGATGGGTTCATATTCAAAGGTAAGGATTCCTAAATTTGTTTCTCCTTTATAAGAGTAGATAGATATGCATTTTTATTTCTCTTCGATTAATTAGGATTCTGTATAAATTGACATGAGTATATATCTTGTATGCATGTTTAATTTGTATTATGTCTAACCCCCACTTTGTACCACAATATTTGGTGAGCAGTAAATTAGATTTGCTTTACTTGTTATTAGTTTAGTGGGATATCAAAACATAATACTCCCTTAGGGTTATTTCATGATTGTGCTTGACTAGAGGCTTTGGAACCCTCCCTATCATTTTGTATTATGATAATAGATCCCCTATTCGGATCTACAAGATCCCCATATTGGTCATACTCCTAATTATTTAATGTGTCCCCAATCAAAAGTGTATGATACGATCTATATTCTCCTAGTTAGGATTGATTTATAGACATGATGAATTTTTGATTGCATACACTTATAACCCTACATGTGCTGATAATAGTCCTACAAAAAAAGATGAGATAGTAACCTATTAATAATCTATAATCTTCTATATTGTGAAATAGGTACATAATAGACTTATTTGACTAACTTAGTTTAAAAAATAACAAACTAATATAAAAACTAAGTGAGTTATTTTATAGATAACAACCACACTTTTACATAAACATAGATACGTTCATATTCATCTTAGTCTATGCTTCCTATGTTATAATTCCATCAAGAGATTTAGTGGGTGACTTGCTTAGTAGATATATGGTTGTGAGACATGCTTCTACCCAATATAAATGAGGCAATTATGCATCCTTAACCATGATTTAAAACATATCTACAATGAAAATTTTATGGATTTTTACAACACCATTCTATTGTGTTGTATAAGGAGTAGTGTATTGATGACATATTCCATGCTCTACAAAGTATATAGTGAACTTTTTACTGGTGTATTCCCCCCCATGATTTGAGTAGAGGGCCTTAATTTGGCAACTAGTTTCATTTTAAACAAAGGCATTAAAGTCTTTAAAGTCTTAGAATGACTAATATTTAGTCTTCAACAAGGAAACCCATATATTGTGGGAATGATCATTAATAAATACTTGGAAATACTTATATCCTTTTAGGCTAGAAGTCATAGGTCTACACAGATCTATGTACACTAGATCCAGTAGATAAGGAGACCGATATTCACTTTTGATAAAAGCCAAAAATATTATAAGTCTCAAAAAACCTTACCTTAAACTAATTGAATAAACTATATCTCTTAAGAGTGTTTTCTATCAATTACCAAGAATACAATCTTACTTATTAGAGGTACAACAAGGGTCACTTCTCATAAACTAACTATATTCACAACAACTATACAACAAGAAGAATAAAAATGCACAAAGAATAAATCCTAAAGAATCCATGCTATGGATAAGTTTTGAAAGGGTTAGTTTCTAATGTTTGAGTTATAATATAACTCAAAAATTTAGTTATTAACACCCAAACTAGGGATGCGTCCTAAGGCTTAGTTCTCTATGCCCATGGTCACTCCCTACGATGCATATTATTTTATCAAATTTATAAATTAAGAGATATTGATCCTAATTATAAAAAACTATTCATAACATTTAAATACTATAGATATGAAATAAATGACTCAAACTTATTTGTAACTTGATAAATTTATAACTGTGCTAAAAAGATAAAGTACTAAAGAATTATAACTTTGATAGAAAAATAAATGCATGATTGTAAATGTAATTATGAAATTAAATGTGTGTTTGTATTATGATTATATGATTTAGATCAATTTTTCTCTTAGAATCGAGATAAGTTCATTAAAAATGGATAGAGGTAGCCTACACTACTGTCCTTGGGGCACATTAGTGTCTAGTGAGAGTTTGCTTTCTATAACTAGTATGATAGGGTTTCTCTACCTGTATGTTTTTATTGGTTGTGCATGAGCTCTCGATATATTTTAAAAATCATTATGTTTCTTTTTATTAAATTTTAACACTAACTCAATTGATCATGAATGATAGATAAATAAAAATGGGTTAACAATTGAAGTTTTGATAGACCTCAAAATCCACTATGTTGAACACTTTATACATACCAATAATCCAAAAAGGAATAAAAAATCCATTTATTTATCCCATGCTACAATGATGTGTGTGAAATATTGGTCTAAAATTATAAATGTTGGTGAAATTTTGGGGTGATTAAGTGCTTCATTGATAATATATGACCTTGGAGGTTTATGCATACTTAGCTCAATGTTACTAGGGTTAGGTGGATAATGTATTAGAAAACATAAGTGTTTTTATGTCAATGTGCAATTAGTATTCTAGTGATTTTCAATCATATGAGCCTCTTACACAAAGTTCCTTGAAAACATGGATTTGTAGCAATCAATTAGGAATTATTTCATATAGGGTTTGATAAATATTTGGGATGACCCATTATATGAGTTTTAATTTGAGTTTTAATTTTGAAGGAGGATGTGGCTAGTGGAATTGGATAGTACCAGGGGTTGCGATAGTTTGAATAGGGTGGTCTTGTCTAAATAGTAGAGACAAGTAAACTATAAGTGTGGATTAGTCTAAAAGTAAGTTTAGGTAGTTTAAAATGTAAAATAGGAACACAAGAACCAAAATTTTATTAAGAGGTGAGTATCATCCACATAAAATGTGAAGGAAGGGATTGTTTAACCCTAATTTTGGATGTGGATCCTCTTGGGTAGATAGGGTTAAGAACATAGAAATAATAGGGAAAAAGGTAAATATCAGATCTACAATAGGCTAATTAAATGCTAAACTTAGATATACCATATAATAAACTTATTAAACTAAGATAAGCTATTAATAGATAGTAACATTATGCTATATATAGAAAATAACAAAAAATAAGGTAATTAGTTGGCTTCAATGTTAATAAAAATCTAGATATAGAATAGACTAAAAGTAGGTAGGAATATAGTTCTAGAATAATTTTTAGATTCTTGATTTGGTTCCTCCAACTATCTAGATAGTTGCATTATCTTGGGATAGTTACGTCAATGTTACTATCTAGGTTTGATGCTAGTGTCATGTATGAAATATCTAGTGAAATAAGATGTGACCACTTGGATTCTCTTGGGTTTTGATTTTTCACTCTAGTGAATTTAGATATAGATCATAGACTATCACTCCTTATGAAATGGTAAATCTCTAGCTTTCCATCTTCAATGTGACCTTGGGGGAAAATGGGTTAGTGGGCACACAGTGTTAAGTTGCCCCAGTGACTGCACTATCAAAGGGAACTACCTACATAGCCAATAATATAGAAGAGGGCCTTAGACTCATGTTTTTATCTCCTATATATTAGCTTGTGTGTGAATCATGAAATGTGTGTAAAGCAAGTACAATAGGGACCTAGCTTGTAACTTGAAAAATAAGACATTATGACTACTCCTTTATTACTTCTAACTTGTAGATGTGTTGTACTTATGACTATATGTAAAGAGGGAATATTTGATCAATTGAATTCTTAATAGAGTGATTTTGATAATTTCCTTGATCTCTTTGGTTTGATTTTTAGGTGAGGAATGAATGAGGGTTGATATTATATTTATATCAACCATATCAAGAGATAACTTACATTGAATCACCTAGGCTGACCATTAGAATACATTTTTTTACAAATTGGATGACTTTAGGTCATTAGACACTTATTTTAGGGTGTGATAGTAATGTCGATGCTACTATCTATTTTGGACATTAGTGTTCAGGGAGTAGTAAAAAAGGTAGAGGATCAAAACTTGCATAAATGTAATATAAGTACATTTTAAGCATTCTAGGAAAGATAGGATGTCTATTTCATCAATGTAAGACTAGTTAGACTAATATATAGGCCAAGGTGCATAAGATAGATCAGATGTAAGGCTTGTAGAAGCAGTCATGTGTATAACTAGAGGAACAACCAAGGTCTAAGTTTTCCAAGTGTACAAAACTAAGGTGCTACATAATCACAAAATATTTTCTATAGTGAAGTCAAGGATTGTGGAATGAGGCATGAGATAAGTGTATATTATATATACTAAAATATGATTATATGTAGCATCTCATTATGTTACACTTCAAAAATACCAATTAGGATTATACCCTTTAGTCCTAGACCTTCTTGATATGGGAAGTCTCGCATTCTCCATTTCACTGACTTCTTATATTATAGTCTTACCCTAACATTATGATGACTAGATCAAATGTAGAATATATAAATATTAAATATGATCTATATCCTTCAGTTTTAGTTAGAGACCTTTATCAATTTTCTATCCTGCTAGAGACTTGCATCTACATAGGGACACTAGCGTCAACACTAATGTCCAATTCCTTTATCAAGTGTTTGTACATCAAAAGTCATCCAAATTAAAAATATTCCAAAATGTATGGATCAATTTATTTATCTTATATAATCCTTCCATTGTATATTTTCAAAAGGCATATCAATCATCATTATCAAGCACACATGTAAATACCAAGCAAATCACCTATTCAGTCTCATTCAATCAATTACACAACTGAGTTATATTTCCCTATTCTTACCTATTTCTATTTCAATCATATGAGAAATGATATTATAGGTTTGAATCATTCAAATAACATCCCATGAGTAGTATTTTTCATATTACAAGCTAGATCATTGCATGCCCTTTCATATATTTAATTTCACTCATATGTAAACATAATCCCACACTTAGGGGATAAATACACATGTCTAAATACATTCTTAGATTATTATTTATGTAGACAGATCTCATTGATAGATGGGTCCTTGAAGTTATCTCTACTTCATGAACCAACTAACCCATTTTTGGCAAGATGACCTAACATAAGGTGAGGAACAAGGATTTGAGCTATACATAGTCATATATATCATGCATGCACAATCTAGATACATCAATATAAAGGTGACAAAAAACCATAAATGTTCATGAAGTTGATTTATAATTACATGAATATTTTAAATTGAATAAAACTATCAAGACATAGATAAAAGCATCGATGAAAGTGTCCCAAGGTTGATACAAGTTTACAATACTCAAGAAATAAAATTGATAGAATCTAACAACTGGATCTTGAGTATAAACATACCTAATTCCACCTCTACACAACTTAGATCTACCTGTACATCTAAAAATAAGATAAGTATTATCCCTTCTTTGTGTTTCAATTATCATAATATCAATTAGCATTATACTTTCCATATTTAGTAATTATCTATATTTAGTATATTATGTTATCTAAATAATTATAACTTACCTGCTCTAGAATAATTTTATTCATCCATTTGATTAGGTTATTCTACCCCTTTAACCCTGATACCTTATCTTAAAAAAATGGTAAACATTTGGTTAACTTAATCTCCATGTCTTCTTGCGAAAACCCTTGCTTAACCTAGGATTTTATGATTTCTTCTTTATTGAATGGTAAAATATCTTAAAAATCATAATTTTCTTTATTAAAAAAAATCAATAATGCCAAATAGGGATATATCTACTAACTATTTCATTGAAAAGTATACAATGATAATAATTTCTTATTATTTCTCATGTATTGCTAAATCAATTAGAGGAATAATTTGATAGTTTAAAATAATTGGTCACATAAGAGAGACTGATTTACAACAAAACAAGAATTGAATTTATATTTACATCTCCTTTTATAATAATATAGAACTGGTATCTAGGTTCCAACATGGGTGCTCTCAACATTTTGTCCCCTAGATCATATTTAAGTGATAACTACCATCCCACTCCCATTATTTTCCCATGACTTATATTAGATTTTGTGATCCATGTTGTCACTACATGAAAAGGAAAGAATTCCAAACCTATCCCACTATTTTAAATATACAACAAGTCCCTCCTAATCCTAAGCTAATAATAAAATCTAAAGGATATGATCTTGTTGACAAATTACATAATATGCATACAAAGGTCTCAATACTAGAGATTTTACAATAGTCAACTATCTATAAGGATATATTATATGAAGTCTTATTTGAATCCCAAGTACCAAGTGATATAAATATAGCTTATTTTTTTAGATGTTATGAAATATCTAAAAAAAATATAAATCTCATCACTTTTGATCTTATAGATTTACCCTCAAAGGATAACATTAATCAATATTTTTCCTTTATTTATATAAGTGTTTAAAATAAAGCAATATATAGAGTGCTACTTGATAATGGATCCTGTCTAAACATTTGTTGCATGGAATTCCTAATCATAATGGGAATTAGTATAAATATTCTTTGAAAAATTGATATGTATATCAAAGGATTTGATAATTCATGTAGACCACCAATTTGCCAAATAACATTAAGTATGACATTGGGACTAAAAATGGCTCAAACTACATTCCAAGCAATTTCTCAATCATATAATTATAACCTTATCTTGGGTAGACCTTGGACCTACATAATGAAATTTGTACCATCTACATTACATCGATGTGTTATATTTATACATGATGGAACATTATGGATAATGCCTACTGATGATGAACCCTTTAAATTTTTCAAAATGTTTCATTCTAATATAGAATAGGTTCTTAAAATGATACCACCTAAATAATATATTCCACTTGAGAGTATACCAACTTATGAGATGTGCAAGTCAAATAAAATCAATAATTTATTCTATATACTTATAAGACACTTACCACTAAGGTGTAAATGGGTACACATACTACCATATAAGTTGACTAAAGACAAAGAAGTAGAGAAAAAAGCATCACCAAAGGAGCCAATAACACTCAAATAATAAAAAAATCAAACATTTGAGCTTCTTTTTTTGGTCAATACTAAACAACAAGATGGAAAGTTTCACATTATTATGATAATGATGAGGATGTTCATCATGATATGATAGATAGATGAATAATTATGTAAACTAAGTTTTGATCCACTTGAGCATATTTTTCATAACTTATTTACACTTATAGGTCCTCATACATATAAAGTAAACCCATATACAAAATTTACAAAACAAAATACATATAAGGGGAAATAAAAAATAACATATGAACATGTAAATTCTTGATACTTGATCCATCCCTCTTGGATGAAAAATTAAATCAACCTTGCAAGGGACAAATGCAGACACACCATGTTAATAATTTAGAGTCTTCACATAAGTCTCCATAATAGATTCTACAGATTACAATAAAACAAAAATGCTGGCATATAATACTTGAAATATTAGTTGATCATAAGATGATACCTTTACCTCCTAAGAGATTCCAATTAGGCAATAGGCTCATTTGAAAAAAAGGGTCACCCTATTGCAATTATCATTGAATCATCAGTCATGATACAAATCATTATGGGAGAATTATAAAACCAAATTTAGAATACAAAATTGAAGGCCATATATGGATTATGCCTGAATAGCATACAACACCTCTTCTACAGAGATTCCTGGAAACACTTTAGAATATACTATTTCAAAGAGCATTTATGTATGAATTAATAAAAGTAAAAATTTGATACCCTATTCATACTAAATATTTTCATTAACCAGATCAAATATCTAGATGCGCATGGAGACATAGGTTTATTAGAATCTCAACATTTGACATATACTCATACAATTAATATATTAAATAAAAAAATTACTCACTTCACACAAAACTATGATAAAATACACACAAGAAAACCATTTCAAAATAGTATTTATTAAGCTCTATCACATCGGAACCATATACAAATATAATTGAGCACTATATATAGAGTTTTACCCAATGATGTCTCTCATATTAAATACTTTTGATATTCCCAAAATGGGTGAATCTTCACATTGTATCATCTATCATTATGTTTACATAGGTTGAATTCACACAAAATGATTATACAAAAAAAAAATTAGTGCAAATTTCACATGTCCAACAAATATACTCTACAATTTTACTAGCCCTATTTGACACTCAACACTTTCTTATAATTAAACATTTATCTCATCCTAAGAAAATTTTTTAGCATAAGATCCTAATATAAATCTCAAACTAAGGACTTGAACCAAAAACAAGAGTCATGATTATCATTCTAGGTATCATTTACCAATTTTCACCCATTTTATGCCATACTTATCCACCCTTTCATATTTTCAACTAAGTAGCGTACTAGCCTACTACCATTATGAGTTTTCAATAGACTAGTTTAAATAGGTGGCCACCCTTTAAGGGTTTAAAACTAACCTATCCCCGATCATAGTGTTTAGGGTTAACCTATAAAAGGTGCCAAAAAGTTGTGACAATTACAAAATTACAATTGTGCATTACCTACTTTTTAGGTGGTGGCATACTTTATTTTGGATGTGTAGTAGTTTTTTACATTGATGAACCTATTAAAGGAGTGGGTGAAACACTTGGTCCTATAGAACCTACTAGTGGAGGTTGTTGTGGTTGCTAGAGAGCTGGTTTAAAACTTGTGGCACTCTTATTTTGATGAATTACTTGTTGAAACTACTATGGGAGTATGTGTTATGGTTCATTAATAATTTTTTCAATGGAAACATCAAGTTGTGAAAATTACTGATTTAACATCTTCTAATCAATCATCACTTCCCACACCATCATTATAAAAATGTGTAGCAAGACTTGAATCACCATTAGGATATATATGTATTCATCCTTAGATATGGTGACAAGTTTCAAAAAATTAGATGTTTTGATTGGGATGTCTTATGATAGTTCATCGAACCTATCTGCATGCCCTTTTTTCTAGAATACCAATAAATGAGTTGCATAGAGTCTCATTATGCCAGGTCTATAATTTTTGCATGGCCACATCCCTTGAATCCAACATGATATATTTGACTTTGTCTTTTCTGCTAAGCTATAGATAATCTATAGACAAAGAGTTATTTAGTTGCTTCTTTTAATTAAGCATACCTTGTGATATCTTCTTGGCTTGAAACATAGTTGTGTATAGAAGATATTTGTACTTCTCTAATTGCTTATATATGGCCTTTATTTCTAACTTGATATTATACCCTTATATGTGAAACATTTTTAGTTTTTATGTAGCCACCCAATCCTTCATGAGTTATACCAACAAATCTAAGAATTACTTGTCTTCTAACATCACCTAGTTGCCTAAGACTTGGGTCACCAGTGTAGGGTAATTGGTGTCAATTGTCCAATGTGAGTTTGTGAATTGAAGTCTCAATTTTGTGTTGTCCTCTTGATTATGCAATACTTCCTATTTTAAGGTTGAATCCTTATGCATAATTGACTCATGAAAAGTAGATGTGCTTTCAATTTTCTTGGTTAATGGAACTTAAGAAACATCTACATATTTTTCTTGCATAGTCATAGTCAAAGCCATGGATGTTTTTTTAGTGGTTATCATGAATTATGATAGTAGTAATGAAAGGTGGTGCATCAGGTAGATGATGTGGGATCATCCCACATCCATTAGATTATTATTTATGATATATGTTGAGAAGCATCCTCCTATGCACATCATTATGTGGAAAGTTTTAGTTGTATTATGGTATTTTGCTTGTCTCTTGGATTATTCCTCTACCTCCTACTTTAATTTAGTTGTAACTTTAGCATTATCCTTGGATTTAGTCTCAAATTTAGCTTTGGTATCCACTTTATCTTTAACCTTAGCTTCTACTACAACCTTGGCTTTGGATTTAACTTCTTTCTCTATGGCTTCATGCTTAGCCTTTTACTTTGCCTGAGCCTTCAAAATTACCTCTTCCTCTTTATTTTTTTATGCAACTTATTATATACACTCAAAACTAGACACAACTAGCTTCTGACCAGACTTTAGATTGAATCCTATAAACCATTTCAAATTAAGCTTAGGAATCACCCTAATTTTGGCCATGCATCATTCATCAAAGCTGAAAATCATGTTGAGGCAGCCCTCTTTAGGATAATAGCTTGTATGCAACAATAACCTCTCAAAAATTCATCTTTAATCACCTTATGAAATAACAAATATCAATTTGGCCTATGGACCCATTAAGTGGGGCACTTGATCAAATCTTAAAAGAGATAAAATGCTAATCAAATTGAAGTATTTAATTAAACAAGATTAAATTCTTAGTTAAATTATCTATTTTTAATTAATGAATATCTAAAAATGGAGATTTCAAAATTAAAATATCAAGCCTTTCATCATTGCCTTTATGAGTTGTCAAGCTCTTTCAAAATATCCCAAAATATCTAATTTAAGAGCTATGCCTAGTAATTACGAATAATAATTACATGACAATTATTAACTCAATTGGAGTTAGTCTCAACTCACATAGGGTTAGTTTGAACCCATTCCATGTTTAACTCAACCTTAACTCACCTTGGGTGGGAGTTAATTATTGAGGCTATAAATATAAGTCCTTTCTTATTGAATTCTAAGCTATTTTGGTACAAAGTTATTATGCATAAATATCTTCAACAATCTCTCTTGATGTAGTGTCATGATGCCCAAATGCCTTGCAAGTAGTGTTACCATGCTCAAATCTTAAGCTAAGAAATCAAAGCCAGGGTTCCAAGGAAAGGTGAATCTAACAAAGCTCCACTGATTAAGATTTATTGATGTACAAGCTGAGCAAGCCATTTGGAGCTCCAAAGAAGGTAAAATAAGGTGTTCTTTTTCTATTTTAGTTTTGTTTCATATGCATCTTGTTACCTATGCTATCCCTAGTGTCTAGGCTAGAGGTGTTAGGATTTGAGCATGTTTATTTGATTTATATTTCTTAAACTAACATAAGACTAACCTCCCCTCTATTGTAATCTTTGTCCACATGATGGCATGTCTAGTGGGACCAAGCATCCCATATAACCAAGGAAATTGATATGCTACTTTAGGTTTTCTAATGGATACATAAAAATATTCAAATTTCAAATTTTAACTTCATTTTTATGTCTTTCTATTTTAATCAAGTCATAGGTTGTAGGGATTGGCATCAATTTTTATTTGTAGGTGATTTAAAAATTATGGGGTATTACTCCTAATTTAGTTAAAGGGTCTAAGTGGTAATATTATTATTTAAATATGCAATAATTAAGATACTAATTTGTGTAAATTAGATTGTAATTTTGACCTTTCTAAATTAGTAATAAGAGGAAGAAAACAAGACTTAGCTAGAAATTGATTAATCTAACTGAGACAAAGGCTAGAATTCACTGTGCAGGACTGGGACACTATCAAAAACTAAGATATGAATTTCATTTTATGATTGGATAGGAGCACAAAAATTAGAGAGGAGTGGCACCAATGCTATAGTCCACCTCTACTGTTATTGTCTTGAGGATCTGAGCTTTTTGGGTTTTGTTTGCCAAGTCTGTGTGACCATGTCCTTGAAGTTTCAGTAGTTGGATATCTGTAGAGATCCATGTAGATCAGATTTTCTCTTTAAACCTTATGTTCCATTGTGTTTTGACCAATTTCAAGAAAGAGGGGGGGTTAGTGTGTGTAAGATTCACTAGACGTGGATCTACACTCCTTGTGCGGGCATGCTACCTACATACCAATACTTTGAAGAGGGATAAAGCCATATGTAGTTCTCTCACTTGATGTGATTTGTGAAATTATGTGTATGAAGATGCAGAATGATAAACTAGATGTGCTTGAGGTGGTTATGGACTGGTGTAAGGATTTTAATAAGCTTGTAAATATATTGGCTAGCATTATGTAGAGAATAGGGATGATTGCCATAGTAGTCTTTCTTATATTCTTGCTTGCTTAGTGATAATTTTCAACCCTTTCCAAATGATCTTTGAATGGGATTTTGTAAGGATCTATTAGTTATGGGTTGAATATGCTCATGTTAGGCTGACAAGGAGAAGGATGGGGAATTAGAAGAAATTGACCATTGGGGCCAGAAATAGACTTGGAAAACATCACCAAAAGTAGACAAGAGTGGCACTAATGCTATAGTCCTAGTGTGGTACTCTTATCTTGAGTAGACATGACATAGGGGGATTGATATGTCATGGAAAGAGGAGTCTAGCTCAGTTGGGATCAAGTATAGAAGGATACAAATGATTAGGAATCAGTAAAAAGATGTCTATGAGGGTTATGAGATTAATCAAGAGGGGCCTATGGGTTGGGTGTCATTAGCCACACTCAAGTTACCAATTTTCACATTTTATATGAATACATTTTCCCATCCTTTATTCTAGTGATGCAACAAAGTGAAATACTAGGATAAAGGAAAAATAGAAAGAGTACCTGAACTTAGTTGCAAGGGTGAAGCTCATGAAGCTATGTGATGTTGGGTGTGCATAGAGAGATCATGTTGTGAAGTATAAATATAAAAGAAAAATAAAGAGTAGATTAGTTTTTGGTAGATATACTATATATAAAATAAGAATGTAAAAATATGGGTAAGAGAGAGAGAAAGAAAAAGGAACAAATATACCTCCTCAAGTATGTGGACCAATACACAACCTATTGTGATACTGAGTAATGTTGGGTGATGTTGAACTAAGAGTAATATCAGGAATAGATCTGAGTGCTTAATTCCCCAAAAGTGGTTTAAGAATGCAAAGGCTATCCCTTTGGCTCCATCATCACCTACTTAGTGAAGCTAATTGGTCATGCATGTGCTAATCAATGTTTGGACTATGTGTCCAATCCCTCTGAATAGGTGGCTCAAGAATACAAAGGCTAGCTAGTCCTTTGGCTCCATTATTGCCCCATGAAGTGAAGCTATGAAATGATACCAGTATGAAATATGTGTTATATGACATGTCTCTTGAATCCCATGAATGTATTATGATCTAACAATGTTGGTGTAGATAGCTGAATGTATGCTAGAAACTAGGCCACTCTTGGCCACTCTAAAAGATGGAGATTAGGCTTATATGAAAGCCACTATAAAGCTGGTGCACTAGGCTTATATGAAAGCCACTTAAGAACTCAAGAAATTAGGAATGTGAAAGTTAGGATTGTATGAAATCCATTATAAAATGATGGAAACCACTTGCAGATGGAATAAGGCACGTAACTGCTAAGAATGCCTATGTAATGCTGAACTCAGAAAGGAAAATAAAACAAATGTGTAGTGCACATTGCCCCCAACCACTGATGTCTAAAACATGGATTCTAATCTAGAAGTTATATCAAATTCCATGTTTTAAATTGGAAGTGAGAGCCATCATTCCATGCATGATACCCCCTATATCTAGATTATCTAAGTGAAAGTGTACTAAAAATAGCTAATTTTGAACTATTCTGATTATGAAAAACTATAGTTAAACCTAATTTTATACTTGATCCTAGAAAGTATAGTTTTTTTCTATTTATATAGGAGTGCCAAAAGTGGACACTAGTAGCACCAGTTCTATAGTCCAGGTTGGGTGTTGTTGTCCTAGGCAAAATCTGGTAACTATTCAGATATTCTCTCTATTTGCTTGGTTTATTTTGACTATTTTGATGTCTGGTTATTATTCTAGGTGTGTTGAATACTATATTTTTGAATTTTATGAGCTTTGATCTCTATGATAAAACTCCTATTTATGTCCCCCTCTTTTGAGGGTAGGAATGAAGACCTTATAATGACTGCCCTCAGAAGAAAGATCTCTGCAAGTGTGTTATGCTATAAAGATACATGATATAGAAATGATAATTGACAAGATATCTCAAGATATAACATGGTTTTTAATGAGAGATTATTAGATCAATAGGGGTCTACTTAGATAGATATAACAATTTAATAGCATGTGTAATTTACTAAACTAGAACTAGAAGTGTTAGTTATTAGTTATCAAGGAGGGATGGAGCATGATGTCCATCATGGCATCTAAGAAAGAAATATAATGCATGATGTGGATCATGGCATTGTAAATAGTGAGGAGAAAATAAGAAATGAAGTGTACAAAGTAAGAAGTAAGAAGCATACAAGGGTGGCCAAGGGGCTAAGCAAACAAGGGACATGGGCACATGTCACTCAAAATGGAAGGCAAGCATACAAGGCATGTTCAAATGCTACATACACATAAAATTGAGATAAGTAAGGTTGGCATGAAAGCCAAAATTGCATAAAAGAGTATAGGTAAAGGATGTTAGCAAATGTCCTAAGGTACACACATGAATAGAAGAAAATGACATTGGTAAATGTCCTAAGGTACATATAGGAGACAAATGAGAATTGAGAAATGAAATAACATCAAGCTATGATAATTAAGAAAAAAAATCATGAAAATATTGGAAATACAATCACATCTAACTAATCAAATCAAGAGGGAAAGTATGCAAGACATGTTAGTATAAGACTAGGTATATGCTAAGAAATACATAAGTGCTATATTCTAGTGAGATGTTGATATAGTAATCTATGTAAGCTAGTAAATAATGTACATCAACATGATAACTAGAGTGTGTGGTGTAAGAATGACATAACCTAGATGGTGTAATCATGTATAATATGCCTCTAATGTTAAATATATCAATGTATGTCTTGATGTAGAAGTAAGATGTCCCCTCAATGGGTAGAGTGAACTAATCAAAAAGTTGGATGTCACTACACACACTCAAAAGAGATAAATTGAATCATGGTAATGTAGATAAATGCAAAACAATAGGCATAGAATAACAGATGTAAGTCTAGCATGATAGCAAAAATGTAAAGCATGGATAATGCATATAATTGAAATGTTTTTAGTGTTTTTGTGTTATTTGTATTTTGAAATATTTGAATGTTTTTTTTTTTGAATGTTTTATGTTTTGGTGTTTTACATATGTTATGAACTATGTACAATTAATAACATGAAGACTATGTACAATAATTTAAAATGACTATGTACAAGTAAGTAAGAAGAAATTATGTACATGTTATTTTGAAAAATTATATACAATACAATGTGATAAATGAAATGCTAGACATAGAATCTGAGTAGATACATAATATTCATTGTGTTGTCCCCAAAAATGAGTGACATCTTTGGGACAACCTATGAACTATTTTGGTTCAACAGACCAAAATTTTCTCTCCCCTTTTCAAAAATTGTTCTGAGCATTCAAGTCCTTCATTTTTCAAAGCTTTTCCAAAAATCTACGGACTTAACATGATTGAAATTAGTAGGTTCAAAGGCTTCTGTAGGCAAGTTCAATCAAAAGAACAAGTTTTCAACACTTGGTCATTTTTAGGATTGAACCATTAAACCGTTGAACCTTAAACCAAAAAGGTTCAAGGGTTCAATGGGTTCAAGGTTCAATGTCATCAGCAAGAGTTGAGTGCATTCGTCAAAGTTCAAAGTTTAACCACTTCAAAGATCCATGGTTTCAAAACACTTAGAAAAAAATGATGCATTGAACCATTGAACCGTTGAACCTTGAACCATTTTGGTTAATCAGTTCAATGGGTTTAATGCGTTTGGTTCAAAAAGATCAAAAAGACTTTGCCAAATAAAGAGAATGAATCATTGAACCAAGGTTGGTTCAATCAACTGGTTCAAGCGAAAGGTTCAAAGGGCTGCCCCAGGGCTGAAGGAACAAATGCCCTTGTAGAGGAAAGTGAACTAGAGGCAAGTGCCCTTGTGGAGGGTAGGAAACATTGGTTCAAGGGTTAAAGAGAAGATAAAAAAGATAGAATTCCTTCAGATTTGTTTAAAGGCCGATAGGGAACATTTCCTTTGGAATTTGTGTCTGAAGGAAATTATTAAGTGAAAGAGCCATTAGACTTCAGGAAGATTTTCCTCAAGAAAATGGTTAAGGCAAAACTCCTTCAGACTTTTGTCTAAAGGAATTCACTCAGGAAGAAAGCCCAAAGAAATTGAAAAGAACAAATGGCTAAGGAAGATAAGCTTTCCTTCAGACAAATTGCTTGAAGGAATTCTTTTTGACTTTTTGTCTAAAGGAAAAGACCATGGAAAAATTCTTGATGGAAAAAGACAAAGTGCAAAGGAAGCCGTCACGTGTCCCTTATAGAGTTGAAGTGAAAGATGCCAAGTGTCATCTATCGAGACACAATTTCTAATAAGTTTCAAAGCTATAGGACATGCCACATGTTCTGTTATAACTTAGTGGAAGCTAAAAAGTGTCAACATCTATGGTCTCTCCCTTTTGTGTTATAAGGACTATGGTGGGCCCTGAGTGAGTTGTTAAGGTAAAGCAGAGCGTGACAAGTGGCATCATTTGTGTGAATCTAAATGAGTCCTGAATGTTTCTATATTGTTTATAAAGTAGATCAGAAGCTACCACATGTCATCTTCCACAGTACTCTCAAAAGGTTTCTAAAGCTTCTATAAGTGAAGTGGAACATGCCACATGTCTTGTTACAACTCAACAGAATGTGACAAGTGTCTGCATCCGTGTTCCCCTTTTGAAGCTGCTTGGGCAAGAAGTGTCATGGATCCCATTTTTGTAAGTTACTAACAAGTTTCATAACAAAAGAACTTGCCACTTGTCAAAGATGTAGAGCCAAGGAATTCCTTCAAACATTTTGTCCAAAGGAGATAAAGGAACAACAGTGCAGACCCTAAGAACAAACTCAGTGAACAACCAAAGGAGATGAAAGAGTAAATAGAAAGTGAGAAGATAGCCTAAGAGCTCAGATCACTAGGAAGAGACAAAATGCAATAGGAAATCCAAAAATATATATAAGAGAGTTATTTCTAGTAGGTAAAATAGTCCACTAGGTGGACATCAGAGGACGTGAGTATTCAATGGCATGGCATATTTTTTCCCCTTTGAGTAAAGGAAAATGAACAGCCGTGTAAGCATCATAAAGAAGACCAGACAACCCATGCTTAGGAGGAGACATTTGAGATGATTCAGAATGCCAAAGTCAAGGCCAATGACCTATTCTAGCATGGCCCTTTCATAGATATTTAAGGCATTCAATTCAGCATGGGCCTTTTTCATGAAAATAAGCGCCCAAGTCTTTCTTAGAGCGCTATATATTGTAATCTCTCATTTTATATGAAGGAGATCTTTTTAATCATAGAAGCAAAACTCTGCCCAAATTGAAAGGTGAATACTGAGACTTTGAGCTAAGATTGTTGTTCATATCATTTTATCTGAATGAGAAAGCAAGTTGTTTGCAGACTTTGTGCTATTATAGTTTGTATCATTTTAGGAGATTGTTCTTATGTCTATCTTCTGAATGTGTTCTTATTTAATTTGGCAAGTAGAACTAGTGAAAGTAATCAGGAAGGTGTCTTGAAGCCAACTGTGGAGAGACTTTATGCCCCCATAATTGCCTTTAGTGTGTTTTCTTTCTATTCTTGTGTAAAGGATTCTGGGATGACTTTGTGCCCCTAATATCCTTTGTATCTCACTCTTTGGGCAGTTGAAGTGGAGACTTTGTGCTACACTTCATTCTACCGATTATTGCACCCTATTACCAATCACTTATCATATCTGAAAGAACTCTTGTTGTTCCTTATAAGACCACTTCTGAAAGAAGGGAAGTATCTTCAGTGTTATCACCAAGATTTTCTCCTTTATTTGTGAAAATCATCTCTAAAAGAAGAGAGATGGATGGTGTATCCTACCCATGAGTGTTATTTTTTACTTATATATATATATATATAGTATATAGCTCCTGCATATTTAATAGGGAACCTCCCCTTGATGAGAGGAGAGATTTGTCCCCTTTGGATGTGGTAAACCTGCAACTTTGGATGACCAATCTCCCTTACTATGGTGATCAGACCTATTTTTCTCATCAGTACACTGGTGATAAAATATTCACTCAACAATTTTTTGGTGACTCCGTTGGGGATGAACGTGTAGTCTGAAGCCTTAAGTTTCAGATTGAAGCAGTCCCTACCCTTATCCATATAGACTCTAGCAACTCTATTTTGTGTCTTACCCATTATCATTATAGCCTTACCATCTTCTTCCATCTCCATTAAATTATCTAGTCTATAAAACCAGAGCCACTGGGGAAGAATGCACAGTTTGAAGCCTTAAGCTTCAAGTTGAAGCAGGGCCAGTTCTTTTCCATTTTTATTCTACAATATAGCAGCTCCATGCTATACAAGAAGCCAAAAATCTCAAGGTGTTGTTGAACCTATTTTTGAGTTGGTGTAGTAGAGCAATTTTGATTTATTTCCTCCACAACCTCACCCTTAATGAACTAGGAGTCTTCCTCCTACCCCTACCAGGTCACCAATACAAGACAGAGCTTCTTTTTATGCTGTTAGCAGAGCTTTGCCTATCCACATGCCACCTAGATTTGTTATCCCTCTTTTTCATAATCCCATCATGGTAGTTTAAGGCCCCTGGGGTAACTCATTTGGCCCACTAAATCTTACTCCACCTCTACATGAACTTCCACGCAGCTCAAGGAAGAATTTACCCAAATTCTTTGGTGATGGGAAAGTTCACCCTGATGAACATATTGCTTCCTTCAGTATATCCTATGGTGTAATAGGTGTGGATTATGAAGACATAATAGTTAGGCTTTTCATGGAAACACTACAAGGTGATGCTGCAGACTGGTTCTACCATCTATAAGCTAGATCAGTAACTGATTGGGACACACTCAAAGCCAAATTTAAAGCTAGGTTCAAGCCTATAGAAGATGCATATGCCTTGCTGGCCCAACTCACATAGATGATGGAGCCCCATGAACCTATGAGGGACTTCATTGCCAAGTTTGACAAGCTGAGGAATAGGATTCCCATGATCACCTAGCTGACACCTGAGAATCTCAAGTGTTTCTTCATCAACTCACAGCTGCCTGAAGTGAGTTTTTTGCTGAGATGGGCTAGACACATAGACCTTGCTGCTGATCAAGACTTTGCTATTGAGGTAGAAGATGACCTTATCTTGGTATGAAAGATAAGGAGAGATCCTAATAGAGGCAAAACTTCTTCATCTTTTAAATATCCATCTATAGGCACCATGGATCAAATGGTACAAAAGCTAGTGAATGAACTGCTAGCCTTGAAAAGATAAGTGACCCAAGGTACGTCTACTCCTCCTTATCGAGATATGCCAAGGAGTACATTTTAGAATCAGGCATACCAAGGCAATGCTACTGAGAATCAAGGGTAGCTAAATCATCTTCCTCCCCCACAGAGGAACTTTTCCCTTGAAGCACCTCCAACCAACTCAACAGTTGGATATCTAGAAATTGAACATATTTTCTCTTTCCAACCCGAGTTTGATCAAGAAAATGACATTGATCTCTTCACGGAGGGTCGAGAAGAGTTAGCTGGTGACTCCCACATTGGTTTCCTAAACTACCAGGATGAACCCAAAAGTAAAGGTGAAGTAGTCAAGGGATCATATGTAATGTTCACCTGGTCTAAGAACCAGTCAGCCCAACAAGTTGATAAAGAAAATATAGAGGAACAACCTCAACCAACAATTTCAATTGCTAAACATGGGACCACTCTACTTTTCCAACCAAAGGACCCAGTGATTGCTAAGAAGGTAAGTACATCAAACATCCCTACACCTTCTACTTTAAACTCATAGATTAGTCCTCCCCCCTAAAAACCAAAAGGATGAACTCCCATCCTCTCTTCATAGTCCATTTCAGTCATTTGACATAATTGACCATGTCAAGAAATCTAAAATTCAAATGATTGAATTTGAATTCCTACAAGCTAACCCTGAGCAGTTGGACATGTTGGTGGAGTGTGTGAAGAATACAGCTGTCCCTATAAGATAAGAGATTAGAAAGGTAACTCATGATCCCCAAAGGAACATGACCATCCCAAACAATCTTGTCATCAATCCTCTTGATGCCCCTAGGAAAATAGAGCCTTTCTATGTTCCCCTATTGATAAATGGTTACAAGCTGAACAACTGCATCATTGATTTTGGTACATCCGACAACGTCATGCCTGCCAGAGTGGTAGAATCTCTTGGTCTTACACTAACCAAAACATTTGGTAGATGTTTCTCCATGGAGAACAAACAAGTGCCACTACTAGGATAGATCAAGCATGCCCAATTTGCATTTGCAGCATTCTTGGAAAAGAGAATCAAGATGACAGTCCTGGTGGCTAACATCCCAGCCTCATACAGCATTCTGATGGGATGAAATTTTTGTAAGGATGTTGGAGGAGAGTTGAGCATAGACCTACTTGAGGCAAGGATCCCTATCAAAGGCATCATAAAAAGGCTACTCCCTAAAAAGGAAGCAAAAATATGTTGACACTCAGACATCAACACCTGATGCCCAGATTCTATTTGAGTGTTCAAGAAGGGGTAATTACTTCTTATCCACAGAGGATGTTCATGTTTTAGCTGATCAAATTCCTTTAGGTGGTGATACAAATATTGATTCAAGTAAAATAATAGAAGAATTGGTAGGGTGCAGTACAGATGAAAAAGGATCTTCCCTCTCTAATGAAGAAAAAATTGATAGAAGATCAGTGTTGATGATGTTTGGATCTAGAAATTTGATAGAAGTAATTCCTCTATCAGTGCTGGAGCTGGGATGGTGTTGATATCTCCTTAAGGGGATATTCTTCTTCCTTCACATGAGTTTTAGTTTAGCAACTCCAACAAAACTATTGAGTAAGAATCTCTGTTACTCGAATTAAAGGCTACTCAGGATGAAGATGTCAATCTCCTTCATGCCAAAGGAGATGTTGAACCTATTGTTTGTCAGGTGTTTGAGGGTGACAATCAAATCATGTGTTAGACTGGACTAGAAAAATAACAAGCTATGGTAGTGGACCATACTACTGTGTGCCAAAGTCAAGAAGAGGAACTCTTCGCTAAGAGAGCAAAGATTTATGGTTTTTAGATTGGAGACTGCATCTTGCCAAGGCACACGAAGAGAGAACCAAAAAGAGTGCATAAGAAATGTGATTCCTGGTGGAGAGTTCCATTCAACCATCACTGATTGTGGGGATAAAATGGTTTCCAATTTGTTTATTAGGATGAAATTCCATTTTCATTGTCTCACAATGGGCAGCGTCTAAATCACTTCAATTCTTGAAGTATCAGATAAGTTCACCTGTACATATGTATATTTATATAGTCTTTATTTTTGCTTTTTATTATTCATTTTAATTTTTTGGAGCCTTTATTTTTGGGTAGCATGACTCCATAGCCCAATGGCATACTACAAAGGCACTAGAGATTCTGGTTTCTACTCCCCTCAGATGTCCCAAGTTTTCAACTAAAGGAAGTTCCCCAACTGGAGCCAGCTGTTGTCCCAAAAATGAGTGACATCTTTGGGACAACCTATGAACTATTTTGGTTCAATAGACCAAAATTTTCTCTCCCCTTTTCAAAAATTGTTCTAAGCATTCAAGTCCTTCATTTTTCAAAGATTTTCCAAAAATCTATGAACTCAACATGCTTGAAATTAGCATGTTCAAAGGATTTTGTAGGCGAGTTCAATAAAAAGAACAAGTTTTCAACACTTGGTCATTTTCAAGATTGAAATATTGAACCATTGAACCTTGAACCAAAAAGGTTCAAGGGTTCAATGGGTTCAAGGTTCAACGTCATTGGCAAGAGTTGAGCGCATTCGTCAAAGTTTAAAGTTCAACCACTTCAAAGTTCCATGGCTTCAAAACACTTAGCAAAAAATGATGCATTGAACCATTAAACCATTGAACCTTGAACCATTTTGGTTCATCAATTCAACAGGTTCAATGACCAAATGGTTCAATGCATTTGGTTTAAATAGATCAACAAGACTTAGCCAAATAAAGAGAATGAACCATTGAACCAAGGTTGGTTCAATCGACCAGTTCAATTGGCAGGTTCAAGGGGCTGCCCTAGGGCCGAAGGAACAAACACCCTTACAGAGGGCAGTGAACTAGAGGCAAGTGCCCTTGTAGAGGGTAGGCAACATTGGTTCAAGGGTTAAAGGCCAATAAGGAACATTTCCTTTGGATATAATTCCTTTGGATTTGTGCAAAGGCCAATAAGGAACATTTCCTTTAGACTTTTTGTCTGAAGGAAATTATTAAGTGAAAGAGCCGTTAGACTTTAGGAAGATTTTCCTCAGGAAAATGGTTAAGGAAAAATTCCTTTGGATATTTTATCCAAAGGAAGTCACTTGGGAAGAAAGCATGAAGAAATTGAAAGGAACAAACGGCTAAGGAATAGAATATTTCCTTTGGACAAATTGCCTGAAGGAATTCCTTCAAATTTTTATCTGAAGCAAAAGCTCATAGAAAAATGCCTGATGGAAAAAGACAAAGTGCAGCAGAAGCCACCACATGTCCCTTATAGAGTCAAAGTGAAATTTTCCAAGTGTCGTCTACTGGGACATAGTTTCTAATAAGTTTTAAAGTTACAAAATGTGCCACGTGTTCTGTTATAACTCAGTAGAAGCTGACAAGTGTCAACATCTTTAGTCTCTCCCTTTTGTGTCATAAGGATTGTGGTGGGCCCTGAGTGAGTTGCTAAGGTTAGGAAAAACACGACAAGTGGTATCATCTATGTGAATCCAAATGAGTCTTGAATGTTTCTATATTGTTTCTAAAACAAAGTAGAAGTTTCCATGTGTCATCTTCCATAGGACTCTCAAAAGGTTTCTAAAGCTTCTATAAGTTAAGTGAAACATGCCATGTGTCCCATTATAACTCAATGGAATGTGACAAGTGTCTGCATCTGCATTTCCCTTTTGAAGCTGGTCAGGCAAGAAGTGTTGTGGATCCCATTTTTTGTAATTTTTTAACAAGTTTCATAACAAAAAAACTTGCCACTTGTCAAAGATGCAAAGCCAAAGAATTCCTTAAGACATTTTGTTCAAAGGAGATAAAGGAAAAACAATGCAAACCCTAAGAACAAACTCAATAAATAGCCAAAGAAGGAGCCAAAGGAGCTAATAGAAAGTGAGAAGATAGCTCAAGAGCTCAAATCACTAGAAAGAGACAAAATGCAATAGGAAATCTAGAAATATCTACAAGAGAGTTATTTCTAGTAGGTGGAACAGTCCACCAGGTGGACATCAAAGGATGTGAGTATTCAATGGCATGACTTATTTTTTCCCCTTTAGATAAAGGCAAATGGACAGTCGTGTAAGCATCATAAAGAAGACCAGACAACCCATGCTTAGGAGGAGACATTTGAGATGATTCAGAATGCCAAAGTCAAGGCTGGTGACCTGTTCGAGCATGGCCCTTTCACAAATATTTAAGGCATTCAATTCAACATGGGCACTTTTCATGAAAATAAGCACCCAAGTCTTTCTTGGAGTGCTATATATTATAATCTCTCATTTTATACGAAGGAGATCTTTTTAATCACAGAAGTAAAACTTTGCCCAAATTGAAAGGTGAATACTAAGACTTTGAGCTAAGATTGTGGTTCATATCATTTTATCTTAATGAGAAAGCAAGTTATTTGCAGATATTGTGCTATTATAGCTTGTATCATTTTAGGAGATTGTTCTTATGTCTATCTTCTAAATGTGTTTTTGTATATTTAATTTGGCAAGCATAACTAGTGAAAGTAATTAGGAAGGTGTCTTGAAGCCAACTATGGAGAGACTTTGTGCCACCACAATTACCTTTAGTGTGTTTTCTTTCTATTCCTGTGTAAAGGATTCTGGGATGATTTTGTGCCCCCATTATCCTTTGTATCTCACTCTTTGGGCAGCTAAAGTGGAGACTTTGTGATACACTTCATTCTACTAGTTATTGCACCCTATTACCAGTCACTTATCATACGTAAAAGAACTCTTGTTGTTCCCTGTAAGACCACTTTTGAAAGAAGAGAATTGCCTTCAGTGTTATCACCAAGATTTTCTCCTTTGTTTGTGAACATCATCTTTGAAAGAAGAGAGATGGATGGTGTATCCTACCCTTGAGTGTTATTTTTTGCTTATATATATAGTATATATCTCCTACATATTTAATAGGGAACCTCCCCTTGATGAGAGGAGAGATTTGTCCCCTTTGGATGTGGTAAACCTGCAACTTTGGATGACCAATCTCCCTTGCTGTGGATGATCAGACCTATTTTGCTCATTAGTATGCTGGTGACAAAATATTCACCCAACACATTGGATTTTTGAGTTTCTTTCCTTAAATTGAGGCTAAATGATACACTTTAGGGCTAATATTTTTGGTAATAATGTATGGACCTAGCCAATTTGGTTTAAATTTTCCTTTGGTTTCTTCTTTGGCAATGACATTGCAAAGCTTTTCTTTGAGAATAAGATTGTTAACTTCAAATTATCTAGTGTAAACCTATTTTTTTAAGGATAATTGTATACATTATTTGTAGATTTTGAGATGTTTTACTATTTGAATGCATGTATGGTCTAACTTATCAAGCTGGTGTAGACATTTTTCATGATATTGGTCATCAATGATAATACCTTTGAGGGAGACATGAAGAGATGGGATTTATAATTTCAATGGAAAAATTGATTCTATGCCATACACAAGTGAATAAGGAATCACTCTTGTGGGAGTGTGGATACTTGTGAGATATGCCCATAATACAAAGACTAGTTGATTGTGCCAATCATTTGCAAATTTGGTCACTATTTTGCTCAAAATATTGTTGATGGTTTTATTGGTGGCTTCTCTTGACTATTTCCTTATGGGTAATATGAAGTGGAGAATGTGTATTTAATATTATATTTTATGTAAAATTTCTTGACAGTTTTATTCTTGAATAATGTTCCATTATCAAAAATGATGGTTGTGGGCAAGCTAAAGTGTGAAATAATGTGAGTCATGAGAAAGCTAAAAATGTCTTCACCTATAGTAGATTGAAGTGGAATGAATTATACCTACTTGGTAAAGTATTTTGTATATGTGATTATGAATTTATGTCCATTGGTAGATTTAGGGTTAATTTTTCCAATAAGATTAAATCCCCATAACATGAATGGCCATGGAGAGATAATAGGCTATAATTATTATGATGGTGCATGTTTTAAGATACTATGTCATTACCATTTATTGTATATTTTTGCATATTGTAAACATTCATCTTTCATAGTGGGCCAATAGTACCCTTGTCAAAGTAATTTGTGTGACATGGCTTTTCTAGTGAAGTGGCCACAACACTCACTATCGTGTATCTATGTAAGAGTAATTTTGGCTTCGAATAATGTTAAACATCAAATCAATTATCCTTCAAATGGTTATTTAAAAAGGTATTTTCCAATGATTACATAATGGAGTGATTATTTGTGTAACTTGTGCTTGTCATTTTGAGAAAAAGTGTCTGGTGTAATAGACTTGTTTATAAAGTTATAGATATCAGAGAACCATTCTAGAGTTATAGAACTATGTGTGGTGGCTAAAATAGATAGTGAAATCCATTAGATATTTATGGTGCTAATCATCATTTAATTATGAAAATAACTTGATCATCATTAATGTTGATAAGAGTCAAAGATAAAACACTTACCATTGCATCTACATGTTGGTTATCTTTTCTTGGTATAATTTCTATTAAAAAGTAGTCAAACTATGTCGATAAACATTATACCATGTTTTGGTATGAGATAAGATGTTCTTATTTGGTCTGATAGACATCATTGACTTGGTTGACCACAAGTTGGGAATCCCAAAAGACTTTATTAGATTTGATTTGGAGAGATTGGGAAAAAAATATACCTAAAATAAGTGCTTCATATTTTGTGGTGTTAGTGGTGTAGGAAAAACTTAATCAATATGCAATAGGAACTATGTGACCAGAAGGGTCAACAAAAATAATGCCTTCCCCCACTACCCCCACATTAGACTTGCATCTAGAACCATTGATTAACATGGTCCAAGTATCAAAATGAGTAGAATAGGAAGTGAAATTATCTCTAAATGTGTCACTAATAGGATTATTGTCCAGGAGTGATATGGCTGTCAAATGGTCTATAATGATTTGGCCCTTTATTGATTTTTGGAGAAATATTTTTAAGTCAAACTCTATTAATAACATGACCCATTTTGTGATGATTAGAGAGATGCAATTTTTCCATGATAAAATTTAATGGATCTTCTTTTGTGATACCCTGATTCTCATTATTTACCATGTAATGTCAGAGTTTTTGTGTGGAAAAAACTAGTGCTAAACATAACTTTTCTATAATAGATTATTTTTTTTCACAATCAAATAGTGTGTGATTGATAATATAAACTACTCATTCGGTGTGTTTATCATCATGTTGTGCTAAGAGTGCTCCTAATTCATGGTATGCTACTAAGATATATAGTAGGAAAGGCTTGTCAAGGACAGGTGGTACTAAGACAGGTCATATTTCTTGATTGTATCAAAGTTTTCTTGACATGCTTGGTCCTAGACAAACTTTGTATCTTTATTTAGTAATCAAGTGAATGATTGAGTTGTATCAGTAATTTGAGCTATAAAATGGTATATTGCTTGGATCTTGCCTTGTAAGGATCAAAGTTGCTTTAAATTCATAGGAGGTGACATGTCAATGATTACTTTGACTTTTTTAGGGTTAACCTCTATGCCACATTGAGAAATAATGAAGCCTAAGAGTTTTCTTGATGTAACTCTAAACACATATTTCTTTGGGTTTAATTGGACATTATATTGTTTGAGTCTTTGAAATATCTTTCGTAAATCAATAACGTTATGTTTTCATTATTTGGATTTAGCTAAGATATCATCGACATAATCTATGATATTATGGTGAATCAAATCATGAAATATATGTGTCATGGTATGATGGTATGTGGATCTAACATTTTTAATCTGAAAGGCATGATAATGTAATAAAATGTACCCCAAAGTGTTATAAAAGATGTTTTCTCTTGATCTTCTTCAACAATTTTGATTTGGTTGTATCCTAAAAATCCATCCATGAATGATAACACTTCATATCTGACTATGGAATCGATGATCATGTCAATGTTAGGTAAAGGAAAATCATTTTTTGGGCATGCTTTATCTAAATCATGGGAATCAAAACAACACCAAATTTGTTTGTTGAGTTTGACCATGGGTATTATATTGGAAACCCATTCAAGGTGTGATACTGGTCAAATTAAATTGACATCTAAGAGCTGTTGGATCGCATCTTTTACTAAGAGAGGAACCTTAGGATGCATTTTGTGATATTTTTATTTAACAAGTTCAGTATCTATGTATAAAGGAATCCAATGAACTGCTATGGATGTATCAATTCTTAGCATATTAGAGTAAGACCAAGTAAAGAGTTTTGTAAAATCTATTAAGGTTTTATGAATATCTATATCTTCTTCTTTTCATAGGGTAGTGGCTAGTAAAATAATGCAAAGACCTTGATTAGTTTCAAAATTAAAATTTACTATTTTTTTGTTAAGCAATGTGGAATGATCTAGTGTAGGGATTGGTAGGAATAGTATCATATGAATCAATTGATATGTCTTGTGGAGAATCTATACTTTCTCTGAAGTATGCATGGGCATTTTTATGATGAGGAAATCTATTTTTATGATAACAAGATGGAATGTACTCATATTCTTCAAGAAATTATAGGAGGGATTCATCATTAGAGAATTCGTCTAATGTGATCATGTTTGGTGAAACTATGTCATCAATAGATCGGGATAGATCAATGATAATGTTGAAGCATGATTAATGGTGTGGTCTATTGATGTAGTGGGTGGACAAAACTTTATATGCTTTGAAATGGTGGAAGAAGGCTTATTATGAAGGCATGTAAACTGATATCTTAGCCCTTATGTTCCATGTTGTGTAGATGCCTCGATAGGATTGATGATTCCTTATTCATGATTTCCAAGACCTTTTCCATGATATCCCATCTTAATGATACATTTAAGTACAAAAGGAGAGGTAAACTAGTGATTTGGTATCAATGCTATTATGGAACTTGGAGTTTTCTAATATGTTACATGGTCTAAAGGTATACTGTGAATAATAAAAGTGCAGAATATAATTTTGTGGAGTTTTGGAAACTTGGAAGTACTTAAAAGGTTCATTAACTATTGGGCATGTGTATATGTAGCCTTTGTGACTAAATTTTAAACAAGCATGGAGTGTAGAAGGGACCACATGCATATCATGAATCTAGGGCTAAGTAATAAATTATAGTTGAGGTCATTTGGCATGACTTGGCAAGTATTTGGTAGTGTCTTAGGCCCTAAAGGAAGATTGAGTGTTATTTGACCCATGAATTTTTGTGGAATGTTGTCAAAACCTTTGATGTTGATAACATAATGGTCAAGATCTTGAGGTTGTATATTAAGATGTTTAAGAAAAGAAATGTTGTAAATGTTGAGTCCTGAACCATTATCAACTAATACCCTTTTGACTCCCACATCATTAATTCTTAATTAAATATATAGAGGTAGATGTTTTTTAATGATGTGGTATGGGGCTAAATCCTCTTTTTCAAAGGAAATTTGTTCTTCAATCCATTATATGGTATTGAGGATAGATGTAACATAAGCTAGTTCAGTGGAAATGAGAATTCTAATATTGCAAAGGGCTGCATATAACACATATTTATAAACATCTAATTGCTAAAGGAGCTCAAGAACTGATATTATATTATAAGGGGTTCTAACCTAAGTGATAAAGCTATAGCCATGGGTGTAATCGACCTGCCTATCTTCCAAAACTTGGGTGATAGCATGTACAATGTGATCAACTATAGGCATAGAGCTAGTAGTAGGTGCAGGATAAGAGCTAGATGTACCAAGTTTGAAAGGAGGAGGGATAGATGTAACCGCTAGTGTTTGCTTGTGTCTAGTAGTGATATGAAGATACTCAAAAATAGCCAAAGAATTATATGCATCTAGGTATAAATCATGAATATGGAATGAATTGCATGAAAAGTGAGGGATGAGTTGTATAATAATATGTTTATAACATTCCACATGAGAGATAACAAGCAAGTGATAGAGAACATGAAATTGTGCACGAATGTATAGAAAATTTTGACTTGTAACATAACATTGGTAACATGTTTAGAAAAATGGAGTTGGAAATTATTCCACATGAGTGAGAGAGAATATGCAAAAGCAATATTGAAATCTTGTGCATTTTTAACAATAAATGTTGTAATATCATCCTTGTTTATAAAGAGTAAACATGAAATGCAAAGAATGAAGCTTTATACTAACATATGTTAAACTTCATCATTCGTGTACATGATAGGACCAATGAGGGTCTCTTTATTATTTGTAAGAAATGTAAGAATTTTTTTTAAATAACTAAGATCCATTTTTGAAATCTGATTTTAAGATATAAGGTGATATCTCAAAAGCAATGGGACCTAGTGTATGCAACTAGAGTTTGAAAATAGTATTTTTGAAAAATACTATGAGATTTTGAAAATGAAAGTGGATTTTTGGTTTAAATATGCTAGTAAAAAATTGGAAAATGATTGGAAAATTATTGGGAAAGTACTAGGACCTAGTATGGGTAAGTAGGGTTTGAAATAAAATTATGTCAATAATTTACTATGAAATTCGAATTTGAAAGTGAATTTTTGATTTAGATATGTAAGTAAAAAAATCAAAAGGTTATTGGAATTTTTTTGATTTAACAAGACCTAGTGTATGCAACAAGGGTTTTAAAAAATAAATGTTTTTGAAAATTATTATTGAATTTTGAATGGATTTTCTAATTTAAATATGCTAGTAAAAAATCAGAAAATTATTGGAAAATTACTTGGAAAACACTAGGACCTAGTATGGGCAACTAGGGTTTGAAATAAAATTATTATGAAAATTTAAAATTTAATGCTAATTTTATTTTATTATGTAGGTAAAAAATCAAGAAAATATAGGAAAAATTAGTATGAAAAATATCTTAGGGTTTCTAGGAACAAACGAAGTAAGTCGAGTTTACCAAATGATTTAATAATTTTGAGAATATTGGGTTATTATTCCTAATTTAGTTAAAGGGTATGAGTATTAAAATTAGTATATAAATATGCAATAATTAAGCTACTAATTTATGTAAATTAGATTGTAATTTTGACCTTTCTAAAAATAGTAATAAGAGGAAGAAAATAAGACTTAGCTAGAAACTGATTGATCTGACTGAGATAGAGGTTGGAATTCACTATGCAGGACTTGGACACTATCACAAACTAAGATCTAAACTTCATTTTATGATTGGACAAGAGTGATAGAATTTGATAGGAGTGGCACTAGTGCTATAGTCCACATTTTCCACTATTGTCTTGAGGATCTAAGTTTTTTGGGCTTTGTTTGCCAGGTCTGTGTGACCTTGTCCATGAAGTTTTGATAGTTAGAAGTCTATAGAGCTCCTTGTAGAGCAAGTTTTCTCTTCAAACCTGATGTTCCATTGTAATTTAACCAATTTAAAGAAAGAGGGGAGGGTAGTATGTGTAAGATTCACTGGATGTGGATCCATACCCCTTGTGTGGGCATGCTACCTACATACCAATAATCCAAAGGGGGATCAATCTATATGTAGTTCTCCCAATCGATGTGCTTTGTGAAATTATGTGCATGAAGATGTAGAATGTTAAACTAGATGTGCTTGAGGTGGCTAGGAATTGCTGTAAGGATTTGAGTAAGCTTTTAAGTATATTAATTGGTTATATGCAAAGAATAGGGAAGATTGCCTAAGTAATCTTGCTTGTACTCTTGCTTTCTTAATGATAATTACTAAACCTTTCCAAATAATATTTGAATGGGATTTTATATGGATCTATTGGTTATGGGTTGAATATGCTTGTGTTAGGCTGACAAGGAGAAGGATGGGGAACCAAAAGAAATTGATCATTGGGGTCAGAAATGGACTTGGACAATAGTGCCAAAAGTGGATAGGAGTGGCACTATTGTCCTAGTGTGGCATTATTATCCTAAGCAGATGGGACCTAGGGGGATTGATCTGTCATGGAAAGAGGAGTCTATCTCAGCTAAGATCAAGTCTAGAAGGATATGAATGATTGAAAATTAATGAAAAGATGCCTATGAGGGTCATGAGAGAAAGAAAGATGGACCTATGGGTTGGGTGTCATTAGCCACACTCAAGTTAACAATTTTCACATTTTATATCACTACATTAGGTTATAGGGATTGAAGTTGATTTTATATATTGATGTCAATTCAAGGAATCACCCATGATCTTTGTGTAAAAATAAAACATGATAGGGATATGGATAATAGTGGGGTTTCCTTATTTCTCTTGCTTTCATTTTATGTTCGAGGATTTACATATTGTTTGTCTAACCCCTTTCTTGTAGGATCCAATGAGATATTTTGTTTTCAATCTCGTATTATTAACAATTTTTCTATCCAAAAATATTTTGTTTAGATATGTTTTATAGGAAACATTGATTATCTACGTAATTGATGTCGATATTTGTGGATCAACATCGATCGCTATGGATCAACGTTGATCTCTATGGATCAACAATGATTAGTCTCTAAGATAAAAAACATAAAACTCGAAAGCTAATTTTGAAATTTTATTTTCTCACTTGACTTTGAGCTTCTAAGTAGGCAAACCCTCTAATAATTTTTAGGACCAAGGTGAAACAAGAAAATTTTAAGCATGGTTAAATCTTACACACATTGTATTTGGTGTTTAAAACATAGTTATTTTTTAAGTTTTTAAAATTATGAACAAATGCTAGGGGGCTCAAACTTCATTAAATAATTCATTTCAGTGATTAAAACAAACTCTCACATTAGTTAAATGCTCATAAGAGTTTCATTTTCATGTTTGTTTGTTGATATTTATTTAATCAAAATGAGTGATGCATTTATTATCTCTCCTATCCCCTTTAGGGAACTTGGGTGATAAAAAATGCTCATTCTTTGCATTTTTTTCTTTGGTACAAAAGCATGGAAGGAAAGTCTCTAAGGCCCTCCCCAAAATCTATATGATTTGGATGACCCCAATATGACCATAAAGTCCTTCCACTTATTTTTATTTTATGTATTTTAGCTTGTGGGAAATAGTTTATTGCCTCCTCATAAGTTCTCTATGGAAGCATTGACCTGAGAATTCATTTTCCAACATCATTTCAACCCCACTCCATTGTGGGGTATATAAATTGAGGGTGACCCATTTAGATGCTTGTTTTGAGATATTAAAACAAGATCTATTAGTGGTACTCGACCTCAGAATGTAGCAAAAACTTGGACATCACACTACACTGAGCAATTGATGGAAGTAGTGGTTGTGAAAAGGACTACACCTTTTCAAAACAAGCTGGTTGATGTAGATTTAAATGACATGGTTGTTCCCTAATATTTGCCACACATATGGGACCATATAGAAATAAGAGAAAATTAATAGTTTAGATAACCCTACTTATCATGGACATACTATTGATGTAGGTCAAGTATTCCGAAGTTCCATGTCACCGTACAAACTCTTGAGAGAAGAGGAGCTTAAAAACCCTACTTTTTATGTGATTTTAATTTTTAGATTAATAAATTTAAAGTCCTCTCAATATTGAGTATATAGATATAATTTTTTATTATGATGAAACCTTATTAGTTTAAGGATTTAGGGCATTACAATTAGGTATTTTATGTCATTTTTATCCTCTTTACTTGTATGTCTTGAGTCTAACTATTTATTTATCATACCATGCCAAAAATGAGTCTTGTTTGCACCTCATTCCTTTATTTGAATAGGCATTATGTTATGCATTTTGACATACATTTACCTTAATCATGTATACCACTTGTTTGAAAAGGGTGTCATTACACTACCTATTTCATTCTAAATCTTGTGCCTTTGAGTTTTGAAACAAAACATTTGTCATACCTTTAGAGCATGATAACATCATTATGCTACTCAAATTATTTCAAAGACTTTTTGCCTTATGTCCCAAATTATAATTTTGAAACCAAAACCACATATGCCTTTATGATCTATACCTAATACCTTCATGTAATTAATTCTTATCTAGCTTATTGTCTATTTTAAAGAAGCCTAGTCTTCTAAATCAAGTTCAAAATTATCCTTGACAAGTTCAAATCCAAACATTGATTGATTTATACCTATTCCTCATTTATTTTTAGCCTAGACATTGATATTTAAATTTTGGGTTGTGTACCTTAGGATTCAATTTGAAAGACTATTTTTTTCCTAGATTTGGGGAACTGGTCTATCTTCCATATGCCTAGTATTCCATGCCTTTTTCTAAATGACCAAGTTTATGTTTAAAATCTAAATGCCTAGTTTGTGTCAAAGTGTTTCAAATTTATTAGATTAAATCTCTTGCCTTTTAGACCTCATTTTTTTTAAAGTATAGATTTTGTGCCTTGTTTTCCAAAAGACCTAGCAAATACCTATTTTGAGCCTAGATTTTGTGCCTTGTTTTCCAAAAGACCTAGCAACTTTTATTTCCTTAGACCTAGTTTAGACTTGTTTGAAACACTTTGTACCTAAGTTTGGCACTTCATTTTTATTTCATCCACTTGACCTTTTTACATAAGAAATTTGATGTTAGACATTTCACGTTAGACTATTTTCTACCAAGTTATAGCACATACCCTTTTGAATATACAAATCCAAATACTTAGACCAAGTTAGACTACATTTGGACCATTCATCCTTTGGACTTTGTTCTTTAGAGTTTTTAGAGTCTTAGGCCTTTTATGAAATGTTCATGATTGATTTGGATATGTCTCATTACACTTATAGTTCAGCCATGTATAATTCAGGTTATGATAACGTGGTTGCACAAGATGGATTTGTTCAAAAACCCTATGGTGATGATGTTATTTGTGAGAGAGATTCTTATCCTCCTTACAATACTCAATCTAGAGAAAAAAGATGAGATCATCAAGCACATTATTCAATGATACCTTCTTTGGGTTAACTAACATACAAAGTCCATCCTTTCAATGCTAATGGTACTTGATCCGCTAACTATACCATTAATCCTCCTTCAGATTATGTGACTAACCAAACTCCATAGTGTCTAAGGATTACCTTTCTAGGACCTCATCATTTGGATTTTTTGAGCAACCAAGCTTCATAATGCACTACCATTACCATTTTAAGCCTTCATCCTTTGGATTGTGTGAGTAACCAAGATATGAAACACCATACCATTACCATTCTAAGACCTCATCCTTTAGCTTGTGTGAATAACCAAGCTTCATAACACCTTACCATTACCATTATAGGACCTCTTCCTTTGGCTTGTGCAAGTAATTATTGAAGACATAGATTACAACATACTGAGCAAAGGGGATTGTTCAGGTCCTCTGACCAAATTTAGTCCAACATGGGAATAACCCTATACTATGGGTCACCTATGGTGGGGTTGAACCTATAGGATTTTTAATCAGTCTAGCTCCTCTGATGTACCATTTAGCTCATTTATACTAAGACCTACTAATTGATGGAAAAAAGGAAAGAAAGAAATCTGAAAGGGAAATCTAAGCTAATTTTGGTGATGCACCTAAAATGATTGTTAATACACTTTACTTGAGCCCTTTAAAACACTAATGAGATAGAACAAATGACTAGATCTACAACTCTAAAGTCTCTTATGCATCAATATTTCATACAGAGGTTCACCAAGTGATCAAAACCTGAGGGAAGTGATGGAGATGAGTAATTCAAGGCACTAATTAATCAATGTATCCACATGATATCTTCAACCAAATGATATTAAAAACTAAACATGACCTAGATAACAAGATAACTAGTAGCTAGGTGAGATCAAGACTTGACAAGGGAGATATTTCTACCACATATGAAAATCAAACTAATAAGAACACATTATACCAGAATAATGAAATCTAAAATTAGTCTTCTATTCATCTTAAGAGGTTACAAATCTTAATCTTGGCAGAGTCTAGTCATGCCCAAGAGAGGGATCCATTTTACAGCTTAGAAGCCTATATGTATAGCAAAATGAGAATGAGAGAGATGGGAAACATGCATGGGAGAATGGAGAATGAGTCATTAATGATCAGAACATGTGGTGGTAGTTCATTAATTATTTACTATATGCATGCCTTCTTCCAATCAAGGCTAATCCTTTGTCAACAAGCTAACCATGATTTATTCCAATAATCTTCAAGCTCCTCTCATTGGCTGAGAGATCCACTAGAAGACAAGGGTTTATTTTGCATGATGAGTCATGATTAAGTCTGTTAGAGAGAATATTTCTAAGATTTAAACAACATTGATTAATCCAACTACTTCTCTTACCACCAAATTTGTTTATTTTTATCTCTCACTCCATCTCCACTTGTTTCACTATAAGGAAAAAGTCCTTAACTTTGATCCTAATAAAAACATGATCATATCCACCTTGATCTACTGTAGGTACCCATTTATTGAAGTCAATACTATGTCAAAGATTGAGACACTCCATTGTATCTCATTTATGTTTACGTTTCCCCCTATGTCAAACTTGATCATAGGTTTATTATATATGAAAACTAATCTCCTTTATTGGATTTCATATAGTTATTATGTCAATGCAAATCCATAAGTGACATGATCTCATTTCAACAACTAGTTTCCCATAGGCCATGTAGATTTGTTCTTGATTTTTATTAGGTCTAAATAAACCTATTTTTTCCTTTGGCTTCTATAAGAACCAAGAATTCATTATATGCATGATCATATAATAATATTGTACCTTTGAAAAATGGGGTCGATAGGTTATAAATATTTGGCCAAAGGTTATGAGTTATGCTTTAATGGTGATGAATCCTTATCAGTAATGGAGCTTCACCATTTATAACCTTGACTATATAACCATGTTTAATCAATGGTTTTCAATCAAGATCTAATAGTGGCATATGCCCATTGAAACATTCTTTTTGGTTTAACCTTGGTCACATATTTGACCTCTACTTGAAGTTCCTAGCTTTGAATATTAATTTTAGCCATTGATCTTGATTTGGACCCTCTCATATTGTGCTAAGTACCAGTTATTAATTTGCTTCATAGGATCCTACTGACCCTTTGACCTCTCACACACATAGATATTCTTTGGTATGATTAAAAACATACCATTGATCTTTTGATAGGTTAACACACTTATGACACTTGACAACTTCTCATTTGGCTTTGAGATCTATTGACTTGTTGACTCAAGGCTCACTATTAATCTATTTGGTATGATTGAATACAAATTATTGATCTACCTAGACCCACTAACTCTATCAACTGATGCTCACCATTGGATCTCTATTAGGACACTTGAGATCTTGCCACTTGTCAACTTTTTGTTTATGTTAACCTCTTGACTTATTGCTCACCATTGATTTTGATGGTATGATTAAACACATGCCATTATATATTAGGACCCACTAACATCTTTTAGATCATCATTCACCATTGGATATTCAGTATGAATAAATTCCAACCATTGATCTATTTCATTTGAAATCAAATGGATATTTCATAGAGTTTAAACTTGACATCCACGTGAATGTCTCATTTTGAAAGTCTAACTTTGAAGCTTTATAACTTGAGATAACAAGCTCATCAAGTTATGAAATTTGTAGAGGATGATCTAGGCATGAAGAAATTCATGTCCATATGGTCATTTGGCCTTGACTGATCCATTAGTGCATTTATAAATTTCAAAATTAAGTTGACCCATTAATTTTTACATGACATCCTATGACAATCTGATTCTTCAAAGCTTGTACAAGTAATTTGATCATCTGCTTAAATAGGGAATTTTCTCATCTTCTCAATCCAGGAAAAAGATTAGTATGTGGGATAAAAATTTCCAACATCTTTGGTGAATCAAATAGGAATCATGCTTTCTATGCTTGAGAACCCAAACCATTTGTCTTGACTAGTCTATTGGGCATAGAGTCTCCTCTCTGGTTCAATAATTTGATCTGAATATAAAACTGACTGCCCTTCTAGATAACCTCTTGAAATAAATAGGGACAAAAAGGAAAAAAAAACACAAAGTTCCCAAGTCACTTTTTAAATGGAGACATAGAATAGAAGGGGAACAAACCTAAAAAATCAAGGACTATTAACCTAATGTGCTAGAACAACACTTGGAGGAAAATAAACAACTAATTATGTACAAGGAACATAAAAAGCTAAGAAAAAGCATGATCCACCTAGATCAAAAGTAAAATTCATAGACTCGACTCTATGATGAGATGAATAATGACATATCACATGTTCACTTGCAAGCTTGGTGGTTAAGGAAGTAAGTCTCTTCTTTAACAACTCCTTTGGCATACTCATATGTGGAATGGTAGGGGAAAAATAGCCTCCAATATAAACATACTCACTTGGTGTCTCTTCCTCTTTATCAATCTCAAATTGAAATTGATTTCTTAAAGGACACCCTCTTATAATGAAAATCTTACTAGTATCCCTCAGCTTAGATTCAAGCTCTATTATTTCATAATCTCGTTGACTAGTCTGAGCACCAAATAGACCTAGATTACCTTTTGGAAGCATATCCATGTTTTTAGGCCCACCAATGAGCTAGTTGGTAGCCCATTATAAAGATCTAAAATAGGTCCATGTCTACAATGAAATATTTAGGAGGTAGTATTGAAGGACTACCCACTCTATGCTCTTTGATTTGCTTGATAAGTTTCCTCTCTTTGGCTGTAATTAGACCAAAATCCTCATGGGGAAGATTATATCCTACTCCAAAAACTTTAAAAAAGTCTTCCAATGGGAATTTTGGCTAATTAGTGACCTCTACTTTCCCCATAAATTCATCAATTTAATCAACTATTATATCCATTTCCTAATCCTCTACATATGATGGTAGTTCTACTTCCTTATCCTTGAAGGTATAATTGCCTCTTTCACATCCAAGAGGGGTACCAATAGCAATCTCCTCGTCATCAACACTTTCATCCTCTTTGGCCCATTCCTCTTGAAGCTTATTTAAATAAGTAATTTTCTCATCTAGTTCCCACATGACATGCTCCTCTTTTTGAGTGTCGATAGTAGAAATGCAAGATGGATCCACTTCTGATATAACTTTAATTGTTTGGGAAACCCCTTCATAGAGGAAGCTCATGAATCTTATAACATTGAATTTCTTAATCTCTGCCACCTCCTTTGTTTGATCAAATAGACTAGGCATAATAGGATCCTCATGATAAAGGTTGGGCATCACATGATTTGAGTGAATATCCCATGAAGGTTTCCAAGTTTGAGATGGATGGGTTATATGAGGAATGGTATCTAGAGTGGGTGAAGGGATGAATATCTCTTGGGGAGGTAGGAATTTTGGGACTTTGAATGAAATAGGTGTAGGATTTGGTAGTATGGGTAGATCTTGGGGCATGGTAGGAATTGGTGTGAAACTTGGTATCTTTATGGACTACTCTTTAAGGGAGGAACCCATGAAACTGGGAAATTTCAATGGAGTAGATTCCTCTTGATGTACTTGTTCTTGTACTTGTATTTCATCCTCTATTTTAGATTCCTCTTTGAATTCATCTATTCTTCCATATTAAAAGATTGTAATATTCTCGCCCTTTCCCATTGGTGTCATAATTATTATATTTTCTTCTGAATTTGAGAATTCCTCATCATCAATTATGAGTTCAAAATGGATTATATTGCTTATCTCTTCAAGGAGTGGTATAAGATATTCTTAGGATGACTCCAAGAGAGATGAGATATATGTGACACCTCCTTGGTCTGACTATTTATCCTCAATAGGTATGTCCTTTTCCTTCTTTTGCATACTATTCTGATGGATTTCCAAAATTGAAATGATTTAGACTCGTGAGGAGGGGAGGGTGGGGATTGAATGACTTTGGATTTGCCTAATTACATGACTTGACTCCATGATGGAAACTTGGGCTCATGGTTTTCTTGCATAATGTTGATTATGGATTGAGGAATGAAAGAAGTTATAATCATTTAAGGTGATGTTAGCTTTACAGATACTAATGTTTGGTACAAATATTTATTTGAAGCTTCAATTTTCCTAGTAATGGAGGCTTCAAAATTAGACCTTGATTATTCATGATGGCTAGCTCTTTCAACACAAACTTTAAATCTTAAGCTCTCTTTTGGATATATTTCCATGAGGGTAAGGATGAGATGAGTTAGGGGGAACTATGATGGCCTTTAAATTCATGTGGTGAGGTATTATTAGTGGTGGTGGGAAGCTAAACATGAGGCTAACATGGGGTGAATGAGAGAAGACAAGATGGGTGATGGGGTGTTTGATGTTCTTCATGGGTTGTTAGCTTCTCCTCTATCTCAAAGATAAGTCCACCTATGTCAATAATATCACTACTTTGTCTAGGATAACCTCCCTTAATGAAGGACATCCAATCCTATTTTGCCTATGGCACTAAAGTCATAACCCCTTTAATGACATGTCTTGGGATCTCTTTTCTGTACCCCTTCAACATGTCAATATTTATCATATTATTTTCCTAGTCTAATAGAGATTTTTAAAGGTTATATATAGAATGGCTTGGGGTATGAGTAGGTTGTTTAGGAATGTCATGTTGTTATGATAAATGATTAGAAGGATCATTATAGGATTGGTATGAGTTACCATATTATTTTTAAGGCTCTATATAGGGTTGGATATGCTCATCATAAGGCTGATAGTGGTTAGGATAGGGATGATATGGGTCATAAGGAAGGTAAGAGCCATTCTCTTGATAATAAGGATCATGAGAAACTTGATAAGGATCATCATAGTTTTGATAGAACTCTTGGTAAGGCTGATTAGGCTCATATGGATCATGATGATCATATGAGAACTATTGATAAGGAGGTGAATGATAGGTGTATTCACCATAGCTATTCATATCAACCTTCTATGTCAAAAGAAATGTAATAACTGATTAAAATAGTCAATGAGACATATTTGGGATGCTTACAACCAGAAGCTTTGATTCAAAGTCACCATTGGTGATAACTTGATTTATTCCAAAATTTTATTAGAGGAAAAACACACCAAAAATATTTCCACTCTTTTGGATCTTGGTCTCATTAGGCATGCCAAAACTATTGTAGACATAGATTGCACCCTAGTTGAGCAAAGGGGATTATTCAAGTCCTTTTCCCAAATCTAGTCCAACATGGGAACAACCCTAGGATATAAGTCTCCTATGGTGGGAATTAACCTCTAGGATTTTTAATGAGGATATATCCTTTGACACATCATCTCACTTATACTAAGACATACTAATTGTTGGGAAAAGGAAGAGAAAGACAGTTGAAATGGAAATCTAAGCTAATACTGGTGATGCACCTAAAATGATTGTTAATCCATTCTTACTTGAGCCCTTTAAAACACTAATGAGATTAGACAAATGACTATATATACAACTCCAAATTCTCTTATGCATCATTATTTCATGTAGAGTTTCACCAAGTGATCAAAACCTAAGGGAAGTATGGAGAGGCTTGATTCAAGGTACTAACTAGTTAATGTATCTACATGATAGTTTCAACCAAATGACATCTAGGTGAGATCAAGACTTGATAAGGGAGATTTTTCTCCCACATATGCAAATCAAACTAACATGAACACACTATACTAGAACAATGAAATTTGAAATCAGTCTTCTATTCATCTTAAGAGGTTACAAAGCTCAATATTGGTAGAGTCTAGTCATGCGCAAGAGAGGGATCCATTTTAAGGATTAGAAGCCTATATATATAGAAGAATGGGAATGAGAGAGATGGGGACCATGCATGGGATAATGGAGGAGTCATTAATGATTAGGACATGTGATGGTAGTTCATTGATTATTTTCTATATGCATGCCTTCTTCTTATTAGGACTAATCCTTTGTCAACAATTTAACCATCATTTGATCCAATAATCTTCAAGATCCTATCATTAGCTAAGAGATCCACTAGAAGACAAGGGTTTGTTTTGCATGATGAGTCATGACTAAGTCTATTGAAGAGAATATCTCTAAGATCTAAATAGTATTGATTACTCCAACTACTTTTTTAACCACCAAATCTATTTGTTTTGATCTCTCACTCCATCTCCACTTGATTCACTATAAGGATAAAGTCATCCATCTTTTATCCTGACAAAACCATGATCATATCCACTTTGAGCTGCTATAGGTACCCATTTGTCAAAGTTAAGACTATATCAAATATCGAGACACTCTATCATATCTCATTTATGTCTACATTTTCCCTTATTTCAAAGTCAATCATAAGTTTACTATAGATGAAAACCAATCTCCTTTATTGGTTTTCATATAATTATTATGTCGATGCAGATCCACAAGTTTCATGATCTCGTTTCAACAACTAGATGCCCATAGGCCACATAGCTTTGTTCTTGATTTCTATTATGTCTAAATAGACCTATTTTTCCCTTTGGATTTTATAGGACTTGAAAATTCATTATATGCACAGTCATAAAATAATACTACAACTTTAAAAAATCATGTCGATGGGTTCTAAATCTTTAGCTAGAGGTCTTGAGTTGTGCTTTAATAAAAATGGAGCCTAATCAATAATGGAGCTTCACCATTTATAACCTTGACTACATAATCATGTTTTTAAATAGTGTTCAATTGATTTCCAATGGTGGCATATGCCCATTGAAATGTTGTCCCTAGTTTTACCTTGGTCACATGTTTGACCTCCACTTGAAGTTTTTAGCTTTGACTTTTAATTTTGGCCATTAATATTGATCTGGGCCCTCTCATATTGTGATAAGTGTCAGTTATTCATTGGCGTCATAAGATCATGCTAATATTTTTACCTAATATACACTATAGATCTACTTTGGTATGATTAAGCATGTACCATTAGTCTTTTAATAGGTTAACGTGCTTGTGACACTTGGTAGCTTCTCATTTGGCTTCGAAATTCATTGAATTGTTGACTTAATACTCATCGTTCATCTATTTGGTATGATTAAATATGCACCATTGATCTACCTGGACCCACTGACCTCTATTAGATGATACTCACCATTAGATCTCTATTATGACACCTAAGATCTTGCCACTTGTCATCTTCTTACTTACGTTGACCTTTTGAATTGCTGCTCACCATTGATATTGATGGTATGATTGAATTTGTGTTATTAGATCTTAGGATCCATTAACATTTATTATATCACCACTTTCCATTGAATATTTGGTATGAATGAACACCAACCACTGATTTGTTTCATTTAAAATCAAATGACTATTTCATGAAGCTTAAACTTAACATTCGCATGAATGTTTCATTGTGTAAGTCTAATTTTGAAGCTTTATAACTTGAGATAGCAAGCTCATCAAGTCATGAAATTTGTATTGGATGATATAGGCATGAAGAAATTAATATCCATGTGGTCTTTTGACCTTGACCAATTCCCTAAATGCATTTATAAAATGCACAATTGAGCTGACCTATTCATTTATACATGATGTCCTATGACAGTGTAGTTATTCAAAGCTTATATAATTCATTTGATCATTTATATAAATAGGATTTTTGATCATCTACTCAATCCAATAAAACTCTTGGTATATGGGCTAAAAATTGCAAACAACAACCAAGTTTCATAATGCCCTAACATTACCATTCCACATCCTCGTCCTTTGGCTTATGCAAGCAACCAATATTTATAATGACCTACCATTACCATTTCAAGACCTCATCATTTAGCTCATGACAGTAGCCAAGATTCAAAATGCCTAACATAACCATTCCAAGCCCTTCCAAGTATGGTATCTCATTGTCCAAACAAGGTTGTGTAATTATGACTAGACAAGTCATAGTTATTGTCCTAGACTAATAACCAACCTTTGTTAATACCATCTTAGATGATCTTATTTACAAAGATATCATTAACCAATGATCGATAATTCTTAATTCATTACCTACCTTCACCCACTTTATAAAGTCCATGCTGATTGTTGAGAGACAATAGAGCCAATTAGTACATCTCTAGTAGATCCAATATTTTAAAGATCAAGATGTGTTCAAAATTGGTATTTTATAAATTATTTTAAATAAAGTCCAAGAGAACTAACAAATCCATGATGTTTTTTTTGAAACACCTATTTATTATGAGTCAACTTGTGGTGAATCACCTTTTGATACTGTCCCTATTATCAATGAGTCTCACTCCCACAAGCTAGTCTTTATTGAGTCACTTCTTAATGATTATAACCACCTTTAAGAAAATAATTATCTAGACCATTGTCATATTTTTAAATATACTCCCTTTGATAAGACAACCTTTATGGAGTTATCTCTATACATTTTTCCCCTCATTGAAGAGTCTCACTTTGACAAACTAGTCTCTATGGAGCCCATTATGTCATCACAAGCCATTACTTGTCCAATACCACATGTTCAAAAAGACATCATTGTAGCAACATACACACCAGATGAATAATCAACATTGAATTTAGGTTTTATTCTTGAAATGACATCATATATAGTATCAAAATCAGAATCAATGTCATTCTCAACTCCAAATTCAGAATCCCTTGGGTCTAACTCAACTTCAGAATCAAAATACACTTGTGGTTGTTATAATATTGGCTACACATGCCTTATAGATCAATTTGAATATATTTTTGATCCTTCCATGGTTTTTTAGGATGATTAATTTATATTAAACATAAGTTATCATGAGGATTATGTTGCCTCTTCCCATTCCATTACCATTCCACATGCCATTAACACCAACTAACCTAGCCATAATATTGAACTTCCACCTCCCATAAGTCTTGATTGGGATCAATAGAATCACACCTTATTGAATTACATCCATGGAAACATATAAATTGAATAATATCAAGGGGACCAAGACCGAATTCATGTAAAAGAAGAAAAATCTACTAGTGAAACCTTTTTTGAGGTGTTAGGAGAAAATCAAAGTTCGAACTCAGAATCTTCTAGTGAAACCTTATTTGAGGTGCTAGAAGATAATCAAAGTCAAAAATAAAAATTACTTAGTGAAACCTTCTTGGATGTAGAATGTGATAATCAAGACAAATTCATTAGTGAAAACCTCTTCGAGGCACTAATAGCTAGCACAATAGTTATTCACTATTTGATGAAGACATTATCAAAGGCAACATCTATACATCTTCCAATATACAACATAATCAGATGGTAAGCTACTCTCAGGTCCAAATAATAAAAAATTTGATGGTCCTATTGAGATCATATTTAGGATTCTTTAGTCCTACCATAACCAAAATTATGTCAAATCTGAAACCAATGACATTATGTGTGCCTAAAAATCCTAATCTTCATTTATTGCCCAACCATTATACACTCCATTATAATCCACCATTACATTTCCAAATCAGGCTTATCATCCAATATTTATCCATATTTACCATCTATGGATACACTTTCCTTTGTAAAGGTTACATACATCTTATCTCAATGTTCTAAGGAAAAAAATAAATGACCAACAAATATCACAACAACATTATTGGCATCCAAATCTACAAGTTTTTTGATGGAGAAGTTATTCATAAGAGGTGTAGGCTAACAATTTAAACATGATTGATTATTCTTGTTGTATCATATGTTAATTATGATGTGCTTTTACACATCAATAGCAAAAATAGAACCATACATTTGCCTTGACATTTACCTTACCATTTTCATATTCCATTCATCTTGTCATTATTTCATACCTTTCCATTTACCTTACCTTTTCACTTGGGGGAAAGCCTATTACCATTATATCCAGTTGTCATAATAACACCATATTTGAACAATGCCATATCATATGCCATCCTACCATTCCTTCACTATTGTCCAAACTTATTTTTACTTTCCCTACCCAACCCTTTTGACTTTGTTTCCATTAGGTTCTTTTGACACCCTTTATAAGGGGATTATGATCCAATTTCAATAATTTCATAATTACGTGTCCATATGGTAGTATATGAAGGTAATATGATAGTGGATCTAGTAATTACAACTTTCATTTATGCTTGACTAGTGCCACTGATTATAATTGCCTTTAGGCAAATCAATATTCCACCTTGTGTTACTAATTATAACCACCTATGGGAAAATTAATATCATTTAATTATTCCCTTATTTCCTAATTATAACCTCCTATGGTAAAATTAAGAACAACACCTTTACCATGCATTACTACATCAACTTGCCATTACTATTCTAATTTGCCTTGCCATTTGCCTAAATTCATGAACTTGTTGTTACCTGGTTATAATTCACCACCTTTTTTGTAGGCAAAACTACTGTCACTTGATGTCTTAATGGGACTATGTAGGTAGTGATTGATTCATGTTAAGGTTAGCCCTATCACCCCATTTCCAATGCTCTCACCATTTTGTGAGAAACCTAAGCCATGCTTTTGCTATTCTGTGAGCTATATTATTTAGTATCTTGTAATTATCCATCGAGTTGAGATACTTAGAAAATTCCAAAAACATTCAAAACATTTCAAAATCCTAAAAATTAGAAAACTCAGCTTACCATCTCCTAGAATATACATGGCCTCAATATCTAAAAAAATTTCCTTATTTAAACCTAGTCAATCATCCTCTATCCACCCTATTGAGGAAAATCCATTGTTCATTCTAATCTATTCCACTAACATTGGGGGTGTGACCTTACTTTTGCATCTATCCTTTCTTGGGGACACCACTTGTTTATCATTCCATTGAGTGTTAACATGTAGATATTGACTTGGTTGATGATAGGGTGATTTTTATTACTTTTGATTTCAAGATTTCTATGTGTTTGTTTACTTAGTTATTTGTTTATTTATTTACCTATTTTTTTTTCCTTGTTGTTCCTTGACTTAATATATATGTTTTCATTGGGTGATTCTTTATGCATTTTATTCGAGTCTATCCATATTCATATGCCAACATTGTCATCATGGTTTTTATCATTGGTGTATTATTTTCAATTATTTATTGGATCGATAGTTAGTCCTTATGCATATTTCATATACGTTATAATGGTGTTTTATATCATGATGCATACTATTACGTGTTAAAACAAAACTCATCTTAGGAAATCTTATAAACAATGGAGCTATTGAAACTTTTCCTGGTTCACCTTAGCAAATTATCTCACCCTCCTTGGTCAAATCAACTCCTTGACCCTTTTAGTTATATGAATGCTAATAAGGATGAGCATCTCTTCATTGGTAGGTATAACTAAATCATTCACATTGATCAATTCCTATTCTTCTATTCCTCATTCTATTTTCTCCCATTTATGGGTGAACTACATTGGCTTAAGGTCTATTTATACTATATAGGTAGTGCTTGGTTACATGAAATATCTCAGGTCATATCAACCACATTTTTTCTTCCGATCATCTCTTTCATCACTTTGCACATCCTTAGGTGCTTGGTTGTTTGTGGCTTCTTCAGTCATTAGACCATCACATCTACTTTTGCATCCACTCATTTTTAATATGTATGATAGGTTATATCCTAGAGTTATTCTTACCAATATGCCCTACTGGGGCACAACCAAAAAATCATTATTCAATCCAGGTCATATTAATGATTGTAACTACCTATGGGCACATAATTATTTTGACTCATCTGCCCTATTGGGGTATGTGCTTGTGCCACTGATTTTAACCACCATTGGGAAAATTAGTGTCTCAAACTTTGTTATTGATTATAACTACCTTTAGGAAAATTAGTACTTTTTTATATCAATACATGTAAACATTATATCGATTGGATTAATCTCACCCATGGGTTAATTTCTTTCTTCTTCTTGCTTCTTTTCAAGGGACCATCCATCAATCATATGTGCGGCCACTCCCTCAAGGGGTCATCATTATATGCTTCCCAAATGTTGTTTAGAAATTATTATTCAATAATTATCTTATTTATTTATTTATTGAATGGGATTTTTCATTCTTTGAGAATATATTACTGTGCCTATAGCTTGCAACATTTTCTAAAATAGGGGCAAACTATAGACACCCAAAACTAGCCATAACTAGCTTCTAACCAAACTTTAGATTGATTCCTACCAACCATTATAAATTAAGCCTAAGTATCATTAAACATCTCAATTTTTCTCATGTATCATTCATAAAATCTTATAATCATGTTGAGGCAAACCTATTTTGGATAATAGCCTATATGCAATAATAACCTCTCATGGATTCATCCCTAATCAGTTTATGGCACAACAACTGTCAATATGGACTTATTGTCACTCAATTTTTCACCCTTGGATATATTTTTCATGTCTTTTCCAAATTGAGAAAAACATTGGATTACCTTTAGGCCCATGGGTTTCTTATTGTAGAGGTAAACCTCTAGGTTTAAGGGCTAGCTCCCTAGATTAGTCTTTGATAACTTATCACCTACACTACTTTCTTGCTTAGATGAAAAGAGATAGAGAAAACATGAAATGAATCTATCCTAACAAGGTGATGCACAAATTTTAACTTGACCACTATCAACCAACTACAAGTATACTTCAAACACAAGCCTAATATTCATATGACACTACTCCAGAACTGCCCTTGCATTAATATTTCTCATGGAGGTTTGTGAATCCAACCTAAGCTAGGAAGACTGATCCCAAAGTCATGACTTGACACTTGTGAAGAGACAACTCACTCAACTTACAAAAACAACATTAGAGCACTTCAAGTGACCTAAAATAGATTTTCAAAGTTGAATATGAATGCAAGCAAGTAAAACATGATAAACAAGAGAAACTATTACTTAGCAAGATCAAATAACTTAACATACACATTGGAAATAACTCATGGATAAGGTAAAACATATCATTCTTTACTGCTTCAAGGCTAAAAATGAGTAGGGATTCACCATATTAAGGTGGAGGATAAATTTCTAAGCCAAAGTGGATCAATATATAGCACACATGTGAGAGAAGAGAAGTGTACAAGAGAGAGAAGATATACAAGAGTCATATAAGTTATAAAAATAAGAGGAGTTAGGTAACTATCATAACAGACTTATAAATCCATGTGTATCTCCTCTTTAGATGCTCCAACTCTCTAAATTGTGTGGGAGGTTGAAATGCATGCTTAACACCTGGACTAGCTTCTTGAAACCCTCCTTCTTGACATGTCAAAGGACAAGTGGACTTATTAATGATTATATAAGTTTATCCTTCATGTTTCCTCTGATCTTGAAACCTCTCATCTTAATGCAATAGATTCCTCTTGACACATCACCTCTTTCTCATGCAAGGTGTCTTGAAGGCTCTTCATCTCCTTTGGCCTATTTTATAAACAAGTGTCAAAACTTGGTTTCAGTTACTTTCGGTCATCCAAACTTAATGTATGTCCTAATTAAAACATATTCAACCTTCATAAATTAATTTTAAGCCTCAAACTAGCCCCAATAGGCCACTCTCTGCTAAAATACTTAATTAGGACTATTCCTTGTAACCTTTTTTTTGTTTTTCTTCTTTCATGGAAATTTTAAAAATTATATTAATAAAATAAATGCATATTTTAGGACCCTCTATTATATTAAAGTTCCATGTCAAATTTAATGAGTTGAGTCCAAGTGGAAGTCAATGTTTTTTTACCCATCTCTTCTACTAATTAGGCTTAATTAGGCCTCTATCCCTAAAAAGTGAATTATGGATCTAAACTCCTCTTGAACTTATGAATTTTTTTTAAGTGTGTGATTCAATTTACCCATGAAAATAAAAACCTCCATATCAATTTTGAGATTTTTCAACAATGTACTTATAGCCAAATCATGAAATGGCCAAAAAATAAGCCCTTCTACAAGTCTATTTGGACTGCATTGTAAAATAGAGTTTTTTTGGTAACTTATATGGGTCCCTAAGCAAATTTATTAATTTTAAAATTTATTTAAAGTCTAAATAAACCTCATCCCATGATTTGGAAGCTCTTGCCTTATTTGAACACCTACAAAACACAAAAAACATGCAAAAATAGGGTATTATGGGCAATCTATATAGTATTCCGTACAAGTGAAGTACATGTGGATGATTTTATTGGAGTTTAGATCAACCTTAAATAATTTTCAAGAGAAATTTATGGATTTTTATGTCATTTAGGAGTCTATCTCTACAAAATGGTCATTATGACTTTCTTAGGTAGCCTGAACGTACTTCAACTTCTTAACGATGATTCATTAAATTTAAACGTATGAAACCTAAAAAAAAATTAAAATTTTTGATTTAAATTAGGGTGGAAAAATTACCCTAGGTGAATAAGGTCCAATTAATCTTATTTTATCCATACCAAGTGAAGCAATCCAGCGTCTTAAGTAGAAATAAGGCATTCTAGGGGGTCTGAGCAAATTTGCAGTCTGTAAGTGGTTATGTTGAGTTTTTTTTTGTTTCCAATGAACTAAAATATGTTCATGACATATAACTAAAACTATTTAAATGGTTTTTAAACCACCTCCCATCATCAAACCTCTTTAACATATCATTTTCTTTGACCTAGGGTTTGTAGGCCAAACTACCTAAAAGGCCCTAATGGACTATGTTATCACATTTCACCCATTGTCATGGATATAAAACTCCATGAAATTATTTTAAAAGCTACTTACATCCTTCCAAAGTTATCCAAATCCAATCTTCACTTCAACTAACCTCAAATATCTAACACTGCCCTATAAGCCTGTGTATACATACCTAACTCTATTTGAGACTAAACAAAGTCATCAACTATATTGATTTCACTATCAAGATCCAAAACAATATGAAATATCTCTATATTCTCTAGGTTTTCCAATCATCATGCATATCTCACTAGATACACCTTCATCTTTAAGACCATTTATCTTGAATTGGGTTGTGTATGTGTTTTAAGACTGTACGTAGAGTTGAAATAGGGTCTGACTAAGTTTATCTCTTTGTTATTTAAGCCTGAGGATGATGGATTGATGTCATCACTCTAAAATAATCATCAAGAATTTTTCCTTTCTTCCCTTTAGTTATCATATAGACTTTAAAACCTTTCCATCAAACACATACTTCAAGAGCTAATAAGCTTGTATATGCAATGTGTTGAGTATGCAGGGGTCTGACTATACTTTCATGTTTCCATCATTGTTATTTATCCCTAAATTTGTAATGAGATATGTTTTCACATTATTTCATTTTATTTATTCATCTAATAACCATTCATATTAGGTGAAGACCAATTCTGCTCATAAAACCCCAAATTCCTCTTGACTCTTGAGGTTAGTTGCAGGTGTTTGATAGGGTAGTTAAATGTGTATACAGTCTATAAGTTGGTATTTTGAAATAGGTCATGATACCTAAACTATCCAAACTCATAAATAAAGTCTTTTCCTTAATTTCCAACTTCATAAATTATTCTGAGAGCACCTTGAACTTTGGTATTCATTGTCTTTATTACATAGTCTTGTAGATGTCTACTCAATATAGTTAGCTTTCCATTAACTCATTTAGATTTAGTCTCTTGGAAACTCTATTATTTCATGACTTCATCAAAATCCACAATGTGATTTCATACATGAACAACCTTCATTGATACTGATGACATGAAGTTTCATGTAATGATAGACCTACAAGTTTGAAGGTGGCCACCTACAATCTCATGTGTTTGAAACATTTGAAAAGTGAAACATGAAAATGGGACTATAAGACCATTATCCTTATTACATCTACATGTTAAGATGAAGGTACAACCCCAAACTCCCTAAAAATCATATTCAGACACTTCCAACTTAGTTTACTATGCAAACATAGAACATAATCCATAAATAGTGAATGAAGAAACGATCATGCTTGTGACTTGTAAAAAATGTTCAATTGAATATAAGGACATAAATTAATTGTGAAGAGAGTTTAGGAAAATATAGAAACATTACAGGTGTACTTAACCACTTGGAAAAGTTAGAAATACATAAATACTACTAGTTAATCTAAACCATGCATATGAGTCACTTTCTCATGCTAAAAGGACATTAAAATGTTCCACCATGAGGAATTAATGCATAGGAGGCATCTAAAGATGTATTATAAGATATTACAACTAGTTTCATGTAGATAATGTTTCAAAATTCATTCTAGAATCTTAATAAAGATCCTTATCATAGTTGACTAGCAGATTTTAGACCCTTAACTTCTTAGCAATTGTTCATACAACTAAGAAGATGAATATGAGAACAAATGCTCAAAGTTTGAATATGACCAAGACTAAAATCATTTCCCAAAGTATTAGGCTTTGAATTTCTCTCTCCTAGCTCTACCATCTACTTCAATTCTACCTATGTGAACATGTGAAGGAGTTGATGAAGGAAAGAAGTGATTTTCTATAATTATTTGATTTAAAACTTCCTTCCAAGAATGCTTTTGACCTTTATAAGACCAAAGGACACATATACAATGTTTTCACTTGCTCATGACATGAACATGTCCATACAACTTCCTCTAACTCTTTAAAGTGGCATTGAACGCCAAGAAACCAACCTTTTTTGACAAGTTGACAGGTGTGGTAGTTGAGTAACTCATGAAACATTGAATGCCAAAAATCACATTTTAGTGCATTTTAAACCCCATCAAGTTAGCAAATGGTCTTCAAACATTCCAAAACCTTATGAAACATTGTTAGAAGATGTTTTAGACATGAAATGATATTTATGAACTGATAATCATCTATGACACACATTTACCACGTTTTTATCTCTCAATGACACCACTAAGCCACTCTATGACCTCAAGATGACTTTACCTTAATTTTTTCAAGCTAATTGTAAACCACACTAACAAGGTTAAATGAAGACTTATAGGGACCTTATTGGATAACATGAACAATCACAAGTTTTATTTTGGAGGGGGTGGCAAAATTTTACTTGGGATTAAATTTAGTCAACATTCTTATTGATTCATAGGGATATCATACTTGCAATGCTAATAAGACTAATAATCTTGCATGTCCATTGGGTAAAAAGGTCTCTAGTACTAAGTTTTAGACTTTAACATACCCTAAACACAACACAACAAACTGATTGACCTTCACAATAAATAAAACAAAGAAAACAAGACATAAATAAATTAAGACACACACATGTTCTCTCAAACACTTGGGACACATAAAGACAACTTAAACAAACTAGACTAAATACAAACTAACCTAAAAGAGAACTCTTCTTCCTAGATCAAAGGGGAAGCTTGCACCATCTTTGGCTCCATGAGATGAAAGAATAAATGAGGCAAGTTGCCTCTTGAGTCTTGGCCTTGAAGTCTTAAAATCCTTCATACTTTCCAATCTTCTTGGTATGTCTTCAAATACATTGATGATAGATGCAAACATGTCACATATGAAGGTAAACTCTTCTTATACTTCAACAACCTTTGCATGAACTTCCTTGGTTTTTGTGCTTATCTCAACCATGATCATCTCTTTAATTATAGGGGAATCCACGATCTTGGTGTTTTGAAGATTTTCATGATGTCCTTCAAGAATCAAAGCATCTTCAAACTTCTTACCAGCTATTAGCTCATTAAGCTCTTCAAGGAGCTTAGCAAACTCAACCCAATCTTCATCATTGTTTTCCATAAAGAAATCTTGTTCAATTTATTTGTGCACATGACCTTCAACATTATAAATACCTCCAATCTCTTGGAGAAGCTCAACACATTTTTTCTAATCATCTTTGTCTTCTATTTTCAAGAACCACAAGCTCTTCATACTCAAATTCTTGGTCCTTGAGCACTTGATCAACTTCAAAGCTAGCTACAACTTCAACAAGTTTTGATGGCATAAGATCTTTTGGGAGTACACCATCAAGAGGTAAGGAAACTTTAAGAGTGTCTTATAATTGATTAGTAGGGTGTGTTAGATTTTTAAGGGATTCAAATGCATCACATATGTCATTATACTTATGCCATGAGTCATCTTGTTCTATGGAGTCAATAGTAGATTCATTTTATATTGTCTTTTTAGATTCAACTTCTTGATCATGCTCATGAATCTCACCCAACTTAGTTGATGTGATGTATTTCTTCAAAGATCATTATTCCATGCCTTGATTGAACTCTTTATGATAATCTACAACATTATCAAAGTCTTCTCTTTATTCTCTTAAGAATGTTGACTTGTGCTTTTCTTCACTAAGGGGACTCTCTATAATGAAATCTTCTTCATAAACACTTGTGTCATCTTCTTGATCATATACAAATTAATTTTGTTATTCTTTTATTGCCTCCAATAGGATGGGTTTTATTTTAAGAAGGGATGATGTGGGTTGGTGATGAACAAGTTCATGGGTTGGAGAGGGAGTATGATGTGTGATGGAGGTCTCATAAATGGACTTGGGAATGGATACTTCCTTAATTAACTCATGGGGAAATGACAAGTTGGATTGAGCAATAGGAGAGACACTTTATTCAATAAGAGTTTCACTTTGATCATATCTTTATTGAGGCTCTTCAATAGATACAATCTCATCTTCAACCTCTTGAATTTATCACCTTTCTAACCTATCTACCCACCATTGGATATATCATCTCATTTCATGCAAATAATAATTGATGACATAGATGGATTCTTCTTCAACCAACCTCCACTTATTCATAAATAATTGAACCAACTTTATTAAATTATCTATGAGATGAATAGGGATCACGTCAAGGTCATTATCCCATTTTTGCATCACCTTTTCTCATTTTATCATATTTGGTATGAGTGTCAACAAGGATTTGGCATGAGGTGGAATTGATGTAGGAGGAGGAGGGCAATAGTGGGAATTTTGGTAAGCTTCAATGTGTTGAGTTAGTTGAATAAATTGAGCTTGTAAGAGTTTAAATATTTCTTCCCAATATATTGATTTCCAATCAATGGTATCATTTGATTATTCATGACAAGGTTGATGGGAATCAGGTTGAGTTTGATATGGATCATAAGTCTGATAGGGAGACACTTCTCGATACTCTTCTTGATAGCTTTCCTCATAGGCTTATTCATAGGTATGATCAACAACATCATGGTCATATAAGGGAGGAGTAGGCTGACCATATGACTACCATGGCTCATAGGGTTGATAAAAATCTTGATAGGTTTATTGAGACATATAATTGGGGTCATGATAACTTTGGAAGGGGGTGTCTAGTGGAAACTCTCATCATATCTAGCCATACCAACTTCATTAGTCAAATGAACACATAAGATATTAATAATATTTTTCAAAATAATTACCTAGGATACTTATAACTAGCTGATTTCATTTAGAGTCACCATTGGTGTTTGTTGAATGCTTCATAAAGCTGATAGGTAGAAGAACACACTAAAACTTTCTTCCACTCTATGGACCTTAGGTCTCACTAGGCATGCCATAATTGTTATCACTTAATTTTTCACCCTTTGAGTGTTTGTTCAAGATTTATCCAAATTGAGTGAAACATTGGATTAAATCTAGGTCTATGGTTTGCCTATAGTAGAGGTAAACCTCTAGGTTTAAGGGATAGCTCTCTAAATTGGTCTTTGATAGCTTATCACCTACACTACTTGCTTACTTGGATGAAAAGAGATAGAGAGAACATGAAATGAATATATGATAACAAGGTGATGCACCAATTGTAACCTTACCAATTCCAACCAAATACATGTATACTTAAAACACAAGTATAATCTATATATGCCATTACTCCAAAATAACCCTTGCATTAGTATTTCTCATGGACGTTTGTGAAGCCAACCTAAGCTAGGAGGACTAAACCCAAGTTCATGACTTGAAAGTTGTGAATAAAAAAATCACTAAACTTATGAAAAATACATTATAAAACTTCAAGATACCTGAAATAGACTTTTAAAGTTGAATATGGATGCAAGCAAGGACAACATGGTAAAGAAGAAAAACTATCACTTAGCAAGATTAACTAACTTAACATGAACATTGAATACAACTAATGGAGAAGGTAAAAATAGGTCATTATTTATTTATTAAATGATGAAAATGAGTAGGGATTCACTATACTTAGGTGGAGGATACATTTATAAGCTAAAATGGCTCAATATATAACATAAATATGAGAGAAGAGAAGAAGTGTGCAAAAGAGAGAAGATATTCAAGTGTCATATAAGTTAAAACAATAAGATGAGTTATGAAAATAGCATAATAGACTTAAAAATCCATGTTTATCTAATATTTAGATGCTCCAACTCTCCAAATGGCATGGGAAGTTGAAATGCATGCTTGACACCTTGACTAGACTTTTGAAACTCTCTTTATTCTTGACATGTTGAAGGAAAAATGGCCTTCTTGGTGATAAGAGTAGTTTTTAATGAATTTTTACTATGATCTTGACACCTCTGATCTGACCCCAATAGGTTATTCTTGATGCATCACCTCTTTTTCATGCAAGGTGTTTAGAAGGCTCTTCATCTCCTTAGACCTATTTTGTAAACAAGTGTCAAAACTTGGTTTCAGTTACTATATATTATAAAAAATTCATGTATGTACTATTGATAACATATTATACCTACATCAATCCATTTTGAGGCCTCAAACTATCCCTAATAGGTCATTCTCTACCAAAAGCCTCAATTAGGCCTCATTCTTTGTAGCCTTTTTTTTTCTATTTTTCTCTTTATGTGGAAATTTTATAGAGTATATTAGCACAATAAAGGATTATTTTAGACCCTATAACCTATTAAATTTCCATTTTAAATTTCATGAGCTTATTCCAATTGAAAGTCAACTTTTTATGCCCATCTCTTCTGCCAATTATGTCTAATTAGGCCTCTATCCCTAAAAAGTGAATTATGGATATAAACTCCCCATAAAATTATGAAAATTATGGTAATTGTGTGATTAAATTTACCCATGCCAATACCAACCTCCATGTCAAGTTTGAGCTTCTAGAATAATGTGCTTATAGCCAAACCATGAAATGGCCAAAAAATAAGCCTTTCTACAAACATGTTTGGACTACCTTGCAAAATGGAGTTTGTTTGGTCATTTATATGGGATTTTGAGTGGATTTATTGATTTTAAAAGTTATTAAAATTCCAAATTGACCTCATCCCATGATTGGGAATCTCTCACCTTCTTTGAACACCTATAAAACGTAAAATACACACAAAAATAAGGTATTTTGGGCAGTTCGTACAATATTCCATACAAGTGAAGTACATGTGGATGATATTATTGGACTATAGTAAAACATAAAAGAATTTTTAGGATAATTTTTTTAATTTTATGTTCTTTATGGATCCATATCTGCAAATTGGTCACTATGACTGTCCTAAGTAGCCTGAATGCACTTCAACTTCTTAGTGATGATTAATAAAGTTGGACATATGAATTATCCAACCAATTTTAAATTGTTTAATTAAATTAGGATGGGAAAATTTTAGTATGATCACAATGTCTCATGCATATTATTTGATCCATACCAAGAGAAGTAATCTAGCCTCTCAATTAGAAATAAAGCATTTTGGGAGGTCTAAGCAAATTTGCAGTCTATAAGTGGTTGTGCTGAGTTTGTTTTGGTTTATAATTACCTAAAATATGTTCATGACATCTAACTTGAAATATTTAAATGTATTTTAAACCACATACAATCATAAAACCTCTTCAACATCTCATTTAATTGGGCCTAGGGTTTGTAGGCCAAACTGCCTAAAAAACCCTGATGAATTATGTTATCACATTTCACCCATTGTCAGGGATCTTGAAATACATGAAAAGTTTGTAAAATATAATTAACATACTTAAAAATTTATCCAAGTCCAATATTAATTTCAACTAACCTCAACTCTCTTAGACTACCCTATAGGCCTGTGCATACATAACTAATTATGTTTGAGACTGAACAAAGTTGTCAACTATATTGATTTCACTTTCATGATCAAAAACATCATGAAGTGTCTATATATTCTCTATGTTTTCCAATGTTCATCCAAAAATCACTATATACACCTTCATATTTAATAATGACTATCTAAATAGGTATGTGTATGTGTTTTAGGACTGTAGGCAGACTTGAAATAAGGTATGAATGAGTTTCTATCTTTATTGTTTGAGCTTGAGGTTGATGGATTTAAGTCATCACTCTAAAATAATAATAAATAATTTTACCTTTCTTCCCTTTATTTATTATAGAAACTTTAAAACCTTTCCATCAAACATAGACTTCAAGGGCTAATAGGCTTATGTATGCAATGTATTGAGTATGCAGGGGTCTGACTATACTTTCATGTTTCTATCACTATTATTTGTCCCTGAAGTTATGATGATCTATGTTTTCCCTTTATTTCATGTTCTTCATTCATTTAAGAACCATTCATATTAGGCGAAGACCAATTTTGCTTATAGAACCTTGAATTCCTCTTGACTCTTGAGGTTAGTTACAGGTGTTTGATAAGGTAGTTGACTGTGTATAGATTCTTGAATTTGGTATTTTGAAATAGGTCATGATACCTATAATATACAAACTCATCAATAAGGTCTTTCTCCTTAATTTCCAACTTCATAAACTATTATGAGAACACCTTGATCTTTGGTATTCATTATCTTTACTGCATAATCTTGTAGATGTCTATTTAGGATAGTTAGCTTACCATTAACTCATTTGGATTAAGTGTCTTGGAAACTCTATAAGTTTATGACTTATTCATCAATCTTCACAATGTGATTTTATCCCTAAAAAACCTTCATTGATACTGATGACATGAAGTTTTAGGTCATGAGAGACCTACAGGTCTGTAGGTGGCCACTTATAATCTCATGTGTTTGAAAGATTAGAAAAGTGTAACATGACATTAGGAATGTAATACCATTATCCTTATTACATAAACATGTTAATATAAAGACACAACTCCAAACTCCCTGAAAAACATGTTCAAACACTTCCAACTCAGTTTGCCATGCAAACACATAACACAGTCCACAAAGAGTGAATGAATAAATGGCCATGCTTGTGACTTTTATGGAATTTTAAATTGAATATAAGGCCATAAATTAATTATTAATATATCAATGATAATTGAGAAATATTACAAGTGCACTTGATCACCTAGAAAAATTAGAAACACATAAATATTGTGAGATACTTCAAAACATGCATAGGAATCACTTTCTCATGCCAAAATGACATCTAAATGTGCCACCATTAGGTAAAAATTCATGGGAGGCATATACATACGTATTATAATATATTACAACTAGTTTCATGTAGATAAGATTTCACAATTCATTTTGGAAGCTCAAGAAAGACTCCTATCATGGTTGACTAGTAGATTTTGGACCCTTAACTTCTTAGCAATTGTTCATAAAGCTAAGAAGATGAATCTAACAACCAATTCCAAAACTTTTAATATGAACAAGACTAAAATCAATTCCTAAAGCTTTATGCTTTCACATTTTCTCTCTTATCGTACCATCTACTTCAATTCTGCCTATGTGAGCATGTGAAGGAGTCGATGAAGGAAATAAGTGATTTTATACCACTGATGGATCTATAACTTCCCTCTAATAATTTTTATTATCTATTAGAGAAAAATGATTCCTTTGTAATGTTTTAACTTTCACATGACATGAACATGTTTGTATAACTTATTCCAAATATTCAAAGTGGTGTTGAACTCTAAGAAATTAACCTTTTTTGACAAGTTAATAGGTGTGGAAGTTGAGTAACTACTCCAAGATCTTTGTAAATGGTTTATTATGTATTTTTATGTTTTTTAACTTTGAAAAAAATCAAAGTTAGCCAAAAATCACATTTTAGTGCATTTTCAACCCCTTCAAGTTGGCAAATGGTCTTCAAACATTCCAAAACTTTATGCAACATTGTTATAAGATGTTGTAGATATGAAATGCCATTTATGAACTCCTAACCACCTATGATACACTTTACCATGTTTTATATCTTAATGACACCCTTAGACCACTATATGACCTCAAGATGACTTTACCTTAAATTTTTTAATCTAACCTTAAACTATTCTTAAAAGGTTAAATGAAGAATTCTAAGGACCTTATAGGATAACATGAACACATGAAAAGTTTAAATTTTTAGGGGGTAACCAAATTTGACTTGGGGTCAAATTTGGTCAATAGGACCCATTACGTGGGGCACTTGATCAAATATTAAAAGAGCTAAAATGTTAATCAAATTAAATTATCTAATTAAACAAGATCAAATGCTTAGTTGAATTATCCATTTGTAATTAATGAATATCTAAAAATAGAAATTCTAAAAACAAAATATCAAGCCTTTCATCATTGCCTTTATGAGTTGTCAACTCTTTCAAAATACCCTAAAATATCTAGTTTGAGAGCCATGCTTAGTTATTGCAAATCATAATTACATGAAAACTATTAACTCAAATGGAGTGAGTGTCAAATCACCTAGGGCTAGTTTGAACCCATTCTATGTTTAAACTCAACCTTAACTCACCTTGGGTGAGAGTTAATTCTTGAGTCTATAAATATAAGGCCTTACTTATTAAATTCTAAGCTATTTTGGTGAAAAGTTATCATGCACAAATATCTTAAACAAGCTATCTTGATGTAGTGGCATGATGACCAAATTCCTTGCAAGTAGTGACATCATGATCAAATATTAAGCCAAACAATTAAATCCAAGGTGCCAAGGAAATGTGAAGCCAACAAAGCTCCACTGATGAATATTTTTTGATGTACAAGCTAAGCAATCTATTTCAACAAGCCATTTAGATCTCTAAGGAAGGTAAAAGAAGGTGTTATTTTATGTTTTAATTATGTTTATTATGCATGCTTATTACCTATATTATCCCTAGTGTCTAGGATAGAGGTGTTAGGATTTTAGTGTGTTTATTTGAGTTTTGTTTCTTAAACTAACACAAGACTAACCTCCCCTCCATTTTAATCCTTGCCAATATTATGACATGCCCAGTGGGACAAAAAATCCCATATAACCAAGGAGATTGATATGCTACTTTTAGTTTTTCTAATGGATGCATAAATTTTTTCAAATTTCAAGTTTTAACTTCATTTTTTTGCATCTTTCTTTTTTAAACAAGTCATAGGTCACAGGGATCAACTTCAATTTTTAATTCCTTGTTACAGGGATTGATGCTAATTTTCCATATCAATGTTTATTTAGGGAATCAACCATGATCTGTGTGTAAAACTATAACATGATAGGGATATGGATAATAGTGAGTTTTCTTGATTTCTTTTGCTTTCATTCTATGTTTGAGGATCTGCATATTATTTGTATAACCCCTTTCTTAATAGATCTAGTGAGATATTTTATTTTCAATCTCATATTATTAACCATTTTCTATCCAAACATACTTTGTTTTCTAAGTTTTATAAGAAACATCAATGATCTACTTAATCAATGCCAATCTTTATGGATTGACGTCAATATCTATAAATCGATGATGATCGGTCTCTAAGATAGAAAATCTAAAACTTGAGAGTTAATTTTGAAATGTTGTTTTCTCACTTGAATTTGAGCTTCTAAGTAGACAAACTATCTAAACATTTGTAGGACCAAGGTGAAACAAGGAAATTTTAAGCATGGTTATGTTAGGACTTGTTCCAAAGTCTTAACATTAGGTTAGATTTTTGGTAGGTTAATAAATATTATTGTAAATGGGGCATACATCTTTTAGTAAAGACACCCCCATAAAATAATGTTACTTAGTTTTAGTTTTAGGTAGTTTTATATTTTTGAGTTAATTAATTAGAACTACCTTACGGGTTGTTTTCCCGTAAATAGTTGGTTATAGGTTAGTTGTTTTTACCGGTCATTGGTAAAAACTATATAAATCAATGTTTGCAATGAAAAAGGGTTAACAGAGTAAAGGCACCCTTATGTACTTGATTTTTTTTAATATTAATAAAATACTTGTGCACTCGCACTAAGCGGGGACAAGGTTCAAACTATTTTATTCAAGGAGTTATCAGTGGTATCAAAGCATGGTTATTTTGGAATCTTGGCGAATTCGAAGGAAGGCAAGGTGAAAAGTCAAATTCACATGATATCATTTTTGCATAAAATAAGGTATGTCATATAATGAAATATTTTATTGATTTAAATGTTTGAAAAATTATTAAATTATTTTAATTTTTTAAATATTTTTTACATTTAAATGTGTCTATTTTTCATATACCACCATCTAGTCATTTTGATCATTCATACTCCATTAAAATTGTGTTCAAACTCCTCATCTGTCATTAAAAATGAATTTGTTAGCATTTAAATGTTATTGAAATTCATTATTTTTTGCAAAAATGGACTTGTATGGCCTGTTTATTTATGAAAAACCTCTAAAATTTCCATTCATGGCTGCCATTGTTAATTGATTTCATTCTCAGGCCTCTTAAAATCCAAAACACCTAAAAATATTATTAAAACCCCTATTTTTGTATTACAAATGAAAAATATAGAAAAAATTGAGTTGTATGGCCTATTGTATGGCCTTCCAATGCCTTGAGTTCATTTTGAATCCATTCCCTGCAAAACATACCTTGAAAATCTACCAAAACTCAGTCAAAATCTTTTTTATACTCCCTGTACAGATCTGTAACAGAGAGAACAGGGATAAAGAAATTACCAGGAGCTATCATTGCATCCCAGGCAAACATGACACTGCAATAAAACTCAAAAAAAAATTTGCTACTATTTCTAAAGTTTTTTGGATATAAAAATTATGCCTTGGGTCCCACGTGAGAAAGCCTGAGTGAGAAGACTGAAAAATGGAAAAGTTTTGATTTATTTACACACAAGTAATTTTTTTTAAATTTTCCCTTAGAAAAAATCCATAATAAGTATAAATTTCTGAGTATAATATTTTGAATATGCTCTTAGAGCAATTGGTTAAGCTTATTTTGTAAGAAGTTTGCAAAGGAGGAGGTCAAGGGTTCAAATCCCTTCTTTTGGAAAAAGTTATTTTTAATTTAGAATATGCTTTTTATGTAAAAGGAATATTCCCTTTTAAATGTAAAAGTTGTAAAACACATACTTATTGTATTGTGTTATTTTAAAATTTGAAAAAGGGGGAATTCAATTCTATTTCTTTTACATTGTTATGGTGATATAAGGGTGTAATTGGTGGAATAAGGTTGTAATTTGGCAAAATAAGGGTGTAATCATTGATTTTTGGTGAGGTTAAGTGCAAAACCCATAAAAAATTCTTGTTTTTCTTTTGCGCTCTATGTGGAGGTTAAGTGGAAAACTCCGTAGAAGCAGTGTCTTGTGCAGTGAGTGTGATATTTGTTTCATCTCTTTTACATTTTCTCGCACTTTTCTCTACTACACTTACTTTCATTTCAAGATGCCAAAAATTTAAAATTTGCTTTCAGATGGTGATAGATTAACAATTTCCAATTATTCAGATTGGAAATAATTGATGGAGGCTTCACTAGTTTTTAATGAGTTATGGGATATTATTAAGAATGAAAATCCCACATTACCAATAGAGCAGGCTAAATTAGATATATTAAATTTGCATGATTCTAAGGCCTTAGCTCTCATTAAATTCTATTGTACTCATGATACTTATGTTCATATTGAAAATTCTCCTCATAGTTACACTGCATGGAAAACATTATCAAATTTGTATGATAAGAAACCTAAGCATAAGAATATAGAAATTCATATGCAGTTATTTACTTTGTCATTAGATGAAGATGGGGATATGTGAGAATATATGTCTAAGTTGAAAAATATCACTATTGAGTACACTAAGGCTGGTTTTGGAAAACTAGATGATGACCTCATAGTTACTACTACTTTGAAAGGACTACCAGGGTCCTATAGGAATTTTGTTAAAATGTTGCATGTCTCTGACAAGATCACGAGCATCACCTTTGATAAGTTAGCTGAGTTTCTCATCCAACATGACCTCTCTCTACCCAAGAAATCTAAGAAAACTGAAGAAGCCCATGTTTTAGAGTCAAAGCCTAGTTCATCTTCATCTGAGCATCAAAATAATAGAGGAAATAGTTATAGAGGGGGTCGAGGTTACAGAGGAGGTAGATATCAAAATAGAGGTAGGGTTCGTTCAAATAATAAACAATCTAACCAATCACATTCACATGAAACAAGTGATCGAGGACATGGTCACAACTCATATAAGGGTAGAGGTCGAGGTAGATAAGACATTCAGTGTCATAGACGTGGAAAATTTGGTCACATTGCCTCACAATGTAGGATTCCTTTTGATAAAATTCAGAGGCCACAAAAAGTGACTAAGTCTAACTCTGCTTAGTATGCCGATCATGACAATGATGAGTCCAGTAATGTTTCTCATGAATCTGCATTCACTACTTTGGGGCACATTGATTATATTGAATATGAGGCTAGAGATGAGCTCACAGATGTATGGGTTTTAGACACAGGAGCAACTAAACACATGCCATTTAGGAGAGATTTCTTTTGGTATTTTAGGGAAGCTTCTCTCTCTCTCCATTTGCCTTAGCAGATAAGTCTATGCATACACCACTAGTATTTGGATCTATTCAGATTCATCTTCCTAATGGGTCTATAAAATACTTGGAGGATGTTTGGTATGTTCCCACATTGAAGAAACACTTACTTTCTTTGGTAACTATTCGAAAGAAAGGTTATTAAATTGTGCTTGAAAATGGGCTCATTTACATCAATTTAGTGAAGGATGATTCTAAAACAATGTATATAGGATATGAAGATGGAAACTTGGTTAGATTACATTTTAAAGTGCTTCCTCCCACTATAGAACTTGTGACAGTTATTGACATAGGTACAGGTACTATGTCTACACAACGATTATGGCATCTCCGGTATGGACATTTGAATATCCACTCTTTATTAGATTTGTAGAGATATGGTATGGTAAATGGGTTGCCCACTTTTTGCAAAGATAGTATTCTTTGTGAGTCATGTGTTTTGGGCAAATAAAATTGAGAAAAATTTCCTAAATAGTCATCTTGGAGAGCTAACAGATGTTTACAGTTAGTTCATAATGATGTATGTGACATGAAAAAGTCATCCATTGGTGGGTGTAGATACTTTGTCTTGTTTATTGATGACTTTTCTTGGATGACTTGGGTATTCTTTATGAAAAACAAATCTAAAGTTTTCGCTAAGTTTGTTGATTGGTTACACTTAGTCGAAAAAGAAGCAGGTTCACATTTGGCCACCCTTCATTTAGATAATGGAGGTGAGTATACCTCAAATGAATTTTTAGATTATTGTCGAGAACATGGAATTCATTGACAATATAGTAATGCTTATACTCCACAGAAAAATAGAGTATCTGAATGAGTGAATAGAACTTTAGAGGGCACAACACATGCCATGTTGCTCTATAAACAACTTGATGATAAGTTTTGGGCCAAAGCCATTGGTACTGCAGTGTATGTGAGAAACAGTTCCCCCATAGTTGCACTTTTGGTACAAACTCCATATGAAGCATGGTATAGATTTAAACCAAAAGTTAAACACTTGAAAGTGTTTGGATGTCTTTGTTTTACTTTGGTTCCTATTAAACATAGAACTAAGCTGGAACCACGAAGTCAAAAATGCATCTTTATTGGTTATTTTGAAGATAAAAAGGGGTTTTATTTGCTTGCACAAGATTCAAGAAAATTCATAGTGAGTCGAGATGTAATATTTGATGAGTTTGGGACTATGAACACTACAGAGATTGATTCTCAACTTGATAGATTAGAGAGGAAAAATAAAAAAAGAGATAAGGGTTTGAATAATGGGGATAAATCTTCAAATTTATGGTATGAGACTCAAATTCCTTCACTTTCCTCTCCATCTACAAGTTCATAGGTTGATGACTTAGAAATTGTTGAAAATTCTCTAAGTCCCCCTTCAAATGATGCACATGATGAGAATTTTGGAGTCCCTGATTTGAATAATTTGACTAAGTATCCAAAATGGGCTCAAAGTACTTTTTCTGACTTGACAACAAATGAAGTTGGTTTAACAAGGCCCAAGAATTCTCCAAAATAGGTAAACTATGCTATGGTTGTTACTACTTCTTCCACTGAAGCATCTACTATTGAGGAGGCATCTACTGAACATGTTTGGCAACATGCAATGAAATGTAAGTATGATCCCATACTTAGCAATAATACATGAGTTTTAGTTGATCCTCCTCCACATGTTAAACCCATTGAATGTAAATGGATTTTTAGGACTAAGTATAAATCAGATGGATCCATTGATAAACATAAGGCAATACTTGTTGCAAAAAGATATGCACAACAAGAAGGTATTAACTAGGAGGAAACATTTGCATCAACTGTCAAATGGCACACTATTCATATGGTACTTTCCTTAGCCACAAAAAATGGTTGGAAAGTACATCAATTAGATGTCAAAAGTGCTTTTTTAAATGGTGATTTATATGAAGAAGTCTATATGAAACAACCTCAAGGTTTTGAACAGGTGGGCGCCGAACACAAAGTATGTAAATTGATAAAAGCTTTGTATGGGCTCAAACAGGCACCTAGGGCTTGGTATGAGAAAATGGATTCATACTTGAAATCTATTGGTTTTCATCATAGTGAATCTAATGATACTCTCTATTTTCAAGTGCAGGGTAAGAAAATGGTGATACTTGTTCTCTATGTTGATGACTTGTTTATTACAAGTAATGATGAAAACCATAACAAGTCTATGAAGAAGGAATTAAAAGATGGGTTTGAGATGACATATCTTGGACTTTTTCACTACTATATAGGCATAGAGGTAACTTAGAAAGAGCATAGTCTTTTCATTTCACAAACTAAGTATATTTCTAAGTTATTAGATAGGGTTGCCATGAGTGATTGCAAACCTGCCCTCACTCCCATGGAAAGTAACTTGAAATTGTCTAAGGATGATAGCAGTACCTTTTTTGATGGCACCACATATAGATAATTGATGGGAGGTTTGATATACTTGACGACTACCAAGCTCGATATTTCATTTTCAGTTGGAATTTTATCTAGGTTTATGCATGAGCTTAGAGAAATTCATCGTCATGTAGCAAAACAAGTACTTTGTTACCTTCAGGGAATGAAAACATATGGCCTTGAATACCACTACAAAAAAAACTTCAATCTTGTTGGATATTGTGATGCAGGTTTTGGTAGATGTGTGGATGACAGAGTGTCAACCACAAGATACACTATGCATATGGGTTTAGCTGCCATTGCTTGGTGTTGTAAGAAGCAGGATATAGTGGAAAATTCATTAGCAGAATCAGAGTATATTTTAGCATGGGATGCTTCTAGATAAATTGTTTACCTTTTTCATATTCTTGAAGATCTTTAGGTTTCTCAGTTTGCTCCTACACAGTTATACATTGATAATCAAAGTGCAATCAATATGTCCAAGAATCTAGTGTTTCATGCCAAAACAAAACATATGGATGTCAAATACCATTATCTACGAATGCTAGTGGCAAAGAAATCTCTTGATCCAATATATTGCCCAACTTCTGATTAGACATCTGATATCTTCACAAAACCCCTTGATAGAATCAAATTTGAAAAATTTAGAAAAATGCTTGGTATGTCTCCAAAGACCTAACTTTGGATCATAGGGGGGTTTGTTAGGGCTTGTTCCAAAGTATTAACATTAGGTTAGATTTTTGGTAGGTTAATACATATTATTATAAATGGGGCATGCATCTTTTAGTAAAGACACCCCCATAAAATAATGTTACTTAGTTTTAGTTTTAGTTTTAGGTAGTTTTATATGTTTGAGTTAATTAAGTAAAACTACCTTACGGGTTGTTTTCCCATAAATAGTTGGTTATAGGTTAGTTGTTTTTACCGGTCATTGGTAAAAACTATATAAATTAATGTTTGCAATGAAAAAGGGTTAACAGAGTAAAGGCGCCCTTATGTACTTGATTTTTTAAATATTAATAAAATACTTGTGCATTTGTACTAAGCGAGGACAAGGTTCAAACTATTATATTCAAGGAGTTATCAAGTTAAATCTTACACACATTTAATTTGGTGCATAAAACATACTGAGTTGTTTTTAAAGTTTTTAAAATTATCAACAATAAATGCCAACAGGCTCAAACTTCACTACATAAATCATTTTGGTGATAAAAATGAACTCTCACATTAGTTAAATAGTCATAAGATTTTCATTTTCATACTTTTTTATTTATGTATTTGTTTAAGCAAAATGAGTGATGTGTGTATGCTTCCCCACCCCATCTCTTTTAGGTAACTTAGGTGATTAAAAACACTCATTCTTTACATTTGTCACTTTGGTCCAAAAGCATGGAAGAAAAGTTGCTAAGGCACTCCCCAAAATCGATATGATTTGGGTGACCCCAATGTGACCCTAAATACCTTCCACTTGTTTTTATTGCATGCATTTTGTCTTATGGGTGGGAGTTCATCTCCTCCTCACAAGTTTTCTACGAAAGCATTAACTGAGGAATTCATCTCCCAACATTATTTCAACCCCAATCCATAGTGGGGTATATAAATTTATGCTAACCCACTAGGATGCTTATTTTGAGAAGTTAAAATAAGCTCCATTAGTGGCACTTAGCCTCAGAATGTAGGGGCAACTTAAACATCACACTACACTGAGTAATTGATAAATGTAGTGGTTGTGAAAAGGACTAGATATTTTCACAACAAGTCAATTTACATGGATCCAAATGATGTGATTATACCCTAGTGTTTGCCATACATACGAAAACATCTATAAATGAGAAACAATTAATAGTTTAGACAACCTCACTTGCCACAACCATACTATTGATGTAGGGTGAGTAGCCTGAAGTTTCATGTCACCGTAAAAACTCTTGAGAGAAGAGGGGGATTAAAAACTCTACTCTTCATATACTTTTAATTTTTAGATTAACAAGTTAAAATACTCTCAAGATTTATTATATAGATAGAATTTGATAGTATGATGCAACCTTATCAATTTTAATATTTAGGACGTTACACTTAGGTGTTTTATGTCATTTTTGTCATGTTTACTTACATGGTCTTGAGTATAACTATTTGTTTATCATACCATGTAAAAAATTATTCTTGTTTACACATCACTCATTTATTTGAATAGGCATTATGCTATCCATTTTGACATCACACATTTTCCTTAATTGTGTATGCCACTTGTTTGAAAAGGTTGTCATTATGCTACCTATTTCATTTTAAATCTTGTGCCTTTGAGTCTTGAAACAAAACATTTGTCATACCTTTCGAGCATGATAGCATCATTATACTAATCAAGTTGTTTCAAATACTTATTGCCTTATGTCCCAAATTCTAATTTCAAAACCAAAACCATGTGTGCCTTTAGTATCTATACCTAGTACTTTCATGTCGTTCATTCTTTTCTATCTTTTTTTTTGTTTTAAAGATGCACAGTCTTCTAAATGAAGTTGGAAATTATCCTTAACAAGTTCAAATCTAAACATTGATTTATTTCTTCCTATGCCTCATGTAATTTTTTCCTATACATTGATGTTTCACTTTTGGGTTGTGTAACTTAGGTCAATTCTTTATTCGGTTTGAAAGACTATGTTTTTGCTTAGATTTGGGTAAGTGGTCTATCTTTCATATGCCTAGTATTTAATGCATTTTTATAAATGATCAAGTTTATGTATAAAATCTGAATGCCTAGTTTGTGTTAAAGTGTTTAAAATTTGTTGGATTAAATCTCTTTCCTTTTAGAACACATTTTATTTAAATTCTAGCTTTTGTGCTTTATTTTCCAAAAGACCGAGCAACTTTTGTTTCTTTAGACCTCGTTTAGACTTGTTTGAAACACTTTATACCTAAGTTTGGTATTTTGGTTTTATTTCATCTACTTGACCTTTTTGTATAATACATTTGATGTTAGACTATTTTATACCAAGCTATAACACATACCCTTTTAGAGATACAACTCCAAATCCTTAGACCAAGTTAGACTATGTTTAGACCATTTATCCTTTGGACTTTGTTTTTTAGAGTTTATATAACTCTAGGCCTTTTTGTGAAACACTCATAATTGATTTGGATATGTCTCATTACACTTGTAGTATAACCATGTACAATTTAAGTTATGATAATGTGGTTGCACAAGATGGATTTGTTCAAGACCCATACAATGATTATGTTATTTGTGAGATGAACACTTATCCTCATTATAATATTCAATCTGGAGAACAAAGCCAAGATCTTCAAGCACAATATTCAGTGATACCTTCTCTAGGCTGATTGAGATACCAAGTCTACCTTTCAATGCTAATGGTACCCAATCCCTTACCTATACCATTAACCCTCCTTCAAATTTTGAGAGCAACCAAACTCCATAACATCCAAGGATTACCATTTCAGGACCTCATCCTTTGGTTTGTATGAGAAACCGAGATTTATAATTCCTTACCATTACCATTATAGGCCCCCATCCTTTGGCTTGTACAAGAAACCAAGTTTTAAAATGCCCTACCATTACTATTCTAGGACATCATCTTTTGGCTTATGTGATCAACAAAGATTTTCAATACCCTACCATTACCATTTTAGGACCTATTCCTTTAGATTGTGTGAGGAACCAAGATTTGTAATGCCCTATCATTACCATTATAGGTCCTCATAATTTATCTCAAAATAGCAACCAAGCTTCACAATGCCCTACCATTACCATTCTAGGTTCTTCCAAGTATGGTAACTTGTTATCCCAATAAGGTTATATAATTATGACTAGATAAGTCATAGTTACTATATTAGATTAATAACCAATATTTGTTAAGCCCATCTTAGATGAGCCTACTTACAAAGAGATCATTACCCAACCACCAATCATTTTTACTTCATTACCTACCTTCCCCGACTTTAGAAAATCCATGTTGATCATCGAGCCGTAATAGAGCCAATCAATACATCTCCAACAAAGCTAATCATTTGAAGACCAAGATGTGTTCAAAATTGGTACTTTACAACTACTTATAAACCAATTCCAAGAGAACCATCCATGATGTTTTTATTTAAACACTATTTGTGATGAGTCAACATGTGATGAATCACCTTTTGATACTATCCCTATTGTTGATGACTCTCACTCTAACAATATAATATTTATTGAGTCACTTCTTAATGATTATAATGTCCTTTTGACAAATCATTATCATGACCATTGTCCTATTTTTAAATAGCCTCCCTTTGACAAGCTAGTCACTATGGAGTTATCTATTGACCTATTCCCCTTGTTGAGGAGTCTTACTTTGACAAACTAGTCTCTATGGAGCCTATTATGCCATCATGAGATGTTACTTATATAATACCACACATTCAAAAATAAATCATTATAGTAACATCCACACCAGATGAAGAATCAACATTAAAGTTAGGTTCTATTCCTAAATGAACATTGGATTTATCATTAGAATTAGAATCAACTTGAGTCTCCACATCAGATTTAGAGTCCCTTGGGTCTGACTCAGATTCATAATAAGAATACATTCATGGTTATTATAATATTAGTTAACATGGATTGTAGATCAATTTGAATATATTTGTGATCCTTCCATGATTTTTGAGGTTGATTATTTCAAATTTGACACAAGTTATCCTAGTATCTTGTACAAGGATTTTACTACCTCTTCCAATTACATTATAGTTCCACATGCCATTATCACCAACCAACCTAGCCATTATATTGACCTTCCACCTCCCACAAGTGTCTATTGGGACTGGAAAAATCACACCTTGTTTAATTACATCCATGTAGATATATCAATTGAACAATATCAGGGGGACCATGACCACATTCATGTAGAAGAAGAACAATCCATAGTGAAACCTTTTTAAAGGTGCAAGGGGACAACAAAATTCCAAACTCAATATATTCTAGTGAAACCTTGTTTGATGCTCTAAAAGACAATCAAAGTCAAAAATCAATGTTCCTTAGTGAAACCTTCTTGGAGGTGCAATGGGACAATCAAGACAACTTCATTGGTGAAAATTTATTTGAGTTACCAATATATGAGCACAATAGTTCTTCATTGTTTGATGAAGACATTATCAAAGGTAACATTAATATAGATTCCAATCTACAACATAATCATATCATAGATAATCTTGGGGCCAAACAACATAAAAATATAATGGTCTTATTGAGAGCATATTAAGGAGTCTTTGGCCCTACCATAACAAAAATTACGTCAAATCTAAAATTAGAAACATTATGTGTGATTAAAATTTTTGATCTTCATTTATTACCCAACCATTATACACTCTATTATCATCCACCTTTACATTGCCAAATCAGGCCTATCATCTAATATTTATCCATATTTACCATTCTTAGCCACACTTTCCTTTATAGAGGATACAAAGACATCTTGTCTCAATGTTTGAAGGAAATATAACCAATGACCAACAAAGATCATGATAATATTATTGGCATCCAAATCTATAGCATGTTCTTGATAGAGTAGTTATTTAGTAGAGGTGTGGGATAGCAATTTAAGCATGATTGATAATTCTAGTTTTATAATATGTTGATTAGGATGTACATATTCACATCAATAGAAACAATAGAACCATAACTTTGCCTTACCATTTACCTTACCATTTTCATTTGCCATTCATCTTGGCATTGATTCATACCTTGCCATTTGCCTTACCTTTTCACTTGGAGGCAACCCTATTACCATTATATCCAATTATCATAACAACACCATCCTTGAATAATGCCATATTGTATGTCATCCTACCATACCTTCAATATTAACCAAACTTGTTTTTACCTTCCCTACCCAACCCTTTTGACCTTGGTTCCATTAGGTTATTCTGATACCTTCTGCAAGGGGATTCCAATCTTGTTTTAATAGTTTTATAGTTATGTGTCCACATGAAAATACATGAAGGTAGTATGATAGTGGATCTCATAATTACATCTTTCATTTATGCTTGATTAGTACCACTGATTATAACTACCTTTTGGCAAATTAGTGTTTCACCTTGTGTTACTAATTATAACCACCTATGGGCAAATTAGTATCACTGACCTATGTTTTTATTTCCTAATTATAACCACCTATGGAAAAATTAGAAACAATACCTTTACCATGCATTTCCAAATCACCTTGACATTACTATTCTAATTTGCCTTTTCATTTGCCTAAATTCATGAATTTATCACTACCTAGTTGGAACTCACTACCTTTTATGTAGGTAAAATGACCAGGACTTCAATCCTAATGGGACTATGTAGGTAGTTCTAGATTCATGTTTAGATCATCCCTATCACCCCATTTCCAATGCTCTCTCCATTTTGTGAATAACCTAAGCCACACTCTCATCATTTTTCTAGTTAGATTGTTTAGTATCTCATAATTCTCTATCAAGTTGAGATACTTATAAAATTCCAAAAACATTCAAAACATTTCAAAATCCTAAAAAATAATAAAACTCAACTTATAATCTCTTAGAGATATATGTGGCCTCAAAATCTAAAAACATTTACCTGTTTAAACCTATTTAATCATCTTCAATACACCTTATTGGGGCAAATCCATTATTCATTCTAATCTATTCCACTGCCATTGGGGGTATGACCTTCCCTTTGCATGAATCCTTGCTTAGGGGCACCACCCATTTATCATTCCATTGAATATTCACACTTAAATATTGACTTGGTTGACGATAAGATGTTTTTTATTACTTTTGCTTTCAAGCTTTCTATGTGTTTGTTTTCTTAGTTATTTGTTTCTTTGCATATTTTTTTTCTTTTGTTATTGTGCCTTGACTTAGTTTATATGTATTCATTGGGTTATTTCTTGCGTATTTTAATCAAGTCTATCCATATTCATACATCAACATTGTCATCATGGTTTTTATCATTGGCGCATTTTTTAAAATTATTTATTAGACCAAAAGTAAGTCCTTATGCCTATTTTGGATATGTTATCATGGTGTTTTATATCATGATTAATACCATCATGTATTATATTAAAACTCAGCTCAAGAAATCTTAAAATCAATAGATCTACTAAAACTTCTTCTAGTTCACCTTGGCAAATTCCATCACCCTCCTTGATCAAATTAATCCCTTGAACATTCTATTTGTCTCAATGATAATAAAGATGAGAATATATGCATTTTAAGGTACAAACTAATCATTCACATTGATCAATTCTTATTATTCTATTCCTCATTCCATTTTTTCCCACTTTTGGGTGAATTACATTAGCCTGAGGTCTATTTACATTATGTAGGTAACACTTAGATACATGACCTATCTTGGGTTAGCTTGGCCATTTTTTTCTTCCAATAATCTCTTTCATCACTTTTTGCATCTTTGTGTGCCTGGTTGTTTTTGGCTTCTTTAGTTATTAGACCATTGCATCTACATTTGCACTTGCTCAACTTGAATCTGTATGACATGTTATATCCTAGAGTTATGCTTGCCAATTTTCCCTATTATGACACAACCCAAAAATCATTATTCAATCTAGGTAATTTTAATGATTATAACCACCTATGGGAAAATAATTATTTTGACTCATCTTCCTTATTGGGGCATGTGCCTATGCCACTAATCATAAATGCTTTTGGGCAAATCAATGTCTCAACCTTTGTTACTGATTATAATCAACTTTGGGCAAATATGTCATTTTTTAAAATAATGCATGCACACATTATCTTGATTATATTAACCTCACCCATGGGTTAATTTATTTCTTCTTTTTACTTCTTATCGAGGTAATATCCATCAATCATATGTGTCGGCCACTCCCCCAAGAGGGCATCATTATAGGCTTCCTAAACATTGTTTGGATCTTCTTCTTCAATCATTATCTTCTTTCATTCTTAAATATAAATTTTCATTATTTTAGAAGACATTACTATCTATATAACTTGAAACATCTTCCCAAATAGGGGAAAAATATAGACACCTAAAACTGGCTACAACTAGCTTCCGACCAAGCTTTAGATTGATTCTTACCAACCATTGTAAATTAAGTCTAGGAATCGCTAAACACCCCAATTTTGGATTCACATCATTCATAAAATCTTATAATCATATTGAGGTAGTCATATTTGGGATACTAGCCAATATGTAACAATAATGTCTCATAGATTCATCCTTAATCACCTTGTGGCATAACAACTGTCAATTTTGCCTATTGACCCATTAAGTGGGACACTTCATCAAATATTAAAAGATATAAAATGCTAATCAAATTGAATTATCTAATTAAACAAGATTAAATGCTTAGTTTAATTATCCATTTGTAATTAATTAATATTTAAAAATGGAAATTTCAAAATCAAAATATCAAGCCTTTCATCATTGCCTTTATGAGTTGTCAAGCTCTTTCAAAATATCCCAAAATATATAATTTAAGATTCATGCCTAGTAATTATAGATCATAATTACATGAAAAATATTAACTCAATTGGAGTTAGTCTCAACTCACCTAGGGTTAGTTTGAACCCATTCCATGTTTAAACTCAACCTTGACTCACCTTGGGTGAGAGTTAATTCAAGAGGATACAAATAAAAGTCCTTGGCTATTGAATTCTAAACTATTTTGGTGTAAATTTATTATGCACAAATATATTCAATTATTTCTCTTGATGTAGTTTCATGATGCCAAAATGCCTTAAAAGTAGTGTTACCATGCTCAAATATTGATTCAAGCAATCATATATAAGATGCTAAGGAAAGGTGAAGCCAACAAAGCTCCATTGATGAAGATTTCTTGATGCACAATCTGATCAAGTCATTTTAACAAGCCATTTAGAGCTCCAAAGAAGGTAAAAGAAGGTTTTCTTTTACATTTTAGTATTTTTTCATATGCATGCTTATTACCTATGTTCTCTCTAGTGTTTAAGCTAGAGGTGTTAAGATGTTAGTGTGTTTATTTGAGTTTTATTTCTTGAACTAACACAAGACTAACATCCCCTCTATTGTAATCCTTGTCCACACCTATGTTTATTATTGTTTATTTTCCACTTCTTCTTGTGCTTTCTTATTGGCCTCTAATTCATTAGTTATCTTATTTTTAACCTCTACGTCTCTAGATTTATTATTTTCATCCTCTTATTCTTTGTATCTCTTCTTTCAAGCTTCTACTTCTTCAATTTTCTTCTTTCTAGCCTCTATTTCTTTGGCTCTTTATTTTTGAGCCTTTACTTCTTCATATTTCTTTATGAACTCCTCTGTAACCTATTATTTGTGTTTTTCTTCTTCCTCCATAACCTTTTTCTTTGCCTCTCACTTCCTCTTCTTATTCTCTTCCTTATCCTTCCTTGTAGCCTCATTTTATGCTTCAGATGGATCATGTTATTCATGTACATATTGGTGTTATGGCTCTCGATGCAGTAAGATAGTTTATCTAGGTGTGTCCATGGGGATAGATTATTATAGTACTATGAATGACTCATAATATTCTAAAGAATATGATTCCAAGAAATTAACCCACCTTGAAACCATATTCATTCTATAATTTTGAGGTGGAGTGAGTCTCTCTTTTTACCTCTTCACAGCTTAGGCTTGTGGTTGTGTTTATACTTCCTCTGCACCACTCTTCAAATATAAATGAAAAAAGACACCATTATATCATTGATGTTTTGAGAGCATAAAGTTTTAGTATGCATCTAAGGTCTACATAACATAGTGGTGTTAGGATTTATTTTGTTGGTAGTTCTTCTTCCTATGCAGTAGAGGATCCTATAGCTAGATATTTTTGGAATAGTTGGGCCTAAAACTTTTGTTTATCCTCTTATTCACCTATAGTATCAATAATGATAGAATCTAGAGTTTGGGTGATGTCTACCCATGGGTATTTCCTTACCTAATTTTAAACAAGACATGTGTGCACTACTTTCTAAAATAAAAATTCTTTATCCTCCTTCCACTCATAGACCTTATTACTAATGTCTACAAGCATGGAATGTAAAAATTCCTACTCTTCAAATCTAAGCTCAACAAAGTCACATTTAGTTGTGATCTTTAGAACATGTTTTTTTAAGCCAAAACTTTGTGTTGGGTCTTATTTTTCTATGGCAATAGTGAATCTCATCATGTTGGTGTATTCTAATTTCACTTGTTCACCTATTGTTAGAACTACTATTAGTTGTGGTGTTGCCTACATTTGTACTTTCAATTGTGATTATAATTGTGCTTAAGGTTGTAACTATGGTTTCACTAGTTATTACACAATTGGGGGCATGGATTGTGAAGGTTGTACTGATATAGATATGAGATATTTCTACCTCAAAACTTCTACCTATGTATCTAACATGGAAATGAAGAATGATAGTGGCATGGATGTTGATTTAAGGAATTATTTCACATTTATTTATATATTGTTGTGAAGTTTGGTCACTAATGGATGTTTACCTGGATATTATATCATGTCTTGGGGTACTCTTGGGTGCAAATTGATCTTCTCTTAGATTTCTAGCCACCATGTGTTGAACCTCCCTAGTTGCTCATAGTATTTACCTATTTTATTCCATGAAATGTTGGAAAATGTTTTAGTAGGACAAAAATATGTAGTAATATTAACTAGGCCTTCTAGTGATTTCCATTATGTGAAGTAGAGTAGAAGTACCAAAAATTAGTACTAGATTGCTTACATAATGTTAGTGAGGATCTTCTTTATGCTTGCTATCATCTCAAAGGCTAATAACTTAGTCTAATTAAAATATTCATGGAGTCATATAATGTGATATGTAATGCATACCAATATTTTATTTCCTACTTTTCTTACTTCATTATTTTCCAAAATATCTTCATGTTACATTCCATAAGAATGTGAAATAAAGTATTATCCATAGAATCAAATGAGATTCTCATGACTTACCTTATAGTGTATTTATCCCTAGTGTCAAAGTGGATTGGTGGAGATATGGATTTTTATGGTAGAATATATTTACCTTCATGTGAAAGCCCTATTGCTCTTTCCATAGTCTCAAGGATGATGAATATGGTCACATTTTATGACAAGTGAATTGCACCTTCATTATACCTACTTATCAAGGTGAGAATTACCTCATCCATTTATCCAAAATTATGTAGTTTTATCAATATTTATGCATCTAAACCATGCAACAAACATTTAAGTGTTAATTCCCCTATCTTTTCTACTTTTTGAGGGTCCTAAGTAAATAAAATAATTCAATTACATCAATGAAATGGAACGGGTTTGGATCATGATACTTGGTTTTCCTTAAGCCTAAGTTGATCCCCATTTCCATTTTATATGCATATTTAAGTGGGATCAATAGTTATGCTCTATCCATAGTTGTTGTTGTGGCCTACCTTGAACACTTACTTCACTTGGTTTGGTTTTAGTATGAAATCTATGCACAATAAAGTGTTTTAAAAGTGGATTGTAGAGTTCACTTGCTTGCATTAGTATGTAATGTCAGTTTTTTTTTTATGTCCTCTATTATATATCATTTACCACCCAAATCCATCAATCTATCTAGTTTAAATGCTTTGATCTAGTTGTGCATGAGTGTATCTTGAACTTTTATGTCAACTAGATATTATGTGACATGATAGTTATTCTTATTCATCTAGGTTATTTGACCTAACCATTGACAAGTTATTAATGTGATGTGTCATATTTTCATTAATCCAATTTATTTTATGGGCTATCATGTCATTTTTCCATTTGATCTACTTTAAAAAAGATTCAATCTTACAAGTGCATTGTAATTAATGGTTTTGAATGACCACTCATCATCTTTTCATCGTACATGTCTTATTAGCACCCCATTATTAAACTTAATTATAGACCACCATGTTCTAGATTCTATCTATATTACTTCTAGGCTAACTCTTCATATCGATCATTATCTACAATGCTGAATATTCTTTTATTCATTCTGATGTGTTTCAATCGAAAGATTGCACTTTACAAAAACACTAACCCTAAATAAAACAAGCATAAAACAAAACAACATTATATAAAATTTATAAGTACATGGTGATACTCAGTACCCTTTCTCATTTACAATGATGATACATGATAGAGATTACTAGAAATAAGGCTTAAGCCTATATCCATTTATATGACCTTGCAAAATGGTTCCCTATAAATATTTTAAAACAACTGTACCATATCATGAAACATCATGAATAATATAAGGTCCTTTTCATCTGAGTTTTATTATAAATTCTTTGAATATACTATCATATAGTAATACTTCTTTTAGACATTTAATTCCTAAAACCATTTGTGTTGAAATTATCAATCTTACTCATTATTTGAATTGATGTGTAGTTTAGGCCAAAATCACTTAAATGTGCTAAATGGTTCAATTTTGTCATATACAAGTGTCAATTTAAGCTAATGTATCCCTAAATGGGGAAATTAATTTTATTTGATTATTAACTTTGATCAAATCATTTTGAGTTAAAATGATGAAAATGTATTTTGGTGCTCTGGATCACTCTTTACTTTTAATTCACAAGCACATGACATGTGCATGTGTTATTTTGTGTTAACAACATTATAAATGGTATGATAATCTGTATGCAACTAAAATTACCTTATAATTCCTCTCCAATCAAATTATGACCCAATAATATGACTTTTTGACCAGTTTTATTAATGAAGTACACCAATTTCCAAAGAATTACACTAAAATTGATTAATCTTACTTAGGCAAATTAAACTAAACTATGAACCTAAGTAATAATTATATGGAAGTTATTGAATATTTATTTATTAGAAATTAATTTGTATTAACTACATCATCAAAATGACATGATCAATGAGGCAGCATCCATAAGTCATAAATACAACAAATATCAGGGTTATGACTTCCCATACCTCTTTAATGCCCCTTTCTCCTAAATATTTATGATGATATTTATGGATATTATTTAAATCATTAATTCATGGCCACACATCATGATATTGAGATGGATGGTCATGGCTGATCTTAATCAATTTAGAAAATCTATAAATAGGATACCATTTTTATTAAGCTTAATTTGTGTAAACTTATAATGTAAGATTATGTCTACAAGCCATTTGAGGGTAGTATGATAATTATTTATTTGCAATAGGATAACTTCATTGATAGGCATAACCTTGATTTCATATCATGATCCTAGTTTATATTTGGTGTTCTTGATATGGTGGAGGAGCTTGCCTTGCATCATAATTTAAGACTTGAGTACCAAATCAAGGGAAAAAACATGCTTGGAGCCATATTTGGGTGATGGGAAGATCTTAGGAAGGTAGCTTGTGTTTGATTTCTTTCATTTGATCTTAATTTTCATTTTCACACCCCATTGAATAGGTTGGCCTAAATTGTTATGTTCTTATGCATTTCTTGTGTTTTTCATGAATAATGCTTGATCTAACCATCTTTGTCATCCATCTCTACATCTTGGCATGCATGATGGGATAACACATCCCTCTCAAGTAAGGAAGACATTTTGGAAATCTTAGATTTCCTTAAAAGTCATTAAAAATACTTTAACATCATTTTTTAGCTTTATTTTCCCATGTTTTTGACATTTTTTATTGATACACATTTCACATAGTGACCAAAGTCATTTCTATGTAACTAACATCAGTTAGATTGTAGGGAAAACATGGATAAAAATTTGCATTTTTGATCTTTATTCAAATTTTTAGTTTTCAAATTGGGTTTATAAGTCTATGGTCTGTACATTTATTACCTAATCCAAAAGTTTATTTTGGAGATTTTATCTTAACAATGTGGTAATAACCAATTTTATGACATTTTTTTTTGCCTAAGGGTTCACAAGTGACTGTTATCAGTCATTTTTAACTATCAATTTTTATTTATGACTGGCATTGGTCTTGTTGCAACTGACATTGGTCATTATTGACTAATGTCAGTCTCTGTGTGTAAAAAATGAAGAACCTGAGAGCATGTTTTCTAAACTTGCTTCAAAGCTAGAGGAAAATCTCTAACTTTTTTTGTAAGATCCTCGTGGAAAAGTGATCAATTGAGCATGATTTAAATCTTGAACCTTACCTTTTATGTTTAAAAGGAACCTATATGAGCATGTTTAAATCTTGAACCTTCCCTTTGGTGTTTAAAAGGAACTTAGATGGTTTATTTGTTTTTTTGTGAATATTTTTCAAGTTTTTTGCAAACTAAGGCCAAAGGGCCAAAAAATTCATTAAACATTTCAATTTAGGGTATAAAATAAACATTCACTTAAATTTCAAATTTATTAAAGTGTTTTTTTATGCAAATTATCTATTTCTTGTTAGATTGTTTGAATAAAATAAATCATACATGTATGCTCTCCCCCTATCCCCTTTAGGGAACTAGGTGACTAAAATAACCCTTTTATTGTGATTGTTTCTTTGTCTAAGGTGTGAAAAGGAAGTTGTTTAATCTCTCCCCAAAACCCATATGGTTTGGGTGATCTAAAAACAACTTCCAAAGCCTTTTCACTTAGATCTTTTATTTTATGCAATTTATTTTGTGGAGGGGAGTTCATAGCCTCTTCACAAGTTCTTTAGGGAAGCTTTGACCAGGGGATTTATCTCCCAACATTTTTTTAACCTTGATCCATGGTGGGTATATAATTCAAGATATGTTACTATGATTGTTAAGGGTTTGAATAGCTAACCTCTCTTTTCATAATAAAAACTTGAGTCAGGTTTGGTTAACTAGGGGATTCCACTAAGCAGTATATAGATGGAATCACTATGCAAAGGAATAGACCTTGTATGGTAAGTTAATTGGTATGAACTCAATTGATGTGTTACATCTCTAGCATTATCCATGTTTGGGACCATCTAGATGGTCATAAATTTAAGTTTTAGACAACCCCACTTGCCATGGAGTATTGTTGATGCAGGGTGAGTAACCTGAAGGTCTATGCCATCATACAATCTCTTGGGAGAAGGGGGGTGTAAATACCCTAACAACTCATGCACTTTTATTTTTGGATTCACAATTAAAATCCTCTTAAGAGCATGCATATAGATGGATATAAATAATACAATGCAACCTTATTAGTTTAGGGCTTAAGATGATTTACTTAGTTATAATTAGTCTTTTTAGTCTTTACTTGCTTGGTCATTGATTTTAGTCTAAAAATTATTTTTATATAGATGTCATAACCAAACACATTTGTTGTCCTCCATTTATTTAAAAAGGAGGTGTTACACTGGTCAAATCCAAATCATATTTTCCATGTTCAAATCCTCATCTTAAACATTGTGTTTATATTATCTAATTAACATAGTTATACTAGCCAGTTAAGTTTAAACCATTTTCAAAAATATTTAAGTATTTAATTGATAAATTGAATTCAAAATTTCACCTTTTTATGTTCTAGGTTAATGTCTTAATTGGTTTTACCATTTACACTTGACTTGAGTTAACTTGGGTTCAATTTTCCATTTGGATTGAAGGTCATTTATATATTCATCATCCTTTGATCATTGTGAACTTAAGTCATCAAGTGTATCACTCACACTCTAATTTATAGAAAACATTTTATTCTACCTCCTATTACTATGTGGTAGCATTGTGCTACCCATTTTGTTCTAGTTTTATACTTAGGAATTCTTGTATGTTTTCACATCTTGAGTTTCTTAGTTTGCATTGTCACCTTCCTAATCCAAAGGGATTTCTTTTAATTTCCTAGTATCAACTCATTGAAGTTAAACTAAATTTTACATTATTTATGTACCTCTCAACCTACATTTGGTGTATTATTTTACACTTAGGTCTTTGAGTTATCATACCCTCTTCTAATTTATACGATTTTAACCCTACCCAAGGTTGAGTAATTTCATGAACACATTCCTCTAATTGTGTGGTACTGCACCACCTAATTCTTATTATAGTCTATTTATGCCTTATCATTTGTTTAGAGAATAATAAAAACATATAACTTATTTAAAAATATCAGAAACATCTCCAAATTATTATCAAACATAGAGAACAAACCTTTTAAACATGACTCAAAAGTATAATCATAGTGGGGTCTCTTACGACCTTAGGTATGAGGAGGAGCACTTTTATGATGTTCAAGAAAACTTTGTGATCTTTGAAGATGTTACCAAAACTATAGGATATAAGGGAGATTATTGAAAATATTAAAACCAAGAGGACAAGGATGAATCCCTCCTAAGGTTGATTGAATCCAATGCTAGACTACCCTTGGAGTTTCCTATGGAATAGTTACATACCTTGGTTAGAGAAGGAGAACAATAGAGAGAAAAATCCTTTGATAACATTAAAAAAATAAATATATCTTCTTCTAATAAATGAAAGGAAATACTTATAGAGTCACAACCCACTGATCACAAACTTGTCAACAAGATTAAGAAGATAAGTCAACGATATATAGATCAACTTATCGTGGAATTGACAAAATATTTAGTAGTTACTTTAATCTACAATGATGCTTTTAAGGAATAAGGGAATGTGGTTGAACCAATAAAAAATTTAGTTGAGAAAATAACAATGATGGATCAATATGTCTCAATCAAACAACCTAACTCCAATGAGGTTCCATAACATGCTTTGTTAGACATGGAGCACACATTTTTTAATCATCAAGAACCTCTTGTTCCTTCACAAAACCAAATACCAAAACATTCATTACAAATTGAATAAATCATACAAAATAATTTGGATAGTTCATATCAACCAACATGTACTTTGGAAAATAGAACACAAACTCCCCAAAATCAACAGAACACATATAATTTAAGTTAGTAGATTCTAAGGAATCAGTGGCTCACTTACTCGACTCAAAGAGCAAAAAAAAACAAAGTTGAAAATAATAGGGTGTATATCCCTAAAAAATACATGAAATAGGGGCACATACCACCCCAATAGTATAAGGCTAACATACCACCCCAATAGAATTATGTTGCACCTATGAATGCATGAAACATGTAAGAGTAGAATTCCATGAAGGAGATTGTGTCATGATTGGAGATAGGAAACAAAATTAAGAAGTATAAATTTGATGAGTTATGTCCATATCCATTTGACATAAGTATTTTTCAAGTCCCCTTTCTATCTCATTTTAAGGCACCTAAATTTTACAAATACAAAGGAAAGGGTGACCCTCGTGAACACATTTAGGCATTTTTTATATTATGCTAAGATGTAACTTACAATAACATGTTCTTGCTTTGATTTTTTCCATGAAGTTTAGTGGGATAAGATTTGGATTAGCTACTTAAATTACCCAAGGGATCATTTTTAGATTAGAATAACTTATCTAAATTTTTTTTCAACCATTTCTCATACAACATTGAACATGAATTGATCATTGTTGACTTGTGAAAATCCAAACAGTGTGATGGATAAAGCTTCACAACATATCTACAGAGGTGGAGAGCATTAGCTAGTAATTTTCAACATAATTTTCTAGAAAAATAGTTATCAAACATATTTGTACAGAACCTACACCCTAAGTTTCCACATAATCTACAACTTACTTATGCTACCTCATTTAAATAAATTATAAATAAAGGGGTGCAGATTGAAAAGGTGCTTATTGCGAAGGGCCTTGTCAAGATTTACATATAGGGTCAAACATCAAATCAAACCTAATCATTTGTTTAAATCATTGAAAAATGTAAACCTAAAGGTTTCAACAAGAATAATAAAATTTTAGGGAATGGAGTAATTGAAGCAAGACATGTACAAATGGTGCATGCCCCATCAACTCCAAATGTACAATTAGCTCAACCTAATCCACAAACCAATTTTCAAAGATAATATCCATGGAGGAAATTTCATAATAAATTCAAAGTCTTTAACAAATTGGGAGAGCCTATTGAGGTAGTTTTCCAGAATATCATAGTAGCTAACTTGATTATATGGCTGGTACTAAGGCTATTTCTTGTAGATAAACTAAAGCTAGATTGGTATAATAAAAATGAATGGTGAAACTTGCATCATTTTATTAGTCACAATGCTTATCATTGTGTTCAATTGTATCACCTTATTTAATATTTTATTGAGAGTGGTGAAGTTGAGATTAAGCTTGATCTATAGGGCACTAATTAGGATACGTCAATATACCAAGATCCATTCCCTCGACATAACCAAAAACCACCAAGGAATAATAAGAACCAAGGATAAAATCAATGGTAGAATCAAAATTAACATCAAGGTCAAAATCATAATCAATATCATAATACCCATGCTAACAACTTGGGTTAGAAAAACATGCCTTATGACTATAAAAATATTATGGGATGCATTTTTTCAACCCAAATTACCATTTTTATTGTTAAAACCCATGAACTATCTCATGCTGCTCATAGTAAGAGAACCATTATTATAGGGTCAACACCCTCTCCCTATAGTAATGCTACATTTAGTTCACATAATTCTATTGCAACTCCATTTGTACAAGTTACTATTTCTAGAACCCATCCTTCATCTAATTATAATGGTCCCTCATTGACTCTAAATTGTTCCAATGCAACTAGATGCCTATGATTTACCCTAAAAGGATCTTTTCATTCATATTCTAATTATAATGGCTCTTTACCACCTCTATATTTTTCAATCACAACTATATGCTTATGAGTTACCCTTCAGGGCACTTTGCCCTCATCTTCCACTAAACCTAACATGAACCTTATGCCTTCAAATCCAAATCTAAATACTATACCAACCAAGGCCAATCTATCTCATCCTAATGTTGAAAATCCTTATAGTCTATCAAACTAATTGAGTTAAATCCTTATGCGATTTTCTATTTTAAATCTCTTGCATTCATCTAAAGTCCATAAAACTATTTTAAATTGTCTTTTACAAGAATAAACTATTCCCAAAGATATTGATTCTAAAAAATTCCAAACATTCATGGGACATTTTTATTCATTTCAAAAACTTAAATTTGATCAAAAATAGATAATGGTTTGGGGCTAAATATAGTGTCCCTCAAAATGGTACAAATATTGGGCTATAATACAAAGGACTTTCAACCAAAGATGATCACCATAAAGGCTTATGATAATGTTGACAGGGAGTCTTTTGGTATCATTTATTTGATGATAATTATTGGGTCTATTTCCCACCACACATTATTACATATTATGGACATTGAGTTGCATTATAACATACTTATTGGTTATCCTTGGATACATGAAATCTAAGACATTCCATCCAACTTCCATTAGTTCCTTAAGTTTCCCCATGATGGGATCGAGGTTACTATTCCTATTGATCCATAAACTTATTAGTATTTTAGACATTTAGAGGCTGAGTTCTACAATTATAACTATTATCCTAGTTTTGAATTCATTATAAAGAAGAAAAAGGAGATAGTTTCACATCCATCACCATTAAATTATATCAACCCTAGTGACCTTTTATCCACTTTAGTTAATCCATTTCCCATAACTACTACAATATAGGTTTTTATTTAAGACCTAGGCATTTCTATGTACCATCTTAAGGATACCTTCCATATTGTTAAGTTTCTAAATTCTCATAAAACATTTGGTAAACCCAAACCTTATAAAATACCACACAAACCCAACTTAATTTGGCAACTAAAGAAAGAATTGCAAAAACCACCTGTGGTATTTATACCTATGACCTTGCCAAAATAGGATCAAGAGGCTTTCATTAAAGGAGAATGGTTATATTCTAACAACATTGTTTATTACTTTTAAAATCAAAAATATCCTATCCCTAATTAGATTATGGATAATTTTGATTATACAAGAAAAGGCCTTGGCCCATGAGCCCAAAGAATCCTGTAACCTTTATTAGTTGGAGTACCTAACTTGAATCATGGTCTCAAATTTATATCTCCTAAAGGTGACCTCATGACTTTCGATAGTGATTATTTTGAATCGACTAGAGATGAGACTCCTAGCAGTGATGTAGCATCCAATTATATCCTTTTTGACAAGTTTGATGACTTAGATTTATTTGATTAAAATGCCATTATGACCTTAACACCTCATTGTTCCCTATGCCTTTTCCATCTCAAAATCATTGATTAGGACCAACAAAATTTGGTCATATGCCTTGATGAGTTTTAGAATGAAGAATCAATTATAGAATACATGGGCCTAAGAGATGGATTACCCATTGGTGATCACAAAAAAGGATTTGATTTTTCATTGGATCCTTCTTCCTACTTTAAAAATTAGGCGAACTTTCTTGGTCATAATAAAGATAAAACATTGATATATTTAGGTGAAAACCTCTTTGAGGTGCTTGTTGATCAGGGAAAAAGTAAAAATAAAGACAAACCCTTGAGTGAAAACCTATTTCAAGTTCTCTTGGATGGAAAAGTTTTCTCATAATTAAAAGATGCTCAAGGTCCATCAAGTCCTAACTCTATTGTTAGTACAAACATCTGTTTAGAACAAAAATAAATATTTGAGTGTCTCACTCTTGAGTTTCTAGAGATTTTTTCTCCTTGACCATTACCTAAGATGGCAGATTCAGATTCACCACATTATCTAGAGCTTTGGGAGGAAAAATAATAAATTATAATAGAAAAAGATGATCATGATCACACATTAACTACTATTATTGAAGATGGTTCTAAACTTCTTGTAGAAAACATAGTTTAAGTGAACCTATGAATATACGATGATCCCATAGATGTTTATCTTGAAGTTTCCCTTACTAAAGTATAACATGAACACATTATATCCATTTTGATGTATTTTAATGATATTTTTGCATGGGCATATTTAGACATTCCAATATTGGACCCTTGCTTGGTTGTGCATCACCTTGTTGTTCATCTAGATGCCAAGCCAGTTAAACAAAAATTAAGGAAGATGCATCCACACATTGCTCTTTTGGTAAGAGTCAAATTAGAAAATTTATTTAGAGTAGGCTTCATCAGACCATTGGACTACTCTGAATGGATATAAAACATAGTTCCAGTCATTAAGAAGTCATAGGGTATATGTCTTTGTACATATATTAGAGATTCCAACAAAGCATGTCCTAAAGATGATTTTACTCTACCCAACATCAATATGATTGTTGATTCTACTATTGTGTATGAGATGTTATCCCTCATGGATGAATTTTCTAAATACAAAGAAATCTACATAACCTAAGTGTTAGATGGTGGAGCCTAATATTATTATAATTCCCAATTATTGATAGGGGGTGTAGGGGGAAACACCCCCCCCACTAGGGTTGCCATGGGGGTCCAGGGGGTAGCACCGTCGAGGCAAAATTTTGTTAAAAATACATTGCAAAATATTTTAATTTTGTAGTAAATCTAGACTATTCACTATTAGGTCACATATCTAATAGTAGAAATTATGTTTGTGCATTTTTGCCATAATATGTAACCTTCCTTTGATATAAGGGAATTTTAATCATGGTGGCATAGTTTAGTGGATGTATTAAAAATTTTTTCCTTTATTTTTTGGACTAAATAATAAGGACTGGATATTTTTGTGTGGACATAGCCCATATTGGGTAAACCATGTTAAATCTATGTCTCTATTGTGTTTTGTTTTTTGAATTTTATTTCCATATTTAATTAATTAATATTTATTGTATTTTATATTCCTAATAATAAGATCAACACAAGACTACACTCACCACTCTATGGGGAACATTCTATTATCAAGTCATGTTATTTGGCTTGAAGAGTGCTAGAGCCATATATCAATGTTCTATGACTATTATCTTCCATGACATGATGCATGATATTATTGATGACTATGTTCATGAAATTCTACCAAAATTAAGAACACATGTTAGACATCCTGACATTCTATGAAGAATCTTTGAAAAGATTCATAAATATAAAGTCTACCTAAATCCTAAAAAGTGTGTCTTTGACATCACTTCAAGGAAATTTTTAGGTTTCATTATATCATAAAGAGAGATTGAATTCAACCCTACTAAGGTTAAAACTATTTTTGAAATGCCTCTAACTTCAAATCTTAAATAACTCTAAATCTTATAAGGAAAGATCCAGTCTATCTGTAGGTTCATTTATCGACTGGTAGATAAGTGCCACCCATTTACTCATCTCTTGAAGAAAGGGGTCATGTTTCAATGGGATAAAAATTGTTAGTTATCATTTGTGAATCTCAAGACATATTTTCCCAACCTACCAATTTTGAGATTGCCAACAATTGGATAATGACTACTTCTTTACATATCAACAACTAAATATGTACTAGGGGCACTTTTGGCCCAACATGATGATCAAGGTAAAGAATGTGCATTTTATTATTTAATCCACATACTAGTAGCTTATGAAAAAAATTATATGCCTATTAAGAAGGTGTGTTTAGCTATGGTGTTTGCTTCCCAAAAGCTATAACAATATATGCTGAACAATAAAATAATTGTCATCACTAAGGTGGATCCTCTCAAATTTTTATTATCCAAAGTAGCTCTCATAGGCCATATGGAAAAATGGGTCATGTTACTCAGTGAATTTGATGTTGAGTATCAAAATAACAAATCTATCAAGGGGTAGGTTATTATTGATCAACTTGTAGAGGCCCCTATTATAGACACTGAACCACTTAGATTCAACTTTCTAGATGATTCTATCATGAAGTGGAAGAAGTGTAGCATGGTCCTAAATAGTGGAAATTATATTTTTATGGTTACTTCACTTCTCATGGATCTAGATCTAGAATATTATTGATTACACCATAAGAGGATTTAATTCCCAAAGATTTCTATATCAATTTTAATTATATTGACAATATGGTCAAGTATCAGGCACTTATTATAGGACTTCATCTTATAGTTCAATGGGATATTCAACACTTAATGGTCTATGGTGATTCAAAATTGATCATCAATCAAACCACTAATGAATATAAAATTAGAGATGACAAGCTTGTATGCTACAATAAAATCATAGATAATCTCAAAGTTCTTTTTAAATCTCTATAGTTTGAAAAAGTACCAAGGACCAATAACAAATATACTAATGAAATGGTAATGATTGGGTCTATGATACAGATTGAGGGCAGTGCTAAAGAGTATTAGTTTTTGATTGAAAGTCTTCTTCAACCTATACATGTTTTTCAAAATTTAGAAATGGTATACACCATTGTTGGTCCCAATACCTCACATGAAATTCATTGGTATCAAGACTATTATAATTATTTCCATGATCATGTTTTTCCAACAAACTTATCTAATAACCAATAAAAACTATTTCTTCACTATCTATCCCATTATACCCTCATTAGAAGCATTATTTATCATAAATGATATTATGAAACTCTAATCCATTTTTTATCTTTAGGAAAATCCAAGTTAGCACTAACGGAGGTTCATGAAGGAATGTGTGGGGCCCACACCAATGGTGTAGTATTAGCTAAAAATCTCCTCAAAATAGGATATTATTGGCCAAAAATGGAGAAAAATTCTTGAAATTATGTGAGGAAGTGTTTTCCTTACAATAAAATATAAATTTAATACATGCACCTTCCTTACCACTACAGTCAATCACAACACCTTGGCTATTTCTACTTAGGGCCTCAATCTCATCAAGAAAATAAACCCAACATCTTTAGATGGCCATAAAAAAATTTTAGCTACTACTAAGTAATTTAATAAGTGGATTAAGGCCATTCATCTCACTTATGTCATCAAGAAGTAGATATCCAAATTCATTCATTACCATATCATTTATCGATATGGCATCCTAACTCACATTATATCTGATTGTAGGATTGATATGGCCTATAACCTTGAGCTTGTTGCCTTTTGAGGGAAGCCAAATCATTAGTGACACTTTGGAGAAATATTTTAACTTCATGGATCTAATTTTAAGGGGAAATTATAGGCCTTTCTTGACTAGGCAAAGCAGATAAAGTGGGAAATGCAACTTGGCTAGGAGGCTACAAATCAGGGAATAGTGGCATTGGTGGCCTAGGAGCAATCTTCTCCACTTAAAAAGATAATTATAAGCATTTATGGATATCTCATAGGTAGCAAGGAGTGTATTCCCACTCATGGATTGGATCATCATAGCTACATAACTATTGAATACTTTTAGATAGTACAAGAATGCATAGTTTGGAGTAGGTCTCACAAGGGCTGGGATCCTATCCCATGTTGTTTGAAATCTAGTGTTAAAATATTGCATAAACTCCCATGTTTCCATTTTTATAGTGGTTAATTTCTTAGCTAGAAATATCTAATCACTTTTCTCTCCAAACCTCTTACGTAATAGATCTCTTAGTTCATCCCATGAACTAATATAATTTTCAGGTAGACTCCCATACCAATCTAAAGCTTTCCTTTGAAAGATAATGCCACAAACATAATAGCCACATTTTTTTGAATAATATTATGGATATTAAATAAGTATGCTATGTTTCTAATGTGTTCAATGGTAGTAATAGGATCCTCTCTACTAAAAGATAGAACACTCTAAAGGGTTGCTCCTGGAATTTGGTCATATTGGGCAAGATTCGAAGGAGATGATCTCATGAAGGCTACAAAAGGTTGGTTCTTAGCCATCTTAGAATGTGAAATTTGATTATTAGGGGTTGAACTAAACAATAACTTATACTTATTAAACACCAACTCTCTTAAATAAGGATGATTATTCACAAACCTAAACCTTTTGGAAAAATATAGAGGTAATTACATAAATGCAAAGGGTATAACTTTAATAGTAGACCTAGTGGTCACCTTTGGCATCGAAATTAGGAACTGATTAGTAACCAAAGAGTTAAAAACTTTAGTGGAGTCACTAGGTAATGAATGTAGATGTACATATAGTTGTAACTATGCCAAGACCAACACCAATCTTGGATAATATTTTAGAACATAGAGTCCCATAGAGCGTGCCAAAAATTGGTGTCACTTGGATTTTCACCCCTTGAGGAGATTCCTAGCTCTCATCATCTAAGTGCACAATGGAAATATCTCTTTTGCTATGGGTGATAATTTATTGAGATGAATCTCTAGAAGAGCTAGTTCCCTTGATGCAATCTTTGAAACACTTTCTGACCTATAAACTTTTGGATGAAAAGGGTTAAGAAAACAACTAAGAAAGATAAAAAATTTTATGCACCAATCGTATATCTCATCCTATTAACTAAAATTTTACCACATGGATAAAAACAAAGCTTGTCTTACACAAAACTCACAACATAAGGTAGCTTGTTACATTAGTGTTTCATAAGCTAGGTTCAAAAGGCATTTTTATGCTTAAGAGGGTAATGAAGTATTACCTTATAGGATAAAATAATTAACCGCTTATAAGACACCTATACACTTAGAAAAAAACTAACAAAGACCTACAATAGTTACTCTTCTACACATTTGGTAAACAATCAAGGATAATATGTTAGAAAATATAATCTTCTACTAGATAAGACCAACAAGATTGCATTAACACTAAATTGAACAACATGTGAATAGGAAAAATCACTTATTTATTTCTTAAATAATTCTTCAAGTACAAATTTGCCCATGTTTTCCCCATTAACCAATGGAGGCTCTCAAAAGAGTTAAAAGAGTCCATTTTTATAGCCTTTGAGAGAGAAATAAGGCAAATGAAGTCCAAAGGTCACTTAGACATGAGTCAATCTCAAAAAATGGTTTAAAAGTTTCATGATAAAGAGGCATGAGGTGAACCATGCAATGTCAAGAGGTCCAATTATCCATACAAGTCATGAAGACTATGAAAAGTGTCACAAAATTTCTTATCCTAGGTTAGAAAACTGCCTTCATCATTTAGAGATATTTAAACATACCACCACTAATTAGGGATAGGTGTGATGGTGGAAATAAAATTGAAGTCATTTAGGCATGTAATTCCATACATTGGTTGCATTGTTAGTCCTTTGGAAACTCTTGGAATGAAGCAATCACTATCTATAGTCCTAAAACTCCTTATTTCAATCACCCCTCACAATTGGCCCAAAAAATATCTTCAATTTTCCATGAAAATACATGGAATGGAGTTAATGACACTTTTAAAAACCATCCATGGCCTTAGAATTCTTAGGTACACCTTAAAAAGGCCCATACTTAGAGTTTTCACCCTTCTCACCCTTGTGTTCACTATGCCAATTTTGACTAGCTGAAAGTAAGATAATTGTTTGAATACTTATAAACTTTTATAAATAATTATTTTAATTTGGGGGATTATAAAAATTCTTAATATTTTCCCCAAATGTGAATTTATCTTCTGAAACCCCCTAAAACCTACAAAACATAGAAAATGATGATAAAAACACCATTTTTCATGTTGTTCGTATAGTTTCATATAAATCCTTAGCATGGGTGTGATCCTGAGTGAGTCTTCTTCATGATCCAATAGGTTTCATTTCTAAACTATGTCATTTGGGTGGCTCTCCATGCTTAATTTCCTCATCGAGTTCTTTTAAGGGTTTTACAAGGGTTTTAGATAATTTTTATTCTTAACCATTGTTCATACAAGTTGTATGTTCAAGTTTCCAAAAAATGCCATAAATTAGTTTTTTTGGACCTTCTCTAACTCCCCCTATCTCCTTTTTCTTCCATGTAGAGCCTTAGCAAAGATATGAGATTCACAAGTTGCCCTATTGATCTTTTTTCTCCACTTTATTTCATGATTGAGCTATATTTAGGCTAAAAAAATCCTCCTCTAAGTTTATTTGCATAAAAATAGCTTATACATGTCTAAATACACTTCATAAACATTCCCTAATCATCTAGATAGTTCATCAAGGGCTAGAAATGAAAGTAGACCCCCAATTGGCTCTAAGTCTCCTCAAGGCCTAATGGGCTTAGCATACTCCTTGCTAGTTTGGACCACTTGGACTTAAATAAAATTATTATTATGGTTTATTATTCATGTTCATACCTCATTAATACTAAAAAATCTATCATCTGACCTCTCAAACACTCCTTTTCATCTTTTCTTTTCATTTCTCAATTAGGCCTAGTGAAGACTTGCTTAATTAGATTATGTGCCTAAATAATTAGGTCACCCTAAGGGTTTGGAGATTTTTTGAGTGTTCCTAAGCATCCATACATATTACATACACATCCAATAATGTTCCTTTAAGATCCTAAGGCCTCATCTTAGGTTCTTTACTCATTTTGGCACCCTTTACTTGTTTTGTCAAAGTTCTAATTTTCATGAGTGGTTAATCTCTAAGACAAAACATATGTTAGCTTGTGGAGCTAAAAGCTTCACTGATGCAGACATGGAGGAGGTTGCAGGAGAGTTGCTGAGTGTCATAAGTCTTTGGCGTTGGTCTGGCCAACCGACGTCGGCAGGTAGGAGACAGGAAGCAACCGACGTCGGTCATGGATCGGCCGACGTCGGCGACCCCCAGGCGGACAGGGACCGATGTCGGTCGCCTGTGTGGTTCGACTACGAGCTTATTACGGGCAGTTAGCTAACGAACCAAGTGTTTGCATGTTTAGATCTATTTTTAGACTGAGAGCTATGGATCTAATTATTGTAATTAGATGTCTAATCATTGTTTGGATGAGATCTATATAATAGACTCATGGTTGTATTGGAAAGGTGTTCTAGTTTGAGTTGAGCAAAGTTTGTTCCTTCTGTGTGTGAGGTGAGCAAGGGTGTTCCTCCTAGTTCCACAGTACTAGGTGTAGGTGCTGGTTTTGGAGAGTCAGTAGGATTCTTCAGGTGTGTAGGATCTTGGTCACAGTTGCATGGCCTATATAGGAGATCTACATGGTAAGTAAGATCGTTGATCTGTAGGTGTATGTGTGTGCAAGGTCAAGGTTCATAGGTGAGTAGAACCGGGTTTGATTTGCAGGTGTGCAGGATCATATAGATAGCAACACAACAGGGAGCAGTATCAGGCGAGATCTACTTGGAGTACAGGTGTGTACTTGGATAGAGCAGAGAGGAAGGCAAGGGAGTTCCTTCCATAAGTATGGTCTATTGAATTGCAGGTTGTTGCAGGTTCATGGGAGATCTACTTGAAGTACCTTGAGCACTTGTTGAGTGCGTGGAGCACTTGTGGTGTGCGTGGAGCACAGGAGGTGAACACCAACTCTGTATTTTGAGTTGGGTGTTGGGACTTGAGAGGGAGAGCTTTGGGGAGAAGATTTACTGTTCACTTGAGGTGTGGGAAACCTTTGGAAGGTGGTGGAGAAGAAGTGGCATCTTCTTTATTGTATTCTTTTCTATATAAAGTGTTAATACAAGTTGTGTATTGTCTCTCATATCATGTGTTATTCTGAATTCTAGTTACTTGGTGAATCTGGTTAATTTTCGCATATTAAGTTGCTTGGTTTGGTAATCAATTGTGTGCTTCCGATTTATTTACCAACAACATAGAGATATATCCCTGATTACCATGGAAAAATTAAAGTATTTATATTTTTATAAGGTCATAATGATTATTTATACCAAAGGGAAAGGTTCTATTCCCTCATTTAGGTACCTAACCAACTCAATTTATCTAAAAACGTGGCTAAAAGCCCTATTTTCTTGCATTTTTCTCTAAAACCACTTGGTAGTCACTCTTCCATGCCAAAACCATGCCTATAAGTTACTTAACCATGTTTATCACCCTTATTTCATGCTTATTAATCTTTGAGGACCATCTAGAACACTTCCTCCTTCATATTCTTCATGCTTACCCCTTGAACCAAGAGGTTTCTTAGCTTGCTTGTATAGACTATTGTCCATTTGGATAAGTAGGGAATAAATATAATAATTTTGGTATGATTTTGATCTGGTATAATCACTTAAATACCTTCCATGATCCATTCTACTTTAATTGGAACATTCACCTCTTCCTAACCCCTCATGTTCATGTTTCCACTTTTACTCCCAGGTTGGATCCTACTGTAGGACTAAGTATAAGGGTCTTAAAACCTTGTATATGTCTTGTTTCAAGGCCTATTTTTACTCATGACATTTTCCTACTTTCCATTTAGGTTTTTTATTTCCTTATATGTCATCCAAACTCATCTTTTGGGTTTTAAATGCATTCCTAGTTCAGTTGCATATCTTAACTAGGATTTTGACTAAGAACCCTATTATAGGTCTATCTGTAGGTGTTTCAAGTTGATTAAGTTGATTGAGTTATTAAAACATACTCTATATATCACCTTCATTCATGTTAGGTTACCAAAGGAAAACCATAACTCATGATAATACCTCTATTTGCATCAACCTCCCTATTTGACATGTAGGTGCATATTTGAGACATAAGAGGTGCTATGTAAGTGGTTTACAGGGCCTTGTGAACTAAAATTACTTGATACTTCATGGGTTTTAAATTTATCATGTTTTTTTCCTCATGTTCATCTTAACTTTGAAAACTAAGTCTTTACTCTCTAGCTGAGAAACTTCAATACTAACCTTGCATATATATCAATATAAGGGTATTATGCATTTGGTTGTGATATTTGAAATATCCTTGGGACACATTCTAAGGTCACACAATTCATATTCCATATTTTAATCTCATTTATGCTTCATTTTAACTCAATTTATCCCTTTCTTCCTTGACTGAGACACTTTTTCATAATACTCTATTGTAGATCATCAGGGCTTGGCTAGGGTGATTATGGTGATAAAAGACCTTCCTAGGTTTCTATTTGAAATGTATACCACTATCCCAACTTAAAAATCACCTTGGATTGGATAAAATCATCTAAACCATACGCATATCACTACTTCTTCATCCTACCTGTCTGACTGGACTAAGACACCTATAGGTTACCATTTTTCATGTCTAAAGGGTTCATGTAGGTGGCCATGGGATGAATAGGACTTCATCTCAACCCTTTCTTGATTATTTTGGTTCCATTTTATCTCATTATACTATTCTATTCATCTCTTTCATGGGGTTATGCTCAATATTGATCCTCAAGGTAACAAAGACCATTCACCACTATGGGCCTGTAGACATCATTAAAGCTTTTTAGTGGGTTTAAAAGCATATTTGGGGTTTTATAAAATCATGTTACACTATTTTTTTCCCCCTTGAACTTGAAAAGGTTTTCGTCAAATGGTAGGTATACGAGGTTCACCCATTTAGGTGCCCTGAAACTTTCAGGAAACAAACTATGGAAGGTCATTCAAAACCCTTTGACCTCTATTTTACTCCTTTAGGGCAAGTTGTGTTTCCAAAAGATTTCACACCTTCTTTTTCCTTCTGGAACCTTGAAAATATTTTCCATGGATTTTGTGTCAAAACAAACAAGGTGAAAAGGAAGTTTCACATTACAAGCCCTTCCATACAACACTTGAAATTCTTATTCAACCACCTATAGGTGGGCATTTTGATGTTCACACAGTGAATTGAACATGAACAACTTAAAATAATGAGTGAAAATGAACCTTTTATTCTTTTTACAAACCTCCTAATGCATCTCAAGTATAACCAAGATGTTGTAACACCATAAACATTCTCATGTCTTATTATGATTTCATCAAATGGCCCTGTGGATGTGCATTGAGCAAATTATGGTGGCAGAGCATGAAATGTGGCAAAATATGGTGTGAATAACTTATAAATGAATTTAAATGCATTTTAAAAATTGAAACACATGTTCTCCATTATTTTCACCTTAAAACTAGCTTCAAAACACCTATTACAACATGGAAATCACCTGCGTACATGTGGAAAAGAGCAAACAGAGGCACCAAATGACTGTTTGGCATGGAAAATATGCTTAGGGTCACTTCATTACACCTTTTATAGAAATATTAATGGGATTTATTCAAATCTTGATGGTATGAATAACTAACACACCATTAATGCAATTCTAAGAACAAGATAAATAGGCCCATACACGTGAAAGCAAGTGAAACTAAGCATGAAGTTGACCATGGAGGGAAACAAGCTAGTAAGCAATCCAAAAAATGACATGGTGAAGTTAAAACATGAAAGGATGTGGTAAAATTACCTAGGTTCTTATGTAACACTCTTTCCCAATTGAAAGAGACATCTATAGGAGAGAGACACTCAGCAAACCAAAGCACTCCAACTGAAACTACACATGGTGACACCTCCTAGCATCATAGAACAATTTTTCTCATCCAAATATCATGAATAATGACAAAAAAAAAAATGGAAACAATTTGAGAAGTAATACAATGTCCTCTAAAGCCAACATCACCAACTGGTTTGTATAAATTTGGCAAAAATAGTGAAAAACCTATAGGGTACACCAAATAACTATTAAAAATACATAATCAACTTGTTGGCAATGGCTCATAAAGCATAGTTTTAAAATATTTATATATATATATATATATATATATATATATATATATTAAAATTAAGGTATTGGAGTTTAATATCATCTCCCAAAATCATTTGTCTTGAAACTAATTTTATTTTCCATACCGAGCAAAAACCTCAGGGTCACTTCAATCTGTCCAGAAAAGCAAGAAATGTGTAGAATGGTTTTGGAATCAAAATGACTATTTCAGATCAAACCAGGCATAGATATGAGTTTTATAAAAAATTTGATACCCATAATGATCTTACCCACATGGCACACTTCCCAAAAATCTATAAAAGTACCATTTTATCTCTTTTTCAACTGATTTCTATAATTTTAGTTAGGGAACCTACAACCTTCTATTGTGACTAACATATCTGACACTCTTACTAACCTATTAGACATTTTACATTAATTTAAGACACCTAATCACCTTAGGAAAGGTGTCATTTGTATTAATGACCCCTATAAGTACATAAAATGACCCCAAATGGATAAATTGATTAATGTGATTAAGACTAAAGCTAAGATGACCTAAAATGACATATAACAAGTAATACTTCCTATTAAAACATATTAGTACCGCTTAAAATATTTAAATTCAAAAATTTTGCCTATAAGTGCCCAAATTTGACCAAAAAGTCAAATTTGGTCAACAAAATAGTGACTCATAAGGGCAATATGCCTATTATACTAAGGTCCAGTAGCCTTATCCTAACAAGGTCCAATGGAATCATGTATTATTGAAGACAAATATCCATTAATTTTATAAAAAATAAACACACCACACCAATAAAGCAAGACAAAACAAGACACAAAATAAGGCAAGACACAAGACAAAACTCACACATGTGCATAAACACTTAGGGAACACAAGGAAAAAAAATATGTACAAGGAGACATGATAACCTTAGTAATAATGATTGATATATATCCCATTGACTGGGATATGAAACTCCTCTCCATCCAACCTTGAGAATTGGAAAGCATTGTGTTGCTTGCATTGTGTGATAACATATGGGCCACTCCAAAAAACATCAAACTTTGTGTGTCTTCTAGATTTATCCCTATATTCATCCACTTTAGAACAATGCATCCCTCTTTGAAACTTCTTAGCATGGTATTTTTGTCAAAGTATCTCTTTATTTGGTCTTGGTGAGCTTTCATAGTTTTCATAGGTTGATCTCTTGTCTCCTCAAGCTCCATCAAATCACACAACCTGACTTCCATGCTTTCATTCTCCATAAATTCTAGCTAATAAGTGAGATCCAAGGCTGGTAGTTCAAGTGAAATAGGTAGTCTAGCTTCTCTACCATAAACAAGTGTGTATGGTGAATTTCCAATAGCTCTTTTTGGGGTAATCCTATCATCCCAAAGGGTTATTTTCAACATGGAATGCCAAGTAATTTGGTTCTCCTCCATTGTTCTCTTTATGATCTTGAGTAGATTCTTATTGGTCAACTTAGCTAGTCCATTCCCTTGTGGATAGTAGTTGGAGGAAGTGATAAGATAGATGCCATGCTTCAAAGCCCATTCACTTGTCTTCATTGAAAGAAAAGCTAATGCATTGTCTAAAATTATTTTTGAAGGAGCCCCAAACCTTGTTACTATACCTTCATATAAGTTTATATCTGAGTTTTCATTTGCCTCTTTGAGAGATATAGCCTCCACCCATCTTGTAAATTAATTTTTAGTAGTTAATACCCACTTATGACCAACACTAGAAAGTGGATTGATTAGGCCTATGAAATCCAAACCCTATTATATAAAGGCTGCATAAACTTGAATTGGATGAAGAGGCAAGGCAAAAATATTTTGTTTAACATAAAATAGAGAAAATTTTGGGCACTTCCTTACCGAATCATGGGTGTCTTTTAAAATATTAGGACAAAAGTATCCAACCCTCATAATCCTAATAGTTGTGGTTCTTGGAGCAAAGTGACCACTAGTTGGTCCATCATGAAACTCAAATAGTATTTTATCAATCTGATCTGATTCTATACACCTCAATAACACACCTAAAAATTCCTTCCTAAATAATATTCCATCAACAAGAACATAAAAAATGGATTTCCATCTAAAGTACCTTCTTCTAACTCTATCTAGGCCTTGTGAACACTCATCGATATGAAGAAAATAGATCATATCTTGTGTCAAAATTCTCATTGATAAAGGTGAAGCTATCATATGGTCATCATGGAGTGTCAAAACAACTTCTTTTTCCCCCTTCAAATCTAAATCACGATGCTCACATAACCCCTTCCCTTTCACTAGCTTGGTTGTCTTGATTTCCACATCATACTCCATCACTTTTGTGATCCAACCAGCCCTCTTTTCATTCAAATCTCTACTCAAAAGGAAGTATTTGACACTAGTATGAGGTACTATTTTTAATTAGACTCGTACCCTTGTGAAGCTATTTTTAGGCATTCACAATCTACTGAAACATGTAAACAATCTTAGGTTATGGGTGGCCTAATTAGTAGATTGAGTCTCTAGATTCTAAGGGCTAACTCCCTTTGGTTTATCAACTAGGATCTCTTCTCTACACTAAAAATTGATAGGGAAAAATGGGAAAAGGAAATAAAATTGAAAGAAAATCCTATCTAATGATGGTGATACACCTAAACTTTGATTGATCCATATAATTTGATCTTTTAAAAATACTGATCAAATAATAAACAGATTGAATTTTTAATCCCAATTGACCCCTACGCATCATTATTTTATGAAAAGGCTCTATCCTGTGATCAAATCTTGAGGGAAATGATGGAATAAGCCTAATCCAAGGCACTAACTAGCCACTTATATCTACTGTAACTTCAACAAAAAGATATTAAACATAGAATATAACCTACATAATCTAATCAGCTAGTAACTAGGTAAGAATCATGACTTGAAAAGGAAGAAAATTATATCATGTATACAAAACACTGACATAAATATACTATACTAGCACCTTGGAGTCTGAAAACTATCTTTATATTAAATTGAAAAGGTTACATGACACAAAAAGATATTAAACATAGAATATAACCTACATAATCTAATCAACTAGTAACTAGGTAAGAATTAAAAAGAGGGATACAATTCAAGGCTGAAAAGCCAACTTATATAGAAAAAGTATAAAACAACCAAGAGATTGGCACAACAAATAGAAGAGGAGATCAACTTAGTCTAACTTGTGCTATCATAACCTTCAAATAAAGTCTATTTTTTCTTATGCCTTTCATGAAAATCTCTTTGGCATTAAAAATGATAGAGAGCCCAAGTTTGAGTCAAAGCTTCCATCATGCATGATGTTACTCCAATCTCCAAATATAAAACTCCACTTGAATTGTTGGAACATAAAGAACAATTTCCTTTACATGAAATCAATGACAAAACTAAATTTATAACTTCACTTGAATTGATATAATGTTAAAAAATTTCAATCAGATAAACAAGAGTGCATGCATGAAATTCCATGTTGGACATAGAAGGGATGAGGTGGACCTAAGTTTGACAAGTCAAACTCTTGCATGGAAAGCCACACCACAATCTTCAAAGGAATATGCCTCTTAAACTTCTTGAAGTTAAGTTGACTCATTGAGTGCATGAGATGACTAGGAGATAAGCCTGACTTCAATAAATAATCAATTGAAGCTTTGATCAATCAACTATAGATAGCCTTTACTTACATGGAAGAGGACCTTGATGAGTGAGAGATGTATTTAGATTAAAATCCTTATCTTCATTATGGTAATTTCTTGGTCTAACACTTTTAGGCTCTTTACTTCTATTATGCATGTATTTCTCCAATATTTATTTGTCTGTGGCTATTTCCTTTGTCTACTTATTTTGGCCTTCATTTTTGTCCTAAGCTTTATACCTTGTTTATTTATTTCAGACAAAAAGTCTGAAGGAAATATGTATTTGAGATTTTGTCTTTGTCATTTTCCTATGGACAAATTATCCATGGGAATTGTCTCTTCATTCTTTTTGATTGGTCCATTTGCTTTGAACAATTATGTGGGTAAATATTTTGAAAAAATTCTTTCTAACAATTTGTCTAAAAGAATTCTTTTAGAATTTTTGTCCATCTCTTTGCCTTCAAAAAAAATATCCATGGCCTTTTCCTTCTTGTGCCTTTCCTTCAGACAAAAGGTATAAAGGAATTATATCTTTAGCTTCTATCTTTGTTTATTTCCTTAGGATAAAAAGTCTAAAGGAACTATTGTCCTTGAAACCCTTGCAAATTGCCCTTTGGCAAAATTGTATTTGTCCACTTACCCTTTAAAAAACTGTCATGACAATTTGTCCAAAGGAAATGTACCCTTAAAATTTTTTGTGCATCCCTTTGGAGTTTGATAATGGACTTTCTCAAAAGAATTGTTTCCTTCAGACTTATTACATATGACCCTCAAGAACCTTTTAAAGATGGACCTTTTTAGAAGGAAAATAAGCCCTTGAAATTTATGAGAATGCCCCCTTTTTTGGACCCAAAGAAGCCTCCATAATTCTTGTCTCAAAAAATCATCTGAAAACCAAAGTGAATGCCTTAAAAGACCTATTAATCATGGATTATTTCAAGGACTTTTCAGGACCAATAACTAACTCATAGGATGAACTAGCATGATATGCAAATTTTTGAATAACGAGGGTCATAATTTGACATTTAGGGTCAAAATTGTCAACATTTTGGTCACTCAACTAGGAAACATGCCTGATATGCATGAGAACCCAGACCATTTACATGATATTTAAACTCATAAAACAATGGAAAATCTGGTCCATGATTGCAAATTCTCTTTTGTCCTATCATGAGATAACCTTCATCCTCTAAAATAAGAAGGGAAACACATAAAATAGGAAAACTAACTAAAAAAAGTAAATGTACAAACAATCACTTATTTGGGACAAAACAAGACTAAACTAATGTGCTTGAACAACACTTGGAGGAAAATAAACAAACTATGTATAAGGAGCCAAGCTCTTCAGTAGCAATGTTTCAGATGAATCTTATTGACTAGGATTGGAAGCTCCTCACCATCCATCTTTGCAAGATAGAAGGAATTATAGGATTTGTATTTGGAGATTATGTATGGGCCACTCCAAATGGAATCAAAATTTGTGTGCCTTCTTGGTTTAGCTCTATCCTCATCCCACTTGAGGACCAAATCTCCTTCTTTAAAACTTCATGAAGAAGCTCTTTTATAAAAAGCTCTCTTCACTTGTGCTTGATGAATCTCCATGGATAACATGGACTAATTTCTTATCTCTTTCATCTCCATAAACTTAGCATACCTAATCCCATAGGGTCATTCTCTAATATCTCAAGTTGATGCAATAGTTCTAAAGTAAGAAACTCAAGAGAAATGGGTAACCTTGCTTCCTTACCATATACCATCTTGTATGAAGAGTTGTCTATTGATATTTTGTAGGTGATCCTATCAACCCATAGCGATAACTTAAACTTAAGATTCCATGACCTCTAATTATCATCAATAGTCCTTCTTATGATCCTTAATAAGTTCTTATTCATAGATTCAACAAGGCCATTGCCTTGTGGATAATAGTTTGATGAAGTGTTGAGATAAATTCCATGTTGGACAACCCATTAACTGATCCTAGATCCCTCAAAATCCATTGCATTATCATAAATAATAGTTGAAGGAACTCCAAATATAGTAATCAAGCCTTCATATAAATATAGAACATTGGTTTTGTTTGCTTCTTTTAATGCTACTACTTCTATCTAACATGTGAAGTTATCTATAGCAGTTAGAATCCATTTATGTCATAAATTTTAAGGAGGATTTATGAGACCAATAAAGTCCAATCCCCATTGGACAAAGGTTTGATACATCATAATTGGTTAAAGAGGCAATGCTGCAAGTTTCACTTTTCCTATAAACATAACACACTATTTTCACTTTCTAACCCATGCATGGCAATTACCAAATATACTAGGCCATTATTACCCACCTCTCATGATCTTAAGGGCTGTAGTTGTAGAAAAATGTCCTCCAAAATGTACATCATGGAATTCTTCAAGAATCTCTGAGTTTAGCTTAGTTGTATACATCATAGCAACATGCCATTGATATATTTCTTAAAAAAAACACCATCAATAAGCAAAAATGGAATATAATGCAACCTAAAATATCTTATTTTTGAAGTACTTAGATGAGAGGGATAAATAATATCTTGGAGATAGCTTGCCAATTCATGAAACCAGTTGGAAGGTGAGGGATGACTAGCTGTAACCTCTTCATCATTTGATACCAAAACAACCTCATTAGTCTCTTGAAATTCGTGAGTTAGATGCTCACAAAGTCCTTTGCCTCTAACTAAATTTATAACCTTAATTTCCCCATCATAATCCATTACCTTGGTTATCAAACCAGCTCTCTTCTCATTTATATCTTTGTTCAAAAGGAACTCCTTGATGCTTGGATGAGAAACCATTAGGTGTATCTTATTGTTAGCGACTAAGTATCTAAAATTTTAAGAGACCTTCTAATTAAAAGTACATGTTTTTCAACAAAAGAGTACCTTGTTTCATAGTCTTCCAATCCTTGAATAAAGAAAGCTATTGGCTACTCTAAAGCCTCATTATTTTGTTGCATAAGAATGCCTGAAATGGTGTCTATGTTAGCACATGTATACATAATGAAATCTTTTGTGAAATATGGATTTATAAGTGTAAGAGCACTAGATATGGCCTTATTTACATCTTCAAAACTCTTTATTCCTTCTTTAGACCAGTTGAAGCTTTGATTCTTATTTAGCATTGATGTAAGTGACTTAGCTAAAATGGCAAAATCTGAAATATATCTCCTTATGAAGTTGATTTTACCAAAGAAGCTTTGCATAGATTTTTTGTGTTTAGGCAAGGAGAGTGAAAAAATGGAGTCTACCCTTTCAGAATCTATGCTTAAACTAGACTTTGAAACCACATGTCCAAGGAGCTTACCTTCATGAACTGAGAAGACACACTTTTTGAAAACTTACTTGAGATGAACCATGTGATCACCTGCATTATTTGAAAACACTATTATATCATCCAAATAAATAAGTAAAAACTTATTAAGAAGGACTTGGAATGCCATGTCCATGGCTCTATGAAAGTTTTCTACAATGTTAGATAAATCTAATGACATCTTTCTCTATGCAAATATCCCCCACTTGGTTGTGAAGGATTTTTTAAATTAGTCCTCTTCCTTGAACAAAATCTGATTGTAGCCACTATATCCATCCAACAAATAAAACCTTTCTAAACCTACAACCAACTATAAAATTTGTTTCATTAATGGCAATGGATATTTATCTTTAAGTGAAGCCATATTCAAATCATGAAAGTCAATGCATAATCTAATCTCACCATTCTTATTATGTACTAGAATAAGATTTGCCACCCAAGTTGAGTTCTTGATTGGAAATATAATATCTAACTCTATGAGCTTGTGAAGTTCAATTCTCATCAAAGGCTCAAGCTTAGGATTGATGCGACTTTGTCTTTATCTCACCAATTTAGTTTCAGCCTCTAACTCAATGGTGTGTTGAGCTAGACTTGGGTCAAATCCCTTGAAATCACTCTATTTTCATGCAAATACATCAGAAAAACTTATGCATAACTCAATGAAAGCTTATTTTTTTAAAGGATTACATATCTTACCCAGCTTCAATTTTTTACCAGCTATAATCTCTACATTGGCATAGTGATCTTCCTTTATTGACAATGATGAATTCTCCTTAACTCATCATCACCACTAAAAAATTTCACAAGTGTGACCAATCACTTGGGAAACTTATTTTTTTTAATTTACACAATCTGATCACCATACTATTGCAAGTGCTTTAATTGGTTTCTTGAAGAAAACTCAGCCTCCTCTTGCAAGAATCTCACAATCTAATTTTCATCTTCAAACACTTGCCAATTCTCATGATTATATAAAATATAAAGCCTTACAACCACCTTTATATGTGATTGAATTTTATCACCTTTTATATCAACTAGGATACTACATTATGATCCAATGGCAACCAACCTATCTGCATGTTTATTCTCACCTCTTGGTATTGATTGAATGTTAAAAGCTTGAAAATATTCAAGTAATTCCCATATTACATGCTTGTAATATTTAAGAAACAAATTTTTACATACATTAAAACCTCTTACTTGGTGAACTATAAGTTCACTATCACTAAACACCTACACGGTGTTAACTTTCATCTTCTTAGCTCATTACAAACTATGAACTAGTACTTCATACTCAGCAAAATTATTTGAACAACCAAACTAAAATATAATAGAAGAGATATACCCTTGCTTTTTTGGAGAAACCAACATCATTCCAGCTCTGGTACCATGTTTATTTCTTCATCCATCAAAGTAAAATTGACACAAAATTTCATTAGAATCATCATCCTTGACCATGGCTGGAATTGGTACATCATTCTCATGAAGGAAATACACACCAAGTCCTTCTTATTCAATAAAATTATAAGGATCATGATAATTAAAATTGGAATCCCACTCATTAAGAAACAAATCTGGAACTCCATCCAAAGGTGATCCATTTTTTATTTCACTATTTTCTATCACATCATTTGAAATGATATAGTTAGTGTTCACAATACTTAGCATTTATGGCTCCATATGAAAACATGTAGTAGGTTATAAATGAATTTTTACCTTGGTACCATACCTAGTTCTTAAAAAAAAATAAGTCCAATCGAATGATAAATATCCCTCAATATTGTGGTAAAGTCCCTTAAAAGGCACAATAAAGTAAGGAGGCAAGTCTACCACAATAAAATCCTACTAAATAGTAACATTAAGACAAGCATGTAATGTCAATTTTATATATTTTATGATTCCTACCATATTTTTTGGTGACCCATCTAATTTCAATACCCCCTTAGTGTTTGGGTCATAGACAAGGCCAAGATTATATGCAATCTATTTAGGCATAACTGTACTACTAGCTCCACTTTCCACCATATAGTTATAAACTAAAGTATCACCTACTATCAAAAAAGGTATAAAGGAGGAGTTTTATTTGTTTTTAACTTAGTTCTATCCACCTTTTCCATCTTTTTTACTTTCTATACTTGTTGCTTTGTTGGCTGATCTGAATTAGTTGAGACAACAACTTCTTTTTCAACTAGTTTGGGAGATAATTTGAGACCTGAAAGATCTTGGATGAGCATATATTTTTATCTTGGAATGGAAATAAAATCCCACATGATAATTATGATATTATACTTCTTCATTTCCTCCACTATACTAAAATTATATCCACTAACCTTTAGTTTCACTTTCTAAAGCACTAGCTATTCACGAACAAGAGGTAGTTGATGAACTTTACTAACCTCTATATTCTATTTTTTCTATGTTGTAGGGGCAATAGGTTACTCTTTTGTATTCATAGAAACAATATTAGGAGTATTTGAAGCATTTGTCACCTCTTGAGCCTGATCAATGGCTCTCCTTTTAGCTCTAGTTATAGATACAACTTGACCACTCATACTATTAGTTTCAACACCTTGAGTAAAAGCAACATGATCATCCAATTGCCAATTTACATTAATAGCATCAAGCTACCCTTGAACTTGTTGAGTCTCTTCTTTTGATGCCAAACTTGTATATTGATACTGATCTCTTTGAAAAGAAAACTCTTCTTGTGTCATTTGTGGCATAGTGATGTTTAGTGATACCAAGGCTTGGTTTTGAGCATCATGGAGATTTGAGGACTGCTAACCTAAATATTGCATCAAATTATTCTAAGGTGGAGTGGGAATAATGGCCTTTGAATTGGAAGGAGCATTAAGATAAATGGCAACATATGTCTTAGCTAGAGTTATGGCTCCTTGTGTTTGATAAGGTGGTCTGTTCTCTCTAAAACTTTGATAAGGAGGCATTTGATCTTTGAAGGGATGATAGGTGGTTTGATTTTTTTCTAGATAGGGCCTATTATCCTAATATTTTTGTCTCTTGAGTTGCACTATTTCATTCCCTAAGGATTGCAACAAGCTTTTCAACTCTCCTATCTCACTAGCTTGACTAGTAGGGGTTACAATTTGAGCTTGAGGTGATGGAATAGGAGCTAAAGATGGGATTTGAGGAATTTAAAGGGTTGGTATGGAATTTATTTATATAAATATAGGTATTATAGATCTTTGAGAAATCTTACCATCTTGTATCAAACTATTCTCTACCCTTATTACAACCTCATAAGCATTTGGCAAAGTAGTACCACCCATTGACTATATCATCACACTAGTGTTAGAGTTAAGGGATTTTAAATAATATAGAAATGTATATTTAGGAGATGGCCTAATCAAAACAAGTATCATAGTCCATGTATTTTGTAATTTTAGATTAAAATCATACATAAACTCATGAGGAACTCTATTTATGGTGGTTAATTGCTCAACTAAAGATAGGTGATCAGATTTGTCCTCAAATTGCTTCAATAAGGCTATACCTAATTCATCCCAAGTATAAATGGACTTTAGTGGGAGATTTATATACCATTGCAATGCTTTTCCTTTGAAGTAAATAATAAGCAATCTGATAGCAACATTATTTTCAACAACATTATGGATTGAACAAAGATTAGCTACATCTTGGATATGCTCAATAGGGGTTGTTTGATTTTCTCTTGAGAAGAATGGGATGCTCTTGAGGGTAGACACTATAATTTCATCAAATTGGGATAAATTTAGGGGGCTACCTCTATTGAATGGAATGAACACTTGTTTTTTGATGGCCATTTGTGTCGCGGGGCTTGTAGTGATTAGAATAGTATGATAACTAGGAGACAAATATCACTTTTAAGGATATGGTTTTGCCTTCCTAAACCTTGATATCTTATATGATATAAATTCAAAATGAATACCTTTACTTTCAAACCTTGTGGTAACCTTTGGAATGAAATAATTTCTGGAATGATGTTATGAGCTTTGTAACTTGAAGAATCTTTAGCTTGTGATGAAGATAGATATTCTCTTCTACTAAAAATGCTTCTCCTAAGCTTTAGACTTTCCTCAGATACATAAATTTTTCCATTTGGTCCCATTGAGCATGCTAAAAACTATTGTCAATTATACTCACACCCTTGTGAAGGTAGTTTTAGGCCTTCATAATCTACTAAAACATGGAAATAATCCTAGGATGTGGGTAGCCTAATCAGTGGATTGAGTCTCTAAATTCTAAGGGCTAGGTCCCTTTAGTGTATCAATTAGGATCTCTACTCTATGCTACAAACTGCCAGAGAAAAAGGTTAGAAGGAAAAGGAAAGAAAATTGAAAGAAAATCCTATCTAATGATGGTAATACACCTAAAATTTGATTGATCCACATAATTTGAGATTCTAAAAACACTGATCAAACAATAAAAAAATTGAATTTTAAACCCCAATTGACCCCTATGCATTAGTATTTCATGAAAAGGTTTTATCTTGTGATAAAATCTTGAGGGAAATTATGGAATAGGCCTAATTCAAGGCACTAACTAGCCACTTAATCCACTATAACTTCAGCCAAAAGATATTAAACATATAAATTAACTTACATAATTTGATCAGCTAGTAACTAGGTAAGAATCAGGGTTTGACAAGGAAGAAAATTCTATCACGTATGAAAATCATTGACATAAATACACTATACCAGAACCTTAAAGTCTAAAAACTATCCTTTTATTAATCTAAAAAGGTTACATAACATAAATTTTTGGTAGAGTATGGTCTTACCAATAAGAAAGATACAATTCAATGCTGAAAAGCCAACTTATATAAAAAAAGTATACAACCAAGAGATTGGCACTAAAAATAGAAGAGGATGTCAACTCAGTCCAACTTGTACTATCATAGTCTTCAAATAAAATCTATTTTTTCTTATGCCTTTCATGAAAAGCTCTTTGGCATTGAAAATGATGGAGAGCCCAAGTTTAATTCAAAACTTCCATCATGCATGATGCTACACCAATCTCCAAATATAGAAATCCACTTGAACTATTAGGATGTAAAGAACAATTTCCTTTACTTGAAATCATTGCCAAAATTGAATTTAGAACTACACTTGATCTACTATAATGTTAAATAATTTCAACAAGATAAATAATAGTGCATGCATGAAATTCCATGTTGGACGTAGAAGGGATGAGGTGGACCCAAGTTTGACAAGTTAAACTCTTGCATGGAAAACCACACCAAAATATTTAAAGGAATATGCCTCTTAAATTACTTTAAGCTAAGTTGGATTGTTGAGTGCATGAGATGAATAGGAGATAAGTTTGACTTCAACAAATAGTCAATTGAAGATTTGACCAATCAACTATAGATAGCCTTTGCTAGCATAAAAGAGGATCTTAATGAGTGAGAGGTGCATTTAGATTGAACTCCTTATATTTTTTATGGTAATTTCTTGGTCTAAAACTTTCAAGCTCTTTACTTTTGTACATATATTTCTCTAGCATTTATTTATCTGTGGCCATTTCTTTTGTCTACTTCTTTCAGCCTTCATTTTTGTCTTGGGCTTTGTACCTTGTTTATTTCCTTCAGACAAAAATTTCAAAGGAAATATATCTTTAAGATTTTGTCTTTGTCATTTTCCCTTGGATAAATTATTCATGGAAATTATCTCTTCATCCTTTCTGATTGGTCCATTCACTTTGAACAATTTTGCTGGGAAATCTTTCAAAAGAATTCTTTCAGATAATTTGTACAAAATAATTATTTCAAACTTTTAGTCCATCTCTTTGACTTTAGACAAAATATCCATAGCCTTTTCCTTCTTGTGCCTTTCCTTTGGACAAAAAGTTTGAAGGAATTATATCTTTGACTTCTATCTTTTTTTATTTCCTTTAGACAAAAAGTCTGAAGGAAATGTTGTCCTCAGAACCCTTGCAAGTTACCCTCCAGAAAAATTGTATTTTTCCACTTTCTCTTTAGAAAACTATCATGACAATTTTTTCGAAGGAAATTTACCCTTTGAACTTTTTGTGCATCCCTTTGGATTTTGATAATGGACTTTCCTGAAAGAATTGTTTCCTTTGGACTTATTATAGATGACCCTTAGGAACCTTTTGAAGATGGACCTTTTTATAAGGGAAAGAACCCCTTGAACTTTATGATAATTCCCCATATTTTAGACCCAAATAATCCTCCATAATGATTGTCTCATAAAATCCTCTAAAATCCAAAGTGAATGCCTTAAACAGGGTTGTTAATCATGGATTATTTTAAGGACTTTTCAAGACCAATAACTGACTGACAAGATGAACTAGCATGATATGCAAAGCTTTGAATAACAAGGGTGGTAATTTGACTTGTAGGGTCAAACTTTTATGTACAAATATGTGAATCTTTTTATTAGACAATATATGCCTAAACTTCTTTAAACTCCTAATAATTGAAAGTACTTAGTTCTCAACATAAATGTATCTTACCTCATAGCATTCCAAACCTTGACTAAAGAAGGCAATAGGTTTCTCCAAATTTTCCTCATTTTATTGAGTAAGCATGGAAAATATTACCTCCTCATTCCCAAAGGCATATAAATTGAAATCCTTTGAGACATATGGACTTGAAAGAGTAGGAGCTTGGGCAATGGCTTATTTAAACTCCTTAAAACTTTCCTTCTTCTAGTCAAAGTGAACACTTCATCCTTCCTTAGCATAGAGGTTAGAGGCTTGACAAGATTATAAAAATTAGGGATGAACCTCCTTATGAAATTAATTTTCCCAAAGAAAATTTGAAAACATTTTTTGTGTTTGGGCAAAGACAATGCCAAGATGGCACTCAACCTTTCAGGATCAATGGATAAGCCCTTATTGGAGACAATGTGTCCCAAGAGTTTTCATTCATGTAAATAAAACACACATTTCTTTTGGTTGAGAGAGATTCCAAGATCTCTACACCTCTTAAAAATCTGCCTTAGGTGATTCAAGTGATCCTTTGCATCCTTGGAGAAAACTAATACATCATCAAGATACACCACCACAATGTCATTTATTAGTCTTTGAAAAGACATATCCATTGCACATTTAAATTTAGCTCCAGAATTAGACAATCTAAAAGTAATTTTTATATAATCATATGTACCTCATTTAGTATTAAAGGCTATCTTATATTGATCACTTTCCTTCACCAAAATCTAATTGTGCCCAAAATGCCCATCAAGGAGAGAAATCCTTTCACTACCTACCACAACTTATAGAATTTTTTCCATGGATGGGAGAGGATAATGGTATTTCAAATAAACTCTATTCAAGTCCCTAAAATAAACACATAAATTGATTTCCCCATTCTTCTTCCTAACAGGAACCAAGTTTGCCAATCAAGATGAATGTTTAATGGGAAAGATGATTTTGGATTCAATCAACTTGGTGAGTTCTTTTTTCATGAGGGGATCAATTTTAGGATTTATTGGAATTTTTATTTTATTTATAGTCTTGGCATTTTAATCTATCTCTATGGTATTTTTAGCTAATTTTGGGTCAAAACCTTTCAATCACTATATTCCCATGCAAAGGCATTAGAACAATCCTTGCATAATTGAACAAAAACATGCTTCTTTTCACTAGTACATACCTTTCCAAGTGCAATAAACTTATACTTGAATATTTATACTTTATGATGGTTTTCTTGCTTGGTAGACATTTTTACCTTCTATTTTTTTAGTTGGTCATCATCATTGAATATGCTCTCAAGAGTGACTAAGACTTTAGGAAGTTTTTTGGACTTCAACTGGAGAATCTACCCTCCATATTGATGTTGTAGTTTGGATTGATTCTTGGTAGAAAACTCAGCCTCTTCTTGTAGAAAAAGTGTTATTTATTGATCACTATCAAACACTTGCCAATTAGTGACATTATCTGGTATGGAGGGTCTTACAATTACCTTGAGATGTGGCTAGTTCTTATCCTCTTTTATACCTTTTAGAACATCAAATTGAGCTCCAATTATTTTGAACCTATGAACATGTTTGTTGTCCTATCTTGGGATGGATGTGATGTTGAAAACTTGAAAATCATCCATAAGATCCCAGACTCTATGCTTATAACTTGGTTCACAAAAAGTTCACTATCACCATACACTTATAACTCTTTAATACCTCTTTTCCTAACCCATTCAAGGCAATGAATGATGGCCTCATATTCTACCACATTACAAGTAAAAGAGAGTTGAAATCTTAAAGTGGAATAGTATGTTTCCTTAGAAGGAGAAACCAACATTTCTCCACCACCTACCCCAATCTTGCTTCTTGATCCATCAAAGAAAAGATTCCATAAACCATCTATATCTTCACATGGTTTCATCAAATTTGGAATGAAAGAGTCCTCCTCATGCATACAATACACCCCAAGACTAGCTTCTTATATGAACTTGTCAGTATCATGCTTATAATGTTTATATCCCCATTCATCTAAGTACAAATCATAAACTCCTTCATGGGAAAATGTTGGAGATTGGTCTATATGGAGTTCCTTTTCATCAATGATGGCATAGTTGAAATTTGACACTTTAGGTGTGTAAGGATCCAAGTGATTATTATGAATAGGTTCTGATTCAATCTTCACCTTAGTACCATAATTTGTCTTAAACAACATGTAGGACTAATATTCAGCCAAGTATCCACTTATCTTAGTTGAAACTCTCTTGACAAACAAAGGGAAAAGTATGGAGGTAAATCTACCACAACCACATCATGAGGAATGAAAAATGTAAGACAAGCATGTAGGATCAAATTCAAATCTTAACTACCCCCAAATTATTGGCTGGTGATCCATCCAATTGTAAGAGTCCTTTAGCCATTAGCTCATATTTGAGGCCTAGTTTATCTGCTATACACTTTGGCATAACTAAAGTACTAACCCCACTATCTATGATGCAATTATGAACCAAGAAATCACCAATGATTAGAGATGGGTAGAAAGGATGAGTTTTTTCATTATTTTTCACTTGACCATCTATAAGTTGAGTTCCATTAACTAGGATAACATTTTCATTCTTAGATGAGCCAACTTGCTTACCTAATCCTTATAATTATTTTTGGAGCATATATTTCTACCTTGGTATTCTCAAATAATCCCACAATGATATGTTCATGTGCAACTTCTTTATTTGGTCTAAAACATTAATGGAATAATTGTTCACCTTTGGGGACTCCTTAGAAATACTAACTCCTTGTGATGTAGCTTATGAAAGTGGGTCAATAGGAGCTATTTTTACATTCTAAAACTTCTAACCTTCTTACACTCTTTCTAAATTTGACACACTCACCATTGGAGATTATGTGGGGACCAAAATAGGTCCTTGAGTTATTCCTTTTTTATCTTCAATAGCTCTTTTCTTGGACCTAGTGTTAGAGGAAACACTGGTATACATATTGCTTGGATTCTCCAAGTGATTAATAGCACAAAAATCTCCCTCAAAATGATTTATAAGGGTGGAATCATATTTTGGTTGACCATTCTCCATTCCAATTTGCATTTGTCCCTCAAAACTTGGGAATCTTGAGTGCCTTGCATTTCCATGGTTTGATAGTGCATTTCATTTGCATAAGCAACTTGTTCTTGATTTTTCTCAAAAGATGAATAGCATGTTTTTTCTTGAACCAAGTTATTTTGGGTGGAGAAAAGAGCTTTAGAGGGTGAGGGAGCATTGGGATTTTAGCTTTGATAAAGCCTAGAATGGGTGATTTGACCTTGTCCTTGCATATTGCTTTTAAAAGGGGGTTTATTGGTTTGCCCAAACTAATTATATGGTTGATATGGCCTATAACCTTAATATTTTTGCCTTTTGAGGGCAACCAAATAATTAGTGAAACTTTGGAGAAAGATTTTAACTTAATGGATCTCATTTGAAGGGTAATGAAAGGCCTTTTTTGACTAGGCAAAGGAGCTAAAGTGGGCAATGCAACTTGGCTAAGAGGCTACAAATTAGGGAATAGTGGCTATGATGGCCTAAGAGAAATCTTCCCCACTTGAACAAGATAATTCTTAGCATTGATGGCTATCTCATAGGTAGTAGGGAGTGTATTTCCACCCATGGATTGGATCATCATAGCTACATCACTATGTAATTATTTTAGATAGTACAAGATTGCATAGTTTGGAGTAGGTCTCACAAGGGCTGGGATCCTATCCCATGTTTTTAAAAATACAGTGTTAAAATATTGCATAAACTCCTATGGTTCCCTTTTGATAGTGGTCAATTTCTCAGATAGAGATAGATGATCACTTTTCTCTACAAACCTCTTAGTCAATAGATCTCTTAGTTCATCCCATGACCTAATATAATTTTTAGGTAGAGTCCCATGCCAATCTAAAGATTTTTATTTGAAAGACAATGCCAAAAACCTAATAGCCAAATTTTCTTGAATGATATTATGGATATTAATTTTTTTTCTATGTTTCTAATGTGTTTAATGGTAGTAATAAGACCCTCTCCACCAAAATATGGAACACTCTTAAAGGCTGCTCCTAGAATTTGGTCATATTGGGCAAGATTCAAATGAGATGATTTGGTAAAGGAAATAAAAGGTTGGTTCATAGCCATCTTGTAATGTGAAATTTGAGTATTATGGGTTGAAATAAATAATAACTTATACTTCTTAAACACCAACTCTCTTGAATAAGGATGAGTATTCACAAACCTAAACCTTTTTACAAAATATGGAGGTAATTTCACAAACTCAAAGATCATACCTTTAGCTATAGACATAGTGGTCAACTTTGGAATGGGAATTAGGAACTGATCAACAAATAAAGATTTGAAAATTTTGGTGGATTCACCAAGTACTGAATGTAGATGTTCATATAATTGTAACTATGCCAAAACCAACACCAATCTTGGATAATATTTTAAAACTTAGAGTCCAATTGGGCATGCCAAAAAATATTGTCACTTGGATTTTCACCCCTTGAGGAGATTCCTAGTTATCCTCATCCAAGTGGCATAATAAAAACATCTATTTTTATATGGGTGATAATTTTTTGAGATGAATCTCTAGAAGGGCTAGTTCCCTTGATGCAATCTTTGAAACACTTTATGACCTATAAACTTTTAGATGAAAAGGGTTAAGAAAAAAAAATAAGAAATATAAAACATGTGATGAACCAATATTATATCTCCTCCTATTGACTAAAATTTTACCACTCAGAGTAAAATAAATCTTCTCTTACACAAAACTCACAACACAAGGCAACTTGTTACATCAATGTTTCATAAGCTATGTTCAAAAGGCATTTTGATGCTTAAGAGGGTAATGAAGGATTAATTTATAGGATAAAATCATGAACCAATTCTAAGACACGTATACACTTATAAAAGAACACTAACAAATACTTGCAATAGTTTCTCTTCTATACATTTGGTGTGAACAATCAAGGACAACATGCTAGAAAAGATAATCTTGTACTAGACAAGACCAAAAAGATTACATTAACACTCAATTGAACAACATGTGATAGGAAAAAATAAATTTTTTATTTCTTAAATATTCCTTCAAGTACAAATTTTTCTAGGGTTTCCCCATTAACTAATGGAGGCTCTCATAAGAGGTAAAAGAGTCCATATTTATAGCCTTTGAGAGAGAAATAAGGAAAATGGAGTCCAAAGGTCACTTGGGCATTCATTAATATAAAAAGGGGGTTAAAATTGCATGATAAAGAGGAATTAGGTAAACTATGAAATTTTAGGAGGTCCAATTATCCATAAAAGTCATGAAAACTATGAAAAGTGTCATAAAATTCCTTATCCTAGCTCAGAAAATTAACTTCATCATTTGGAGTTGTTTGAACATCCCACCACTTACTAGGGATAATTATGATGATGGGAATAATATTTAATTCCTTTATGCATGTAATTATATGCATTTTTTTCATTCTTAATCCTTTATAAACTCTTGGAATGAAGCAATCACTAACTATAGTCCTAAAACTCCTTGTTTCAGTCACCCCTCACACTTGGCCTCAAAAATGTCTTTATTTTTCCATAAAAATCCATGGGATGGAGTTAATGACACTTAGAAAGACCATCCATGGTCTTATAATTATTAGGTACACCTTAAAAATTCCCATACTTAGATTTTTCACCCTTCTCACCTTTGTGTTCACTATGTTATTTTTTACTGGTTGAAAGTAAGACAATTTTTTGAACACTTATAAAATTTTCTTAAGAATGAAATGGATTTTTGGGGTTTGAAAAAGTCCTAATATTTTCCCCAAACTTTATTTCATCTTATCAAACCTCTTATAATATGTAAAACATATAAAATGGTGAGAAAAGTACTATTTTTCATGTTGTTCGTATAGTTCCATACAAATCCTTAGCATGGGTAAGAGCCTGATTAAGTATTCTCCATGATCCAATAGGTTTCATTTATAAACTATTCCATTTGGGTGGCTCTCCAATATTATTTTCCTCATTAGGATCTTTTAAGGGGTTTTCTAAGGTTTTAGATAGTTTTTTTCTTAACCATTGTTCATAAAGATGGATCATTAAAATTTCTAACCAATGTCATAAATTAGTTTCTTAGGAGGATATTTTAAGGGTTTTACTTAGGTTTTAGATAGTTTTTTTATTAACCATTATTCATAAATATGGATCATTAAAATTTATAACCAATGCCATAAATTATTTTCTTAGGACATTCTCCGATTCCCCCTAACACATTTAGCTTCCATGCAGAGCCTTAGCAAATATATGAGCTCCACAAGTTGACATATCGATCTTGTTTCTCCACTTTCTTACATGCTTGAGCTATCTATAGGAAAAAAATAATACTCATGTACGTTTATTTTCATAAAAAATATCATACATTTATTAATACACTTCATAAACATGACTCAATCATCTGGATATCTCATTAAAGACTAGAAATGAAAGTAGACCCTCGATTAGCTCTAAGTCTCCTCAAGGCCTAATGGGTTTATCATACTCCCTACTAGTTTTGACCACTTGGACTAATATAACATTATTATGACGGTTTATTATTCATTTTCATACCTAATTAATACTCAAAAATCCATCACCTAACCTCTAAACACTCATTTCCATCTTTTCTTCCCATTTGTCAATCAGGCCTCGTGAAGACTTGTTTAATTAGACTGTGTGCCTAAACAATTAGGTCACTCTAAGGGTTTTGAGATTTTTTGAGTGTTCATAATAATATATACATATTTAATACACATATCCTAATGTTACTTGAATATCCCAAGGCCTCATCTTAGGTTGTTTACTCATTTTGGCACCCTTTACCTATTTTGTCAAAGTTCTAATTTTCATGAGTGGCAGAGCTTTGAGAAAAAATAGAGAGATATAACCCTCATACCCATTGAAAAATAAAATTATTATAAGGTTTATAATTTCATAATTAGGATATATACCAAATTTAAAGGTCATATTCCATCATTTAGGTACCTAACCAACTCAATTTGTCTAAAATAGTAGCCAAAAAATGCTATTTTCTTGTATTTTTCTCTAAAACCACTTGGTATTCACTCTTAAAAGCCAAAAACATGCCTATAAGTTGATTAAAAATGTTTATCACTATAATTTCATGCTTATGGATCATTTAGGACCATCTATAACACTTCCTCCTTCATATTCTTCATGCTTACCCCTTGAACCAAGAGGTTTCCTCGCTTGCTTGTACAAACAATTATCCATTTGGCTAAATAAGGAATGAAGATAATAATTTTGGTAGGATATTGATATATTATAATCAATTAAATACCTACCATGGTCCATTATACTTTTATTATAACCCTCACCTCCTCTTAAGCCCTCATGTTCATGTTTCCACTTGGACTGCCAAGTTGTATCCTACTATTAGACTGAGAATAGGGGTGTTAAAACCTTGTAGATGTATTATTTAAAGGCCTATTTGTTACTCATGACATTTTAATCCTTTCCATTGAGGTATTTAATTTCCTGATATGTCATCCAAACTCATCTTTTGGGTTTCAAATGCATTCCTAGTTCAACTAGGTACCCTGACTAGGATTTCAACTAAGACCCCTATTATAGGTTTGTCTTTAGGTGTTTTAAATTGATTGAGGTTATTTAGTGATGAAAAAATCCTTTTTATATCACCTTGATAAACTAAAACATTCTATATCACATTAATTCATCTTAGGTTACCAAATGAAAATCATAACTCATGTCAATACCTCTATTTGCATCAAATATCTGACCTATAAGTGCATATTTGAGACTTGAGAGGTGCTATGTAAGTGTTTTATAGGGCCTTGTGAATTGTAATTACTTGATACTTCATGGGTGTTAAATTTATCATTTTCACTTCCTCATGTTCATATTAACTTTGAAAATTGAGTCTTTACTCTCTACCTGAGAAGCATCGATACTAACCCTGCCTATAGGTCAATACAGGGGTATTATGACACCTCTAGATTGCACAATCACAACTAGATGATCATGAGTTACTCTTTAGGGAAATTTTCCCTCTTCTTCCACTAAACCTAACATGAACTTGTGCCTTTAGATCCAAATCTAAATATTGTACCAACCAAGGCCAATCTGTCTCATCCTAATGTTGAAAAACCTTATAATCTATTAGACCAATTGAGTAAAAGCCCTATGCAAATTTATATTTTAAATCTCTTGTATGCATCTGAAGTCCATATAACTATTTTAATAGTATTTTAAAAGAATTAACTATTCCCAAAGATATTGATCCTAAACAATTCTAAAATTCATGGGACATTTTTATTCATTTCAACAACTTACATTTGATAAAAAAGACACGTCCACCCTAGGTCTGAGCCATAACAACCCATTGTATATTGAGGCCATCATTAAAAAATATAAGATCATGCAAGTTCTTATATATAATGGTTCAGGGATAAATATAGTGTCCCTCAAATTGGTATAAATATTGGGCTATACTATGAAGGACTTTCAACTAGAGATGATCACCATAAAGGCTTATGATAATGCCGAGAGGGAGTCTTCTCGTATCATTTATTTGTTGATAACTATTGGGTCTATTTCCCACCACACATTATTACATATTATGGAAATTGAGTTACATTATAACATAATTATTAGTCATCCTTGGATACATTAAGTACAAGCCATTCCATCCACCTTCCATCATTTGCTTTAGTTTTCCCATGATGGGATCAAGGTTATTATTCTTGTCGATCTATAACCTTATCAATATTGTAGACATTTAGAGGTTGAGTTCTACAATTATAACTATTATCCTAGTTTTGAATTCATTATAAATAATACAAGGAGATAATTTCACATCCACCACCATTGAATTATATCAACCCTAATAACCTTGTATCTACTTTAGTTGATCCATTTCCCACAACTACTAAAAAATAGGTTGTTATTGAAGACCTAGGCATTTCTACATACCATCTTAAGGATGCCTTCCATATTGTTAAGTTTCTAAATTCTCATAAAACATTTGGTAAACCCAAACCTTATAAAATACCAAACAAACCCAACTTAATTTGGCAATCAAAGAAAGAATTGCAAAAACCACCTGTGGTATTTATACCTATGACTTTGCCAAAATAGGATCAAGAGGCTTTCACTAAAGGAGAATGGTTATATTCTGACAACATTGTTGATTACTTTTAGAATCCAAAATATCCTATCCCTAATCAGATTATGGATAATTTTTATTATACAAGAAAAGGCCTTGGCCCATGAGACTAAGGAATCCTAGAACCTTTATTAGTTAGAGCACATAACTTGAATCATGGTCTTGGATTTATATCTCCTAGGTGTGACCTCATGACTTTCGATAGTGATTATTTTGAATCGACTAGTGATGAGACTCCTAACAATGATGTAGCATCCAATTATAGCCTATTTGATAAGTTTTGTAACTCAAATTTATTTGATTAAAATTCCATTATGACCTTAACACCTCATTTTTCCCTATGCCTTTTCCATCTCAAACTCATTGATTGGGACCAATAAAATTTAGTCATATGCCTTGATATAATGAAGAATCAATTATAGAATATATGGGCCTAAGAGATGGATTACCCATTAGTGATCACAAAAAAAGGCTTTGATTTTTCATTGGATCCTTCTTCCTAATTTAGAAAGCAGGAAAACTTTCTTGGTCATAACAAAGATAAAACATCAATATATTCAAGTGAAAACCTCTTTGAGGTGCTTGTTGATTAGGGAAAAAGTAAAGATAAAGACAAACCCTTGAGTGAAAACCTATTTTAGGTTCTCTTGGATGGAAATTTTTTCTCATATTTAAAGGATGCCCAAGGTCTATCAAGTCCTATCTCTATCACTAGTACAAGCATCTATTTAGAACAAAAATAAATATTTGGGTGTCTCACTCTTGAGTTTTTAGAGATTTTTACTACTTGGCCATTACCTGAGATAGTAGATTTAGATTCATCACATTATCTATATATTTGGGAGGAAAAAAATAAATTATAAGAGAATAAGATGATCATATCACACATTACCTACTATTCTTAAAGATGGTTATACACTTCTTGTAGAAAACATAGTTTAAGTGAAACTAGGAACATACGATGATCCCAAATTGTTTATCTTGGAGTTTCCCTTACTCAATCAGAACATGAAGACATTATATCTATTTTGATGTATTTTATTGATGTTTTTGCATGGGCATATTTGGACATGTTAGGATTAGACCCTCACTTGGTTGTGCATCACCTTGTTGTTCATCTAGATGCCAAGCCAATTAAATAAAAATTAAGGAAGATGCATCCAGACATCACTCTTTTGGTAAAAGATGAATTATATAACTTATTAGGAGTAGGCTTCATCAGACCATTGGACTACTCTAAATGGATATAAAACATAGTTCCATTCAGTAATAAACCACATGGTATATGTCTTTGTACATATTTTAGAGATATCAACAAAACATGACCTAAAGATGATTTTCCTTTGCCCAACATCGACATGATTGTTGATTTTACTATTGTGTACGAGATGCTATCCCTCATGGATGGATTTTATAAATACAAATAAATATACATAACCCAAGAAGTGTTAGATGGTGGATCCTAATCTTATTATAATCCCCCCCCCCACCACTAGGGTTGCCATGGGGATCTAGGGGGTAACACCCCTAAGGCAAAATTTTGTTAAAAATGCATTGTAAAATATTTTAATTTTTTAGTAAATCTGGACCATTCACTATTAGGTCACATATTTATGGTAGAAATTATGTTTGTGCATTTTTTACCTAATATGTAACCCTCCTTTGATATAAGGGAATTGTAATCATGGTGGCATATTTTAGTGGATGTATTGCAAGTTTTTCCCTTTATTTTTTGGATTGAATAATAAGGAATGGATATTTTTGCATAGATGTAGCCCATATTAGGTGAACCATGTTAAATATGTGTCTCTATTGTGTTATGTTTTTTGCATTTTATTTCTATCTTTAATTCATTAATATTACTTATATTTTATATTCTTAATAAGAAGATCAACATAAGACTATGTTCACCACTCTATGGGTAACATTCTATTATCAAGTCATGCCATTTGGCTTGAAGAATGCTAGAGCCATATATCAATGTGCTATGACATGATGCATGATATTGTTGAGGACTTTGTTTGTGACATTCTACCAAAATTAAGAACATGCGTCTAACATCCTGACATTTTATGATGAATCCTTGAAAGGCTTCATAAATATAAAGTCCACATACATCCTAAAAAGTGTCTTTGACATCACTTCAAGGAAATTTTTAGGCTTCATTATATCAAAAAGAGGTATTGAAGTCAACCCTACTAAGGTTAAATCTATTTTTGAAATGCCTCCACCTTCAAATCTTAAATAACTTCAAATCTTGTAAGGAAAGATCCAGTCTATCCATAGGTTCATTTCTCAACTAGAAGATAAGTGCCACCCATTTAATTATATCTTGAAAAAAGGGGTCATGTTTAAATGGGATGAAAATTTTTAGTTATCATTTGTGAATCTCAAGACATATTTTTCCAACATACCAATTTTGAGACTGCCAACACTTAGACAACCACTACTTCTTTACATATCAATAATTGAATATGTAGGAACTTTTGTCCCAACATGATGATCAAGGTAAATAATGTGCAGTTTATTATTTAATCCACATGCTGGTGGCTTATGAACATAATTATATGCCTATTGAGATGCATGTTTAGCTATGGTGTTCACTTCCCAAAATATGCAACAGTTTATGTTGAACAATAAAATAATTATCATCACTAAGGTGGATCCTCTCAAATTTTTATTATCCAAAGTAGCTCTCATAGGCCTTATGGAAAAATGGGTCATGCTCCTTAGTGAATTTGAAGTTGAGTATCAAAACCAAAAAGCTATCAAAGGGTAGGTTATTATTGATCAAATTACAAAGGCCCCTATTATAGACACTCAACCACTTAGATTCAACTTTCCAAATGATTCTATCATGATAGTGGAAGAAGTGTAGCATGATCTTGAATAGTGGAAATTATTTTTTTATGGGTCCTCCACTTCTTGTGGATTTGGATCTAGCATATTATTGATTACACCACAAGGGGATTTAATTCCCAATGATTTCCATATCAATTTTCATTATACCAAAAATATGTCCAAGTATGAGGCACTTATTATATGACTTCATCTTATAATTCAGTGGGATATTCAACACTTAATGGTCTATGGTGATTCCCAATTGATCATTAATCAAACCACTGATCAATATCAAACTAGAGATGATGAGCTTGTATGCTATAAAAAGTCATGGATAATCTCAAAGTTATTTTTAAATCTCTACAATTTGAACAAGTACCAAGCACCAATAACAAATCTACTAATACAATGGTAATGATTGGGTCTATGATACAGATTGAGTGCAGTGCTAAAGAGTATCAGTTTTTGATTGAAAATATTCTTCAACCTACATATATTTAGTTCCAATCCCCCACATGAAATGCCTTGGTATGAAAACTATTATAATTATTTCCATGATCATGTTTTTCCACCGGACTTATCTAATAACCAATATAAACTATTTCTTCACTATCTATCCCATTATACCCTCCTTGGAAGCATGTTTTATCATAAAGGCTATTATGAAACTCTACTTCATTGTTTATCTTTGGGAGAATCCAAGCTAGCACTGAAGGAGGTTCATGAAGGAATGTGTGGGGCCCACACCAATGGTGTACTATTAGCTAAAAATATCCTTAGAATAGGATATTATTGGCCAAAAATGGAGACAAATTCTTACAAATATGTGAGGAAGCATTTTCCTTAACAATAACATAGAAATTTAATACATGCATGTAACACCTTAGCTATTTTCTACTTAGGGCCTCAATCTCATTGAGAAAATAAACCCAACATATTTAGATGGCCATAAACATATTTTAACTACTACCAAGTAATTTACTAAGTGGATTGAGGCCATTCCTCTCACAAATGTCATCAGGAAGTAGATAGCCAAATTCATTGATTACCATATCATTTGTCAATATGGCATCCTAGCTTGCATTATATCTGATTGTAGGGTTGATATGACCTATAACCTTAATCTTGTTTCCTTTTGAGGGACTCCAAATCATTAGTGACACTTTAGATCAATATTTTAACTTCATGGATCTCATTTTAAGGGGCAATGGTAGGTCTTTCTTGACTAGGTAAAGGAGCTAAAGTGGGTAATGAAACTTGGCTAGTAGGTTGCAAATAAGGGAATAGTGGCATTAGTGACCTAGGAGTAATATTCAACACTTGAACAAGATAATTCTCATCATTGATGGCTATCTCATAGGTATAAGGGAGTGTATTCCCACCCATGGATTGGATCATCATGGCTACATCACTATTCAATGCTTTTAGATAGTACAAAAATGCATAGTTTGGAGTGGGTTGGGATCCTATCCCATGTTTTTTGAAATATAGTGTTAAAATATTGCATAAAATCCTATGGTTAACTCTTTATAGTGGTAAATTGCTTAGCTAGAGATAGATGATCACTCTTTTCTCCAAACCTCTTAGTCAATATATCTCCTAGTTCATCCCATAAACTAATAGAATTTTAGGTAGAGTCCCATACCAATCTAAAGCTTTTACTTTGAAAGACAATGACAATAACCTAATATCCACATTTTATATCTTCATTACATAATGTGATAATTAATTGTAACAAATTTGTGAGTGTTGTCACAACACATTTTTGCTTCATAATCCACATAATTTACCGATACATCTATACATCAATGGATGTGGTTTCTCCTGATGATGCACTTTGTTATTGTATGTATTGAAAGTCATGTGCAACTTGATACATCCATATTTTATCTATCATTGGATCATGATATTTGTCCCATTGCACTTTTTTGATTCTTTAAACCTGTGGCATTTCTAGTGTAGGTAGTCCTTGCTCTATGCATTATTATCTAGTAACTGCTTATATAAATACATTTTTAGGATGTGTATTAATCATGTCCACATTTCACACTAGATTTTTTTTTTAATACTAGGCAATGTTTTTAATAATGTTGTATTTACACTTTACAATACACATAATATACCTATCTTTGAGGATTAGTGGGACAATTTCATGTAAAAATATTATATTCACCACATAAATAGCATTGGCTAGGATCACAAGATTTTCTATTATCTTTTTTGTTACCACTTTGATATCTTCCTCTATATCCTCTTATGTTCTATTAATATCCCCAATCATGTGACTATTGTCCAACAAATCCTCCTTGATGTTGTTATTACACAATTAATCCACTGTACTAATGTTGATGTGATGTAGGATTACAATTTTATTTCTGATGTTATGGGGTCACATTATTCCATGAAGATTTATATTGGTATTATGATGATGATGGTATTTAACAAGCCAAACCATGGGGTTGATATTAAGGTGATGAAGATATACATCCAAAAATACCTTCTGTTTCACACATCATTTATACCTATAGGCCTATAAGTCCTTACTTCATAATGGGTAACTATTACACTTCAACTGAGAATACATTCTTGTTAATATCTTCCTTTAATTCCTACAAGGCTTGACAACTCTTTTCATCATGGTTGGTCAATTTACAAAAATTGAAATACAAAATTTGATATTTTTGAATTTACCATTATATTATATGACATTTTATAGTTGCATGCCCTAATACTCTATAGAGTTCATATAATTTTGGATTGATTTTAGAACAATCATTCCTATGATACCCTTGAGTTCCACACTCTATGCACCATAATCCTAGTTTAGGTTTATCACTTTCATGCACCTCATTTATCCTCTTCATGAAAACATCTATCTTTGCTTCTACTTTGGATCCTATGATTGGAGCATATTCATAATATTCAATTTGTTACACTCATAAGGAAATTGATCGAGCATCATCCTTTACCAAGAACAAAGACTGTGCAATAAAAAATATGATTCTTGATCGTAACCCTTCTAAAAACTAGGTAAATTTATTATTTTCTTCCATGATAAAATAAATTTTATTCATCACATCTAATAATATACAATCATAGTCCCATACATATTCTCTACTCTAATGTCAAATTTCCTTTAGATCTTGAATATTCTAAATTGTGTCATTTTTCACTTTAAAATTTTCCATGAACTACAATTTAACTTGTTGGATATCTATAGCATTTGACATATATCTTTCAAATGAATCATGAAACATGACCTACTAAATATCCTATGATGTCTCACTTATTTACATCATCAAAATTTGTTTTCCTTACCACTTTATATCATACGTTAAAAAATATTGTTAAAGGTCTATGACCCATCATATTATGTCAACATGACAAACATGCCTAGATTGAACTACATATTTGGGTTACTTGTAATGGCTATCGCTAGATGATGCACATTCATGACTGTGACTATAGGTTATTATGCACTAGTCAATACAACCATATGATTCTACACACTTTTTATTGGTATTTTAACACTGCCCTTGAAATCAAATCCAACCTCTTCTGGCCTCTTCTTATTTATGGAACTTTTAATCTCCACACAAAGTTTTCCAAACTTATATGTAAATTAATAAAACCAACTTCTCCCCATCCATTTTTATGTACTTGGTTTTTTAAATAAATAAAAATTGGGTTGGGGGATGCACACTAAATAAATGAATGATCTTTGTCCTTAGCTTCCTCTAAATGTGATCTTGAACCTGTTACACTTTTGTGCTTCTACATAATCACTTCTCATGAATATTATTCCACTACTTATAACACTTTTCCTCTTAATTGTGAACTAACTCTATCCTTTAACTACTCTAATTTTGTTCTACTTTCTTTTTCTTCAGTATACTCCATCTCCTTTCTACTCACAACTTTGTCTTCCTCCTCCTCGAGCCCTTCTCTTTCCTAATCTTGATCTACTCTACTTCTCACACCTTATGAAGCCTCTCTTTAGGTTCCCCTTTCTTCAACATCTTCTACCTTTTTCCTATTCCTACTCATAGTTAATTCTAGATTATTTTATTTATTCCATCTTCTCTATTGTTAGAATTCTCTTTCTAATCTCATAATCTTATTTTCACTCTAGCTCTTTTCATCTACCATATTTTGGGATTAGGTTCAAGTTTATCTACTTAGTTCTACATCATTTACTTCTACATACGACATATCCCCATAACACCTAAAGTAACTACTCCATGTTAGTAGGAATAGGTACCATGGCCTTTTCCACAACCAACATCTTAATTAGAGTAAGCATTCTTTGAAGGAAATTCCAATGGATTCCCATGATAAACTAATATTTTGAAAATTCAAAAACTAAATAGCCTTTTATATCAAATTTGGTGATATACCTATCAATGGTAATTTTTATCTAGTATTCTACTTTGCAGGTCCAATTAGTGTCTAGGTTTTACAAGTTTTCTAGGTTCTCCTCTAAATAGGTTATGAGTTACATCCTTTATGTCTAGAAATAATATTACTCTAATTTGGATAACCAAGTAACTAATATCTTAGTTAATTTGCACTAAAATATTTTGTATATTGTGTCATAGATATGCTCCTCAATAATTTCCTTCATAGTTTTCCCTAATCTTCTTGCTTTCTCTCTAAATGTTTTTGAATTCTTTCATTGAACCATCTCTTTATCCTGACAAAAATATCAATATATTTCAAAAAATATCTAGGCTCACCACATAATTATTAGCATAGGTTCCTAAAAAACCCTTCAGAACATGTTAATTCAGGGATAACTTATGCATGAAGTAAAAAAGGTAAACAATTGATACCATATTTAGATTGAATATTTTCATTAATTGTATCAAATAGATAGACACATAGACATAAGTTTATTATAATATTTACAATCAATATATACTCATATACTTAATATATTAAAGCAAACAAATTACTCACTATGCATATAATAATGATAAAAGACACATAAAAAAACCATTTTAGAATAGTATATATTAATCTCTATAACATCAAAACCATATATAAATACAATTAAGCAATATATATAGAGTTTTACCTAGTGTTATCTCTTCATATTATAGCCTTTTGATATGCCCAAAATGGGTGAATCTTCACTTTATTTAGTCTATCATTATATTTACACATGTCAAATTCATACAAAAAGATTATACAAAAGATAAAATGAGAGTAAATTGCACACGTGTCCAACATATATACTCTATGATTTTACTGGCCCTATTACACACTCAAAAAAATACAAATGTAAAATAGACAATACTTCAAAACACTTACGATGTCAAAATATTACCATTATTAGAAATATTAATGGGAATTATTTTGATAATATTAATGTTGATATTATTAATTGGGATGTAGTTTGTAGTGTTCCATGTTTACAATAGTTAGTACATACTATATAAGGCTAAAATGTTTTCCACTATTTCTATAATCTCTTTTATATATTATATTACCAATCGCATGTTGACCATAAGTGGTCCTTATGGCCATATGGGTACAAGATAATGATCCACATTTAATCTCTCATTTTGGGAAGTATTGGTTGGCCAATATGAACATAATAGTGGATACTAAAAACATGTACCTCACTTTTTCCTTGAAGGGTAAGGATTTCACATCTATCATGATGTATATGGTGATAAACCAATACTAATGGATTTCAATATCCAATTACAAGAAAATATCGATGAAGCAACAATTGTTCACTATAAACAATGGTGGTAGGAAAAGTAGGTGATAAGACCACTGGGTAGTCATAAATTTTATAATTATGATAAATTGGATTATCCCTAATATTTTAAAAAATAACATTCCAAATAATGTACAAATAAATTCAAATAAATACAAAATACAAAAATTTACTCAACATACACATGTTTACTAGCTCCTTAGCATCTATGTTGTTTACTTTATGTTAGTAGATAGTATATCATTTCCTTTCTATACACACATATGTTTCAAGAATACTTGAGTGTGATATAGGCATACAACAAACCCTTAATACTTGCACATATAAACATTGGACCTTTCATCTTCGCATTTGGTATGCTACATTGGGGCATCTGCTTCTTTGATCATGATAAACATAGGTTATATTAGTTGATGATCATTTTTTAAATTATCCCATTGAGCTTATATACTAATGATTTCACATGCCTATACTCATGTTTACATCTTACACCATGTACTTTATATTCTATCTTACATAACATTTTTTAATAATATATACCTGCAAGGATTAGTATGACATGCTTATGTTAGTTGCTTATACTTCATTTATTCACATTGTCATTCCTTCAGTGTATTTATAGTTTGTTATTGTCTTGCTTATGGAATATTTGAATATGTTCTTTGATTTTAGGTCTATATTTCATTGATTTTTATTTCTTTATGTGTGTACATTTGAATATGTTCTCCCTTAAGTGTGTAGAATTTGAACATTCCTCTTGTTTGTGGTCTCCTTGGACCTCTTTTTGTTTAACATTGAGTGCTCTTGTGTGTGCTTCATTATTTGTTAAAATTGTATTATTACTTTATATATTTTTCCATGATTTATATCATGCATCTTAGTTATTTTAATGATAACATATTCCTATATTCATTGTACCACTTAGAAATGCTACTTTAATATGTTACATGATTCATACATTGATAATATAGGTGTCTTATACTTTTAAGGTAAGGTGACTACCATATCATATTCCCATCACCTCAAAATGGGGTCATATTATTGGGGGAATGTTGTAGAAAAATGACTCCATACATTCATAGTTAATATAAATTTATACAATTTACATGATTCCGATATACACTTAGGTCAAGGTGCTATAGATTTAGTATTGGTTTTCCATATTTTGGATAGGCATTTTCAGATTTGTGATATATATTGAACATATTTATAGATTAAAGGTTAAATTTTGATAGATACTTCAACTTCAGATACATTATAGCTACATATGCCATGCAATCTCACCAACAAAATTATCACTTTAACAAGGAGCACCATTTTTACTAAGAAACATCATTTTTACTAAAAACATCATTTTGAGTCTTTCTTGTCTATATCAATTAAATCCTTTTAGTATTACAATTGAGAATAAACAAAATTGAGAATAAACTTCACTTTTTTTTGTTGAGTTGGTTATACCACTTAACTTGGATTTATTATAATTTCACTTGAGTTTTGTGATTGATATTTAGTGATCTCAATGGTCATGTCACAACTCACCCTTTCACCAAATTGGGGGTATAATTACCCTCTAAATTTTAATATTAAAATATCCAAGGTTTATATTTGAACCTCTTTCAGCTCTAATGCTTCATAAAGAAGCATATTTACCAAATCAATGTACCAAGGACATACATGGTTACATCAACACATAAGTGTAGTAATCCTTTTCTCTTTTTAATTTTCAAAAATTTCAATTATTGAAATTCAAATCACATGCACCTATTTATACTATATCATCCCTTGGTTATAATTTAAACACAAATATAAATTTCACTAGGGCTCATTCAAAGGCAAGGTGTGTTGTACACACTCATGTACACATTTATTTTATTTAACATAGTAATTTCATCCTTATTCACTACTAGATTAAAGTAGAGTGTAGATACTAAAATATGATTATATATATAATATCAAAATTGTATACTTGAAAAATACAAATTAGGGCTCTACTATTTAGTCTTTTACCTTCCAGCTATCAAAAGGCTTACATTCACCATCTCATTATGCCTAACTACTTATATTATAGTCTGACCCTATCATTCTAATGACTTAGATCACCTATACACTTTAAAAATGTTAAAATATGATATATATCCTTCACTATCAATTACATACCTTCAATAGTTTTCTATCCTACTAGAACCAAACATTTATATATAGACACTAGCATTGATGTTAGTGTCTAGTTTACTTATCAAGTGCATTCACCTTAAAATTCATCCAAATTTAACATATTATGAAATATATGGGTGAATTTATTTATCTTATCTAACCCTTTTATGAGATATTTTCAAAGGTGTGGTATAAATACAAGACAAATACCATTCATCACTATCAATCACACATGTATAAAATACCAAGCAAAGCACCTATTCAAGTTCATTCCATCAATTTCATAACTGAGTTATAATGCCCTATTCTTCCTTATTTATATATTAGTCATAGAATCATTCATATTATAACTTTTAATCATTCAAATAATATCCAAAGATCATTTATTTTCAAGTTATAAGCTATATAATTATATGTCCTTGCATATAGAGGTATAACAAGCCCACACTTAGGGGAGAAATACATATTACTGAGACCCTCCTTGGAGTACTGGATGCCTAGGTATCCTTTAGGTCATCTAAAATTCATGAATCAACTAACCTATTTTTTAAAATATGACTTAACTTAAGGTGAAGAACTAGGGTTTGAGATTTACATAGTCATACAAAGCTTGTGTGCACAAACAAGATACATCAATAAAAAGGAGATATAAAACCCTATTAAGCATATAAAATCAATTAAAAATATAGTGATTATTCCTTAAAATTTATGACCATAGATAAAAAGATAAAATACTAAATGTAATTATCTACAAGTTGATGCAAGTGTCCAAGCATCTAGAAATAATATTTCCAAAATATGACAACTAGATCCTGAGCACAACCTACCTACTTCCACCTCTACACAATTCAGATCCACCTACACATCTATAAATAAACTAATTACTATTTATTCCTTATGTTTTAATTATCAAAATATAAATTGGAATTTTACTTTCCATATTTATTAATTTTCTAGATTCATTATATTGTAATTTTTAAATAATTTTAATTCCCTTTTTCTAGAAAAGTTTTTTCAACCATTTGATTAGGATATTATACCACTTTAACCCTACTATTTTACCTCAAGAAAATGGTTAAACATATATAAGGAGTGGTATCAATTAAATATTTTTAATAATAAATGTTAATTTATGTCTCCCCTTTTTATTTTAGTAATGCAACAAATTGAAAATAATAAATTAAAAGGAAAAATGAGTACTTGAACTTACCTATGAAGAAAAATCTTAAATGTAAGCCACAACTTTTAATTTTGTTTCACATATAACCTAAAATTAAACATGTATAAAATCAGTCCTTACTTAAGAAAAAAATTAAAAAGTAAAGACAATAAAACTTATAGATCTAATAACAAGGAATGAATACACATGATTGGGTGTGCGAACTATTGTATTTTTCTAGTGCAAAACTTTTGATTGGAGAGGGTATGAACCTTTGAGATTTTTTATTCATTGATTAAATTATATTAGAATATGCATACACCAATCGTCATTGAAAATTAAGTGTGCTTAAAAAATCAAGTTGGCCTTGACTTCATCATTACACAACTTAAGGTAGGTAGAGTAGTTATGAAATCCTATATGATTTCCAATAGATTGTCATGGTGAAAAAAAAACATAAAAATCATAAAAAAAACATGATCCAACTTATATAAATGTAATAAGGTTGATTTTTGGTGAAAAAATGGTGAAAATAGTGCAAAAACTAGCCCAAAAATTAGTGCAAAATAATGTAATCTACGTATGGTGTATAAAACATAGAGAATGACAAGTATTCCCATTTCATCTGTGGAACAAGTGAAAAAATAATAAAGGAGGTGGTCATGTTCTGCACACATGCCACCAATATAATATATAGGCATATTAAATCTACAAAATAAGTGATAGCAAGTAGAATTTATAAGCCAGCTTGTGTAAATCATCTTATAATACATGTCACAAATGATGTCCAAAACTTGGAACAAACATGTGATTTTTTTCTAAAATTATTATTGGGTACCTTTTGAAACTAATATGTATTAAATTTGATTCTTAAAATTTTGAAAAATAATTATTTTCTGCTTTTTGTGACAACATATTTTTTGAACATAAACAACATGCACCCCTTTCTGAATGGAGTGTTATTGTCTAAAACTAATTTCATGGTGATTTATTGGTAAGGATCATGATCATATGTGTGAATCCTACTAATTTATGACTATTTTTATATTATTTTATCTTAGTCTATCAGACAAACCACTATGTATGCCCCCTCTTTTGAGGTGCATTGTGGAACATGCACAATAATTCAACTCAAAACAAAAAAATTTTATGAAAGAGATGTTATAAAAATATGTAATTTGAATAGGACCACTAAAATTTTAAGATTTTGGAATCATCATAGACATATAAGGAATGATTTTATATTATATGTTTTAAAAATTAAAACATGCATAGTGACATTGTCAATATATATGTTCTAATTAAGATAAACCCACCTTTGATTGTTGTGGTATCCAAGCCAGGAAAAAAATAAGCCCGAATCTCCCTTCTATAAAATGCCAAGAACCAAAAGAGGAATAACAAACTGAGAACATAAATGACAACATAAATAATAAAGAAAAGAAACAAATGGGCCAGAATCAAGATCCTTACAAAAAATTAGAGAATGAAGAAATAAAAACTTTCTAAAAGACAAAGTAAAAAATACCAAAGTTTTGCCAACCAAAGAGAAAGGAACAAGAGGGTAGAAAGGATACCCTAAGGAGGAAAAAGAGCATAGTAGTGTTCCCTATAAAACCTAAACAAATTATCATAATTTGAAAGGATGAGCACCAATCTTGATCTCTGCAAACCAAGGATCAGGAAATAATAGATAAAAATCCTAATTTTCAAAAGGCACAAAAAAAGCCCATTTTCTAGTCATCAAAATAGAGTCTAGACCACCCTCAATTTTTCCAAAATAATATGGTTCAAAAGATTAAATGGGGATGGTTTGGGTCCCCATAGTTCCTATATCATAAAATCATTAGATACCCCTAAATTTTCAAGTAGGTTCATGAAGCCATTTCCTTCTTTGAAGATGTGGTTGAGGTCGATTTCTTGAAAAGAAGTCAAAAAGGTCCTAGTGTCCCTAATCTCATTTTAAATAGTTTAGGAGATCTATGAGATCCCTTTAAGATAGTTAATGATATTTAAAGAGTCTCCTTCAATGTATAACTTGATAATACCTCTATCTTTTTCCACCTTAATACCCCAAAGGGTTGCCCTAGCTTCTACAACATGATTTGTTTGGATTACCATATTGCCAACATAAGCTACAACCATATTATAGTTACTATCTCTAACAACCCCTCCACTTATGAATGGCCCTAGGTTACCTTTTGAGGCACCATAAAAATTGAGTTTGAACCAACCTTCAGCCATAGGGGTCCATTTTATTGATTCCTTAGTGGGGTTATTTCTAAAATCAAAATCTTGAGGAAGCTTGAGGTTTCATAATTCAAGAACACTCAATCCCTCACTAACAAGCCATTTAAATTTTATAGGAATCCTAGAGGCCCAATTTTCCTTAATATCCTCAATAAGTTTTTCTTTAGTGATCCACCACTCAAACATTTTATCTCTAAAAATATTGTGATTTCTTTCCTTCTATATGCCCTAGACAAAGTGTGGAAGAATGAGATTCTAAAAATGCTTCAAGGCCCTATGCTTCCAAGGTGGGTTCTATTTTATAAAGAGGTCCCAAATGGAATCAAGTGGGACCCAAATAATTTTAAAATAAAATAATAAATAATGCTAGATGGGGGAAACATAAGTACACTCTAAGAAGATGTGGTTTATAGTTTCCTCCTCCATGTAAATATTGCACCTATTGGGAACCTATAAGCCTATACTATTAATATTAGAAATAGTTATAAATTTTATTTTAATAAACCAACCAATAAAAAATACCAAATTTTATAATCAAATTTTTATCCCAGATTTTGGACTAGGAAGGGTCATGGTCCATAAGGTCCCAATCCACCAAAAAAAGCCAAATTTAATAGTATAATCACCCATTGGGTCCAAGTGCCAAATAATATTGTCCTCTTTAAGAAATAAGAAATTATGAATATCTAAAATCTTAAAATTTAAAATATATAGGAATATATTATGTTCCTCGATTGTTCCCCAAAAAAACAAGTTACTTTTAGCTGGGGGCCGAATCATTTAGGGACCATTAGTCCATAAATTTTATCCCTTTTGAAGATTTAAAAAAGTGAATAATAGCCTTAAAATTACTAACGAATGATAGAGGTTAGTTAAATATCTTAGGGTCCTCCCAAAATTCAACAAATATTCCATCATCAATAACCCATCTATAGCCTTTACAAAGGAGGTCTTTTATTTTAATCACTATTTTATGACGTTTAAGGTACTTATCTTTTATGACGTTTGTCCAAATATTATCCTCTTTAAAAATTCTCTAGGCTTGATTCACCAAGAGTGATCATTTTGTTCCTTTGACCCATCGCAGTCCCAAGCTTCCACTACTTTTAGGTTTGCATACCTTTTCCCAAGCTATCAGGGGATTCTCTTTGTCTGCTCCTTTCTTGACCATATAAATGGGAATTATATTTTCTCAATTTTATCTACAAATTTAGATGATATTTTAAATATTGACATCTAATAAATAGGCATACTCTATAAGATACTCTTAACCAAAAGGATCTTTCCTACCTTAGATAAGTAGTTGGCTTTCCAACTTGAAAACTTCTTCTAAATTTTGTCCAAAAGGGGATTCCAATCCTCAACACTTAGCATTTACTTAGCAAGGGGAATTCCTAAATACAAAGTTTGAAAAGATTTAATTTGGTAGTTTGGAATTCCACCTTTGTGTGTGTAAAAAAGAGGGAGATTTTGGATTTAAATTGATAGTCTACACATAAATTACTTAATAGTTTCCCAAGATTCTTTCTATATATTTGGCTTCCTTAATGGAGAATATCCCAATAATGAAGGTATCATTAGTAAAATATTAAAGTGTGATCAACTTAGAATTGAGATTAATTTATAGTCCTTTGATTGATCTAGTCTGTCTAGCCTCTCAAAGCATCCAATTGAGGACCTCTACCAAGATGATAAAGAGGTACAGGGAGATAGGGTCTCCTTGTCAGAGCCCTCTTTCAAATTCAAAAAAAACCTAAGGGATACCATTGATAAGTACCAAGAATTTTATGGTAGCAATGTAATTAAAAATAAACTTCCTAAGGAAATTGTTGAAGCCATGTTTTTTAAGAATCATCATGATGAATCTCCAAGAAACTCTATCATAAGCCTTATAAACATCAAGATATATGTTAGTAATTAAACATGTAGTGATAAATTTACCAAATTTTAGTATTAAAACTAAATATAGAAACTTGGAGATAGATATATGATATTCATCAATGCATAGAGAATTGGGAAGATGCATGATGTCCATCATGGCATGAAAAACTAAGCAAACAAAATCAAACCATTGTCATGGCCATAAAAAATCCATGTACATATAAAGAGTACACATAAAGAACAAAAATCACTTGATATAAGGCCAATGGTCCACATACAAGGGACACTTTAAAATGTAACTCACATATATAGAGGCAATAAGTCTTGGATCCACATGCAAGGATATGTTAAAATGCCCATAATATAAATAATGAATACAACAAGACATGAAACAAACACAAAAGTCATATAAGATTAAATTTATTTGATCAAAATAAATAATTATTAAAATTAGTATATTAATAAACTTAGGTATCTAGTAATATATCAATACAAAGGTAAAAAATAAATATCGATAAATTTTGTGCAATGTAAGGAATTAAGATATGAACAATAAGGGATAACTAAATAATGATAAAACCTATGTAAATAGATGCCCCCATTGAAATTTTTGAGATTTATGAAAGTTGTAGATCTAAGGATTTAGAGCGTATTTTCATTGGGATGAATCCAATAGATTCAAAAAACAACACAATGCATTATTGTCGAGGAAAAACACTTCTATCTATTTGTAATTTTTGACTCTGAGATAGTTAAATGACCTATAACTATGTATATAAATGGAAACCTATATGTTCTAAATTCACTCATATACACTTGTGAATCATATTTGATATCTACTAAAAATATAAATAAATATTGAATATATTGAACTCAAATTAACCGATGTAGATAAACTATACAGAGCATGCATAGGTCCTATTTTTTTTAGTTCTAGATTTTTTTTTGTATTTTTGAGTATATATGTGTAGTTTTATATTTTTAAATTATCAAGTATATAACCACTGTAGATAGATAATTTTTATTAGATTCTTGAATACATTTATTTTAAGTGAATTTAGATGATAAACTTTTCTACCCAAGTTTTTTGAAATCACATATGGACCCAACCAATTAGGCTTGAACTTTCCTTTGGTTTCTTTATTTACATTGATATTCCTTATATTTTACTTTAAAACCAAGACACCAACCTCAAATTGTCTACTTAAAATTATTTTTTTATATTATTTCTAAATGTTATTTTGATATATTTGAGATGTTTTACTTCCTATATATGTGTATTGTCTATTTTTTTGTAACTCATGTAAGTGATTCTTTATGTATTTATCATCTATAATAATCCTTTTGAGGAATACTCGTTAAGGTGGAGTTTTAAATTCTAGTAGAAGTAATTCTTTTATTCCTTAGTCTAAAAAATTTGGAGTAGCCCCATTGGTTATGTAGATACTCGTGTGATAATCCCATAGTTCATAAACTATTTAGTTATGCCAATCATCACTAAATTTATTAACTATCTTGCTTGGGATTTTTTTTTATAGTCTTGTTTGAGCTTGTGCATTTCCATTTCCTTGAGGGTAATGTGGAGTATAAAATGTGTGTCAATTATTATATTTATTATATAATGTTTTGAAAATCTTAATCTTGAAATATATACCATTTTTTGTAATGATAGTTGAAGGAATCCTAAAGTGAGAGATGTGTGTCATCAAGAATTAACATTTATCCTCTCCTATAGTAGACTATAATGGTATAATTTTGACCCATTTTTTGAAACATTCGGTAGTTATGATTATAAATTTATGTCCACCTAATGATTATGGATTTATTTTTTATACAAAATCAAACTCCCAAAGTGAAAATGGCCAAGGTGAAATGAAAATTTTAAATTCATGTGACAGGACATGGTTTAGATTATTGTGTTGCTATCATTTTTCTCATAGTTTTGCATTTTCTTCACATTCATTTTACATAGTTAGCTAGTATTAACATAGTTGAAGTATCTTGTGTGACATTTATTCCACTATGATAGTCTCCACATTGATTTTCATATACCTAATATAATTTTCACTTAGCCTCAATAGTGCTTATGCATCGAAGTAATTATCCTAAAAATAATCATTTGAACAAATAACCTCTAATAATAACATATCAAAGTGTGTATATCTACAATTTTAACTTGTTATTTTTGGTAAAATTATTTAGTATAATTGATTTATACAAAAAATTATATATATGACTAAACCATTTTTATATTTTTACACTGTTTGTATTTGTCAAGACTGACAAAACTACTAGGTATGCATCTAAATCTGATGGACTTTGTGAATGTTTTATATGAATATTACTTTTTCATCATTTATGAAAATTGATATTAAATATTATTCACTATCCATTGGATTTTCATGATGATTTTCCTTCTTTGGAATATTCTCAATTGAAAAATTATGGAAATGTACACATAAACATTGTACCATATTTTTATATGGGATTAGTTTTTTTTCTTTTTTTTGATAAACATGTTTAGTTTAATTAACAACCAATTTTCAATCCCCATATATCTTAAAGTATTTTATCTATAAAGTGTGAGTGGCATACATACCCAAATCAATGTCTCATATTATTTGTACATGAGAAACCTAATTATTATGTGAATGGCATAGGATCTCCTTATGGATTAATAAGAACATGTCCTCCACCAACACCTTGTGCACATTTTAAACCATCAATTTTTTAACATGTATCTTTAGTATTTATATATGTTTTGAAGTCAATCTCTAAAAGTATCCTTAATGGGTTATGTACCCTGTAGTGGAGTCACAACTAATTGATTTGTGATAACTTGGTATTTTATCCATTTTTGAGATATAAAATTCCATGATTAATATTACCATTTTTATATACATCCAAACAAATGAAGTTTTGACATGAGAAAATTTAATGGATCAACCCTAGTAATAACTTGAGTTTAATTATTGTATTTCTCATTTTGTTTATCATCACTAATAGTATTATCAGTCGACACTAACATCACTAATTTCATCTAATGATCACTAATCCCATCTAATTTTATTTAAATCATCCTTACTAATCCTCTTAGTATTTTTATAACACCCCTTTTCATTATTATTCATCTATTAACCTTATTCCCACCCCACAAATTAGTTAATTCACCTAATTCCCTATTATCAAATAACTAATCCCACTTAGCCATTATATTAAAATTTTAAATTCCAATCCCACCTACCCTAGTCTATTCCTAGGCTCTAATACATCCCTCATTCCTAATCACCTACTAATCTTGTTTATCCATTGAATGGATTTTATAATTGTCTGATTCTAGAATCCTCTCTATCTTAGCCCTTCCTCTCTAAAAGCCTTTATATTAGAGGTTTCCAAGGAATTTTTAATTCCTTTTTATTCTCCACCTCTCTACTATTTAAATACACTACCCCTTCATGTCCAAATTAATAAAGGAATCCATAAGACCTCCATGGAAATATTATCAATCTATCCATGTTATCATTAATCAAGTCTTCAACCTAACATCATGTTGTCCACCACCTGAGTCTATTGTAAGCAATCGAATCTCAATCCATAATCATTTAGTCTCTTTAATTTGAATCTTGATTGGGACCACTTAGATTTAGTTTATATTATTATTTTAGATGTTTATTTTTATGTCATTTTAATCTAATTTTTATTTATTTTAATAGTAGATTGTAGGTTTGGGCATTTTTGGCTAAATTGCACAATCAAAATCTTAATTGCTCAAATTTATTATCCTAAATTTGGTGACCATTGTGGGGACCCTCCTCTTTATTTGAAATTTTGTGCTTTGAGTGTGTCTAATTAAGGTTCAAGGTCATATTGAAGTGGATTGTGTCTCAAAATTCCAAAAATATCATCTTCCAGGCAAAAGGTGATATTGATCTATAATTTGTAGTTTTGAAGAGGCATGAGTTTTACACACCACAAATGTCATTTTGACTAATTTAAAACCTTAACTACTAACCATATAACATTTTTTTTAGTTTTTTATCTTTATATAAAACCACCTCTTGAGAAATGTGGTACTGATTCCTAGATGCAGTTGTATTGAACTTATGATTTTTGCTAACTATTAATCTTATCATCTCTATCTGGTTGTCATCTATCTATAGGGAGGAGGATATTTTTCACAAACAACATCAAATATCCTTAAATTCCCCCTTTTAACTATCAGGTGTAATATCACTTTTTTATATTAGTTTTGATTGTCATAAGCATTTTAAAGTCTAAACAGGGAGTTTTTCATAATATAACAAAAACTAAACTAAGTGTTGTTATCCATAACTTATCATTTTTTAGTCATTTAATTTAGTGTTCAACTCTATAAATAATCATTTTTAGACATCATCTATCTTATAATTTTATCTTTAATTTGTATATATCTATTTTATTTCTATCTAAAGTAAAATTGCATCTTATAATAGGTAGTATTGATCTACAAAGTCAGTTTTGAATATGCACAATCAGTCTTGAATTAGAAATTTTAAATAATACATTTATCTAAGCAGCATAAAATATAATCTTTTTTAATCATCTTGTGAATATTTTGATCATTTTGTAATTTTTTTGTTATATTGTTAAAATTATTGCATCTCCACTAGGTTTTAAAACTACATCTTGAAAGTTATGGTATTGCTTTATAGCTATAGTATTACACTAACTACTAATAATTTTGCCTAACTATGTAGTCACCACAAGCCAATCCATTACAAAACCACATCTCTAAATTTATGGTATTGAATTTTCTAGTTACGGTATTGCGCTAGCCTCAAGTGGTTTTGCCTAACTACATCATCACTATCATCCTAATTGTCTATAAAAATGTATATCCTAAGTTATGGTTATGACCTGTTAATTATGGTATTACTTCTTTGGAAGTGATTTTTCTCATAATTGACATTGTATATGTAGTTTTGATCAATCTAATAGTGATTTTTGCATTCATTTTTTGACTTCAAATTATCTTTTATTGTGTATATTTTTAGAATCATTTTTAGTGAATTTTGAGTCATTCCAAGGGTTCCACAAGTCCCAAATTATATTTGGTGTTGAAAGCATGCCTAGGGCACTTCCATAAGACCCCACAATGGGGCACTTACTATTGAACCCATAAGGGGTACTACCCCTTAAACCCATAAGGGGCACTACTCGTTGACCTCATTAGGGGTTGTTGCCCCTAGACCCCTGTGTCGTGGCCCCTCATCCAAAAATGTTATAGTGAAAAATTGTGATTTATTTTAGTATTTTTATTAAGTCTTACTAGAATAACATTTTTTTTCTTATAGGGGTGAATCTAGTGGTAGATTGGACTTGATATCATCTTATCTTGTAGGTTGACCCTCAAGATTGGCAATTGAAACTATTAATCACTTTCTTTATAGGACACCTATCAAGGATTTTGGCATTTTTGAAAAATATAATGTGTATATTTCACACTTAGTTTATCAGTTAATAAATATTTTTACTTTATTGAGTGTTACTCAAGGGCTATAGTGGTGTATACTCTCTTCCTTGTGTCTTAGAATTGAGTCTTAAAGGATCAAAAACCACTAACAAACCCTCCCATTTTACTTTTTAGGGTAAAATTTATGTTGAATTCACACTCATGTACTCACCATACTCTCAAGGGGATAGTGACCATGGATTTCACCACCACACATTAATCCATACTATGTGTTTTGGTAGAGTATAAATAGCAAGGATAGTTGTCATTAGGCTAAGCATTTGATCCCATACATGTATTCCATGAAGGGGAAGAGTTAATTATTTGAACTAGGCATTAGACAACACCCTATATGGATTTAGGACCCACTTTACCTAGCATATATTAGGGACTTCCCTATAGATCATGTGTAACCTATCATAAGACCATCAATTGTAATAGACCACTTAATGCTAGAGTTAGTATCAGTTCTGAATTGACTGTCATGCATAGATGGGTTTTAAATGGTTTGGGAGATTTTTTAATGGGTCACCAACCTATAGCCTAACCCATGAATTCATTGGATAATGTACTCATCAAGTTGCACTCCCAATTAGTTTACTAATCTTAGGTATATGGTTTACTTGATTTAGTGAGTGTTGTGTTAGACCAATGGTGTTTATGATCCAAGTCATCCTTTCACCCAAACCTATACATGACTATCTAGGTCTCCTATATCATCATCTTCTATATCCTTATTTTGTACATTCTTAATCATCTTATACATCCTTTTATCCTTCATCATATTTTATACATCTTTAATCTTGTATAATATTTTTTATCTTGTACATCCTACCATCCCATCTCAAGCATAGTCTAACCATTTCATCTCATCTAATATTACCTCATCTAGACAAAATCCATCTTACTTTGTTGGATTTTTAGGTCACATGTTTTTCCAAACCATACCCACATCATTACATCACCACCCTTAATCCCATCATCTTTGACCCCTCCATCCTTCATCACATAATCTTATATTCATCTTGCCTTGAGAAAATTAGTATAAGGCTTGAGATAGTCCTTTGTTGTTCTTACACATCATCCTATCACTTTATTCCATCATCATTATCTGTCACTCATTATATTTCACACTTAGTTGATAACTTGTTAACATCTTGTCACTTTGTCAATTTCAATCTAGCATCTAATCATCATCAATCTAGTCATCTTTCCTATTCATGAATAATACCCATCCAATGTAATATTTCTAGTTTGAATCTAGGCACTATGCAAATCTTCAATCCTTTTGTTAGCTTGAAAACTAGTCATTATTGATAGATCATTAGCAGCTATCATACTATCAATCTAAAATCTGATCCTAGTCTTATATCATATTCCATTTAATCTTTCTCATTCTTATCACCTATCATACTTGATTTATCGTTTATAATTACTTTGTATAAATACCATATTTTTCTCCCTTTCATCCATCATCTACTCAAATGGATCTGGATCCTGCTCTCATAGAAAAATACCTATTTGCCAATAAGGATGAGATCTTTTTGCGAGCCTTAGAAATGGGTATCTACCTACCTTCAGACCTTGATCTGATCAAGCCTAAACTAGTGTCCCATGTTCTTCCTCATAAATAATTCCCACATGTTAGCCCACTATGTTCAACCCCATCATCTATTAACCATAACCATAGTCTTGGCATAACTCCATATACAAGTGATAAAGTCACCCTATTTAATGAAAATATATTGGCCAACAAGGATGAGTACTTTTTACGGCTATTGGATATGGGTTCCTACCTTCCCAATGATTTAAAACCCCTAAGATTAAATTCACATAAAAAATGAGTTCCCCATGAACCCTCATGCCCATCTAATTATCATGATAACCAATCCCATTCCAATTCCACATCCACTAGTCCTAATCGTAGTCATGACCTTCTTATTCCAAAAATTACCTTATTTAATAACTATATTGTTACTAACAAGGATGCAGTCTAGTTATGGATCCTTAAAATGGGTGCCCAACTTACCAAATGTTTTGACCCCATTTAGCTAACCTAACCCCTAGTTTGTACCTATTCATAGTCAAATCCTCCAATTACCAATCATAGTCCATAAATCTCCCATCCTACTAGTAAAGAAAAGCCTAGCTTTTCAACATCATCATATCCCAATATCATGACATCACCATCACATGATTCCACTCCTAAATCCAACACTTCCACATACAACATTATAATCAAGTAATATACCCCTTTCCCAATATCCATAAAAGCCCTAGTTTGGAAATTAAGGTCCGTAGGCATGATTATTCACCTAAAAATAGGAGCTGTAGATTTATCTAAACATGTGCCCTCATGGTATTAAAATGAATGATTTTGTATATAACATAAAGTCCCTATACATTCTATTAATAGGTTTTTCCTTTTTAGATATTATTTCCAAAACTTAATTGATAATGATGATATTGAAATAGAGAGTGAATTCAATGCATCCACACCTAGGAGTGTACAAAAAGGGGTATGCCAAGAAGCAATTCCTAAGTATTATAAATCATCTTCCCTTATCAATCAAGGTCATGACCTAAATCTTTGCCATACCACAATCATCCTTGATATAACCATACCTATATCCTATCCACGTCAAATACCCCATTTTCACAAATCTATTAAGCCTAAATCATCCCCTCATAAACTCAAGGGGAATAAGGTAATTATAGATAATATAATGGCTATTATCAAATAATCATCTATCCATGACACCACCTCATCAACATCCCTATTGAAGTCAGCATCAAAATCGTTAAGATCATGTTCAACATCAACATTTAAATCCAAATCCACATCAAAAACATCATCCCTTTTAGATAATGAAAGTCATGTCAACACCTATCTCTTTGAAGACATCCCTAATTCAAATGTTGATCAATCAGAAGGCATGTTTCTTGATCCATATTAGGATGATGAAATCATAACATAATTATTGGATGCTTTATCAATTGAAGATCATTAAGCTATGCATGAATTGAATATAAATGATAATTATATAAAGATTCTTGATGATATTTTTAATATTTTTGAGGACAATTTCATCGACATTGATGTTGGGTCTCTTAGTAGTTCTGATAAAGACTATGCTACCCATTATCCCCTTAATCCACCCTTTCTATCACACATATTCCATCATCATCCTCCCACTAATAGTCCCTCCATCCCACTCCCCAAATTGGATAAATAGGAACACACATCATCTAATTCCATTCAAAATTCACTCTCATGTGCTGAATATACAATGATCTAAACCAATAATTAAGTTAGATATGATCCAAAAATAATCAATCAAAGTCAAGAAAAAATTTGTAATCAGCCAATTCAAAAAGCATCATCCCCTATTAAAACTATGCTTGAAGTGATAAGGGATCATCAAAATCAAAATCATTACCATCTATAAATTCTAAATTCAAATACCCCTGATGAAGCCTAGTTACAAACACTAGGCAGTAGTCAAAGTCAAATCCCATTAGCAGACCACAATAATGTATAAATTTATGTGGTTGATTATTCTAATATTTGGATCAAATAGAAAGAAATTCAAAATGTCTTGGATCCCTTAACATCACATAGCATATGACACCAATAAAAAATGTCCCCTTGACCATATCTAATGATGTAACTATTGAATCCCATTTATGCTTCCCTTCTAGTCACACCTTCCATCATAACATATCACTCATCCACATCCTATACCCCATTATCATAATCAAGACATAATCCCATCCATACCATATCTTAAATCCCTAAGAAACATTGTCTCTTATATGGGTTACAAAGACACCTAGTTGAGATGTCTGGAAGATGCTAAATCAAGAATCAACAAAGGTCACAAGGACATTACTACATATATCATTGATAATATGATCCCAATATCACTTACCTCTAGAAAAGGTGTTAGTTGAAGATCAATAAAATGTATGCATCCTACATCTCTCACCCATATCCAATACATCAAGTAAAAAAAAATCAATAATAAAAAAAAGATAAAATAAAATAAAAAATCATTCGTCTAATGGTGAATACTAGTCTTTTGTCACCATGGGCAAGTACCATGAAAGCCTATTTCTAGATTCATGGTAAAATAATCTATTATTTGAATTTTACCTCAACACTTGGGGGAAAAATCCATCCCTTGTATATCCCTATCCATGTTATATCCCTCTATCCATCATCTTCCATCATATCTTGCATCCTATTATCTAGTCTTGACCTTTGTAAGGAATCAAAGATGCCTTGGGAAATGTTATGCAATCATCTTGGCATATTCTCCAATAAACACTTGGGAAGCTAAATATTAGGTTCCTTCACGATGTGGTCATTGGCAATCCCTAGTCCACTATTCCTTGGTCCTCATCCCCTTTTACACATTGATATCATCCTTTTATCATCCCATCTATTATCCCATTCATCCTTATCCTAGTTTATAGGCTTGGTATTCCCTTTGATATTAACCCCCTTTTGTATAATGTACATACATATTAAAAAAAACCCTAAAAAATGAAATATTCCAAAAACCCTAAAAATTAAAAATCTATAAAAAACCAAAAATATTCCAAGATGTCTTATCTTATGTCTATTACCCTAATCACATCCATCTCTATGTCATCTATCCTCAATATCCCAATCATAGTAATCCATCCCACTCTTTTCTTTCATCCCCTATTCCTAACTAGGGAAAATATAGTCTATAAATATCTAGCATTGACCTAGTCTCATTTTCACCTGATAAATCTTATGTCTCTTATCTAAAACATGGTCAATCTATAGGTTAACTACCCCCTATGTTCAATCTAGAATCATCATCCAAATCACTAAATCTATACCCCTACCCAATTTTATAACCTTCATACTCCTTCACATCATAACCATCATGGCCCACTTCCTCTAATTTATCCCTTGATCAATCATCCCATAAAATCTCATCAAGACACTTATACAAGACATAATGACACTGCATATAGATGCTTTTGTGTGTTTGTCTACTCTATATTATTTGACTTGTTTGTATGCCTTTCTTTGATTGTCTTAGTCTTACATCATGTTTTTTTTCTATTGGGAAAATAATGACGATGCTATTATGACACCAATAGTTATAATGATTCTTTTCGGTGCCCTTGATGATACAAAGTTCTCTATTTGCCACTTTTTACATACTTTAGCATAATTTCCTCTTGGTCATACTTATATCATGGGACATACTACCTATTATTATATTTATCACATTACTTATACTATGATTACCCTTATTACAATAATGATGGCTTGATAATAAACATACTCATCATTTTTACTATCTCATCACTTTCTTAATCATCTAATCATCATATTTATCCCATCATTAAATAAATCATCTTAGTCCACTCATCTAATTTGTAATCATTTCTCGTTTTAACTTTTTGTAACTAACATCATCATCATCATCCTCTTCTATTATATCTTGTCATATATCATCTAAGTCAAAACTAAATTGGCATGAGGTATTTTCAGAGTATGTGTGCAACACTTGGCCACTTTTTAGTTCCCAAGGATAGCTTAGCCACCATTTTTTATCCCTTTCATATTTTGGTCACTTGATCATATCAATTATTATAACTCATCCCTTTCATCATATTGTTTGACTTTACCTTTGAGATATACTCATCATTAATATTATAAAATCATTATCTTATCCCGGCCTATAACTCTCCTTTACATGTTTCCTTAGGATACATTGAAATCTTGTATCATTTCATATTATCATCATCATTTATGGTTTAATCCCCCTTGGGATGTGATGGCAACCATGACATAGTCATTTCCACTCCCTATGCATATATCTTTGACAAGGGCATCAATAATTTATAACTCATTGCTTATGTCAATTCCATATTCTTCATCCTCTATCTCACATCTATCATCCCATCCCCTTGTCTATTTATCACATCCCACCCCTCATTTATTATTTTTGAGTGGCCATCCAGCTCCTTCCTCCTTGCATGTCCCTTCAAGTGGGAATCATATCCACTAACATCATTTAATATCATTCATCCATGCAATGGTTTTTATTTTAAAGACCACTACTCCTTCCACTTCATCCACTCGCAATGCCCTTTTTAAAAAGGGAAAAATTTATACACCTAAACTCACTCACTTTATTTATCATCACTAATATTATTATTAGTTGACACTAACATTGCTAATTTCATCTAATGATCACTAATCCCATCTAATTTTATCTAAATCATCCTTACTAATCCTCATAGTCTTTTTTCTAACACCCATTTTCATTATTATTCATATATTAACATTATTCTTATGCCATAAATTATTTTATTCACCTAATTCCTTATTATCCAATAATTAATCCCACTTAGCCATTATATTAGAATTTTAAATTTTAATCCCACCTACCCTAGCCTATTCCTAGGCTCTCCTACATTACTAGTCCCTAATCACCTATCTAATCACATACTAATCTTAATTAGCCACTAACTAGATTCTAGATTTCTCTAATTATATAATCCTCTCTATCTTAGTCCTTCCTCTCTAAAATCCTCTATTCTAGAGGCATTCAAGGAATTTTTAATTCATTTTTATTATCCATCTCTCCTCTGTTTAAATACACCACCCCTCCATGGCCAAAAAAATAAAGGAATCCATAATACCTTCATGTCAATATTATCAATCAATCCATGCTATCATTGATCAAGTCTTCAAGGCAACATCATGCTATTCATATCCTGAGTCTATTGTAAGCAATCAAATCTCAATCCAGAATCACTATTAGTCTCTTTTATTTGAATATTTATTGGGAACACTTAGCTTTAGGTTTAATATTATTTTATATCTTCATTTTATGGAATTTTAATCTAATGGTTCTTGGTTTTAATGGTAGATTGAAGGTTTGGATATTTTTGGTTAAATTGCATAATCAAAATCTCAATTGCTTAAATTTATTATCCTATAATTATCAGTCATATAGTGGTGAAGTTTTTACATGTAAAATAAAATATTCAAACATACTTTCTCCATTTTATTGTAATTGTGATCATAATCAACAAGTGTGCACCCAACATAATGTATGGCTCGTTATTTTTTATCATTATCATATTATGCTAGTAAATTTCCTAGTGTAGTAGAAACATTTAATAGAAGTGGTCTATATAGTATTAGAAGCATGATAATAGATGGATTTATTAAGTATTATTTGATTTCCTTGAAACTATCCTATAATTTTATGTCAAATTCAAACTTTCTATCCTTCTTAAGCAATTTTTAAAGTGCTCTGTTTTATCTACTAGCTAGGCTACAAAATGACATATTTCCTAAATTTTCCCCCACAAAGATTATAGATGTTTCAAACCTTGAGGTAAAGGCATATCTATAATGTATTTGAATTTATTTTATCAACTTCAATGACTCATTGTGATATTTACCCTAAGATTTTTCCTTATGTTATATTGAAAACACATTTCTTTAGATTTAGGCAAACATTATATTTTCATATCCTTAAAAATGTCTATTATAAATCAATCACATGACCATGTCTCCATTTTTATTTTTATATTAAATCATTCACATAATCCTCTATTATCTTGTGAATGATATCATGAAAAATATGTGTGATGGCTTGTTGGTATGTAGTGCATATGTTTTTAAATCTAAAAGGTATCACTATGCAATAAAAAATACCACATGGTGTGACAAATGATGTTTTATTTTAATCCTTCATAGTGATTATAATTTGGTAATAACTATTGAATCCATCCATGAATGATAACATATCATATCCTAGGATTGAATCCATAATCATATAAATGTTTGGTAGTGGTAAATCATCTTTAGGTCAAGCCTTATTTAAATCCCTTGAATATGAATAACATCAAAATTTCCAATTAAGATTTACTATCAAAACAATATTATAAACCCATTTGGGTAGGCTATACGTCTAATGAAACCTACATCAAGTAATATTTAAATCTCTTCCTTGACTAGTAATGTAACTTTTGGATGTATTTTTCATATTTTTTGTTTAATTGGTTTTGCATATAGGTAAAGTGTGATTTTTTGGAAAAAAATAGAAGAATCAATGCCTGACATATCAGAGTAAAGCAAATAAATTATCTCAAGGAAATTATGTAATTATTGACTGAATGGTTTATCCTCAATAGTTTTAAATGTAGGGGGCAAAGTATTACTCTTGGATATTTATTTATTCCATAGTTAAATTCAAGTATCTCTTCATTTATAAGTGTGGATATATCTTTTATATAAGGTGTGGTAGGAATATTTTCAAAACCATCAACTTGGACATCATTATTTCTAGAATATACATGAGAATTTATGGAATGAGGACACCTATTCTTATGATATAAATAAGGGATATCCTCATATACTCCTAAATATTTTATTAGAGACTCTTCATTAGATAATTCATCTAATGTTAAATAATTTAATGGCATAGTACCATTAATAATTTTTAGACCTACAACTGATAATGTATACATATTACTAACTGAATTATTGGAATGTTTAATAGATTTTAAAAAATCAATGTGTCTATGTGTAGATGTAATTGAGTTTGAATTACTTGAATTATCTATGTAACCAAGGCCTTATTTACCTTTATGAGTAGATGCCTCAATAAGATGGATAATTCCATATTCATACTTTCCTAGTCCATGTCCTTTGTAGCCCATTTTTTATAAATACTTTAGTCTAAATTCATATTATTTATCATTTATATTATTTAATGAAGCTTCTCTATAAGTGACTGTAGGAATCATGAAATAACTGTGAATAATAGGTTATACCACTATTTGAGTATAAAAATACATATGAGGGGCACAATTATATGTAGATGCAGTTACTTCGTAATACTTAAATGGTTCATAATCCATAAGACATGTATATGTATACCCTTGGTAACTGAACTTCAAATAGGCATATAACCTAGAAGGGACATATTTCATATCATGAATCCATGGCCTTCTAATTAAAATTTTGTAATTAAGATCATTGGACATGAATTGACATGTTTTATCAATAGTTCTAGGACTTAGTGTGAGATCCAATGTTATATGTCCCAATACCTTGTGATGAATGTTGTTAAAGCCTCTAATGTTCATATATGAATAATATAAATTCTAAACATGTATATTAAGGAGTTTAAAATCAAAAATATTTATAATATTAAATCTTAAACCATTATCAACTAAGACTTTCTTAACACCCACATCATAAATTTTGACTTTAATATATAAAGTTAGGCATTGCTTAATAATATGTTTTGGTGGTAAATATTATTTTTCAAAAGATATAGATGCTTCTATCTATATAATGTGTTAATGATATATAAAAAATAATTTGGTTCAACATTTATTTAGATAGTAATGTTGTAGACACTAAATCTAAATTATATATCACCTCAGTATTATACACTTGGAAAATACCTATCATGTTTGTACTTTTCAATTCTAAGACATTTCCACTATCGAAAGGCTTGCATTCACTATCTCTTATGACTAAATTACTTATCTCTTAGACTGATCACTATTATTCTAATCACCAAGCCTTCTATGTTATGAAAAATACTATAGACCTAATCACTATCTTTCTCTATCAATTTTGGGCATGTGCCTATTTTCTAACTTCCTAGACACTTTTGTCCTAGCCAGACATCTACATTGATGTTAGTGTCCCTTTTCAAACTAAGTGTTCAATTCCCAAAATTCATCCAATTTGAAAATGAAACATATCTTAAATGTTGGCCTAAGTGATTTATTTTGAGATATTTTAAAAAGGGATTAGTATATACAAAATCAACCCTCATTTATTACACACTTAAAAAAGACCTAGTATAAATAGGTAAGTCACAAGGTAACTTACCAAGAGAACTAAATCAAGCATTCAAGTGATAAAATATTCCATATTAATCCCTATTTTAATATTATACATATGATAAATATCCATATTGGTCTAAAGTACTAAAGGATCATCCCATGATCCATATTATACAAGTTACAAGCTAGTTAATTATATACTTTGTTATCACACATTACATCCTTATACACACACAATCCAATAAGTAGGGGAAACTAATAGAGTATTAGGCCCTATTAATAGTATTGTCTATGTAGGTAGTTCCCATTAATAGAGGGGTCCTTGGGGTATCTTGACACTATGCGCCCACTAACCCATTTTTACCATAGTCACTCCAAGAGTGAGGAAGTTGGGGTTTGATCATTTGACAAAGATTGGAAACCTATGCATGTGACCTGAACACACTAGAAGAAAGGTGGTAGATAAAATTATAAGGATTCATATTATTACATATAAATCCATTAACTATTCTATATTTAACACCTATGTCTAAATTAGACACTAGTGTTGACAAAACCACCCTAATCTGACACAAGCATCAGAGGCCAAAAATGTAAAATTATAGAATCTAATGATTGTTATAGAATTTTGATCTAGTCTAATTCTAACTTATTTTAGCCTAGATCTTCATATTCATAGTAACCAATTAAGTACTCTTGTTTTCAATTTATTGAAATATTAATCAATAGTTTTACTTTTTATTTTGACATATCTCAGAATTATATATTTGTAACAATTTTTTAATCTGAGTTTAAAAATTAATCAACCTAATATATATCTATTTATCATCCTTATTCTTGTTTATTTCTATATTCTTAACCCTAGTGTACCCTTATACAAAAATTAAAAAAATAGGGTTAAAATTTTGGTGAACCTAATCTCTTTGTCTATTCATACAACTCTTAGTATATTCTATTATTTTAATCATTTTTGTTATCTCTATTTTGTTAAAACAAATTAAAAATTAGTTTTCTTTAAAAATCAAAAGCATAAATAATTAATTACTCCCTATAGTTTGTGTTCCTCTTTTATCATATCCTCATTTAATTATTTAGAACATTTCAAATGGAAAAAGTGGAGCCTTTTATTCTTCATAACCCTAATGAGGGTGATATCGACCATCCCTCTAATTAGGTCCATCTTATCACTCTTCCAAGGGATACAATGGTAGACCATATGATCTCAAATGAAGTAAATCAATATGTCCTTCCTCACCCCCTCCATACATTTCCTATAAATTGTGTGTATCCATATCTAGCTTGAAGTACCTATAATTTGTGCCTATGAATCCATAAAATATCAAACTACCACTATGATCAAATTAATAGAAGCATTAAAAAATATGAACCAATATTTGAGCTCAAATCACACATCACTAAAAAATTAGATTTTACATATATAAAAAAAATGTGTCAGTAATACACACACTCATGCCCAACAAAGGATCATTTCAAAATAAATTCCATTTATGATAACTGATTTACACAATTTTCAAAAGGCTAATAGAAGTCAAAGTGAGATTATAAGGGTACTACTTAGACATGACTTGATCACTTACCACCTTTACAAACTTTCAAGAAAATAAAATATTATTTCCAATATCATATAATGTAAGGGCATCACACAAATCATTATTTATATATAAATAATAGGACACACCATAAATTTGAGTGTGATCCTACAATTGATACATCTTATATTAGAATATAAACATTTAAATTTTCAATAAATACAAAATATATATATATATATATATATATATATATATATATATATATATATATATATATATATATATTGTGTATTTTCATGTCTTATCATCTCCTTGGCATATATATTGTTGGTTCCCTTTTGGTAGATAACATATAATTTATTTCTTTATACACACATTTATTTCATGCATCTTTTAAGTGTGATACAAGCATAACCAAGCACATGATATATACACATATGGATGTTAAGCCTTCACTCTACTCATATCATCAATACATTGGGTGAATCCACTTTTTTTATCACAATACACCCAAGTTAAACTATTATATTATCAATTCCATTATCATGTTTGAGCTTATGTTCTCACACATTCTTTTATCCAATATGCCATAAACTCAACATTTTTTGATAAAACATATATTCAAAGACTAGTATGATATGTTTATGTTGGTTTATTATGATCTATGATTTCCTTTTTTACACTTCCTTAAGTGATTTCCTTGCTTGATATTGTCTTTCATTGTATCACTTGTTCAAACATTTGAATATGTTCCATTACTTGTGACCCACATGCCATTTTTTCCCATTGTGACATTTAAACATGTCATTATATGTTATGTGTATATTTGACTAAGTCATGAAACCTTAGAATGTGTGGCATTTGAACACCCTCCTTGTATGTGATCTCCTTGGGCCATTTCCTCTTGTTTTAATTTTGAGTGCTCTTATGTGTGGGCATGACTAATTGTTAAGCTTGTATTATTACTCTATATATGTTTCCATGATTTTCATCATGAATTTTATTGTATGTAATTAGAAATACATCATGTCTATAAATCAATCCTAACATGGAGAAGATAGATCTTACTTACACTTCTGATTGGGGATACATTGGATAATTGGGAACATGAACAATATGGGGATTCACTAAACCCAATTAGGGGATATCTTATCATAATAAAAACCTATAAGGAGGGTTCCAAATCCTCCAGTCAAGCAAGATCATGTAAAAACCCTAACTAAGTCCTATGTTTTATATTCACTAAACTAATAACAAGTAAAGTAAAGAAATCTAATCTAGTGCTCACTAAAGATTGTGGCACAATATGGGGGTTAGTGAACAAACAAACATGCATAGGAGAATCTCAATTAAGTTATGTATGAGTAAGAACCTAATACATGAAATAATAATATTATTCAAATCCAATACTTATGCTAATTTTATCTACTAAAATAGAGGAGCAAAGTTAGAGAATACTTACCTAAAAGATGAATCTATCAAGACTCAATCTCTTCCTTGGCCAAAGGGGCTTCAAAATAGGTTGTTATGGTTTTTAAGTATCACTAAGAAATTCCAAAGCATCAAATACTTATCCACAAGATTATATTATTCAAGTAGAAACCCTAAGTTAAGACTCCTCAAGTATAATGGTGGAAGAGTAGATTGTAAAGAAGTGAAAGTGAATAATAAATCTTGTTCATTTGTAAATAATGATGAAATGATCTTGTATATATAGGAAAATTTAACCCTAAGACCTTCCAAAAGTTTTGACTAATAGGGTTAACCCATTCGACCTAGTATAGTTATGGACAAAAATTCACTAGGTCATGGGCTAGGTTAGCCAAGAGCTAAACTAGAACCCAAATGAATTTTACCCAAAATATTACAGGGTTGACCCAATCAACCAAGTATAATAGACTATAAAAAGGGTCTTAAGGTGAGGAAAATAGGGATGGAATATGGGAAAATATTGGAGGAGTATGTAAAAGAGGATTAATAGCTTAAGGAATGGATTTTAGGAGCTAGTGGGATTGGTAATAAGGGACAACAATCTTGTGACGCACAAATGGTATACCCACCCCTTTCTTGGTGCACTCCTTAGGGCATGCACTTAGAGATATTGAGTCTAGATGGGTTATTACAAGACAGAAAGCATCAGTATTTGATAAAATTTGAAAATATTATGTGTATACATATGCCTCACTTGAAGCTCATCACGTGTCACATAGGTGCAATAGGGGATGGTGCTTTGAGAAAGAACGTAGTAACACATAATGTTGAGGATAAAAAAAATTGTAGTAATTTAAAGCAAAAATAATTGAAAGTAAATAATAGAAAGGGAAATAAATAAAAAAGTAAATGTGATGCATACCTTTACTTACCTTTATTGCTAGATAGTTATCTATTATGTTTGTAGTTTTAATTTTAGAGGTCACAAAGACTACTTTCAACAAACCCAAGAATATAAAACTAAAGAGAAAATATAAACAAATTCAAGAAAGACAAGATAACTAGTACTATGTGGATGGGATGTAATTGGAAATTTAACAAGCTGGGGTGACAAGTGCTATGTTAGAATAAATGACCAAGTCAAAACTTAAGTAAATTAGGTAACCAAAAATATGAGGCTACTAAAAACCAAACTCAAAAAAGTAAACCTTGAGTAAGAAATGAAAACTCACCAAATCAAACCAAGGATACATGTCAAAAAGAATGGTAATCAAACATAGATGTGAAATTATTAACAATCTTTAATTAAACAAAGGTGGGAAAGAAACATGGGAAAACAACATTGATGAGTGAGAAGTAACAATCCTTACTCAATCATAAATGGAAAAAGGTGAATAGATGGGAAAAAAACATTGATGAGTGAGAAGTAATAATCCAACCTCAATCAATAACAAAAAAATTACATGAAAGTATAAATACACTTGAGTGTCCACAAAAGGGGTAGTAAAATAATGACAAATGGTAAAAAAAGAAAAAATCAAGTCTAAAAATGTAAAGCCATGGTGTAAAGAAAGTAATCCATAGTTTCTCAAGATGTTGTTTTGTTCTAAAGATAGATAAAATTGAAATAAAGTAGTGTTAGGATGTTTTTAATAGATGAAGAAGGAAATAGAGAAGAGGGAAAAAAATTTAGAATCACACATGCATGTCAAGGGGGAAAATGAAATGGATGGAGGGGAGAATGAATGGAAAAAAACCAAGGTATAGGAACTCTTTATCAAATTCAAGACACTCAAATTAGGTTTATCAAAGTAAGAGGACTTTCAAACTTAAGGAATCTGAAGAACTTCTCTTAGCCACACAAGTCTTAGGTCAACAAATGCAATATATAAATCATCCTATGAAAGCTATATACATGAAAAGTGAAATGGGCCTACCTTCTCACAACATGTTCCTCATTCCTCGGGACCCCTTATAGAGCTATTGTTATACTATGAAGTTTGGGTACTTACATGATAAATTAAGTAGTACCATAGAGTTTGTTGAATTATCCTAGTCCAATCTACTGGCCTACCACACCCCAATCGACCTCAACTTTATTATGAGGCTAGTTATGGAATTTGAGATTCAATTAGAGATAGGATATGTGCTTGTAATCATGTATTTTGGTGTGATTTTAACTTTTGATATTTTTATGTTACCTTTTGTATATGATTTCCTTTTTTTTCAAATGATTTGGCTTTTAACTTTCTTGATGCCTTTTTTTTCTATTCCTCCTCCATATAAATTTGAAAAACCAAACATGGGTGATAAAGATGAATTTAATTTGAATAATTGGGACTTAGTTGATAAGAGATAAATTCATAGATCATATTGTCTAAAATTCTCGTAAATCTATGTAAAATAAAAGTTTTATCTTGACATTGACCTTATTTTATCCAATGTGGAATGAAAGGAGAGGAAATCAAGAGGAATGACAAATGGAACAATTTGAATTAATTTAAATCATAAAATATGTGACAAAGGGAGAAAGATGGATTCAATGACATAAAAGTGTGATTCATTATCATAATAATGAGGTAAATGGAGGAAAATATGCTAGCATAAATTGTTATGAAAATTACATCTATTAAAAGAAGCAAAAACTAAAGCTAATAACAAGGATCAAGAACACATTCTAGAAAAGGAAATGACAAAGATGGTGATTTTATGAGGAAGTCCAGGTCCTATCCATGGTCTTAAATTAAAACTCATAAAATATAAACCCATGAGGGTATTATTGATGCAGTGGATTGCACCCTTGATAGGAGGTTGAGCTCCTGTCTTCCACGCATCGAAATGGAAACTCCCCTCTTTCCTGGGTCTGGAAAAACTAGGGGGAGAGTCTCTAGATAAAGGCTAGTTCCCTTTGATGCATATATGAGGTCCTAGATTTCCTACTACTAAAAAATAAATGAAAAAAGTGGGGGTTGAAAAGAGAGAAGGATGATGATAATAGAACCTAAACTAAAAAGTGATACACCAAAAAAAGTTTGATCTACTTAGCTTGAACCTACACTTTACACCAAGAACAAGCTATAATACACTTCATTTGATATGGGAAACTCTTCTGTATCAGTGAGTCAGGGGTATGTGGAGATACAGGGAGGAAGAACTACCAGAGGTGTTCTAAGACACTCTATGGCAGCCTATTCACATGCACCTATATTCCTGCTGGAGACACTTTTTGCAAACCTGCAAAAGAAGAAACTTCGCAATACACTAGACATGCTAGAATAATTCTATGGAAGCATAAAGGAAAATTACTTAACACAAAATGAAAACATAGACATATACAATAGTGCAAGCTCAAATGGAGGTAAAAAAGCTATGTCTTGATTTAAGGTTAAATCTGACAGAGCTTCACCTTACAAGCCAAGAGATTTTGGGCAGAGCTTTACCTTATAGGCTAAGAGATTCTTCCCTTCTCAAATGAGAATTTTAAAATATATAGAGAGAGAGGAAGTAAAGGCCCTCTTTAGAAAAGACTTTGGCACCCTTTTACAAGTTGGCCCATGTGCGTTGAGAGCATTGGGAAGAGAAAGTCACTATTGCTGATATCATCCTTCTAGAAGAGGCATACTAGAACCATGTTGTGTAATCACCAATCTTGACTTTGGCATTCAAACATTAATGTGAAAGCATGGGCTATGCCTCTTTTTCTACAAACAAGATTGTTCCTTCAAGATATTCACGTGATTTGTCTACTCACTAATGTAAAGTGAAGAAAATGGGTCGCATGATTCACTATTTTCACCCCTTGATGACCACTTGGCCGATACTATGTCAACCACTAGAGTAACTCCTTGATTTGACACCTTCCTTTGCCACTTGGACTATTTTTTCCATTTCTACACTTTGTCTCTTTTTGGCTTTGTCTTTTTTGTCTCCTTCGACCCTCAAGGGCTATCTTCCCAGCCTTGTTGGCTCCTTGGGCTCTTCTCTCAGTAGTTCTCCCTTTTGGCCTTAAGGCATTTGAATGCATTTAGGTCCATTCTCAAGCCTTTAAAGGTAAATGGATATTTCAAGTACCCAACTTTGACGTCTTCGGGCCCGTCACCCTCCTTGGCAATTCCTTCAACTTTTCCCTTTACTTCGGCCTTTTGCTTCCTTTCCTTTGGGCTTTTGTCAAAGGTCCTTTTGGCAGCCAAGAGTCCCCCACAAGGGAACCTACCCTTTAGGGTCCTTCAGTGGCCTTGCACTTCAAATCCTTTAGACAAAATGTCTGAAGGAATTCCTTCAGACATTTTGTCTAAAGGACTTTTCTTTTGTCTTTCCCGCTCTTTCATTTTTTTCGTGGACTTTTCTTTCAACCATTTTTCCTGTAGACAAAATGTCTACAATAATTATTCTGATCACTTAATTTGACCTTCATAATCCTTCTTCAGGTGAATTCCTTCAGACTTTTTGTCTAAAGGAATTGCCTTAACATTTTGCCGCGAGACTTTATCCTGAAAGACATTGTCTTTGCCTTATGAATTTCTTCAGACAAAATGTCCAAAGGAATTCCTTCAGGAATTTTTTCTGAAGAAATTCTCTTATCCTTTCCCTTGAACAAATTTGAAGGAATTCCAACTTGCCTTGTTCACTTTTCCAAAGCAAAACTTACCCTTTCGGCCTTCTTTCCAAGTGCTTTCCTGCCCTCCACAAGGGCTATTTGGCCTCTAAAATTGCCTTTCAGAAAAGTTACAAAGGTCCTTTTGTCACCTAAGTGTTGGGAACTTGTTTCTTGCCTATAGAGTCCATATAAATAAGCCTACAAAGTCCATAGAAATTAGCCTATAGAGTCCATATAAATAAGCCTACAGAGTCTGTAGAAAATAGCCTGTAGAGTCTATAGAAATAAGCCTACAGAGCCTGTAGAAAATAGCCTACAAAGTTCATAGAAATAAGCCTACAGAGTCTGTAGAAAATAGCCTATAGAGTCTGTAGAAACAAGACTTATGTAAAATCAAAAAATGAACTAGCTCAGAATAGCAAGGAAAGAAGGAGACCAATTTTGGCTTGTAAGACCAAAAATGGTCAACAAATTGGTGACTCCCAGGGGAAGCATGCCTGTTATGCTTAGAAACTAGTTGCCTTAAAGTCCATTGGGCACATAGTCAGAATGTAACTTGAAAAAGCTAGCAACAATCTTGATAGATCCAAGAATCAATCATGAAGCTTTTACCCCAAACACCAAGGAAAACACACACAAGGCTAAAAAACACTACATGTGCAAACAAAACTTAGGGAAAATAGGAAAGAAAATTGAAAGCAAACTTCTATGTACAACTAACCAAGCATATTTGCCTCCCTCTTGGATCAAAGGGAAAATTTCTTAACTTCCCTTCTTGGCAAGAAAACTTATGATGCCAGACAAGTGGCTGAATGGAATGGAGACTTGGTGACCTGCTCCTCTTGACTACCACCTCAATTGGCTTGCATTTGAGTGGATCAAAGTCAAACATGCTTCCAACATATATGTACTCTTCTTGTTCTTGGAATCTTGTTGAATGTTGGTCCTTCATGTTGGTGCATCTCATCAAGAAATCAATGAATGTTGGCTTAGCACCATAAGCCCTTTGATATGCATAGTCCCTTTGCAGTGCATCATGGTTTGACTCATTCCCTTCTGCTTCATTAAAGACCCTGTCAAACTCATCCTCTTCTCCCTCATGGCTTTCTTGAATAAGGGTGGTTGTTTTGATATCTAAAATGGAATCACAAACTAATTGCTCATCCCATAGAACATCACTTTCTTGTTCAAGGATCTCTTCTTCAAAGCTTTCCTCAAGATGGACAAGCATCTCCTTTTCTTGCTCAAGGATCAGAGTCTCTAGTTATTCAAAGACATCCACCGGATCCTCCTCTAACTTAGGCTCCATGGCATGATCATCTTCCTCATCGAATCAACAAGGAAATTCATCAAAAATGGGGGAGAGAGCTCACCATGCTTATGTTCCTCCTCATATTGATGGAACATCCACATGTATGCATGACCTGCATCTTCTCCATTGTTGATGATGTATTCAAAAGGAGACTCCATGATGATTTCATCTTCTTTGACATCCATGATAGCTTCCTAGGTAGCTACAAATTGGATCCTCTCTTTTTCACTTGCCTCTTACAAAACAAGTTCCTCTCTAAGAAGGGATGAAGTGAAAGGTTGAAGATTAAACCCATGGGGAAGAGGAGGCAATCCCTGAGCATGAATCAAATGATTCTCCTCCTTCCATTTGGCTAGCACTTCATCTATATCAGATGTGTCTTGATAGCTTTCTTGGAGGTGTGTAGATGGGGTGTGTTTATACATGAAATCTACTATTTGGTCTAAACTATCCATCACACATTGGTTGAGGAATCTCACTCTGGACTCTAACTTTGCAATTCACCTGGCTAGATCTTCTTGAAAAAGTCTTTCTTGGAGGCCACAATCATCATCATGATGAGTAGGAGTAGCTTCATCTTATTCAAGGTTTTGAACAAAACCTTTCTCCTCCTCCTTCCTACCCCATGATTCCACTATTTATTTCTAACTTGGAATATTGACATTATGTTGAGAGACCTGAGGAGGTTGAGGAAGACTAGGAAAGGTCTGCTCATGCATAGGAAGAGATACTTCAAGAGACATGCACTGGCTCATGGTATTCCCTTCAAAGGAGGATTCACAATCTAAGCAATTAAGAAGGTTCATCTCCATGAGAGGTTGCTCTAATGCCCTTTGATGTTTGAAAGCTAGGCACAAGGGGTTAAAAGTAGGAGTGATTAATGCATTAGATGATCTAGAGTGAGCAAGTGCTATCTAGTAGAAAGGATTTGTTAGGTTGTGGAGCTAAAAGCTTCACTGATGCAAACATGGAGGAGGAAGTTGCTGAGTGTCACAGTCACCGGTGTTAGTCAGGGGTAGACAGGAAGGCAACCGACACCGACAGTATTCGGCTGACGTCGGTCATTTCTAGACTAACAGGGACTGACGTCAGTTTCCTATGCAATTCCAAACTACGAGTTTCAAAGATATTTCATTAACAAACTAGTTTTTTGCATGTTAAAAGCTAATTTTGCCTTGGAGCTATGGATCTAATTATTGTAATTGGATGTCTAATTATTGTTTACATGAGATCTATATAATGAACTCATGGGCCGTATTGTAAAGTGTGCTAGTTGAGTAAGAGCAAGGTTAGCTCCTTCAGAGTGAAGAGAGCAAGGTGTGTTCCTCCTAGTGCCACAGTGCCAAGTGTGTATGATCAGGTAGATCTGTAGGTTGTTACAAGGTCTAGTAGAAGATCCACAGGGGTACTGGTATGGTAGAATCATAAGGACTTGGTGAGGTAAGGATAAGGGTTATATCTTAGTAAGTAAGATCAGTTGATCTACAGGTGTGTGTGTGTGTGTGTGTGTGTGTGTGTGTGTGTGTGTGTGTGTGTGTGTGTGTGTGTGTGTGTGTGTGTGTGTGCGCGCGAGAGAGATCTAGGTTTGCAGGTGTGCATAACCAGGTTGATTTACAGGTGTGCAAGATCAGGGAGGTCAGCAACACTATAGGTAGCAAGATCAGGTGAGATCTACTTGGAGTACATTGAGTACTTGGAGTACGGTGTGTATTCAGTCATGGAGTACATGGAGTACTTGTGTACTGGCAGTAGTGATACTGACTGGTGGTACTGGTAGTAGTGATACTAACTAGTTGGAGGTGAACAACAACTCTATGCTTGAGTTGTTGTTGGGACTGTAATTGAGAGAGTGAGCTCTTGAAGAGATTTACTGTTTATGCTTTAGAGGTGTGGCAGCCCTAGAGGTGTGTAAAGAAGAAGATTATGGCATCTTCTTTGTTGTATTTCCTTCTGGAAGAGTATTAATACAATTGGGTATTGTCTCTCATATTCTATGTTGTTTCTGAATTTTAGTTACTTGTTACTTCTGGTTAAATTCTGCATTTAGTTGCTCATATAAAGGTAATCGATTGTGCTTCCTAATCTTGACAGTGGAATCAAAGCTGTTTGTTGTTCTAGATTCCTGACAAGTGGTATTAGAGCTAAGGTTGCAGGGAGCAGGTTTGTGTTTGATTACCGGTCATTCTCAAGGGTTTTTGATTGAGTGGGAGTATAGCAATGGCAGAAGAAAGTACACTAAGAATGGAGGAATTGAAAAGCAAGAATGGTCAATTACGGTGTTATGGAAAGAAATAGTAGGTAAAGAAATATTATTGGTTGGTAGAAGATCAGCATGAAGGAACTGAAGAAGCAGATGTTGTAGGTGTTGTTGCACAGGATGCTCTGGGATGTTCCTTGGATAAAGTAGAATCTTGTTTTATAGATTTTTTTGCCTCTTTCCATGCAGCCTGAAATAGAGTATTTTTCCATGTTAAGGTCTTTGGAGACTTTGAAAAGATTTATTTAGGGGTTGGTGTGCCTTGTCAAAATATTGGCAAAGGGGAAGTGAAGCTAAAATTGTAGGTGGCGAACACATGGGTGTTGAAGGATGTCATGTAGGTCCTAGTTTTGAAGATGCGGCTAATTGCTTCAGGGAAGTTGGGTGATGAGAGATGCATAGTAACTCTCACAGTGAATTCTTAGAATGTTATGGAAAGAAATAGTAGGTAAAGAAATATTGTTGGTTGGTAGAAGATCAGCATGAAGGAACTGAAGAAGCAGATGTTGTAGGTGTTGTTGCACATGATACTCTGGGATGTTCCTTAGATAAAGTAGAATCTTGTTTTATAGATTCTGTTGCCTCTTTCCATGCAGCCTGAAATAGAGTATTTTTCCATGTTAATGTCTTTGGAGACTTTGAAAAGATTTATTTAGGGGCTAGTGTGCCTTGTCAAAATATTGGCAAAGGGGAAGTGAAGCTAAAATTGCAGGTGGCCAACACATGGGTGTAAAAGGATGTCATGCAGGTCCCAGTTCTGAAGATGTGGATAATTGCTTCAGGGAAGTTGGGTGATGAGAGATGCATAGTAACTCTCCCAGTGGATTTTTAGAATGTTACCAAGGATGCACTTGAATTAGCATGTGGTAAGAAAGCAGGTACTCTTTATCTACTTGCTTGTATTACTGATTCTTCTTTTATTGCAAAGACGTGGCTTTGTAGGCTTGGTCACAAGAGCAAGAAGGAGATGCATGTTCTTAAGTGGAAGTCAGATGTCTTTGATAGACTTAAGAACTGGAAAGCCTTGGTGTTTATGGAGGAGATGATGGATAGAGATCAGAAAATGGGACTGAGTAACTCTAAGCAGGGTAGTTTGGATAGGGTTTTGATCCAAAGAGAGCTCGCGGATAAAAATTCATCACTCATAGGTGAACACAGTTACCAGCGTCGGTCAGGAGGAACTAGCATCAAACAGATAGATGCCGATGTCAGTCATGTGCAGACTAGAGCTGGTGGTGTCAGGTAGGGTGGCTACTGGTGTCGGTCAGAGAACTAATGTCAGTGACCAGGTAAGATTGACATTGATCAAAGAATTGGCATTGGCAGAAAGGACAATCACATGGAACTGACGTCGATCAAATGCAAACTATGTGGTGATCGAGGTCGGTCATTGGAACGGATTTTGGGTAGACAACAAGCTGTCAAGGAGTCTCAAACACCTATATGGAGGACTGAAAGGTTAAGTAAGCCTCAAGTTTATTGTTCCTCTTCTTTATACTCATTGCTCACTACAGAGTAGGAAGGATCTAGTAAACAGTCGGAGCATGGCATGAATGAGGAATTTGATTCCTAGGATGTAGAACTAAACAGGAAATTTGGTAGGGTTGCCAGCTGGAAGAAAGCACTAAAATATGAATGGATTCCTTAGTTAAAGAATAGAGTGAATGGATACATGAGATGGAAGGCTAGGTCATATGGTCTTGAGGAAGATCTAGGATAGTGGTACAGGTTTGACAGGTGGATGACAAAGCATGTCTTTAGTCAATGTCATTGTAACCATTGTGGTTTCTTTACCAGGTGGGTGATGATTGCAACATCATTCTATTAATGTATGTTGTGTGTTTGCTTGATGCAGGGTTACACATACAGGGTTTTTTTGAGCTAAAGGTAAAGTTAGTTCAGAGGTGTGTCATGAAGAATTTGGAGGAGAAAAATTCTTTGGCATAAGTGTGTTCTAGAGACATGGAAGATCACAGGTTGATTTTGTCTTTGGATGATTGTGTGAAACTGATTAGCACACTGATGGGTTAGACAGTTCTATGAATAGTGTCTTGATTCACATGATGAGGTTAAGTACATGCATACTGGACCTGAGGTTGCCCACGTAATGGGAGTTGTCAGAAAGTTTGGAGCTGATCTAGGAAAGAAGCACTGGAGGGCAGTTCAGTGGATTCTCAGGTATCTGAGAGGGACTACTAGTAGGTCGACATGTGATGCAGGGTCAAGTTCTTTTCTACATGGGTTTGTAGATGTGGATGTGGCAAGTTACTTGGATGACAAGAGGTGCACCATAGGTTTTGTGGTGGTTGGTCTTCAGGATTGATCTTGAAGAGGGATACAAGCCAAGAAATAGATTAGACAGTGTATAGGTACAACTACAGTGCAGTTGTTTATCTCCAAGTGGGAGATTGTTAGGTTATGGAGCTAAAAGCTTCACTGATGCAAACATGGAGGAGGAGGTTATTGAGTGTCACAGTCACTGGCATCGGTCAGGGTAACTGACATTGGTCAGGGGTATATAAGAAGGCAACTGACATTGACAATATTAAGCTAATGTCGGTCACCTCCAGACTAACAAGGACCAATGTTGGTCTCCTGTGCGGTTTTAAACTGTGAGTTTCACAGACAGGTCATTAACAAACTAGTTGTTTGCATGTTAAAGGCTAATTTTAGCCTTGGATTTATGGATCTAATTATTGTAATTGGATGTCTAATTATTTTTTGCATGAGATCTATATAATAGACTCATGGGCTATATTGTAAAGTGTGCTAGTTGAGTAAGAGCAAGGTTAGCTCCTTCAGAGTGAAGAGAGCAAGGTGTGTTCCTCCTAGTGCCATAGTGCCAAGTGTGTATGATCAGTTAGATCTACAGGTTGTTGCAAGGTCTAGTAGAAGATCCACAGGGGTGCTGGTATGGTAGAATCATAAGGATTTGGTGAGGCAAGGACAAGGGTTTTATCTGATTAAGTAAGATCGGTTGATCTGTAGGTGTATGTGTGTGTGCAAGATCTAGGTTTGCAGGTGTGCAGAACCAGGTTGATTTGTAGGTGTGAAAGATCAGGGAGGTCAACAACACAATAGGTAGCAAGATCAGGTGAGATCTACTTAGAGTACATTGAGTACTTGGAGTACGATGTGTACTCAATTGTGGAGTACGTGGAGTACTTGTGTCTGGTAGTAGTGATACTGACTGGTGGTACTGGTAGTAGTGATACTGACTGGTTGGAGGTGAACAACAACTCTATGTTTGAGTTGTTGTTGGGACCATAATTGAGAGAGTGAGCTCTTAAAGAGATTTACTATTTATTCCCTAGAGGTGTGTAAGGAAGAAGACTGTGGCATCTTCTTTGTTGTATTCCCTTCTGGAAGAGTATTAATACAATTGGGTATTGTCTCTCATATTCTGTGTTGTTTCTGAATTCTAGTTACTTGTTACTTCTGGTTAAATTTTGCATTTAGTTGCTCATACAAAGTTAATCAATTGTGCTTCCTAATCCTGACAGTGGAATCAGAGCTGCTTGTTGTTCTAGATTCCTGACAGGATTTGGTGCACAAGAGGGGGCTTTATTTAGAATAGGAGGGGGAACACAAGGTTGACTGCCTTGAATGAATGGACTCTTCCATTTTGCTACCTCCTCCTCTATGGATTACAAGGCTTGAGCTTGCCTAAATAAACACTCCTCCTTGTACATCAACTCTTGTTGATATCTATAATGCTCATCCAATCTGTCTATTTCCATCACTTGCTTCTCAAACTCTAGTGTTACTTCCCTTATTGTTGAAGGGCAACTAGGAGATCTGTTTGAGGTGATTCCATGAACACCCTAAGCTTGATCATAGTTATACGAAGGAATACAAGGCCCATGATTCTAGGTGATGGGATTATACATACAAAAAATGTGATTTCTTGATGGCACCAGGACTGCCTAACTAGCTGATTCAACTCGGAGTCACCATTGGTGTTGATAAAAAAAATCCTCCAAAGGCTAGTTGGTTAAAGAACACACCAAAATTATTCAACTCTTTGGATATAAACTAGTTGGTCCCACCGAGCATGCCAAAAATTGTTGACATAGTGGATTGCACCCTTGACAGGAGGCTAACCTCCTGTCTTCCATGCATCAAAATGGAAACTCCCCTCTTACCTGTGAGTCTGGAAAAACTAGGGGAGAGTCTCTAGATAAGGGCTAGCTCCCTTTGATGTATCTTTGAGGTCCTGGATTTCCTAATACTAACAAATAAATGAAAAAAGGGGGGGGTTGAAAAAGGAGAAGGATGATGAAAATAGAACCTAAACTAAACGGTGATACACCAAAAAAATTTGATCTACTTAGCTTGAACCTACACTTTACACCAAGAACAAGCTAGCATACACTTCATTTGATCTGGGAAACTCTTCTGTATCAGTGAGTCAGGGGTCTATGGAGATATAGGGAGGAAGAACTACTAGAGTTTTTCTAAGACACTCTATGGCAGCCTATTCACATGTGCCTATATTCCTGTTGGAGACACTTCTAGCATACCTATGTAAGAAGAAACTTTACAATACACTAGACATGTTGGAATCATTTTGTGGAAGCATAAAGGAAAATGACTTAACACAAAATGAAAACATAGACATATACAAAAGTGCAAGCTCAAATGGAGGTAAAAAAAGCTATGTCTTGATTCAAGGTAAAATCCGGCAGAGCTCTACCTTACAAGCCAAGAGATTCTGGGTAGAGCTTTGCCTTACAGGCTAAGAGATTCTTCCCTTCTCAAATGAGAAGTTTAATATATATAGACAGAGAGGAAGTAAATTCCCTCTTTAGAAAAGACTCTAGTGCCTTTTTACAAGTTGGCCCATGTGCATTGAGAGCATCAGGAAGAGGAAGTCATTGTTGCTAATATCATCCTTTTAGAAGAGGCCTACTAGAACCATGTTGTGTAATCACCAGTCTTGAATTTGGCATTCAAAAATTAATGTGAAAGCATGGGCCGCACCTCTTTTTCTACAAACAAGACTACTCCTTCAAGATATTCATGTAGTTTGTCTACTCATTAATGTAAAGTGAAGAAAATGGGTCACGCCATTCACTGTTTGCACCCTTTGATGACCACTTGGCTGATACTATGTCAACCACTAGAGTAACTCCTTGAGTTGACACCTTCCTTTACCACTTAGACTATTTTTTCCATTTTTGCACTTTGTCTCTTCCTGGCTTTGTCTTTTTTGGCTCCTTCAGCCCTCGAGGGCTATCTTCCCAGACTTGCTGGCTCCTTGGGCTCTTCTCTCAGTGGTTCTCCCTTTTGTCCTTAAGGCCTTTGAATGCATTCACATCCATGCTCAAGCCTTTAAAGATCAATGGCTATTTCATGGTACCCAACTTTGATGTCTTTGGGCCCTTCACCCTCCTTGGCAATTCCTTCAACTTTTCCCTTTGCTTTAGCCTTTTGCTTCCTTTCCTTTAGGATTTTGTCAAAGGTCCTTTTGGCAGCCGACAGTCCCCCATAAGGGCACCTACCCTTTGGGGTCCTTCAGTGGCCTTACTCCTCAAATCCTTTGGATAAATGTCTGAAGGAATTGAGAAAAATGGCTGAAAGAAAAGCTGACAAAAAAAGGAAAAAATGGGAAAGACAAAAGAAAAATCCTTCAGACAAAATGTCTAAAGGAATTCCTTCAGACATTTTTTCCAAAGGATTTTTCTTTTATCTTTCCCATTTTTTCCTCTTTTTGTCAGCTTTTCTTTCAGCCATTTTTCCCACAGACAAAATGTCCACAAGAATTATTTTGATCACTTACTTTGACCTTCGGAATCCTTCTTTAGGCGAATTCCTTCAGACTTTTTATCTAAAGGAATTGCCTTAACGTTTTGCAGTGGGATTTTATCCTGAAAGACATTGTCTTCACCTTATGAATTTCTTGAGACAAAATTTTTGAAGGAATTCCTTTGGGCATTTTGTCTGAAGAAATTCTCTTGTCCTTTTCCTTGAACAAATTTGAAGGAATTTCAACTTGCCTTGTTCACTTTTCTGAAGGAAAACTTACCCTTTCGGCCTTCTTTCCAAGTGATTTCCTGCCCTCCACAAGGGCTGCTTGGCCTCTAAAATTACCTTTCAAAAAATTTGAAAAGGTCCTTTTGTCACCTAATTTTTGGGAACTTGTTTCTTGGCTACAGAGTTTGTAGAAACAAGCCTGCAGAGTCTATAGAAATTAGCTTGCAGAGTCCATAGAAATAAGCCTATAGAGTCTGTATAAAATAGCCTACAGAGTCCATAAAAATAAGCCTATAGATTCTATAGAAAATAGCCTACATATTCCATAGAAATAAGCCTGCAGAGTCCATAGAAAATAGCCTACAGAGTCCATAGAAACAAGACTTGTGCAAAATCAAAAAAGGAACTGACTTAGAACAATATGGAAAGAAGGAGACCAATTTTGGCCTGTAGGACCAAAAATGGTCAACAGGTATCAAAAAGTATAGGAAAAATAAAAGGGTTAATAGAAAAGATGGTAGTTGTGAGGAAGGCCAAGTCCTATCCATGGTCTTACACTGTAACTCATAAAGAGAAACCCAAGGGGTGGAAAAAGTGTATAAAAAGTATGAAAAGAAAGAAACTATGGTACATCATGAGGAAGACCAAGTCATATCCATTATTTTATAATGCAACTTATGATAAAATGAGGAAACCAAGGGATAAAAAGAAGGAATAGAGTTTGTAAAAAAGAGGGAATTGTTGTAGAAGGTGAGACCCATGTAAGTACCCTGAAAAAATTGTTAGATAGATAGCATATAAAAAGCATGAAAATAAGGAAAAGATTAGGCAAAATGCTTCTTGAGTAATTTCATGTTAGTGGGCCTTTTAAAAACATAGCCTTCATTGGTTTGAAGGTAATAGGTGCTTAGACCAAGAATATATTTGGCTAAATAAGGACCCAACCATTTTTGGGTATATTTAACTTATTTTTCATGGGTGTAGTCTAATTTAAGGATAAGATCACCAATATTAAATGTGAAAACTTTGACACATTTGTTATATTGTTTGGCAATACGAGCCTTGTATTGGTGATTATGTTGTAAAGCAAAAAGGCTATATTCATCAAGGAGATTGAGAGAATGAAGGTGAGCTTCATGTAATTATTCATAAAGAATGATACCATGAAGAGAGGGAATCTCAACTTATAATTTAAGGACTAACTCAGAACCATAGACTAGATAAAATGGCATTGCCCTAGTGGTAGTATGAATGCTATTTTAATAGGCCCAAACAACAAGGTAAAGATGAAGGTGCAAATCCATGTGGGTTTCATGAATTATCTTTTAGATAATTTTGTTAATAATTTTTTTTGGCCTTATCTTGACCATTACACTGTGGATGATAGGGTGTGCAAAATTTGTGATTTATTTTGAATTTAACACAAAGTTATTTGACATCTTTATTTTTGAAATTAGCACCATTATCAGAAATTATAGTATGAGGGACACTAAAGTGGAAAATTATTTGATTAAGAATAAATTTGGAAATATTTTTACTAGTGACATTAACAAGGGGCATAACTTCAACCCATTTAATAAATTATTCGATATTCATGATGTTAAAAACATGCCCATCTTGAGAGAGAGGTAATTTATCGATGAGATCTAATCCACACATGGAGAATGGCCAAGGAGATTTGATTGTTTGAAGCTAGAATGGAGGTGAACAAATTATATCATATTGAATATGGTAATGGGTACATGTTTTATCAAATTGGATTGCATCCTTTTCAAGAGTGGGCCAAAATTAACCCATATGTAGGCATTTACAGGTTGTAGCATGTCTGCTATACCACAAATTCCCACATGTGTTTGTTCAAGGAGAGTAGGGACCTAATATTTCATAAAATAATGAATAAATATACCTTCAACATTGTCATAATAAAGGATTTTGGGTCAAAATACATATTTGAAAGCTTGTTTATGAATTTGAGTCTTTTCATGAGAATCTATGTTAGGAGGATAAGTTTGGTGTTCCAAAAATTGAATGATGCTCTTTTTCCATAGAATTTGTCATATGGTGATAGCCTTGAGGTGGTAGATAAGTGAATATTATGTTTTAGTATAATATGAATATTTTCTTATTTGGATAATAAAAGTAGGATCTAAGAGAACTTAGCGGGGATGAAAAAGAGATTGATGTAGGAGAATCACTCTTAGGGAACACATTTTGTCAAATTTTGGTTTGATGCATTAAAATAGGTTGAATAATTCATTTTATATACCTATAAGGCCAAAATAATACTTAAATTTCATTTTGGTAGGATAGAAATGCATTTAGTTAGTTTAAAATTCAAATTTTGGATTTCCTGCCAAAACTAGTGTGTTTAAAAATTTGAATTTATAGTGTGTTTTTAGGACTTGAAAGGGTGTAGAAAAGTTTTCATAATCTTATGAACATGTTTAAAATTATATTATAGACCCATTGAATCATTTCCAAGGGTCTAAGGTGGTATATGTATTGAAAATCACTTTTGGTGCCTTGTCACCTTTCCATTGAGTCAAATTAATGTTGACAACCTCCTCCAAGAAAGTTGAAAAATGGTTGTATTCATATAAAATGTATGGATTTAAAATTTTAGTAAATTATTACATGATACTGGAATAATAAATGATCTTGTACTTCCTCTTCTTTCTTCCATAATTTTGATCTTGGCATGCCCTTGAAGGATGAGGAGAGTGATCAACAGGTTGGGTCACATGTGATGTTGATAGGTGGAAAAGGGTTATTGAATGCCATGTATGAAGAAGAGATAGGTTTTACGTTGGTCATCAAGCCTAAGACTATTAATAAATCCACTAAGATCAATGAGTTACCCCTAGATATTTAAGAAATGTTGGAGAAGTATTATGATATTGTTGTTGATGATCTGCCCAACACAATGCCACCAATGAGGAGCATAACATACCATATAGATTTTATACCTAGATCAATTCTACCAAACAAGGTTGCATATAAGATGACCTCACAAGAGAATGCTAAAATTAAAAGACAAGTGTAGGAGTTACTTGATAAAGGGCTGATCAAAGAAATCTTGAGTCCATGTGTAGTGCCCATAATATTGGTGCCAAAGAAGGAAGGTGAGTGGAAGATGTGTATTGATTCTAGGGCCATCAATAAAATCACCTTAAGGTATAGATTTCCACTTCTTAGGATGGAGGATTAGATGGATTTCTTGAGTATATAAATCTATTTTTCCAAGATATAACTCAAGATTGGATACTACCAAATAATAATCAGGCAAGGTGATGAGTGGAAGACTAATTTCAAGATGAATGAAGGTTTGTATGAATGGTTGGTCATGCCATTTGGTTTGACTAATGCAATTAGCACTTTCCAGATATTAATGAATGAGGTTTTGAAAGATTTCATAAGCAATTTTTTAGTAGTTTATCTGGATGATATACTAATCTATAGCCAAAGTAGGGAGGATCATCTTCATCATTTGGAATTAGTGATAAGGAGGATACAAGAACAAAGGTTATTGATGAACCTCAAGAAGTGTGATTTCATGTAAAGAGAGATATTATACCTTTGGTTTATTATTTCACAAGGCATGATAAAAATAGATAAGAACAAGGTGAAGCCAATCATGGAGTGGCCAACACTTAGGATAGCAAGAGAAGTAAGGATTTTTCATGATTTGTCAAGTTTATATAGGAATTTTATAATACATTTTAGTGGAATTTGTGCTCACATCATTGAAACTATCAAGAGAGACAAGAAAAAAAATTGGAATGAGAAGGCAAAAACAAATTTTAAATACTTGAAGCAAAGAATCACAGAGCAACCCATAGTAGCATTTCCAAACTTTAACAAGGTATTCCAAATACAATGTGATGCAAGTGGTGTATCCATAGGGGTTGTCTTAAGCTAAGAGGGAAGACCTATAGCCTAATTTAGTGAGAAGTTGAATGATGTTAAAAAGAGGTATTCATCCTATGACTCGGAGTTTTATGAAATGGTGCAAGAATTGAAGAAATAAAGGGATTATCTCATGCCAAAGGAATTCATAGTGTATACAGATAACCATACACTTCAGTTCATATCTAATCAAACTAATTTAAACTGAAGACAGGTCAAATAGGTGGAATACATGCAAAACTTCACCTTCACCATTAATAAAAAATAAGGATAAATCAATAAGGTTGTAGATGCATTAATGAGGAGAGTCTTATTAGTGAATGAAATTTAGTTAGAGAGTGTTGGCATTAAGGCACTCAAATATTTTATAAGGATGATGAAGACTTCAAGGAAGCATACCATGCATGAAAGTACCCAAGTACACTCAATAATGAGCCATGTTTAGATTATGTACTTCAAGATGGATTGCTATTCAAAGGAGTGCAGTTGTGTGTGCCCAAGATCTCAATAAGAGGAAATATGATCTAAGAGAAGCATAGTGGAAGCATGGTAGACCATTTTAGGCTTGACAAGACATTAGAGTTACTCACTAGGCACTATTATTAGCCTAGAATGCAAATATAAGTATGGAGGTATGTAGAGAGATGAAATAATTTGTCAATTATATAAGGGTAAGAGTACTAATGTAAGTTTGTATCAGCCCTTACCAGTCCCAAATAGGCCTTGGAAATCCATAAGCATGGATTTTATGATGGTATTGTATATAACACAAAGGGGTTTTGGTTCCATTTTTTAATTTATTGATAGACTCTCTAAAATGGCACATTTTATACCATGTAGAACAACTAATGATTCAACACATGTGGCTAATTTTTTTTTCAAAGAGGTACTAAGACTTCATGGATTACCCATGAACATTGTTTCTGTAGGGACACTAAGTTTCTTGGTCACTTCAGGAGGACATTGTGGAATAAACTAGGCATAAATTTATTTTTCAATTCAGCTTATCATCCTGAAACAAATGGTCAAACTGAGGTGGTGAATAGAAGCTTAGGGAACTTGTTGAGGCATTTGTCTAAACACCATCCCAAACACTGGGATATTATGTTATCCCAAGCAGAGTTTGCTTACAATAATTATACCATCATAAGCATTAGAATGTGTCCATTCTAGGTTATCTATGACATGCATCCAAGAGGTGTATTTGAGGTTAGAAACATCAAACATATAGACAAGAGAAGTGTTGAAGGTGAAGAGTTTTCAATGGTAATGAAAGAGGTGCATGAATAGGTGAGAAAGCATTTAGAGTCTAGTGTTGACAAGTACAAGAAGTAGGCGTATTTGAGTAGAAGAAAAGTGAATTTATAGGTTGGGGATTTAGTCCTAGCTCATCTCAGGAAGGAAATGTTCCCAAGGGGTGATTACAACAAGCTGAAGATGAAGAAGATAGGTCCTTTAAAATTCTTAGGAAGTTTGTAAACAATGCATACGAACTGGAGTTACCTAGTGGAGTTGGAATTTCACCTATATTTAATGTTTTAGAATTTTAACCTTATATATAATTATATTAAGGAGGAAATACAATATATGAGAAGCTACAATAGACCCATATTGGGCAAGGCAGTTGCCTAAGTCCAAAATATAAGAAATGGAATGCATATTAGATAAATAGGTGACTAAAAAGACTAGAGACAAGAAATATTTCAAGTATCTAGTTAAGTGGAATAATCATCCAATATATGGTTCAATGTAGATGATTGAGCATGACATACAAAATTTATGGAGTACTTTGGAAGCACTCATGGGTAGAATCCCATGAGTTCTCATTTCCATCCCTGGAAGTATGATGTAGCAGCATCATTCTTAGGGAATAAATTTTATCAAATTTTGGTCTAATGCATTAAAATAGGTTTAATAATGAATTTTATTGCCTTATAATTCCCCAAACATACTTATATTTCAATTTGGTAGGATAAAAATGCATTTAGTTAGTTTAAAATTCAAATTTTGGATTTCTCGCCAAAACTAGTGTGTTTAAAAATTTGAATTCTAATATGTTTTTAGGACTTGTAAGGGTGTATAAAAAATTTCATAATCTTATGAATAGTTTTAAAATGTTACTAGAGACCCATTAAATCATTTACAAGTATCTAAGGTGGTATATGTCTTGAAAATCACTTTTGGTGCCTTGTCATCTTTCCAATGAGTCAAGTTAACATTGACAACCTCCTCCAAGAAAGTTGAGAAATGGTTGTCTTCATATAAAATGTATGGATTTCAAATTTTATTCAGTTATTTCATTCTCTTAGAATCAATAATTCAAAAAATAATAAGGAAAGAAGCTATGTTCTAGAAAGAATATCTTATGGACCTTGTGTATGAGATAACTATGTTAAGTTGCAGATTGGATCTTTCAATATTGATGATAAATGGAAATTAAAAATGGATATTTATATTATTTAAGGACCTTATAACATTATTTGAGACTATAAAATATAGGTATAATCCTCCTTTCATTTTTTGTTCAAGAAGGATATCAGGCATACCCCTATTTGGGAGCCTTGTTCTTATGTGCAGACTATATGTATACTTTTTGAATGATTAAATATTGGTTAAATTTGTAATATGTCCCAAATTATTATATTTTTTTTTATATTTTTAAATATGTGTGAAATCTCAAAGGAAAGATTTTAAATAATATTGTTGATTGTGTGGACGTTGGTTGGAAACCCTATTTTTTGTAACAGGGTTTTCATGGTGAACAATGACTGTGCTTCTTTGGAAGAATTGAACCTTAAACCATTATACAAGAAATTTAAATCATTAAATTAATTTTTTTAACATACTTTAAGGTTCATTGAATCTCTATTTGGCATTCCATAGTGTATTATTTATTTTTTGAGCCCATAGACATGTAGAGTGTCATGTTTTGAATACAATTAAACATAGTTTGAGTTGGTTGATATAGACATTGGGTTGATCAACATTTGAAAAAAAAATTAAAATGTGGATAGGGATTAGAAAGACCTTTAAAAACAAATTTGGTTTTTGAAACCTTAGAAAATGCTCTCAGTGATGTTTTTAGTGCTCTCAGGTTGTCTCAAGCACTTAAGAACCCTAAACTAGGGTTTTAGAAATATCTCAAGTTGTAACCCTTCAAAATTTATAAAAAAAAATTAGTCTAAGCCTAATTAGTGTGATTGAAGTGAATCACATAGTTACAAGTGTGTATGGAGTGTTTGGTATGGTATTTTGCTAAATGAGTTGAATTTAGGCTTGAAGAGACCTAATTAGAAGGACTATTTGATGGATAATGGGTCTATAGAAGGACTTAGGATTTTAAATTTATACCATAGGTATATTTCAAAAAAGGTACTCATAAATTAAAAAAATTATCTGAAAACATTGTACTTTTTCTATACCATTAAGAAAATAGTCAAAACAAGGCTAGTAGAAGGGTCAAGAGCATTATGTGATTGGTAAAGAGTTTCAAATTAAGGCTTTTTGAGTGGATTCTTTGCATTAGAGATGATGAAGAAGTAAGGGAATAAACAATGGAATTTTGATCTTGAGGGATAGGTTCAGTATTAAAATAAAGGAACTCTTTGATGAGAGTAGTTGTAATTTAATGATAAGTGATGAGATTCTCACTTTTGCATTGGTAATCACCATTGACTTAGAAAAAAATGAGTTGAGAATCACCTAGATCATGTAGTTATTGGATTTATAAATCAAGATAATCTCTCATGCCTAATATTAGAGATTCATAATCGGCCATATTGTTGGTTACATCAAATGTTAAGTGAAAAGCTAAAGGGATGATTTTGCCAAGAGGACTTGTAAGAATGTAGCCTTCCCCATTTCCTAGAAGGCATTTAAAATAATCAAAGTGAAGGTTCCAAGTATCCTCATTCTAGTCTACATTAATTTCAATAAGTTATTTGATAATTACTTTTGGTTTAGAAGCATTAAGGGGAATAGAAGATTCATCAAGATTACTTGCTTCAAGATCAATGGTAAAGTTATAGAAGTAATTTTTAAGCGAAATAGCTTGATTGAGACCTTCAATATAAAAATATTGTCATTAAGAAGACTACCTTTAAGATGATTGGTAGAAGGTATAGGAGCTATAACAAGTTGATAAACTATTATTTGTCCTTTGACATTTCTTTGAGTAATAATGCAACCATCCACTTGCCAATTTTATCTCCAGGAAGAAAGGATTTGGAGAAAAAGTGATGAAGAGGATTAGAATGGATGATGACATAAGAAGTTTGATAAATTATATACTTTTAGAGATTTTCAACTATGAAATAGATAGCAAGGCAATGACATTTGACTTTTATGTAAAGTTTCTCATAATCAATGAGGCCTTGACTAATATAGTAGATGGCATATTCTCTTTCAGTCTCATCATGTTGGGTAAGCATTGCCCCAATTGATATAGGTGTGGAATAAGTATATAATATTAAGGCTCAATCATTTGGAGGATAAATAATAGGCAAGTGAAGTAATGACTCTTTCATATTATCAAAGGATTTTTGACAAGGATCCATCCATTCTAAGACTTTACCTTCTTTAAGAAGAGAATTGATGGAGTGGATGTGGTAAGCCATTTTGGGGATGAATCATCTAATTACCCTAATTCTACCTAAGTAAGTACAAATGTCTAGAATGGAATGAGAAATGGGCATGTTTATAATAACACTAATCTTAGCTAGGTCAATGTCGATGTCATGGTAAGAGACTAAGAATCCTAACAATTTTCTAGATGTGATACCAAAGACATATTTGTAAGGATTTATTCTAACTCAATATTTGAAAAGATGGTTAGAGATGATAGCAATATTAGAAAGATGAGTCTTATGACTTTTGGACTTAGTGATGAGGTCATCCATATAGGTTTCAACAATTTTTTGGATAAGATCATGGAAGTTGTAAGTCATTGCTCATTGATAAATGGCTCTAGCATTTTTGAGGTTAAAGGGAATTTTGACATAGCAAAGGTGCCCCATTACATGGTGAAAGTGGTCTTATGTTGGTCCTCAGGGATAATGTGGATTTGATTTTAGCTCTAAAATCCATCCATAAGAGATAATATTTCATAACCAACTGTGGCATAAACAATGGCATCTATTGAAGTCAAAGGGAAATTGTCTTTGGGATAAGCAAGATTAAGATTACAGAAATCAATGTAGATGTGAATTACCATAGTGACCTTTTTCTGAATGGGAACTATGTTAAAAACCCATTCAAAATAGTCCATTGATTTGATAAATTTAACATTGAGTAATTTGATGATCTCCTTGGTGGAAACTTTGGGTTGAAATTTCCTTTGCTTTTGACATACAAGCTTAGCATTAGGATAAGTAATGATGTTATGCACCACAATGCTAGGGTCAATACCAGGCATGTCCTTATAGGACTAATCAAATATATCATGATATTTATCAAAGAATAAGATAATATCATCATATTTGGTGGGTGAGAGTTCATGATAAATTATAATTGGTCAAGGGCATGATGGAGTAACATATTTAATGCAAGTGGTTTATTCAATAAGCATAGCATTTCCATATTGGAAATGGTATGGTAAATTAGGTAAATAATAAATTGGATTAGTTTTAAGATCGATTCTATCAATGAAGTTGTTAAAAAAGGGGTTCTAATTTTGAAATTCCCAAGTTTATGATGTTGTTGAGGAATTTGAGGTTCTCATGCATGAAGTATTTTAAGAATGGATTCATCATTAGGCAAGGTGGAAAGAGGACCATAATACTCAACATATACTTTGAGATCTATAATTTTATTACCATGGTGATCATACTCAAAATGTATCTAACGAACATCAGTTGCCTTGGCATATAGTGTAACCTCAAGAGTAGGAGAAGTAGATGGATTGGAAGGGATTAGTGTGTCATTAGTTTATATGATAGGAGAAGGGGTAGATGTAAATATTATATCCATAGGTGTTAGATAGGAAGTAATAATTTTTGAAGGTTTATAAGGTATGATTTGTTCTACCACCTAAGGAATGTCAACAAGTAGAGAATTGGCAATAGGCACATCACCTTCAGGATCAAATTAGTGATGAACATCTCAATTAAAATCTTGAATTTGAGCAAAGGTTCTCTAATAATGTTAAGCATATAAGTCATGAGATTGAGCTTCGGCCATGATGTAATTACTGTCATATGTTGGAGAAATTGTACATGCTTGAGACTTATGGGGAGTTTTAGAAGGTGAAATCCCAATATTATTAAATATATGTGAAGACATGATGAGAAAATATTGAAATAATTTGGCCACTCTAAAGTCATTACAACTGAAGGCATATTTGGGTAAAGAAGGCTATTGATCATTGTATGGAGGGGGAAAGTTAGTAATCTCATCAATGAGGGGAATTGTGTGGTCCTAAGGTAATAAAGAAGGAGGAAGCCACACTAAAATGTAGAGAGGTAGCTTGGTAATATTACAAGTATGTTGAAAATCATTAATCTCATCATCATCTAAATTGGCAAGAGTGACTTGTAAATTAGGATTGATGTTGATGAACTCAAGTAAAGGAGCACTATTGATCTTAGGAATGGTAGGAATATGATACTGAGATTTGGGATTAGGAATTTAAATACTCCAAGGGTTGGGATCAACCTCATACTTATATCATTTTTCTTTATGTAAGAATTTAATGCATTGGCTACTAGAAGAAGTAATGGCCCTCATTTGATGAGCCCAAGGGTGACCAAGGAGTATTTTATAACATAAGGGTAAATCAAAGATCATAATCTTAGTTTGAATGGTCTTAGGTATGATGGTTAGGGGAATCCAAATACAACTAAGTGGATTTTGATTAGTCTTATCAAAACCATGATAGGTAAGATGGGTTTGTTTGAGATGATCATTATTATACCCATGTTGTTGGATAAGAACAAAAGATGTCACATTAATACCAAAGCCTTCATCAACTAGAACTTTATGGATAAGGGTAGTATTAATGTCTATTTTAATAAAAAATGGTGGATTATGGGCATGAAAAATAATTTCATCATTAATCATTTCCTCTTCAATAAATTCAATAGAAGGCTCGGAGGAAGGATACATAGTTTCAATGGTATGAAGGTTGAGATTCAATATAAGGTGGTTCTTCATCTACAAAAGTTGGATCTTCAATTTCTTGCAATTATTTCATAAGGAATTTGTGATGATAAGGGGAAGTATGAACCAACTCCATAAGTGGAATATAATAAGTCATTGAGTTAAGTTCTTTAAGAAAGTTATAATGAGATTTAGAAGAAGAACCAACATGATGTTTAGGAGGTAAAGTAGATTTTGGAGGAATAAAAGTGATTTGAGGTTCGAAAGGGGGAAAGTGTTCCTTAGGAGCTTCCAAAGTGAGATCATTGGTGGTAGCATCTTTGATAATTTTTTATTCTAAAGATGGCTTCTTAGGTTTTGTAACAGGATCCTTATGAGCTAGTTTGTGATGATAATTGACCTTCGCAGTGTTAACATATTGAGAATTTTTATAATATTGGTCATAGTTGGCATCAATGGCATAAACATCCTTATTATTTTTTTGATTATTAGTTTTAGAAAAAAATTGGTTATTAGAAGTAGAAGCTTTCGAAACTTGTCATTTTTGAGAAGCAGTAGTGTACTCTTGATGGTAAAGGTTGATCATGGCTTCATTATTAAATGCATCACCAAGCATTTAGGAGACAACAAATTTAGCGAGCCCTCTACAAAATTTATGGAATTGACCAATTTTGACATGAAACCAATAACATTGATTAGGGTCATACCACTTAGGAGGATTTTTAGGATAGGTGAAAGTCTTAGAGGGTGGTAAAAATTATTTCATGTGTTGCATCATGAATGGTGTGTGAGAAGATGAAGGAATGTCAGGTTTAGAAACTCCTAGTTTTGTTTGTAGATTATTTCTAGTGATACCATTAGTAGATGTTTAAAAATATCCTTTAAGAAGTTTAGGATTAGGTTCGTATTGCTTCATAAGAAAGTTTTGATGTTTAGCCTGGTCAAGAGCTTCATTAATTATTTTGGGAGCAAAGGTTTGAACCTTATATTAAATAGAAGGGTCAAGGAAATTATAAAGAGTTTGAACAAGTTATCATCAATCATGTTATGTTCAGATTTATGGGCCAATGATTCCCATCTTTCTAAAAATTCATGAGATGATTCAGTGGGAGATTGCTTAGCATTGATGAAGTGGCTAAGACAATTTTAGGGAAGATCATTGTGTTGAAACTCTTTAAGTAAAGGATTGACCAAATCTTCTATTTTCCAAATGGAATGTTTTGGAAGTTGGTTGTACCATTCTAATGCATTGTCAATAAAGGTTTTGACTAAGATTTTAATCATGGCAAAGGTATTAGTTTGGATCCAATCTTTGTAAAGGTTATCAAAGGCTTTGATAAATGAGGCAAGGTGTTTAGCTACATCATACTTGATAGTTGGAGATATATTGTTGATATCAATAGACACTGTACACCAAATTTAAAGCTCAAGCAATATTATCAAAATGACAATAAAAACCCAAAACTTGATAACACCAATAGGAAAGGATATAGAAGATAAATTACAGTCAATAGGGCATTCTTACCATCCTTTTTACCTTATCATGCCTCCATTATAGGATTTGAATTTATGTGATTGAGCTTGAAAATCTTGATTGTTGGATTGCTTGTGATATTCTTGACAATGGCTTTCAAAAGGATACGGGATGTGGATAATGGATTCGATGGATGTTTGAAGGCTAGTATGGATGCTTGATAAGAGAGCTTAATGGTTTGCTAGTGGATTTTGCATTAGTCTTGAGGGTGGAGGAGAGGTTTAGTTTTATAGTAATATGGGAGGAAGATCTATGGTCAAAATTTAAATTTGAGCCATTAAGATCTATGGTTGAGGAATTTTCATGGAATTTTTAATTCCATGAAAATCTCTAGAATAAGAAAATTCTAGAGGAGGGGGCTAAATTGGAAATATTTCTAGAATCCTCCAATTATAAAAATTTCCCCATAGGGTTTAGGGGTTTAGGGAAGGCGAGTGTAGGGTGGTGGGTGGGTAGTTGGAATATTTTTGAATTTAAATTTGGCTAGTGGGTTTAGGGGGTAGGTTAATAGGTAATAGGATCTTTTAGGGGTTTAATGAAGGGATTAATAGGTTTTGGGATAGGATAAAGGTTATGTGGGAAGTAGGAATGTGGTATGGGTATAAGGCCAAAGGTAAATATAGATAATATATATGGGAACTAGGATAAATTAGCGGTGACTATTAAAATTAATGAGGTGAGCATATTTTAATGCATACATTTTACCCCTCTTTGAAAGGGAGTTGTGAGTGGAAAGAGTAACAGTCTTTCAAATAAAAAACCATGATGTGGATGATGTTAGTCATTATTAAGATATGATGCCCCCTTGAAGGAGCATGTAAAGAGACAAATAGAATTGGATGATCACTTAATCAGAAGTCCCAGGGTGGGATAGGATGGTGATGCTGATAAGGGTTGGGATGCCCCGGTGTTGATAAGGAAGTGGCTCAAGTGATGGGTCTAAAAAGTGGTAATTGTCTAAAAGGTAATTATTTGATAAGAGATAGTTGATTTTAAAAATATTATAGGTTTGAATTGATGATGGGTCCAATAGTAAGGACACATGCTATGAGAGGCTCAAAAAGGGAGAAGAGTGGTGTCGATTGATAGTAGATGATAAAGAGCCACTTTTCATAAATTTTGGGGCTTTAAAATGATTAATGATAAACCCATCAATGGGATGGTGATAAGGGATAAGTTATTATAGAGTGACTTTGAGGTACCAAAAATGGATCCTAATGATGTTTACAGGGGGCAAAAAGGGCCTAGGCTAGTATGGTTTGGGATACGAGATATTAGGAGATTTTAATGGGAGTGGGCATGCCATGCCATTGGACGTTAGTAATGGGTTTTGTAGGTTGATAGAATTAGTTTATAGGGGTAAATGGATAATGGGGGATAATAGGGGTGCAGGGCCATATAAGACAAAAGGTCCATTTTGGGGTTTATTTGCACCCTTTGATATTGGAGATTGGAGCTCTGAAGCATAAAGTATGGACAAGATTCCATGAGCTTCCCATCATGGTGAGAGAGTTTGAGATCACCAAAGGGATGTTGAGGCTAGACCTTTCGTAAGTAACTAGCCCCTAGTTCTATATTTTTTGTGATTGTAATTAGTTTCAATAAATTTCTAGGTGGATTTTGGTAGAGAAGGATGTCATCCATCATGATATAGTAATCCTACTACTGGGATTTATGCCCATAGTCATGGGGTTATCGATGCAACTAGTAAGATCATTGGGGGAAGTGATGGGATTGCAATCTTGTGATGAGGGAATGGGGATTATAATCCCACTATTAACAAATCACAGGATTAAAATATCATGAGTGGGAATGGTAGGATTGCAATCCTATTTTTAAGGAATCATGGGATTGCAATCCTGCTCTTGGTAGTGGCAGGATTGCAATATTATAGGTAGAAGTTATAGAATTATAATCCCATGATTAGGAAATAATGGGATTGTAATATTAGAAGATCTGAATAGTAGGATTGTGTCTTATTATTAAAAGAACTAAGTTTAGGAGTGGATGAGGTTAAATTAGGTAGTTGATAGAGTAGGGAATTGGATGAAGTGGGGTTTGAGTTAGTTAGGGATAATTGTTTTATGGGTTAGTTTAGTTGGTATGAAGTGAGGGGGCTAGTTAGATAGGTTAGGGAATGAGAATGTATACGTAGGATGGTTGGGGATAGGGAGAGGGTAAGGTAGGCTTGGAGAAAGTAGGTGAGTGGTAAAGATGATTTTTTTGTGTGATGGGGCTAATGATAGATAATTGGGATGTTTGGTGTAGGAGCATTTAGTGATATTGGCATTTTGATCATGAAATCCAAAAAATTTGCATGAGATGTGGTGTGTGACATTAAAAGAGTATGATGTATTTGAGATGGTAGGCCTATATGATGTGGCAATGATGCCACCAATCCAAATTGATCTAGACCTAATTACAACACTAGTGTAGAGATGGCATTTAGAGATGAGTACCTTCCATTTTGTACCAAAAAGATGACAGTGATGTTAGAGGACATCTACAAGATCTTTCATCTACTAATGTAGGGATCTAGGATATATTGGAGGTCTTGGACATTGATGTGGATGTTTTAGTGACTAGATAATAGCTTACAAATAGGGGTACAAGATGGTTTCATCGATCTAGACTTATGTTGTTGGGAGAGGACATTGGATAGGCTTACATTGGTGATGATGGCTCTTATGTTTGATATTTTATTTATAAAAAAGAGTGGGTGATGGTTTTTTCTAGGTTAAGTAGATGTGGTGGATAATATGGTACATGATCATTGAGTATTTACTTGGGGCCCTATGGTTTTGGTGCACTTATATAGAGAGCTTCATTTGGGGGCATATAGGGGAGCACAGAGTTTCAAGCCATCACTTCTTCTAAAGATATGGAGCTAGGAGCACATTGCAATCCAATAGCCATTGGGTACATTAGCAGGCCTGGATCTTGAGTAGTTGATGGTGTTTAGATGGTGGGTATTTCTTGGTGTGTAGTTGGGTCATGCAGGGGACATACACTATTATAAGGATGTATTTGATGGCCTACACCCTAAGTACATCACTTAAATACCCTATAGAGGGATTAGATTTGGTTTGGTTGATGAGGGGTGGACCCAATTCATGTTGACACAATGTTACTTGACTGGTCAAATGGAATATATTATTGAGAGATAAAGACCTAATCAAGTGTAGTGCTAGTTTAGCTTTGTGTAGGACATACCAGCCCCAAAGCACCTATTTACTCACAGTGAGTGAGAGAGATCACATTAGGTGAGACCTATGGTTAGGCTAGATGCCATCTTTGATTATGACCAAGTTACACTAAGGCAATGGGGTTTCTACACACTCATGCCATATTAATGGGTTACAGTGGCATATAATATATGGTGGTAAGAATGAGTTCTTATTTTTTTGACCTAATATTGTGTGGTAGTCAAGAGGGGTGTGGTGAGGCAATTGATTCAAACCTAGGTGAGGATTTAGAGGTAGCTTAGATAGAGGAGATAGATACCAAAATAGATGGAGTAAGATGGAAGAGGGGGCCAAATGTGATGGACATGGATGGTGATAGTGGTTAGGGTGTAGTGGGATATAGGGATATCCCTAGTGGTAGGGTCCATAGATATAGGTAGCATAGGTGGGATCCCAAGCATAGATGGGGTCCTAGTCATAGGGACCATAGATATAGGTAGGTGGTAGTAGTGGCACATGTGCCTCTCAGCTAGTGAGATCAACTGATGATGAGCAATGATAGCATAATTATAGACAAAGATCCAAGCTTGCTTGATAAATATTTCTAGTATCATGTGAGACCAAGACTAGTTACATGCCCATCTTTAGAGTCAAACATAGGGGTAGACAATGACATTATTGGCCTAGATTATATAGATAGATTGTGAGGCGGTACAACTATAGTCAAAGGTTATAGCTTTACAGGCATAGGTGACATAATCAGACACCCATATTACTACCCTTTGATCATAGATTATATAGAGGATTACATAATTGAGAAATTCATAGATGTAGATAGTAGCTTTACAGAGCCAAGTTGATGGATTCCTAGGGTAGATTACATAGCTATAAGCTTGCATCCAGATATTGATGGATAGTTGGTATTATAAAAGAGACCTAGGGATACATTAGATGAGGAGTTGAGAGGGTAGAGGATGATGGAAATGATGGACTAGATCATGTTGCTTACTCAAGAGGCCCAATACTATAGGATACATTATGAGGTTGTAGTGCCTAAGGGTCAACGTGTAGTATCTCTCCTTCACACTTAGTCATCTATTTGGAAACCATCGAGAGGTAGTGGTGGAGCATCGAGACCACCCCTAATGCCATAGCCATGATTATTTTAAACATTCTTTCTTATTTGTATAGGGGATTTTTGAATTATATCTCATTCTTTCTTCATGGATTGATGTAAGTGTATATATCTTTGGGAATGTATCCCATGTGGACATTGCATGTTGTACTTTTTGATGATTATGCATATATATGATGATGATGATGATGATGATGATGATTCATAGTTGTGCATACTTGTGGATTCATTTATTACTTTCTATATATGTGATGTAGTTATGTTGTTTATGTGATGATGTTATTTGATGTCATGGATTATTGCTATATTATGATGCATGGTAAATGTTAGTGATATTCATGTTAGATGGATTTAATGATGGATGCATTTTTACATTTATGATTTTATTCATGGATAATTTATATGGTTATATGAGATAATGTGATGTGAAGGAGTAATCATCATTATTTGTTTTTGTTATTTTGCATTCTTATGTGTAGAGATAGATGAATCCCCTACTTATCTTGGTTATTACCCAAAATAAGAGTCCTCCTCCACCATGGGTAGTTGGGTGTTTTAGATGATGATAAGGGTAGATATGAAAGGGGTTGGTCTAGGATGGGATTGGACCTTTTGGAAGGTTTCCAAGTCATGAGTTTATGCAATCATTTTCAATGTTTCATCTTTATACGATGTGCTAAGGTCATGACAGGACCTAGGCATTATAGCGAAGATATGCAGGGGAACTCCATTTTAAGGGATACCCCATTTAGAAATAAAATTTCAAGGGTCATCTAAGCCATCCACATTTTCATGATAAACTATCAAAATATAAAAAAAAGTACACATATAGACTAAAATAAAGAAAACATGTTGATTATATACATACACATGCAACCCACACATACATACACACATAATCACATAAATATAAGATAGATGATTATGATGATAATGAAATGGGAATGAGATAGGATATATGTATGAGGGGATATGATGATGGAGATAGTGGCCAAGCTATCCTTGGGCACTTGAATGTGGCCAAGTGTTACCTACATAGTCTGAAAAGACCTCAGGGTAATGTAGTTATGATTAGAGGATGATGATGACAATGATTAGTGATTGGAAAATGATGATGATGAGGATAACTAGATTAGTGATTAGGAAATGATGAGGATGACAAGCATGACTATGACATGAGCAAGATTGGATGTGTATAAAAGGGGTAAAATGATATAGGGATTATTTACAAGATATGAGACATCCAAGAGTTTGTCCATGATGAAAACATTAGATAGATTACAATGATAGGGGTCATGATGACCCTTATAGAATCAATAACATAGTGAATTATAGGGACCTTAGGTATAAAATGATTATAGTTTATGATGGTCCTCCATAATGAAAATGGATAATGGGAGGGATAGAATTACAAGTTTAGTGATAATAAGGAATGGGAAAGGGTATTATGGTCTATTTGAGGCTAAAAGGAGACATGTGTGTCAAAGAAGACTTAGAGAGATATGATGGGGATGATGTGGTTATGGATGGGACTTGGGGATATATATATATATATATATATATATATATATATATATATACTCCAAATATGTATAAATGACTTAAGATGATCCCTCTAACAAATGGCTCTCATCTAGCCTTGTCATCTCCACTTGATGAAGTAAGGATATCACCTTGCTATTCATGTCCTTCTTGATAGGTTCCCACTATTGAGACCAGGGTCAAGCTATTTTACCATGACACCAAAAATTAGTTTTCATCATGGTACTTGCCCAAGGTGCTAGTAAATTAGTTTTCACCATTGGTGGGATTTTTTGTTTTTGGGAAGGGTGGTGAATGGATAATGTGGATAGAGGATGTCCTATAGATGAAGTATAAGGACATCAAGACTAAGTGTAAAATTTCTTGAGATGCATGATATTCATGGGATCATATAGTTCTTCTCCCTCAAGCATAGTAAACTTATATGCTCCAAATCTAAACTTAGCTATAATGACATAGGGGCCTAACAAATTTGCTTCAAACTTCCCCTTCTTGTCTTGCTCTACATTGGTGATATTTTGATTCTGTTTGAGGGCCAAGTCACCCACTTCAAACTCTCAGGCCTAAATCTTCTTGTGATATTGATTCTTGAGCTTATTTTGATATGCTCGAAGGTGATTTAAGGCCTTTTGTCTCTTTTCATCTAGGATTTCCAACTTCTGTAGTCCTTTTTGCCTAAGGTTATGATCCATGATGATTCCTCTTAATGAGATTTTAAGAGAAGGGAACTCTACTTCCACTAGTAAGATGGCTTTGGCACTATAGACCAAGGCATATGGAGTAGCACCTGTTGGTGTGTAGACACTAGTTTGATAAGACAATAATACTAGATATAGCTAATTATGCCAATTACATCTAGCTTGATTAATATTCTTCTTCGAAATCTTTATAAGAGTCTTGTTTGTTATTTCTACCTGTTCATTACCTTGGGGAAATATGGGGAGGATAAATGTTGCATGATATGGTATTTCTGACATAAGGCCTTGACTTCTTGATTCTTGAATGATTTGACATTATCAAAAATTATGTTAGAAAAGATACCAAAATGGTAAATGATCTGATCAAGGATGAGTTTAGATATTTGGAGGCCTATGGTATAAATTATTGGCATTGCTTCTACCCACTTGGTGAAGTGATCTATGGTCATGATTATAAACTTATGACCATAAAAGGAAGTAGGAATAATTTAATCAATCACATCAAGGCCCCATATGGAGAAAGGCCATGGACTCATGATGGGTTATAACTCCTGCACTGGTGTGTGGATAATATTCCCATGTTTTTGGTAGGCCACACATTTTTGCATGTAATAATAAGCATCTTATTCTATTTTGGCCAGTAATATCCTATCTAGAGGGGATTTTTAGCCAGGGCCAATCCACTGATGTGCCCTCTACAAACACCATCATGAACGTCTTTGATTGCCTGGGCCACCTCTTTCTATGTTAGATACCTCAATAGGGTACCACCATAGCCATTTTGATAAATGGTGCTACCAAGAATGGTATATCAGGTGGTAAAATGGATGAAGGCTTTACGTTGATGGTGATTAAGGTTGGGTGGAAGGATATTATCATGAAGGTACCTATAAATATCATAGTACCAAGGTAGATTGGGATAATCTATTGCATAAATTTGGAGTGGATCCAATGAATCATAAGCTAGAATAAATAAATGATCAATAAAAAAATTACCTTCCAATACATCTTTGGGGAGGTCAATGAGCGAGCTTAAAGTGGCCATAGAATTAGCTGCCTTATTGCTTCCTCATGGTACCTATTCAAATGTGATGGATTGAAACTTATCTCTAATTGATCTATCAATTATTTATAGAGAAGCAAATTTCATCCTTCATTTGAAAGTCACCATTAAATTGTTTGATAATTAATTATGAGTCCTCAAATACTTTTAACTACTAGATATCCCACTCAATAACTAGCTAGAGTCTAGCTATTAAAGCTTCATATTCTAAAATATTGTTAGTATAGGGAAAGGTAAGGTGAAATGCTTTTAGAATGAGATCACCCTAAGGGGTGACCAAATGGATGCTTTCCCTATATATATGAGTAGTAGATGATATATCAAAGTATAACTTCCATCTTTTTATTTACAAGGTATTCAAGATAGGCTCATTTGGGAAATTTGTTGCAATGGGTTCAGTCACTTATAAAGGTGCCTCTGCTAGTTGAACTACAATAACCTGTCCTTTAATATTTTTATAATTTTTATATTTGATGTCAAATTCACTAAGTATCATTATCCATTTTGCTACTCGACCTGTAAATGTTGTTTTGGATAGTAAATACTTTAGAGGATCAACTTTTGTGATAAGTTGTACATGATTATTCAACTTATAATGCTAGAAATTTTGTGATGTAAAAATGATAGCTAAACATACTTTCTTAATAAGATTATAATTTAAATCATAATATATCATTGTGAAACTAAGGTAATGTATGTATTTATCGTTACCTTGATCATTATGTTGTGTAATAAGAGCATTGATGGCACATAGTGTTACAAAAATGTAAAGGAGCAAGGGCTTTCCTAGAGATGGTGGTGATAAAATAGGTGAATTTTCAAAGTATTATTTTAATCTATAAAAATCTTGTTGGAATTATTCATTCCAATGGAATTTTTTCCCCTTATTTAGTAGGTGAGTTATTAGCTAGTTGAGAGATAAAACACCTTATGGCCTAAAGTTTTCCCTGAAGACTGGGTAACTACTTGAGATTACATGGTGGGGGAATTTCTATAATTTCTTTTAATTTTTTTGGGTCAACCTCAATGCCCCTTCTTAAGAATATAAATCCCAAAAAAAATTCCTAATTTTACTCCAGAGATAGTTTTTGGGATTGAGCCCAACTTAATATTCTCGTAATCTTTCAAAGAGGCTTTAGAGAACCACATGGTGCTCTGATCTGAGGTGATACTTCCTTAGAATATCATTGACATAATCTTCCATGATGTTATACATCATATCATGAAAGATAATAGTCAATTCCCTTTGATAAGTGGCTCCTACATTATTGAGGTTGAATGGCATGACTTGATAGCAAAATGTCCCCCATAGAGTAATACATATTTTATGTTGATCTTCAAGGGCTTTTTTGATTTGATTATGCCTTGAGAATATATCCATGAGGGAAAACATCTCATACCCATTTCTTGAATATACAATCATATCAATGTTAAGGAGAGGGAAGTCATCCTTGGGACATGCCTTATTTATATTCTAAAATTTGGTATATATACAAATTTTGCCTTGTGGTTTTATCATGGGGATAATATTGGAGTTCCAATCTAAATAATCAAGGGAGTGGATGAATCCATATTCAAAGAATTTTTGTAATTCCTCCTTGACACTTAGTAGTGCCACCTTAGGATGCATTTTTCATAGTTTTTATTTAACGGGTTTTGCATTGGGATGAACAACTAGGTGGTGTACCATTAGAGAAGGATGTAATCTTGGCATGTCTATGTAGCTCCATGAAAAAACATTAATATACTCCTTCAACAGCTAAATAAGGTCTTCACATTCCTTAGTTGTAAAAGATTCCCCTAGTTTCACTATCTTAGGATGCTTTTTGGTTCCAATATTAACTTCAATCACCTCCTCAATAAGAGAGGGTGATTGATCTTGTAAATAAGGGGGTAATGCGATTTTTGTATTATCAAAAGTGAAGTAACCTGGTAGTTCATTGTCAATTTCAAAATAGTCTTTTGGCATGAAGGAGTTATATGTAAGTTTGCCTGGTTATTTGGTAGATTCTCCTTCATCTTTAAAATATTCCTCCTCACTTTGAATGTGGGATGTTTGTTATTCTCCAAAATATGCTGATTGGCAAAGATTGATAAAAAATCCCTTTTTGTGATCTCTAGAGGGCATGGATTCTTGACTTCTCATGAATTCTAAAATGGCCTTATCATTTTGAAAGGTATCAAAGGTGGGATCCTACTTTCATTCCTAGTCCATGAAGGAACAATAATGGAGGGAGATATTGATGGTGGAAATAGTGGTATCAAGGAATAGGTTTGTGGCATCAAGTTCTTCAAAATGGCTACAAATAGATCCTATTTTGATGTATTCCTCAAGGAGAGATGACTTATTAGTCAAAATATAATTCAAAATGATATCATTCAGATCATCATCATATGGTTTATACCCTAACCTAAAGTTTGATGAACTCTCTTGAACTATGATAGGGTCTAGTCAGCCTTGTTCCTATTTTCCCAGTCTTCTTCCTTTATAGTTCATATTTCCCATCATTTGTTGAACTTTGGGATAATTGTTTTTGGGTAAGATGAATACCTCATCATCTAGTATGATCCAAGAATTATCCCCATCTTCAATTTACTCCTGGGAAAAAAACCCTATGCTTTCAAAAGTTGTTAGACCAAATTGATATTTGATGGGATTGCTCTTCTTCATACCTAGGGACCCGTAGTTGTGTGAGGACAAGCGGAGATTATCGATGCAAAAGGTTTTATATTTATATTCTTTGTATCTAGTATATGTGATTTTTAACTTGGTGAGATTAGGTGTTGGAGTGGATGTGGACTCCAGTTGGTCAAGAGAGATATATTTGGCAACTATCAAACTAAGGATAGCATTTTTAGTGTTGAGATATGGTGATGAGGATATGGAATGATCCATTTGATAGATATGATGGTAAGTGACTCCAATAATGGTGACCTCCATTCCTAAATGAGGTAATTTCAAGCATTGGTGAAGGGTGGATGGTATCGCTTGATTTTTCAAATCCATGGCCTCCCAAGTAAAATAGTATATGGCAAGTCCACATTTACCATGTGTACCAAAGTTTGATGAGCTATGGGTCATACAAAAATAAGAAGAAATAAAGACCCTACTAATGGATTTTCATTATCATCATATGTCTTTATCATTATTAGGGTGGGCCCAAGTGACAATTTAAAATATCCCAATTTCTTTAAGAAGTCTAGGTTGCACAAATTTAGCATAGATCCTCTGTCTATCAGGATACATGAGACATGGTGATGGGTGATGGTGACTTAAATATATAATGGATAATTATGATATGGGTCAACTGGAGGTAGATCTTGGGTGCTAAAAGTTATTTGCTAAGAAGGGGATAGATGTGCCACTAGTGCCTGGAACTAATTCATATCTAGGACACTAAGTACTTTTAAATCATTGAGTACTTGATTTAATATTTCCCTATGTAAGGAATATGTCTTACAGAGCTCCATTAGGGAAATTTGAGAAGGGGTATTTTTTAATTATTGAATAATATCATAGGTTTTATTAGATCTACTTGAGGTTTTCTTATAAGTATTCCCCCTAGGTGCACCAGATGAGGTAGGAGGATCTTGAAGGGGTACCACAAGAATCACAATATTATTGCATTGTGCAGTAATAATGCAATTGGATATAAACCTATTTATTTTTAGGGTGGGAGATGGAGGAGGAGTGGGTTCTTAGATTTTTCTAGTTTTTATGGTATTAATGCAATGATAGGGAAAATTATGATAATTAGTGTAATTAGAAGATGATGCATGACCCTAGTCCCATTGGGGTCTATGGTTCCTTTTATTATGCTTTGGGAGAGGATATTTATAAATGACAAGGCGATGATTTGTTGATTGATTTGATGGCACTTCTCCTTCAATATCAATATCACCTATTTCTATTAGGTCTTGGATATAATGCTTTAACTACATACACTGATCAATATCATGTCCTTTTACTCAGTGATATCTACAAAACTCATCTTCATGGTACCAATTACATTTAGGTTGATGATTATCCACTAATCTAATTTTAGGTAGAGTAATCATGCTGGCAGAAACTAATTATTCTAAGACCATCTCTGTGGAACTCCCAATCTTGTTAGTGGTCTTTTGTCTATGTGAGGCTTAGGCTTACCTTATGTAAATTTGATGGTAGATAAATTAGGGCATTGTGTGGGGCCCTTACTTTAGATCATCTATACATGTTGTGCCTTGGAATCAATCACTCAATCACCCAAAACATTCTTGTTCTTAATAAAGCCCTTAATTTTACCTGAAAGGAATTCTTTGTATTTGAAGTGTGTTCATTGTGAGAGAACATTTTGATGGTTACCTTTTCAATAAGAGAATTTTCAATCTACATCCCCTTTTCTATGATCTTGTTGAACATTTTAGCACACTATAGTTTTAATTTATATTTTAAATCTATGTTGAGATTGTCCATAAAGATTTTAGTTAGTTCTTTTTCAGGTACACTACACCTCAACCGACTTGCCAAACCATGCCATATTTGTATAAAGTAGATAAGGCTTTCCCCTCTATGTTTTTTTGTGTTATAAATATTAATGATACAAATGTCATGTTCTATATTAAAATAGAAATGTCTGATAAATTACTTGGTTAATTTGTCAAAGCTTGAGATTGACCCTTTGGATAAATCCATAAACCATTCCAATGCTAGCCCTATTAGAATTATGGGGAATAGCCTCAATATATAGGCATCCTCATAGGCTAATTCATGGAAAGCTACATAAAACTCCTATACATGGTCTCTTGTATCTCCCTTTCCTCGATATTTCTCAAATTTTTGTACCTTAAAGTGTGAGGGGAAAGGAATTTGAAAAATATTAATGTCCAAAGGTGATGAGTAGAAATCCTCATATCTGTATTTGAGGGATTAGGATTGAGGATCCATCTATTGGAGGGTTTTTTTATCATCTTCTATTCTTGGGAAAAAGTGGGATCCATAAGAGGGTTAGTAGTCTGATTGTGACAATCCTGTGGGATATGAGTGTGGTGGGTATTTTTAGTGATGTTGTTGGTATGGCTAAGTTTATTGGTATTATTGGCATTATTGAGATTATTTTCATTATTTTTGGTATTATTATTATTTGGATTATTCCATCTTAGTAATGGTGGGTATTTATTATGAAACAAGAGGTTAATTTATTATGAGTTGATCTAGGTGATCTTCAATGGTAGTCTATCTCCTATTAGCCTCAATATGGTTGTTAATATGGGGTGGTTGGTGTTCCTCTTCATACATGAATCCATGGTCCACTTCTATTTCTTCTCGATATTATGATGAGCATGTTGACGAGGTGAATTTGGTCTTATTATGTGTATTATATTATTTATGAGAGTGCAATCAAAGGTAGGTGGTAAGGTGCCCCCTATTTTTATGGCTCATTATATTAATTGATCATAGTTTTCATATAAATATCAATCTATGAGATTTAAAACATCATCCTTGTAGAGGGGATTTTATCTTTCATTCTCTTCCTGAGGTGTATTTATGTCACTATGGTTCTTATCATATTCTTGATTAGGATCCATCATTTGTCCCATGGTATTGTCATCTTGACTAGAGCATTAACCAAGGTGGAGTTGAGATTAGGTTTGGATGACCATGGTGAAAGGTTAAAAGTATGAGATGTGATAGATGAAGTTGGGAGTTTTAAAATAATTGCTTTAGAATAAAAGTTAGACTAATAGTAGTCAAAGATAAGGATGTAGATAGATGAAATGACCAAAAATTACCACAAGAAAAAGTCTTTTAAGAAATAGATCTTGCAAGTGTGAGAAAAGGTGATGGGATCAAATAACTTTATCAACTAGGATATAGACAAGTTGATGTGTGTTAGGGGAAAAAGACACTTGATATAGATGAGGATAGTGATGGGTGATAGTTTGATATCTTATAAGGCTATGTATAATGATAATTTCAATTCAAGGTAAAACTAGGATTAATGATTGGATAAGGATAGGTGACTACTAAAATTTTAGCTTTTAGACAAAAAATAGTATTTATAAAGAATATGGCAGGCATGGATGATAAGGATGTGTTATGTATGAAATGTGATGTGAGGATTTAGTCAAAAGCAACCACTCAAGATAACTGAGTGGGAGAGGTGGATTTGGATGAAATTAGTTTTTAAATGGAAATAGACAAAGATGAAATGGATGAGGAGTGACTATGGATGGTTTATGAAAGGATGGATATACATAAGTGATGAGAAAAGAATGTCCAATATGGGATGTAAAATTATTAGGATAGATGTGGATTGTTCAAAATCTCAAAATCAAAGTGTCATGGGATAATGTATACACAAGCTTACTTGTTGAATTTTGATGGATTTTATGAGGATATATGTGGAAGGATGATGGGATTAATAACCAAATGGGATGGGATGATCTTTCAAATAGGTAATAATAAGGCAATGTTATAAAGGTATCGAGGGTAATATGGATAGTGGATATCTATGGTGAGTTATATGGATAGAATAATTAAATTGGAGGGGAAGATATTGGAGGATATAAAAGATGGAAAAGATGGACTATATGGATGATATGATGATATATGGACAAGTGGGGTGAACTAATAGGTAATAATGTGTAAAAGATAGATTATGTGGATAAACTATTTAAAATGGGATGGATTATGGGGATAACAATATGAGTAGATGAATGGACCCTAAATATAAAAGATGGGTTAATACGTGATTAGGATGGATGAAATATGGACTATATGAATGAGCTACTTATAATGAGGTGTGGTGATACAAGGATAAAGCAAGTGAATTGTGATGGATTATAAAGAAATAGGATAATATATAGATAGTGTAAATGATAGTTATAAAAGGTGGACTTATATGGATAGGGTGATATGGAGATAAAATAAATAGATAAATGGATAATTGATATGAAGGATTAATAATTACAAGAGGATATGATAAAGCGATGATCGAATGGGTGGGTGAATAGGTTATATGGATAAGATAGTTACAAAGAGGATAGGATGATATAAGAATAATATAGATGGGATGAATAACTAGTCATGGGGGATGGACTATATAGATATAATGAATATGATAGATTATTATGATGATGGATGATATGATAATGTAATGATAAGATGGGGTGGAGGGATGAATAATTAGATGTGAGGAATAGATTTTAACAAAATATGATGATATAATAAATGAAAGAGTAAATAAATAGATTAGATATGAAGATAAAATAAGTGAGGGAATGGGATGATATATAACCATAAGATAGGGAATAAGTGGATGGTTGGTATAAAAGGTAAGTTATGGAGATAGAATAATATAGTGGAAGATGGATATGATGAAAAGGGGATGTTCTAAACAAATTTACAAAAGTGATAAAGATGATAATTATATATGAAACCATAGACGTAGGTAAATACTTGGTCTAATATGTTGTGTGTGGATTGGTGAAAGGGGTATAGATATGAGATGGAATTATAAAGGAAATGGATGATGAAGAGAATAAATAGCAAGGGTATAGACATTATATGTGGGATTGTATGAGATATAAATATAATGGCCAATATAAGATAAATGGAGAAGGGAAGCATTATGAAGTAGATAAGATGTAGTAAAATAGATAAGGATATGAAATGGATAATATGGGGATATCAAAACACTATGGAATGGATATTGGTGAAAGAATACATGTAGGATGGATGAAAGTATGATGAGGATCTAATTATAATACACAAGGAAGAATGAGAAAATATGATGGTGTTAAGTGGGATAGATCCTATGAGGCATGGATAGGATGAATAAATAAAAATGATATGAATAAAAGGAGATGGGGAAGTGTGATGGTCAAAAGGGATATGATAAAAGTTAATGGATACTAAGTGTTATGGGATGGGTGAAGACACAAGAGGAACTATTGGCTAAGTATATAATGATGGAATGATATAGCATGACTATGGGGGAGGGGAAATGTTGGTCAAAAGATGGTCAAAATATATAAATTACTAAGGGAGAAAGATGTTATTAGAATGAATGTGGAAAGTGATGAGGAATGAAAAGAGTGTAGACTAAAGTAAATGCTATGAAGTGACAATAGAATATAGATAGTTAAGATGAAAAAAATGATGAGATGAAGGAAGGAGATGAAGAAATGATGATGAGATTATAAAAGTGATCTTATTAGGTTTTTCTAAAGTATGCACACAAAAATTATGGGTGTGGCCAACTCAACTAAAAAACAAAATGGGTATAGTCATTTCACACAAATAACATGCACAAAGTATATTACTAATTAGTAAACTATATGGGAGTGTAGCATGATGCCCATACCATATAAAAGCTATAAAGGTGAGGTTGTAGGTTGGTGACCCATTACATAATCGACCAAACCCTCTCAACCTTGCTTGCACTTGATGGTTACTTCATTACTATTCCTAATGCTTATAATGGAATATATATTATAGCCATAGTACCTTACTCGAAGGTTTATAAAATGGTATAGGGGAGTCCTCGTTGGGACCCAAGTCTATGTAGGAGACTATTTGACTACCCTATGTATATGGGTTTGATCACGCTTCACTCCATAGAACCCTTTATGGGGAATTTTGATTAGGCCATAATTACATATCTTCTTATATTTATACTCTAATATAACATTGAATTTGGCTAGATCATGGTGGTGAAATCCATAACACTAACCCCTATAAACTAAGTTGTGTGCATGGTGTTGAAATCCACGTCACATGTTATCCTAAGGGAGGGCTCAATGAATAGGAAAATCCATGATACAATTAATTAACCACTTATAATTACCTATGTGAGATTTTTCATGATACAAAACATTATTTACAAATTAATAAAACACACACAAAAATAAAACAAGTATTTACAAGTAAAGAAGACAATGATCTATCTAAATAAATAAAAATTCAAATATAATGAAATCTAAAGCAGAAATGACAAAGTAACACCCCTCCCTACAATCAAAAAGGTTATATATCTGATTGGGGTGCCAAAATACTCAAGGAACCTACAAGAAAAGGGTTATCAACTCAAGTTTTGTAACCTTGCAAGTCCTTACAACCAGTAAGTGCATAGGGAAATATTGTGACCATAATACACAACCCCACTATTGAGAGATCAATATCATAAGTAGATAATGGTAGGTTTGTACAATGACTATTGTGGTTGTCTAAAAAATTGTCATGGTCACACAATAAGATTACTCTGATCGATAAATCCACTACTGAGAAAAAGGTCCTAATAGCAATATTACAAGGCTAAAGCATATAGTCTATATATGAGCTAAATTGATAAAAATTCTACTAGATTAAAAAATAATTATAAGGCTTTATTTTTAAGTACAATTATTTATAATGAAAATACTATTATAGTCTAACCTTAGCCCTTAATATGCTAATTTACAAAGCCATGACTCCAGATGACAATGTGATTATTTATAGGGTAACCCCATGACTGAGAGAGTAGCAGTATTATAAGATGGGGGTAAACCAGCCTGTAGGATGAATCTCCAAACAATTTTATTGATTTTTTGTTTTACCAAGACCCTTCTAGAAAATATCCCTTATAAGCAAACTATCTTCAGATATAAATGGAGGTCAAATTGACTATATGGAGGAATGCTTGCAAGAAAAGTTTTTAGGAAAAGGGGATACTTTCAGACTTACAACTTATAGACCTTCACCTCCCTACTAACTAGAACCTGAGAACTTTATGAATGATAAAATAAAAGAAATAGGGGTAGCATTTTACTAGTTCTTGATGATTATGAAATATCACAACTAGGAATAATAATCTCACTATTGCCAGGTTAATCCTACCACAAAGGGAGTCATAGGTTTGTCAAATATTGTAAACATATTCTTCCTGGTTTTAAGATGATTCCTCCTTCTTCCCTACACACTAAATCAATGATAAGAGACAAACAACTTATAGAGGTAGAATGTTATCAAAGATAAAGTTTATTATAGACCTAGCTATTAACTTAGATAATACCACTTCCAAAATCTATAATATCATTGTTACAAGTGCAACCTTACCATTTTGGAAGTTGAAATATTGTTAAATATGCATAGACATCCTAACTTTAGAAGGATTGTTTTATGTCCTACAAATATAGAGACACATACCTAAAGAATAGGATATAGTCAGTGAAAATGGTCTCAATAATTTAAGTTGTATTATGGGATATGATAATATCACTACTAAAAATATTAATACCATAACTATTAGGACAATCCCATGACTGGAAGAGTCATGGTATTATAAAAACCTAAAACCCTAATAGACCCCTAATTGATAATAGCTATATCAGATAATATCCCTACTCCAATTAATGATGCCATGACTTTAATATCACCACTAATTGTGCAATCCTACTACTTGCCTAGAACATGTCAAAATTTGAAAATTCAATATTTGTTCCACATATAGTTGGTCTTCCACTTATTTAAAACACTTTTAGCAAGAGTGTTAGCCTAAATAAGGGAGGTTGGTCCCACCCTGGTAACCAAAATGTGCATCGAATTTCAATCTCAAGCAATATTATTAAAATGAAAATAAAAACCCAAAACTTGATAGCACTCATAGGAAAGGATAGAGAAGATAAATCAGAGTCAATAGAGCATTCTTACCATCCTTTTTACCTTCTCATACCTCTATTATAGTATTTGAATTTGTGTGATTGAACTTGAAAATCTTGATTGTTGGATTGCTTATGATATTCTTGATAACAACTTCCAAAAGGATATGGGATGTGGATAATGACTTTGATGGATGTTTGAAGGCTAGTATGGATGCTTGACAAGAGAGATTACTATCTTGCTAGTGGATTTTTAATTATTCTTGAGGGTGGAGGAGAGGTTTAGTTTTATAGTCATATGGGAGGAAGATCTATGGTCCAAATTTAAATTTGATCCATAAAGATCTATGGTTGAGGAATTTCCATGGAATTTTTAATTCCATGGAAATATCTAGAATAGGATAATTATAGAGGGGGATAAATTAGAGAGATTTCTAGAATCCTCCAATTCTATAAATCTCCCCATAGGGTTTAGGGAAGGCTAGTGTAGGGTGGTGGGTGGGTAGTTGGAATATTTTTGAATTTAAAATTGGCTAGTGGGTTTAAGGGGTAGGTCAGTAGGTAATAAGATATTTTAGGGATTTAATGAAGGGATTAATTGGTTTTGGGATGGGATAAAGGTTATATTAGATGTAGGAATGGGGTATGGGTATTAGGCCAAAGGTAAATATATCTAGGAAATATGAGAATTATGATAAAATAGTAGTAATTATTAAAATTAATGAGGCAAGCATATTTTAATGCATACATACATAATGAAGGGAACTAAATGCTCTATTATCATCTAAAACATGTACCCGTGGATGCTTCTTAGCATGGGGAATATTTTTAGTGGGGCACTTAGAATGGAGACCTTGCATAAAGTGCAAGAATATATAGTGTTGGGAGTAGAACCATAAAGATTTTTTTCACTTCAAATCATTCATGTGTGCATGTTTTGGATGAAAACACTTTTTGGCACACTCGATGAGACCATGTTATTCACTAAGTGAAGATATTTGGGTTATATTCATCTAATCAACCTCTGGAGGCATGTGTAAAAACACTAATGGTGACTACAAGCTTTCAACTGGTCACATCAATCTAGGACAAGAATGATGGTAAGGTTGCCATTGTCCCAAATGACCAAGAAGAGGTTGCCTTTTGGGATGATCTAGAGTCCTTTTATGCAAACTTGGACACCCAACCTTCACTCCCAAGATAATAATCTGATCACTATTGAGACAAAGTATGAGCATAATGAGATTTTGAGGGCCAAGGTTATAGTCATAAATACATTGAAATTATCTCTTAGCTTTGAAGATACATCAAGTGGAGAGATAGCAGTCATTCTCCCAAATCAGATTGAGAATTTCTCCCAAGACATTATTCACATTGATGATCATCATGGGATCAAATTTGAGTCATCTCAAGATTACTTATACATTGGGGATATGTTTATTCTAGTTGACCCTCATGAGAGGCATGATTTAGAAAGTGTAGTGTTTTACAAATAGAGTGTCTTTCATCAAGTTTATCTTCACAAAGGGAATGATCCAAGAACCTTTCCTTTTGATCCAAGATGAAATTACTTTTAATTTATACCTTGTATATATTAGAGTAGGTTTTGTTGTTTTTCCTTAAGTACTTTTTGCACGTATGTTTAGTTTGTTTTACTTTCCCTTCATCATTTGTTGAAGTGTGATTTTAGTTTTAAAATATTGGCTTAGGCACAAGGCTAGGAAGGTTGTAGCTATCTTGAATTTTCAAAATGTGAGGAGTTTTAGATTCTTTTATGACTCTATGCCTAATGGATCACTTAAGGCCACTAGATTCCTACTTAGTAAGCAAGTAGACCACTGAGGTCACCAGAAGTGTTGACTTTCTAAGTCACCCTTGGGTTGTTGTAAGGCTTCTCAAGGCCTTGTAAAATATCCATGCACCTATGAGGACCCAAGGGTTCTAAGTAAAACATGTGTAGGCATTTCCCATCTGTAATTAAGCCCAAAATAAAGGCCTATGTCTATGAATTAAGGCATAAATAACTCATGATTGCATAAAGATATCAACGCATGTCTTTGTGTAGGATAATTTGGTGAACAAGTCTAAGAGAACAAAAGTTGAAGGATAGAGGTCCCCTAGTCCCAAAATGGCTAAGTGTGAAGATAGAAAAAAATTAGCTATGAATCATGAAAGGCATGCCTGATATTTCCAATCTTTATGTACATCCCTATTTTAAGTCTTCCTCATGCCTAGCTAAAATAGTTCCATGCTCACACACAAGATCTTATATCCATGCCTTGGAAATGTGTGGCATGTTACCTTCCTTCTGTAGGTACCACATGAAGACCCAATTATTTTTTAATGCAAGGATATTCATAGTTCTCCTAGGGGAAGTGCCATCTCTCCATGTGGTGACCTGATATTCACCTAGGGTTGGCCCCTTTTTGACATAGATGAAAATCATGCCATTGATTGGCATAGAAGGAAAAGGGTACCCACCAAGTAGCCATAGTGAAGAAGTGGAACTCACGTGTCATGACTATGATGCTTCCATATAAGACTCCAAGGATACTCTTCTAATAGCCTACGAAGATGATGCATGCCACTTTTATATTGCCACACTCAAGACTAGTTAGAAAGTGCCACATGCTAAGTGGTAGTTAGATATAAATAAGGTAGTTGTAGATAATTGAGGGAAGATCAAGATGTTAATAGATTAATTAAATATAAAATTGACTACTTAACATTAGGATGCACATGCATTCCACACTTTGACTCTATCAAGGAAAACTTTTGTTCCCCTATGCACATGTATCCAGAAGTGATCCTACTACTAACCCTAGATCTAATCATCAGACAAACTTCAAAAATCATGGTTGTAGTGCCACAAAATAATTTAAATTTATGCCCATTACCTCAAGTGGTGAATTTATTGTAAAAGAGGCTTGTTCTCTATAAAAGCATCATCTTTCACTTGTAAAAGGGTTGACACTTTTCTAGCAACATCACATTGTTGAAATTTACCCTCTATGAGCACTTGTATTGGATAAATCTTGTAGATTAATGAGAATTAAGTTCACTTCCTTCTATTATTCTAATTTTATATGTGTTATTTTTGCTTTTTGATCCTTAACTGTGGGTAAACTCCACCCCTCTCATCACTGTCCATTCCTAGCACCTCCTTATTAAACTCAAAGCTCAATTATAGGTCATACATTATGCACACCAGGGTCTATGTAAGTTTTTTCTATGGATAACATTCATCCCTATCAATGTTGCACTATGTTACCACACATTTATTCAAATCACTTATGCACTTGGATCATCCTTGGTATAATTTATGTGATATTATCTTATTCTTGGAGGACTGCACTATGTTTCTGGTAGTAGGAGCACTTGCTCTATTCTAGGAGCATTTACCCTTTTATATTTAATTATCTCTTACCTTTTTCCTCCCTTTCCTCTCAAAATATTAGGTTTATATTAGTGGTAGATAACCTTTGTACTATTTAGGCCTTTACACTAGTCTTAAACCAAGTGTGCTTAGAATAGAATAAATTTGGCCTACTCTAGAAGCTCATCCCAAGGAGCATAAGGGTCCATGCCTTAGGGGTATTCCCATCATTGAAATGATATAATCAATGCTTACACATTCAAATTAGTGATAATACTTCCACACCTAGTGCCATAGACTCTTACACCTTGCACAAGGCCTCCACGCTAAGTACCCCACTGTAAAGATTCCTTGCAATGTGAAGCATCCATGAGTACACATTTATAATGATAACACACTCATTTTGAATAGTTTGAAGCATCTTGTTATTCATTAGAGTTTGAGGAATAACAGTGCCTAAATTATCTCTAAGAGGTGGAGGAATATAATTAGGATTAGCATGAGGATGGATAGTCAGAGGTTGATTAACTATATTAATCAATTGTTGTTAGAATTACATCATTTGAGAGGTGTTATAAGTTTTCATTATGTTCATTTGATGTATGACTTGTGAAATAAGTTGAGTTTTATCAATAGGTGGATTTATGTTTTTAGGAGCACTCCCCAAATTGGTATTAGGGGGAAGGTTATTAGTAAATGGATTATTAGTGTGATTATTAATTAAACTTATGTCAATTGCTTCCTTATTGGTTTTAAGGTTTTGAAGATGATAAGTATCTTGATAGGTATAGAAATGGGTAGACCCATCAACTTCATCTTGAGGTCTGATTTTTACCATGTTACAAGTCATAAATGAAAGAGGGGAAGAGATTCCCCAAGAGTGAGGTTTCTTTTACGAGGAAAAGAGAGGGATAAATGAACAACCCATATAGTATTTAAATGGATTCAAGTTGTCCAAGAATATTTTGATAAGGGACTTCATGATGACTTGAAATAAATAAAATTCTAAGGAAGAGAAATGAGAACTAAATCAGATAAATAGGGAAAGTAGTAAGAGAACATAGTCGACTGGGTTGACTTAGTACAGAAGATAGGGTTTTAAAACTAAGAAAAAAGAATACAAAGTTGACAAGGTCAACTTAGTTCTGTAACTTAGGTAAAAATAGGTAAAAAAAGATATAGAGTTGATAGGGTTGACCTAGTTCTATATCTTGGGAAGCAGAAAAGAGTACTATGTTGATAGGGTTGACTTAGTACTATAGGCAAGGGAAAAGATAGTCTGTAAGAGAATGTGTTAAACAAAATGACTATGTACTAAAAAAAGAAAAAAATTCAAGTACTTTTGAAATTAAAAAGTGAAATAGAAACATAAAATAAAATAAATCAATGAGGATGATCCAATTGAGGTCACACAACACAAAACCTTACACTAATGCTGACTAATGTAAGTTTTTGCAATACAACATATAATTTAGTAAAGAGTAAGCAATCAACATGTAAATTAAATTCTAACTAAGTGGTCATCCTAATGTTATTTAGATTATTATAATATGATTATAAGTTTGATAATAAGTTGGTTATAACTAAAGAACTATAAATTAATATATAGATGGTTTCAAGATGTTTAGGCTAAAATGGATCTATATTGGAAATGGTATTGGCTTGGTATTGGGTCATACACCCTCACTTCACACACTAAAATGATAAGGGTATTGGGTGACTTGCTAATATATACAATGGGAACATAAAATTTAAATCAAAACATACAATAAATTGGATCAATGAGGATGATCCAATTGAGGTCACACAACACAAAACCTTACACCAATGCTGACTAATGCAAGTTTTTGCAATACAACATATAATTGAGTAAAGAGAAAGTAATCAACATGAAAATTAAATGCTAAGTGGTCATCCTAATGTTATTTAGATTATTATAATATGATTTTAAGTTTGATAATAAGTTGGTTATGAGTAAGGAACTAGAAAGTAATCTATGGATGGTTTCAAGATGTTTAAGTTAAAAGGGATCTATATTGAAAATGGTATTGGTTTGGTTTTGGGGCCTACACCCTCACTTCACACACCAAAATGATAAGGGTGTTGGTGATTTTATAATATATACCATTAAGCACATGTTTATACTTGGCCAGAAAACCAAGTCAGCTTCCCCCTTGGTGATGAAACCCAAGTAGGTAGGTCTTGGGTAGACACATGCTTAAATACATTTTTAAGATTAGGTGATTTTGTAGTGTGTGAAAGAAAATAAAAAATAGTGAAAATAAATAGTATATTGAAAAACCACCTAATTAGATTATGTGATCTATTCTAAGCATGCAAGAAACTAAAAGTGAAAGTGTGAGCTAATTACTAGAATATAAGTGTTAATTTAGACTTTGAAACATAGTATAGTGTTAGTTCAGATGATAGTGTATGTAAATATTACAGAACATAGTCAATAATGTTTTTACTATACTATTGAAGCAAGGGTCTATGAAATAACTATGTCAATAGTATCAACCTAATTTTTTAGATAGTAGATAGAATATAGAACTAGGGTGACAGAGTGGACCTAGTTTGTTGTATAAAGGCAATTTTAAAGATTGTAAACTATGAAAAATACAACTATAATGAATAATAGAATAGATAGAGAAAGATAAATAGGAACCTTGGTGGGTTAGAATATGCAAAAGAAAGTGAGATTGTTATTGAAGTGCCCTAATTTTTACTTGCAAATATTACCAACTCTATCAATTGGGTTGACCTAATTTTATAATTCCCTATTTGTTGAAGTGTGTAAATAATACTATGTTGGCCATGTTGACCTAGTATGTTTTATGGAATTATATTATGTCAATAAGGTCGACCTAGTAGTTTGAAATCCTATACTGTGTTGACAAAGTTGACCTAGTAACATGTATCTAATGAAAAACCTGCACAAATAGAACAGAGTCATATTGATGTGATTGTGTTAAACTTACACCCAAAATTTAGAAAATATACCAACATAACCCAGTATCACAAATATAGAAAAATAAAAAATAAAATGATAAAATAATGAAAAATGTGAGATAAAACCTGAAAGGGTTAGATTCACGTTAGGTTCACCAAAATGTATACAATCAAAAATGCATCATGTCTATAAATCAATCCTAACTTGGGGAAGATAGATCATACTTACACTTTTGATTGGAGATACATTAGATAATCAAGAACATGACCAATATGGGGATCTATTGGACCTAATTAAGGATTTTCTTATCACAACACACAATGTTAGGGAGGGTTCCAAAGCCTCCAGTCAAACACAATCACACAACAACCCTAGCTAATTCCTATGTTTTATATTCACTAATCTAATAATAAGTAAAGTAAATAAATCTAATCTAGTGCTCACCAAAGCTTATGGAACAATATGGGGGTTAGTAAAAAACAAACATGCATAGGAGAATCTCAATTATGCTATGTATTAGTAAGACCCTAATACATGAAAGAAGAAGAGTAATATTATTTGAAGCCAATACTTATGCTACTTCTATCTACTAAAAGAGAGGATAAAAGTTAGAGAATACCTGCTTGATGAACCCATCATGACTCAATCTCTCCCTTGGCCATAAGGGCTTCACAAGAGGTTTTTGTGGTTTTTAAGGACCACTAAGAAAGTCCAAAGCATCCAATACTTCTCCACAAGACTAGATTCTTCAAGTAGAAATCCTAAGATAAGACTCCTCAAGTAGAATGGTGGAAGAGCATATTGTAAATAATCACAAGCAAAAATAAATCTTGTTCTTTTGTAAATAATGACAAAATGATCTTCTATATATAGTTAGATTTAACCCTAAGCCCTTCCAAAAAATTTAGTTGACAGGGTTGACCTCGTATAGCTATGGACAAAAACTCACTATGTCATGGGCTAAGTCAACAAAGAGTTGACCTAGACCCTACATAAATTTTATCCAAAATAGTATAGTGTCAACCCAATTGACCTGGTATAATAGACTATCAAAAGGGGCTTATGGTGAGGAAAAAAGGGATGGAAAATGGGAAAATACTAGAGGAGTATGGAAAAAAAGAGTAATAGCTTAGGGAATGGTTTTCAAGAGCTGGTTGGATTGGTAATAAGGGACAATAATATTGTGAAGCACGAATGGTCTACCCACCCCTTTCTTGGTGCACCTCTTAGGGCATGTGCTTAAAGAGATTATGTCTTGATCAGTTCTTGCAAGGTAGAAAGCATCATTATTTGATAAAAGTTGAAAATATTATGTGTATACACTTAGGACTTGATGTGATCACTTACAATGTACCTAATTTATATATATACCTATACATTCTAATCTTATATGCTACATGATCCATACACATATCATATATTTATCTTATCCTTTTGAGGTAAGATAACTACCAATTTATACTTCCCCTTACCTCAAATGGGGGGTGTATCAGTGGAGACATGCCATAGATGCATGTATTCCACATTTTCCCAAATTCATATTATTGTGAGGGCATGCTATGGAAACATGTTTTCCACATGTAGTTATAAGATTCTCCATATTCAATGGGGTCATATCATGGGAACATGTCTTCCACACTTTTTAAAAAAAGCCAAATTTCATAGTTATATGATTTAGATACACATTTATGGTAGCATTATATACATTGGTACCATTATTATACACAATTTTCAACTTGATACATATATGAATTAAATATGCCATTCAAAGAGATCCTAAATTTTTTAAATCAAATCAGATTTCAAATTTCAAATACTACTATGGATTGTTATCATACCCAAGATAGACTTTTATAGACTTTATTAAGTCAATCCACTACAGTAGTTGGTTCACCTTGTGGTAAGTTTGAGGTTATGAAATCACTTGATCTTAAAAAATTTATAATTTTAACTTGATTAAATCATCTAACTTCACCAAATTTATAGTGTGATTTTATTGGATCACTCACACTCACTAGGTTATAAGTATGATTAGGTTGCATGATTGAGATGATCTCAATGGCCATGTAGAAACTCATCTTTTCATATTGGTTTAGGGAATCGTGGCCTCCAATCTCTCTATATATGTATGTACTTTTAGGTTTCCAAAGTATCCTAATTTTAGCTCCAAGTATTCATAAGAAATAATCTCCTCAAATTAAATTTCAAAAAGGCAATATGGTTGCATCGATAAATAAGTGTACTCCTAACCTTATTCTTTTTACTTTCAAGCATTTCAAATTATTTAAATTCCATATTATATGCATTTATTATATATCTAACATGATCTTGGTTGTAGGTCATTCACCATCAAATCACTCAAGTGGGACTCACGTAAAGACAAGGTAAGTTATACACATCCAAGTATGCATTTCTTTTCTTTTAAACTAGAAAAATCATTACTAGATTAAAGGAGGGGAAAATGTAGACACTAAATATAAATTATATATCACCTTAGTCTTATACACTTGTCAAATACCTATCATGGTTGTATCCTTCAGTTTTAAGACCCTACCACTACCTAAAGGCTCATGTTCACTATCTTTTGTGCCTAAATTATTTATCTCTTAGTTTGACCATTATTATTCTAATGACCAAGCCTTCTATACTATGACAAATGATATAAACCTAATCATTATCTTTCTCTACTAATTTTGGACATATACCTATTTTCTATCTTCCCAAACACTTGTGTCCAAGCTAGATGCCTATGTCAACATTATTGTCCCTTTTAGACTAAGTGTCTAGTGCCCAAAATTCATCTAATTTACAAATGAAATGAATCTTAAATATCATCTTAAGTGATTTAGTGTGATATATATTCAAAATGGTTTTATATATATACAATATCAATCCTTATTCATTACACACCTATAAAATACCTATCAAAAACTAAGAACTCACACAAAAACTTACCAATAATTAAACATTTAAGTGAAAAAATCTGCTCTATTTATTCCTATTTTTATATCAAGCATAGGATCAATATCCCCATAGCTCTAAAGTACTGAAGGAACATCCCATAATCAATATTTTCTAAATTACAAGATAGGTCACTCTATGTACTTTTTTATCACACACTTCATCCTTGTGCACATAAAATCCAACATATAGATGACAACTACTTAAGTCCCTCTTCTAAGTATTAGTTATGTAATCCATGCCCATTGATAGATGGGTCCTTGGGGAAGATCGACACCATGTGACCACTAACCCATTTTTCCCATATTCACTCCAAGGGTGAGGATGAAATGGTTTTATCATTTGAAAAAGAGTGAAATCCTATGTGCATGATCTAAACACACCAAAAGAAAGGTGACAAAAAACATAGAAGGTTTTAGGTGGTTACATCTAGATCTAGTCACTAGTCCATATTGGACACCTACATAGATCCAAATCAAATACCAACATCAACACAACCATCCAAATCTACAACAAGAATCTAAGGCCACATAATGAAAAAGTCTATAATCTAATGACTATTATGTAATCTTTATCCAATCCACTTCTATCTTATTTCAGCCCAAATCCACATATGCATAATAAACTAGCTAAGTAGTCTTGTTTTTAGTTTATTTAATATCAATCAATAGTTTTACTTTAAAATTTTGTCATATCTCAGTATTATAAATTCATAATATTCTTTATCTAAGTTTGTAAATTAATTATCCTACTATAGATATATTTATCACCCTTGTGCTTATTCACTTCTATATTTTTAACTATAGTTTACCCTTATACCAAAATCAAATGTTGGGTTAAACAAGTGTCATCCATTGTTATATATAAGATTATCCACGTACATATTTTATCATTAAAGTAACTATAAAATGGAAACCTTGGTTGTCTTACTATTAAGTTAATTGATAATATTATGTGTTTGGGTTCAATCATGATTTCATACATCCTTAACTCTTTTAGTGATAATGGCATGAAATATAAGATATAAATTAATCTTAGGGAAAATAGTAGTGGTGAAATTAGAGTTAAGTTATAGGTCTAGAAGCAGGAGGAATGAAAGGATCCAATTATGATATCTAACATATAGTAGTAATAAGTAGTGAGTCACACTAAACAATTTAACAATAAGAATAACATGGTTATTCAATATTAGGTTGTTGGTTTATGTTGAAATTTATATTTTCTATTAAACTATGTATCCATGTATTTACATTCAACTTAAATATTTTACATATTATAGGCATACTACTTGTAAATAACACTAAAAAACTTTAAATTAATAAATGATAAATAGATTTTTTCATTATGATCATATTGAATCTATAAATCTAAAATCTAAAACCCTAATGTAAGTGTTAAAATATAAGGAAACCATAATGGCAAGATAATATTTTTGTAAAAGTTTAATAATAAGTAGGTTCATCAATATGTTTTATCAAATTTAGGAATTAATAGATATTAAATTTAATTAGATAAACATCTAATTAAAATTTAAATGCTACATAATTGAAATAAATGACACAAACTATGTGGAACTTGAAATTTTTTAAAAAGGATAAAGTATTACAAAAATATAACATAGATGTAAAATGAGAATGCAAGAATGTAAGTGTAACTGTGAAATTGATTGTGTGACTATATAATGATGTTGTGAATCAAGAACAACATTTCATTTAGATCTAGGTTAAGGCCATTGTAATTAGATTGGGGTGGCCTATGTAGTGTCCTTGGGGAACACTAATGTCCTATGAGGGTTTTATATCTATAAATAGTATGATAGAGTCACTCCACATTTATGTTATATTTAGTTATGTGAGAACTCTTGATCTATTTAAAAAATCATTTTGTGCCTTCTTCTTCACTTGTAACCCTATCTCAATTGGCCATGAATCATAAACTGATAAAATGGAAAAGTGGATTAACAATTGAAGTTGTGCTAGACCTCAAAATGCCCTACATTGAGTACTATCTACATACCAATACTCCAAACATAGATCAAACTCCATGTATTTCTCCCATGTTATGGTGGGGTGTGTGTAATATTGATGAAAAATGTTAAATGTTACTACAATCTTAGTGTGAATAAGTGTTTTAATGATAAATTGTTACCTTGCAGGTGTATTCAAACTTAGCTCAGGGCTAATAGGATTGTGTAGAATCTATATTTATAAAAATAGGTATTTATATCTCAATCTACAACTAGATATTCTAGTATTTTCAATTGTATGAGTCTCTTGTGAAAAATGGATTGAAGAATGGAATTATAATGATTAACGAGGAAGTATTTTAGATAGGGCTTGCTAAACATGTGGGATGGCACCTTACAAGAGTTTGAATATTAAAAACTAGTTGTTATTTTATGGGAGGACATGGTTGGTAGAACTAGACAATACTAGGGAGTTGGATGGTCTGAATAGGGTGGCCTTATCTCGAGAGTAGAGATATCTTAAATAGAAGTTTGGATTAGTATAAAAGTGAGTTTATTTTTTGGAATGTGGAATAGGAACATATGAATTAGAATTTTCTTAAGAGGTGAGGGTCATCCACATAAAATTGAAGGAAGGGTGGTCAAGGACTATGGAATGAGGCTTGAACTAAGTGTATATAAGGAATGATCATAAGTACATCATTTTAGTAATAAATGTCAATTTATGTGTCTACACCTACATATTTTTGATGACCACCTTCGTATATAAAATTAGGGTTGGTTGTAGTTCACCCATTTCTAAACAAGTTTTAATTCAAATGAGAAGGCAAATGCCCATCTTTTTTTCTATGATTAAGTGTAATGAATATAGATCTGTGGGTAACTCTAATACCATTATCTATCCCAAGTGCATCTACATACTATTGAGAGACTATGAGAAATGCCCAAAAATATTTAAACAAGTGCATTTAGACTTATAAACTCAAATAAATAATTAAACCAAGATCACACTCTAGTACTAATAGAATGATTTCTTTAGATATAAACATAAGGAAATTAAAGCCTTATATAAATCATTATGTTTAAGACTTGAATATCAAAATAAGGTAATAAATATAAATATAAGAATATAAGAGTTTAGGATAGTCAAAAAACCAATTTATATATGAATGTAAGGCACTTTAAACAACACCATAATAAAAATACACTCTTAAATGATACAAAAAACACCAATATATAAACTAATAAACTAGGTACAAAAATACCCAAGGTATTAATTTGTAAGAAGGATATTTTTCTATAAGAATTAGGATGTAATTTATAAGCTAGAGGTAACTATTGACCAATGTTGGTCTACATACCAAAAATGTGCCTAGTCTAAGAGTTCAGTGGAAAGAGCAGGATCCTGATTGAAGAGTGATCTAATCTCCAAGGAGTAGGTCTAGAGTTGTAGAGACCCTAAAAAAGTCAAGAGTGCTTGGAAAAACTATGAAAATACAAGGGATCCATATGTTTCTTCATTGTGTTCATCTAGGAATCTTGGGTCTAGTGGCATAATTTATGAGTAGGCACTTTGTTGATGTCACCATTACCACATGTGGATGAGTCAAGGGAAATTATTCAAATGGTTTTGTTCACATTTGTGCCAAGTTTATATGCACCAATTTTTCAGTCCTTTTCCAAAGTGCATCAAAAGTTATCAAAATCTAAAGTTGGCCTCTCAACCAAATTTTATTGTTTTTCCATAGCCATTTTCAAATAATTTTGAATAGAGCCAAGTGAGCATCATGATAAGGACATATCTCACATGTGCAATAGTTGTAGGGGAAAGTGGTCTCATGGGTTTTTTCATATTTATCTCTAGTTGTTAAGCACTAAGTTTTAGATCATCCACAAAAGTGTGGTACAATTTTTGCATGACCGAAGTTGGATTATATGGTATAATTCACTAAGTTTTCATACTTAGCCATTTTTAAACCAAGACATAAAATAGGATCAAATGGACTAGCTAACTTGAGCATTTAATATCTTCACCTAGAAAGCTCCCAAAACTAGTGGATTAAATGGGTTTGTTCCTTTTGTCCTCAAGAACATCTCATGAAAGTTTGATCACTCCATGAATTTTTTGTTTCAAGTTTCAAGCCTTCAAAAATGGACTTGCAACATAAAACATTCATGCTAACATCAAAATAAAGCTCGAGCAAAAATATATATATTCTTAAATTTGATGGTCTATGGGATATGAGTTATATTTTTTGAGATTCTAAATGATGGTTGGTGGGATGTCAAATTTAAGAAAAAGTAAGATCTTATGTAGAGAAAATTTGATGGTCATGTGACCATCAATGATGATCACGTGAGCATCATTTGATGGGAGCGAGGACGTTAATTTTAAGATCATGAATTAGGCATTAGCTTTTAAACCATGGGTCCCAGTTGATCTAACGATTTGTATTCAATCATACATTTAGATCTAATGTTCAGTGGAGGTCAAAGAGGTCAGAAGATCCTAAGAATAAATGCATGCATGATAAGTGGCACAAGCACATTTAGTTGGTAGAATATCGATGGCTCATGGACATCCATGTATAAACATATCAACAAAGTGAGGTAGAATCAATAAGTTAAAGTATATGTGGAACCAATAATCATAAAGATAGTTGGGCATAATTTAGATGGTCTGAGTTGGCAATTGATAAATAATAAATGAAAATGAGCTTAGGACATTTTTTACAAAATTAAACATGTTAGTTTGGACCTAGACAAAGAAAATATCAAAGAGCCAAGCTCAAAGATGAACTAAGGTTGAATAGGGTCATATTTTAGAGACCAAGCATTTTCAATAGAGATCCATATAGGTAAAATAGATCTTCTGGATCTAATACAGAAGGCAAAGATAGATGAGTGATTATGAATCAAAGTTGAGAAATTTGTAGCCTTTCATAGATATTGTGACTATGTGAAAACCAATGGTATAAGATTGGTTTTCACCTATAGTGGACCTGTGTTTGATATAGGAGAAAATTTAGACCATAAAGATGTGTCTCACCTATCATCATGGTGACATTTTTGATAAACAAGTTCAAATGGCCACCTAATGTAGATGTGGCACATTTCAATTAATTCCAAGACATGATCCTCATTAGCAGATCAAGTAGATGATATCATGAAGTTCCAAAAAGAGACCTAGAAGTTGGATAAGGGAAATGGATATTTAATTCTTTAATAGAATTTTTTCCTTGTTGATAAGGATATGAGTTAGCATCCTTGAGAGTTTTAATCCATTGAAAGTGGTTGGGCATTTTCTAATGCAAATCTCTCTCTTTCTCTTTTCTATAAATATAGGGTTTTAATCCATAAAATTTATCCTCTATCCCTCTTTTTGGTATGACTAGACTCTACTAAAATTTGTACTATGAAACCTTTTTGATACAATAGATATTGAATTCCATCATTTTCTAGGCTAGATTTAAGTGTGTTCCATAAATTCATGTATTTTAGTTAAGTGAATGTATGTTCCTTGATTATGTCAGAGGTTTCTCACCTTCAACAAGTGCTTAGTAGTTCTTACAGGTCATTATAAGTATATTTTATAGTTTGTTATCTAGTTTGAAAGTGGATATTTATCCTCTCTTGCTAATTTTATAACTGATCAATACTTTATTCTAAAATATTTATGTGAGATTGATGTTCTTTGATCTTGAAATTGGCTCATAATATGTATTGTGTGAGTTTGAGTGATCAAATAATTGGTGCATCATCCCTTTTTACATATTTTTATAAGTTTTGTTAAATCTCTCTCCTTTTTCCAAGTAAGTGCTAGTTTAGGTTTAGTGTAGGTGATAGATCCATAAGGATATCGACCTTCCTCAGAGGTCTGATCCATTATTAGGATACCCATAGCCTAGGATCAATCTCATGTTAGACTAGATTTGAGTAGGAATATCTTAAAAATCCCCTCCTCAACTAGGTTACAAATATAGAATAGTAACAATTTTGGTACACTCGATGAGACCTAGTTTCTTTGGTATAATCAAATTTTGAAGATTAAGAAGAAGTAATTATAGTAGTAAGAGACACCTAACATCATCAAGAGTTGAAGATCCTTCAATTTGCAAAATTCATAGCATCTTTTAGACATTGATTTCATGTCAAAGGTTACAAGATCATCAAGTAAAGATACTCCTTTTGAACATATTGAATCACCTTCTACTTCTTATAAAAAATCAAGATTCAATATTACAAGTTCTTATCCTCCAGAGCAACATTCATCTAATAGTCATTCTATTATTTTAGTCTAATCTATTATCCCCATAAGTCAAATCCCTTTTTCCCAAATGGTTATTAGGAATCAAGTGTTTGACCCATTTAATAGGGGTAACCCCTTGAATTTGGACCAATGATGGCATTCATGTGTCTACCCTAAAAAGTATCCCTTTCTTCTCTAGAGAATGGGATAAAACTATTGCTATTAAGAATATCCAAGATGTTTCTAATCTATGTTTTGTTTATAATGTTAATCAAGATAATGTGGTTACCAAATTTATTGATACTTCCTTCAATGGAAAAGAATTTTAATGGTATAGGAATCTTCCTTTAACCTCCATTGCTACTTGGGATGAGTTAGGTGTAGCCTTAGTTAAGCAATTTCAAGAAAAGTCTAATCATCTATCTTTGGATGAAAAACTGACTACCTTGAAAAGGTTACCCCATGAACTCATGTCTGATTTTAACCTTGGATTCCAAAATACATAGACTAAGATCCTTGCATTGGTTAGACCATCCCCATATTATACATTTTTATACTATTTTATGGCCCTTAATTTTGATATAAGTGTCATGATACAATATATGGGTGGTAATACCTTACTAAATGCCTATGAAATTATAATTAGAGTAGAAAATGGCTTAATACAAGCTAGTAAACTTGTTCCAAGGCCCTTACTACCCATATTCCTAGAATTTCAACTTGTTCTTCCTTCTCAAGCTCCTCATATTACATATATAGCCCCTATTCCATCTCCAAAAGTCTGATTTCTAACCACTCCTAATCAATATAGTGAGATTCATGATCTGAAAATCATGTGACAAGCTTTTGGAAATGAGATTATTTCACTTAAGAGATAACAGTACCAAGGTAGACCTTATTAGCAGTAAAACCAGAACACTTTCAATATTTTAATAACTAAAGACCTTATCAAAATTAAGGAGCCATAACCTAAACTAAGCTATAAGTATCCCTTGATCCCAATGTACTTTCTAGTTTAAAAGCTATTGTTCCCTAAAATAATTTGATGCAAGATCTAGGTTATCATACTTCTAATCCAAATGACACTTAAAATCAAGACTTGGTATGAAAAGATATTACCATGCCACAAATGACACAGGAAGACTTCTATTTTCAAGGTGGCTAGTATCAATACATGAATATGTTAGTCTAAGGAGAATCTCAACCAATTCTAGGATATCCATTCTATCAATATTAATTGGCAATTAGATGATCATATTGCATTCAACCAAGTTAGTGAAACTAGTAACACAAATTGTCAAGTGGAAGCTCTGACTAGAGATAATAGAAGAGCAATTGAGGAAGCTAAATATATGATAAATACTTCTAGTGTTCCTAATTTTGTGTCAAATAATGTCAAATTTTAAATTTTTTTTCCTATAGTATAAAGATTTAAAATACAGAGACAGTGAGGGTTCCCCAAATACCCTTAACTAGAGAATAGCCAGTGGCTCAGAAATTATAGCCAAAGGTTAGTAGAGAATCTTTTAGAATTATTGATAAAATGAAGAAATAAAATTTTATCATTATCATGTGGGATTCACTTTCCATTATAGGGCAAAAGGACATGCTTATTTAAGAGATTTTAGATCTTAAGGTATCTAAAGAACTAGCTGAGAAACAAAAGTTATCTTGGCCAATTCAAACCAGCAAATCAAGCAACCTAATCAAGAGGTACATAACATGAAAAATATGGACAAATATAATGTAAAATCAAAAAAAACCCCTCAATTTTATATCTCTTTAATATTAAGTGACTACTTAGTCCATAATTATATGGTAGATAGTGGAACTAGTAGCACTGTCATATCCAAACAAATTATAGACAAGCTTGGTCTTATCTATGAGCCAAATACCAAAGGATTATTGAAATTATATGGCTCACCAATGAATACATTAGGCATAATCAAATACTTAAAACTAACATTACATGCTTGCCCTAATGTTGTTATTCAGTAAGATGTAGTTGTAGTAGATTTGCCTCCCTATTTTTCCATGTTCCTATCAAGAGACTTTACTTTAAAGATTGGAGGATATTTGTTAGATCATTTGACCTATTTAATGTTTAGAAATAGGTATGGTACTAAGGTGAAAATATTTTATAAACCTATTTCAATATTTCATTTAGAGTCAATTATGCCAAGCATGGTTAACACTAATTGTGTTATCTCAGATAAAGTATTAGAAAATAGTGAGGTGGAATTCGAATCACCTCTAAATGGAGTCCTAGATATTTTCCTTAATAAATGGGCCTCTGATTTGCATGGACATGATCCCTAAAATTTAATTGAATAATAATGACTTGGTGTTTATTTTCTTCATAAAAATGATGCACCAATTCTAACATTGCTGAAAGATGATCAGCGTAGTGATGAAATGTGGCATTTATATTTTGATAGATCCAGGAATAAACATGACACTAGAGATGGAATGATGTTAATTTCTATAGATAATCAAAGGTATTTATCTTTTCTAAATTTTTATTTTGTTTTTTCCAATAATTTTATTGAATATGAAGCACTAGTGCATGGTTTGAAATGGGCAAGAAATAACTAAGCACAATCATGTAGACAAGTTGGCTACTATTATGTCACAATTCAGTATCCCATATGACATAAAAAGGGAAAAGATTAAATCAAATATCAAGGTATTTTTGAGACCTTCTATCTTAAAAAACCATTAAAATTGGTGAGTATTTGAAGATGATAGTTAGATTATCATATTCTTACAAGAGGAAGTTAAGTTCTCCTTAAAGAACAAACACAAGCATTTATAGTAGTATGATGATAAGATTGTGAAATTAAAGATAGGCAAGTTAGCTAAAGGGCTGGTCACCCTTGAAAACATATTCAATCGAGATGATGAATTAATAAAAGAAAAGTTTTCTTTTTCAACCAAGGAAGAACACTATAAAAATGTAGATATTTCAATTGGCAAGAGTTTAAAGCTAGGTAAAGTTTGCATGTCTTCAAAGAAAAAAGATTTTATTAAGTTATGTTCAAGTTTTGTAGATGTATTTGCATGGTAGTACAGTGACCTTAAAGGATTTTATCTAAGTCTAGATCAACATACCATTGAGTTAGAGGATGAAATTAGACCAGTTAGATAAAGGCAAAGGCTAATTAGTCCAAAGCTTGAACCTCTGATGAGAGCTGAGCTGCATAAGCTCATTGAATCAGCTATAATATTTCCAATTAAACACTCAACTTTGGTGGAAAACCTTGTTGAAATATGGAATAAAATGGTGAAATAAGACTATGTGTTGATTTTTTGACTTAAACAAACCTCTCTTAAAGATCATTATCCATTGCCATCAATGGAACAAATTTGGTTGCTAGTTATAGGTTTAGAAAGGTTCTGTTTATTAGATGGCCATAGTAGATATGACCAAATTTTGGTCAAAGAAGAAGACCAATACAAAATAGCCTTCACCACAAAGTGGGGGACATTTTCATACAAAAAGATGACTTTTTTTTTATCCAATGCTAGAGCCACTTTTTAGAAGGCTATGGAGATGGTATTTTAGGGTCTCCTCAACAAGTTTATTCATTTTACCTATATGACAATAATATTCTCTAACAGTACAAATGAGAATATGATTCATCTCAAACAAGTGTTTGAAAGGTTTATGGAATTTGGAGTGTCTTTCAATCCAAAAAAGTGTTTTTTCTCTATTCATAAAGGTAGGCTTCTTGGACATGTCATTTAAAAAAATGGTACAAGCATAGACCCTGATAGGATAGAATCAATTCTTGTACTTTCATTGCCTAAGCACAAGAAATATTTGCAAAGATTTTTAGACAAGATCAACTTCATAAAGAGATACATATTAAATTTTGCTACTTTAGCTAGGCCACTCACAACCATGCTAAAGAAGGATCAAAGTTTTAGTTGGTACAAAGGAGTAAGAAGCTTTGAAGAGATCAAGAAAGATATAGCCATTGCTCCTATACTCCTGAACCCTGATTTCATAAAGTATTTATTCTTATACATCTATGATAACATTGACATAATTTTAGGTATTATCATGTAGAAAAATAAGGAAATTTTAGAGGATCCAAGAGCCTTCTTCAGTTAAGGCTTAGAATAATATGAAACTAGGTATTCTTTTAATAGGAAGAATGTTATTTCAATCATAAGGTCTCCTAAAAAATTTAGGTACTTGTTGTCTAATAATAAGATACATTTGATGGTTGCACATCCAAGTGTCAAAGAATTTCTTCTGAACAAAGATATAAATGATAAGAGAGCTAGTTGGATAACCAAGGTCATGGAATATGACATTGAGATCAAAGTCATAAAGCTAGTGAGAGGTAAAGGACTTTATGAACATCTAGCCCAAGACTTGTAGGAGTCTAATGAACTAGTTATGGAGTTAAATGATTAATAAGTTGCAAGTGATCAAGCCTCATCTTCTAGCTGGTTCTAAGATATAGTAATTTATATACAAGATGGTTTTTATCCTCCTCATCTCACTCCTTCAAAGAGGAGATATTTTAGATTATAGTCAATTCCTTTTCTCCTTGTTGATAATGTGTTGTTTAAAAAGGATCTCAATGGAATATTGATAAGATGCATAAAACTAGGTCAAACATAGAAGTTACTTGAGAAATTCCATGATGGACATGGTGGAGGGCATTATTTAGCTAGGATCATAACCCACAAAATAATGAGAGGTGGGTATTATTGGCCAAATTTATTTGGTGATTATCATGTATGGACTAGGAAATATAGAGAGTGTGCCATGTTTGTTGGAAAGGTGAAGATTTCATCCTTACCTTTCCAACCAATTTTAATTAATCAACCCTTTTTCCAATGGGGATTGGAATTTATTGGTGTTATCAACCCCCCTTCAAGATCAGGACACAAGTGGATCTTAACTATCATAGATTATTTTACTAGATGGATAGAGGAAGAAGCATTAAAAGAAGCCAATGAAACTAGTGTTTTAGACTTATATGAAGGTTTTCTTACCAGATTTGGGGTCCCTTCAACTATAGTTTATGATAATGCTATGGCTTTTGTAAGATCTAAGATCAGCTAGTTGGTAGTTCAACATAGTGTTTTCCTCAGTACCTCATCAAACTATTATCCACAAGGTAATGGCCTTGTTGAGTCTACCATCAAGAATTTATTAAAGATCATTAAGAACATGTAGAATAAAATCAAAGATAATGTCATCTAAGTTATCTTTTTGGGCTAACAGGATCACCTATAAAAGGTCAATTACCAATTCTCTATACAAGCTAGTATATGGTAAGGAAGAAAAAATGCCTATTTCTATCAAATTCCCTGCTTTGGAATTAATTCATCAACTTAAAATTTGGATAATGAGCCAATATAAATAAGATATACTAATCTCATGGAGCTATAGGATACAAAGCTTCATGCCATGTTGGCTATGGAGGCCCATCAAGTAATGACAAAGAGATATTTTGACAAAGGAACTTATTTAATATCTTTCCAAGACGTAAATTTGGTCCTCAAGTGGGATGAACACATAGATAAGCTAGGAAAGCACACAAAATTAGATTCCATTTGAAGTGTTCCATATACAATCTCCAACTGCAAGTCCCATAATGCTTTCCAGCTCACAAGGATGAATGGCTAAGAGATTCATATCCCAGTCAATGGGATACATCTCAAGCATTGCTATTAAAGAAATCTAAGTCCCCTATAAATAGTTATTTGTTTTTATTTTTATCTAGCTATTTTTTTAACACATTAGTTGGTTTATTTTCTATTTTGTCCCAAATAAGTGCTTCTATTTACACAATTATTTAGTAGTTTAGTTGCCTTTAATTTTTAGGTTAGTTTCCTTATTTTACTTTATTTCTTTCCCAATTTGTTAGAATTATTTGTCTTTTAATTCCAAATGTTGTCTCATAGTCATTTGTGCGGTTTGAGTTCTCAAGCATATCAAGCATATTTTATAGCCAAGCTGTCAAAGATGTTGACCAATTTTAGCCTACATACCAAAAATGTGCCTAGGCTAAGATTTTAGTGGAAAGAGTGGGATCTTGATTTAAGAGTGACCCAATGTCACAAGGATCAAGTATAGAGTTATAGATACCCTAAAAAATTTCAAGAGTGCTTGGAATAAGTGTTGAAATGCAAGGGATCCATCTGGTTCTTCATTGTGTTCATCTAGGCATCTTGGGTCTAGTGGCATAATTTTTGAGTAGGAATTTTTCTGACATCACCATTACCACATGTAGATAAATTAGGAGAAAGTGGTTATATGGGTTTGTTTAAATTTATTCCAAGTTTATATGCACCAAGTTTTAATCCCTCTGCTAAAGCACATCAAAAATTATGGAGATCCAAAGTTGGCCTCTCAGCCAAATTCTGTTATTTTTCCATAGCCATTTTTAAATAATTTCAAGCAGAGCTAAGTGAGCATATTGACAAAGCCATATATTACATATACATAAATTATAAGGCGAAATGGTCACATGGGTTTGTTCATCTTGGTCCCTAGTTGTTAAGTGCTAAGTTTTAAATCATCTATTGAAGTGTAGTAGAAGTTATGCATGATCAAAGTGGGCTCCTCAGGCAGAATTCACTAAGTTTCCATACTTGGCCATTTTTGAGCTAGGACATCAAATAGGATCAAATGGACCAGACAATATGAGCATTTAATATCTTCACATATAAATCTCTTGGGACTAGCAGATCAAATGGGTTTGTTCTTTTTAACCTCAAGAACATCTCTTAAAAGTTGATCACTCCATGACTTTTGTGTTTCAAGTTCCAAGCCTTAAAAAATAGACTCAAAACATAAGACATTCATGATAACATCAAAATAAATCTTGGGAAAAAAAATATATCTATTCTTAAATTTGATAGTCTATAGGATGGATGCCAAATAACAGTCGATGGGATGTCAACTTTAAGATAGAGTAAGATAGATTCTATTGAGTGAAAATTTGATAGTCATGAAACCATTAATGATGGTCATGCAAACATCATATGATGAAAGTGAGGACACCAATTTCAAGGTCATGAAGTAGTAATTGGATTTCAAATAATGGGTCCCAATTGATCTAATGATCCACATTCAATCATACATTCAGATCTGATGACGAGTGGAGATCAAAGAGGTTAGAGGATCCTAAGAACAAATATATGTATGATAAGTGGAATAAGCACATTAAGTTGGTAGAATATTGATGGATCATGGGCATACATGCATAGATAGATCAATGGAGTGAGGCAGAGTCAATAAGTTAGAGAATGTAGATGGTCAAAGTTGGCAATCGACAACAAATAAATAAAAGTGAGCTTGGGACATTTTTGATGAAAGTTGAATAGGTTATTTTAGACCTAGGAAAAGAAAATATCCAAGATCGAAGATGAAATAGGGTTGAAACAGGTTCATATTTTAGAGACCAAGCATTACCAACAAAGCTCCATATAAGTAAAATAGATCTTTTGGATCTAATGCAAAAGGTGAAGATAGACTAGTGATTATGAAGCAAAGTCAAGTAGTTTTTGGATTTTCATAGATATTGTGACTATATCAAAACTAATGGACTAAGATTGGTTTTCACCTATAGCAGACCTATGTTTGATATAGAAGAAAATGCAAACCATTCCCACTTGTTGGAATTTCAAATGGTAAAAACCCTAGTGTGTCCTCACTAACTCCTTCTGGTTCAAAAATATCTTTACAAGAAAAGGATGGGTTTGAAATGGCCAAGTTTTTAAACACAATTATAGTTGGGGGTGATGGTTTTAACACATAGATCACTAGCTTGGCATCCATATATACATTTACAAATGTGGTGATAGTAGGGTAGGAGGTTGTGGTAGAGACTATGGCTGTTAGTTCACCCCTCAAGTCTTATGTCCCCTACACATGTGGGATGACACTTTACACGAATTTGAATTTTAAAAACTAATTCTTATTTTGTGGGAGGACATAGAGGTGGAACTAGACAATTCTTGGTTTTTGATAAGGTAATTGGAATTTTCTCACATGGTTTTTTACAAGATTGAGATCATAAAGAAGGAGGTAATTGAGCAATTATGTTAGGAAATAGATCAAAAGTTCTTATTTTTTAATTTATCTCATTTGGTTCATCATCATCTAAAGCTAAGATATTAGGTGGTATGCTTCTTATCAATTTAGGATGACCATTATAACCTCTAGTAGAGTTGACATGATAATTAAAACATTTTGATTCATGAAATGGGATGCTAGGTAAGGGTTCAAGGATGGGTATTTTAAAAATACCTCTTTCTTGGAATTGTTCATAATTTCAAGAATTCATGTCTCCTTGAATCTTGTATATAACGCCATTATATGGAAATTTAACACATTGGCATGTTACAAGGTGACTGTTCTCATGTGGTGTGTCCAAGGTCAACTGAGTGAGATATTATAAAAGAGTGGAAAGTTAAATATCATGATTTTCACATGTACCATGACTGGGGGGAACCATGATAGGAATCCAAACACAACCTAATAGAGGCATTTGTTGTTAGTTATATCCTTGGCATATACTTTGCATGGATTTAAGATTGCATTTAGAATATCCAAATTATTTAATAAAATTAAGGGAAGTAACATAAGTACCTAACCCTTCATTGATTAAAACATGTTTGACTTAGATATCTCTTATTTTTACACTAATTAATAATGATAGGTCATTCACATGAAGCAATATCTCATTAGGAATCATGTAAGAGATAGAAAATTTGAGTGAAAGAGAAGTGTCCATTGTTTCAATAATGTGGATAGACATTTATTCACTCTATTGAAGGATGTTATCTTCAGATCCTGATAAGGTAGATTCTTTCCCCATGGGTGGTGGATGAGGGATGTTCATTTTAAATAATAATTTCATTACTTGATTATGATAATGAGGATAAGTTCTCATAATTTATAAGGAATTTGAGATGGGAGACATGAAATTTCATCTATGGGATCCCATTCATCATAACCTATTATATTATTATTGGATAAATGTGCATAATGTTTTAATAAATATTTTGAAGGTGGGTTGAAATTACATTGAAATTTATGTTAATAAGGTATGTTTGTTTTAGTTTTGGTTAAGATGGGTTGATTGGTTGTAGGTGTTTGTGTTATCTTAGGTGATGTGGTTATATCTTTGGTAATTTCTTGTGCTTGAGGGAAGAAATACAAATGAATTTTGTGGGGTATCCATTGAGGTATCGTAGTTTTAGTGAGAGTATAGATTATATCAATGGTATGATAGGTATTATTGATTTAAATTGTTGGAGTTGATACTTGAGTGTTTTTTGGTTTCAGTGAGATGGGATGGGTAAGAGTCTTGAATAGTGTGAAACTTTGTAAAATTGTTATGGTTGGAGGCTAGATGTTGATCAATATAAGAAGCTACTCTCCTAATTTTAATCATCTTGACAACATTCTCATCATTTATATTAGGATATATATTACTTTTAACATGGTTGGTAGTAACATGTTGATTAGTGTTATCTTGATGGTTATGAAATGTTACCTCCTAATTTCACCCTAAGTTTTTTAACCTATGAATCCATGGATTATTATGGTTATCATTTGAGTATTTTTGTTTTGATTTGAACTTTATCACATATATTAGTTATAATATAGTTATATGTTAATTATTTTACATGATGGATTAATTATGTGATAGTTGTACTTTCTTATTCTATACATTATGGATGTTAATTAGTTTTTAATATATATGATGACTTAGACTAACTACCTACATATTGTGAGGTGGATGTAGGGTTGATTCTTCCCTAAAAGCATGTCAGAGAGAGATCATCATCAGAGAGGATGGCATAGATGGAATGATTGGGAGATGGCATAGGAACTGCTAGTAACCCAACACACCCCACAGTAAAATAACTTGTTTAACTATGTTTGATTTAGATAGCTAGTTTGTTTTTGAGTGCTAATATACTTCTACTATGATCATGTTTTGGTTGATGCATATAATGATATGATTGTATGAGATTATGATTGTATTGCATACATTTAATCATAAAATGTTGTTATTTGATCATGTTATTAAGGCTTACACTAATCTGATTATCTAACATAGTGATTGGTTTAAATGATATTTGATAAATATCATTGTCTTGATTTAATGTTTTTATGTATAATAAATATTCAAGGCATTAGTATATATCTATGATTAAATTAACACACACACACACACACACAAGTATTTAATTTAAAAAGTTATCTTGTAATAATTAGATTTATTAATTGATTTAGTTTATCTTTTTAAAGAGATAATTACATGTTACATTTAAATTAAGGAAATTTAACTATCAAAATAATGCTAACTTAAGAGCTAAGACAAATGGATAGAATACGTTGAGAATTAAAGTTTTAAAAATTATCATTTAAGAATGAGTTAAGTGAAATTGAGTTATAAATTAACTTAGTCTTACACACAAAGATTTAAACATGCATAATATATAAAAATACATGAATCTCAAGTTAATTCAATGATAATTGATTAAAAACTAAATGGTAAAGCATGTTGATTTATACATGGTAATGGAATATTTAATAATATATTATAATAAGAGGAAGGATTATGATAAAATGGGGGATAGAAAAATGTAAAATGAGAGGATGGATAGAGCAAAGGAGACTAAGGTGAGAAGATGAATGGTATAACGATGGAGCAAATGAAGATAATCTAAGTAATTTTGGATCTAGTTTGAGAGGTAAGTGATTTATGAATATTTGTTTTCCCATAATGTTTTTCATGTAAATACTCTATTGTCATATTTTTTGTGTGCATTTTTAACTTTGAATAAAGAATAATGAATATCATAATAGAATTATTTATTGTTAAGAAATGTCTAGCATATAGTGTGGTTGAGGGGCATCAAACTTTTAGAAAATCCATGAACCCAATATAGAATGGTGAACCTCTTGGGAAATATTTAACAATTTATATAGTTATTATAGTATACTATTAATCATGTGTGTGTGTGTGTGTGTGTGTGTGTGTGTGTTGATAGAATACTAGACGTGCACAGCCCAGGTAGGAACAATAAAACTCTTACCATTTTATAAATCAAAATAAAGTGATGCATATATATGGATATCAATAATGGACACTAGTATTTGAAATGTTTAATAATAATTAATATGTCTGTGTGTTTATGATAGGAATATATATATATATATATATACATATATATATATATATATACATATATATACATATATATATATATATATATATATATATACATATATATACATATATATATATATATATACATATATATACATATATATATATATATATATATATATATATATATATATATATATATATATATATACATATATATACATATATATATATAATGTAGTGGTATTAGTTATTTCGATATTATATATTAGTCATAGCTTAGGTCATGATATCTAGAATAAAATAAATATCTTTGTATACTAGTCAAATTACTACTATTTATTTGTAAAGACTTGTATACTCATCGATCTATAAAATAGTCAAACTACTAGCATAGTATTTAGGAATATCTCTAAATAAGGAAGTTGTTGTGCATAATAGGTCGATCCTAAATTCTAATATAGTATCCACTATTTGCTAAAAACTATATTTGTCAAACTTAGAAAAAGGTAACCCATAAATATAAGGCGATCCACAAATAGAAAAATGTAGTAGTCAATATGGCGATCCATAAATTTATATTCATAACTATATTATTGTGCTGACGAATAGAGGTGAGGTGATTTAAAATCAGTATTTTTTTATTACCTTGAATATATTATGATTGATTTAGGTGAACTAAAAATTGAATATCAAAGGCATAAAAGTATTTTTATATTCTTTTATTAAACTAAATTGATTTAGACGCCTTTTTATTAAGTGAAGGATTTTCATAGTTTTAGATGTCTTATTACTAAATGAAGGATGTCCAAGAAAATAAACTATTGAGAAATTTAGTAAGATCATATTAAAATACATATGATAAGAAATATGAAAGATATATAGAATTTAAGAATATATTAGACAAATCCTATACGATGTGAATCAAAATGTCTTAAATAATTATATGGGTATATTATGACCTTGGTGAGGGTTTTAAGATATAATCAATCTCTTTTAAATATTTAACACTTGGAAAAATATAGTAAAGTGAGAGTATTATTCATGTGAGGTATTCATGATGTATATTGTGATCACATTAAATTTCTAATGAATCCATGTATATTACATTAATATGTATCTTACCGAATTAATATGAATAAGTGAAAATAACTGAGTAATGTGTATCGGAGTTCTATGGTGTAAATCTATTAATTTAGTGATTATTATAACTAATCCTAGAATTTGAGATATTAGGACATCAGCCACATATTATGAACTTAGTTTCTAAAACATAATGAATGATATAAAATAAGAAAGAAGATAAAAACTATGACTTCATGGCAGAAGTCTCTTGATGTTGTGACTAATTGTTTATATTTGAGTAATTGTGAACTATGATATTATGGGTGTCATAGAATGTATTATTTGTAAATTGCTTATAATAATTAGATAATTTTAGTTTATACATATATTATACCTAGATGGTATAAGTTGTAGTGGTTATTCTTATTATTTATGAGTTGTGGTGATTCATTCATAAATTTGATGGACAAAATGTGTGCATTTGTGATTATTTCTATTCTTAGCATGTTTTCATATCTATTAATAAGAGTAACCTATTTGAATAATTGGTTTATATACTTTGTTATATTTAACTATTATTGCATTGATAATGCCAAAAGTAGTGAGATGAACTTCACTAGCTTAGTTAGCATCATGAATACAAGATGGAGGTAATCTAATCAAGTGGTGTGTATGAAATTGATAGATCCTAGAGATTAATTATTATTTGAAAATTTTGGCCAAAGTAATGTTGGATAGACATTGTCATTTCATATATTTAATTTATGTGTTTGTGTGATATCATGTTAGAACGTATTTTCTTTATGGTACACATCATGTAGTAGAAATATTATAACACATGGGTATTGACATGTCTCTCTAGATTCCTACATTGTCACTATCTACCTATCTATGAAGAGAGGGTCATTTACTAATGGGGGATTATGTGGGGGATCGATGTTCTATGGTTAGTGTGTAAAAGTGCTTGAATGATGCTCTCTCACCCCACTACAGTACTTACTTGGAGACTACACGTGAGATTATCAAAGATACATGAGTTAGCTTGACTCGAGCTCTATGAAGCATAGTATCTATTTATTATATTAAGGTAAAATGCCTAATGAAAATCTAATTGTATTATTTTTTATACTTCTATAATAGTAGTTGCATTACTATACCAATCATGGCTAGATTTTAAAGTGATTACTTTCCTTGTAATTATGTTATGCTACATGAAATGCTATTCATTGGAACTATTATTGCTTTATATTTTTAAAATTCTAATATGATTTGATGGTATGTTAAAAATCACAAATTAGATCCTCCTGGTGTAATCAAATGAAATATTAAATGTTGAGTAAATAGTTTTTAAAAATAATTACTACATTATTCTAGTACAATCCATGAGGGATTATTACGAGTCGAATTTCACTAGCTTAGTTAGCATCATGAATGCAAGATGGAGGTAATCCAATCAAGTGGTGTGTATGAAATTAACAGATCCTAGAGATCAATTGGTATTTGAAAATTTTGGCCAAATCAATGTTAGATAGACATTTTTATTTCATATGTTTGATTTATGAGTTTGTATGATATCATGTTAGAATGTATTTTCATTATGGTACACATCATGTATTATAAATCTTATAGCACATGGGTACTAGCATGTCTCTCTGGATTCTCTCACTATCACTATCTACTTATCCATGAAGGGAGGGCCATTCTCTAATGGGGTATTGTGTGGGGGATTGATGGTTTGTGATTGGTGTGGAAAAGCACTTGAATGATGCTCTCCCCCCCACTACATTACTTACTTGGAGACTACACTTGAAATTATCATAGATACATGAGTTAGTTTGACTCAAGCTTCATGGAGCATAGTATATATTTATTTTATTAAGGAAAAATGCTAATGGAAATGTAATTATATTTTTTGTTATACTTCCATAGCAATATTTATATTATTATACTAGTTGTGGCTAGATTTTAAAGTGATTGTTTTGATTATAATATGTTATGTTACATGAAATTTTAGTGATTAGAACTATTGTTATTTTAAGTTTGTAAAAGTCTATTATGCTTTGATAGTATGTTAAAAATCACTAATTAGATTTTTGTGGTGTAATCTAATGAAAGAATAAATGTTGATTAAATAGTTTTTTAAAAATTACTACATTATTCTAGTACAATCCATAAGGGGTTATTACATGTGGTATCAGAGCCAAGGATCGAACACTAAGACTTAATGAGTCTGCTAACATTTTCATATTCTTCTATTTAAAGAGAAATACGAATGGTTAAAATAAGAGCATTAGGTGAGGGTCCTTTTAATGTCAATGATAATAACCCTCCCATTGATCATAACTAGTTTACCATTGAATAATCATCAAACTTGGATCAGATTCTCATAACCATGAATGATATCAGGGATCAGATCACAACCCTAGAACTTGAAGTTCATATCCATAGAGAGGAAGAACATCAGGAAGAACCTGATGAGCATCTTCTTGAGCAAGACAAATAGTAGGATGCAATACCTTAGGTAGTTTTAGAGTTGTTTAGGGACATTAAAATGGTGAGTCCACCTAAGTTTGATGGAACTATCCTAGGTGATAAAGATGAAGAGTGGTTGATAGAGATGGAGAAGTATTTCAAGATTAAAAACTAATCCAAAGTCACTGTTGGTCACTTTTTGGCCTATGTACAGAGATTTCAAAGACTGAGCAATGTTCCTAATTGAGAGGACCCAATGATAAAAGAAGAAGATCATTTTGATTGAAAACCTTTTGAAACACTTTAATTCCACTGACAATGTAATTTTTCATCTTTTAAGGACAGGTCCAAAATCTCCAAATCCCCCACGAGGTGTTAAGAGTGCTTAGAATAGATATAGAAGTACATGGAGTTCATTTGTTTCTTCATTGAGTCTATCTTGACATTTTAGTACAATAGCAAAAAATTTAAATATGTAATTTGTAGAGGCCATATCTCACATGTGTAGATGAAAAAGATAAAATTGGTCATATGGGTTTCTTCATCTTGGTCCCTAGTTTCTATACGCCAAATCTAAAGTCTTCAACCAAATAACTTTGAAATATATTAAGGTTCAAAGTTGCCTTTATAGGCATTTTTGATAGGTTTTCCATACTTAGCCAAATAAGCTAAAACATCGCCAGGATATCATGAAAACTAGATATGGACTAGTCAACTTGAACATTTTATATCTTCAATCAAAAGGATTTTGAGACCATCAAGTCAATTGGGTTTATTCCTTTTTATCTCAAGAACATCTCCACCAAATTTGGCCACTCCATGATTCCTTCATTTTAAGATGTAATTTGTCAAAGTTGATCAAATAATGATTGATAGTCATGCAAGAGTCAAAATAAAGACACTACAAAAATCCTTATGAGCTTAAATTTGATGGTCTATGGAATGCCAAATATGTTCATGAAAACATCAAATGACATTAGCATGAATGTCAATTTTAATCAAGGTAAGTAAAATTTTGGGTTTAAAAGGTCTTTAAAAGGCTTGAAGTTGGTCGAGATCTAATGGTCAATGGGAGAACTCATACTGACACATAAGATCTAATGATCTACACTAGATTCAACCAAGTCAAAAGGTCCCTAAGTTAAATCCTTTAAATATCTACAAGTTAGACATGATCTAATGGTGTGAGATAATCAAGCCAAGATTTGATGGAGCATAATAACTAACAAAAGGATTTGTCCAAGCTAAATCAAAGGCTTGCATTCAATTTTACCAATGATCTAATAGAGTGAAAGAATTGACAAGAAAGTGAGACCAAGGAGATTTATGGTATGCATGAACTCATACATCTTGATCAAATAGTGAGCGTGAGTCAAACTGGTCAATGAATCTAAAGAGCTAATGAGTCAAGGGCAAGTGTCATAAGTATGTTCAATTGGTAGAATATCAATAGCTCATAAGCATCCATTCATAGATAGATCAATAGAGTAACGTAGACTTAATAATTCAACATATCTATGGATCTAATGAACATAAATATATTTGAGCATGATGTAGACAATCTAAGTTGGCAATCGATAGCTAATAAGCAAGAATGATTTCAGGACATTTTTGATGAAAGTCAAAGAAGTTTAAATAGACCTAGGCAAAAAACATGTCAAAGAGCTAAGCTAAAATTTAAACCAGAGTTGAACTAGTGTCATATTTCAAATACCAAGCATTGCTATTAATGATCCATATAATAGATCTTTTTGGTCTAATATAAAAGGCAAAGATAAACCAATGACCATGAAGCAAAATCAGGCAGTTTATAGACTTTCATAGATATTATGAATATTTGAAAACCAATGGTCTAAGATTGGTTTTCACATATATTAAAGATATGTTTCACCTATCATCATTGATCAATTTTGATAATAAAAAGTATAGTTTTCTACCTAATACAGATTTGGCACTTTTTAACCAGTTCCAAGACATGATCCTCATCAATAGATCAAGTGGAAGTAGCATGGATTCCTAAGATAATGACCAAGCGGATGAATAAGGATAGTGAGAATTTAATTATTTTGTAAGTCCTTTGAAATTGTGCCTTCTTGATAAGATCATGACTTAGTTACATCCTCAAATTGGTGTTAATCCATCATAAGTGGTTGGTCCTTTTCCAATGTGTAGTTATCTCTCTCTCCTTTTTCTATAAATGCAAGATTCTAAGCCTTAAAGTGGATCATATATCCCTCTTTTTTGTATGACCAGACTCTATCAAAATTTGTATTGTAACACCTTTTGATGTAATAAAGATTAAATTCCATCATTTTCTAAGCCAGATTGAAGTGTGTTTTATGAATTCATGCACTATTTCTAAGTGAATGTATGTTCCTCAATTATGTCTAAGTTTTTCTCACCTTCAAGAAGGACTAAATAGTCTCACAGGTCATTATAAGCATAATATATAATTTATTATATGGTTTTAAAGTGGATATTTTCCCTCTCTTACTAATATAGTAAGTGATTAATGCCTTGTTCTAAAATATTTATGTGAGATTGATGTTCTTTAGTCTTTAAAGTGCTTCAGAGTGTGTTTTGTGTGATTTGGAGTGATTAAATTGGTGCATCATCACTTTTTTACATGCTTTTATAAGTTTTGTCATTTCTCTCTCCCTTTTCCAAGCAAGTGCTAGTTTAGGTTTAGTGTAGGTGATAGATCCATAAGTAAGTCAACCTTATCCAAAAATCTAATCCACTTCTAGGATACCCATAGCCTAAGATCAGTCCCATGTTGGACTAGATTTGAGTAAGAAGATCTAAACAATCCCCTCCTCAACTAGGGTGGAAATCTAGAACCCCAATAATCACCAAGGTAGTTTGAGGAACATACTAGTTAGTTGTTGAGGAAACTACATGATGGGCCAACAAGAAGTTGGAAATGAACCTTAATTTGACCACCACTACTTGGGAGCACTTTATGACATTGTTTAGGTCACAATGGCTTCTATAGCTTTATTTTGATCAGAAGTTCATATATTTATAGAATCTAAAGTAAGAATATTTATCAATGAATGAGTAATTTGAGTAGTTCATCAAACTTTTAAAGTATGTATCTTAGTACCAAGCATATGAGAGGTTTAGGATTAGTAATTTTATCATGAGATTAAAAACCTAGATTGGTTTTGAGGTAGATGTTCATGGACCTTCTACCATGGACCAAGTCTTTAAGAAGATAGTGAAACAGGAGTAGAAGTTGAAGTCTTTTGCATAGGCCAAGCATAAGTTCAATAAAAGTTTTAGGAGTTCTAAGCCAACTTTCAAGAAGAACTAGAAATAAAAGAGTGGATACTCCAAGGGTTAGTTCAAGAATCATAATGCTAAATTCAATAGTGGATCAAGTAATAAGAAACTAGGTAATGCTTTCAAAGGTGATTTCAAGAGAAACCTATAGACTAACAAGAAAGGACCACCTGGATGCTATTTCATTTATGAAGGAGACCATTATTCTCATGAATACACTCAAGACAATTCAAAGAACAAAGATCTTAATCCTCGGTAGGGAAACTTTCAGCAGTGTACTTACAATAATTGATAACCGATAAGTTAAATTTAAAGCATCACCCATATAGTTGTCAGGTATTTTGTTTAAACATCCAGTTTATATTTTAATAGATACAGGGGTTCCATAATGTTTTATAGATCCTAGAATGCTTAGTAAGATTCCTAGAAGAGCTAGATTTATGGAAATGCTTGGTCACTAAAGTATACGAATGACTCAAAAGTCATGGTTAACAAGTATTTAGTTAAAGTAGAGATTAGGTTGTCCAAATTTAGAATTGTAGTGGATTTGTATGAGTCAACTAGCTTGAAAAACACAAGGCCAAGGTTGACTGATACTTGAATAAGGTTGAGTGTTTGGATGATTTTGGAAATCAAATACAAATTTAGGGTGAAAAAAGAGACTCGAGGCTCAATAAAATTTATTCAATACAACTCAAGAGGTATCAAGGGAAAGGGTGACAAGCATTTATCATCAAGATAAATGAAATGGAGGAACCTAACGAACCAACTCTCAAATATTACCCATTTATATATTTTCATGATGTTTTTTTAAAAGAATTACCAAGATTGCCTCCTAAACATGAGTTTGATTTATCTATCAATATCATACCTGGATCAAAACCATAGTCTAAGTAACCTTATAGGATGACAACCACTAAGTTGGTTGAATTGAAGGCTCAACTCTAGGAATTGTTATCAAAGGGGTTGATCAGGCCTAGTGTGTCACTATGAGGTGCACCAATTGTCTTTGTTAAGAATAAGGATGGTAATATTCAACTTTACATTGATTATAAGATGTTGAATAAGGAAAATATCAAAATAAGGTATCTATTACCCCATATAAATGATATTTTTGATCAAATACGAGGAGTAATGGTCTTTTCTAAGATTGATTTTAGATAATTATACCATCAGCTAAGGATTTGGGATGAGTATATTCAAAATATAGCTTTTATAACTCATTATGGGCATTATGATTTCATAGTGTTACCCTTTGGGTTGACTAATGCACTGATAGCATTCATGAATCTCATAAAAAGTGTGTTTAGAGATTATCTAGATCACTTTGTTTTGGTCTTTCTTGATGATATTTTTATATATTCTAAGAATGAAGAGGGTCACCTTCAGCATCTATAACTAGTTCTATAGTGGTTGTAGGAGCATACGCTATATTTCAAGTTATCTAAGTGTGCATTATTCTAGAAAAGAGTGCAATATCTAGGACATATTATTTTTATGGATGGTGTTTCTATTAATCCAATTAAGATAAGAGATATTATGGAATGTTCAACACTAAATAATGTGCATGAGATAAGATGTTTCATGGGGTTAGTTGGCTATTATAGGAAGTTAGTTCTAAATTTTTCCAAAATAGATAATCTACTTACCTCCTTACAATGGAAGAACCAAATATTTGTCTAGTCAAAAAAGTGTGAAATAGATTTTTAGTAATTAAAAAGAAGAATTACTTCAACACCATTGTTAATAGTTCTTGACCCCAATGGTTAATTTTTAGTGATCACAAATGCATCAAGAGAGGGACTAGGAGGATTCCTTACACAAGATGGTGCAGTAGTGGCTTATAAATCAAGGAAACTAAAAACTTATGAGTTGAATTACAGAAATCATTATCTTGAGCTTGTAATACTTATTCATGCTTTGTAAGTTTGGAGGCATTATTTATTGGGAAAACCATTTGATCTCAATACTGATAATTTGGGACTCAAATACATTTTCACCCAACCAAATTTGAATGCTCATCAAAGGTGCTAGTTAGAGTTTATGTCTGACTATGACTTTGATATCAATTACATCAAAGGTAAAGAGAACATATTAATTGATGCATTGAGTCTTAGAAGGTACATAACATTCATGGCTACTATCAAGAGTGCTTTCAAAGATCGTGTGATTGATTTCTCTTTAAGATAAAAATTCAATGAGCAAGTCAGAAAAGCATTGTTTGAGAATGCTTAGAATCCTCGGTATAAAGGATTTAGTTTTGAGAATGATGGTCTTTTACATAAAATGAAAGGATGTATGTTCCAAATCAAGAAAATATATGGGGCATAACTCTAAATGAATTGCACAATGCCCCATATTTAGGACATCCAGGAGTAACCAAGCTCATGACAGAACTTAGACCTCTATATTTTTGGAAAGGACTCAAGAAAGATCGGTTATACTATGTCTCACATTGTTTAGAATGTCATCAAGTGAAATTTGAGCATGTGTACAGTTTGACATAGTTATTGATGTATGAAGGATTGTCATTGATGTTAAATGTTATTATGTATTAATGACAAAGGTGTTTAGTTTAAAAAACTTATTGTATATCCCCATGGAGTTTTGTGTGTACTTTGAATGACTATCATTTACAAGTATCTCTTTTTGGTCTAAGTTCTAAGTCATAAGGATATGTAGAGCGAATATTACAAATGCATAAGGTTGTGTGTGCATATGTTTCCATAATTAGTCAATTTTAAACCTTTATATTTATTTGGGGAATTATTTTAGAGAAAGTGACTCGAGAAATTCTTTCAATAAAATGGTTTTGACCTTGTTGAATAAAATATCTGTAACAAAGTTTTCAAATGAAATAAGTGCCATTTGGAATTCTTCTAGAGAAAGTGGTTCAAAGATTTTTTTCAAGAAAATTGGCTAAGTCTTTGATTGAAAAAATCCAAAGGCTAAGTGGACTATTCAAAGGTTTTGAACGGATCCTTGTAAAAATCCTAAAGTGTACTTTGCAAAAATTTTGAAGGTAAAATAGACCATTCAAAAGTTTCGAAGGGATCTTTTCAAAAAATCTGAAAGGCAAGTGGATTGTTCAAAATTTTGGAAGGGATATTTTCAAAAACTCGAAGGGTACTTTGCAAAAAGTTTGAAGGCAAAGTCAACCATTCAAAAGTTCTAAAGGGATCTTTTAAAAAATGCCAAAGGGCAAGTAGACCATTCAAAAGTTCCAAAGGGATCATTGCAAAAATGTTGAAGGGTAAGTGGACCATTCAAAGCCTCTAAAGGGATATTTTAAAAAATCCAAGGGTACTTTACAAAATTTATGAAGGGCATGTGACCTAAACAAAGCTTTTGAAAGGACATTTTGAGAAGCCCCAAAAGGTACATTGCAAAATGCCAAAAGAAAAAGACACTTGGTATTTTATCAGGGAAATTATCTCAAAGCCCCTTAGATGAAAAGGACCCAAACAAAAATCATGAAGGATAATTTGTTAAGGCTCTAAAGGGAACATGACCCAAATAAAATAATAAGTCACTTATAGAAGATCCAAAGGACACTTTTAGAAGAAGGGCATAAATGAATTCTTTCAGAGAATCTGTCTAAGGTAAGTGGACAATTAAAAAAATCATGAAGGATACTTTCAGTTGGAATGGTCTCTTAGAAAGTTTCTAAAGGATATTTTGGAAGAAGAATAGGTTAATTTAAACTTTTTTGAAGGATAAGTGTGGAGTCTTGTAGGGAATTTTCAAAATGTCAAAGGGTCAAGGTGTGTTAAAGATCGAGCAAGTATGAAGAGATCAAAGAATCAAAAGTAATTCATGAATGCTGAAGAAAATAAGATAAAGTCAACATGCCAAATTTTAATGACCATGCCAATATAAATATCATGCATCTCCATAGATAAAATGACACACAAAAATTTGGATGAGAAAAATCTAATGGAGTGAAAGGACACAATGGGACAAGGTGATCAATAGTTACCAATTCAACTAGAGATTATGGATCAAGCATGTTTGAATAAATTGAAAGGAGTGAAAGTGATCCAATTATATAAGAAATAGTGAGATGAAAAAAGGATCTTTATGGTTATAGATGGCATGAAGAAATAAATCAAAATCTTACATTTAATTTATTCTAATGGTCAAATAGAGAAACAGACAAGAACTGGTGATAAACTTGTTATGGATACATAGAGCTTAAGATTGATCAATATAATTAGTTGATGATTAAGGATGATATGCATTTATGACTTGAATCCAAAATTTATCATAGATAGTAAAGAGACCTAAACATTGTAGCATAAATCATGAATCAAGACACAAAAAATTGACAGGTCAAGTCATTATTGAGAAGAGTCCAAAATGAGTGTAGTTAAAGTGTGAATGCAATTAGAGACATGAAACCCTAAGATTCATTATATACACATGACATATTAAACATTTTGGGGTTGATTCTATTATTACAATTGAAAATTTTGATATCAGAGTGACTCAAAGTGTGTCAATTCAAGATGTACGTAGACACAGAGTGAAAGTTGAGGGACAGAGAGTGAGGAAGAGAGGAAGAAAGGGAACACATAGAATGTGTAGAGATTGAGTAGAGAGGAAGAAAGGGCACATAAATAATGTGTAGATATTGAGCAGAGAGTGAGCAGTTATAAACTAGACTTGTAATAAAGAAACTGAACTAGATTCATTTGTGAATCTATCTTGTCTACTAGAGTTGTAGCTTCATAGTTCTGATTGGTTGGTGTCATCAAAAAAATTGAGTTGGTGCTCAGTTAGGGGATTGGTGTCTCCTTAGGATGGGTGTCCTTAAATTTAACCTATGAGGTTTTTCCAATGAGGTCTTTAATTATGAGGTTGGATTAGAATAGTAGATTCTAGTAGTTATTCTCACCATGATTTTTCCCTTTAGGTTTTCCACGTATAAATCTAGTGTAATGTGTTTTTGTGTGTATGTGTGATAAGCATAATCCTTTAGACTCAATGGAAATAGCTTGGTAAGTAGCTAATCATTTGGTACATAATCCAAGCATGCTAAGTGAAATTCTCTCAAATGTGTCTCTATATCACCCTTTCCATCATAAATAATAAGCTTAGGGTGAACAAATGTTTTTCTCAAGGGTGTGGAAGCAATGTGATGTGAAAATGGTATATATAGACGAGAAAAAGAATAAAAAGCCTACATAGGTCTAGTGGCACCTTACTCAATATGTATCACCTTGGATTGAAGATATCTTATATCTTGCATAAGGGCTGCCACATTAGGAGATAATGATGTAGTATTTATAACTAGTGGCATAGAGGTAGGTTGGGTTGCTATAGGGGGTTGTTAATTAGATCTATTATTTGATTTGCATGTGAATTTGTATCTCCTCTAAAAATCTTAAATCAACTAGTTTTAGCTTATCTATTGATTCACCCCCTCTCAGTAGATAGTTGTGTTCAAAATGCACCTAGTTGGATTATTATATTTGCATGATATACTAGAGTGGAAGTGGTAGGTGACCAGTATGGAATTTATCCAAGGTTTACCAATGTCACAAAGCAATCATGATATGATCTTGGTATTTGTTGACAAACTAACCAAGGGGGCTCATTTTATACCAATTAATTTGATAGATGCACCTACTCTTGTGAAGAGGTTCGTAAAGGAAGTGTATAGGTTGCATGGATTTCCATATAAGATCATTTCAAATCATGATCTGAATATGAATTAAAGGTTTTGGGTAACTCTAAACTCAACTTTGGGTATGCAGCTAAATTTTAGCACTGCATATCACCCAGAGACTAATACTTAGATTGAGTGAGATAATCTAGTGTTAGATGATCTTCTTAGTATGTATTTCATGGGAAAATAATACAAATGGGAAGATTATATTTCACTGGTTTAGTTTGCATACAAAAACTCATACCAATCAACTTTAAAGATGGCACCATTTGAGGCATTATATGGAATAAGTTATAGGAAACCAATCTGTTGGGAGAGATTAGAGGATAGGGTAGTCTTTAGGCCTGAGATGCTTTTAGAAATGGAAGAACAAGTTAGATTAATCAAGTAGAGATTGGCCTAGGCCAATGATAGATAGAATTGGTATGCTTATTTAAAGAGGATAGATAGGTATTTTTTTATAGGTGATAAAGTGTTCTTACAGATTAAGCCATAGAAAAGCTCGATTAAAATTGGGAAGCCAGTGAAACTATCACCAAGATATGTGGGATTCTTTGAGGTGTTAAAAGTGGTCAATATTATAGCATATAGGCTTAAATTACCACTATCCCTAACTCTATTACCTAATGTTTTCCATGTATCTTATCTTAAAAAGTATATAATTGATCCTTTGCATGTATTAGACTGAAATGCTTTGCAGGTTTTGGATCCTAGGGTGATCATGGTAAAACTAATCAGTGTAATTGACACTCACAAAATTTATTTGCATAATCAATAAGTGTCATAGTGCAAGGTCTTGTGGGACCAATACTCTTACAATAGTGCTACTTGGGAGAACTATGATGAGTTTTATAGGCTATTTTCATATTTTTTTGCATGATTTGATACTAGATACTATGTTTTTATTCTATTAAACTCTATTTTTTATTCAAAACTATTATTTGAATAAGTGTCATTGGGATGATGATCAATTTTAGGGGGAAGGATGTTACATCTTGATTTCACCCTAAGTTTTATAACCTATGAATTCATGTATTATTATTGTTATCATTTGAGTATTTTTGCTTTGATTTGAACTTTATGACTTATACTGGTTATGGGATAGTTATATGTTAATTAGTTTACAGATGGATTAATTATGTGATAGTTGTACTTTTTTATTTTGTACATTATGGATGTATTTTTGTTAGTTATGCATCATTAGTTTTTGATACATATGATGACTCAAACTAACTACCTACTTGTCACGAGGTGGATGTAGGATTGATTTTTTCCTCAGAGCATGGTGGAGGGAGAGCATCATCAAAGAGGATGACATAGATGAAACTATTAGTAGATGATAGAGGAACTGATAGTAACCCACACACACCATAGTAGAATAACTTTTTTAACTCTTTGTTTAATTTTGATATCTATTTTATTGAGTGTTGATATACTTCTACTATGATCGTGTTTCAGTTGAAACATATGATGATCTGATTATGTGAGATTATATATGCTTCTAGTACATAGAGTTAATCATACAATGTTGTTTTGTGATCATTTTGTTGATGCAATCACTAATCTAGTTGTCTAACACAATGACTAGTTTAAATGATAATCCATAAATATCATTGTCTTGATTTAATATCTTTATGTCTAAGAAATACTCAATGCATATATATATATATATATATATATATATATATACACACACACTAGTATTTAATTAAAATATTTATCTTATAATAATTGGATTTATTAATTGATCTAGCTTGTATTTTTAAATATATAATTACCTATTACATTTAAATTAGGGAAAATTAACTATTAAAATAATGCCAACTTAAGAGTTAAGACCAATTCATGGAATACATTGAGAATTAAAGGTCTAAAAATTATCATTTTATAATTACCTAAATGAATTTAAGTTATAAATTAACTCGGTTTTACACATAAATATTTAAACATATACGATATATGAAAATAGATGAATCTCAAGTTAAGTCAATGATAATTGATTAAAAACTAAATAGTAAAGAATGTAGATTTACACATGGTAATGGAATATTTAAGAATAGATTATAATAAGAGTAAGGAGTACAATGAAAGGGGGGAATAAAAAATGAATAGCAAGAGGATGGACAAAGTGAAGGAGAGTAAGCTAAAAAGATGGATGGTATGGCGATGAAGTAAAGGAAGACAATCTAAGAAATTTTGGATCTAGTTTGTGAGGTTAGTGATCTATGAATATTTGTTTTACCATAATTTTTTACATGTAAATACTCCATTGCCATTTTGTGTACATTTTTTTACTTTGAATAAATAACAATGAATATCAAAATAGAATTATTTATTGTTAGACAGTGTCTAGCATATAATGTGGTTGAGAGACATCAAATAAATAGAAAATCCATGAACCTAATATATAATGATGAACCTCTTGGGATATATTTAATAATTTATATAGTTTTAGAAGTATACAATTAATCATATATATATTGACTATATATTAGACTTGTGCAGCTCAAGTAGGAAGAATAAAACTCTTAGTAGTCTATACATAAAAATAAAGTGACACATATATATGGATATCAGGAATGGACACCATTAGTTGAAACGTGTTGTAATAATTAATATACATGTGTGTTTAGTATAGGAACAACTATATATATATATATAAACAAATAAATATAACATAGTAGTATTAATTTTTTTTGTTATATATTAGTCACAACTCAGGTCATGATATCTAGAATAAAATGAATATCTTTGTATACTAGTCAAAGTGCTACTATCCACTTGTAAAGACTTGTATACTAGGCAATCTGAAAACTGGTCAAATTGCTAGCATAGTATTTAGGAATATCGATGTATAAGGAAGTCATTGTGCATAAGAGGTTGATCCTAACTTATAATATAGTATCCACTATTTTCTAAAAACTATATTTTTAAAACTTAGAAAAAGGCGGTCCATAAATATAAGGCAATCCACAAATAGAAAAATATAGTAGTTAATAAGGCAATCCATAAATATATATTCATAACTATATTACTGCACTGAGGCATAAAGGTGAGGTGATTTAAAATCAATATTTCTATATTTCCCTGAATATATTATGACTAATTTAGGTAACCTTAACATTAAATGTCATAGGCATAAAATTATTTTTATATTCTTTTATTAAACTAAATTGATTTAGATGCCTTTTTATTAAGTGAAGGATTTGTATAGTTTTAGATGTCTTATTACTAAACGAAGGATGTCTAAGAAAATAAACTATCGATAAATTTACTAAGAATAATATGAAAGGATATATGATAAGAAATATGAAGTATATATATAATTTAAGAATATATTAGACAAATCCTATATGGTGGGAATCAAAATGTCTTAAATAATTATATGGGTATATTGTGACATCTGTGAGAGTTTTAAGATATAATCAATCCCATTTAAATATTTAACACTTGGTAAAATATATTAATTCAAGAGTATTATTCATGTGATGTATTCATGATGTATATTACATTAACATTAAATTTCTAATGAATCCATGTATATTACATTTGTATGTATCTTACTGAATTAATATGAACAAGTAAAAATAATTGAGTAGTGCGTATCAGAGTTATATGGTGTAAATCTATTAATCTAGTGATTATTATAACTAAGCCTAGACTTCAAGAGATTAGGACATCATCCAAATATTATGAATTCAGTTTCTAAAACATAATGAATGACATAAAAGTGGAAATAAGATGAAAAACTAGGACTTCATGGCAGATGTCTCTTGTTGTTGTGACTGATTATTTATATTTGAGTAATTGTGAACTATGATATTATGGGTGTCATAGAATGCCTTATTTGTAAATTACTTATAATAATTAGATAATTTTAGTTTAAACATATATTATACCTATATGGTATAATTTGTAGTGACTACTCTTGTTATTTATGAGTTCTTGTGATTCATTCATATGTTTGATAGACTAAATGTACTCATTTGTGATTTTTTTAATTCTTAGCATTTTTTCATATCTATTAATAAGAATAATATATTTTAATCATTGGTTTATATACTATGTTATATTTAATCAATCTTTCATTGATAATGCTAAACAAGTAGTGAGACGAATTTCACTAGCTTAGTTAGCATCATGAATGCAAGATGGAGGTAATCTGATCAAGTGGTGTGTATGAAATTGACAAATCATAGAGATCAATTACTATTTGAAAACTTTGTCCAAAGTAATGTTAGATAGACATTGTCATTTCATATGTTTGATTTGCATGTTTGTGTGATATCATAATATATTGTATTTTCTTTATGGTACACATCATTTAGTAGAAATATTATAGCATATGGGTACTGACATGTCTCTTTAGATTCTTAGACCATCACTATATACCTATTCATGAAGGGAGGGACATTTCTTGATGGGGGGATTGTGCATGATATCAATGGTCCATGGTTGGTGTGGAAAAGCACTCAGATGATGCTCTCCCTTCCCATTATAGTACTTACTTAGAAACTACACTTGAAATTATCATAGATGCATGAGTTAGTTTGACTCAAGCTCTATGGGATATAGTATATATTTATTGTATTAAGTCAAAATTCATAATGTAAATTTATTTGTGTTATTTTTATATTAGTAATGTTAGATAGACATTATCATTTTATATGTTTGATTTACATGTTTGTGCAATACCATATTAGAATGTATTTTCTTTATGGTACACATCATATAGTAGAAATCTTATAGCATATGGGTACTAGCATGTCTCTCTAGATTCGTACACCATCACTATATACATATTCATGAAGGCAGGGCCATTTCTTGATGGGGAGATTGTTCATGAGATCAATGGTCTATGATTGGTGTGGAAAAGCACTTGGATGATGCTCTCCTTCCCCATTGTAGTACTTACTTGGAGACTACACTTGAGATTATCAGAGATGCATCAGTTAGTTTGACTCGAGATCTATGGATTATAGTATATATTTATTGTATTAAGTCAAAATTCCTAATGGAAATGTATTTGTATAGATTATAGTTATATTATTAAACCAGCCATCATTGGATTTTAAAATGATTACTTCCCTTGCAATTATGTTATGTTACATGAAATGCTAGTGATTAGAACTAATGTTATTTTAAGTTTGTAAAATTCTAATACGCATTGATAGTATGTTAAAAATAACTAATTAGATTCTCATGGTGTAATCTAATGAAAAAATAAATGTTGAGTAAATAGTTTTAAAAAAAATTAGTGCATTATTCTAGTACAATCCATGAGGGGTTGTTACAAGAAAGGGATCCTTGTAAATGGCTAAGTGAGCATTGGCTTGATTCAAAGCTTCATTTCTAGTCTTAGTTTCATGAACCTTAGATTTTATTTCGTAAAATTGTTGACATCTACGTATGAATGATTTGTGATCAAAGTTACGTCTAAAGAGGTAATCCATAGCAAATTTCATAATTGGAAACATGTTTCATGAGAATGGCCCCAACTTGTATGAAACCAACAAAGTTTATGGGATCATACCAATGTTTTAGAAGGCATGTAAGATCAAGATCTCATGGGGAAGGTCATGGAAGATGCTTTTAAATTTATTATAAAGAAAGAGATTTATGTAAATCTGTATTATACCCTTGAGAAAATGTAGAATGAATTATTATTATTATTTGTCATTAGAGGATTATGCTCCATGGCATTGCTTGGAGAAATGGATTGGATAGTGTGTATGGAGTCATAAGTATCTATAACACCATTGTTTGATGCATGTCTATCTTAGCCTTCACAAGAATTTGAGTTCTCGTTAGAGGGTGTGAAGGCTCAAATTGACTTATAAGGAAATATTGACATTTAACTTAGTATAGGGCCTCTTCTAAGGATTTTGGAGAAAGGGTCCTAACAGGGTATTGTAATTTAGGATGAAGAGCATTAGTGAGTAATTGATAAAGGTTTTCATTTGACATATTATGCTTGACTTTCTTAGACAAGGTTTTCCATTATTTAGTGAACACTTGTGTTATTTTGGATTCTAAATGTTTATAGTTGATCAAGTGGGCTAAGTTGTTTTCCAAAAAATCATTAGTTTGGAATTATTAAATCAATGCATTGACTAAGTCCTCTAAGATAGTGAGTCAATGATTCTTAAGTTGGTCGTACCAATCTAAAGCATCCTTTGAAAAGGTTTTAGCTAATAGTTTGGTGTAAAAAAAGGTATTAATCTTAACCTAATCTTTATATAAAATTTGTTATAAGTGATAGTGGGGACTTTACCCCCTTTGTTAATTTTTAAAATTTGTGAAACAAAAGGTCTATTTTGTAAGTGTTGAATAGTTTTGTCAATAAGTGGGGGTTGTGGTATAAGGTTACCATGTGCATATCTAAATGGAGGTGGGATAGCATTGGGATTTTTCACTCCCCTTTGAATAGGTTCAGGTTGGTTTTAGAGATGCAATAGTTGGTTTTACATTTGCATCATTTGTTTGGCATTATTAGTTTGAAAGGTAGCCATTTGATTGAGAGTTTTTAACATTAATTCATTAGTTTGAATGGTATTTTGACTAGTAAAATTAGTATTGGATGCATTATTATTATGCATTGTATTGAGATTTTTAGATGCACTTTTATCATGAGATGTGCTAGTGGCATGAGAAGCACTAGCAATAGTAGATGTACAGTTTTATGGAATTGAGTATTAGTGAGTATTTTGAGTAGACCCACTAAAAGTCACACTTATCATATTTATAGAAATAATTTGCATGGAAGTGAAATAAGACATGGAGGATGATGTCATACTATTATAAGGAGACATGAGAGAGGTTAAAGGTGTAGTAAAAGTCATAAAATGACTTTCCCCAAATCTTGTGGAAAAACTAGGTGAAGGTGAATGGGAATCTCGAATATAAGGTCCCATCATGAGGTTATAGTTGAATATAGGATCCTTACCTCTATGATGAGGATTTTCATTGATGAAGAAGATCATTTTCACCATGTATTTCAGGCTACTTTCATCTTATATGGTTTTCATGAAAAAAGGGTTAAGCATCTTAGAATAGGAAGGAGTTCCATTGTTGGTAGTTCTAGTGGTAACATGGCTATTGCTTTGATTTGGGTTGGTCACCACAAAATGTGTCGTATAAATTTTATTAGTATTAGTGAAACTCATCATGTTAGTGTTAGGTTGTGGAGCTAAAAGCTTCACTGATGCAAACAGGGGAGGAGGTTGCTGAGTGTCATAGATATCGGTGTCGATCAAGCCAATCGACATCGGCAGGGTGTAGACAAAAGAACAACCGATGTCAGTCATAAGTTGGCTAACATTGGTCACCTCCAGGTAGACAGGGACCGACGTTGATCACCTGTGCGGTTCTAGAACTGTCGGTTGCATGAATATTTTGTTAATGAACTGAGTGTTCGCATGTTAAGAGCCAATTTTAGACTTGAAGCTATGGATCTAATTATTGTAATTAAGTGTCTAATTATAGTTTTCATGAGATCTATATATTAGACTCATGGGCTATATTGTAATTAGTGCTAGAGAGTAAGAGAGCAAATATTAGCTCCTTCAGAGAGAAGAGAGCATGGTGTGTTCCTCCTAGTGCCACAGTGTCAAGTGTGGGTACTAATTTGGAGAATCAATAAGATTCTTCATGTATGTAGGATCTTGGTCAGCAGGTGTGCAAGGCCACATTTGGAGATCTACATGGTAAGTAAGATCATTGATCTGTAGGTGTATGTGTGTGTGAGGTCTAAGGTTTGTAGGTGTGCAGAACTAGGTTGATTTGCAGGTGGAAGTAGGATCAAGGTGACAGCAACACAATAGGGAGCAGGATCAGGTAGGATCTACTTGGAGTACGGTGTGTACTCGGTTATTGAGTAAAGAGGAAGGCAAGGTAGATCCTTCCATAAATAAGATCATTTGAGTTATAGGTTGTTGCAAGTTTAGGGGAGATCTACTTGGAGTATGTTGAGTACTTGGAGTGCGTGGAGCACTTGTGGAGTGCGTGGAGCACTTGTGTACTGGCAGTAGTGGATACTGACTGGTTGGAGGTGAACACCAACTCTGTGTTTGAGTTGTGTGTTGGGACTGTAAGAGAGAGAGCTTTGAGGAAAGAATTACTATACACTTGAGGTGTGGGAAGCCTCTGAGAGGTGTGAAGAAGAAGTGGCATCTTCTTTATTGTATTCTTTTCTGGATGAGTATTAATACAAGTTGTGTATTGTCTCTCATATTTTGTGTTATTTTTGAATTCTAGTTACTTGTTACTTCTGATTAATTCCGCATGTTAATTGCTTATATATGGTAATCAATTGTGCTTCCGTGGGTTCCTAACAGTTGGTATCAGAGCAAGGTTGTTGGCTCATAGCTTGATACCACTAACAAGTGGTATCAGAGCTAAGGTTGCAGGGAGCAGGGTTTGTGTTTGGTTATAGGTCACTCTCAAGGGTTTTTGATTGAGTGGGAGTATAGCAATGGCAGAAGAAAGTAAGCTAAGAATGGAGGAATTGAAAAGCATGGATGGTCAATTATGGTGTTATGGAAAGAAAGAGCAGGTAAAGAAATATTGTTGGTTGGTAGCAGATCAACATGAAGGAACTGAAGAAGCAAATGTTGCAGGTGTTGTTGCACAGGATGCTCTAGGATGTTTCTTGGATAAAGTAGAATCTTGTTTTATATATTCTATTGCCTCTTTCCATGTAGTCTGAAATAGAGTATTTTTCCATTTTAAGGTCTTTGGAGACTTTGGAAAGATTTATTTAGGGGCTAGTGTGCCTTGCCAAAGAATTGGCAAAGGGGAAGTGAAGCTAAAATTGTAGGCAGCCAACATATAGGTGTTCAAGGAGGTCATGCAGGTCCCAGTCTTGAAGATGCGGCTAATTGCTTCAAGAAAGTTAGGTGATGAGAGATGCACAAGAACTCTCACAGTGAATGCACTTGAATTAGCATGTGGTAAGAAATCAGGTACTCTTTATCTACTTGCTTGTATTACTGATTCCACTTCTGTTGCACAGGTGTGGCTTTGTAGGCTTGGCCACATAAGTGAGAAGGGAATGGATGTTTTTAATTCAAAAGGGAAGAGTTCAGCTTCAGAGAGCATAGACCGAGATTTTTGTGAGCAGTGGGATGTTACAAGAAAGGATTGTGTTCATTGCAGGAAAAGGAAGACTGATGTATTTGATAAACTTAAGAACTGGAAAGCCTTGGTGTTCTTAGAGGAGATGACAGACAAAGACCAGTGGATGGGGCTGGATACTTCTAAGCAAGGTAGTTTGGATAGGGTTTTGATCCATGGAGAGCTCATGGGTAAAAAGTCATCACTCACAGGCATACATAGGTACTGGCATCGGTCAAGGGTAATCAACGTTGAACAGAGAGGTGTCAACGTCAGTCATGTGTAGACCAAAGAATTCGGTGGTGTTGAGTAAGTGGAGACTGATGTCGATAGGATAACCGACATCAGTGACCTGGACAGTCACATGGAACCAATGTCGGTCGGATGTAGATTGTGTGGTGACTGAGGTCGGTCACTATAACAAATTTTAGGCAGACAGCAAGCTATCAAGGAGTCTCAGATGCCCATGGGGAGGATTGAAAGTGGTAAGTAAGCCTTAAATTTGTTGTTCCTCTTCTTTATACTCGTTGCTCACTGCAGAGCAGGAAGGATCCTGGAAATAATGGGAGCATGGCATGGATTAGGATGCAAAACCAAACAGGGGATTTGGTAGGGTTGCCAATCAGAAGAAAGCACTGAAAGATGAATGGATACCTTAGTTAAAAAATAGAGAGAATGGACACGTGAGACAGAAGGCTAGGTCATATGGTCTTGAGGAAGCTGCAGGACAATGGTACAGGTTTTGACAGGTGGATGACAAAGCAGGGCTTTAGTCAATGTCAGTGTAACCATTGTGTTTGTCTTACTAGGTGGATGATGATTGCAACATTATCTTGTTACTGTATGTGGATGGTATACTAGTTATAGGTTCAGACATACAGGGTTTTTTTGAGCTAAGGGTAAGGTTAGTTTAGTGGCATGTAATGAGGAATTTGGAGCAGCAAAATTCTTTGGCATGAGAGACATGGAAGATCATAAGTTGATTTTGTCTCCAGTGGGAGCTGATGTGAATCAGGTGTTGGCAAGGTTCAATGCAAAACCAAAGCACACCAAGGGCTAGACATTTTAGTGTCCAAATCACATGAGGTCTGGTATAGACCTGAGTTTGCCCAAGCAGTGGGTGCTATCAAAAAGTTTGTAGTCAATCTGAGAAGGAAGCACTAGAGGGCAGTTCAGTGGATTCTCAAGTATCTGAGAGGGACCAGTAGTAGGGATTCATGCTATGCAGGGTCAAGTACTTCAGATGTGGCAGGTTACTTGGATGACAGGTATTGCACCACAAGATTTTTGGTGGTTGGTCTTCAAGGTTGAGCTTGAAGAGGGATACAAGCTAGGATACAAATTAGATGGGGTACAAATATAGGTACAGTGCAGCTATTTATCTCCAAGTGGGAGATTATTAGGTTGTGGAGCTAAAAGCTTCACTGATGCAAACAAGGGAGGAGGTTACTAAGTGTCACAGACATCGGCATCGATCAGGCCAATCGACGTCAGTAGGGTGCAGACAGAAGAGCAACCGATGTCAGTCAGAAGTCAGCCGATGTCGGTCACCTCCAGGTAGACAGGGACTGATGTCGGTCACCTGTGTGGTTTCAAAACTATCAGTTGCATGAATAATTTGTTAACGAACTGAGTGTTTGCATGTTAAGAGCCAATTTTAGACTTGAATCTATGGATCTAATTATTGTAATTAGGTGTCTAATAATTGTTTACATGAGATCTATATATTAGACTCATGGGCTGTATTGTAATTAGTGCTAGAGAGTAAGAGAGAAAATATTAGCTCCTTCAGAGAGAAGAGAGGATGGTGTGTTCCTCCTAGTGCCACAGTGCCAAGTGTGGGTACTGGTTTGGAGAATCAACAGGATTCTTCATGTATGTAGGATCTTGGTCAGCAGGTGTGCAAGGCCACGTTTGGAGATCTACATAGTAAGCAAGATCATTGATCTATAGGTTTATGTGTGTGCTAGGTCTAAGGTTTGTAGGTGTACAGAACCAGGTTGATCTATAGGTGGTAGCAGGATCAAGGTGACAGCAACACAATAGGGAGTAGGATCAGGCAGGATCTACTTGGAGTATAGTGTGTACTCGGTTATTGAGCAAAGAGGAAGGCAAGGTAGATCCTTCCATAAGTAAGATTATTTGAGTTGTAGGTTGTTGCAAGTTTAGGGGAGATCTACTTGGAGTACATTGAGTACTTGGAGTGTGTGGAGCACTTGTGGAGTGCGTGGAGCACTTGTGTACTGGCAGTAGTGGATACTGACTGGTTGGAGGTGAACACCAACTCTGTGTTTGAGTTGTGTGTTGGGACCGTAAGAGAGAGAGCTTTAAGGAAAGAATTGATGTACACTTGAGGTGTGGGAAGCCTCTGAGAGGTGTGAAAAAGAAGTGGCATCTTCTTTATTGTATTCTTTTCTGGATGAGTATTAATACAATTTGTGTATTGTCTCTCATATTCTGTGTTATTTTTGAATTCTAGTTACTTGTTACTTCTGGTTAATTCCACATGTTAGTTGCTTGTATATGGTAATTAGTTGTGCTTCCGTGGGGTCCTAACAGTTAGTTTTGTTTTTCTCTATAGCATCATTAAATATATTTTTCATGATGAAATGACTAAGTTAAACACTTTCTAAAAAATAGGAAAATTTATGATATATTGGTTTGACTTGATCAACCAGATTTTATAGGAAGAAAGATAAAATAGTTTGTAATATATTGAGTTAATATATTTGACTTATTTATTTAGGAAGGAAAATAATAAAATCTATAATAGAATGGGTTGATATGGTTGATTTATTTATGTAGGAAGGAAAACATAATAGTCTATAATATACAAGGTCGATCTGGTTGACTTAGTTTTGTAGGATGGAAAACATAATAGTAAATAATATATTGGGTCAAGCTAGTTGACTTAGTTATGTAGGAAGGAAAATGTAACAACCTATAATGGAATGGGTTGATCTGATTGACTTAGTTCTATAGGAAGAAAAATAAAACAATCTATAATAGATTGTGTCGATCTAGTCGACTTGGTTATGTAGGAAGGAAAACAAAAGTCTATAATATATTGGGTCCAGGTGATCAACTTAATTTTGTAATCTAAAAAAAATTAAAATAGTCTAAATTTGGATGATTTAGTTTTAGTTACAAAAAAGAGAACTATTGTGGCATATATTTGCACCTTTGAAAAGGTTTTTTAGGCTCTCTCCAACCTATCCACACAATGGAAAAACCTCCAGGCTATGGGTATCTTGTAATGGAGGTGAACCTCTAGGTTATGGGCCAACTCCCTAGGTGTATCAATTAGGCTATTAGTAAACTATCTAAACTAATGATTTCCAAATAAAAGGGTTATAAAGAGGAGAAAGGGATGACTAAAATTAAAATTGGTGATACACCAAGATTTAACACTCCTCTTTGCTCTGAGACACACATAGATGATAACTGAGAACTCATACACTCACACAAACTCCATAACTAGCTAGTTGTATAAGTGTTTCTTAAGAAGGCTCAAGGAAATAAGAAAAAAGAGGAAGGGATGATCACATCCATAGCTGATATTCACCTCATGAATGATATAGCACATCTTAAGACCTACAAACATAAAATTATCTTGCATATAGGTAAGAGAGAGAGGACCAACACCAAGAAAGAGATATCCTTCACAAAGTATTCATGTACAAACTCAACTAAACACAAGATGAAAGCATGGATAAAGGTAAATAAATTATTATATTAATATCAAGAGGTGTTTTTATTACAAATGGGTAGAGATATGCCATAACACAAGAGGAAGTATCTTACAATGAGAAAAAATAAGAGATATATAGAAGATAATGCAAGAGAAGAGGGGGAAATGGATGATCACTTGAGTGATGTCATCCTCCATTACATGGAGAAAGTCTTCATTATTACAAAAGGATTATTCAATGCTTTGATTTTCCTCCTATTTCCACTTAACCTCTCCCACTTGTCAAATTCATCACATCTCCCACTTGGTCTTCTAGAAGATTCTAGACAATTTGTGAAGGCTTGTCACTTTAGCATTTGATGTTTGTGGACTTTGAGGGTGCCTTTAATTACTTTCTTCAATCTTCATTGATGATAAATGACCTAAAATACATTTAAAAAATAATTTATAACTTTGTTATACTTTCATCTTAAATATTTGCTCACAACATAGCCTATAAAGGCTTCTTGAGGGCTAATAAACATTAAAGTTCATAGACTCGTTGAATCAATACAACATTCTAGTTGTGATATTGACTGATTTTAATTATATATTTATCCAATTTAACATTAAAATAGTTATAAAGAGGGAGAAATAATAATTATAATGCAACCATAGGCATCAAAAATATATTTGTGGATCAAAAAATATGGCTAAAAAATAACACGTAATCATACATAGTCGCATCAACACCTTTATAACATGGGAAAATAAAAAATCATAGAGTAAGATATGAACAAAACCCATCATATCTTATATTTTTAGAAATATGTTGAAAATACACTCAAAAGGATATTTTTAGTTTTTTTAAATTATCAAAATAACCCCTACAACCTACCCTCTGAGTGATTTTTGGTGAAAAGTTGGCTGAGTGATAAATCTTCCCAGTGGGATCACTTACCACCATCATAAATTTTCACTGGAAACTCACATAGCTATAAAACTAAGTGAATTGCCTTCTCATGATATTATGGTAAAATCATAAAAAAAATCATGAAATTTATACTCCATTTTCTCCTATGAAAATTGGATTCAAAAGTGCTCATTGGGCAAATTTAGCAACTAGGAGATGTAGAAAATGACCAAACAAAAATCAATGTAGAAGCTAATTTTGATAGCTACGCATTTTACACATTATATCTAATATGTGAAAAATAAATTTCATAATGAAATTTATCTAGAAAAATTATAAATTTTAATAATAATTGACCTCTTTTACTATTACAAAATGAGTTTAAAATATGTGCATTGACTAGATTTGAAAACAGGAAACACAAAAAATTGACCAAGTAAAAATCAGCTCAAAAGCCAATTTTTTATCTTGCATATTTCACATGTGGGAATTAATTTTATTTAAATTTATTTAAATTCATATTATTCACACATTTGGATACTATAATGTGAAATTTTAAGGTGATTGGACTTCATTTGGCCCTACAAAATGGTGTTTGAAAAGTGTTGCATACGCTAATTTGGCAACTAGAAACACACAAAAATTTGCACACTGGGTAGTTTTCATGAGTGTAATATTTTTCAAGTGAATAATAATTATATATTACCACCTTCACCATTTTATTCCCCTAACATTTTAATACCATAATACAAGTTTTGGATATAAATGAGCATAATTTAGCCCTACAAAATTGCTCTCGAAAAGTGTTGCACAAGCTGATTTGGCACTGAGAGCTCTAAAGCCTAAAACTTGTAAATTTGAAAATTTCCACTTTTTGCCTTAAAAAAAGATTTATTAAAGTGTATAAAGGTCATATATAATTCAAAATTTAAATTAATGGTTTGGGATAATGGCATAGTCCTTATAGGCAAAAGTTTAGTATCTATGCCAATTTTAACCAACATTTCTTGTGACCTCCGAAGATTGCATGTCTGTCTATGCAATAGACTAGTTGTCTTCGCCTAGACATTGGGATTATGGAGTCATATAATCATCCAAAAATCCTCACATTTTTAAAATTCAAGATAGTTTTAACCTACTTATCCTTGCACCTAAGCTAATCTTTTAGAACTGAAAGCACACCTCAATAAAATGAGAAAAAGAAATAACACAAATTATGTCATAAGCACTTAGAGGAAGGTGAAATAAATTAAAAAAAATTAAAATGTTTATTTAGGAACTTAGGTAAAATAAAACATTGAACCTACCCTAAAATAACCAAATGGGAAGCTATCTAAATAAAGCCATTGATTGGTTGTACTAAATAACTACCCTTTCTTACTAATTTAGAATGCTTTACATAATTAAAGACAACCAACCAAGTGTAGAGGAGTGGATAGTCAAAAAATTAATAATACACTTCTCCAAAAATAATAACATAAATAAACTCACATACCCAATCTGATTAGCTAAACATAAAACTATCTTAGAGTGGATAGGCAAGTTGATCCTACTTTTTTTATGCTCAGTTTTATGTTCTAAATTAAGCACAAAATGTGATGTCTCTTCCTTGTTGGCCTCCAGTTAGGATAGGTAACTGATAGGACATAATCTTATCAATACAAACATTGATAAATTATATTTTACATCTCTCTTAAATTTTATTACTTTATCATTATGCTTCTCAGGCACAATCAGATCATAATCTCCTTAAAGAGGAACATAGCCTGCTCCCATGATCTTAAACAAGTCCTCCAAATCCTTTTGAATTATTGGTGACTAAAAACTAATTTTTAGATGATTATGATTTTATTGTTGAGTTTTTTCACCTTAGGGAAGCACTTCTGCAAACTCACCAATAGTTTCCATGTTATCTTGAACCTCCTCATAGCTACGTTGATGAATGTCATGGCTTGAGATGATAGGATATTCATCATATGATTATAAAACCACTACTTAAATCTTATATTATTCTTCTTCCATGATTAATGGAAGCTCATTTGACCAATAAAATATCTTATCATGTCCCTCAATACATTCTTGACTAGAAGGAATTGATGATTCCTCATCATGACTGCATTTTCTCTCTTATTCCAATTTTGATTTTTCTATTTCAATAACATAAAAAGGGTTTTCAATGATGATTTACTCATCATAGTCACTTGAAAAATCAATCCTCCTCATCCAATTGGTATTCATTTATAATATCTTCATCTACCCTCCATATAAAAGGTTCTTCTTTACAAAGGGAGATGGTGGGAGTGCAAAATGGCTCACTTGGTAGAGTGGGATGAATATGCTCATGAGTTGGATTTGAAATTGAACAAATATTCTTCAAAATTTGAAATTTGGGATTAATAGGCTCATTTGGAAGATTGGGATGGGTTGGTAAAGTTTTTGAAGAGGCACTCCCAAAACTTGGAAACTTCCTTGGTGGTGGATCATGAGGATTTTAAGGAATAAGGGGTGGAGATTGCATAGGTATAGATTCTTCCACAAGAGTTGGCATGGTATAATTAGTAATCATAGTCCAATAAGGCCTTCAAGATGATGAGATATTGATTTCTTGAGAAGGGATAGGTATAGCTTGAGGAGGACTTGGAATCAAAGGAGGTAGAATAGGGATATGAGATGATGGCTGAGGTTGCTTAGATTGAGTCTCTTGATTCCCCCACCTCTCTAATATATCTTTCCACCATCGGATAAAATTTATCATTTCATACAACTCATCATTGATAGCATATTGGGTTTCCTCTCCAACTAACATCCACTTACCCATCAACATTTGAACTGACTTCCTCATCTTCTCTATGAGATGAAAAGGGATCATATCAAGTTCTCCATCCCATTTTCTCATCACCTCTTCTAAATTTAGTATATTTGGATTGAGTGTCAAAAAAGATATGGTAGGGGAAACATAATTTTGACATAGAATTAAAGTTGGAAGGGATGATTATGATTGATGAAAGTCTTGGTAGGGATTCTCAACAATATCATGATCATATTATGGGGAAGTATAATGACCATAGGAATACCATGACTCATAGGGCTGATAATAATCTTGATAGGGTTGTTGAAAAACATAATTTGGGTCATGACAAGGCTGATAGGGAGGTGCATAGTAGAATATTTCATCATATTCAACCATGCTAACTTCATTAGTCAAATGAGAACATAAGATATGACCATTTATTTTTCATAATAGGAACCTAGGCTACTTATCACTATCTAATTACATTTGGAGTCACCATTATTGTTTGATGAATGCCTTCAAAGGATGATGAGTATAAGAATACACCAAAAATTATTCTAATATTTTGGACTTTAGGTCCCACTGAGCATGCCAAAAACTATTGTGGCATAGATTTTCACCCTTGGAGAGGGTTCCTTAGGTTCTCTCCAACCTAGCCACACAATGGGAAAACCTCTAGGCTATGGGTATCCTCTAATAGAGATGAACCTCTAGGTTATGGGCCAGATCCCTAGGTGTATCAATTAGGCTCTTAGCAAACTATTCTAAACTACTGATTACAAAACAAAAGGGTTAGAAAGAGGAAAAAGGGATGACTAAAAAGCAAAGGGTGATACACTAAGCTTTGGCATTCCTTCTTGCTCTGAGACACACACAAATGATATCCAATAACTCATACACTTATACAAACTTCACAACTAGTTGGTTATATAAGTGTTTCTTAAGAAGGCTCAAGGAAATATGACAAAAGAGGAATGGATGATCATATCCATAGCCTATCTTCACCTCATGACTAATATATCACATCTTAAGACCTAAAAATATAAAAATATCTTGCATAGAGGCAAGAGAGAGAGGATAAACACCAAGAAAGAGAAATATTTCACAAAGTATTCATGCACAAACTCAATTAAACATAATATAATAGCATAAAAAAAGGTAAATGAACTCTTATATTACTATCAAGAGGTGTTTTCATTACAAATGGGTAGAGATATGCCATACCATAATAGGAAGTATCTTACAATGATAAAAAATGAGAGATATATAGAATAAAATAGAAGAAAGAAGAGGGGGAAATGGATGATGACTTGAGTGATGTCATCCTCCACTACATGGAAAAAGTATTCATTATTATATAAGTCTTATTAAATGATTTTATTTTCCTCTTATTTCCACTTAACCTCTCCCACTTGCCAAATTCATCACATCTCCCACATGGTCTTCTAGAAGCATCTAGACACTTTGTGAAGGCTTGTCACATTAGCATTTGATGCTTATGGACTTTAAAGGTGCTTTTGATTACCTTATTCAACCTCCATTGATGAGAAATGACCTATAGTACACTTATACAATAATTTACAACTCCATTGGACCTACAAACTAAAGCTTTGTTCATAATAGAGCCTAAAAAATCTTCTTGAGGGCCAATAAGCATTGAAGTCCATAGACTTGTCAAATCAATACAACATTTTAGATGTGACATTGATTAATTTTAATTATACATTTCTCCAATTTGAAATCAACATAATTACAAAGAGGGAGTAACCATCTTTCTAATTCAACCATAGGCATCAAAAATGGAGCTATGGATCAAAAGATATGGTTAAAAAATTAACATGCAAGCATACATAGTTGCATCAACACTTTCAGAACATAGAAAAATGGAAAATCACAGAGCAAGATATGATTGTAGACACCTAAATAGTGTCTAACCCTTGGTCACCTTCCCCCTTGGTCCATTCCTAACCCATTCCTAAAACATGCAATTACTAATTTAAAACAATAAACTTATTTTGAATTAACCCCCCTCCTTGGACACATCACCCATGACACCTCGCCTAGGACACCTCGCCTTGGACTAATTCCCATCCTATGACTCACCCAAGGCCTATTCTTACTTCTCTCTAACTGCCTAACCAACTCTCATGCGTATTTAGCCCAACCTTTGACATTCTCCAATGGATAGTGCACTTGGCGGATGAAAAACGGGCTTGGTGGCTCTTTTTGCCCGTTCTACACCCGCCGACGTCGGTCAAATGTCAGCCGACGCCGGCGGAATCGCCGACGTCGATTATACTTAACCAAATTTTCTGACCCTTTGACGATCCCAATCACAAATCGACTAATCTCTGAAGCTAATCACGACTCTCGAATCTTATTCCAGCAAAACAAAGTTCTCATGCTTTTGATTTTAAGTGTTCTGGGCTTCTTGGTGTTCTTACAGGGATCAGCATTCTTGGCAGCACTTTCTAGGCACTACAGTCTTACATCAGACATTCTGCATAGGGATTGCACAATATCTCCATCACCAGCGACAACCAAAACACAGCTTCTGCACCTTTGCCAATTCATATCACATCTAAGTATTTGTACTTTTTTCATTCTAATATCATTTCAAATATATTAGTATTCTGTCTTCTGTCTATTCCAAGCATCCTTGACCCAACCTTCCCTGTTCTTCCCGGAGAGGCTGAAAAGCCTTCTCTCACCCCTTATTCCTTTTTCTTTACCTCTGACACTCCCTTAGTCTCTCTTTAGGCAACACCCTCTGTCCAATCAACCTAGCATAAGTTATCAGAGACCTACAGACCATCTTAAGACCCATCTAATCAACCTAACTAAATTGTTGTACGGAAAGGCCGAAAGGTCTTTTTCTTGCTCCTTACCCCTTTTCTGACAAGATTTTCAGTCCCTTAGATCCCAAATAGTCCCTCTGAATCCCTCATAGACCCTCAGACCCTCAGACGAGACCAAATCCATTATGTAGACTAGAAACTATACCTGTAACCCATCCCTAGCCAATTGCCCTGACCGACCTCGTCCACTTCCCCTACCGATGTCGGCAGTCTAACCGTCGTCGGTGACCTCCCTGACCGACGTCGGCAATATCACCGATGTCAGCGACTGTGTTTAGCAGATTGTAGCTTATCAGGTACGCATTTGCTTTTGGTTCTTTCTTTTCACATCTTTCATTATTTCTCTTCGCTGTCTCTGTCATATTTTGTCTTAAACAGTGGATTGTCATCCTTCAAGAAGCCTTAGTGCTTCTAGGACCAAGCTTTTGCTTGGCAATCCACCCTCTTATCAACTAACATTATTTGTGTTTTAGTGTCTATCTCTTTCAGGTGTCATTCCTCCATAGCAAAAGAGGAGTTCTCACAACATCTGGATTACGGTGCGCAGACTATATCCAGGTACATACAAGCCTTGACCATTTCTTAAGTTTCTCATTTTCTCTCCTTTGAATGTGAAAGTGAAATTACATAGAAACATTCTGGCATGCTCGGTGGGACCTGGGGTGGCTGACCCAGGTTGTACAGAGGCCTACACGGCATGGTGGGCAGAGTAGTACACAGGTTTGCAGGTAGGGCCACAGCCAGATCCATAGGCCATTACCAGGGAGTGGGATACAGCCCGCGAGGAGAGGGACACTGTGCAGTAGGAGAGGGATGCGGCATAGGCCCAGGTCACAATTTTGCAGGGATAGCTAGCAGGGGTTACAGGGCAGTTGACAGAGATGACGAGTCGAGTGATAGTGTTGACGGGTCAGGTCACACTACTACAGGGACAGCTCACCATAGCCCAGGCACAGGCAGCGGTAGGATAGGTTTTGAGAGGACAGTGTTTGATGCAGCAGCCATCACAGCAGCCGGCATTTTCATAGGGGCCAAGACAGTCGGTATCGGTGCAGCTAGGTCAGCCACAGCCATAGGGGTCATTACAGGGCATGGCAGTAGGACAGATGGGTCCACCACAGACTGTATCTCTAGTTAGATACAGTGATGCGCTGGACGAGATTACGTATTATGAGAGGGCCATCAGGGGGTTCCCTCAGATATAGTGATACTCTGAGATGAGGGAAGAGTAGAGCCGACAGAGGTCTATGTCTCAAGTGATGGCTTTTGGGTCGCGCAAATGGCACCGATCAGAGGGGGGAGAGGATACAGCATCTTCCCGGCCACCGCCACCACCACCACAGCCATAGTCTTGAGGGCAGACCTTGAGATTTATTTTTGATGTATATACCGGCTTGCGAGCCGTTGATGCGAGATGTATGAGAGAGAGACAGAGGCACAGATTTGTGTGATTGTAAAAACTATTGATATATATATATGATGAGATATTTGATCATGGATGTGTTTATGAAAAATATTGTGGATGTGTTTGTATGTTATTTTGACTTGATATGTGTTTAGGATTATGATGCTTATATGATGATGGATGTATGATTAAGATTAATGATTAATGATATGGATGAAAATGATTAATGTTAATGATTATGAAAATATGTGATTGTTTGTGATGTGATTAGCAGGTGACAAAAGAATGTGATGGAAGAAATATGATGAAGGAATGTGATGAAGGAATGGCCGAGCTAACCCCAGAAGACCCCATGTCAACTGAGTGCTGCCTACATAGCCCTTGTTATTAGGGCCTCAGGCCAATTTAGTTCTCCCAAGAAGGGAGAAAAAAAGATCGAAGTGGTTGATTTTGGTTATGATAAGGATATAGCATTTCCCATATGTCCGAGGGTACATGCTTGAAATGACAAGGAGGAGATGATGCTACAGCCTTTTCTAAATGGTGTATTCTGTAACATTGGTCGGGATTTTTCATCCTTAGCAACTATCCATATTCGTGATGGATGTTTGCTAAAAATGAATTGCAGGTCGATTTATGTTTCAGCAAGTAATGGTTTATGCTTGACATAAATTGTGTGGTTGATAGTTTCCATGTGTGTGAGGTCTATGAAAACCAGAATAAGTAGGTTATGTGAGTGGTTTGAAAAGAGTCGGATTGAGTCATTTTGACAAATGATGTGGTTAAATGTGACCAAAGTGTAGGTAAAAAGTAAAAGGTATAAGCGCCCTTTCATTGACAAGGACCAAAATGACAGCATAGATAAGGGTTGTTAGAACCAAGAGCCTCATTTATGCGTTGCATCGTTGACCATGAGTTATGTTAGAGCGGTAATCGAATCACTTTTGACATTAAAGTGAGCTCAAATTCCCTTGAGTAGGTGATATGATAGGAGGAAAGGGTAACTCATTTTAGAGTATGGAGAATTTTTCCCCTTTTTATAGGAGACCCTGAGACAACTACAAGTCAAGTCCATGACCCGGGTTTTTTTTTTTTTTTTGAGAGCGGACTGATCAATGCGGGAAGTCCACATAAATATGTCACTTGTTTGGTGGTCATTTGTGAAGCTGATCGATGCGGGAAGCTTCTAAGAAAGTGCTGTTTATAGCAAGATTTAGTCATAGCCATCCTTCGAGGGAGTGGTCTATACTTTGCTTTATAGATTTAAGGGCTTTTGAATAGCTATCCTTCGAGGGAGCAGTCTATTAGCTATAGCAATGATATTACAACTGTCCTTCGAAGGAGCAGTCTACTTTTTGATTTGATTTTGTGACTTTGGATATTTTGACATCTTGATTTAGTTTTGACAGAATATTGAGTCATGGACAAGACTTATAGAAGGTCAAGGGCTCCCTTTTATTAAGATGAAGCATCCGTACGTCATAAAAGGGTTGTAGAGGATTTTGTTAAGGGAAAAAGGGTGGAATGGATTGAGGATTAAAAGGACAAAGATTGCTCAAGGGACGAGCTCAAGTTAAATGTCAAGTGGATGAGTACTCGACTAATAATAGAATGGTCATAGATGCAAAGCATTAAGGGGCTCAGGTTCTGGTCGGCCTTCAAGAGAAGACAGACAATAAGTCCCTGATCCATACTTGTGCGTGATGATATAAGGTCCGAGCCAATTAGGAGCAAATTTGCCTCGTTTACTCTATTCCATATTGGTCACATGTTGATTCTCTTTGAGGACGAGGTCTCTAATATTGAAATCTCGTTCTCTCAGAGTTTTATTATAGGTGCGTTTGATGTGATTTTGATAGACATGGAGATGATTGAGGGTAGCGAGACGACGCTCATCGAGTAACTCAAGTTGAGCTAATTGATCTTGATGAAAGTCATCATTAGAAAGAATGTCATGGAGTGAAATGCAAAGAGACGAGATCTGTACTTCGAGAGGTAAGACAGCCTCTATTTCATACACTAGAGAGAAAGGGGTAGCACCTGTAGAGGTTCGGATGCTAGTGTGGTAGGCCCACAAAGCGAAGGGTATGTGAACGTGCCAATCCCTTCCAGTGTCGTTGACCACCTTCATGAGAATTTTAGTTAAGATTTTGTTAGAAGCCTCAGCCTGCCCATTTGCTTGTGGGTAGTAAGGCGAAGAAAAGCTAAGTTTGATGCCAAATGACTCACAGAGTTTTTAGACGGTCTTGTTTTTAAATGACTTGCCATTGTCGGTGATGATTTTGTGAGGTACACCGAAATGACAGATGATGTGGGTGTTGATGAAGTAGACAATCTTGTCAACTTTTGTGGAGACAAGAGGAATAGCTTCCACCCATTTAGTGAAATACTCAGTGGCAGTGATGATGGATTGATGATGAAGAGACGAATGAGGGTTAATCTTGCTGATGAGATCTAAGCCCCATTGTGAAAAAGGCTAGAAATCTTGAGCGACTTGTAAGGCGTGACTAGGGAGATGAAGCAAGTTAGCATGTTGTTGACACTTGATGTAATGCCGAACATAATCGCTACAGTCTTGATGAAGAGTGGGCCAATAATAACCCAGGTGAAGGATGCGCTTGGCAACCAAGTTATCACTGAAGTGTCTGCCACAAATCCCGTCATGAGCTTGTTTAACAGCATGAGAGGCTTCAGTGGAGTTTAAACAGCGAAGAAGAAGGCTGTCAAAACTTCTTTTATAGAGAAGGCCCCCTAACATGGTATAGCGAGCCGTGCGCTTAATGAAAGCCCGCTGCGCATTACTAGAGAGGTTGGGAGGAATGATAGAATGAGCCAAGTAGTCCTCAAGTTGTTTATACCATGCATCTTGTGAACTAGAGTCTATGGCATGGACGAGATTGATGTTAGTGGAAATGTATGAAGGCAATGGCACACGATGTACCATGACATAAATTCTTGATGAGGATGATGATGAAGAAGGAATATGCGAGGCGAGGGAAGCCATGGTGTTAGCAAACTTATTTGTCGATCGAGGAACAATCTGCAATAAATGATGTTCGAAAGATGCTAGAAGAGTGTCAACACGGTGCTTGTATCTTTGTAAAATTTCATTTTTACAAGGATATGAACCATTGATTTGATTGACGACAAGTTGTGAGTCACCGAAGATGTTGATGGTCTTGATGTTTAAAGAAAGGGCAGTTTGAAGTCCCAAAATTAAGGCTTCGTATTCGGCCATATTATTGGTACATGCAAAGTCGAGTTTAAAAGATAGGGGTATGGGTTCACCTTCATGTGGGATGAGGATGACCCCCGCACCCCCACCGAGTTGACATTTAGAGCCATCGAAGAACATCGTCATTTGGTAGAATGTGTCATCAGTCGAGAGAGTGGCGATAGATTCATCGAGAAACTCACACTGAGAAGGTTGATTGTCGGGAAGAGGGGCATCTGCTAGTTGGTCAGTGATTGTTTGCCCTTTTATAGATTTTTGCTAGACAAATTCTAAGTCAAATTCAGCAAGAAGCATGAACCAACGAGCCATACGCTGGTTTTGATATGGTTTAGAATGCATGTATTTAAGAGGATCAGTGTGGGTGACGACAAAGGTTTTGTGATTGAGAAGATAGTGACGAAGCTTGGTAGTGGCAAAGACTAATGCCAAACAGAGTTTCTCGGTATGAGTATACCGAGTTTCATAGTCGACAAGTGTTCGGCTTATGTAGTAAACTGCTTGCTCACGGTGTTGCTCATCTCGATGCGCGATCATGGCACCTAACGAATGATTGGTTGCTGAGATGTAGAGGTAGAAGGATTGGTCGTCTTTTGGTGGAATAAGGACTGGTGGAGAAACCAAATAGCATTTGAGGGCTTTAAAAGCCTCTTGGCAATCTTTATCCCATTTAAAGGAGACGTCCTTCTTGAGGAGGTGATGAAAGGGTTGGCAACGGTTAGAAAGTTGCGAAATGAAATGGCAGATGGATTGGAGCTTCCCTTGTAGACTGGAAGTTGCTTGAGATTAGTTAGAGGTGGCATTTCGAGGATAGTGCAAATTTTGGCAGGATCTATCTCGATGCCACGAAGAAAGACAATGAATCCCAGGAGCTTTCTAGAGAGGACCCCAAAGACGCATTTCTTGGGGTTAAGACGGACCTGGTACTGAAGAAGGTGAGAGAAGATGATCTTGAGAATAGTCAAATGGTCGCGACAAAGCTTAGACTTGCCAAGCAGGTCATCTACATAGTCCTCCATGATTTTATGGAGGAGATCGTGAAAGATGTAAGTCATGGCATGCTGATATGTGGCGCCTGCATTTTTCAAACCAAAAGGCATGACTCGATAGCAGAAAGTTCCCCATGGTGTAATGAAGGTGGTTTTGTGATGATCTTCCGGTGCAATCAAGATTTGGTTATATCCTGAAAATCTGTCCATGAGTGATAACATCTCATGGCCAGCCGTAAGATCAACAAGTTGGTCAATGTTTGGAAGAGGAAAGTCATCTTTAGGAAAAGCTAGGTTAAGGTCATGATAGTCCATGCAGATCTGGATCCCCCCAGTTGCCTTGGTGATAGGAACGATGTTAGAGACCCACTGCAGATAATCGATGGGTTGGATGAAGGAGACAGAAAGAAGGCACTGAAGCTCTTCTTTGAAAAGAAGTGCAACACGAGGATGCATTTTGTGAAGCTTTTGCCTAACAGGCTTAGCCTGTAGGTTTGTGACAATGTTATAAGTGGCAATGTTAGGGTCGATGCCAGGCATGTCAGCGTAGGTCCAGGCAAAGGCTTTGTGATTGTCTGAGAGAAATGTGGTATAGTCGATCTGCTCTTGGGTGTCTAAAGACTGACCAATCTTTAAGACATGAGGAACATCAGAAGATGAAAGGTTAATGTTAATGGTTGATTCATTTAACATAACCTGTGTTTCAGAGGGGAGGGAGCGCTGAATGAAAGAATCATCGGCACCCATATAGGTAAGAATGGCATCATCATCTATGCAGTGGACTGTGTTGATGGTTGTCGATTCATCATCTATCATGCTAGGATAAATGAGAGGGAGAGACTTGGGAACCCCATTGAGCTGATAGGTTAGGGGTTCCAAGTGGATGGTGTTTATGCAAAAAAAAAACTAGGAGGGATGGAAACCACTGACTCCGTAGGTGAGGATGGAAGAATAGGCGAGTCTGGAAGAGATTGGTCGATGGTTGGTTCGGGGCAAAGGTTTGTGGAAGCCTCAGTGGGTTCTTGGAAACCCAGTCCATACCGTTTCTTGGCATTATCATCATTGGGTGGTTCGATGGGCCGATGGGAGCCTTATTCGTAGCGCCCAAAGCCAAAACCCTTCCATGCACACCTATAAAGGTAGGTATGTGCAAAGGTGGGGTTGCCAAGAAAGGAGAAATCGGATGTGAATATTTGAGGTGAGGATGAAGGATTTGATTCAGTAGGAGCTTGATCCAGCCCCCCATAGATGAGATTGGTTCGAAGGCTAGGAGGACCATAAGGAATGACCATTCCGATCCGATAGTCATAGCTTGGGTTTTGATGAAGCTATCCATACTCTTGAGGAGTCTGGAACATGTCTAGAGTAAGTAGGTGATATTCCCCCAGTGAAAGTCTTTGGAAGATATCGTCCATGGGGTCCTTGGTTGTTAATTGAGAAGATGATGTGGTGGCAACCACTGTTTGTGTACTAGTTGACACTTCTGCGGATGGAGATGATGTTTGGGTTGATGCCTTGAGTGGGATAAGAATGTCATTTGGGCGATAGGTTGTGTTACAAGTCTTAAAAGGGGATGGGTCGGTAGGAATGACATGGACTTGTTTGTTGTGTTCAAATTTGACACAACGGTGAAGTATTGAAGGGACGCAAGCCATAGCGCGGATCCAGGGTCGTCTTAATAGCATGTTATATTGGAATTCTCCCTCAATGATGTAGAAGAGCTCTGGGATTATGTGTGGACCAACGCGGATATGGAGGACAACAGTGCCAATAGTGTTAGCGGTGGTGTCATTAAAGGATCTAAGGATTGCGTTAGTTTTCGATACGCAATTCTTGGGAAGAGCCAATTGATCAAAGGCGTGGATGGAAATGATATTAATGCTGGTGCCCCCATCGATCATAACTCATTTAATACGGGTTCGATCAACGTAGGCTGTGATGAAAAGAGTAGCATCCTGATCTTCCAAGGTAGAAGTAGGAATTTCAAAATCACTGAAAGTGATAGAGGCGATAGGGGATAAAGAATGGACTAGGGCAGCTAATGGTTAAGGGTCTTCAGGTTGGACTTCCGCTTCCTGTAGGGCTTTGATTAGAGCCTGGCAATGCTGGGGGGAGCTTTGGATAAGGTCATATAGGGTCATCTTCATAGGCGTTTGGTGAAGTTGTTATATCATAGAGTCTTTGATTGCCTCTGAAGAAGGGGGTTGAGACGCACCTAAGATGGAAATCTTGGGTTTCAGTGGTTGAGGTGCCTGGACAAAAGGATAGGTCCAAGGAATAGTAGCTTTTTCTTTCACCTTGTCCTTTTGTGACCTAGTGGTTATATGGATAGCATTGATTTCAAAGATAGGAGGTGAAGAAGGGGTCATGGCCTATTGGTGAGATGTTGATGTGGTTGAAGAGGTTAGATGGGAAGGTGTCGAGGGTCGGTCAAGAGTGTCCTCAAGGAGAAGAGTGTCTTTCTCCATATAGCGGTGAACGACTGCCTTGAGGGCACAACAAGTCTCAGTATCGTGTCCTAGCATACGATGGTATAAACAAATCTTTGTGTCATCGAACTAGGAAGGTTTTGATCCGAGGGGTTGGAATGGCTTGATAAAAGGAAGGGTAATGCTAGAAGTCTGCAAAAGTTGGCATAATATCAAAGCATATGAACCTACTAAGGGGTCTGTGCTTGTTGATGCATGATGCACTGATGACTTTTGCTTGGGGGATGTTGAAGAAGGTTTTTGTACCACCTTTTGGGTTGGTGGTGCGGCCACATGTGAAGACGACACTTTCTTTGTGAGAGGTGCCAAATTTTTGAGAGGGGGTTGACTTGTGGTTGGCAAAGGAAGTAATGGAGGTAATTTGTTTTGGTTAAGGGTCGGAGTAGGAAGCACACCGAATAGGGTAGAAGGGTGAGGGCCTAAAATGGAGGGCAAAGTTGATGGTGGAGGAGGGGTTTGCTTCTATGGTCTGGCAGTCTTCTTTGACTTGGTTGGAAGACTACTTTTGGTCGAGGTCTGGTCTAAGTCCACCTTCACTTGCGGGTGAGTGATGGTAGAGACAGGGCGAATGCCGAGTGATTTGATCGATTTATATGGGGTAGATGTAGGTTTAGAAGTGGGAGTCTGGTCTTTGTTGAGAGTTTTGGGAGATTCTACCTTGGGAGGATTGGCAGCATGAGATGAGAGGGCACGGGAATGTTGAAGAGCTTTAAGACGCTCCCACAATCCCTGGTGTTCCACTTTCCTTGAAGGGAGAAGTTTGATTTTCTCCACTAATCGGGAAAATGGTTGAGAGGATGTTGGATGAGGTTTGGATTCTTGAGAAGATGTGTTAGGTGTGGCAGTAGTCTCAGACCTAAGGTGTGTGGGAGTTATAACTAGATTGTCGTTGATTGAAGACGATGGAGAGTCAAGTTCTTCTCTTGGTGGAGAAGGAACTGAACAATGTGACTCCTCAAGCGGGTAAAGGGCATGGATTATAGTGCCCTCCACTTGCGGTCGAGGAGTAGGTAAGGTCAGGTCCTCCATAGGTAGAAGAAAGGAGGATGGTGAGACCGGTGGTGCGGGTAAGGTTGAGGCATCCTCCAAGATGAGAGAAGTTGATGGAGAATTAACTGGGGAAAGAGGTTCATCCACACGTGATGGACTGATAGATGGGCTAACCTCTTGAGGTTGGTTGGGGATGAAGGGTGAGACTGTATTGACCATTTGAATGTCATGTTCATGAGTGTTGTCAATCAAGGTCTGGACATTATTTTGAGTTGGTGGATGATTGGGGAATGGTTGCTTGAAGATGTCGATGCCCTGATTAGGAGGTGCATTGGGATTATCTAGAATGAGCTCACCCTTTTCAATCATGTCTTGGATTATGTTTTTAAAGGTTTTGCAGTTTCTCGTGTCATGACCTTTGACACGGTGGTAATTGCAGAAGTCATTTTCCCTATACCATGCAGGGATGGCGCGTGAGGGATCAAATTGTGACGGTGGTCGAATCTGGGGGAGGTTGAGAATCCCTTGTTTGACAAGTTTTTCTAGTATAGACGCGTAAGATTCTCCAAGAGGAGTATACTGTCATTGTATGTATCTCTGCTAGAATTGACAGGTGGCATTCTGAGATGTGGATGGCTCAGGCTGATTGGTTGAAGAGGATGAAGGTCTAACGACTACAGCGTTAGCTGAAGCTTTAGACTTAGGATTGGATGATGAAGGTTTAGAAGAAGAAGAGTCATTGGTCTTAGAGTTGGGATTTTTGCTCTACAACTTGACTTTATTCTCCTCAATGGCACGTAATTCAAGTTTATGGGCCATCGTGAAGGCTTCGTCGAAGGTGCGGAAGGTCTGAACCCGTAAGGTGGAAGAAATATGTTTGGCGCAAGCTTGGGAGAATAGTTCAATAAGTTCAGGTTGAGGTAAGGAAAAGGAGAGTTGATTGATGAGGCCTCTCCAGCGAGCAACAAAGTCAGCTATTGATTCATCTTTGAATTGGCGGATAGTATAGAGGTCCGTGATCGAGACCTTCTTGGTGATGTTAATAGAGAAGTGATCAAGAAAGAGTTGGGCTAGCTGTGTAAAGGTGAAGAGGGAATGGCTGGCAATAGAGCTATACCAGTCAAGCGCAGTGCCAGAAAGGGACATGGGAAATGTACGCAAGAGCAATGCATCATCATGGGCAATAAGGTAACAGGCATGTCTGAATGCCCGTAAGTGCTGTTGTGGGTCTTCCTTGCTTTGAAAGCAAGAAAATTTGGGAAGCTCCCACTAGTTGGGGTATGGTCTAATCAGAACGAAAGGATGAATGGGCTCATTGCAATTCTGCTCGTATGAGAGAGTATTGCATGAGCCAAAAATGGAGGTATCTAAGCTAGACATCTTATCCATCAGCATTTTGATGATATCTACTGACAGATTGGCAGGTGGAGCACCCCCTAGATTATAAGGCACTTGAAAGATATTGGGAGGGGCGTATGATGTGGTTGGTTGCATAGACGCAACATATGGGTAGCTGGTTATTGGAGAAAAATTTGGAGCCAAGGGCACTTGTGTTATGGGGTTGGTAGGCACAAGTTGGATAGGGGCCGTCAAGGATGGTTGAGGAGTAGCCACACTTGTTGATGGATAAACAGTTACTCTTGTGTTGATAGGTGCAAGAGTAGGGGGGATAGAGACTAGTAGGTTTTGGAAAGGTGTGGGGTTTGGTTGAGTATTTTGAGGTTGAGGGAGTACCGAAACCCCCATGGAGGTAAGTTTAGATGGAGTGGCTATGTTTTGAAGGTAAGACACGGTTGGGTTATTGGTGGAGGTATTGACTTGATTGTCTAGTGGCTGAATTGTAGGTGCTGTTGATGTGATTCTTGTCTCGACTAAGGAAGTCGACATCCCATAGATTGGGTTGCCTAGGGAGTCTTGCATTTGGCTATGCGCAAGATAGTGCTGTAAGGCTTTGACGTTAAGGTCCAAGAATCGTGCGAAATCTTGGTTCCCTTCTGGGACAATAGGAGTCTGAGGCGGGGTTGGGCGAGTAGGAGTTCTTTCAGTCTCTGAGTGGAACTCCATTATAGGACTAGTTATGGATGGTGAAGGTGGAAGCAGTTGTTGACTAGCATGGTCAAGAAGGGCCTTGGTTTGACTGCGTGTCAAAACCATTCAAGGCAAGAAAGGGTCAGGTTTCAAAAAACTGTGTTTTTTCAGTCTCAAAAAATTGGAATGGATGTTTAGACAGCCAGAAAGTTGGATTTTAAGCTTGCTGTTTTTGAAAAAAAGAAAATGGATAGTGATCAACGTCGGTATAAAAACCGATGTCGGTGAAGAAGACTGCCGATGTCGGTCAGATGACTGATGCCGGTACAAAAAAGTTGCCGACGTTGGTTACAGAACCGATGTCAGTTACTGTGTTTTCCAGAAACTCAGAAAAAAAGTTTTTGGAAATGAAGAAGACGTCCTTACCAGCTCAAAAAAATAGATAAAAATAGAAAATAAGATGAGAACAGGCAGATCCTAGCGTTAAATCCCTAGAAACAATTTTATTAGGATCGTGTGGCTTATGCCTTAATGTGATGTTTGAGGAGGTTGGCTGTTAGAAGGGTCCTAGAATAGGTAATATAAAGATGGTTTCAGGTATGTTTAGGTGCTCAAAAGTCTGTGTTAGGTTCCGTACATGGCCTGGTGCTAAGGAGCAAGCTCCCCTCACTTCACGATTCCAGTGATTAGCTAGTCTCGCTTAGCCAAAATATACTTTCCCTATAGATTAGACTCTGCCAGAGAACAGAGTGGGCTTTCCCCTTGGTGGTGAAATCCAAGTAGGATCACCAGGATGGGTAAGGTATCCGCTGGGTGATGAAATCCCAGTTGGGCCTTGTCTCAAGTGAGTTTGATGTTTAATTTAGTGCATGTGGTCTGGTTGTGTAACATCAAGTGATCTACAATTTATTCAATATGCGGTTTACTAATTACTAAGTGTGGACTAAGAAATGCAAGAAAGTAGGAAATGGAATGCAGTATATTTTAAAAGCCCCAAATCGAAATGTTAAGTTGGAATGAAAACAATGTTTGAGAAAGGGTTGAAGAAAATGATTTTTTGACTAGTCTAGAAATGCAAGAAAAGAAAGAAAAAGTTCTTTTTATTCCTGCTTATGATGTCTTTTAGAAAAGAAGAAAGAGGTGAAGAGGGAGAAACCTAATGCACCTAAATGAACAAAGAGGGAAAGGAACCCAAGGAAGGCCCTAAGGGTCCCACCGGGCATGCCATAAAACACCGTGTAGGCCTCTGTACAACCTGGGTCAGCCACCCCAGGTCCTACTGACAACTCCTCAAAATATGGGCCCTCTGTCTCCTCTGGTAGTGGGAGTGGCACCTCAATGTCATCCCATCTGTATAGTGGGAATGTGGGAGGTACGTCCTATAGCAGCCCGTACTGGCACCGCACTCTCTCTACTGGCACTCTCTCGAGCTCACCGGCTCGCCTGCCCCTGACCCATCTCAGGCTCTGCACACCAACCAGTTGCTCTCCCTAGTCTCTGAACGATGGATAAACCAAGTATGGTCTCTAGATGATATTTGCAGGAATCAAGGCCTCCAATACCCCTCTGTAATGGTTAATGTCTCTGACCACTTCGTCTACCCACGTCTGCGCCATTACCTCGCGCCATCGCCTGAATTTGACCCTGAAGCCGGCCAAAATTGCCACTAGGAGGCCAAGAGGACGGGTGACCACTATATGCTCATAGGCCCAACAATGTAGCAGGTGGCCCATGCACAAGCTGTATCATCGTCACCGACTGATACCCCACAGCTCTCTATACACCTAGGCCAAAAACACTGGTGCCCAGGCGAACACTGTCCACTGCTCTAACATATCTAGCAAAACTCTGGTCATAGCGACCAGAAACTTGCCACCCTCTGCATCTGGCAACGCGTACACTATGATGCCTATCATCATCAACACTGCTAGCTGATGTGCGTCCTCATCTATAGCATACAAAGGCTCATATGCAAAGCTCACTGAGTGGTAGCTCATCTCCGTGACATGCTCTCCAAATAGCATAACCATATGAATATCGTGTGCCTCTCTCGAGCATGCATAAAGGTCTACTCCATGTACTGGCAGCTACAAAATCTGGTACACATCCTCGACTGTGACCGTCATCTCTCCTATGGGTAGGTGAAAGGTGTTGGTGGAATGATCCCACCGCTCAATCAGCACCACCATCAAACTCGCATCTCATGCCACTCTGCAGTAGCATCGCAGCCCGCTGAGTCCAACTGCACTCATTTGCACCCACTCATCGACTGTCACCCCTCCGCGCATTTGTGTCAGCAATGTCAGGAGGCGATCCCGCAACATCAAAGTCAGTCTCGCCTGCATCCACCCAAGTCAATTTCATGTTAAAAACTTTCCCTGTTTCACTATCTATGCCTAACCCAACACCTGAGAAGCCCTTGGCATAACTTCGACCCCTCGACTTAAACATTTTTCATTCCTCTTTTGACCAGGCAGCCAACTAACATCAATTAGCATGCCAGTGACGCACTCACCTAACCGATGCCGGTCACTTAGTGACTGACGTCGGTAGGTTAGTGACCGACGCCGGTCGCTGGTTGGCTGACCCTAGCAGACCCACTGAGGTCGGCGATTGGTTCGGCCCTAGGGCCGAACGGGGCAAGCCTTAAAAATTAGGGCTTCCCCATTTCTCCCCCCTACACCCCCCAAAACCCTCTCAAAGACCCCTAACCTATCCTAGATCCCTTTCCCACCCTCCTAGCTACCCTCCCCCCTCATTTTCTACCCATATCAACAAAAAATGCAAAACACAAATAAAAACCAAAATTTTACTCAATGGGGCTTAGAAACCCTCCTACCTCGTCTCGACGTCGCCAGCATGGTGGCACGATGGGTACCGCTGGTGGTGGACCTCCCACGGGTCCTCTACTGCCCTCTGCCATCACTTCTACCTCAAACTCCTGCTGGCCCACCGTTGATTCTTCAACCTCCAATCCAACTCCAATCAACTCCCTCTCTCCACCAATCTCACTCTGCCACCTCACACCTCTAATTCACTCATTATCAGTCACTTTCACTCCTCAAAATCTAGAGCAACTTTTTTCTCTCAGTCAAATAATCACAAATGACTTTTGGTGGGCCACCAATCCAGTTTTGTCGGATTTGGTAGGCCACCGACGTCGGCATCTGCGTGCCCTAATCCACCGACATCGGCCGACATCTACCGATGTCGGCCATTTTTAGCTATCAACATCGATTTTTGTCACCGACATTGGCGTCCTTCCAACCTTCTTTTTTCTCTGTTGCCCCAAAATCATGCCCCCAATCAGTCAGTCCTCTAGACCATGTCATTTTAGCACCCTGGGGCACAATTGAGATCACTTTTGCCTCCATCCATCGACCACCAGACCTTGAAGATCATGACCATCTCCTCTAACCGCGACTACTTCTAAAGTGATTCTGCCTTGGTTGTTTTTGAATATATGCTACCTCATGATTGGTTAGCAAAATTATGCACAAACTTTTGACCTTCACAAGTATAGGATCGCAAGCCAGTTGATCCGCACTACTTGTGACATTTTCATGTTTTCAGGAGCACTTCCTAAGCCTGGGATACCTGGAACATGACGACCATTGGAGCTTCAGCTTAGATTGAATAACCCAATCAGTAGACGACTAACTGCTGGGGCCTGGTTACTTCAATTTTGGCACTCCTCGACCCTCGACCTTTGACAATTTGACCTGACCATCTCGTGAAGTGGTGTACGCGCAATCACAACTTTTGTAGCGTTCTCACTCGATCTTCACCCTTTTCATCCACTCTCTGTCAAATCAGCACCTGATTCCAGGTTCCCTTCTCTCATCTACTGCTTTGAGGGGGGATACCTCATCCATAATCGGGGCAACCAACCCTCGCCTATTTTTGTCTTGCAGTTCACTTTAAAAACCAACAAGATGAAATCAACCTTATCCCATACCTGGGGAAACTGACTCCTATTTTTGTCTTGCAGTTCATTTAGAGCAACCAACAAGACAAAAAGGGGCAAATGTAGACACCTAAATAGTGTCTAACCCTTGGTCACCTTCCCCCTTGGTCCATTCCTAACCCATTCCTCAAACATGCAATTACTAATTTAAAATAATAAACTTATTTTGAATTAACCCCCCTCCTTGGACACATCACCCATGACACCTCACCTAAGACACCTCGCCTTGGACTAATTCCAATCCTATGACTCACCCAAGACCTATTCTTACTTCTCTCTAACTGCCTAACCAACTCTCGTGCGTATTTAGCCCAACCTTTGACATTCTCCAACAGATAGTGCACTTGGCGGATGAAAAACGGGCTTGGTGGCTCTTTTTTCCCGTTCTGCACCCACTGACGTCGGTCAAATGTCGGCCGATGCCGGCAGAATCGCCGACGTCGATTATACTTAACCAAATTTTCTAACCCTTTGACGATCCCAATCACAAATCGGCTAATCTCTGAAGCTAATCACGACTCTCAAATCTTCTTCCAGCGAAACAAAGTTCTCATGCTTTTGCTTTTCAGTGTTTTGGGCTTCTTGGTGTTCTTGCAGGGATCAGCATTCTTGGCAGCACTTTCTAGGCACTACGGTCTTGCATCAGACATTTTGCACAGGGATTGCACGATATCTCCATCACCAGCGACAACCGAAACACAGCTTTTGCACCTTTACCAATTCATATCACATCTAAGTATTTGTACTTTTTTCATTCTAATATCATTTCAAATATATTAGTATTATGTCTTCTGTCTATTCCAAGCATCCTTGACCCAACCTTCCCTGTTCTTCCTAGAGAGGCTGAAAAGCCTTCTCTCACCCCTTATTCCTTTTTCTTTGCCTCTGACACTCCCTTAGTCTCTCTTTAGGCAACACCCTCTATCCAATCAACCCAGCATAAGTTATCAGAGACCTACAGACCATCTTAAGACCCATCTAATCAACCTAACTAAATTGCTTTACGAAAAGGCCAAAAGGTCTTTTTCCTGCTCCTTACCCCTTTTTCTAACAAGATTTTTAGTGCCTTAGATCCCAAATAGTCCCTCTGAATCCCTCATAGACCCTTAGATGAGAACAAATCCATTCTGCAGACCAGAAACTAGACTTGTAACCCATCCCTGGCCAATTGCCCTGACCGACCTCGTCCACTTCCCCTACCGACGTCGGCAGTCTAACCGTCGTCGATGACCTCCCTGACCAACACCGGCAATATCACCAACGTTGGCGACTGTGTTTAGCAGATTACAGCTTATCAGGTATGCATTTGCTTTTGGTTCTTTCTTTTCACATCTTTCATTATTTCTCTTCCCTGTCTCTGTCATATTCTGTCTTAAACAGTGGATTGTCATCCTCCAAGAAGCCTTAGCGCTTCTAGGACCAAGCTTTTGCTTGGCAAACCACCCTCTTATCAACTAACATTCTTTGTGTTTTAGTGTCTATCTCTTTCAGGTGTCATTCCTCCACAGCAAAAGAGGAGTTTTCACAACGTCTGGATTATGGTGCGTAGACTATATCCAGGTACATACGAGCCTTGACCATTTCTTAAGTTTCTCATTTTCTCTCCTTTGAATGTGAAAGTGAAATTGAATAGAAACAATGATCAAAACCAATCATTTCTTATATTTACAAAAATATTTTGAAAAGATGCTCAAAAGGGTATGTTTATTTTTTTTAAATAACAAAATAACTCCTATAACTTGCCCTTTAAGTTTCTTCTAGTGAAAATTTGGCTGAGTGATAAACTTCCCAGAGAGGTCACTTTGCACCATCATAGATTTTCACTAAAAACTCACACAATTGCAAATGAAATCAGGGTACAATCTTACAAATTTTCATTAATTTAGACTCCATTTTCTCCTTTGAAAATGGGATTCAAAAGTGTTCATTGGGTGGATTTAGTAACTAGGAGATGTATAAAATGACAAAGTAAAATTCAGCATTGAAACTAATTTTGATAGATGTGCATTTTACACATTATATATAATATGTGTATAATATCTTTCCCATTGCACTATAATTACATTTATATATCATCATTAGAAATTTGAATAATATTTTACCTCTTTTACTGATGAAAAAATGAGCTTACAATGTACACACTGACCAGATCTAAAAATTGGAAACACAGAAAATTGACCAAGTAAAAATTAGCTCAAAAGCTAATTTTTAACCCTACGTATTTTGTAGGTGAGAACAAATTTTATATGAATTTATTGACATGCACATTATTTCCACATTTGGATACCATAATGTGAAATTTTAATGTCATTAAACTTCATTTGGACTTGTTAAATGGTGTTTGAAAAGTGTTGCACAGGCTGATTTGGCAACTGGAAACACACAAAATGTTGACTAAGTAAAAATCAACTCAGAAGCCAATTTTTTACCCTGTGATTTTTTCACTTGGGAGTGAATGTTCTGAGAATTTATTTACATGAAAATTTATCCCACATTTAGATACCATCATGTGAAATTTTAAGGTAATTGGGCTTCATCTGGCCCTATAAAAAAATGTTTGAAAAGTGATGTGCAAGCTGATTTGTCAACTGGAAACACACATAAATCTACACATTGGGCAGTTTTCATGATTTTGATATTTTAAAGTGAAGAATAATTATCTAAGACCACCTTTACCATTATATTCCCCTAATATTTGAATACCATCATACAAGTTTTGGAGAGAAATGAGCATGATTTAGCCTTGCAAAATTGCTCCTAAAAAGTGTTATGCATGTTGATTTGGCATTGAGAGCTCTAAACCCTGAAACTTGTAAATTTGAAACTCTCTAATTTTTACTTGAATTTTTTATTAATGAAGGTGTATAAAGTTCATATATAATTCAAAATTTCATTGAATGGTTTGAGATAATGGCATAATTCATATAGGCAAAAGTTTTTTATGTAGGCCAATTTTGGCCAACAAGAACTAAACACATAGGCAACTAGGTCAAGCTGGTGGATTTAGTTGCAACATACAACATAAACCTTGTATCAAATTGGATAATATAAGTTTGAAATATAATATATAATATAAAATATTAATCAACAATAATGAAAGTTTTAGAAGCTAATTAATTTTTAAAAAATTATATCAGGAAGTCCTACTAAAGGTTTTGATTGAAATTTTAGGCTTATAAAGATGCTTTTCTATTGGATAGTATCAACCCAATATTTTAGAGCACTGATTATGGAAGAAGTACCATTCCCATATCCCACTAAACATAGTTTTAAGGGTAATTTAGAAGTATATTCTAGGCACTAACCACAAACTCATGCACCACATAAACAAATGGATGACAAGATTCCTAATGTTCAAAAAAGAGGGAAAATTCTAGGCATTTCCAATACCATGAGGTATATGAAAACTAAAGATCATGTTTAACTTGATATTATGACTATGAGTATTGGGATAAGTCCCTTATTCCATGATATATGTAGATTATAGTTAAGGATCGTGCATAGAGTATAAATTAGCCCTTCATGATAGTAGCTAAGTAGATTGAAAATTGTCGATACACAGTTTCTAGGGAAAATAAAACAAAGTGAAAAATAAGAGCCAAAATCAAAGTTTCAAAAACTAATTTGTAGTTTTTGGAAATAAAATAACCAAAAAACCAATTGAAAATTAAATTGAGTTTAATTACTATCAACATAAGTTAATTCCCTTTGCTTGAAATAGGAATAACATAATTAGAATAGAGTCAACTTGGTTGAGCCGGTTATACAAATAGAATAGAACAAAGTCAAGTGATTGACTTAGTCTATTGAAAGACAATCTAAAATGAACAAAGTCGATCGAGTCAACTTGGTTTTTTAGACAAAAATAAAATACATAACTAAGTCAAGTCAGTTGAATTAGTAGACTGTAAAGGTAAATTTTTATAGAATTAAAAAAAAGGTAAAAATAATATTTATATTTAAATTTTAAAAAATAATGGGATAATTATTTTACTTAAAATTTGACAAAGAGAAATTAATGATCTAGTTAGATTGAACTTGGCAAATAATATTAATTTGACCAAGTCGATGTAGTAGTTTCCCTAAAGATTCTGAGTTGTTATTTTGAATTATATTGTCTAGGTGGAAATTTTAAACCTATAGAGGTAAAAAACATAATATTTAGATAGAATTGAGCCAATTGACTTAGTATAAATAATATTGGTAAATGATAGAGCAAATAGAACTATGTCGATCATATCAACCTAGTTATTTAAATAGAAAATGTATAAAATAAAATAATTAAGTAGATCAATTTAGTTATGTTTAAAAATGGTAAAATAGACTATATCCATTAGATCGATCTAGTTTTTTTTATTGAAAATTTCATGAACAGAGAGCTGAATAGAGTCAACAGGCTCACTTTAATTGGAAAACCTACAAAATGATTCCCTAACTAGGTCGACTAGGTCAATGAAGCTATAAAAACCTATACACATAGCTGAATTAAGATGACAAGGTTGATGAAGTATGAAAACCTATGCATGGAGTGTTAAACTAGGTGGATAGGGCCGATCTAATTGTCTATAAAGAAAAACTAAAATATGTAAGGGTTAGATTCATGTTGGGTTCATTAGAATGTATGAAAGTGAAACTATACAAATGTATAACTTATCCTACTCAATAATATTCAATCTCGATGAAGGTAATCAACTAACAATTCCACTTATAAATATGTTTATATCAGGGTCATGACCAATAATAGATCCACTAAACTTACACTAATGGATCTCTTATCACATAGTGGCAAAGGAGAGGTTTTCAAGGCTTGTAATCAAATGCCATTATGTGATAACCCTAGATAGGTCTTATGATTTTAAATAATATTAATCAAGATATATACTAAATAATTATGCAAGATAATCTATTAAATACATATGCAAGCTAATATAGTACTCACCAAAGCATGTGGCACAAATGGGAATGATAATAAACATGAAAACATAAATATATTTAATATATCATATAATTGATATAAGAAAGGAAAATACAACTCAATCCATTATTTCTAAAACATCTACTTATCAAATATGAAGGGTTAGGCTTACCTTGTTGAAGTGAACCCATCATACCTCAATCTCTTCCTTGGCCAATGGTGCTTTGTAAAAGGTTGTTTTGGGCTTGTAAGGATCATAAGGATTAATCAAATCTAGGATATAAGACTTCTCTTATACATCAAAGACCTTCATAAGACAAGTGATACTTTTCTAAGGCAAAAATCGAATCAATGAAACCTCTTATTGATTCTCAGGCATGCATTTATAGAGATTGAGATTTGACAAGTTACTATAAGATAAAAAGTATTAGTAATTGATAAAAATTTAAAAATATTATGTGTATACAGTAGCATCCAACAAGGAGGTCAAGGAAAAACTCGTGAGTCAAAATCATCCCCTACAACTCAAGCTAATGTTTAGTAAGGAAAAGGAGCTTATAAGAAGTATATGAGCAGTCAAGGCATGAAGAAAATAAATATGAAATAATGAACTTTACTCTATATTTATCAGTTGATCCTATCTATTTTTTAGGAAGAAATCAAGGATAGTAAGTGGTGTGAAGTAATGGATGATGAAATGCATGTCATTAATAAAAATCAAACATATGAACTATATACCTTATAACAAGAGAAGAGGTCATTAGAGTGAAATGGGTTTACAAAATCAAAACCACTTCTTAAGGCAAGATAGAGAGACATAAATCAAGGCTAGTTATGAAAGGATACAAGCAAAAGCCTAGATGTGACTAAAATGAGACATTTTCACCCACAACAAGGCTAGAAATGATGAGAACTATCATATCCATAGTTTATCAATATCAGTGGAAGGTACATCAAATGGATGTCAACTCAACCTTCTTGAATGATATGTTAAAATAAGAGGTTTATGTGGGATAGCTGCCTAATTATGAGATTCTCAAGCATGATAACAAGGTATATAGGATAAAGAATGCTTTGTATGGGGTCAAACAAGCACTTAGGGCATGGTACAACTAAATAAACTCTTACTTATTGAGCAATGACTTTAACAAAAGTGGTAGTGAGCCTATGCTCCATATCAAGGAAATCAAAGAAAGAATTTTTATTTTTATTTTTATAGTCACATAAAATGTCACTTGAGTGAAATGATTGTCATTTAAGACCACCATATCTCTAGATTAGTCTTATACCTATCTTAGGGCCCATTTCAATCCTTATCTAGCTTTCATTTGGGACTAACATATCCCCAAATGTGTCAAGAGTAATCCCAAACCATCTCCTAAGTATCCAATCACCTAGTTCACTAGATTCTACCACTTGGACACTAGCACTGCCCTTTAGACACTAACACACCATGCTAGTGACCAAGGGATTGTGTTATTTTCCCTTATCTCTTTTTTCCTCTAATGGACATATTTACACTTATAAAACACCTTAGGGTTATATTATACCTATTTTGTATCTTGGAAAGCACCAGATTAGTTTATATACACCACTTTTATCCCTTTACCCACTAGATGGAAATCAGATGCAAATAATCATGAACAAACTCAAAAACATTTGTATAAATTATGGTCATTAATCCTTATTCTTCCCTACTTCTACATATATCTATCTACAAAATTTATAAGTTCAATCTACTTATATTTATAATCTCAAGTGCACTCAAAAAACTCAAGATGACACTCATACTAACATTCCCTTGTACTTGCACCAAGCACTTAGTTGAGAGAACTACATAAAGCTTAATCCTGTCTTGAGGTATTGGTATGTAGGAAAATCTCAACATAGTGGGGTATTAAGGTCATGTTCAACCTATCCAGCTAACGTTACACTTTTTGTACTTTCGATCCTCAAATACCCTAACAATATGGAGATCTAGGCTTTTTCTTCCAAATCAATTAAAAATAGATCATAGGCAATGGATTAGGGTTCACCCTCAAACACACAAGTGTCTTAGACTTATGTGAAGGCATATCCAAAATCTCATAAACCCTACCTTCAAGGGACACTATTGTACCCCTCAAGACACTAGTCTAGTGCACTACTATCTAGAAGACCACACTACTATCTAAGAGGAGTTTTGACTTCAAATTCCATTTTATGACAATCTGATCAACCTTTGTACCAATTTTTAGCCTCTAATTAATTCATTTCAATTATTTTCTAGCTAAGTACATACTTGTGTAGTTCATTGTTATTTTTAGAATAATCAGATTAAGTCAATTATTGTACAAATAAACATTTGTATCTATTACATATTTATTTATTGATTAACTATTCTAACCTTTTAACAACCTAGGGTTTTTAATTTGATAAATACCTAAAAATCTAAATCATTTTGTGAACTCAACTTACTTTGAAATTATTGTTTAAAACCCTAGTTTACCATAAGGGTTTTCATTCTTATTTCTAGAATTTGCTCAGTTTTTAGTTTGTATCCTTTCATCGTGATTATCATGACAGATGCCATTTTATATTTTTGGTATAAATTCTTGTGGTTTATCTTGCATGTCTATTACCTACCAGTTGTAGAATGATGCACATGTATGTGATTCCTCTCATGGATCATGTTAGAACTCAACTTATTTCACACATTAGTCCACATCATCTTGAGCCCCCTTCTATGGAGAGCACTATTGCATGGATAATTTTGATTTACCTTTGGTTACTACTTGATGACATAGAGATAAAATGACCCCTTTTTCCTCCTCCACCTAGACCCATTGACTATCTTCACTCACATCCCACCTCTACTACTTGCCTTCGATAAATAGTATACCCTACAATTCAAACTATCACTAAATAAGATCAGGTGCCTTCTCAACATGTATAGGATTAACGTAATCCCATATTCCCTCCTTATCCCCAACATAATACAATAAGACCTCTAGATCATCATAGATCATATGATATTATAGATTAATTGAGAAATACACGGCCAAGATTTCTATATTGGAATTACTCTAAAAGGCAATTATTTTTAGACATATTCTTTTTCAAACACTCAATCATACATCTTTTCCACATGACATAGAGCCAACTTATTTTTCATCTATCATTAATACTATTAAGGACATTAATTATGTTATATATTTTTCCAATGAGGATTTACCCTCATATACAATTATTAATCAGAATCTATTGCTCTCTCCAATTGATAGTGGTTCAAGACTTAACATATGCAACCTCGCATTTATAAAGACTATGGGGGTTGATATAGCATCCATTCAGAAGACATATAAGAAAGTCATAGGCTTTGATGACATTCTTAGATAGGCATTGGGTACTATTACATTGGATATCAAATTTGGGCTAAAAACCCTATCTACACAATTTCATGTGATGCCTAATCATTTTTATTACAATGTATTATTTGGGAGACCTTGGATACATGCCATGGAAGATGTACCATATACTTTTCATAGATGTGTCAACTTTTTACATGATAGATATCTATATAATTTTTCAACTAATAACTAACCATTCAAATATTATAGAGTTATTGATCATATTTCTTCAACTACATCTCTATATAGGACATCTCACATTCACATAGAGTTCCCACCTCACACGATTCTAATAGAACAAATACATGCATATGAGGTTGGGGAATCTATCACTAATATTATTACACCTATTACAGATCATAATACAACATAATTTCCCTCATCCATGATGGAATAAAACCCTCTTATAACATATTATCCCTGCCCATGGTGGCTAATGAGATTCTCACAGCACAATTACCATTACTTGTTAATTCAAAAGAGGTATATATTTGACAATATGATACAGATTCATAGGCCACCATAGAGGATGGTACAACACCCATTGACATTGATGATTTTTTATGTAGATTGATCTTCACACTAGTAATCCTTGGAGAGTACATAGATTGTTTTAAGGAACTTATGAGTTTAGCTTCATATGCATCTCCACCAATTCATAGTTCAATAGATATAGGTTCAACACTTATTTTTAATTAGAGACAGACTCTTCTATACATTTAGTACATATGGTTACATCTATGGACATTGAACCATTTATTCAGATTCAGACAAATAGTATACATGATAGACTAAAATAGATGTTATACATATTTACTTTATACATGATTGATGGCATTACCCATAGTTAATCATAGATCCATTAGTAGATTGTCATAGTAGGATGATAGACCATTATACTATTTATAAAAGATTACTATCCATGATACAGATACATGCTCAACATTACAACAAAAATTAAATAAGTTCAAGGCTCAAGGAACTATTCATATTACATATCCTCTACTTTCACTAGTGCAAGCACCATGATAGACTCTTCACAAACACAGACACTGAAGGAATGATCTATTGACTATCCAAGTTTTTATTAAAGACAAATACATCCCTAACATTGTTATAAAAGAGGATCATAATCCTAATACTTTCAATTTGGCATTCTTAAAGCACATAGGACACAGGAGATTGATCTACAACATGTTATACATTTCTAGGATTCCTTGGGACATATCATGCTACCAATTGCATGTGGCCCTAAAGTGGTAAACACACTTCTTTTTTCATGATAATAGAAACTCACATACAATTTATACTTGGAATTACATGGTTACATGCAATGTATGCCATAGTTGATCAAATAGACAGATGTTTGGCATTCAGTTATGAGGAACACATAGTTTGCATTTTACATGATGGCATAGATGAGAACCACAAGTTTAGCATAGATACTCCATTGTGATATGCCTTGGGAATTAATGGTAGGATTCTTACACAATAAAGTAGCATTCCATTTGAATATATGGAATTTAGACTAACACCAAGGGTAAGGCTATACTTTTACCAACAACATGGTATGATGATCATAGTGATGATGATTTATTTAATTTTGTGTAGATTCAATATCTAAAATTGGATGATCTCCCAACAGATCTATCATTTGAATATCCACATCCTATGGATGTGCTCTTAGGTCTATAGAAGCACTACTTTCCATTTGTACATATTCTCAGTTACCTACACATTACTTGTACATAATTTTCTTACTTTTCCACTTTTATATAGTTTCATTCTCATGATTATTTGTACATAGCTTATATTCAAAAAACACAAAAATAATATAATATGTTAAAAATATAAAAACATTTAAAAAATTATTTAAAAATATAAATTTTAGATTGTATGCATTTCTATGTTTACATTTTTTATATTTGTTAGGTACTACATATGTTATCTATGTTAGTCTAGTAAGTTTTATCATACATACATGCATCACTTGTTCTTTTTGAGTGTTCGTAGATTACTAAAGGACTCATGTCCTCTAGATAGATCTAGATATGTTACTATCCACCCATTAGGGGCACATACATAGATACATAGATTCATCATTGATACATAGATACATAGATTCATCATTGATACATAGATTCAGCACTGATACATAGATACATAGATTCATCATTGATACACAACTTATGATTTACCAAGTTATATTATTCTATACTCCATATCATAGATTTAGCATTGATTATATCTTAATATTGATCATCTTATACTACACAATTATTTTTCTAACTACTAGTACTATAGACTTAGCTTATGTATGTATTTTTTATTATATGTATTTGTACCATATGTTCATACATACTTTCATTTCCAGATTTCCTAGTTTAGATTTGATTGTGTCTCTTTACTTCTACATTTATTCAAGGGAATTTAAATATTCCATTATTCATTAGATCTAATCCAATTCCCTTCACTATATGTATGCTTTGGACATGTGCTCATGTCCTTGTGTGTGAATTTTTTATTGTGTATGCATACATTTTAACATGCCCTTCTATGTGGATCTAAGCCAACCTTGTTTTCTCTTTGAATATGTGGAAATTTGAACATGTCCTTGTATGTAATGTTTTCTCAAATTTAGTGACATGTGTTTATATCTATTATATTGTGACCCCTTAGCCTAATTTACTTGCCTCATGTGTTTATGTGTACTCTCTCATGTATGCATCATGGCAATGACACTTGTCTCTTATCATAATTACACTCAATTTTTTATGTCATGAGGGACCTAATGCATTTCCCCTTCCTCTTTAGGTGCCTTGATGGACATCATACCCTATCCCCCTAGGTATTTTACATAGATTATTACTCAAAAATACTATTCATATATGTGATTATATTATTATATCTATCTTAACAAGCTTGTGAATGCTAGATCTAATATACATCACACATTACCAACTTATGCTCAGATTATTTTACATTTTGATGTCATGTATACAAATTATATTGGTTTATCATGTACATAACATATATAATCAGGCTAACATATAAATTGCATATCTTTTCTTTTGTGGATAGCTATTACATAGGTTTAACAAATCCCCTCAAAGGTTTGTCATAGAGATCAAGCCTCCAGGTGCACTCAGAATATAGTTTTCTATATACATACACAAAATATAGAGTAAAGAATTAGGGAAACATAAAAAAATAGTCAAAGATAGATCAACTTCATTTTGCCACAAAAGGACACTAATGCAACCTAGTAGACACTAGCATGGTGATTTACTATCCAAGGGACCATACTACTATCTAGTAGCTCCATAGATAAGAAAATTTAGATTGGCTAGAGAGGTACAATAGTTATAGTTTAGGTTCACATAGTATCAATCATAGATTATTAGTTATGCTTAGTTTATTCTTAGTTTTACATAAAATCACATAGGTTTGATCATATTGGGGACATCATTCATGGCATGATCAATCCTATGATAGTTTTAGATATACATAGACATAAATTATTATAACTCAATCCAGAATCAATATGCACAAATATCAAAATTAGGAGCATGTGTGTAGCACATTATTTCAATATGTTATCAATTTTGCACTAGTGATCAGATGGAATGAAAAACTCCATGTCATTCTCCTTGTTGTATACTTAAAAAATTATATGCACTAGTTTATCACCAACTTGATGCCTTAATATATCTTTAGTGGTTAGCATTACTAAGTATTCCATGAGCTACATACCCAAGTGCCTGAGAGGCCTAGATCCACTTTTCATTTCAATTTTTTTGAGTGGCCCTAGAGCCATCATACATAGTTTAAGTTACATTAAACATATTTAATTACATTATATAGTTTTAGTAAAGATTCATCTACTAAACATGGGTAGGCAATGATGGATTCATATCTTACTTGAATTCTTGAGCCACCTACATAGGAGATTTGGATAAGCCATCAGTTCAATCTAGGTTATTCACAATTTATGATCCACCAAGTAGGGGTGGTCAATGATGGATTCAAAATTGGATTGACTTCTTGAGTCACCTACACATGGGGATTGAGAAATCCATCAGTTTAATCCAATTTATTCATTGTTTGATCACCAACTACACACATAAGATATCACTAGGATTTTACATTTGTTCACATACCCAATGAGGTGTATTCATTCATTTCCTCTCTCTCTCTCTTATATATTTACTTAGTTTTGTCTTTAATTTTGATATTTATTAAGTAGGCATTTTTCACTCATGTTTCATATTTAGGACATGAAATGGAGCACACTTCACATATTCAAACCCAAATTCAAGGGCTTTGCCTCTTAGGTAAGTCCAGGTACACTTATTTTTCCATTTTCCTAGTCATTTCACTTTGTTGCATTTCTATAATAAAGTGGGTGGGAGGGGGGGAATGAAATCACATAAAATGTCACTTGAGTGAAATGAGTGTCACTTGAGACCACCCTATCCCTAACTTATCACCAGATCTATATTAGGGCCTATTTTGATCTTTATCTAGCATTTGTCCGAGTCTAACCCATCCCTAGATGTATAAATATTAGTCCTAGACCATCTCCAAGGCATTAAGGCCCCTAGAATACCATATTTTTCCACCTAGACACTAGCATGACCCTTTGGACACTAGTGCATTATACTAGTGACAAAGGGATAGTGCTATTATCCCTTAGCTCTTTTCTTCTCCAATGGGCATATTTCCACTTCTCAAGACACTTTATGGTCAACCTAAACCTATTTCATATCTTGAAAAGCACCATATCAATATATATACACCACTTTTATCCCTTTACTCACTAAATGGAGATCATATGCAAATACTCATGAACAAACTCAAAAATAGTTTTACAAATCAAGGTCATTGATCTCTATTCTACCCTACTACTACATATAACCATATACAAAATTCTTAATCTTAGATTTCTTAGGTTTCCAATTTTAAACACACTCAAAATACTCAAGCTGGCACTCATACTAACATTAATTTGCAATTGCACTAAGCACTTAGTCAGGAGAACTGCATCAAGTTTGATTCCCTCTTGAGGTATTGGTATATAGGAAACTCTCAACACACAGGGGTGATGAGGTCATGTCTAGCCTATCTAGCTAACATTACACTTTTACTACTTGTGCTCCTCAAATACCCTAATAACATGAAGATCTAGGGTTTCAATTATAAATCATTTAAAAATAGGTAAAAATTATCAAATCAAGGTTCATACTCATAAGAATATGTGTATCAGACTCAGATGAAGGCATATATAGAAGCTTACAACCCCCACCTTCAAGGGACATTATCATTCCCCTGAGGACACTAGTATAGTGTACTACTATCTAGAAAACTGTACAACTAACCAAGAGGATTTTTGACTTCAGATTCTAGTTTGTGACACTCTAATCAGCCTCTGTACCATTTTTAAACCTCCATTTCATTTGTCTCAATCAATTTCCAACTAATTACATACTTGTGTAGTTCATTGTTATTCTTAGAGTAATCAAATAAGGTTAATTATTGTACAAGCTAATGGTTGTATCTATTGCATATTTATTCCATGATTTAATATTCCATCCATTTAACAACTTATAGTTTTAAATTCCATAAATCCCTAAAAAATTAAATCATTTTTATATGTGGATGATCTAATCTTCACCAAAAATGCAAATTGCTCCATAAAAGAGTTCAAATCAGCCATGAATAAGGAGTTTGAGATGTTTGATTTAGGTTTAATGAAGTATTTTCTTAGGATAGAAGTTAATAAAATTAATGAAGACATATTTATACGCCAGAAAAAGTATGTAAAGGATATTTTTGAGATATTTAAGATGTTGGACAATAAACTATTATCAACCCCAACTAAAACAATATTAAAATTACACAAAAAAGATTGTAGAAGTAATGTGGACTGCACACAGTACAAGATTTTAGTGAGAAATCTTATGTATTTGAATGAAAATAGACCAAACATCATGTATGTAGTCAGCCTCATATATAGATTCATGGAAACACTAAAAGAAACACATTGACAAGTAGGCAAGAGGATCTTGATGTAAATGAATGGTATGAGAAGCTATAGATTTTTATATATAATAACAGAAAAATTTAAGTTAGTTAGATACATGGATCTATGATTTATCTATTAGTCTTGATAATAAAAAGAGCACATTGGGGCATGTGTTTCATCTTGGGTCAGAAGCCATTTCTTGGGCTTTAAATAAATAACCCATAGTTTCAATTTTAAAAGCTGAAGTAGAGTATATAACAGTGAATGTAGTAGCACACCAAGCCATATGAATTAGAAGAATCCTATCATATTTACATGAAAATAAGTAAGGAGTGTCAAAAATATTTTTTGACAACATATACTCCATTTCATTGTCAATTATTCCCATTTTTCATGGTATAAACTATCATATTGCAATAAGGTATCATTTTATTAAAGAGTTAGTTGAAAATAGTGGATGAAACAACATTGAATCTAAAAGGTTATATGTTGGCTCCATAGTCTATCAGACTAACTCTAGAGTCGACTAGTCTAGCCTCAAAATACTATAGAATGGATCTGGGCTCCATCAATCCAGCTCCAAAGATGAATAAAATAGCTTTGGACATGCTCATAATAGGTCCAAAAGCATATAGGCAGATAATAAGAAGTTTCCAATATATTTTATGAGTTGAAAAGAGTTTTAAAAAGCATATAAATAAGGTCAAGAATAATTATTTTTAAAATAATATATTCTTACCTTCTTTCCACCTACTACCATCCCAACTCTGGTGTTATTGTTAACTCCTAGACTTGCACCTTTGTAAAGGTAGTTTTAAGCCTTCACAATCTAAAGTAACATGAAGAAAATCATAGGATGTGGGTGGCATAATAAGTGGATTGAAACTCTATATTATAATGGATATCTCCCCTTGATATATTAGTTAGGAACCCTACTCTACACTACCAACTTACAAGGGAAAAAGTAAGAGGTAAACTAAAAGGAAAACCTATCTATGGTGATACACCAAAATGTAACCTCCACTTGTGCAATATACACTATGAAGGCTGAATAAGAACATAAAACTGATTTTAATTCTCAAAATAAAGGTATTCATACATCAATGTTTCACACAAAGGCTCGAGCTTGATGCATGATCTAAGGTAGCTTGTTCCATAGGTCTCTCAAAAACACTAAGGAAAACTAATACTTGACAAACACACAAGATGATTAAGTCACACTATGAAACCTATAAGTAAAATATAACACCTACAAATATGTAATAAATAAATGACAAAATGAAAGTAATTCTATATTATCATTGTCATTTATCAACTAACCATGAAAATACACTAAACACAAGCATTGAGGAGGCATGAATTCAATCTTATTCATTCAAAATAGGCAAGTAAAAATGTTTTATCATCATGTCCTTACCAAAACTTAATTATTTATTCAAATTCCAAACATTGGCTTACATATAGTGAGAATGAGAGAGAGGAGAGAGAAAGAAGACAAGAACCCCAAAACTAGGAAATATGACCTTTACTAAGTCCTTTTCAAACTCCAAAGTAACATTATTTGATTATTTAATTTTTTCCCCTCTCAAAAGTGGTGAATATTTTTATTTATTCTTATTTGTAAATTTTGAAATAGTCTTGAGCATTTTTTCTTGGTCCTTGACCCATGCAACATCCTAGAATTTTGCTTGTGTACTCCTATATCCTTGGTTAAGAAGTCATTTCCTTAAAAATAGGTTTTGATCCATGAGATAGGTCATCATGAATTGATAAAATATTTACTTTAAACCTTATTAAAATCATTAATGACGTTTTATCACCTTCTTTGGGCTGTTATAAGGTCTTTTAGTGCTTGTTTGACTTCTTTCACGCACTAGGCGTTGAAAGGAGAGAAGGTGAAGTTAAGAGTTATCAAGGCCTTTTCTACCTTTGAAAACTTATTATAATAAAATATGAATTATTATTTTATTCAAATTGGTGTGGAAGGTGGTGATTAACCTTGAAAATCTTTTTGTATAGCTTTCATGCTTTAATTTGGGTGTTTTGACTACTTAGCTCATTCACAAGCAAAGAGGCTTAGGAGATCAAAATTTATTTTTACATTGGACCAAGAAACATTAAACTATGGATATATTATAATCATGAAATCAGACCTGAAACAAGGAATTTTTATCCATCAATTAGCACAAAAGACTCCATTTTTCTCATTTTACTTGCTAAGGAACCCATTCCTCGTAGCCCTAAAAACTTGAAAATCTCCTTGTATAGAAGATTATATGGATCAAATTGGAAAATAGGTCAAATTTTTATTACCCTCTATCCCCTTACATATCCACACAAAATTTAATGATCATAATCCAAGTGGAAGTACTCTTTTTACTTCATTTTCTTCTCCAATTAGGCCTAATTAGCCCTCCTAGGCCTAAAAAGTATAAATCTTGATACTAGGAGATCTCACACGTGTTAAACCACCAAAAATAATTTTATTCACTTTACCTAGTATAATAACATCCTTCATGCCAAATTTGGGGTCCTGAGAACCTGTGGAAGTATGTAAACAAGGAAACCACCTTACTTCTTAGTCTTATTTTGACCGTATTTGGGACTACCTTAGAAAACAAGCCTAGTTTGGCCACTTAAAAAAATATCCCATGGAATTTTTTGAGATTTACTATTTATTATAAATCCAAAATTACATCATTCCATGATTGGGAAGTTATCCCCTTATCAAAACACCTAAAAAACACCAAAAATCATGTAAAATGGGGTATTTGGAACAATCTATATAAGTGACATCAACAAAAAAACACATGTTTATATCATCACAAGAGTCCTAAACAACATTCAAGAGGTTTTAATATAAAACTATGTCATTAACTATGCATTTGAGGCCTTTTTCCATGACTAGTCACTATTGGGGATTAAGAGAGGTTTAAGACATGTTTGGGTTCTTAGTGATTATTCATAAAGAATAGATGTCCAACTAACCTCATTACACTTTTAAAACCTTATTTAATAACCTCCTCATCTATCTCAAATGGATTATCTCCCCATTATAATTTTGAGATATGGTATGAGCATCTAAAGTTGCTCCTTGGGTGGCTTTCTTAACATTATTGAGGCTTAAGAGAGGTCAAATCTAGGTTTTGGGTCTCAAAATCCATTCCTTCTACTGGGTGAAGTTCATACACCTTTAAAAAAATACTCTCCATTATTATACATGTTATGTAAGTCTTCATCACTACTGGTTAGGTTACTTGGGGTTATGGGCTTATCTATCTCATGCTAGCCCTCAAGGGTGTTTGAGTTCAAACCTAAGTGTTGATGTCACCTGGATGTGTATTGGGACCCTTACCATTAATTTTAGTTGCCTCAATAACTCTTCATGAAGTTTTTCATGTTTGATTTATACCTTTGAGCTCAAGTAGATTCCATGGTCTCAAAACTGCTCTTTGCCAATGGAGTGACCAAGGTCTAAGATAAAACAACAAGTATATCCCTTATTTAAATTAATTTTAAATTTCCACGAACATATAAATCCACTTAAAACCACCCTTTTTACCAAATTACAAAGCATGTTCATGCCCATAAAGGACCCAAGACACCAATTTCTAAAAACTAGTTTTAGCCTGACTGTGTGTGTGTTGACTGACTATTTATGAGGTTTTGAATATTCTCTTTTCAATCCTCCAAATAATATTATTTTGCCTCAAAATGATTTCATGAAATATATGGCCTGACTGAGATATACCTTGGTCTCCCCATCATCTCATATTTTTCCTTTCCTTTAGGTTTAAGGTCTAACTACTCTCTCTCTTAGCCTATAGGTGACTAGATGAATGTATGTAAACATCACTTATGACTAAGTTCATGCTCTATTAAGAAAATTTCATGAACATGGACATTAGTCATACTATCACTCAAATATATTTAACCTCTTTTATAACACTTCTACTATCTCATTCTTGACCATTGTCATAAACTCTATAAACACTCTCTTCATGCTCTTGGTTATACTTAGGTTGGAATGATTGTAGGGTTTTGATCGACTATGTACAGAGGATAACTTAGCTTGGTAAATCCTCATTTTTATTTATTTGGTCTTAACATGACCTTATGACCTTATCATCAACACTCAGTTCTCTTGTCCATACTTCTTATCTTGTCCTTGGCTATAGGTTTCATTGGTTGTAGGTTTCATTGGCTATGCATTGAGTTTGAGTTTAGGTTTAGGTTTAGGTTTCATTGGTTGTGCATTGAGTTTCAGTTTAGGTTTCATTGCTTGTAGGTTTTAACTTTATTTTGTCACAATATGACCTTATGATTTATTTATTTTTTTAGGTAGACCTCAAAGCATTACATATGCATTTCCCCATTCATTCTAGACTTGAGACCATCCTACTTCTCATTAGCCACCTATAGGTATCTTTAGAGAGTTTTGACTATGTGATGTGTTCAAAAACCTCATCATCACATAAATATCCCCTTTTTAATTTTTTTTAGCGTACCTATATTCCCATTTAGGTTTCAAACTCTTTCTCATTATACTTTCTCCTCTTTCTTAGGTTTGAAATTGGACTAACTAAACTAAAGGCCTATAGGTGGCCATTTAGGATATGTGATTGTGCATAGGGTTTAGAACCTACCCTATCATCATTGATCTTCTTATATGCTCTATCAAACTTGGAGTTCCAATTGGGTTCAAACCCTCTCAAATACCTCTGCCTCTTCATTATCCTCATGACCCTCATACATCTTACCAATCCTTATCTATGCCTCATGACTTGCCTTTAACTACTTGATTTCATTAAATGATTGTATGTGCATCCTTGACTAGAGATCTAGAGGTTCCAAGATTGTGTTCTATGGTTTAGACCTCACTCTTGTCATTACTGACCATTTCAATACTCTTGAACCCTTTTTCAAACTTAATTACGCTCAGAGTTCACTCAAACCCTTTGTCATTCTGTTAAGGATTAAAACTAACTAAGATTGAGCTTTGTTTGTAAATTGTAGGTATTCTTTAGGGTTTAACTGCATATTGAAGAGCTTGAACCTAGTCTTAATATCACTGACTTCTTCAATGGCCTTGAATCTTGATTAGAGTTCCAAAATAGTTTAAAGCATACTTTGTTCATACCCTTCTTCCTCTTCAAGTTTGAAACTATGTTGACCTTTCAAATAGGCATGTAGGTAACTTATTAGAGTGTGACTATATATAGGGATTTTAAAGACTGGATTTTCTCTATCATCATATTTGAAGATATCTTAAATTAATAGGCAGTGTTCATAAATTTCATGTGATAGTTTGAAACTATTTGACCATCTCCATTTCATATAGGTCATGTAGGTACTTGATTTGGTGTCTTGACAATGTTCCTTGTGCTTAGAACCCAATATGCTCACTTTATATCCAACTTCACTTGAACTTAGTTTAAGTCTCAAGTCATGCTCAAGTACCCAAAAGAGATCTTCTTACACCTCTGTCAGTCAATCTCTTTGACTTTAGGCTTGTATGTGGAATGACCTTGAAGTAAGTATGTATCTTACCTTTAGGGTTATTTAACTGTGTTGGAGGTCCATATAGGTTTAATCATCTCTTAACACTTCAACTCTAAAAACATAATTGATCTTAACCTATCAACCTTATCACTATACCCCTTCACATCCTCATGTGGCAAACAAACTCAATTGAGCCTAAAATTTGGTTGCATGGTGATGATTTTACTTGTACAGACTGAGAAAAAGGCTCTTTGCCTATCAACTCAAGGGCTCTCTTTTCCTATCAACTCAAACCCTTCTTTTTCTTGATTTTCTAGGTAACTTGATGTTCTTTGATCTCTTATGATTTCTCATATGACCTAGCTACTTCTTCAAGGGCTTGTGGACTTGATTTAGGTTTCCAAACATATCACACTTCAAACACTTATCTTTTCTCATTTATACATAGTATTGTAGGTGCTCCTTAGATTGTGAATTCAATCCATTTAATCTTCTTGACTCAACTTAGTTTTCTTGATTGATCATATGGCGTAGTTATTCCATGGTGAACTATCTAGTTTCATATGCAATGGGGTTGAGATCTTCATGTGCTTTTTCTATGTTATAATGATGTTGACCTTGGTTTCAAACAAGGACCTATAAGCTTAGAACTCGGATGTCTCTACCTGACTATGTAGGCTACAAGGAGTCACTCTCTTAAGTACTTGATCCTCATTCAACACTATCAAACCACTTCAAATTCTAGAAAACCACTTCACATCCTATTCATTATTTCATTATTTCTATGTTCAAAGAGCTAACAAACATTTTATCACCTTCAGTATACTTGACTGGTCTTGTACAGACTGTAAGTATTGTCAATCCATGTATATGTTCCATGCATTGAGAATCAAAGCCTCTAGTCCATTGGAAACACTTGGTGATATTAGTGATGTATTCAAGGATATATTAAGGTGTGAAGATATATACCAAGCCTTTACATTATCATCAAGCCTTTCCTTGAGCAGTGAACATCTTTCATACACTCCAAAGTGTGTACAACATGCATATGAAGGAAACAACTAAGAATTTTATTAGAGAGTGTGTATATGGTCTCTTATCTTCAACCTTATACACTTCTAGTAATATAATACCATATTATAATCATGCACCATGATGTATCACTGGCATTTAAGCCCAAGTTTATAATCAAACTTTTAGTGGACTATTTAAACACAACTATGTCCCAAAGAACAAACACACTTGAAGAGAATGGAAAATAAACACATCTTTAGAAAAAAAACATTAGTTATATCCCATGAAATATAATCATTATAAAACCTCTGATAATGACCACCATGATAAGGAAACAAGAACTTGTAGCAGAATCCACTAAAATAGCTTATACACGAAGACATTCTTATTCCAAATCAAAGCAGTTCAAAGAGATGAGTTTTTTTATGAAACCACCATGAAAAGAAGATATATGACTTATATAAACCACCCTAAAAACCATTTCTCTCTATCAATTTCTGACCTAGAGAAATAGGTGCAAGAACAGACCCATCTCAAATAAATAGGCCATAGTGACATGTTGTCACTCTCTATAATTATTCATAAAAATAATTCATCAATATGTAAACCAATGCCATTAATTCAAATCTTACTAAGACCCCTAAAAATTTACAAAGTTTCAAATCCTCTCTCTCTCTCTCTCTCTCTCTCTCTCTCTCTCTCTCTCTCTCTCTCTCTCTCTCTCTCTCTCTCTCTCTCTCTCTCTCTCTCTGTATTGAGCACTTGAAAACTATCCTTCTAGAGCTACCAAGGAGGTTGATATGAGAGATAAATTAGTTTTCTTCATTTTGAGACCTAAAACCTCTTCCAAATCACTTGTTTGACCTTTTCATGGATGGATGGCCTCAAAACAAGCCTTTTTGGCACTAAAATTACTATAATCACTTGAGCAACCTAATGAAACTATTGTAAAATATATCTATAAGATCTTTTCATGCCTGATGAACTGCATCATATCCTAACAAGCAAATTTTAAAGTGGTATGGGTGACAATTTGACCTCTGAGGGTCAAAATTGTCAATGGTTATCTTTTAGTAGTTGTTTTCAATAAACAAATTTAATGCATGGTAGTTTAGATTTTGAATTTTTGGAGCTATTTATCTGGGTAACAATCCAATGAAGGTATGTGAGAACATAGGAGAATTAGACAAGAAGACAAATGAAAATTTTTATAAGTAGAACATAATATCAGACTGTGAGAGATAGAGAATGAATGCAAGATGAAGATAGTGACTGCATTATGGAAAATAGGAGAAAAACAATAAGAGGAATGTGTTGAGTTGTGGAGCTAAAAGCTTCACTGAATGTGCAAATATGGAGGTTGTTGGGTTACACAGTAACTGACATCAATCAGGCCAATCAACATTAGTTATCTTTAGCTACATAGTAATCGACATCGGTTATGGTCAGCTGGCATCGGTCAGACAGGAATTGACATCGGTCACCTGTGTGTTTCCAAAATTGTTCTAATTTTAGACGAATAGTTAGTTTGCATGTAAAGACTAATTCTAGTCTTGAGTCTACGTTTCTAATTATTGTTTGCTTGGGGTTCTATTTAAGAGACCCATGGGGTTGTATTGTAATGTAATCAAGATCAGTTAGATCTATAGGGTGTGCAAGATCAAGGAGATCTATGGGAAGTCTGTGCAAGATCAATTAGATCTATGGGGTAACAAGATCAAGAAGATCTGAAACACAACAAAGAAGTAAGGTTAATTAGATCTGCAAGGTGCAAGATCAAGAAGATCTACTGTAAGGTAGGCAAAACAACCATTGAGTTGATTGTCATTGGAAGTAGGCAATAACAACCATTGGGTTGGTTGTCACTGGAGGGAACAACAACTCAGTTATTGAGTTGATTGTGTTTGTAATTGATTGAGAGAGAGAACTCTTGAGGGAGAATTACTGTACACCCAAGAGGTGTGGGAAGAGTGAGACTTCTTCATTGTATTTCCTTCTGGAAGAGTTTAATACAGATGGTATTGTTTCTCGTATCTCATATTCTTTGTTTTTTCTAATTTCTAGTTACTTATTACTTTTGGTTTAATTTCGTGTTTAGTTGCTTATACAAAAGTAATCAATTGAGCTCTAAGGTACTAACAATTGGTATCAAAGAGAGCTATAGGATCCTAATAGGTGGTATCAGAGCCAGGTTCATCAGAGTGGGTTAGTGTTTGTTGATTACAGGTTTACTCTCAGGGGTTTCTGATTGAGTGGGAGTAAAGCAATGGTAGAAGAAAGTAAACTAAGAATAGAGAAATTCAATGGCAAGAATTATCAATTATGGAGGATGCAGATAGAATATTATCTATATCAGAAAGATCTGTACTTACCATTGGGTGGGGTTTCAAGAAAGCCCACAGATATGCAAGATGAAGAATGGAATGTTCTTGATACAAAGGCTCTTGGATCTATAAGCTTGAGCCTGGCATCGTTTGTGATTTCAACTTATCATAGGCAAAGACAATGATAGAGTTAATGGAATCTTTGGCAAATTTATATGAAAAACCCTCAGCTTTAAATAAGGTATTTCTTATGAAGCAATTATTTAATTTGTAAATGCAGGAAGGTGGATCGGTATATAGTCATCTTAGTGATTTCCATGGATTAGTAAATCAGTTAAATTTAGTCAAAATAGTTTTTGATGATGAAATTAAGGCTCTCTTAATCTTATGCTCTTTACTTAAAAGTTGGCATAGCTTGGTAATGGCAGTTAGTAATACTACATCTGTTTCAAATATCTTGAAAGTTGATGATGTTGTTAGTGTAATATTGAATGAATAAATTCATAAGAAAAGCACAGGGGAAACATTAGGTAATGCTTTAAGTGTTGAAAGTAGGGGAAAGCAAAGAGAGAAGGTTGAGCAAGGGAAATCAAGGTCAAAGATAGGTAGTAGATCCAAATCCAGAAATGGAGGTATAACCTGCTGGAATTGTGGAAAGAAAGGACATGCAAAAAAAGATTGTTGGTTGAAAGAAGATCAGCATGAAGGTAATAAAGAAACAGATGTTGTAGGTATTGTTGCATAGGATGCTCTTATATTTTCTTTGGATAGTCAAGTAGAATCATGGGTTTTAGATTCTAGTGCTTCTTTCCTTGCAACCCCAAATAGAGAATTTTTCCATGATTATGTCCATGGAGACTTTGGAAAAATTTATTTAGGGGATGGTGAGCCTTGTCAAATTGTTGGCAAAGGAAAAGTGCAGCTGAAATTGCAGAATGGCAACACATGGGTGTTGAAGGATGTCATGCATGTACCCATCCTGAAGCGGAATTTGATTTCTATAGGAAAGTTGGGTGATGAGGTTTGCACAGTAACTCTCACAGCGGAATCTTGGAAAGTTTCCAAGGGTGCACTTGTATTAGCTAGAGGTAAGAAAGTAGGTACACTTTATCTATCTACTTGTATTACTGATTCTCCTTCTGTTTTATCTACCTCAGATGTAGATGCAAAGATGTGGCACTATAGGCTTGGTCACATGAGTGAGAAGGGAATGCATGTTCTTAAGTCAAAAGGTAAGCTTTCAGATTTGGAAAGCATAGATCTAGATTTTTGTGAGCATTGTATTTTTGGGAAACAAAAGAAAGTGAGGTTTCTCACAACTGGGTCAACAAAGAAGAAGCACAAGTTGGAGCTTGTTCACATAGACGTGTGGGGACCAGCTCAGGGAGCTTCTATTGAAGGATCACATTATTATGTTTCTTTCATTGATGATGCTACAAGAAAGGTATGGGTTTATTGCAGAAAGATGAAATTTGATGTTTTTGACACATTTAAGAACTGAAAAGCCTTGATTTTCAATGAGAAGGTGATGGACAGTGATCAGCTCAAGAGGCTGAATAATTTTGAGTAGGGCAATTTGGACAAGGTTATTATCCAAAATGAGCTCATGGGTAAAAATTATCACTCACAAGAAAATAAAAAAACTGACGTCAATCAGGCAAGAACTGACGTCAGTCCGGTGGAGACCAAAGTCAGTGATGTCAGGCAGGTGGGAACTGACGTCAGTCAGGTGAGAATCGACGTCGATCAAGTCGATCAGGTGGAACTGATATCGGTCACTGTTAAAACAAAATTTGGGCAGACAGTAAGCTGTCAATGAGTCTCAAATGCCCAAGAGGAGGTCTAAAAGGGTAAGTAAGCCTCAAATTCATTATTCCCCTTCTTTATACTACTTATTGCTCACTGATGGTGGAAAACTAGGAAGTTTTGAAGAGGCAATGCAGGTAGAATCTAAGAAATAGTGGGAGCATGGCATGAATGAGGAAATTGATTCCTTGGAAGAGAACCAAATGTGGGATTTGGTAGAGTTGCTAGCCGGAAAGAAATCACTAAAAAATGAATGGATTTACAAGTTAAAGAAAGGAGAGAATGGACAGGTGAGACATAAGGCCAGGTTATATGGTCTTGAGCAAGCTCCAAGACAATGGTATTTGAAGTTTGACAGGTTTATGACAAAGCATGGCTTTAGTCAATGTCAATGTGACCATTGTGTTTATTTTACCAAGATGGATAATAGTAGCTACATTATCCTGTTACTCTATGTAGTGTATATGCTTGTTGTAGGTTCACACATGCAGGGAATTACTGAGCTAAAGGTAAAATTAGCTCATACATTTGCCATGAAGGATTTGAGAGCAGCAAAGAAAATCCTTGGCATGAGTATTTCTAGAGATAGGGAAAATCACATGTTGATTTTGTCTCAAGAGGATTATGTGAATAAAGTAGTGGAGAGGTTCAATTTGCAAGATGCAAAATTGGTAAGCACACCTATGGCTAGACAATTCAAGTTGAGCAAAGAATAGTGTCCTAAATCACATGATGAGGTTGAGTACATGGTATGTACTAGACCTGATATTACCCAAGCAGTGGGAGTTGTCAGCAAGTTTATGGCCAATCCAGGGAAGGAGCACTAGAAATTAGTTTAGTGGATTCTCAGATATCTGAGAGGGACCAGCAGTAGGCATTTATGCTATGGAGGGTCAAACACTTCTCTACATGGGTATGTAGATTTAGATATGGCAGGTGACTTGGATGGCAGGAGAAGCACCATAGGATATGTGTTCATTATTGGTGGAACGACGGTTAGCTAGATTTCAGAGTTGCAGAAGGTTGTTGCAGTCACAGAGGCTAGCAAGGATAAGAACCCTGTAGATATGTTAATAAAGCCAATAACAAAGGAGAAGTTGAATCTTCATTCAACTTTTGTTGGTCTTCAAGATTGAACTTGAAGATGAAGATACAAGCCAAAAATATATTAGAGGATGTTGTTGTATAGGTACAGGTGCAGCTATTTATCTCCAAGTGAGAGATTATTGAGTTGTGGAGCTAAAAGCTTCACTGAATGTGTAAATGTGGAGGTTGTTAGGTTACACAGTAACTAACATCGGTCAGGCCAACCGACATCGATTATCTTTAGCTACACAGTAACTAACATCGATTATGGTCGGCCGACATCGGTCAAACAGGAACTGACATCGGTCACCTGTGTGCTTCCAAAACTATTCTAATTTTAGACAAACAATTAGCTTGCATGTAAAGACTAATTTTAGTCTTGATTCTATGTTTCTAATTATTGTTTGCTTTGGGTTCTATTTAAGAGACCCATGGGGCTATTTTGTAATGTAAGCAAGATCAGTTAGATCTGTAGGGTGTGCAAGATCAAGGAGATCTACGAGAAGTGTGTGCAAGATCAATTAGATTTGTGGGGTAGCAAGATCAAGAAGATATACAACACAACAAAGAATCAAGGTCAATTAGATCTGCAAGGTGCAAGATCAAGAAGATTTGTTGTAAGGTAGGCAAAATAACCATTGAGTTGATTGTCACTGGAAGTAGGAAACAACAACCATTGGGTTGGTTGTCACTAGAGGGAACAACAACTCGGTTATTGAGTTGATTTTGTTTGTAATTGATTGAGAGAGAACTCTTGAGGGAGAATTACTGTACACCTAAGAGGTGTGAGAAGAGTGAGATTTCTTCATTGTATTTCCTTCTGGAAGAGTTTAATACAGATTGTATTGTTTCCCGTATCTCATATTCTTTGTTGTTTCTGATTTCTAGTTACTTATTACTTCTGGTTTAATTCTATGTTTAGTTGCTTATACAAAAGTAATCAATTAAGCTCTAAGGTACTAACAATTGGTATCAAAGAGAGCTATAGGATCCTAATAGAATGCTTCGCTAACATTAGCCAAAGTATAGAAGTTACAAAAGAATATAAAGGGAAAAACATACTTTATTGAGAAACAAATATCAAGTAAGGAAAGAATATAATTTTTTTGAAAGTCTTTTCTAGTAAGTTTTTGTAATAGCAGTAGTTGTATTAAATCAAAATTAGTAATCAATTTGTGATAGATTTTATAATCATCTTAATAAATGCAAATGTGTATGTGTTAAGCTTAAACTCAAATTCCCCTATTTTTTAGAATTTTAGGTCTATTGTTCTAAGAATTTTCTACCTTGTACTAGTGGGTTAGGAGATTGCCAAGAGATAGCCAATTAGGTGTTTGAGTTTCACCTTTCTCCCTTTATTTTTAAGTGTTTCCCACCTAGGCATTTATCTCTAACACAACCACAATAGAATATAGGAATCCATTTCCTTTAACATGGGTTGCATCTAGATTTTTTTCAAAAAACACCTTAGTTAAGTGGCTAAGAGCATATTTGATTTTTGTAAGAATTGTAGTTTTTGCACAGCACAAAATAATATTAAAAAGATTAATTAAGAGATGATCTATCAAACTACTAGTATGTTCATGTTAACTATTGTCACATAGTGTGACTCACCTATGGTTGAGTTACCATTAAACATTGCATGTTTTTATCCATCCACCACACTGATAATGTAAATTATGGGCATTTAACCCCCAATTTTCCATTTTGTAGTAATACAAGAGACTTCCTAATAGCATATCTTACCAAATTATTGTGTTCTTGTTTTTCTAGAAGCTAAATTTAGAAAGAATTAAAAAAATAGTGAGTCAATCACTATACTTATTTTACCCTATAGATAAAAGCTAAGAAGATTGAAATGCAACATGGAACTAAAATTGTTTGTCGTTGATTGTTTACTTATATCATACTCAAGGTGAACTTTTGATTAATAATGTCTACAAATTAGAGAGAATGTCTTCACAATCCATAACATTAGCTCAAAATATTTTGAGACCATGTTAAAGAGTATGAATCAATGGTTTAGATCACACTTTGTTATCCTTCATCAATATTAATGCAAAAATGGGTTCAAAACATTAATTCAAATCCTTCTATAAAATTATTTCTAAAAGATGTCAAACCAATGTCTAAAAAGTTACAAATAATAGTTTTGTACAAAATGTCATCATTAAAATATTGGGTGTAGTCTGTAGCAATAAAGTGTAAAGCATTTTTAAAATTAGAATGTATAGACTACAAGGCTAGAGTGCTAAAGTGATCATAGGGAGCTTTTTAGTAGAAAATCAGAGTTAGTAGTTACCTAAATTGGGAAATTTGTACTGATAAAACTCAAATGAGAATATCTAGTACAAGGTGATTTTTTTCTTGGCAGAGTCTATAGCCATGTTTTATTTTCTCTTTTTAGAGGTAAGGGACTATTTAGCCCTCATTTTACTGATAAAAAATTATCGTGGATTTTAAAGCAGGTAATGTGCTGAAGACCAGGTATGCTAAAACCAAAAAAAATAAGCATGCAAAAAAAGATATCAAATATTTACCATTTAAAAAGTACTAATGAATTCATAATTATACACTCTTCACCTTATTACCAAGGTGTTTGGCTAGGCTAAATTCTACCATAGGATTATCAAAGAGCCCTATGACAAATTTCACTCCCAAAATTAATTACCTGCATCAATTATCCTATTCATGGAGATGATTCCTCCCTTGACATGCTCAGCGAGATCATTAATGAAGTCCATAAAGTTATAGGGAATCATCACCTATTAAACATATTTTCAAAGGAAAATTTTAGGTATAAATCTCATAACTAAAATATTCAGTACCCACTTATGAATTATGATTTGCTTATATTTGATGTCTCAATTAATATAGTTTATATTCAATAGATTGACTGAGAAAGAGAAAGCATCCTATGGATTGATTGAAAATAATTCTAGAAATACCAATAAAATGCAAGAAAAAGTACATTACCATGTCAATACTTATACCTAAACCTTTAAGGACTGACAAAGAAGAAGTAATACCAGGTGGGCTAGTTATATTGTCAATACTTTGCCAGTATGAAATAAGCATGCCCTACAACCCCAACAATGCCAACATTCAAAATGCATGATTCTATAATAGCATCAGTATGTACCATTCAAAAGGATAGAGTAAAATATAGATTTTGGTCATGAAGATAACAATAAGAATATAGTAGCTTTCTGTCAATATCTGGAATCAACTATGTTTTATCTTGTTACAGTAGTACCTTAAAGTGAAGTTGCTTCTGAAGAACATGAGAAACAAGAAAGTGATTGGCATGCATATTTTTCCATTCCAGATGGAATATAAAATCATGATAGGGAGATCCCTTTTTAAATGGCATCAAAATAGGGATTCATATAGATACCAATTAATCCTTTGTAGTTGATGATAGTATTGTTCTCATCAATACCATTAATTGTGCCCCCATCATCTGCATAGTGTTTATCATAATTTGCAACATTTGTCCTGGTGACATTTGAATTTTATGGATTATGAGCTAATGAAATATTATCTCCTTAGAATTAATTCATGTTAATCCATTTGAAGCACTTTTTTTAAACTAGTTATGAATCTGAAACATTAATGTTTAATTTTACTTTATTTTTAATTGTTAAAAACTTTTTTATATTGTTATAACCAGTTATGAATTCATTCAACAGATGGTTATTAATTTTGTAATATTTCATGACATATAAAATGACTTAAAACCTTAAAATACTAATAAAATATATATATAATGACTTGACTACTTTTCCAATCATAATGATGGATCAAAAATGTAGATCAAAAATCAAAAATTATTGCACACAGCTTTTTCCAGAAGCTTTTTTATTTAATAAAATTGAATTCATTCATTTTTTTCTTAATGATTTTATAATAGTTCATAACATATAAAAAAAACATTGATCTTTCAATCTAAATCATCTGTCTAATCTTCTCTTTGAGTGTGATTCGAGACCAAAAAATTTCAACATTAAAGGTGATGGGTTGTGATGGATCTTTGTACCGAACGTAATCTGCATCTACCAACTTAAATAAAAAACACACATGCAAGACATGATATTAAGGACTATCGCCATCTAGACTTCAATTTTCTCACCATGGAATCCCTATGCAGAGATTTACAAGTAAATTATGGCATACACATTAGCCAACAGGCTTGTGCTTGCTCAATGCCAACACTCACTTTTTATACATACTATCAAGGAAGAAAAGAGAACCACCATTACCATTAGGAAATTAAGGATCGGTCTAAATACATTGCCATCCTAAATTTGGCATAAGATTACAGTTTAAGGTTTGAGTCATAAATTTGACTTCCCAATAAATTTGATATATAGGAGATGGGATTTATAGGAGATGGTTGTAACCCTACCCATTAAAAAAAATTAATTAGCACTCTAAAATTATGGGATTCTAAAAAAAGGGTGGGGGATTTCAAAATTCAATGTAAGAACATGTTTGGGCTGGGCTCAACTCATAAAACTAAAATTATAATTTGATTCTAATAAGATAAAGATAAGATTACAGAAAACATATACAGCCTTTTTTCTCTGACTTTCATGGGAAGCTATTTTGTTTTTCTTCTAGACAAACTTTTCCACCTTCACGGCATTTTCATGGTAGGGAGTTTATATTGAAGTTGGTCATTATTAGAACATGTTTTTTCTTAGCTTTTCATGGTGGAAAGAATCTTTAGTTTCTATATTATTTTGGTAAAGATTGTAGGAAAGCATAAAAATCAAGTTCAACCGTAAGCCTATAGGAAATTAGCGAGAGGCTTACTTGCCATAAAATATGGTTACTTTTCTTGTAATGATGATGATTAAAGTCACAAAGTGTGTAAAATTAAACAATGGAGTGTAAGAGTGGAAGCTCTTAGGACTAGTCTTATGGAGGGGTTAGATTAAGATATCTTTGTAAGTGTTATTGAATAAAAATATGAGTTTTTTTAGTATGGTAGTTCCATGAAATCTTTTTTTTTCCTCAGCAAAGAGAAAATAGGAGGTTTTTTGTAAGACAGTCCCATGGAAGTTTTAAAAAATAATTACATCCACAGGTATTCACTTCATCATCATAAAAAAAATAGTAGTATTAAAAAATAATTACAATAATACAATAATCATAAATTTAATTCATCAATATATTAAAATATCCATGAAAACTAACACATACATAACCACTTAAATCAAGGACTGTCCAATTAAATTAGGATTGTCCAATTAAATTTTTGATATATCCATGAATTTTCCCATTTAACAACAATTTATAATTTATTGGTTGAAAGATAAACATCATGATCTCGACAATTCAAATTGGTTGTTAGTTATTTAACTATTGAGTGACTTATTGAGCTCACAAACTCAGGCTTATTATTGGTAGTAAAATGAATACAACCACACATAATTCAACTACAACATTTCATTATATAACATGACAATGTTCAACATCTATATCAATTTTGATGAATGAATTTGTTCAACACAGTTGCATTCATGGCTATCATATTAAAATAATATTATTTTTTATCTCCTTCTACCTAACTCCACACCTATCTAGCTACAGAATTAGATAGTTTTAGCATTTAATGCATCCCCTTTCAAATTTCAAATTTAGAGTTTTTTTAACTTATTTTGGGAGGAAAAAGCTATGAAGTAGGTGAGTAGTTTGAAAAGAAAAAAAGGGAAGGTACAAATGTAGACATTCATTTCAATGCAACAGCAAAGTAGATGAATAGTAGCATGTAAAGGGAAATAGAAGGTAAAAATATGGGTATGTGAATAAAAGGAGAATGTGAAGTAGAAAATAATTAGAGTAGCAGTAGTTCATAGAAAGGAATAAAATAAGGCAGTAGCTTGGAGATTACAGCAACAATAGTTTTTAGTGGGTCGAAAAGGGGATGAGGTAGAGTAGATAAGGCAAGAGAATATGTTTGTTGATAGTAGTCAAAAGAGAGCTAGGAAAGATCAAAGGTTTTTGTGAGTCATTAATATACAATTGTAGTTGTTAATAGAAGCTTGTAATAGATCTTTTAAGCATCACTTGTGTGTGTGTGTGTGTGTGTGTGTGTGTGTGTGTGTGTGTGTGTGTGTGTGTGTGTGTGTGTGTGTGTGTGTGTGTGTGTGTGTGTGTGTGTGTGTGTGTGTGTGTGCGTGTTTTAGTCATACTCTACCCTACCTTATTTTAGGTATTTTATATTTTTATTTTGTTACTTGCTTACTGCCCACTTGGGCCTGCACACATTTATTTTGTCTTTTCTCCTAATAGCATCCATTAGAGTTGTAAGCATTTCTAAAAATTGGTATCAAACCAGTTAGGTTTTGAGTCCATTTAATCATGGTATTAGGAAGTTTAGGTTCATGACAGTAACCCCCTATGTTTGAATGGAAAAACTATGATGTTTGGAACATTAAAACGAAAACTATATTCAACTCTTAAGAGTATGGAAGTTGGTTTAAGTTAGGTATAATGAGGTTGTAGACATGGTAGCCTTCAATGCTTTGACCCAAGCATAAAAGAATGTGCTGAAGGAGAATAGGAGAAAGGATGCCAAGGCACTCAGCTATATATAAATGGCATTAGTTGATTCCATCTTCCCTAGGATAGTAACAGTTGTTCATTCCAGGCAAGCATGCAACATTTTTCAAAATACCTATCAAGAGAGTGACAAAGTGAAGCTTGTCAAGTTGTAGCTCTTAAAAAAAAGACTTTGAGACCCTATAAATGAAGGAGAATGAGTTAATGAGTGACTTCTTCATAAGGATAATGAACATTGTCAATCAAATGAAGACATGTGATGGTAACCTTGAAAATCATAGGATCATTGAGAAGGTGTTGAGGAGCCTTCCAATTAGATTTGACCCTATATTGGTTACAATAGAATATTCAAAGGATTTGAGTCAAATGATGGTTTATGAGCCAATGGGTTCTTTATAAACCCATGAACAAAGATTGAATAGGTCAGCCACCTCTTCCCATGAGAAAGCATTCAATACCAATGTGAATGTTAAAGTAAGGGGGAGAGGAAGAAACAATATAGGAAGAGGAAGAACTTACAACAGTCAAGAAGGTGGAAGACATAGCCATCAAGAGTCACATGGAAGAGGAAGATGAAGGAGCAACAACACTTCTAAAGGTGGATCTACATAAAGGTATGATAAATATAGTGCCCAATGCTATTATTGCAAGAGGTATAGGTACTATTCAAGTGAATTTATAAATGATTATGACATGAATAAGAAAAATTCAAATTGCACTCATACATAATAGGCTGAACCTAGTAGGAATGAGAAAGGAGGAAGCTTATTTATAACATGTAACATTGTTGACCAAAGTGGCAAAGAGATGGTACATGGATAGTGGTTATAGCAACCACATGAGTGGGAACAAAGATATGTTTAACCAAATAGATGAGTTAATAAAATCAAAGGTAAAGATGGGAAACAATGATAACTTTCATAACATGGGTAAGGGTAACATTTCAATTCACACCAAGCAAGATAACAAAAGGCAAATTCATAATGTTTATTATATATTCAGGTTGAAACATAACCTTATTAACATTGGAAAGCTTGTGAAAAAGGGGTACAATGTTAGATTTGAGAATGGTGAGTGCATCATCTTTGATAGGAGTGGTTGTAATAGGTAGATTATAGCAGTCAAAATGACAAGTAATTGAATGTTTCCATTGAGAATACAAAGTGACCTTGTAGTAGCATTTAAAAATATGGTAGTAGATGAGTCTACTCTTTGGAATCTTAGGTATAGTCATTTGAGATTTGGAGGGTTGAACCTTCTTCACAAGAAGCACATGGTGAAATGGCTACCCTTATAGAATAGTCAAATAAGATGCATGAAGGATGCATATTAAGGAAGCAACATAGGAGTGCATTTCCAATGGGTAAAACATGGAGATCTAGAGTTCCTTTAGAATTGATACATTCAGACTTATGTGGTCTAATGAAGACCCCCTCCCTATCCAAGAATGTCTACTTCATGACATTCATAGATGACTATAGCTGAAAGATATGGGTATATTTCTTAAAGAACAAATTAGAAGAATTTGAGACCTTCAAGCAATTCAAGGCCATGGTGTAGAAGAAAAGTGGCCACTACATCAAGATTTTGAGGATAGATAGAGAGGGAGAGTATATCTCTAATGAGTTCATGAATTTTTTCAAGGATCATGGCATAAATAAGAAATTTATAAGTAGGTATACACTGTAGAAACATGATGTGGCTGAAAGAAAGAATATGACCATCTAAGAGATGGTAAGAAGCATGTTAAAGGTAAAAGGATTGCCTAATGATTTTTGGGTTAAAGCTATATCAACAATTTTATAATTGTTGAACATTTGTCCAATGAAGAGTGTAAGGGATGTGATCCCTCAAAAAGCATCGAGCAATTGGTATCCAAGTGTAGACCACCTTAGAGTGTTCGGTTATGTAGCATATGCACATGTGCCCAAGCAAAAAAGGAGAAAATGGGATGATAAAGGTGAAAAGTGCATATTCATAGGGTATAATAACCAATCAAGGGCATATCAAATTTATAATACCATCACCAAATAGGTCATAATCAGTTGGGATGTTTAATTCATTAAGAATGAAGCTTGAGAAGAGAGATAAGATATTGGCTCTATTGATAGAAAAAATTGTCACGTCAATGAATCAACACTTTTTCCTATCGTGAAGGTCAAATTGGAATCATATAAATCTAATTTTAGGGGTTATAAAGTTTTATTTTAGGATCCTAAAGATGCAAAGGGGTTTATAATAATTTATTGGAAAATAATCAATAAGTTATCAAAGTAACTTATTCCATTATCACAATCAAGAATTTATATTAATTAAGAATCAGTTGAAATAGGAATCTATAATCTATCCTATCCAACAGAGATAATCTATTAATTAGATAATCTCTTGAAGAATAGAATTTTTTTTCTGAAAATATGTGTATGAAAATACACTTCATACATTTTTCCATGGTTCATTATCCAACCAAGTGATAAGAAAACACTAACAGAAAATGACAAGAAAGACAAACAGTAAATAAAGAATGAAACAAGAAAGAAAAATTGAATAGAAAAGATTATCATGAAAATAGAAGGAGAAAAAGGTATAAGTAAAACTAATCTGAAACCTAGAAACTAAGGAATATAATGCTTAAAAACTACTATAATAAGCAAGAAACTAGTGAGTATACCTAAAATAAGAGACAATCTATAACAATATTAACCTTTTAAAAGTAGAAATTAAATAAATGAAGTATTAGAACAAATCCAAGGTAAGTAAAATAACTACTAAAGGAAGACTAAAGAAAAATATAAATAATAAACTAGAAAAGGTTTTAAACTAAGAACTAAATTAATGGTTGGTGTTAATTTACTATTAATAAACTTTTGGAAATACTAAATTAAACCACAAAGATAAACAATAAAATTTAAAAGAAATTTAAAGAAAACTTTAATCCATTCTATTAAATAAAGTCGAATATTTCTAAAAGATTTTCAAGTCTCAACATGAGAGTCATCTTAACATAAGAACAGATTTAAAATGAGAATTCCAACATTTTCCAATACAAAATTTGAAAAAGGACAACTCAACAATTGATTAGATCAATGAAGTGTTGTATAATATGCGAATTGATCATCATTTTTAGGTTGAATATTTTGAATTCTACACATAAAACTATAAATAACAATCATCAAAATATATTAGACTTAGTAAACTTTAGGTAATCAGTAATAGATGACAAATATAACTGGATATACTTGTGTTGCATAAGTTATTACTCAACTTTCATGTTGTTCCCAAAATTCGTCACTCATTTTTGGGGACAACATATCAACTATTTTGGTCTTGCAGGCCAAAATTCTCTCTTCCCTTTTTAAAAAAAGTTTTGAGTGCTCCAATTCTTCAATTATTCAAGCTTTTTTCAGCTAAGGGACTCACAGGTTTAACAGGTTCAACAACTTCAACAGGTGAGCTCTCACAAAGGAACAAGTTCTAAACACTTAGGCAATTTCAAGGTTGGTTCAACATCGAGGTTCAACCAAAAGGTCTATCAGCAGGTTTCAAACAAAAGATTGAACCATTGAACCCCACCTTCAAAGGTTCAACGGGTTCAACGGGTTCAAAGGTTCAACGACATCGGTAGACTTAAAAAGAGTTGAGCGCTTTGGCAAGTTCAAAGTTCAACAGCTACAAAGGACTTAAAGAAAAGAAGACTTTGAAGAACAAAAGATTGAACCGTTGAACTATTGAACTTTGAACCAAAAGGTTCAAAGTTCAAAGGTTCAATGAGTTCAATAAATTTTGAGAGACTTAGAAGAATAAGGGATTTGAAGAGCTAAGAAAGAAAGGTTGAACCGATTGAACCTTGAACCAAAATGGTTCAAAGTTCAAAGGTTCAACAAGTTCAATAGAAAAGAAAATGATCCAAAAACTTTGAAGGACCAAAGGATTCTGAGAAAGAGAATGAACCGTTGAACTTTGAACCAAAATGGTTCAAGGTTAAAAGTTTCAAAGGTTTAAAGAATTTCAAATTTCAAAGGGAAACTTCGAAGGAAGGAAGCAGAAGATTACAGAGATAAGTTCAAAGAGATGGTTCAACTGAAGAGGAAAGAAAGCGATTGAACCAAGGAGCTAATAGAACCATCCAAACAATTGAACCATTAAACTGATGCACCTCAAAGGTTCAAGGTTCAAAGTAGTTCAGATGACCAAGTGACCAATGACATCCCCATGGACATCAAATTTAGGGTAATGAAATGCTCATTTATTTTTAAATATGGCATAGAACCTGAAGACAAAACTCAATGAACATCTGAAGAAAGAGTCGAAAGGGCCTACTGAAGGCAAGAAGATGGTTTGAGAGCTCAAATTGCAATAGGAAAGAGGGAAAGCTATAGGAGATACTGAAATATCTACAGGGGAGTTATTCTAGTAGGTGGAACAGTCCACCAAATAGACATCTAAGTGCACAAACATTTAAAGGCGTAGCCTATTTTTCTCCCTTTAAATAAAAGTGAGTGGACAGCCGCATACATATCTAGAAATAGACTAGATGACCCATGCTTAGGAGAAGATATTTGAGACAATTATGTGCACCAAAGTCAAGGCTAATGACCTGTTCCAGCATGGCCCTCCCACAGATATTAAAGGCATTCAATGCAGCATGGGCCATTTCATGAAACAAAGCACCGAGTCTTTCTTGACTGCTATATACTATAATCTCTCATTTTAGATAAAGGAGATCTCTTTGTTATAGAAGCAAAACTCTACCCAAATTGAAAGGCATTTTCTTGAGACTTTGACCTTAGATTGTTAATCATATTTCTTTATTTGAATGAAAAAACAAGTGACCTTTCAAACTTTGTGCTGGAATAGCTTGTGTTATTTAGGAAATTGTTCTTATGTCTATTTCCTAGAAGCATTCTTGTCCATTTAATTTAACAAGCAAAACTAGTGGAAGTAATCAAGAAGGTGTCTTGAAGCTGACTATGGAAAGACTTTGTGCTACCCAATTGTCTTTAGCATGTTTGTTTTTTTTATTTTTATGTAAAGGATCTTGGGATGACTTTGTGCCCCCATTATCCTACTGTGTTACTACGCCTTGTTACAGTTACTTTTACTACCCAGGAAGGAATTTGGTTGTTGACTGAGTATTACTTCTAAAAAAAGAGAAGTACCTCCAGCAATCACCTAGGATTTCTCTTTTGTTTGTTAACATCATCTCTAAAAAATGAGAGATCGATGGCGTTGTCCTACCCCTGAGTGTTATTTTCAGCTTATATATATAGCATATTAGTACCTCATATTTATAGGGAACCTCCCCTTGATGAGAGGAGAGATTTGTCCCCTTTTGATGTGGTCAACCTACACATTTGGTTGATAAATCTCCCTATGTTATGGTTGAAACAACCTATTTTGCCCATCAGTTAGCTAGTGACAAAATATTCACCCAACAATTTTTGGCAACTCCACTAGGGAAGAACGTGTAGTTTGAAGCCTCAAGCTTCAAATTGAAGTAGTGCCAGTTCTTTTCCATTTTTACTTTACAATCTAGCAAATCCATGGTATATGCAAACCCAGAGATCTAAAGGTAGTATTGACCCTATATTCAAGTTGGTAAAAAAAAGTGATTTTGATCCTTTCCCTTCACCATCTCACCTTTAGCAAACCAAGAGTTTTCCTCCTACCAAAATCAGGTCTCCATTACCAAAAAAAGTGTTTATTTCTATTGTTAATAGAGCTTTGTTAATACATACCCCTCAAACATTTGTTATCCCTCCCTTCAGTACTCAAATCATGGTAGTTCAAGGCCCTTAGGGTAACTCCTTTGGCCCACTCAATTTAACTCCACCTCTACATGAACTGCCTCACAGTTCTATGAAGAATTTCCCCAAATTCTTTGGTGATGGGAGAGTTCATCCTGATGAACATATTGCAGCCTTTAGCATAGCCTATGGTGTGATAGGTGTGGGGTATGAGGATCTAGCAGTCAGACTATTTCTGGAGACATTACAAGGTGTTGTTGTAGACTGGTTCTATCATTTGCAGGCCCAGACTGTGATTGATTGGAACACCCTCAAAGCCAAGTTCAAAGTGAGGTTCAAGATTGAAAAAGATGCACATGCCCTACTAGCCCAACTCACACAAATGAAGAAAGAACCTCATGAACCTATGAGGGAATTCATAGCTAAGTTCAACAAGCTAAGGAATAGGATTCCTACCATTACTTAGCCAATAGCTGAGAATCTCAAATGCTTTTTCATTAACTCTCATCTTCCTGAAGTAAGTTTTTTGTTGAGATGTGTTGGTCACATAGACCTTGTTGCAATGTAGGATTTGGATACTGAGGTGGAAGATGATCTCATCTTGGTGGAGAAGATAAAGAGAGATCCTAACAGAGGTAAATCTTCTTCATCTTTTGAATATTCATCTATAGGCACCACTGATCCTATGGTGCAAAAGCTAGCAAATGAGTTGCTAGCCCTTAGAAAGCAAATGGTGCAAGGAATGTCTGCTCCTCCTTCATATCGAGATATACCAAGGAAGAATTTTCCTAATCAATCATACCATGGCAATGCTACCAGGAATCAAGAGCAACCAAATCGTCTTCCTCCCCCTCAGGGGAAGCTTGCCATTAAAGCACCTCTAACCAATTCAGCAGTTGGATATCTTGAAATAGAATCTATTTTCTCTTTCCAGCCTGAATTGAACCAAGAAGATGATGTTAATCTCTTCATAGAGGGAGAAGAAGAATTAGCTAGTGACTCCAACATTGGTTTCCTGAACTACCAAGATGAACCTAGAAGTAAAGGTGAAGCATTTGATGGATCATATGTTGTATTCACCTAGTCCTAGAACCAATCAACCCAGCAAGATGATGAGAAAAAAATAGAGTGAGCTCAACCAGTATTTTCAATTGCTAAGTAGGGAACCACTCTTTCTTTTCAATCAAAGGACCCAATGATCACTAAAAAAGTAAGTACCTCAAGCACACCTTCACCTTCAACTTCAATTTCATAGATCAGTACTCCCCTCTTAAAAACTAAAAAGATGCACTACCTTCCCCTATTCTTAATTCATTTTAGACATTTGATATAATCAACCATATCAAGAAAACCAAAATTCAAATGTCTAAATTTGAATTCCTACAATCCAACCCTAAGCAGTTGGATAAGTTGGTTCAATGTGTAAGGAATAAGGTCATCCCTACAAGACTAGTTGTTACAAAGGTGACTCCCACGTCCACCCAGAATAACCTTTTCATTACTCCTCCTGCTGCTCCTAAGAGGATAGAACCATTTTGTGTCTCCCTGCTGATAAATGGACACCAGCTAAACAATTGTATCATAGACTCAGTTGCGTCTGACAATGTCATGCCTGCCAAAGTGGTAAAATCTCTTGGGCTTACACTAACCAAGACCTTTGGGAGATGTTTCTCCATGGAGAATAAATAAGTTCCACTACTGGGACAAATCAAGGATGCCCAATTTGCATTGGTGGCATTCTTGGATAAGAGAATTAAGATGATAGTCTTGGTGGCTAACGTCCCAGCCTCATATGGCATCCTTCTTGGGAAAACTTTTTGCAAAGACATTGGTGGAGAATTAGGTATGGACCTATCCGAGGTGAAGATCCCTATCAAAGGGGTCATGCAAAGGCTACTCCTTGAGAAGGAGGCAAAATACATTATCACTCAAACATCAGTGCCTAAAGCTCAAATTCTATTTGAGTCTTCTAGCGTGGGTAATTGCTTCTTATCCATGGAGGAGGTTCATGTGGCATCTGAAAAAAATTCTAACTGTGATATTCTAACAATCTATTCAAATAAAATAGTAGAAGAATTGATAGGATGTAGTGCAAGTGCAGAAGAATCCTCCCCTCCAATTAAAGAAAAATGTAAGGAAAAATCAATTTTTGATGATGTCTGAATTCTAGAATTTGATGGCAGTTATTCTTCTACCAGTTCAAGAGCCAAGATTATGTTGATATCTCCTCAAGGAGATATTTTCCCCTTTTTTTATAAATTACAGTTCAACAATACCAATAATACTGCTGAATGTGAATCACTGCTGCTCAGATTAAGGGCCGCTCAAGATAGGGGCTTCAAACTCCATGCCAAAGAAGATGTTGAGCTAGTAGTTTGTCAAGTGAGGAACCTGTACCAAACCAAAAATGAGAGATTGCACCATTACCACAATTTAGTTTGGGATCAAATTGAAATTTTTGATGTTTTCAACATCTCTGCAATACCCAAGGAATTTAATGACTGAGCTGATGCATTAGCCATTTTTGAAACTCTTTTGGTTCCTCACCCAAATTTTAAGGGAGATAGGTACACTATCAAATTGGTATTTTGACCAAGTGTGCCTAACAATGCCAATCATTGGCAAGTGTTCAATGGCGACAACCAAATCATCACCTTTCTAGAATAAAAAGACATCTTTGAATAGCTTCACTTTGAAGGTAGTGAGCCTTAAAAACTTGAATCAGCCCCTGAAATAAGTTCAGATGTAGGTGAAAAATTCCTACAGCTAAAAGGGAATAAAATTCTCAAAGGATTAGTTTCCCTTGAGAAATTTTTTGATAAGCACGACAGGTTCATCAAACAACAACAAATGGATTCAAGCTCCTCCCAGGGGTTTGATCAGATAAATTTAGGTACCAAGGAAAATACTAAGATGGTGAACATTGAGAAGTATTGCACTCTAGAGGAGAAACTCAAATTTACTGACCTACTTTGCCATTACATGGATGTTTTGGAATCTATGATGATCTGAATTCACTTAGGCCTGAAGAAATTTGCCATGAAATGTCTCCCAAGAGTGATTCAGTGCCTTACAAGCATAAATTTTGGTAGTATAATCCAAAGATATCAAGTACTATTCTGTCTAAAATATAGAAAATGTTGAATGCTAGGATAATTTTCCTAATCCATCATTCCACATGGATTGAAAACATAGTTCCTCTAAGGAAAAAGAATGGCAAAAATTTTCTCTGCATGGATTTTAGGAATTTGAATCAATCCTCCCTAAAGGATAATTACCCTTTGCCCATCATGGATCAAGTCCTTTAGATGCTAACTGGTTTGGAGATGTTATCAATGTTAGATAATATCTCAAGGTAAAATTAAGTGGAAGTTGGTAAAGTAGACTGACATAAGATTGCCTTCACCATGCCTTGGGACACCTTTGTGTATTGAAGAATGCCATTTGGTCTGATAAATGCTGGTGCCACCTTTTAGAGAGAAATGGACCTTACTTTCAGAGATGAGATGGGTAAGTTCATTATGGTATACCTTGATGATTTAATAGTCTTTTCTAAGCATCATCCTGATCATGTGCGCCATCTGCAATAAGTGCTAGAATGATGTTGACAGAATGACATTTCTCTAAATCCCAAGAAGTCTATTTTTAAAGTAATAGAAGGGAAACTTCTTAGACACATTGTATCCCAAAAAGGCATAAATATTGGCTCAAAAAGAGTCAAATCCATCCAAGAGCTTACTCTACTTGCAAGCAAGACTACAGTTCACTCTTTCTTCAGAAAGGTGAATTTTTTACGAAGGTTCATTCCTGAGTTTACTGAGAAGACTCACCACATTATGAACATGATGAAGGGAAAGGCCATTTTTAACTAGAATGAAGAAGGCAAATTGGTATTTTGAGACATTAAAATATCCATCACCCATGCCCCAATTTTGGTTTGTCCATATTATACCAAAGATTTTACAATGTATAGTTATGCTTCTAAGCACACACTTTCAACAATTCTGGTTCAATAGAACAAATAAGGTGTGGAATCTCCCATATCCTTCATGAGCTATCCTCTCAAAGCTCATGAACTAAAATATTTAAATCTAGAGAAGCATGCTTATGCAGTGATAAAGGCAGTAAAGCACTTTTATTTTTACATCTTAAATTCACAAATTATTGCCCTAGTTTCTGATACCACAGTCAAATCCATATTAACTCAATAGGAGTTTAGAACTAAAAGGGGAAATTGAGTTGTTAAAATTTAGGAGTTTGATATTGTTATCAAACTAATGAATCTTGTGAAGGGAACGGGTTTATGCCAATTGATTGTTGATAATAGACCAAAAGAAATAGGGCATGAAGAAGCAAAAATTGAAGACACACCAACAATCCTCTTTATCTCCACCACGAATGAATGGTATTCAAGTATTGCTCATTTCCTTACTTATGGTGAGTGTCCTACTCACCTATCTCATAAATAAAAGAGGATTGTCAAGTTAAAAGTTACCAATTTTTTCTTATGGGACAATGGCCTGTATAAGAGGAACCTTGATAGAGTGTTCCATCATTGCATAGATAAAGAGCAGTAGAACCAAATTCTGGAGCCCTTCCATAATTTGGCCTGTGGATGACATTTTTATATGCTTGTAACTATCCATAAGACTTTGTGAGCTAGATATTATTGGCCTACCCTATTTCAAGATGCATACAAATGGGTACATAAATGTGAATTGTGTCAACAGTTCATTGGAAGACCCAAATTGGTTGCATTACCTCTCAAGCTAGTGGTAATAGAAGAGCCATTTTAGCAATGGGGAATTGATTTCATTGGTGCTATGAACCCATCTTCAAGTGCTAGACATGATTATGTCCTCATATCTACATATTACTTCACCAAATGGGTGGAAGCTATTCCAGCCAAGCATGCTACTTCAGAAGTAATATGCAATTTCCTCAAAGAAAACATCTTTTCCAGGTTTGGGGTCCCAACTAAGATTGTGATAGACAATGCAACCTATTTCTCTTCCCATGAGATTACTCAGTTCTATTTATATTATAGGATTACCCTCTCCCACTCCTTTGATTATTTTCCACAAGGGAATGGCCAAGCAGAATCGAGCAACAAGAACTTGGTGACCATCATCAGGAAGTTGGTGGATGACAACCAATGAACATGGCATAAAGCATATGTTGATGCTTTATGGGCAAATAGAATTACACCCAAGAGGGTGATAATTATGTCACCATTCTAACTTTTGTATGGTCTCAATGTAGAGATACCAATCACCCTAGAATTTCTAGCACTAAAATTGGCAAAAGTGGTCAAAGATCAGACATATGAAAACTCTATCAACAAAAGGATCATGTGCTTGACTAAGCTAAATGAGCAGTGAACTATGGTGGTATATTGAATCACTACACATCAAAGTCTGGTGAAGAAGCTCTTCAACTAGAAAGCAAAAACCCATGATTTCCAAATTGGAGATCAAGTTCTATTATGGGACAAGAGAAGAAAACTAAAGGGAATGCATGGAAAATTTAATTCCCTACAGAGAGGCCCATTTGCTATTCATCAACTCAATGGTGAAAATAGTTTCTTGTTGAAGTATCAAGATGGCACACCATTTTCATTGCCTCACAGTGGGTAGCATCTAAAGCACTTCAATTCTTGAAGTATCTGATAAGTCTAGTTGTACATTTATATATTTGTATATTCTTTGGTTCTATTTTGTGTCATTTATTTTCATTTCTTTTTGGTACCTTTATTTTTGGGTAGCATGACTCCATAGCCCAATGGCATACTTAAAGGCACTAGATATTCTAGATTTAACTCCCTTCGATTGTTTTTACAGTTGATGGAAGTTCCCCAACTAGAGCCAGTTGTTATTCCCAAAATCCATCACTCATTTTTGGGGACAACATATCAACTATTTTGGTCCTACAGGCCAAAATTATCTCTTCCCTTCTCAAAAAATGTTATGAGCACTCTAATTCTTCAATTATTCAAGCTTTTTTCAGATAAAGGACTTGCACATTCAACAAGTTCAACAACTCCAACAGGCGAGCTCTCACAAAGGAACAAGTTCCAAACACTTAGGCAATTTCAAGGTTGGTTCAATGTTGAGGTTCAACCAAAAGGTCTATCGGCAGGCTTCAAACAAAAGATTAAACCATTGAACCATTGAACCCCACCTCCAATTTTTTAAAGGTTCAATGGGTTCAAAGGTTCAATGACATCAGCAGACTTAAAAAGAGTTGAGCACTTCAGCAAGTTCAAAGTTCAACGGCTACAAATGACTTAAAGAAAAGAAGACTTCAAAGAACAAAAGATTGAACTATTAAACTGTTGAACCTTGAACCAAAAGAGTTCAAAGTTTAAAGGTTCAATGAGTTCAATAAAGTATGAGAGACTTAGAAGAACAAGGGATTCGAAGAGCTAAGAAAGAAAGGTTGAACTGATTAAACCTTGAACCAAAATGGTTCGAAGTTCAAAGGTTCAACAAGTTCAACAAAAAATAAAAGGATCCAAAAACTTTGAAGGACGAAAGGATTTTGAGAAAGAGAATGAACCATTGAACTTTAAACCAAAATGGTTCAAAGGTTCAAGGAATTTCAAATTTTGAAAGGAAGCTTCAAAGGAAGGAAGCGAAAGATTCCAGAGACAAGTTCAAAGAGATGGTTCAACCGAAGAGGAAAGAAAGTGATTGAACCAAGGAAGTGATTGAACCAAAGAAGTGATTGAACCAAGGAGCCGATAGAAGTGCTCGAACAATTGAACCATTAAACTGATGCACCTCAAAGGTTCAAGGTTCAAAGTAGTTTAGATGACCAAGTGACCAATGACATCCCTATAGACATCAAATTCAAGGTAATGAAATGCCTATTTATTTTTAAATATGGCATAGAACCTAAAGACAAAACTTAGCAAACATCTGAATAAAGAGTTGAAAGGGCTTACTAAAGGTAAGAAGATGGCCTGAAAGCTCAAATTACAATAGAAAAGAGGAAAAGCTATAGGAGTTATTGAAATATCTATAGGGGAGTTATTCCATTAGGTGGAACAGTCCACCAAATAGACATCTGAGCGTGCAAACACTTAAAGGCATGGCTTATTTTTCTCCCTTTAAATAAAAGTGAGTGGATAGCTGCGTACATATCTAGAAATAGACTAGATGATTCATGCTTAGGAGAAGACATTCAAGATGGTTATGTGCACCAAATTCAAGGCTAATGACCTATTCTGGCATGGCCCTCCCACAAATATTGAAGGCATTCAATGCAGCATGGGCCATTTTCTGAAACAAAGCATCGAGTCCTTCTTGGATGCTATATATTGTAATCTCTCATTTTAGAGAAAGGAGATCTCTCTGTTATAGAATCAAAACTTTGCCCAAATTGAAGGGCATTTTATTGAGACTTTGAGCTCAGATTATTAATCATATTTCTTTATTTGAATGAGAAAACAAGTGACCTTTCAGACTTTGTTCTAGAATAGCTTGTATTATTTAAGAAATTGTTCTTATGTCTATTTCCTAGAAGCATTCTTGTCCATTTGATTTAACAAGCAGAACTAGTGGAAGTAATCAAGAAGGTGTCCTAAAGTTGACTGTGGAGAGACTTTGTGCTACCACAATTGTCTTTAGCGTGTTTGTTTTTCTATTTCTATGTAAAGGATCTTGGGACAAATTTGTACCCCCATTGTCCTTCATATATTTCACTCTTTGGCAGTTGAGGTGGAGACTTTGTGCTACACTTCATCCTTTTGTGTTACTGTGCCCTGTTACAGTTACTTTTACTACCCAAGAAGGAATCTGGCTGTTGATTGAGTATTACTTTTGAAAAAAGAGAAGTACCTCCAGCAATCACCCAAGATTTCTCCTTTATCTGTGAACATCATCTCTAAAAAAAGAGAGATGGATGGTGTTGTCCTACCCCTGAGTGTTATTTTTAGCTTATATATATAGCATATTAGTACCTCATATTTATAGGGAACCTCCCCTTGATGAGAGGAGAGATTTGTCCCCTTTTGATGTGGTTGACCTGCACATTTGGCTGATAAATCTCCCTATGTTGTGGTTGAAATAACCTATTTTGCCCATCAGTTAGCTGGTGATAAAATATTCACCCAACATGTCAGATAAAGTACCATTAGGTCTCTCTACAAAAGTTATACTTTCTCAAATAAATTTCATACAAAGAAGAGATGAATGAATGACTTTAGAATAATACTCCAGTCTTAAATACCTGTTAAAATTTTGTCTTCAAATGAAAGTTTGATCTCCTTTTATCCTTCAACTTCAGTTATGAAATAAGTTATAACTAACTTTAGTTAGTTATTAGTTAATATTAAAAAATTGACTTATAAAGTCAATTAGTTAGTATATAATATATGGGGAGATTAATTAAGACTCTAAAAGTCTTAATTAAATCAAACTATTTAAATGAAATAACTCGAGTACTAATCTTAATGAATGGGGACCCCACCTTATTAACAATAAATTAAGACACATAAGTACTCATAAAATAAATAATAAATAGATAAATTCTTCTCTTTTTTAAACCATTATGAAATTTAAACTTTAAACTTAAGCATATATTAATTGTATCTCAAAATATTTGTTTTATCCATGTCTTCAAAAATAAATATCAAGATAAGTTTTAAAACTGCATCAAGTTTTCTAAATAAACAAAGTTATTCCCTGGATAACCAATAATCATCCAAAACTAATAAAACCTATATAATAGATTTGTCTTACTAATCAAGATAAACATTATATTCCATTTTAGATGTAGGAAGAGGCAGCAATCTGGTGTCTGTCTCAGATGTATCATCATCAACTTCTAATTTCACCCTTTTAATTCTCCTAAGTTCGTTAGGTGCTTTAGATTCTTTCCCTTTTCTAGAAGTACTCTTCTCAATAACATGATCATAGATATCAACAGACTTCCTTTTACTTACAAATCCTTAACCCCTCACATTTAATCTTTCAAACCTCAAGATTGGTTCACTATGAGCCCTTGAAAGGTTAAATCTCCTACATTTTACTCTATGGTCAGAATTATATGGAGTAAGGGTATCTGAGAGAGTATCAATTTTCCTAAGGTCTTTTGCATGGGTTATCTCTTTATTCAATTTATTTTTGGACTTATAATCAAAAAATTGATGGGTAAGAAGTGGATAGTCAATTGGTTCTTCTCTAAAAATAGGAGGTTGTAACTGTAGATAAGGATCATGCTCAGGATGGTGTTCAAGAAAATATGAAGAATTGTTTTGGGATTAAGCACAGGCTCTAACTCTTTGCCCTCAAAATCCCCTATGACCTCTATGGTTTCTAAAATCACCATAACCTCTCTGAATAGGAAGAGAATTTAGGACATTTCAGAAATTAGGATTAGAAGCATCAAAATGGATGGACATTCTTGTGCCCCAAGGGAATCTAGGCCCAAAATTCCTAGTATAGAAACCAACCCCACTAAAACTTTGGCTATGATTTGAATGACTTCCTTGATTTGACCTTTGACCCCATTTTCCATCATTACTATTCTCTACTGGTTGTTCCCACCCAGACATATTGAAATAAGCAATAATCTTAAAAGATGCCAAATTCAAATTCTAAGCTCATGATTGAAAATTATTCATGATCTGAAAACATTATTCATCATTGTGTTATATCTGAATCAAAATCATACTGATTTCCATGCTCAAAATTATAAAACCAATTTCATTCTTAAATTATTTCTTTATTTGAAACTGAATCATTCCAAGGAAAGTATTCAATAAATTTTAAATAATCAAGGAAACATATTAATCACATCTAATTCATTTCCATCTTTACAAAACTCTATCATGACCAAAAATATTCAATAAATTTTCCAACTCAGAATAAAACCCCAAACTATGTCAGAATCCACAAACAAACTCATGGTGAAAAAATTATATGTGACTTTTTCAACTTGCTTCATATTAAAACCTTTGTCTACAATAATTCCAACTCATTTTGTACTCAAAATTTCAAAACTGAGACCTAATAATTCATGTGAATAAAACCAAACTAAGATGTCTAAAACCTAAAAACCCTCTACAAATAATTGCTTTAACAATAGATGATTGTATGATATTTAGAAGTTCAACAACATGACTTGTAAACACCAACATCTAAAATTATTGCATATGCAAGGTATCACCTGGCCAAGAGGATGGACAAGTTTTAGCAAAATTTCACCAAACAAAATCAAAGAGTCAAAAACCAAAAATCAACAAACTGACTTGCAATTTATGACCCAAAATCATATAATGCTTCGAATACCATAACTACCACTATATGCAGAAACTTAAAAAAACTATCAAATCTTTTAAACCATAGATTCCCATTTTGAACTCTAAGTTTATTCTATTCCACAGACTCTAATTTTTACAAATGCTAACTTGCATGCATACCTAACCATATTTCCATTAAACATAGAAAACACTTGAGGTTATGCATCAATTTCCCAAGCCTCTAAATGAGATGAAACTAAAACATTCATACCTAAAATTAACTTCAAAAACCCTATTTGAATCTCTTTGTTCAACTTTCTTTCTGCAATTATCGTCGAACCAAAAATTTGCTTCTACCAAAAGTTTTCCAAAATGACAACTAACTCTAGAAAACCAACCTTTAATTTCAAACTTCACCTCATAACTACTTGAAGATACATACTCACTTCCCATTGGTCCTCACTAACTCTTGCCAAAGTTAGCAGTTTGTTAATACATTTTGACTAATTACCAAACTTAGCATTCAATATTCTTTTTACCAAATTCCATGCTAAACTACATGATTCGAGGAGATAAGTGAGTCATTAATACACACCTTACTGCTAAAGTTCCCACAATTCAAAGCATCTAAATACATCTAATTTTATTAAATGACATTACCACCTTGCACAAGCCTTGATACCATAAATCTGCCAAGTCACCCTTGAAATCTTGTCAATGTCAAACCTCATACACATGCCAACTCAACTTATGATGACCAAACCCAAGTGTATATATCATTTTGAATCAATCATGCTTCATGAAAAATCCATCGATTATATTATATAACCAAAGGTTTTTGTTATTAAATAAACTTAGGTCTTAGTCAATGCTAAGCCCATATGCATTCCAAAACCATGATGAGACCCTAGCAATATCAATAGAATGCTAAGCTTAATGAACTTAAGAAAACCTCATAATGAATATTAACTTTTAGCAAACTCATTATAATTTAATGCATGTGAGGATGAATACAATGTCATTCTTTCAAAAATGCTATATACATCTGACGAGAATATTCCTCGATGATTTTAAAATGCCAAAGCGATTATCATGCATCTAAAATTAGAGATTATAATGATATGAGCAACTAAATGATATAGAATAATTTGAACAAGAAAACACATCAAAGTGAAAATTCCTTTCTATAACCTGATCAATTAATGTTGTTCTAGAACTATATCTATTTAAATTTTCAAGATGATCAAGCCATATCTGATTCATAAATAACAACTAAATCTTATGACAATGACTGATATAGGATTAAATCAAACAACCAAAACATCAGATATTGACTATATCAAAAAGCTACAACACCTATAGTATAATTGAAATCCAATACTTCCAAATATATCACTAAAATAATTCAAATGTATATGAACTAAAACTACCAACTAAATTGTAACCTATCATGAGTATAACAATATCTGCATATTTTATTCACTCATCCATTTTGCTTTTTGAAACCACTAAAACAAAAATAGAATCATCAATAAATCATTATGATCTCATAAAAAAAAATGCATCTACTAATATTGTTGATAAATAAGGGTCCCTAACACAATTTTAAGATTTATGACCAGGTTATCACTATGGCAATATGGTTTTAAAAAAATTTTGGGGGCTATAGAAAATAGTTATAACATTAGCGACCTTGCTAGTCAGATTTGTGGAACAATTTTGAATATCAACAAATTTGTCTATATATATGAAACATAATTTTGCCTTGAGAATTTGATTCAAGAAAATCATTTCTTAAGTATCTAAGTGAGAACTTGTAAAAAGATAAATTTAGATAGGGATGGAATGTTCGACTAGTGTGACATGAAGAAAGGGAAATAATTAACAAGGAAGTTTGGGATGGATGCATAAGCAGCTTAAAAATGCCTTAAGAACAAAATATAATGATGAATTAACCTTATCACAACCAAGTATAAAATATTCATATTATCATTAACTATGATTCTAAGTTTGCAAGAATATTTCTCAAAATGAAAGTTACAGTATTTTTGTAGTTTCTTGTATCCTTTCTTCAAATGTGATCCTTTTCATTTCAAAACTTTTATTGGTCCAATCAAAACACAACAAGAGCAGAAAGAAAACAAAAAAAACCAACAAACAATGAGGAAAGAAAACCAAAACAAAAAAAAGGAAAACAAAAACAAAAAATAAGAAAAGCAAACCAAAAGCACTAATGATAAAATAGCTTGAGGTGGTGGCCATTTACCAAATAACATAGCCAATTACCTTCAAGGTATTTAAGATGAAAAACATTATTACCAAGTATTGTAGCAATTTTATAAGGTCCAAACCATAATATATCAAATTTATGATGTTTCTCTGGGTCCTCACAAGATTTATCCCAATATAATACTAGATCTTTAAACTTAAACTTCTTATTAGACACCTTTTTATCAAAAAAAATCTTTAGTTTTGCTTAGCCTTTTCCAATTTTTGAAGTGTAGTTACTTTAGATTCATCAAGTGCTATCAAATCATGTAGCATTTATTCAATTAAATTTACATCTTCTTCTATGTATTATAAGGCAGTTCTTGTTGAAGATATCTAGAGTTCTATAGGTAAAGTAGCTTTGAATCCATATGCTAAAATAAAAAGAGAATAACCAGTTGCTACTTTAACAATAGTTCTATCAGCCCATAAAGTTTCAAAGATTTTAAGATGCCAATTTCTTTTCTTATTACAAACTAACTTTTTCATTATAAAAATCAAATTTTTATTAGTGGACTCAGCTTGTCTATTTTATTATGGATAATATTTTGACGAATGATTAGACATAATGGAATATTTTCCTAGAAAGTTTAAAAATTCGCTTGAAACAAACTATGGTCCATTATCAAAAATAATATTGTATGTGACTCCAAATCTAGAAAAAAAAATGATTTTCTAAAAATAAAATCACTTCACCTATAACTGAACTTTTAAGAGCTTTAGCTTCAGGCCATTTAGTGAAGTAATCTATGGCTGTCAAGATATATCTATGACCTGTAGATGATGACAGATGAATGTCTAAAATAAAATATATGCCCCACTTAGTAAAAGGTTTTTCAAGAATAACCAGGTTCAAAGGCATTATAGGTAATCTATCCCTGCCAACAAAGAGTTGACAAGGCATATAGGAATATACTAATTTATAAGCATTTTAAAATAAAGTGGGCCAATAATAACCAGCTCTTAAAATTTTATAAGTTGTTTTCTTTATAGCATAATGTCCACCGTAGCTTTCTTCATGATAGCCTCTAAGTACCTTCTGTGTTTGATCATGAGTAAGACACCTTAGTAAAACACCGTCATGATTACGGTAAAAGAAAAAGTTTTCTAGAAAATAAAAGTTTAATGATTTTAATCATAATGAACATCTTTCTTATTAAATTTGTTTGGGAAAGATTGATTATGAAAATAGTGGACTAAATCATGGTACCAATCATCTTTAGCCGATAGACAGTCCCAATCATTCATTTCATGCCTAAACTTCAATTTTTTAGCAAATTTAGATACCTTCATTGTTTTAAAATGAGGTTTAGCATTTAATTTTTCATCAACATAAAGGACTAGGATATTGATATTTGATGTTGTATTTTCAACTAAGTGTTTTGCTAACAATTTCCTTTGATAGTTCTTGACGTTTCAAATTCAAGATCAAATTCTTAAATACAAAGAATCCACTTAGCAAGCCTCCCTTGAATAATTGGTTGCTTTAAAATATATGATAAAATAGGTACATTAGATCACATGAAAATTTTGTTTCCCATCAGCAAATATATAAATTTGATTAATGAAGAAACAAGAGAAAAGACAAACTTTTCAACCAAAGGATACCTTGTTTTTGTATCTTTCAAAGATTGGCTCATGTAACCAATAGGTTTTTCTTCATTATTTTCAAATTTTTGAGTAACTATAGCTCCTATAGCATTTTTTGTGTCATTAACATAAAGGATAAATGTTTTATCTAAATCAAGTTTAGAAAGGATAGGTGCACTAGCAATGGCATTTTTTAGTGAATTAAAAGCTACATCAACATTTTCATCCCAAATGTAAATCTTATCTCTATTTAATAACAATTGTAAATGGTTAGTCTTATCATCAAAATCAAAAATGAATTTTCTAAAAAAATTGATTTTACAAAAGAAAGATCTTAAACTTGACTGATATTTTAGAGGATTTAGTTCCTTTATTGCTTTAATTCATTTTGGATTAATGAAAATACCATCTTTAGAGATTATATGACCCAACAATTTACCTTCAGTTATACCAAAAATAGACTTCTTTGGATTTAGATAAATTCCAAACTTCCTACATCTTGTGAAATTTTCACAAAGATGATCTAACTATTTTTTCTTCTTTTTGGAATGAGCAGTAAGGTCATCTAAATAAACTTGAATGATTACGCCTATTAAATCATCAAAAGCTACATGCATAGCCCTTTGAAAAGTTGATCCAACATTTCTTAATCCAAAATGCATTCGATTATAAGAAAAATTGCATCTACATGTGGTGAAAGTAGTTTTAAACCTATCCTCAGGATTCATAATAATATGATTATAACATGAAATTCCATCTAATAAAGACATCATTTTAGATCATACAACCTAATGTAATATCTGGTCTATACTTGGTAAAGAAAATTATCTTTTATAATTACTTTATTTAAATCTTTAAAATCAACACAAAGTCTAATATCTCTATTTTTCTTCCTTACAGGTACTAAATTAGCCACCCACTCAGAATATGTTATAGGAAAAATGACACCAACATCAATCATTTTATCTAGCTTTTTATTAATGGTGTCCTGTAACAAAGGGATAATCCTTCATATTTTCTACATTATAGGCTTAATACTTGTTTTAATAAAAATATCATGTTTGATAATATATGTATTGTAACCTTTAAGATCTTTATAAGACCACACAAATATATCAATAAACTCTTTGAAAAGTTTAATGAATTTAATCTTTTCATTTTTAGTTACTTTTATCCTTAAATAGACATATTTAAGATCATCTTTGGTTCCTAGATTTATGGGTAAAGTTTCATCTATGATTCTCCTTGATGGTTCTTCAGTTCTAACAACCTTAGGATGATCATTAGGAGAAAACATAGACTCTAAACTTACTAAATCAACAGGGAATTTATTAGTACCTAATTATAAATAAACATCACAATTAAGTACATAATCATCCTGGTCAAAATAATTTCTTTTGAGAAATGAATCTATATGTTCATCACAATTGAAAACTAGCCAACTCTCTTTTAAATCAAGAATTTTAGGATGAAATAATTCAATCAAAGGGAAATCAATAGTGGGTTCAATTTCACTAAAAGTAAGATTGGAGGCATAAACTACAAGTTTATCTGCTCTTATATTAAATTCCTTGAGGATATGAGTAATATTAAAAGATTCAAAATTTAAAATTAATGCCCATACCTTTGGAGTTTAATGATGCAAATGTGTTTAATTGGTCTTATAAATATCCTGAATTTGTCTCACTACCAGCTCTGAGTCTCCAAAAACTTCTAGGTGTTTAATATTTAATTCTATGGCTTTCTCTAATCCCAAACATAATGCTTCAAACTTTGTTGTATTATTAGCATTTTCAAAGGAGAATTTATAAGAATAATTAAATATATTACCGATGGGAGATATGAGACAAATACCAACACCACTACCTGTAGACACCTAAATCTGGCCACCAATGACCTCCAATCAAGCTTTTGACCAATTTCCACCAAAATGCATAATTTAGCCTAAAAACACTAAAACAAGTTAAAAGCTTTGAATCTGACATATTCAAGTACTAATTTTGGCCAATGTATTCCTAAATGGGGTAATGCAATTTATGGGCCAACTAACTTTGATCAGATCATTTCAAGTTAAAATGTTAATTTTACACCTAGGTACTTTGGGTTGCTCTTTTCTATCAAATATCTTACACAAGACATGTGCCTTTGTTATTTGGTGTTGGAACATCTTAAATGGGATAATAGAACCAACACACCTAGCATCAATTTCCAATTCCAATCTCATCAAATTTTGAGCCAATAACAAGGCATTCTGATCAATTTGAGTAATTTATGCACAAAGTACTGAATCATGTTTAGAGATAATTAATCCAAGTTAGAGCCTAATCAATAAAATCATGAATTTTTTTGAATAATTTATTTTGGAAATGAATATTGAATATCTACATCATCAGGTGACCTCATTTCTTGAGAAGACATTCCTAGGCCATAAATGCCACAAATATCAAGATTCATGCTTTCCATGCCTCATCAAAGCCCTCCATGCCTCTTAATTGCCCCTTCCAATTTCATGATGAGGATAATTATAAACTTAATTCCAAAAATTGAATTAATACTCAACCACACATCTCAATCTTAGGATGGATGATTCAGGTTGATTCTAGACATTCTAAAAAATCTATAAATAGAGAGGCTATGAACATCATTTCCAAGCTTAATTTGTGCAAATTTATAATGCAAGATTGATTACAAAGCTTCATGAAACTAGTGTTAACATGCCAAATTAATTCCAAGCCAAGCCAAAGGTACCAAGGAGAGATAGAGGTATCCAAGCTTCCATTTCCAAGGACTTCATGAGCACAAAGCCGAGCAAGCCACTACTACAAAGGCATTTGGAACATCCAAGGAATGTGAAGGAATTTTTGTGTTTTTCCTTACTTTTTAGTTGTGTTTGTCATTTTTTTTGTTACTAATCTCACCTTAGTAACTAGGTATGAAGATGTTATCTTAGTGTGTTTTTTATTTGGTTTCATTCACTAACACCATACTAATCTCCTCTTCTTAGTCAAATTCCTAGTTCACATAATGGCATGCCCAGTGGGACCAGATGCATCCCACACATGAATAAGATCATTATACAACTTTAAAATCTTCATTTAGATCATTAAAAATTTCATAATTTAATTTTCTAACTTTGTTTTACCATTTTTATTTGTCATAGGTTTACACAGTAACCATCGTTGGTTAGGAAAATTGTCATCAGTTGGTATAGCCATCGTCAGTCACTATTGGTATAACTGATGTCAATTACATAACCATCATCGATTAGTAAGTGTAACCATCATTGGTTATAGAACCAAAGTCGGTCACTGTGTTTTTCTTAAAAACACAAACTTGAGAGCTCATTTTTTTTTAAGTTCATTATTTCAAACACAAAATAGATTCAAGGCTAAAGGACATCTTAACATTTTTGTTGTAGGACCAAGCTTGACATTTGCTAAAAACATGTTTATATCACCTTTTGCATTCTTAAAAATGAATTAAGAATGTTATTTTGGTGTTTAAAGTAATATTTAAGGTGCTTAAATAAGTGTTTTTAGCATTACTTTTCAAAGTTATAACTAAGAACAACGAGTCAAATGAATACCACCTCATTTTCTATTTGGGCTTAAAAATGAACTCACCTTTCCAAGTTTTTTGTATTTATTTAATTGTTTAAGTTGATTTTTGTTTGGAAAAAAGAGGGATGCCACGTGTATGCTCTTCCATTTATCCCCTTTAGGGAACCCTTGGAATCAAAAGCACCATTGTTATTTCAAATTTCCTAGTCCAAGGCTTAGAAAGAAAGTCATCTAAAACACCCCCCAAAAACTTATCAAAGTTTGGGTGACCTTGAAAATGACCCTAAAGTATTTATATTTCATGCTTTCTTTATTTTTATGCAAACTTGGCTTGCGAGGGGGAATTCATCACCTCCCAAAAGTTATTTAGAGAAGCTTTGACCCAAGGTTTTATCTCCTAGAATTGACTTCACTTACTCCTTCTAAGTTACACACATGACGTAGTGGACATCACACTACACTGAGCGAACAATAGGATGTAGTGGTTGTAAAAAGGACTAGACTTTTTTGTAACAAGCTAAGTGCTACGAACCCAAAATTTGTCCTTTTCTTTTGCATTATTTTGTGTGAAAGTCATTACGCAATTGATTCCCTTAGAGACATTCAAAATCTTGCTAGTTTAGTCAAACCCACATTGCCATACCCTTACTCGGATTTGGATGATTATACTTAGTGTATTTTGGTCATTTTTGCTTGGTATGTTTTGAGACTAAAACTTATTTGTTTATTCATAAGCCATGTCAAAATCAATTTATCTATACGTCACTCTTTTATCTAAAGAGGTGTTATGTTGGCTATTTTACACCACACTTATGCCTTGAAATTTTTTGCTAAACTTGTTTGTGTGAGTGTCATTTGAGTTGCAAAGGGTAGCATTATACTGCCCAGAACATGTCAAAAGATTTTTGAGCCTTTTGAATCTTTTGCAAACATAACATTGACCACATCATTTGAACATGCTTACACCATTAGGCTACTTAATTTGTTTCAAGACTTGTTTCACCTTGTATCAAAAATCATTAATGCACACCATGTCACATTAGTCGTTTGGACCTCATTTATCTGTGATCATGTTGTCTAATCTTATCTAGCTTGTTTAGTAAAATCTTACTTTTCATCATTGAGTTTTCAATTAGCTTTGTCAAGTTTGGATTCAAACATTGATTGATTTATATTTAAGCCTCAATTCATGGGGTTGATACATCGATCTTTCTCTTTTGGGTTGCATAACTTTGGTTAATTGATTACCCAAATTTGAAAACTATTGATGGTTTGTTTGTTCAGCACCTATCATCATCATTGTTTGTGCTTTTATTTGGGAAAACATAGTCTTTTTCTAAATGCCTTTTACCTCATGCCTTATGCCAACTGATCATGTTTATGTTTGATTCTGTGTGTCAAGTTTATATCAAAGTTGTTTCCAAACTTGTTAGATTAAATCAAATCATATCAACCTTTTTTCAAGTCTAGCTTTTGACGTCATTTGGCCAAAATTCCTAGCATGATTATTTGTTTGACCCTATATTTTGACTCCACATTTGGATAAAAGACCTAGCAACTCAACTTTTCCCTTTCCTAGTTTGACCTAGACCTTTGACATGCCAATTTTTATTCAGATGCTTAACCTTTTATGTGTATAACATTTGAACATTTGATGTTACTTTGACCTAAACCTTTGACATGCCAATTTTTATTCAGATGCTTAACCTTTTATGTGTATAACATTTGACATTAGACATTTGATGTTAGCTTATTTTATGCCAAGTCTTAAAACAACTATATATTTTGTGATATGGATCCATAGTAGTACATAGAACACAATCAAGAACTAGCTTATGAGTCAACTCATGATTGGGATGATATGGTTTATGAGGAAGACAACATTAGACATACGGCTCCACCTTTTGACCAAGTTAGACCAAGCTTGAACCATTTGTCCTTTGGACATAGTTTTTTAGAGTTTGTAAAACTCTAAGACTTTTTGTTTTAGATATTTCATCATTTTTGATAATTTAACCTATGAAATTGCCTAGATATATACCAATTATCGTCTCACTACACTTATGGTGGAGTCATGTACAATCCAACTTATGATAGAATGGCCACATAAAATCCCATTAAGAACCCCTACAGAGAAAGATTTTTAAATCAAAGAGTTTTATTATTCTCCCTATAATACTCCATATGGAGGACCTTCTATAGTCAAAATCCACAAAATCTAAATCAAAACCTTGATTGGCATGAAAAGGCTTGTGAGGACTTTGAAAAACCTAACTATATATAATGTTGTTTGTGATATGGATCCATACCCTTTTTGAAAATCTCATTCAGACACCAATAGCTAAGCACAAAAGTAATGATAAAATAGTACATAGAACACAATCAAGAACTAGCTTATGAGTCAACTCATGATTGGGATGATATGGTTTATGAGGAAGACTTCGATGCTTTAGCTTGTGAAAGTAATCAAGCTGCACCACATAAGAACAATAAAATCAAAAACCACACCCAAGCATACCATTTCTATTCCAAGACTAAAAAATCACCCAACCATTTATATACTAGGACCTCATCCTTTGGCTTGTGTGAGCAATCAATCTCTATAATGCCCCTTCATCATCTCAAGACCTAGTCCTTTGACTTGTGCAAGCACTATGAGAAAACAAGCCCCACAACGCCCTATTGTTACAATTTTAGGACTTCATTCTTTAGCTCATGCAAGCTATCATGTTCCCCAATTTTAAGACTTTTAATCATGATTATAATCACCTTTGGGCTTTAGTTTTATTTCATTTGTTTGTTTGTTTGTTTATTCACTTGCCTATTTGTTTGCTTTTAGCACTATTGCCTTGACTTAATCAATGCATGCAAGCAGTTTCTCATTTGGATTAACCTCAACCATGGGTTAATTTCACCTTTCTTCTTGTTTATTTTTGAGAGGCCATCCATCAATAAATGTGACAGCCACTCCTTGATGCTTATATTCATCTATTTCATCACTTTTCACCCACCACCTTTAATCTATATTATAGGTTATATCCTTCGGTTAAACTTGGGGTAGAATCATCATAGGCTTCCCAAAAACCATTTAGAGCTTTATTCTTCAACCATCATCTTCTTTTTGGTATACAAGCCATCTCTAATTATTTGATAAAACATTGCTTTGCCTATGGTTTGCAACATCTTTCCAAATAGTGGAAAACTATAGACACCTAAATTTGGCCACCAATGACCTCCAATCAGGGTTTTGACCAATTTTTACCAAAATGCACAATTTGGACAACACATTAAAAGCTTTGAATTTGATATATTCAAGTGTTGATTTTGGCCAGGGTATCCCTAGATGGGGAAATGTAATTTATGGGTCAACTAACTTTGATCAGATCATTCTAAGTCAAAATGCCAATTTTGCAACTAGGTGTTCTGGATTGCTCTTTTCTATCAAATATATTGCACAAGACATGTGCCTTTGTTATTTGGTGTTGGCAACATCCTCAATAGGATAATAGATCTAATGCATTTGACATCAACTTCCAATTCCAATCCATTCAAATTTTGAGCCAATAACAAGGCATTATGATCAATTTGAGCAATTTGTGCATAAAGTGCTTAATCATGCTTAGAGATAATTAATCCAAGTTAGAGCCTAATCAATAAATCCATGGAAAATTGTTGAATAATTTTTTTTGGAAATGAATATTGAATATCTGTATCATCAAGTGACCTCATTTCTTGGAAAGACATCCATTGGCCATAAATGCCACAAATATCAGGATTCATACCTCCTCATCAAAGCCCTCTATGCCTCTTAATTTCCCCTTCTTCCAATGTCAAGATGGATAGTTTAGGTTGATTCTAGACTTTTTCAAAAATCTATAAATAGAGAGGCCATGAACATCATTTTCAAGCTTAATTTGTGCAAAGTTATAATGCAAAATTGATTATAAAGCTTCATGCAACTAGTGTTACCATGAAAAATTAATTCCAAGCCAAGCCAAGCCATAAGCCAAAGGTACCAAGGAGAGATGGAGGTATCCAAGCTACCATTACCAAGGACTTCATGAGCACAAAGCCGAGCAAGCCACTACTACAAAGGCATTTGGAGCATCCGAGGAAGGTGAAGGAAATCTTATTTTTTTCTTACTTTTTTAGTTGTGTTTATCATTTATTTTTGTTACTAAGCTCACCCCAGTAACTAGACATGAATATGTTAACTTAGTGTGTTTTTGACTTGGTTTCATTCACTAACACCATACTAATCTCCTCTTCTTAGTCAAATTCCTAGTTCACACTACCTTGTTGAGAACAAGCTCCATCAAAGTAAAAAGACCATAAAAGGTTTCTTCTAAATATTTCCTCATGCTGGGTTTCTGGTTCATCAACATTAAGTATTGCATAAGTCCTGATACATGTTTCTATGTATGAGATATTGGGAGAAGGAGATTCAATCAAAATACCAAAAAAAATATTCTCTTTTAATAAATGCAATCTCCTTATTAACTGGAACCCAAGTTACATCTTTACCAATAAATGCTCCAATTGCCTTTGACCAGTCCCTTCCTAATAACATGCATAATTACTAGGAATATCTAAAATTTAAATATTAGTCATTCAAATAATACATTCATCTTGCACAATCTTAATAACTATATCAAAAAATTTATCACAACTCTTAGTTTGTCTTGCATCAAAACTGGTAAGTTTTTTTCCATTTACTTCATAAGAAAAGCCCAATTGATCAGTAATACACTTAGGCATGATATTTTTTGAAACACTAGTATCCAAAATATAATTATGGATTATTTTATTACCAATTTTAATTATGACATTGAAAGGAGGAATATAATCAGCAGGGGGATCAAACTGTTGAGCATAAATATGTTCAACATTACTTTATTTTTGTAAACCTACATTTTACCTAGGATTCTTAACTACTTCATTAAATTTATCTAATTGTCCAAAAAGACTAGCAGCTTGCAATAATGAAAATGTAATTTTAATGGTTGACAAATCATCAATTATATTATAAGTCTTAACATCTGTTTGCCTAAAAATTTTAGATTTACAATGTTGATATTGTGAATTATTATATCTAGTAACCAAAGGAGCATCTTGATCATTTTTATCATTTCTATGAGTTGTTTTATCTTTATCATCAAAATGAGACTTGTCATTTGCTGACTTGTTATGAAACTGCATAATCCTTATTCCTAATATTTACAACATAAATATTTTCTTTTTCTAAAGACTCATCAATAGCATTTACATTATACGTTGAATCCTCAGTTATCTTTTCTTTGCCATGCAGCAAATATTTCTTAAATTTAATAACAGCTTGACATGTTTTAGGATTATGATCAAGCTTACAAACCTCACAATAATAAAAAACACTATCTTCTTTCACATTTTTATGGGAAGAGGAAGGTTTATCATTAATCTATCTTTTAATCATGACTAGCTCATTTCCTAAACTTTGGATTGCCTTTAATATTTTGGCATTATCTAAATTCAATCCCGTATTAGATCTATCTTTAAAACCTACACATTTTAGATTCTTTTCATAATCAATACAAAACTGAATGGTTTCACCATATTCAATTGTATCTTTATCTTTCAGTGCCATTTTGTATTTTAGAGGTAAAGCATTACAAAAATAAAGCCTAGACAATTCTCTAGAAGCCTTAATATCACTTGGAATCTTTTGACATAATTTGGTGAACCTAGAAATAAAATGATACATAGTTTCACCCAAATTTAATGAAATGTTTGAAATATCATTAACTAAATCAAAATCTTCTTTATCTTTTCCAAAAGATAATTCTAACTATTATTCTACATAATTTCAACTATTAATCACTTTTGTAGGTAGACTAATAAATGTTTGATAAGCTTTTCCTTCTAATGTTTACACAAAAACCCTTAAAAAAGTATTCGCATTAGTTATTCCAAGAGTGACACAAACTAATCTAAAATATTCTAAATGATTATCCCATGATTCTCTAGTTGAACCAAAAAAAGTTGATATGTTTAGTCCCTTGGGAGAAGGAAGCTTACCTAGATGATTTGATTGGATTTGTAGAAATCCAAAGAGCTACAACTATCTGACATTCTTATTAGGGCTATTATTCATCTTCACCTTCTATGAGTTCTTTGATTTCTCTATTATTCTGTAACCCGTGAAGGAGATCTTCCAGTCTCCTTTCTGGTATTTGTTGTTTTGCATTTGGTTGATTTTCTTCCAATTGATTCTTGGTTGGTGGGTTTCTGAAAATCTGATCAAACATTAGAATTTTCATCAGATTCTATCTCTAAGATATGACTATCTTATATCTAATTTTTTAACTTAAATGTTGATTAGGCAAAGAAATTTCAATAGGCTCAACAAAGTCATCAAAAGGAAAAGAATCAGAAAGATAGTGAACTTTAGGATGAGGATTAGTGGCTAGTGTTGCTACTCTATTTTTTTGAATCCTTCTATTAAAATTAATTATATCACATTGAGTTTCACATATTAATTTTAAATACCAAAAAAATTTAAATTGACCAATTTCTAATTCTTCATTGATTACATCAATAACTTGAGCGAGATCTTCGAGATGATTATACCATGCAAAACATGTTAAATTAAAATCAATATCAATATGATCCTCTTTAGCATTAAGAATAAGTTGAATAACTAGAATTTTTTTACCTACAAGAACCATTAGCAAGGAAATAGATTCTACAAAACTTATCCCCAGTGGATCACCAAATTTGTTGACAAAAAAATTAATCATGTCAACGAATCAACCCTTTCACCTATCGTGAAGGTCAAATTGGAATCATACTAGTCTAATTTTAGGGGTTCTAAAGGTTCATTTTAGAATCCTAAAGATGTAAAAGGGTTTATAATAGTTTCTAGGAAAATAATCAATAAGTTATGAAAGTAACTTATTCCATTATCACAATCAAGAATCTATATTAATTAAGAATCAGTTGAAATAGGAATCTATAATCTATCCTATCTGATAGAGATAATCTATTAATTAGATAATCTCTTGAAGAATAGAAATCTGATTCTAAAAAAATGTGTATGCAAATACACTTCATTACATTTTTCCACGGTTCATTATCCAACCAAGTGATAAGAAAACACTAACAAAAAATGAAAAGAAAGACAAATAGCAAATAAAGAATGAAACAAGAAAGAAAAATTGAATAGAAAAGATTATCATGAAAATAGAAAGAGAATAATGTATAAGTAAAACTAATCTAAAACCTAGAAACTAAGGAACATAATGCTATAAAAACTGCTATAATAAGTAATAAACTAATTAGTATACCTAAAATAAGAGACAATCTAGAATGATATTAAACTTTTAAAAGTAGAAATTAAATAAATGAAGTATTAGAACAAATCCAAGGTAAGTAAAACAACTACAAAAAGGATACGAAAAATATATATAAATAATAAACTAGAAAAGGTTTTAAACTAAGAACTAAATTAACGATTGGTGCTAATTTACTATTAATAAACTTCTAAAAATACTAAATTAAACCGTAAAGATAAACAAAAAAACTAAAAGAAATTTAAAGAAAACTTAAATCCATTCTATTAAAGAAAGTGAAATATTTACAATAGTTGCGAGTCTAAACATGAGAGTCATCTTAACATAAGAACAGATTTAAAATGAGAATTCCAACATTTTCCAATATAAAACTTGAAAAAAGATAACTCAACAATTGATTAGATCAATGAAGTGTCATAAAATATGTGAAGTGATCATTATTTCAAGTTGAATACTTTGAATTCTGCACATAAGACTATAAATAACAATAATTAAAAGATATTAAACTTAGCAAACTTCAGATAATCAATCATAGATGAAAAATATAACTAGATATACATGTGTTGCATAAGTTATTACTCAACTGTCAGATAAAGTACCATTAGGTCTATCTGCAAAAGTCATACTATCTCAAAGAAATTGCATAGAAAGAAGAGATGAATGAATGACTTTAGAATAATACTCCAGTCTCAAATATTTGTTGAAATTTTATCTTCAAATGAAATTTTGATCTCCTTTTATCCTTTAACTTTAGCTATGAAACAAGTTATAACTAACTTTAGTTAGCTATTAGTTAATATTAACAAATTGACTTATAAATTCAACTAGTTAATATTTAATATATGGAGAGATTAATGAAGAATCTAAAAATCTTAATTAATTCAAACTATTTAAATGAAATAACCTGAGTACTAATCTTAATGGGTGATGACCCCATCTTATTAACAATAAAGTAGGACACATAAATAATCATAAAATAAATAATAAATTGATAAATCCTACTCTTGTTTAAACCATAATGTAATTTAAAATTTAAACCTAAGCAGATATTAATTATATCTCAAAATATCTATTTTATCCATGTCTTCAAAAATAAATACCAAGATAAGTTTTAAAACTACATCAAATTTTTTGAATAAACAAAGTTATTCCCTAGATAACCAATAATTATTCAAATCTGATAAAACCTCTATAATAGGTTTATCTTTATAATCAAGACAAAAATTATATTATATTTTAGATGTAGGAAAAGGCAACAATCTGGTGCTTGTCTCAAATGTATCATCATCAACTTCTAATTTCACCCTTTTAATTATCTTGAGTTTGTTAGGTGTTTCAAATTCTTTCTCTTTTTCAGCAATACTCTTCTCAACAACATGATCTGAGATATCAACAGACTTCTTTTTACTGCCAAATCCTTGGCCCCTCAAATTCAGTCTTTTAGACCTCAAGATTGGTTCACTATGAGCCCCTAAAAGTTTAAATCCCCTACATTTTCCTCCATGGTTAGAATCAGATGGAATAGGGGTATCTGAGAGAGTAATAATTTTCCTAAGGTCTTTAGTGTGGGTTATCTCTTTGTTTAATTGATTTTTGGGTTGACAATCAAGAAATAGATGGGTAGGAAGTGGCTAGTCAATTGGTTCTCCTCTAAAAATAGGAGGCTGTAATAGTAGATAAAGATCATGCTAAAGATGGTGTTCAAGAAAATGTGAAGAACTACTTTGGGATTGAGCACAGGGTCTAACTCTTTGCCCTCAAAATACCCTATGACCTGTATGGTTTCTAAAACCACCATAACCTCTTTGAATAGGAAGAGAATTCAAGACATTTCAAAAATTAGGATTAGAAGCATCAAAATGGATGGACATCCTTGTGCCCCTAGGGAATCTAGACCCAAAATGCCTAATATGAAAACCAACCCCACTAGAACTTTGACTATGGTTTGACTGACTTCCTCAGTTTGACCTTTGACCCCATATACCATCATTACTATTCTTTGTTGGTTGTTCCCACCTAGACATTTTAAAATAAGCAATAATCTGAAAAGATGCCAAATTCAAATTTTGAGCTCATGACTAAAAATTATTCATGATCCAAAAACATTACTCATCACTGTGTTATATATGAATCAAAACCATACTGATTTCCATGTTCAAAATTTTAAAACCAATTTCACTCTTAAATTATTTCTTCATTTGAAACTAAATCATTCCAAGAAAAGTATTCAACAATTTTTAAATAACTGAGGAAACATATTAATCACATCTAATTCATTACCATCCTTACAAAACTCTGTCATGACCAAAAATATTTAAGAAAAATTCTAACTCAGAACAAGAACCCAAACTATGTCAGAATCCATAAAAAAACTCACGGTGAAAAATTTATATGTGACTTTTTCAACTTGCTTCATATTAGAACCTTTATCTATAATAATTCCAACTCATTTTGTACTCAACATTTCAACACTAAGACCCAATAATCCATGTGAATAAAACCAAACTGAGATGTCCGAAACCTAAAAACCCTCAACAAATAACTGTTTTAACAAGTTATTGTATGATATTTAGACATTCAACAACATGGCTTGTAAACACCAACTTCTAAAATTATTGCATATGCAAGGTATCACCTGACCAAGAGGATGGACAAGTTTTAGCAAAATTTCACCAAACAAAATCAAAAAGTTTGAAACTAGAAATCAACAAACTTACTTGAAATTTGTGACCCAAAATCATATAATGCTTTGAATATCATAACTGTCATTATATGCAAAAACTTAAAAAAAACTATCAAATCTTTTAAACCATAGATTCCCATTTTGAACTCTAAGTTTATTCTCTTCCACAAACTCTAATTTTTAGAAATGTCAACTTGCATGCATACCTAACCATATTTCCATTGAACATAGAAAACACTCAAGGTTATGCATCAATTTCCTAAGCCTCCAAATGTGATGAAACTAAAACATGCATACTTGAAATCAACTTCAAAAACCCTATTTGAATGTCTTTGCTCAACTTTCTTTATATAATTACCATCAAACCAAAATTTTGCTTCTGCCAAAAGCTTTCCAAAATGACAACTGACTCAATAAAACCAACTTTTATTTGCCAAATTCACCTCATAACTTATTGGGGATACGTACTCACTTCCCATTGGTCCTAACTAACTCTTACCAAAGTTAGCAATTTGCTAATACATTTTGACCAATTGCCAAACTTAGCATTCACTATTATTTTTACCAAATTCCATGTTAAACTACATGATTTGAGGAGATAAGTGAGTCATTAATGCACACCTTACTTCCAAAATTCCCATAATTCAAAGCATCTAGATACATTCAATGTTCTTAATGACATTACCACCTTGCACAAGCCTCGATACCACAAATCTACCAAGACACCCTTGAAATTATGTCAACATCAAACTTCATACACATGCCAACTCAACTCATGATGACAAACCCAAGTGTATATGTCATTTTGAATCAATCATACTTCATGAAAAAGCCATTGATTAAATCATATAAGCAAAGGTTCTTGTCAATAAATAAACTTAGGTCTTAGTCAATGCTAAGCCCATATGCATTCCAAATTAAACCATGATGAGACCCTATCAATATCAATAGAATGATAAGCTTAATGAACCTAGGCAAACCTTATAATGATCATTATTCTTTATTAAACTCATTGTAATTTAATGAATGTGAGGATGAAAACAATGTCATTCTTACATAAATGCTATATACATCTGATGAGAATATTCCTTGATTTTCAAATGCCAAAACAATTATCATGCATCTCAAATTAGAGATTATAATGATATGAGTAACTGAAAGAGATAGAATCATTTGACATAGAAAACACATCAAAGTAAAAATTCCTTGATATAACCTGATCAATTATTGTTGTTCCAGAACTATATCCATTTAAACCATCAAGATGATCAAGCCATATCTGATCCATAAATAACAACTAAATCTTATGACAATGACTGATATAGGATTAAATCAAACAACTAGAACATAAGATATTGAGTATATCAAAAAGCTGCAACACCTATAGCAGAATTGAAATGCAATACTTCTAAATATATCACTAAAATAATTCAAATGTATATGAACTAAAACTACCAACTAAACTATAACTGATCATGAGTATAAAAATATATGCGTATTTTATTCATTCATCCACTTTGATTTTTGAAACCACTAAAACAAAAATATAATTATTAATCAATCATTATCATCTCATAATAAAAAATGCATCTACTAATATTATTGATAAATAAGGGTCCCTGGCATAGTTTTAAGCTTTATGAACAAGTCATCACTATGGTAGTAAGTATGGTTTTGAAATTTTGGGGGGTATAGAAAATAGGCATAATGGGCCCCAAAATTTTGACTAAGTGTTATCCCATTTTGGCGTGAAACTGACATGGCATAGAAGTTCCATGACATGGAAGGACAATGGCATGGGAGAACCATGGCACAAAAGGACCATGGCACATATTTGATAGGTGCAAAGGCGCCATTGTGCAGAATCTAAAGGTCACAAGAGGATAATAGCATGAAGGAACTAGTACGAGAGGACCCAGTTAGAATATAATGAGTCATGAGGAACTCAAGGACATTTGACCTAAAATGAAATCAAAAGACTAAGGGAACATGTGGGAAGCACAAGTAGATGGAAGAATAGTTCTAATGGGTCACTCTACCCTTATTGATAGGAAGTTTTGCACTAGCTTGTAAGGAGAGGAACACATGGCAGAAAAAATATAGCATAGAGCAAGGATATAAGGGGTGTAGAGGCATAGATCTTTAGGAAGAACCAATCATTAAGTGCCATGATTCTTAGAATGTTGAGAGTTTGTTGGCCAACTCTTCTTGCCATTTTTGATTGTAAACACTTGGTTAGGGAAAAATAAGTATAAATACTTCTATTATAAAGCATTATAGGGATGAATGGATGAATTCTAGAATGATATTATGATAGATCTTTAAGCTTAATATATGACATAGCAGGTTGTATCAATTTGTGTTACTATGAGTGACAGTACGAACTAAGTGTTGACTTTTATGTGAGAGAAACCTTATCTTCTTCTTTTTCTAGGCACTTAATACTAATAAAAGATGACTATAATCTATGTGATGATATTAATCAAACTTAAAACTCATAGGATTAAGATAGTATGTTTTTAATTTATAATAATCTTCATTTAATTGATATAAAGATAAGACTATTAATAAGTTATCCAAATTATGTGACAAAAAACAAGAGAACTAGTCCTTTGCCATGTGTTTTGGGTGAGCGTGTAAGACCCGAATCTTTCATGAAAGGGCTAGAGTGTTAACTCATTGGGCTAGAATTTGGCATCAAAGTTAGAATTAAGTAAAATAACCCAACATTTTTGTTTCATTGTTGGGACACAAAGTAATTGAATCACAGTCATAGAAAAAAGTTTGAGCTTATTACACTGGAGAATATAAAAGAATAGGTTACTAATGTTGAAGATAATTTTATAGTTCGTTATCTTGAGCAAGGAATCTCTACATGGTAGTGGGTAGAGTAGAATATTTATAGTTTATTATATGAAACCTTCTTTTTTAAGGTCTCGATTCACCTACATGCTTGATTGATAGCATATGTTGAAGGATGATCAAGGAATCTTTGATGGAGATAGTCTTGGATGCTAGAACGGCAAAAGGTTTTAGCATAACTTAGAGCCCCATGGATGTGAGTAGTTAACTTTTGGTGGAAAAGAGTTTTGAATAGATACATTCTGGAGTATGTTGTAACCTCTTATTTATGCCTTCAAGAAGCTAATTTCTAGTTCTTTCAAAAACCATGTGCTCTCTATCTTAAGATTTTTTCTTTTGGAATTAAGAAGTTATTTGTTGATCTTAAACTAGAAACTCTACCAATAGAGAGATAAATCCTCTTGTCCATGAGCCACACATTTAGAATGACAGAATAGGAGTTCGTAGAAGATTATGGGTTCAAGATGGTAGCCAACCAACATGCATTATGAAAATGTAAGTATTTTGAAGCTCATTAAAGGATTATGGGAGTTATCAGTGTGTGAAGAGACTAGGAGAACTCAAGGAGTATTGTTAGGAGCCATAGGGAAACAAAAACACATGAGGACCCCATCAATTTCAAGTTGCATTCTATGTCACTTCTATCTTATGAAGGAGAAACAAGATGGATGGCAGGAACCAAAGAACCAGGTCTGAACCAACCAAGCTCCTCCACCATAGTGTGTGCTCATGTTTTTGAGTCAGATAGAATACACATATAAAATTAGGATACAGACAGTTTGGAATCAAAACCTAAACTGGTAAGGGATACTAAAACTAAGCCTTTTAACGCTCATTAAGACTTAATATTATCTTTCCCTCTTCAAGGGAATTCTATGGCATAACTTGGGATGCCTGGTGTACCTAGCCTTCAAGGATATAATATAGGCCCTAACATGGTTAACTAACTAGCTATCGTGCCTTATACCATGAGCATTGATATTAGAGGAAGACAAAGAGGAAGAGGAGGAGGAAGTGGACTTCCTCCTTAAGGGATAGGGGTTGGATCTTCCCATCAAACACCCATTCAAGTTCCTTCACCAATGATGGTTTACTATGAGATGACACTACACTTACCAAAATATTGAGGATTGGAGAATGTATTAGAGCATGTCCACAAGTGTGAACTAATATGGAGGGTGTAAGGAATCACCTACTCTAAATGTAAGGCCACATAGTTCATAACTATTCTTTTAGAGTGCACATATAAGTGATACTAAAGTTTGACCCTTATCAAGAAGTGGTCAACTTTGATTAGCTTAAAATAGCCTTCCTACAAGAGTTTGGCATCCCTAAATTTGAGCAACAGGGCATAACAGCATTAAAGGACATAAATCAATGACTTACCTAAAGTTTGCATGAATATGATGCAAGGTTTAAAACATTATTTTCTAAACTATCATTTGAAATTAACATTGCTCAACATGCATAATGGTTTGTGGTCAGATGGTTACTACCCTTTTGACCAACCTTGTCTCAACGAATGTTCACTAGCCCACACAAGGCTTTGAAATTTGCTCTCCATGTTGAGGTAGTTGGAAGCATTGACACTAGTATCATTCCTTTTATGGAAGCACAAATATATTTTATAACATCAAAACCTAAGAATTTGATGGCCAATAACACACATGAGACACATAGTGGTGTTTGGTGCACTGACTATGAATCTGAAGGGCATACATGGATCAATTGTTTGTGTAAGAACATTTATGTGATATATAAAAAAAACATATGAAATCTATCATGAGGAGCATGATTTCCACTCTTATCCTCTTATACAATGAGATATGCACACTAAAGTGTCTAAATATTTTAATATCTATGATGCCTATACTCATGACACTAATGATTGATATTTGATCAGTGACATTCATGAAGCTCAAATATGTAGCACACACCAAACCTCAGTACCAAATAATCAAGATAATGTTGGATACCATGGATGAGTAAGAGGGTGAGGATCAAGAGAAGGTCATTTTCCACCTAGGACTTGTTAGAAATTTGGGCTTCTAGACCACTATCAAAGGGATTTCCCAAATTACCTGGCGTGTGCTTTCTGTAAAAAGAACTACCAACTATAAAAGTGTCTTGACTTATATATGGCTATCACTAAGGAGTGAAATGAAAAGGGTGTTGGTATGATTTGAATGGATAAACCATAGTGGTGTGCATGAAAAACATCCCTATATTTCAATAGGTAAACATTACCACTTGCAGTAGGGGATAGACTCAATTGATAGCTAATCCTATCAAAAAAGTATAGTGGGAAACACCATGAGTTAGAAAGTATCTTGATGTTCAACAATAAAAATATGTCCTCCAAGAAATGATGGCACTTATATGAGAAGTTTAGGGATAAATTTAATTCCTTAAAGAGAAAGACATACCATAGTGTTAAACCTCAACATGTGGCACAAGATGACTTCTGAGAACTATGTAAGCATATGTTAGATGAGGATATTATCTCATAGCTCAGTGTTTGTCTTAAGATTCAAGACTTAATACCAAATGAAGTTCACCCTCATGTCACTAGGTAAAGTGAAGATCATTGTTTAAATCATGCTTTACAATAGGACACTCCTAGTTCTTTTACTCCCCCAGAAGATAGAGAAATATTGGTTAATGTTCCCATCGATGGGTGGGTAATCTAAGACATACTATTAGATACCAACGTAGAAGTCAATATCCTCACCAAAAATGCTTGGTGCAAAATGTCCAATCTAGCATTACATCTTTCAACTCATGTCTTATTTATGGCAAATAAGACTCATGCATACCCTATTGGGATCCTTAAGAACATGATGGTTGACATACTTGGAATACCACTTAAAGAAGATTTTGAGGTTTTAGAGCTCACTAAAGCTGATGATTTCCTAGCTCAATTGGGAATACCTTAGTGCTATGAGGATAATGTAGAATTAAGATTTAATAAGCATTACATTAGTTTTGAAAACATTGATCAGCATTTCGTAATACCACTAGATCAACCACAAGGGCCCCTTACATAGAGCCTATCCATGTTGATGAAGATATAAACCATATCTATAACATTATAACAAGAAATGATGAGCAAAGAGATCCCACTCTAGATGGAATTCTTTGATGGTTAGACACTCAATCTATCTCTGACACTATAATAAATGCATGTAATTGTTGGGTTCATGGTGACTATGACCTCACTAGTAGAGTATGAAGTACCATCAACAGTCGAGAGAATGTGTCACACCAGTTATATAAACAACACATGTTCATTCACCTTATCACTCAATAAGTCATGAGGGGGCCTATCATAGAGACACCACTGGAAAGACTTGATGAGGCTCCAAGGTTCCATGGCCAGATGAAAGTTTGAGACTTCATCTAGTGCTTTAAATAATTTTACCACACTAATGAAGATCATCTTTTATCTTTGGTTCATCTCTTTGATGGAAAAATTACTTGATGGTGGAGAAGCAATTTTTAATGACTCCTCTATTGGGATTAGGTACACTCAACCTTACATCATCAGTTCCATCATGATAACAAAATAAAGGGACCTGTCACCTATAGCAAAATACAAGCCCATGAGCCTCACATCAAAGCTTGTGAATGGTGAAATGATGAGTTCTACTTGCCAAAATATTTATGGGTACATGCATTTTATGGAGCTTTATGAATTTGGGCATGCGTATGGTACGTTTATGAAGAGTGACACATGGGTACCAAGTTTTGGCATCTACTTAAGGAGAATATGAAATTAACACTATCCTATTCCTCCCCAAGAATGGATTTGTGCCTCACCCTCTAATATATGTGTGAAGCAGTAGTAGGTGACCCACGTCCTATGGAAGAACATTTTAGGATTATCCATCAGGACCCTAAAGATCCCCTACACTTATTTCATAAACCATCATTACCCTAAGTACCTACACCTATGCCAGTCCTTGATCTGAACTGACATGATAAAATTCATGTGGGAAAAGAAAACCTTTTATTAAAAGTGGAAGAAGGAGAAAGATCCACTCTACTCAACCCATTATCCAACCATTTATATATTCCTATAAGTGTTGGCATAAAAACTATTTAGGATGCAAGTTTCCATATGGACAACCCCTACCATGGGCCTATTTAGACTGTTCAGTGCAACATTAACTCAGAATAAGAACCAAAGCTAGATACAATAGGAAACTATTAGACTAACATAGAGATTACAAAAATCTTTGAATTGCTAAAAGAATATCAAGATATCTTCCCAAGGAACTACAATAAAATGAAGGGATTCCACCCATCCTTGGAGAAGATACATATCAAGCTAGTTGACAATACTCGACTAGTGAAAAAATGCCCATATAATATGAATCCTAATCTTCAAGCATGAATTAAAGAGGAGATTGACAGTATGTTATGCATTAGAGTAATCACTCCCATTATTGAATTCAAGTGGGTCAATCCCTAGTGATTAGTATCAAAAAGGATGGATGCATATGTATCTATTTGGACTATTGTGTGATTAGTGCATCCTATGTAACAGATCGAGGAAACCCTTAAAGGTGTTGTTGGTTGTGAAGTATACTAGTTCATAGATGGATTCTTGAGGTACCATCAGGTCCAAATAGCTAAAGAAGACTAGCCTAAGGCAACCTTCACCAATGGATAAGGATTATTTGCCTATAGTATTCTGACCTTCAAGTTAAAAAATGCCCTAACAGTGTTTTCATGGATAGCATTTGAAGCCTTTAAGGACTTCATCCACAAGTTCTTCTGAGTCTATTTATATGACTAAATAGTATATGGTTTGGTCAAGGACCATTGTGCTAACCTCAAACTTATGCTTGAGTATTGTTGGGTCTTACAAATCTCATTAAATTTAAATAAGTGCTTGTTTACGATACCTTTTGGTATAATCATAGGGCATATTATTTGTAAAGGACTCCTAGTAGACCCGATGAAGGTTCTATTATTCTTCACCTTCCATCACCCAAAACTTAGCATGAGGTCCATGCCTTTCTAGGCCACATGAGTTATTATCGAAAGTTCATTTGTGGTTATGCAAAGATTATTGCACCCCTAGAAGAACTTCTAAAATATAATGAATAGTTCATATGGACTTTCTCTTGTAAGGAGGCCTTTGAAACACTCAAGGAAAAGCTAGTTACTGCTCCTATTATCTAATTCCTTGAATAAACAAAGCCATTTCATGTCTATTTTGATGCATCTATCATGGCCATTGGTACAATCCTTACACAACCAAGTGAAGGTCACCTAGATCACCTAATCTACTTTGCTAGCAGGAATTTCACACCAGCTAAAAGAAACTATACCACTACAGAGTGTGAGGTGTTGTCAATGGTCTACACTTTTTATAATTTTAGATAGTACTTATTATCCTCTCCTTTTTTTTTATATACAGATCATGAGGCTTTGAATTACCTCATCAATAAACCTATACTGCATGGATGAATATATTTTTTTATTGTTTGGTTCCAAGAATTTTAGTTTTTGATGATGGTGAAACCTGGGAAAGAAAATTGTGGACCTGACCACCTTTCACAAATTGAGAATGGAGAACCACCATGCACCATAGAAGATGATCTTCTTAATGTATATATTTTTTGTGTTGCATAGGTACCTAAAGAATTAGAAGACATTAAGGTGTTCTTGACCACTAGTTTATGCCTAACTATCTCACCTCGCAAGCTAAGAAGCAACTCATGATTTGTATCATACATTTTCATCTTATAGTAAGTGATCTTTACAAAATGGGCCATGACTAAGTTCTTCAACATTGTGTAATGTAACATGAATGCCTTGAGGTACTTCATGAAGTTCATGAAGGTATTGATGGTGGAAACTATGCTAGAGAGGCTACTGTGTGAAAAGTTTTACTAGCTAGATTATGGTGGCCAACTCTCTTCCAAGATGTTAAAGCATATGTTAATCAATGTGACATATATCAACACATAGGCAAACCTAATCGAATAGATGTTATGCCTTTATAACCCATCCATTCTTAGGAACCCTTTAAAAAATGGGTTATTTATTTTTTTGGTCCCATAACTCCAATAGGATAATGGATAGGTTCTCATTACATCATTACAGCAACTATCTTACACATTGGGCTGAAACTGTGCCAACAAAGGATTGTACTATTAATTTTGTTATGAGGTTCATCTAGGATAATGTCATGACTTAGTTTGGATGCCCCCTAATTCTCACTAGTGATCATGAAGCCTACTTTTTTAATGAAATAATTCACATCTTGCTAGCTAAGTTCATGATCGCACACCACAAAATAACCCCATATCACCTACAAGCCAATGAAATTATTGAGCCTTTTAACAAAATCTTAGGTACCATTTTGATAAATATTTGTAACATTAGTTGAATGGATTAGGATGATAGGGTATTTATAGTTCTATGGTCTTACCAAATAACCTATAAGTGCTTAAACAAAAACATGCCATTCAACTTGGTATATGGCAAGGAAGTAGTCCTATCAGTACATTTCTTGGTGCCATATCTATGTATCATGTATGTAGGACAACTAGATGAAGAATCATCTTTAAAATCATGCCTAGACACTTTATTATAACTCTATAAGGCTTGATTTCTTGCTCATTAGAGCCAGGATGTATAAAAATGCAAGAAAAAGGCATGACATGATCACCATATAAAGAACAAAACATTTTCTCTAAAAATGAATGTCTTGTTATATGACTCTAATTTTGTGTGCCACCTAGGAAATTTCTACATACACTAGGATGGCACTTTTAGAATACATAGCATTAGACCTACTAGAGCATGTCAGTTACAAAGGATAGATTGTCAATTCCTTCTTGGGAACTATAATGGAAGCCAAATTAGGTTGTATTTCACTTTAGAATAGCTAAATTTCTTGTAATCAATAAGGCTTATGCCATTAGTTTAGGACTTACTAATTTCAATAAAAGTGCTACCTTTATTGCGTATAGATTTCCCTTTTTTGTAATTTTGTTTTCTAAGTTTTTTTTCTTTTCATGGAGAACCATGATACATTTTAGTGTGGGGTAAGAAGTCATGGTTAAAAAGGCAAATATGAAAATTATGCAAGTTACTTAAGCACATGTATTATATGGGAACATAAATTATTAAGGTATTATAAGGTACTAAAGGTGTATGAGTCATTTAAGGCATGAAAGGATAAGGTTCTCACCATAAGTTAAAAATTTAAAAGAGACATCTATCTCCTACCTCACAAAAAGTGTGGGACACAACTATCATCCACTTCAAAGAAAGGTGTGAGATGAGATGTGTCATTAATGCAGAAAGAATAGTTATGGAAAAACAATGTGCCAATGACATGATGGGATAATATTTTTAATGTAATAATTGGAAAAATAAAGTATCTAAATGTGGTGGCTATTAAAATATCTAAATTAAATTCCATGAATTTATGGGTGACAAAAAGGCATTTATGAGTGTAAAACCCTCTTGGAGCCTATAAATAGGCAAGTTAAACCCATTTGATACTTTACTTTGCATTTATTTTTGAATCACCAGAGCCAAAGATCAAGGGACTACCAAAGCTGATTCAATCAATTCTGAGAAAAGAAAAGAGTTTTCATATCCTTAGCAAACCACGTAGGTCATTACCAAGTTGAGAAGAGAGATTCCAAGTTTGGTTCATTAGGAAAAGCTTTAGTTTTGAAAGTTCCAAGTTGTAGGTCCACCATTAAAGGGTGCTTAAGATCAAAAAACCAAAGCAACAATATACAACCACATATTCATTTGGAAACATTAAATGGTCACAAATTAACCTTTGAGATCCTCAAAGGGTAATATGGCCCAAGAAAAAGGCCAAGAAACTTGAAACCTTGTCAACAATACCTAAAGAAAAAGAGGTGAGTGGAGGATATTGGGTTATAATTAGGGAAGAGACCCTAAAATAATAAGCATAACACCTAGAAGAACAAATACATAGCATGGGAGGAGAAGAGGAATAGTGCACAAAATAATAAGAAGAAAGTATGGTGCATAAGGTGAAGCAGACCCAATCATCTTCAATGTATAAAAATCAAGCATCCCCACCCCCATCTCTATTAATTTAAGAGATGTAATATCCAAACTCATTGTTACACATGGATAATTGGGTCTTCAAGGTCTTCACTTTTACTAATTTTGACTACAATCATTGCCAACCTAGGAATGAGGTTGAGCTCCAAAATGATTATCAAGTGGAGACCACTAACACTAGGAACCAACTGGTATATGATCTCACAATCTTTAACCAATTGGATGCTACAAGATTATTCCATATTTTTAACTTTCCCTATTTTGGTAAGCCCATGGATGCAATTTAATCCCTTCTTTTATGCATATATGAGGACTATATCTAATTTGTTGGGCACATCATGAAGATCACCCTAAAATAATCAGTAAGGTCATGGGACTAAAATGCTTTGGATTGAGCATAATTGATGACTTAGTTGAAAAAGACTACCATGATGTTGATATATCATAATTAGGGGCATGACATGCACTTCAAGAACCTACAAGATCTTACCCTTTGAGTTGTAGTGTGGATCATCTCAACCAAGATCAGAGGGACTGATCATTGGAAAGAGGTAAACATGGCACACCTCTACATTGATTATTAGGTCTTTCAAGAGCTAAAGCACAACTAGGCCATGTATTTCCCCAAAATATTTTTAAATACATAAAAAATGAACCAATAGGACCTAAAGTATAGGTTTCCATGGGGGGAGATCCTCCTTTTATTGGTTTTCAATGAAATTGGGGTGTTAGACTATAGTTTTGGAACGCAAAACTAGGTGTACCCTCCCATGCATAAGTCCCCCGCTAAACTCTAAAAATCATTCACTTTCCCTAGCCACATCACCCCCTCATACAAGATCAAGATGAAGTACTATTTTGATAGGATGAAGGTGGAATTCAGAGATGAGTGGTGCATTCTCAAGGACTTTCCCCCTTTGGCTATAGAATAGGCATAGTTTGATGTAAAGCAGGATTTCTACCTCATGTGTATCCAAATGAACCTATCTTGAGAGTTCTCAGCATGGATTAAGTTACCATATACTTTTTTGATATGGTAACTCATAGACTCCATCAATTAGATATACAATGCATAGCCTATCATCTTGTAGGTTGAAATGATAGACTCAGAGATTCACACTCTCTGTAAGTTATATGTTTATCTAGGAAAGGAGGCCTATGTAGAAAAGATGTAAATAGACCTTATTGACATACAAGTCCATCAAACATTGGTAGGGGATTAAATTCATAAAGTATTCTATATGTTTCACCCTTGAAATAACCCACAAGGTGGAGACCTTAGGGAAAAACTTCCTTTAGTGTCACCTTTGAAGAAGAAACTGGAGCCAGATGTGGGTGCCAACACAAGTGGGTACCAAGCCCCCCAAAATTAACAAAATACTGTAGAGCTGTAGTCCTCTAAACCCTTATAATCCCATCCTTTTGTACCACCTCTACCTCATATTTCATCATCTTCATGATCATCCCCATCTCCCCCTCACACTTCTCCATCTCCTTCATGCTCCACACCTCTACCCTCTTCACTTCTCCACCCTTCATCTCCTCAACCTACTCCCCCTATTTCTCCACCACATTCTCCACCTCTACCTTATCCACCCCCATCTTCTCCACCTCCACCATCTCCCCCAAGTACTTCTACTAAAAGAGTTTCACATCAATATACCCCAAGATAAGCACCCCAATAGGAAGTTCCTGAGGTACAAGTCCATAGTTGAGGTTTTGTTTTTGAGAAAACTCCCTCCCTAGTGTGGTAGAAAAAATCCACCTCTGATGAATCCCTTCTTGATTTCAAAACATAATATAATGAGGGGAATGGTGAAAAAGAAGTGAGATGGCCATTGGTGGCCATGAGGAGGTCAAGCTTGATTGTGACCCTAGTAAGGGGAAGGGACCAGTTGAGACCTTAGAAGAACATGATGAAATTGCATTAGGAAATATGTGATAATGTTATTAGTTTGGAATTCAAGAAAATATGTTCTCTCTTTGGTTATACTTCATCCCTGAGGAGGAAACTATGGAAACAAATAAGAAAGTGTCCTTCCTACTTGATATGTACAATGAGGAGCACAAGTTTGAACTCCTATAGGATAGCCTTTCATTGGGTTTGGATGCTCTAGCACTAATAAAACCACTATGGGTAGATCTAGAGAAGATCTCCCATCTTCTATCAAGCACCACATTTTTGAAGTTAGGCATGGAAATTACGTGCTAGAATATTTTGTCAAATTTTGTTGCATGTATAACTAAAATGAAACATGCCAAAGTTATAGTCATGTATAATAAAGAAGTTGTAAAGAAACAAGCATTCATCAAGGAAGTGGACACATTAAAACAACAACTCTAAGAGGCCATAGAGGCAAAATTAAGGGTCTTAAACCATTGTAAAATAATTTTTAATGAAGACCCAGTGTTAGTAGATAGTGTAGCCCTTAATAGGGATGCCATAGGAAAGCTAGAGACCCTGGTGGAACTATTGCTCAAATGATGCAAGGAGAAACCCACACCATGAGACAAGGGGTTAGAGTTAGTTTAATGGTTCACCACAACTATCAACATCTAAAAATGCACTATATAAATATTTGGGGAGGTTATCCCCATTTTAGATGGTATTTTTGCATAGCTAGTGCACCCTAATAAAGCCTTGGAGGCTCAACTCCAAGTTAAAGAAGCAGAGAGGCAATAGATGGCTAATGTTGCACTCTCAATAAAAGAATAATTAAAGCATGAAAAAAGCCTTTAGTGATGTAGATATGATGGAGGACACCATCAATAAACATTTCCAACAACTAAACACAAATTTTGTATCCCTCTAAGGAAAGGTTGACAATGAGGTCACTACACTTGAATACGTCCAAAAGGATGCCACCATATCCTTGGAAAAATAGGTCAGGAAGGTTGATAACCAATCAACCTGAGCAAATATATGAATTTAAGAAGGCCATATAATGAATTACTATAAAGGTTCTCAAGGCATTATCCCATTGGGACAATCTAAAAAAGGAACTCGAGCAGATGGGGCCTAAATTTTTGGAGGATGCTAGCACAACTTAGTATGGGATGGACTAAGAGCATAGTGTGGGATGATGTTGGACTTAGAATTTTGAGAAAGTGTTTTCCTATTTTTGCATGAAACTAACACAATGTAGAAGGACCATGATGTGGAAATACCATGGCACAGGAGGACCACGGTGTAGAAAGACCATGGCACGTATCTGATAGGTGTAGAAACATCATGGTACATAACCTATGGGGTACAAAAAAATAATGGCATGAAGGAACCAACATGAGAGGATCCAATAAAAAGAGAATAAGTCACAAGGAACCTAAGGACATATGACTCAAAATGAAATAAAAAGACTAGGGGAGCGTATGGGAAGTGAGAGCAATTGGAAGAATGGTTTAAACAGGTCATTCTAACCTTATTGATAGTAATTTTTGCACTAACCCACAAGGAGAGGAACACATGGAAGAAAAAATATAGCATAGAGCAAGGATATAGGGGGTGTAGAGGCCTAGATATTTAAGAAGAATTGATCGTTAAGCACCACAACTCTCAATATATTAAGATTTTTTTGGCCAACTCTTCTTTTCATTAATGATTATTAACACTTAGTCAGGGAAAAATAAGTATAAATACCCCTGTTATAAAGCATTGTGGGGATAGATGGATAAATTATGGAATGATATTGTGATGGATCTTTAAGCTTATTAAATGACATATCAGGTTATATCAATTTGTGTTACTATAAGTGATGGTATGAACTAAGTATTGACTTTTATGTGAGAGATACCTTATCTTCTTTTTTTTCTAGGAACTTAATACTAATAGAAGATGACTATAATCTACGTGATGATATTAATCAAACCTAAAAATCATAGGATTAAGGTATTATGTTTATACATTTATATAATCTTTGTTTAATTGATATAAATAGAATAATATGAACAAGTTATCCAAACTATGTGACAAAACCTATGGGAACTAGACTTTTATTGTGTACTTTAGGTGAGTGCAAAAAACCCAAATCTTACATGAAAGGGCCAAAACACTAGTTTGTTGGGCTAGACTTCAACATTGGAGCTTTAATTAACTAAAATAACCTAACATAAGAAGAAGAGCATGTGGACACAAAGGCTGGTGGACCCTTTATTGAATCTAAAATAATAAGTGGTACAACTAACAATGCACCAAGTTGGACCCCTATTTCAAATAGGGTTGATTCATCTAATGGTAGCAGCCATCATGGAGGTCAAGGAGTTGTTCAAGAGTTAACATCATCCTCCTTCAACTCAAATAAATGCTAATTAAGGATAAGGAGCTTGCAATAAGTTTATGAGCATTCAAGATATGAAGAAAATCAAGATGAAACTATGAATTGTGATCTCTTTTTATCGGCTAATCCAATCTAATTTGAAGAATCAGTCAAGCATAGCAAGTGGTGTGAGGCTATGGATGAATAAATGCATGTCATAGAGAGAAATTAGACTTGAGATTTAGTTGACCTACTACAAGGAAAATAGGTCATAGGAATTAAGTGGGTGTACAAGACAAAAACAACTCCCAATGGCAAGATAAAGAGGCATAAGACAAGGCTAGTGGTGAATGTGTTAGGAATAAAACACTTTTAATTTAGATCTACTATTACCATAAACTAGATCTAAATCTATGTAATAACATGCATCATGAAAACATTTCTTAATTCACCATTATTATGAAATCATAAATGAGAGAATAAGATAATAACATAGATAACATAGATCTAATGTGGTTACCTAATGTGTGCTACATCTACCATTGAAAGGTCTCAAATAAATCAGTAATCTAAAATAAGATTACAATGAACTCTCATAGAGATTAAAAAATATATTATGTACAAAGTGCTGCACAAAAATCTGAACTTTCACCTTACCTACACAATGTTGTATCTCACAAGTTACTAAACACACCTTTTAATGAACACCTGTACTTTGACTCTGATCCTCAAATCCATGCCTTGCAAATAAACCATCAACCTCTAAAGGCCACACCACAAATTATATATATATATAGAATATGAAGGAAAATCCATGAAAAGAGGAGCAAATGTGTCATGCTTATCCAAGATAAGCATCATCCACTCAAGACAACTCACTTCCACAACATCAAGCTTATCTAAAAGCTCTCCCATGAAGGAACATACCATACTAAGGGTCTACACCTTTCAAGGTCACTTTTTTCAATAATATGTGATCACAACCATCTCCTTGTAACAATGAAGGCATTATATTTTCCAAGAAACAACTAGCTCCCTCAAAACAATGAAGTCACATGGAAAATAGACAACTAATAACCAACTCCATAAAATATGGAAACATAGAAATTAGAAATATACTAGGAATATTCTGCTCGCATGTGGAGCAAGGTTCCAAAAAAGGTAGAGTAGGGAAAATTGTGCTTCCCACATCCTTGGAGCTCTTTAGGGGCCCAAAATTTATTCCTATGGTCATGTGATATCCCCAAAGGGATCTACACTCAACAATCTCCCACTTGGAGACTGTTTCTCTAGAATAGAATCTATCACTACTCCATGACCACTAAGGCCAAATAAATATGAACATAGTCTCAACTTGTCCAATGTGACCACTTTGGTCATCATATCCATAGGATTATGGCTAGTATGAATCTTATCTAGCTTCACCAAGTTCTCCTCTAAAACTATCTTGATGAAGTGATAACCTAACTGAATGTGTTTCATCCTTGAGTGGAAAGCAAATTTCTTTGCTAAATGAATAGAACTTTGACTACCACTGTGTAGTCTCCCAACTTCCTAATCATGCCTCAATTCTTGAAACAAATCTTATAACCAAATCATATCCTTGCTAGCCTCTGTGGTAGCAACATACTTTGCCTCTGTGATTGATAAAGCCATAACCTTCTATATCCTAAAAATCCAACAAAACATTGTATCTCTAATAGTAAATATATATTCTATTATACTTCTCCTACTATTAATATCCCTTGCCATATCTAAGTCCACATAACCACGTAAAGTGGTATCTGATCGACGATAACATAATTCAAAATAAATGGTTCCTCTCAAATACTGAATAATCCATTTCACTACTTACCAATGCTCATAACCTGGATCACTCATATACCCGCTCACAACTCCCATTGTTTGGGTAATATTTGGCTTAGTACAAACCATGGCATACATCAAGCTACCAACTGTCGATGATTAAGGTACTTTGGACATCCTAAGCTTTTCAACTTTCATCTTAGGACACTACTCCTTTTATAATCTAAAGTGGCCTATCAAAGGAGTACCAATAGATTTAGCATCCAACATGTTAAACCTTTCCAAAACTTTCTTCACATACTCTAATTAGGATAAGATCAACTTCCTCTCCTTCCTATCACAAAAAATCCTCATACCAAGGATTTGCTTTGTAGCACCCTAATCCTTCATAAAATTGGAGTCACTAAGCTATTTCTTGAGCATATGAATATGGTGTATGTTATTTCCTACAACTAACATGTCATCGACATACAAGCATAATATAATAAAGGAACCGTCATCAAAATGTTTGATGTACATGTAATGGTCAGAATCACACCTTTGATATTCTTGTTCCAACATAAAACAATCAAATTTCTTGTATCATTATTGTGGAGCTTGTTTCAAGCCATATAAGCTCTTCTTTAGTTTACACACATAGTTCTCCTTCCCTTTGACCTCATATACCTGTGGTTGCTTCATGCATAACTCTTCATCCAAATCACCATGAAGAAAAGTAGTTTTCACATCTAACTATTCTAAGTGCAAATCCTCAACTGTAACTAAACCAAGAAAGTCCTAATAGAAGTCATTTTTACAATAGAAGAGAAAATCACATCAAAATCAATACCTAATTTTTGTGTAAACCCCTTAACCACCATATTGGTCTTATACCATTTTCTCCCTTCGTCCTCTTCTTTGATCCTGAAGATCCACTCATTTGGCAATGCACTCTTGCCCTTGGGTAGTCTTACCAAATCCCACATTTGGTTCTCCATGAGAGATCTATGCTCCTCATCCATGGATTGTTCCAAATTCAACTTGACATCTACCTGCATTACTTCCTCATAACACTATGGTTATCCATTGTCAGTGAGTACTAAATAATTCAAAGAAGGAGAAAAACATTTAGGTGATCTTCTTACCATAGGAGTTTGGGGTCCTTGTGTAGAAGGTTCCTAAATAGAATATTTGGATACTTTGCCATCCACAATGTCATCCAATAATGTGTCCTCTTTCTATTTCTCATCATGTTCTTACAACTGATCCTTATGCATGACTTTTTTATTAAAGACTAAATCTCTAGACTAAAATATTTTCCTATCTTTAATGCTTAATAAATGGAAACAAAAGTCATCCTTGCCATAACCAACAAATGTACATTTATCTGATTTAGCCTCTAACTTGGTCGTATTCTCTTTTTTGATGAGAGCAAAAGCTTCACATCTAAAGACTCTAAGAAAAAAATATTCAACATTCTTACCAGACTAACCTTGTTCAAGAATACCTCCATCTAAAGGCATAGAATAACCTTTATTAATCAGATATACTATCTTCCCAACTACTTCTATCCAAAATTGTAAAGGCAACCCTACATATAACCTCATGTTCTTAGTATATTCCATTATTATTTTATTCATCATTTTAGATACCCCATTCTATTGTAGAGTTCTTGGAACCATCCTTTGCCTATGGATTCTATTGTTAGAATAATAATCAAAGAAAGCATTACTACAATACTCACCTCCATTATCTGATCTGAGACACTTTAACTTGAGACATGTTTCATTCTTAACCAAGGATTTCCACTTCTTAAAAGTGTCAAATACATCATATTTATTTTTAATGCCATAAAACTAAACTTTCCTAGTTGTATCATCAATAAAATTAACATAATAATTGGATCTACCAATAAAAGATACCTGAGCTGTTCCCATACATCTAAGTGTACCAAATCTAGCTTGTTTTCTTTATTTATGGGTCCAACCTTTAGGAACTTAATATACTTTTGTTTCCCATACACATAATTCTCACAAAAGTCTATATCTAGATATTTTAATCTAAGAAACTTATCTTTTAAGATCTGCATGCCCTTATGGCTCATATGATCAAGCCTGTAGTGTCACATAGTTACATCTCCATCTGCAATAACTAAATCAATAGAATCAACACTACTAGTCAAATATAAAGTACAAACTTTATTACCTCTTGATATCATAAGATCACCTTTGGTAACTTTCTAAGAATCTATAGTAAACAATACTTAACATCCCTCACTGCCCAATTGCCCCACTAAAACCAAATTCCATCTCAACATAGGCACGTGTCTAACATCCTTAAGGATCCATGTGTTGCCATTCTACATCTTAACCTAAACACAAACTTTTCCTACTATCTCATATGGTCCATCATCATCAAGAAAAACATGTCCTAGATTTTCTTGAACATAATCAGTAAAATAATGTCTATGTGGGGTGGCATGAAAAGAAGCCCCTGAATCTAAAACCCAAGGCTCAAAAAAAATCCATAGAAAGAATTAAGGCATCCTGACATGATTTAGCCAATGTCACATTTACCTCAATCATTTCCTCTTTGTTTGTATTCTTATCCCAAAGTGACCGACAATCCTTCTTTCAGTGTCCACTCTTCCCACAATGCTAGCATATCATCTTGGATCTAAATCTAGACTTAGATCCACTCTTTGAATTTTTATAGTTACTTTTGCTCTTGTCCTTTTTCCTCCCTCTAATATTAATATATAAAAAATTACCTAAATATGATTCACCAATTTTTTATCTTTGCATTTCTTCACTAAGGATCACACCTAAAACATCCTCAAATTTTAAGCTTCCCTTAGCAGGGACTACATTACTCACAGCCATAACCAGACTATTCCAACTATCAAGCAAAGAACATAATATTAGCAAAGCTCTAACTTCATCATCAAAATTGATTCCAACTAAATTGAGCATAGTTACAACCATATTAAAATCATTTAGATGATTAGATATTAAACCGTTCTCAGACATTTTCATGTTAAACAATATTTTCATAAGAAAAATTTTATTAGATGCTGAAGGTTTCTCATACAACTTTCCAAGTTTATCCATGATATATTTTTTGGTTTTTTGATCAAAAATATTAAATTAAATAGAGTATGTAATGCATAACCGAATGGATCCCAATGCCTTCCTATCAAATAATGACCAATCTACATCACTTATACTTATAGGTTGTTCTACATTCCCCTCTAAGGGGATATGTAGCTCCTTCTGATATAGGTAATCCTACATCTGTATTTTTCACAAACCAAAATTCTTATCATCAAACTTTTCCACTCTGAATTTTATTTCTTCTCCCATAGCTCCCACTCAAGCTAATAGCCTTCCTATGATTTACCACTTCAGCAAAACACAAAACCAATGGCTTTGATACTAGTTGTTTAGAATAAAAAACTTTTAAATCATATCTACTATTACTATAAACTAGATCTAAAGCTATGAAATAATATGCATCATGGAAACATTCCTTAATTCACCATTATTATGAAATCATAAATGAGAGAACAAGATAACAACATAGATAACATAGATCTAACATGGTTCATCCAATGTGGGATAAATCCACCAATGAAAGTTCTCAAATAAATCAGTAATCTAAAACAAGATTATAATGAACTCTCACAGAGATAGAAAAAAAATCTTCAGTAGAAAGTCTTACACAAAAAGCTATAATTTTACCTGCATAATGTTGTATCTCACAATTTGTTAAACCACACCTTGAAATGAACACCTGCACTTTGAAAAACACCTGCATTTTGACTCTGATCCTCAAATTTGTACTATAAAAATAAACCATAAACCTTTAAATGCCACATTACACCCTATGTATATAGAATACAAAGGAAAATCCATGAAAGGAAAAGAAAATGTGGCATGCTTATCCAAGATAAGCATAATCCACTCAAGACAACTCACTTCCACCTCATCAAGCTCATCCAAAAGCTCTCCCATGAAGTAACATGCCATACTAAGGGTCTTCACCTTTCAAGGGCACATTTTCCAACAATGTGTGATCACAACCATCTCCTTGTAACAAGGCATTACATTTTCCAAAAAATAACTAGTTCCCTCAAAATAAGAAAGTCACATGAAAAATAGTCAACTAATAACCAACTCCATAAAACATGGAAACATAGAAATTATATATATACTAGGAATATTCCCCTCACATGTGGAGCAAGGTTCCACAAAAGGTGGAATAGGGAAAACTATGCTCCCCACATCTTTGGAGATCTTTAGGCCCCCAAAATTTATTCCTATGGTCATGTGATAGATCCAAAGGGATCCACACTCAATAGAAGGGCTACAATCAAAGGCATGGATGTGATTATAATGAAACATTTTCACTTGTAACAAGGCTAGAAATAGTAAACATAATCATAGCCATTTATGCCCAACATAAGTGGAAGGTGCATCAAATGGATGTGAAGTCAGCATTTTTGAATAAAGTGCTAAAAGAAGTTTATGTAGGATAGCCACCCATATATGAGATTCTCAGTCATGAGAACAAAGTGTATAGGCTAAAAAAGCCATTATATTGGCTCAAGTAAGCCCCAAGAGCATGGTACAACCATATAAACTAATATTTATTGAGCAATGACTTTAGAAAAATTGTAAGTGAGCCCTCACTATACATCAAAACATACAAGGAAGGTATTTTGATTTATTGTATTATATGTGGATGATCTAATATTCATTGGTAATGAAAATTAGTCCATTCAATAATTCAAAATAGTCATGAAAAATGAGTTTGAAATGACTGAATTGGGTTTCTTGAAGTACTTTATTGGGATAGAAGTTAACTAGATGGATGAAGGCATATTCATATGCTAAATCAAGTATGCAAAGAAATCTTATAAAGGTTAAATATGCTAGATAGCAAGCTTGTATTCACTCCAACTAAGACAAGTCTTAAGTTATGCAAAGACAAATGTAATAGTAATGTAGACCCCATACATTATAAGAGCCTAGTGGGAAGCCTGATGTACTTGACTACAACAAGGACATACATCATGTATATATTCAGCCTTATATCTAGATTCATGGAGATTCCAAAGGAGACACATTAGCAAGTGGGAAAGAGGATATTGAGGTACATGAATGGAACAAGGGATTATGGAGTTTGGTATGTAGTAGCAGATGAGTTTCAACATATTGGTTACATGGAAAATGATTGGGTAGGAAGATTTGATGACTAAAAGATCAATTTAGGGTATGTATTTCATCTTGGGTTAGGATGCATATATTGGGATTCAAAGAAACAACCCATAGTGTCACTTTTATAGTTGAAGCAGAGTATATAGTAGCTAATAAAGTAGCATGCTAGGCTAGATGGTTGAGAAAAATACTTTCTGATTTACATGAGGATCATCAAGGAGATTTTATGATCTATTATAATAATTTATCATCCATAGAATTATCAAATAACCCTATGTTTCATGGTAGGATCAAACACATTATAATCAAGTATCACTTCATTTAAGAATTAGTTGAAAATCATGTCATAAAGCTTAGCTTTTTGAAGTCTAATCAGTAGCTAGCTGATATTTTTACTAAGCCTTTCTCTAAAGACACTTTCATGCATCTAAGAGGAATATTAGGGGTCATAAATATAGTATCATTAGGCCTACATAGTATTATGGCAGCTCTAGAGTCTTATAGTAGATCTACAGACTCAAACAACACAACTCTAGACTCATACAACAGAGCTATAGATTACATCAGTGTAGCTACATATTTTGATAGTCCAGCTATAAATTTTGTCAGTCTAGCTATGGATTTTGTTAGGACACCTATGGATCATAATCTAGCTATGAATTTTGGTAGGGTAGCTACATATTTCAATAGTCTAGCTATGGAAGCTATCATCAGTGCTACAGACATCAGTAATGAAGCTCTAGACATGTTTAAAAAGGGTGAAGAAGCATTTGGGAAGTTAAAGGTGAGTTATAAAGAGGTTTTGGAGACCAAGAAAATCCTAATTGACCATGGTAGAAATGTCAAAAATAAGGGGGAGTATTAAAATAATATTATTTTTGACCTCCTTCTACCTAATTCCACACCTAGCCAACTATGAAATTAGACAATTACAGTCATTTAATGTAGCCTCCTTTCAAATTTCAAATTTGGAGCTCATTTAACTTGTTTTGGGGGGGGGAAATCTATGAAATAGGTGAGTAGTTTCAAAATAAAAAGAAAAAAAAGAGAAAGTACAGCTGTAGACATTCATTCCAACACAACATCAAAGTAAATGAGTAGTAGCTTGTAAAGTGAAATAGAAGGAAAAAATAAGGGTATGTCAGCAAAAGGAGAATATGTAGTAGAAAATAATTATAGCAGCAGTCTTTAGAAAGTAACAAAATAGGGTAGTAGCTTGAACATTTTAATAGCAGCAGTTTGTAGTGGGTCCAGAAGAAGAGAAGGAGGCAAAGTAGATAAGGCAAGAGAATATGTTCGCTAACAGTAGTCAGAAAAAAGCTAGGAAAGATCAGAGGTTTTTTGTAAGTCATTAGTATATAGTTGTAGTTGTTAATAGAATATTGTAATAGATATTTTAAGGATCATTTTTATATATATCTATGTTTTTCAGTCATACTCTACCCTACCTTGTTTCAATATTTTATATTTTTATTACATTACTTTCTTGATTCCCACCTAGGCCTACACACATTTATTTTGTCTTTTATCCTAATAGTATTTCCAACATGCCACTTATAATTTTTACAATTCAAGTGTTACAACACTTATTTCTTTGCATAATCACAACAATGATTTATATATAAATTTAAACCTAATAATAGCAACATTTGTTTCTTCAGACCAACCAAGACCCCTAGTTCTAATGTTATAATTGTGTGAAAATCAATTAAAATTTTAGAGGTGGAGGTAAAAAGAATGAATCAGCTGATCTATACATGGGTAAGATCTCAATAAAAAAAACTAATGCAAGGAGGTATCCATTGAAGAACTATATAGATAAGAGGAGGAAGAAAGCATCTCATGAATTCTAGTACTGAGGCAAATAACTTGCCTCTTTGTAAAACAAACCTACTCAATGATTTTCTTTCACTTTTTACCAATGAAAAATATGTGCAAGATTTAATGACAATATCCTTGTAAGAATTATCTGTAAACCCCTCCTTTCAATTGTAACTTCATATTTGTCATATCCCATTTTCATATGCATATAATAATTATTTATTCATGTTGATGTGGCATACATGTAAACTTATCTGGATAGATTTTATGATATTTATTTATTGTTTGTGTGATTATGACCATAGTGGAATTGAACAACTATTTTTTTATTATGATTATTATGCATATTATTGTTATGGAATTAAAATGGTTAAAGATATGCACATGGATCTAATGTAAATTTGACATTGAATTGCATAGGGTAAACAAGCATGTTTGCAAGTGATGTAAGAATGCATAATGCTTTAGCATTTATTGTACTTACTATTGACACTTAGATTTACACCCTTGAAGATATGCTTAATTCTCCTCATCCAAGTGGTAAAATGGAATCATCTCTCTTGTTGTGGGTGATAATTTTGTTGAGATGAATCTTTAGATTAAGGGTTAGCTCTCCTTGATGCACCTTTAAAGATCTCTTGAATCTATCAACTATATATGAAAAGGGTCAGGAGAAACAACTATGAAAACAAAAAGGTGATGCACCAATATGTATTATCCTCGTATTTGACTAAAAATCTACTCCTCAAAGATAAACAAGGATGTTTCACATGAATTCACAACAAAAAGACATTATTGCATCAGTATTTCTTAAGTCAGATTCAGGAAGGTATTTGACACTTAAGAGGGTGACAAATGATTCCACAAATGGAATAAACATATACCATTTATAATACTCTTATACACTTAGTAAAGAATAATAACAAATAATTACAACAACATCCCTTTTGCACATTGGTAAGTGACCATGGATTGACATGCTAGAAAAGTAACTTTTCACTAGTCATTATCAACAAGATTAAAACCTATACTTAATAGTACAATGTGTGAATGGAAAAATCAGTTGTATATTTATTCAAGAGTTGTTCAAGTACAAATCTATCTAGAGTTTCACCATAACCAATGGAGACTACAAAATGAGCCAAGAGAATGCATATATATAGCCTTTTAGAGAGAGATCGAGCCAAGGAAGTTCAAGGGTCACTTGAACATGTGTCACCTCAAGAAAATAAATAGTTACATTACATTCTATAAGATTATTTTCTCATGGTTACATTAATAGAATCAAGATATTATAAACTACATTTTGCTATAGATGAGTCCATCTATTGGAATTCTATTTTGATGCTAGCTACTCTTTACTGACTCATCAAGCTATGTAATGGTGCAACAACTTGAACCATTGACATGCCTATTATGCACTAAATGCTTAGGATCTTTCCATTTTTCACCTTTATCTTTTCCTTCTGGTTCCAATTGAGCCTTTCTTTTAAACTCCAATGGCTAGTTCCTGCAGTCTAAAATTAACATTTTGTGAGTTGTCACTCTTTTTATTTCTTCAAACTTCATCTATCGGCACTTTCTTGAAAGAATTTGTTCAGGTCTTTTGTCTCTTTTGTTCTTTTCCTTTAGCTTTTTTCTTGGTCCTTCATGCCTTAAAAAAATTCCATGGACAAAATGTTTGAAATAAATGAACTTTGGCACCTTTTCAAGTTTTTTGAAAGAATTCTTCAGATAATTTTTCTGAAAGAATTCCTTCAAAAATTCTATTTGGCCCTTTTTGATTCTTTGAAATGACCATTTGTAAAAGTGAAAGAGATCCTTTTTGAAAGGGAACATACCCTTCAACTTCTTGTAAGTGACCCTTCGAAAGAGTTGAAAGTGTCTACTTAACCTGAAAAAGTCTTTCAAAAAAGTTATCACCTATGCTTTAGAAAAGTTGAAGTACCTTTCAGAAAGTTGTAAGTGACCATTCATAAGATTGAATATGCCCTTTTATTTTGAGTTACCCTTCAAAAAAACTATTATGGACCTTGAAAAAGTTATTTCAGACAAAATATCTGAAATAATTCTTTCCTTCAATTTTTTTGAAAAGATCCCTTCGAAAAGACAAGTGTCCTTCAGAAGAAATGTGAGTGTCCACTTTCCAAAGAAAATTCCCTTCGATAAATTTAAAAATGTACCCTTCAGAAAGATTGCAAAGTATACTTCAAAAAAATGAAAGTACCCTTCAGAGAATTTGTAAAATACCTTTTAGGAAAGTGAAGTAAACCATATCTTATGAGAAAGATACCCTTTGGGAAAGTTGAACATACCCTTCGTAAAACTTTACCTTGAGAATTTTTTTGGAAAGAATTCCACTAAATGAAAGCCTGAAAGAAATATACTTAAGGAAAAAAGCCTCAGATAAAAAGCCTGAAAGAATTTGGTAAAGGCTTAGAACAAAAACCATAAAGAATTCATTGCAAAGGACTTAGACAAAATACCAAAGAATGAAGATTTCAAAAGGAAAACACTTGGGTTTTTTATATGTAAAATACTTCAACTTCATATAAGAACACTTCTTCTGAATGAAACTTGCATTTTAGACTTAGGCAAAGGTATAGACTCGGACATTTTTTTACAAAAAGGGGTGTCCAATTTTGGCCTGAAGGGCCAAAATTTAGTCAACACTTACATAATTTTATATATATATATATATATATAGACTCTTAATGGGTCTTTTCTTAGTGTGAATTTATAGCATAAGTTGTTCTGGCCCTTCAGAGAGGGAGAGTATCATCGAGGAGAGTTAGAACAGATAGGGTGTCAAAAACTAAAAATGAAATTATGTCAGACAACGATTCAAGCACTATGTATGGATTTATAGACAACCTAGATCTAAGTCTTTACCATTTTTTATTATGAAATGTTTTAAACGTCATATTTTAGCTCATGTTTTAGAGGCCTATTTCTATTAATCAATTTAAACCTGTATGCTAATAGCGGTTGGGTTTTCATACACTAGATTTTATTCTGAATAAGGAATTTGTTATCTTTAAACCTCTAAAAAATATTCAGAAAGGGTGAAATAAAAATCTATATTTAATAAATTATTATATATTTCAAAGGCTTAAGCATAGCCACTTAAGCTACATGACTTTCTATAAAGAGAAATAAATGCTTTTAGTTGAAAAAGTTTTCACATGGTGGAAAAGTAATGTTTATAAAAAAAGGAATTTTCCAAAAAAAATTAATTTCATTCAAATCAAACCTATAGTATTCACCAATACACCACCTTTTGGGGACAAAAGGAGTGGGTATTAAATTCAAACATTGAAAAAATATATATTTTTCACCCTATGCAATTACTCTCACCTGTCACGCCATGTGGGGTAATAGTGAATCGGTTGTAGAAAAGAGTTAATTGGGTGAGAAGAATTTAATACCCAAATAGAAATTTAAAGTTACTTATTTGGGACTTTGAAGGAATAAAAGAAGGTGGGGTGGGGCGGAGGGGAAGGGGGTGGCGGGTCATTCTAAAATATTCATTCTGGAGGAGGAACTAGCAGAACTGTAGAGAAGGAAGAGGTGTTGAAGGAAGGTTGGATTGCTTTCACTTAGCATAAAAAATAGGTACCCCTATATAAAAACCAATTTAATATGTAGTTGATTTTATATTTTGTAATTGATCATGTTCCTCAAGTAAATTGATTTTTTAGTTTTCCCATAAACTTTTGGTACACTCCTTGAGTAACATTTGTGTCTCTCTTAACAAAGAGTAATTAATCAGTCATACTAAGTAATTATACAACATAATTGCATTCATAAATGAAGCCACAAGTATCTCATTTAAAAATTAGAATAATTTGGTATAATCCTTGTTTAGGAAAATAAATTATTGATCATTTTTTTAGTAAACAATATAATAGGTATATAGCAAAAAAATAAAGAGATAAAAGTGAACAATGTAAGAACCATGGATATAGCATTAATGTGAAAAATGTGGTATGAGTTGTTTAACTATTTAAATTAAGAATTCATCAACATAATTAATTAATTTGTTCATAATCAATAGAAGAGAATAAACTACATTCGAAGATATATGAGTGCTTATCTTTCATAACTAGTAAATCAAGTTGAGTATGACCATCACTAATTATATTTTTATGGTATTAATTACATCTTGTGTAACTGTTTAACTATTAGAATTCATTTGATGGTAGATAAGCCTATATGATGGCAAGGAAGCATAGGAATAGGTTTTAACATTAATGCTTGGGTAAAATTAATGTTTGACAATGCTTCATTACCATCTCTACACTATTAAAAATATAGGCTTCAAACAACTTACAGGCCTCTAAAAATCATAGTGAACTCATTAGATTTATGAATATGCAGATTTAATACCCTATGGACAAAATAATTGATAGAACTTTATGGATTAGTTTGCCTAGCACTGGTAACAAATATTAATGGTTTTGAAAATAAATTTGGCTAATATTGATTTACTTGTAAGGCACTATCTCTTGATCTGCCCATAGAAACAGAGTAAGATTATATTCATAAAATGAAATGACCATAAACTTGGGTGCTAATTAGCCAAAAATAAGAATGTAATACTTGAAGGATAACACCATTTTTGCCCTAATCTAATGCAACTGCAAGATAAGACTTTTATCTTGACATTTTACCTATTTAATGGGTACGAATTCAAAAGAATGGCACCCAAAATATAAACTTATCCTATTAAGAGATAATAAGACCAAGTAAAGGTAAATTTTTCCCTTAGGTGCCAATGATATCTACCCCTTGTGCCAGCTCTAGTATTTCATCTATCTACTATGGTCATATATTTAAAAACTTATTAAGATGAGGGTAGAGAGACAACTGTGAAATTAGGCAGTGTTAGGTGTTTACCTAAATGGCATCATTGGTTTGGTAAGACATCCAAAGAGACCAATTGTAGCACCTATCTTCTGATAAATAATAAAACTATTTTAGTATTGTTAGGACTTGTTCCAAAGTCTTAACTTACTTTAAGTTTTTGGTAAGTTAAATTAAATAAATGTAATTGGGGCATGCTTCTTTTTATAAAGATACCCCCGTAAATAAATTAAGTTATATTTATTAAGTTATATTTATGTTTGAGTTAATAATAAAACTACTTTACAGGTTACATTCCCATAAATAGTTGTTTGTAGAAGTTAGTTGGTTTTTACCATTCATGAGGTGAAAACTATAAATTCATGTTTGGATTTGTAAAAAGTGTTAATGACATATTGGTACCCTTTCTATGTTCTTATTTTTATAGAAAATAAACCACTTAGGTTGAATCTTATGCCTACTGAGTGTGGGTCCACAAGTATTTTATTATTTTTTTAAAAACAAGTACATAGAAAGGGTGTCAATATGTCATTAACACTTTTTACAATCCAAACATGAATATATAGTTTTCACCTCATGACTGGTGAAAACCAACTAACTTATACAACCAACTATTTATGGGAATGTAATACATAAGTTAGATTTATGTTTGAGTTAATAATAAAACTACCTTATGAGTTGCATTCCCATAAATAGTTGGTTGTAGAATTTAGTTGGTTTTTATCAGTCATGAGGTGAAAACTATATATTCATTTTTGGCTTTGCAAAAAGTGTTAGTTACATATTGGCACCCTTTATATATACTTGTTTTTTCAAAATTAATAAAATACTTGTGGACGTTCAATTTCAACCTAAGTGGTTTAATTAGTGATATCAAAGTGTGGTAATCGAGAGCACAGTAATTCTTGTAAAAGCAAAGGTGAAATATTTATTCATGTAGAAACAAAGAAGCCTCACATGAAGTCAAATTTGGAAAAATGCATGAGTGGTATAAGGTATGCCCTTTGGTAACTTTGGTATAAGGTTAAAATTTTGAAAAATTATCAAAATATTTAATTTTTCAAATATTTTACATTGCTTTTATAAAGCTTATGAGTAAATCTATGTGTAATAAGCATTTATTATAATGTCATGTGCCTAGAACATCTCTTCATTTTTTATTGTAAACTTAGATCTTTCATTTTCAACATTGTAGAATGGTTCTGAAGGTTGTAGTTTGATCAAATGTGATTTAAAAACCCTAAATTTTGCTCAAAAATTCATTTATATAGCTTTATTCAACTTGGAAACTTTTGTGAATATGTAGTACAACTTCAAATTTTTTTTAAATCAATTGGCTCAGTTTTTAATGTGTTTAAGTTTTTAAAGACCAAAAATAGTATCCAAATTCCTCTGAGATGCTATCCAAGATGAATTTTTTAGTTTTACAGCCCATATTTACATTGGTACAACCTCCACAATGCCCCAACTCATCAAAAACTAGATTTACTTCATCAAATTACTCTCTAACAGTCTCAAACAGAGTTCAATCCTAAATGGTACGGCCTTGTATAGAATTATATAGCCATGATCAGTGAAAGAACAGTTTTAGATTTTTACATAACAACCATGGTGTCTAATGAAAGATCCCAAACTAGGATTGAAAGCAAATAAAATTGGTTTCCACTACTTATAGCATTCAATCAATTGGACAAAAATATAAAACCGAATGTACTGATACTATAGCCCAGATGTCATAAAATTATTACAGATTGGTCTCAGAACCCAATTATTATAACAACTAACAAACTGGAAATAAAAGACCTGGGATTGCGTGCTCTCGGCCTGCTGTGTTTAGAAAACACAGTCACCGACGTCGGTCGCTGATGATTGCCGACGTCGGTCGATACCCTGCCGTCATCGGTCATCTCGTGGGCGATCTAAACCGCCTGACTGCCGACGTCGGTCGCTATCGGCCGATGTCGGTCTGTATGCCGATGTTGGTCTCTATAAAACCCTGCGGCCGAACTGTGCCCTTTCCTTACTCTGACCCTACTGGTACGGCCTGGTGCCGATCTGTCTATCCATACGAATTCCGTACCAAACCTGCTCTGACTATAAAAATATATAAACCTGGGATTAAAACATAGGATAAATACCTGGAGACCTTTGCATAGGCTGAACCCTGATATCCTCAGTGAATGGCCTCTAAAGCTCTCGATCTGACCAATGTGCACAATCTAGATTCCATCTCGAATCCACCTCTGACAAAGCGCTGGGTTTTCGTCCAACTCTCCGCCAATCTACTGAAGGGTTTCGTCCTCAGAGATTCCAGTTGAATCACCGATTCAAGCTTCTCAGAATAATTTTTTTTTGCAAAAGAAGATATTAGATAATGCAAATGCTTTGCTTTCCTCTTCTTTTTAAAGCCTTCCCAGGAAACTTCTAGAAGAAGTCAATTTTATTTTCATAATAATTTAATTAATTAATTAAACCATTATAATAGAAAATTGGGGACATTACAGTCCTCCCTTCCCGGAGATTGCTTGTCCTCAAGCAATTCTTTCCAACACCAACTTCCTGGATCCCATGTTATTCTCGAAAACTTGCAAATTCTTCTGTCAGAAACACCAGGCGGGAAAATATCTGTGACTACATTCACCTTGTTTCTTCTAGAGAGTAGTGTGATAATCCTCAATATGTAATTAGCAAATTCACCATCACATACCTTAGACTTAGAAAAAGTCCGCTGCGCTACTCTAATTAACAAACTCTCACAATCCCCATAAGGATGTTGACTTATAATTGGAAAGGAAAATGCCCTGCAACAAATAGAATTAGTTACCACATCACCTGTAAAATGAGACTCCATCCTGTGATATGACCCCTCCTTAGGTCCTCCATCTTGTGCTGCCTTCAAGATAATCGTCCTTCCCCCAGAAAGGAATTCTAACTGCATACGGCGGTGATCAATAATGTAGCGCCCAATACCCTGTAACCACTGCATGCCCAAGACCACATCATAATCCTCTAAAGGAAACACATAAAAATCATCGGTCAAAGTGTAAGTCCCCATCTGAATGCTGAGCTGTGGAATCCATTTGGTATAACCCAATACTGCACCATCTGCCACCTTTACCCTGAAACCACCAAACTTCTCATACTGTAATCCACGCCTTCCCACTAACTTCCGGTCAATGAAGTTATGTGTAGCACCTGTATCTACCATCACTACCCACTTACCCTCAAGTGTACCTTTCAACCGAAAGGCATGAAAGTTAGGATAACTGGAGAGAGTAGCCATAATTGCTTTGGCTGATGCCAAAGGCTCTGGGGTGTCTAACTCCAACTGGATCTGATCCTGCTCAATATTATCCTCAATGTCTATATCAGGAACCTCCTCATCTCCACACTCAGAAGTTACTTCAATCAAATGAACCTTTCCTTTACCCATGCAACGGTGGCCTGGTTCCCATGGGTCTTTGCAGGAAAAACATAACTTTTTCCTCCTCAAGTCATTCCTAGTCTCCTGATTCATCCAAGGATTTATAGAGGATGGCCCTTCTTTAATTTGTGGTGTATTGGCCTTCTGTATAGGCCAAGATTTCGCAGCTATTTTCTTATCACCTTGATAAGAAGTGGGAACAGTATCCAGTCTCAATGTCACATCAATGGCATCCTTAAGAGTGGCTGGTTGGAAAGCACGTACCAATCCCTTAAGTCTATCCTGTAACCCCTCAATAAATAACATCACACTCCGTCTCTGAGGCATATCAGGTACCATAACCGCAATACACTGAAACTCATTAATATAAGTTTCTGCGTGTCCACTCTGTCTAAGATGAGCCAACTCCCTGTAGTAAAGTTCTGTATCCTTACGGTCAAACCGTGCAATAAGTCTCTCAGTGAACTCAGCATAGGAGTGAACTAAGGCATGATCCTGGGTGACCAATCCATGGTGCCACCAATCATATGCAATCCCCTCTAGATGTAACACTGCAAACTGAATGGCCTCACGCTCAGGCATGGCCTCAAAGAAAGATATATGTCCAGCTTGTGGACCCAAGCTCTTGCACTAGTCTCTCCAGAGCCATTATATGAAGCCAATGTAATCTTCCCCGTAGATCTATTGAGGTCATGATTATGCTGCTACTGTGGTGGTCTATTACCCCGATCTCCCCTGAGTCTCGTTGTGTCCCTACGCTGTGCACAATACTGGGGAAGAGGAAAAACCTCCCTAACCTCTGGGGGTAAAGCTCTCCACTCTACTGTGGCTGCCAAAACGGACTCTTGGAACCCCATCTCTGGTGGTTCCACCTATGCTGGTTGTCCACCTGGTACAAACTGAGGCAGTAATGGTCTATTAGGAGTAGGTGTATGATGATGATGTCACCTAGAGGAATGACGGGAACTCCCCACTAAAGAATGGGAATGGTGACTATGCTGACTGGAGTGATGGGTATGATCACTACTAGTCACTGAAGCTGATCTATTCCTTCTACCTCTATGTCTATCCACCTCTAAACGTTCCATGGTATCCTGTAATCGGTCTAGAGCCTGAACAATCCTGGGCTGGGTAGTGATGAGAGTCCTCATCATCTCCCTTTCTTCTTCATCCTGGTTTCTATGGGCATTCCTTTGTTCTTCGGCCATGATAGGTGGCTGTCCTAAACCCAACTCTCGCTCGTACTGAGCTCTACTACGTGTAAAATACCTATGGCTTCTATCAAATCTTCCAGGATGCATAGAAATAAAACAGTTTTACCCCTATAGGCTGGCAAGATGCATGGCTCTGATACCACTGAAAGATCCGAAACTAGGATTGAAAGCAAATAAAATTGGTTTCCACTACTTATAGCATTCAATCAATTGGACAAAAATATAAAACCGAATGTACTGATACTATAGCCCAGATGTCATAAAATTATTACAGATTGGTCTCAGAACCCAATTATTATAACAACTAACAAACTGGAAATAAAAGACCTGGGATTGCGTGCTCTCAGCCTGCTGTGTTCAGAAAACACAGTCACCGACGTCGGTCGCTGATGATTGCCGATGTCGGTCGATACCCTACCGTCGTCGGTCATCTCGTGGGTGATCTCTGACTGCCTGTGACTGCCTGTGACCGCCTGACTGCCGATGTCGGTCGCTAGTCGGCCGATGTCGGTCTGTATGCCGATGCCGGTCTCTGTAAAACCCTGCGGCCGAATTGTGCCCTTTCCTTACTCTGACCCTGCTGGTACGGCCTGGTGCCGATCTATCTATCCGTATGGATTCCGTACCAAACCTACTCTGACTATAAAAATATATAAACCTGGGATCAAAACATAGGATAAATACCTGGAGACCTTTGCATAGGCTGAACCCTGATATCCTCAGTGAATGGCCTCTGAAGCTCTCGATCTGACCAATGTGCACAATCTGGATTTCGTCTCGAATCCACCTCTGACAAAGCACTAGGTTTTCGTCCAACTCTCCGCCAATCTACTGAAGGGTTTCGTCCTCAGAGATTCCAGCTGAATCACCGATTCAAGCTTCTCAGAATAATTTTTTTTTGCAAAAGAAGATATTAGATAATGCAAATGCTTTGCTTTCCTCTTCTTTTTAAAGCCTTCCCAGAAAACTTCTAGAAGAAGTCAATTTTATTTTCATAATAATTTAATTAATTAATTAAACCATTATAATAGAAAATTGGGGACATTACATCTAATATGGCATTGGAAGTCTGAGGAAAAATAAAAATTTCATTTTGTAAAGTTTCCAATAATTTTTTTCAAAAATCTAGAGTTTGAGAGGGTCTCACACAAACTATGCAAAGAGTTATTAATTAATTGGAAATATTTTAGATAAATTAGATTTTACACATCTAAATAAATTTTTTTATTCTCATAGAGCAAAAACCTAGGTTTATATGTAATATTCTCTCTTTATAACTTGTAAATGCTCTTAGAGCACTTAGAAGGGCTAATTTTGTGTAGAGCTTTGAAATAAGGAGGTCAAGGGTTTGAATCTATTTCTTGGAATAATTTTCTATTTGTTATATGTTTTTTGAATGGAATATTCCTTTTTAAAATCTTTTTTGTATGCTTTGCAAGTTGTAAAAAGCATACATGTTGTAAAAACATGAATATTAGTTGGAAAAATGCAATAGAAGTTTGTTTCTTTTACTTTTGGTGAAATAAGTTTATATTTTGATGAAATAAAGGTGTATTTTTATGAAATAAGGGTGTAATATTTTGATTTTTTTGTGAGGTAAAGTTCAAAATCCATCAAAAATCTATTTTTGCTCTATGCGGAGGTTAAGTGAAAAAACTCATAGAAGCATTATCTTGTGCAAAGTGCTATCAGTGAGAGTGTTATTTCTTTCATTTATCATACTTATTTTGCATTGTGTCACACTTAATTTTATTTATTGCACTTACTTTCATCTCAAGATGAAAAATATTTAGAATTTAATTTCATGTGGTGATAGATTAACTAGTTCTAATTATTTTGATTGGAAACGTTTGGTGGAAGATTCATTAGTTTTAATGAGCTATGGGATGTTGTAAAAAATGAAAATCCTACATTGCCTATAGAACAAGGCAAACTTGATGTTTTTAATCTACATGACTCTAATTCCCTAGCTTTAACCAAGTTTTGTACTTGAATACTTACATACATATTGAAAACTCTCCTCATAGTTACATTGCATGGAAAACCTTATCTAATTTATATGATAAGAAATCTAAGCATAATAAGATAGATATCCACATGCAGTTGTTTACTTTGTCATTAGAAGAAGATGGGGATATAGGAGATTACATGTCTAAGTTGAAGAATATTGCTACTGATTATACTAAGGCTAGGTTTGGAAAACTAAATGATGATATCATAGTTATTGTTGCATTGAAATGACTACTTGTGTCCTATAGGAACTTTGTCAAAATGTTGCATGTATCTGACAAGATCATTGACATCACTTTTGATAAATTGGTTAAGTTTATTATTCAACATGACCTCTCTCTACCCAAGAAATCCAAGAAAATAGAGGAAGCCCATGTTTCAGATTCCAGGCCTAGTTCATCTTCTTCTAGTCAATAAAACTGTAGAGGAAATAGTTTATAGAGGGGGTCGAGGTTATAAAGGAGGCAGATTCCAAAACTAAGGTAGAAAATATCTTCAAAACAATTATTCAAATCAAAAATCTATCCATTCTCATTCAAATAAGATTAGTGATAGAGGCTGTGGTCACAACTCTTATAAAGGCATAGGTCAAGGTAGATAAGACATTAAGTTTCATAGATGTGATAAATTTAGTCACATTGACTCTCAGTGTAGAATTCCTTTTGAAAAAATTCAAAGGCCACCAAAAGTGAGTAATTCTAACTCTGCTCAATATGTTGACCATGATTATGATGAGTTTAACAATGTTTTTCATGAATTTGCATTCATTGCTTTAAAGAGCATTACTTATAAGGAATATGAGGCTAGGGATGAGCTCATATATGTGTGGGTTTTAGATACAGGAGAAACCAAACACATGACATTCAGATGAGACTTATTTTGGACTTTCAAAGAATCTTCTCTCTTCGGTATCCTTGGCAAATAAGTCTATGTATACTCCATAATGTCTTGGGTCTATTCAAATTCTCCTTCCTATTAGATCTATTAAATACTTAGAGAATGTTTGGTATGTTACCACATTGAAAAAAAAATCATCTTTCCTTGGTAACTATTCACAAGAAAGGTTATCAAATTATGCTTGAAAATGGACTCATTTATTTAACTCGATGAAAGATGGATATAAACCCATGTATAAAGTATATGAGGATGGAAATTCGGTTAGATTACATTTTAAAGTGCTTCCTCCCATAGTTGAGCTTATAATAGTTACTAACATAGGTATGGGTATTGTGTCTACATAGTAGTTGTGGCATCTTCACTATGGACGTTTGAATGTTCACTCTTTAATGTAATTGCAAAGATATGGTATAGTGAGTGGGTTGCCTACTTTTTGCAAAGCTAGTATTCTTTATGAATCATGTGTTTGGGCAAATAGAATTGGGAAATTTTTCTTAACAATTCTTTATGAAGAGCTAACAGATGTTTACAGTTAGTTCATAGTGATGTGTGTGACATGAAGAAGTCATCCATTAGAGGGTGTAAGTATTGTGTGTTGTTTATTGATTATTTTTACAGGATGACTTGGGTGTTTTTCATGAAAAATAAATTAAAAATTTTTACTAAGCTTGTTGATTGGTTACACTTAGTTGAAAAAGAAATAGGTTCACACTTGATCACTCTTCATTTAGATAATGGTGGTGAGTATACTTTAAATGAGTTTTCATATTATTGTCAAGAATATGGCATTCATAGATAATATAGTAATGCTTATACTCCATAGAAAAATAGATTATATGAATGAATGAATGAATAGGAATTTAGAGGGCACAACATGAGCTATGTTACACTATAAATAGCTCGATGATGAGTTTTGGGTCGAAGCCATTGGTACTGCAATGTATTTTAGAAATAGGTCCCCTAAAGCTATACTTTTGGTTCAAACTCCATATGAGGGTTACTATGGGATTAAACCAAAATTTAAACACTATAAAGTTTTTGGATGCCTTTATTTTGCTTTAGTTCCCACTGAACATAAAACTAAGTTGGAACCACAAAGTTGAAAATGCATCTTTCTTAGATATTCAAAAAATAAAAAGGGGTGTCATTTTCTTGAAAAGGATATAGGTAAATTCATGGTGAGTAGGGATGTGATATTTGATGAATTTGGTACTATAAATTCTGTAGATATTGATTCTCAATTTCATAGGTTAGAGAGGAAGATTGCAAAACATGATAAGGGATTAAATAATGAGGCCAACTCTCATAGGTTGTGGTATGAGACTAGTATCCCTTATATTTCTTCTCCTTCCTCTACTATTTCATAGGTTGATGACTTATAAAATGTTAAATTTCTCTAAGTCTTCCTTCGGATAGTGCACATGATGAGAATTCTAGTGTTCCTGATCTGAATAAATTAGATGAGTATCCAAAATGGGCTCAATGTACTTTTTTTGACTTGAAAGTAGATGAAGTTGGTCTAGCATGTCCCAAGAGTTATATTAAACAAGTTAATTATGCAATGGTTGTTACTACTTCTTCCACTAAGCCATCTACTTTTGAGGAGGCTTCTACTAAATAGGTTTGGTAATAGGGAATGAGAAGTGAGTATGATGCAATACTTAACAATAATACTTGGATTTTAGTTGATCCTCCTCCATATGTTCAACCCATAGGATGTAAATGGGTTTATAGGACTAAGTATAAATTGGATGGCTCCATTGATAAACATAAGGCAAGATTTGTTGTGAAAGGTTATGTACAACAAAAAGGTATTGACTATGAGGAAATGTTTACACCAACTACCAAATGGCACATTATTCATATATTCCTTGCATTATCATCACAAAATGGTTTTAAATTAATTCATATGGATGTTAAAAGTGCCTTTTTTAATAGTGATTTATATGAAGAAGTATATATGAAACAACCCAAGGTTTTGAGAAAGTGGGTGCAGAGCACAAAGTGTGTAAATTGATCAAAGCTTTGTATGGGCTCAAACAAGAACCCAGGGCTTGATATGAAAAAATGGATTCATACTTGAAGACATTTGGGTTTAAATGTAGTGAATTTGATGATACTCACTACTTTTTAGTATAGGGTAATACATTGGTTAATCTTGTTTTGTATGTTGATGACTTGTTTATCACAGGCAATGATGAAACCCATAATAAATCTATGAAAAAGGAATTAAAATATGGGTTTGAGATGACCAATCTTGGACTTCTTCACTACTACCTTGGCATAAAAGTAACTTATAAATAGAAAATTATTTTCATTTCACAAACTAATTATATTTATGAGTTATTAGATAGGTTTGGCATGAATGATTGCAAACATGCCCTCACTCCTATGGAAAGTAATTTAAAATTATCTAAGGATGATGGTAGTGCCCTTTTTGATGGAACTAAATATAGATAGTTAGTGGAAAGTTTGATATATTTTATGACTATCAAGCTTGATATATCATTTTTAGTTAGAATTTTGTCTAGGTTTATGCTTGAGCCTAGATAAATTCATTATCATGCAGAAAAAAGAGTACTTTATTACATTTAGGGAATGAAAACATATGGCCTTGAGTACCACCATAATAAGAACTTCAAAATTGTTGGGTATTATGATGCGTATTTTGGCAGATGTGCAAACGATAGATTATCCATAATAGGCTAAACTATGCATATGGGTTCAGCTTCTTGCTTGGTTTTGTAAGAAGTAGGATACACTAGAAAATTCATTAGTAGAATCAAAATACATCACAACATGGGATGCTTCTATAGAAATTGTTTACGTACTACATATTATTGAAGATATTCAGATTTCTTAGATTGTTCCTACACAATTATACATTGATACTCAAAGTGCAATCAAGATGTCCAAGAATCCAATATTTCATGCCAAAACAAAATGTATGGATGTCAAATATCATTATCTATGAATGATGGTGGTGAAAAAATCACCTTATCTAATATATTACCCAACTACTGATTAGACAACTAACATTTTCACAAAACCCCTTGACAGAATCAAATTTGAAAAATTTATATAAATGCTTGGCATGTGTCCAAAGCACTGACTTTGGATCATAGGGGGTTTGTTAGGACTTGTTCCAAAGTCTTAACTTAGTTTAGGTTTTCGGTAAGTTAAATTAAATAAATGTAAATAGGGCATGCTTCTTTTTATAAAGACACCCCTATAAATAAATTAACTTAGATTTATGTTTGTGTTAATAATAAAAATACCTTACGGGTTACATTCCCATAAATAGTTGGCTAAAGAAGTTAGTTGGTTTTTACCGGTCATGAGGTGAAAACTATATATTCATGTCTAGATTTGTAAGAAAAATTAATGGCATATTGGCACCTTTTTTATGTACTTATTTTTTTGAAATTAATAAAATACTTGTCGACCCACACTTAGTAGGCACAAGATTCAACCCAAGTAGTTTATGTTCTATCAAATATCTATTTTTACGTAGTATAAATATTGTTATCATGTGTCTACCTTTTATCTTCCACAGTGGTGTCTTAGTTAAAATAATCATTTTTTATTGACTTGGCATCTTAGTTTAAATTAATCATATGTAGCATCCAAGTTTTTATTATATTTATTATGATATTAATAATAATTAGTTGGCATCTCTCTTTTATGTTTTTTATGGTATTGATAATATGACTGGGTGTCATGTAGTTCCTATGTTTTATTATTATAACATAAATAATGTGTATTGTTTTTAAAAGGCCATTTAAGGAATATATATATATATATATATATTCCTTAAATGGCCTTTTAAAAACAATACACATTATTTATGTTATAATAATAAAACATATATATATATATATATATATATATATAGTCACTAAAAACTACCTTAGTTTTTATTAATAACATTAGCAGTTGGTTTGGGATGGTAAGTGATCCAATAATTTATATAGCATATAGAAAACTCAGAAGTAGAGTAATACATCTTTGACATGGACATGCTGATAAAAAAGGGAAAAAAAATAGAACTAGGAAAAGGAATACAAAGGCATGTTTCTAAAATAAAGTCAGAAAATGTTTTATGGGGTATTTTGATTAAAATGCATAAAGAAGTTTTAGCTTGAATTAAAAAGTAACTAAACATTTCATTATACCTGTAAAAAAAAATTTAAAGGTCTTATATATGATGTTATTAAATTATTATAATTATGTAATTCAAGAATATGATTTAATCATATTATTGGGGTTAAAATATTAATTATGTACCACTTTATAATAAGCTACAAAATGATTGTCAAGACTTGAACATCAAAGCAAGGACAAAATGAATGAATGAAAGATTTATAATAATGTCCTTGAAACCAAGTAAACTACGCTGATGATTATTTTATCAAATTTACTCTATGGAAGCACAAAGGGGTTACCTTACTCATTTTATGAATAATCATTATATTTTTAATAATAACACTTATATCCATTATCATTGTGTAAAGATAGATTTAATAAATCCTTAAGTAAATTAGAGATATTCTCATTTGGGTTTGGATTAAATTCTAAAATTGGGACCCTAAGAACAATTATAAATAGTGTAATTTGAAAGAGTATATGGCAGGTTAAAATATCGAAAGATTCATGTTTGTTTTAAAGGATTAGCAAGGAACTCTTATTGGGATAGAGTGTCAAATGATTGGTAAAACATAAAATGTTATTGGAAATAATGTATAATGCAAGATTAATTATATGATATTCTTAAGATGTTTATATGTGGAGGAGTTATTTTAAACGATCAGTCTTCACTTTACATTTGTCAAATCAAATCATGGAGATTCATTTTGAGATTTCTTAAATAGTCTAACATTGTCTCCATTATGGGATTATCAATAATTTTTCTTATCATGATACAAATTGATAATGATATATTTACCTTTATGTATTTATACAAAAAATTAGATATAGGGGGGAATGCACAAAATTATCTATAACCATTGAAAACCTAGTTATATGTCATTAAAGGAAATATTGACTAGAAACATGAATTACCATTATAAAGTAACCTAAGTTGTCTAAAAATCAATCATTGGCCACTGTGAGGATAAGACAATGATTATATAAGTGGTATGGGACACCTATATAAATCATCTCTTAAAAACACATATCAATGATCTTAAAAACAATTGATAATAGAAAATGTCTAAGCTTAAGTATCTAGTAGATAACTTGGTCAGGGAGACCTAGGGGCTTGAGTAGCAAACTATGAGACATGAGGTCTAAGAGATAGGAGAGTATCCTAGTTAGCCCCACACAAAAACTCTTCATCTCTAAAAAGTTGACTCAATAAGGGGTACATGGCAAATCAAGTATTACAACTTTAAGTAGTGTAGTAGTTCATGTCTCATATCTCACTTGTACTCGTAAGAAGATGTTTGGAGTAGATACAAAGCCAAAAAAGTGGGTAAATGATCTCTTTCTTGTATTTAGACTTGTATTTATCCTTCTCATGAAGGTTAGGGCCACTCTTAGTGGAAGAGAGATGTGAGGGGGATCTAAAAGGCTCATTGGTTGGAGGAATAGCCCTCTATGATACTCTCCCTCTCTGCATCATTATGGTCTACTCCTGGTCTATGATGGTCTTCTACTTATTTGGTTGGTAAAAACAAATAGGCATTGACCAAATTTGTTATTGTATTTATGGACATAAAATGTTGTTGTATGTCTATCATAAATTGTAATGTATTTATACTCTGAAGTTTGAATTAGTCCATTGCAAAGTAGTTGAAAGCAAATCAAACTCTATATGTATTTTTTAATATAATTTTAATTCTTTAAACAATAATTGAATATTAAATTCAAACAGAAAGAATAAGACTATAAATGAATGTAAATTTACTATTATAATATATAGTTAGATGTCATAGTCATTATGACATTAAGTGATTGTAAAGGAGAAAGACTTTATATTACTTATTTATGTTTCAAAGTGTTAATCTTATGATTTTACTTCATTCTATTTTTCATAAAATTTTATTGAAAGAAGCTCTTTACGAAATGTTATTGTTATAAGACGTGGTGTGGGAATATTTAAATTACTTATACATAGTTTATGGTATAATTGTTTCATTTTAGTAATGCATGCAAAGTAAATTGAATTATACTTGAAAAAATGAAAGTTTTTTATCTTTGAATATGAGTGCATACTCATATTTAAAGTATAATGAGCTATGTGTTGCACTTGTATACAAATTTAATCACTAGAAGTGTGATTGTCTATATTCAGTAGAATTTAGAATATGTGAATGCATTAGGTAATGTGAATCACCCATTGGTTATGAAGTTAATCATTTTTTTAAAAAATGATGACTAATTAACTTCACCATGAAGGGGATTTCACAATATTAAAGATTCAAAGGGTGTTGAAATTGAAGAAACTATGGTGTAAAATTTCAAGAAATGAGATGTTTTACAAGTAGTAGGCTTCTTTTTAGATCGAAAAATAGTAAATGATTTTTTTTATAAACACTATAACCTTTATCCCTTGATTCATTTTGTCTAGAAAAATCATAAATTATACATACTTTATATTTAACATTGTGATTTTGAGCCCTATGCTTATTAGAATGTCCTGAGTTCAAAGTTGGTAGAGAAATTCTATAGCAAGGCTATGTTGGGGTTTTTAGAAGTTCGTTTGGTTGTGGTTTTATGAATTCTATCCCTTGTACCTAAAAAATTATTTAAATGTACCAAAAAAATGCTCTCCTTACAAGTAAGAGTCCCTAACATGAATCTAAAGTATTTAATTTGTGATATACAACATTGCTCAAATGCATAACAGTAAGGATTATCACCCATGTTAATAATTATAACATGAAATACTTGAAAAAAACATACAACCATTTATGTGAAAAAATAAAATATGATCATTGTATATATTTGAAAACCTTGCATTGGAAGACATCAATTTATTTTGGTATAGTTTGTACATGGACTTATTTTGGTACATAATGTTTTTTTTCAATTTCTCTTATTTATGTCCATGTGACACTCCACAATGTTGTGTAATAACTACTTGATAACATATTTTCAGCCTGAGTTGTTCATTAATTGTTATGCAGAGAAGTATACATATTCACAACAGTATAACAACAATAATAAAATAACCATTAATGCAAAAAAACACTATATATAGCAATATAATGATGATTTCAAATGAATGTACATAAATACGAGTCTAAGTTGTCATCAAAGGTGAAAATTTTGATGATAAATTTTTAAATTGATAATCAACCTATCTAAAATCAATCATAGTCATAGATACCCATAAGGATTTGTATGGACTCTAATATTCAAATAATATAATCATAAATAGATTATATGGGTGCCCTCAACACATAAACAAAAAGATAAAACCCTAAAAACCATTTAAATTGGAATAAAAAGTTTGTAACAACATAAAAAATAGGGTATATCATTGGACTAATGATTATTCATGTTCACTTGGTTGGGTCATACCAATCCTTCCATTGAGATATTCCATTAATGCCACTCAAGCTAGTGTTGCAGTCTCATCGCATAATATATCTTGATTTATTGATATATCACATTCATTATCTATGTTTTCAAATGTAGCATTGAGATCTTCATCATATGTTAACAACATAATATGCAATATGCAACATACTATAATAGTTTTTTATAACATTTGTAAATTGGGTTGAGTAATTTTGGATTACATAATTTTTCATATGTTTTTTAAACCTCCCAGATGCACACTCCATAACAATATGTGTTGATTCCAACCTAAAGTTAAATTCCTTTGGCTATCTATTGAGGCATCGAATAAGGGTGTGATTAACAATGATAACAATTGATAGTTTCCATCACCAATAACATATTGTCTCATGTTTGTAGATCCAATAGAAACTAAACAACCATTTAATCTCTCCCTACCTTCCTACAATCTATAAAAATAATAATTATGCAATAGTATGGTATCATTCACAACCTTGGGCCATCTAATGAAGACATCCATGAATCGCATATTAATATCTACAATGGCTTATAATGATATGTTGTAATTATGATCCCAATCAAACCAATCTATTGAACACTCATTAGCCATAAGTTGAAATTGGATGTGAGTAACATATATCGCTCCAAAATAATTTGGAAATCCTTATTTTTGGATAAATCCTTCCTTTATATGCTCCATTCTTAAATGTTCTATTGGCCACTTTATATGATTACAAAAAAAAATTACCATAGCATTAATGAATTTATGTATAATTCTAACCACTATAGATTTTATACAACCAAAAATTTCACTTATGTTAAGCATTGTCATTCTAGAGGATAGAAATAGAATTGTAATGGCCACCTGCTTCTCCACTAGAAACACTTTCCCCTTTATAGTTATTTAAAATGAGAATGGTATGTCACCTTGGCTCAAATCTTCATGCAAAACATCACATAAAGATTTAGATAATACATATGGTAATTGAAAAATACCATGAAAATGTTAATCATCACATCTCACTTTAAAAATGTAGTGGTTTCACCAATGCAACAAATATGGTTCAATGTACCAATCGTTATGAAGCATCCTTCCCACTACTAATTTAATATATTTATTTCCATGATTACATTTTCATCCTCAATTATGATCATATGTACTTCATGGTCTATATCTTCCTCCGTGTCAGCATTTGAAGGAATTTGTCTTCTATATGAAGATACCTTATACTTATTTGATCTATGTTCAATAATGATTGAATCTTTAAGATCATTTGAAACTTGCAATGCTAATTGGATGATAAGAGATGCACTTGCAAGGATAAGTTTAACTATTGATCTTGTAGTTAAATCCATTATATGAGAGAAGATGTTATTGAAAACTAGAGTTTACAATATAAATAAATCCTTCCTAAAAAAAAAAGTGTTAGTGATTAATAGTTTTCAAGAATAAATTATAAATGTGGCATAAGGATGCCTGAATATTCAATGAATTAACAATTATCAAATAAGGAAAAAATAGTGTATCAAATAATGAGATAATGTTGAATCTAGTCCACATGATAGGCAATCCCATTGGGGAAGATTAAAAATATTATTAGCTTATATCACTAAAAGTTTTGAAATTTTCTTAAACATTTCAAAGCTTGAGGGGAATCTCATTTACCAATGATGGAAAATTCAAACAATCATGATGTAACTACAAAATGTTACATTACAAAGACAATATCCTTGCTTCATAAAAAAATTATTATTATTTATAGACCTTGGATAAATGAACACAACATGCACTTCAACCATTGAAGATGACCAAGACTGAATCAAACAAATCAATAAAAACTGAAATATATTTGAATACAGTAGACATACAAGTTGTGGGAAAACGTTATCTACATATAGATTGACTATAAATCCAATAGAAAAATAAACCTTGGTTGCATTTTATTTGGCATTAAAATTATCCACAAATAATAATTTTAATCTTGAATTAATTTTATAATATTACCAACATAATTTAAAGAATGTTTTATGCAAAATCATAGGTTGTAACATAGTCTAACATCTAGAAAAAAAAAAGTGTCCAAAAGTTATTTGTCACCGTAGAAAACGACTCACTCATATTCAACATGGCTTGTCCAATGGTATTTATCACTACAAACAAACTCAACTATACATTTATATTTTTCTCTTCAATTTTGAACATCCTTTCTTCATGCATATCCTCCTTTTTCACATGTTTTTCAAACATAGCACAATCATTTTCATGTCATCTCATGCACCCTTCCTCATCTTTTTTCATGGTAGCGACTACCAACCTATTATTCTCATCAATAGTATATTTTACCCCAGATGCTTTAGATAAAAATTTTTATTTTTTCTCTATTGATTGACTTTCACATGCAACATTAGGTGTTTGAAATTCACTACATGGTTCATTTTCAGTATGAGAAATAAATTCCTCTAAAATTGGATGATTTGTGTCAGTGGTGTCAATACATTTATTTTTAGTATTGATGACTTGATCTTGACCAAACTTTCCATCCATTACCTCAAAAATTTATTTTGCAAATTTTACAAGAAGCTTCTTTTCAATTCTCTATTGGGATGTCATACTCCAATAACTATCATTTTCTGAGGGGATATTTTTTCATAGTCTTTGATCTTTTTATAACTAGGCTGAAGATGTTCCCACCTATCTTGGCATTGATTTTTTGTATGATTCACACCATGATTGGCATAATATTTTTTCATAAGTCTCCACTTTTCAGATGCTGATACAATTTTTTCATTACACCACCACTGCACTATATATCCATCTCAATATATTTTGCATCAATCAAGACAAGAATTTCTATATTGGTCCAATGAGCCCTAAATTTTTGTGAAGAAAGGGTAGTTGATTATATTTTGGTAACCACATTCTTGTTAGGATTGTGGAGCTAAAAGCTTCACTGATGCAAACAGGGGAGGAGGTTGCTGAAGGTTGCTGAGTTGCAGAAGAAGTTGGGGTCGGTCTGATCAGCCGACGTCGGCGGGATAGCACAGAGAAGCAACCGACGTCGGTCATATATCGGCCGACGTCGGTCACCTCCAGGCGGACAGGGACCGGCGTCGGTCGCCTGTGTGGTTCGACTGCGAGCTATTTACGGGCAGTTAGCTAACGAACCAAGAGTTTGCATGATGAGTGCTAATTTTAGACTCATAGCTGCGGATCTAATTATTGTAATTAGATGTATAATCATTGTTTGGATGAGATCTATATAATAGACTCATGGTTGTATTGTAAACGTGTGCTAGGGAGTAAGAGAGCATAATTATAAGCTCCTTCTGTGTGTGAGGTAGAGCTATGGTGCATTCCTCCTAGTGCCACAGTACCAGGTGTGTTGGTGCTGGATTGGAGAGCCAGCTGGGTTCTTCAAGAGTGTAGGATCTTGGTCACAGGTGCATGGCCTATATAGGAGATCTACATGGTAAGTAAGATCGTTGATTTGGAGGTGTATGTGTGTGCAAGGTCGAGGTTCACAGGTGATTGGAACCATTGCTTGATTTGCAGGTGTGCAAGGTCATACAGACAGCAACACTACAGGGAGCAGTATCAGGCATGATCTACTTGGAGTACAGGTGTGTACTCGGATAGAGCAAGAGGAAGGCAAGGGAGTTCCTTCCATAAGTATGGTTTGTTGAATTGCAGGTTGTTGCAGATTCATGGGAGATCTACTTGAAGTACCTTGAGTACTTGTGGAGCATGTGGAGTGCTTGTGGAGTGCGTGGAGCACTTGTGGTGTGCGTGGAGCATGGGAGGTGAACACCAACTCTGTATTTGAGTTGAGTGTTGAGACCTGTGAGAGGGAGAGCTTTGGGGAGAAGAATTATTGTTCACTTGAGGCGTGGGAAACCTCTGTAAGGTGGTGGAGAAGAAGTGGCATCTTCTTTATTGTATTCTTTTCTGTATAAAGTGTTAATACAATTTGGTATTGTCTCTCATATGCTGTGTTATTCTGAATTCTAGTTACTTGGTGAATCTGGTTAATTTCCGCATATTAAGTTGCTTGGTTTAGTAATCAAATTGTGTGCTTCCGGTGTACACCCTCCCAACAAGTGGTATCAGAGCCAGGTTGTAGGTTCTTGAGCTTGATACCAACAGGTGGTATCTGAGCTGAGGTTGGAGGAAGCAGGTTTTGTGTTTGGTTACAGGGCACTCTCAGGGGTTTCTGATCGAGTGGGAGTAGAGCAACTGCAGATCAAAGTAAGCTAAGAATGGAGGAGTTGAAAAGCACAGATGGTCACTCACGGTCCTATGGAAAGAAAGAGCAGGTAAAAGATTATTGTTGGTTGGTAACAGATCAGCATGAAGAAACTAAAGATACAGATGTAGCAGGTATTGTTGCACAGGATGTGTTTGCAGGTTTCTTGGATAAAGTGGAATCTTGGATAAAAGATTCGGTTGCCTCTTTCCATGCAGTTCCAGGTAGAGGAGCTGGTGAGCCTTGCCAAAGGATTGGCAAAGGGGAAGTGAAGCTGAAATTGCAGGCGGCCAACACACAGGTGTTGATGAATGTCATGCAGGTCCCAGGTTTGGAGATATGGCTAATTTCTTCAGAAAGATTGGGTGATGAGAGATGCACAAGAACTCTCACAGCGGATGCACTTGAATTAGCTGGTGGTAAGAAAACAGGTATCCTTTATCTACTTGTTTATATTACTGATTCTTCTTTTGTTGCAAAGACGTGGCTTCGTAGGCTTGGTCACATGAGCATGAAGGAGATGCATGTTCTTAAGCGGAAGACAGATATATTTGACAGGCTTAAGAACTGGAAAGCCTTGGTGTTTATGGAGGAGATGGCGGACAGAACCCAGTGGATGTGGCTGGATACTTCTGAGCAGGGCAGTTTGGACATGGACTTTGATTCAAAGAAGCTCGCGGGTAAAAAGTCATCACTCACAGGCGAACACAGATACCGATGTCGGTCAGAAGGAACCGGCGTCGAACAGACAGATGCCGATGTCGGTCATGTGCAGACCGATGTCGGTCATGGGACCGACGTCGGCAGTATGTAAGACCGATGTCGGTTATCAGGACCGACGTCGGCAGCAGGGACACCAGCGCAGGCAGGTTGGTAGTCAGGTACAGACGCATGGAACCGACGTCGGTCGGATGCAGACTGTGGGGTGACCGAGGTCGGTCACTGTAACGAATTTTGGGTGGACAGCATGTTGTCAAGGAGTCTCAAACACCCATATGGAGGACTGAAGGCGTAAGTAGGCCCTCAAATTCATTGTTCCTCTTCTTCATACTTGTTGCTGATTGTAGAGCAGGAAGGATCCAGGAAACAGGTGTGAGCTTGGCATGGATGAGGATGTGATTCCTTGGAGGAGAACCAGACAGGTGTGTTTTGGTAGAGATGCCAGCAGGTATAAAAGCACAGAGACGAATGGAGTCCTTAGTAGAAGAATGGAGAGAACGGACACATGAGACGGAAGATCAGGTATATGGTCTTGTGGAGCTGCAGGACAGTGGTACCAGGTTTGACAGGTGGAGGACGAAGCATGGCTTCAGTCAATGTCAGGGTAACTACTGTGGTTTTGGCTTACCAGGGGGATGATGAGTCGCGACATCATTCTGTTGCTGTATGTGGATAGTATGCTAGCTAGCAGGGGTGTACATACAGGGTTTTGCTGAGCTAAGGGTAAGATTAGTTCAGTGGCATGTCAGGGGGAGTTTGGAGCAGCGGAATTCTTTGACATGAGAGGCATGGAGATCACTGGTTGATTTTGTCTCGAGTGGGAGCTGATGTGAATCAGGTGTTGGCGAGGTTCGGGATGCAGAGCCGGAGCACACTAAGGGCTGGACAGGTACAGTGTCCGAAATCACATGAGGTCTGGTATAGACCTGAGTATTCCCATGCAGTGGGAGCTGTCAGAGAGTTAGGAGCCAATTCGGGGAAGTGAGTTCTCAAGTTTTTTGAGAGGGACCGGCAGCAGGTGTTGCTATGCAGGGTCAGGACTTCACTACATGTATTTGTAGGTTCGGATGTGGCAGGTTACTCGGATGACAGGTGGTACACCACGGGATGTGTGGTGGGTTGTCTTCAGGTGGGAGCTTGAAGAGGGATACAAACCAGGAAACAGATTAGATGGAGTACAGGTACAGGTACAGTGCAGCTGTTTATCTCCAAGTGGGAGATTGTTAGGATTGTGGAGCTAAAAGCTTCACTGATGCAAACAGGGGAGGAGGTTGCTGAAGGTTGCTGAGTTGCAGAAGAAGTTGGGGTCGGTCTGATCAGCCGACGTCGGCGGGATAGCACAGAGAAGCAACCGACGTCGGTCATATATCGGCCGACGTCGATCACCTCCAGGCAGACAGGGACCGGCGTCGGTCGCCTGTGTGGTTCGACTACGAGCTATTTACGGGCAGTTAGCTAACGAACCAAGAGTTTGCATGATGAGTGCTAATTTTAGACTCATAGCTGCGGATCTAATTATTGTAATTAGATGTCTAATCATTGTTTGGATGAGATCTATATAATAGACTCATGGTGGTATTGTAAACGTGTGCTAGGGAGTAAGAGAGCATAATTATAAGCTCCTTCTGTGTGTGAGGTAGAGCTATGGTGCATTCCTCCTAGTGCCACAGTACCAGGTGTGTTGGTGCTGGATTGGAGAGCCAGCTGGGTTCTTCAAGAGTGTAGGATCTTGGTCACAGGTGCATGGCCTATATAGGAGATCTACATGGTAAGTAAGATCGTTGATCTGCAGGTGTATGTGTGTGCAAGGTCGAGGTTCACAGGTGATTGGAACCATTGCTTGATTTGCAGGTGTGCAAGGTCATACAGACAGCAACACTACAGGGAGCAGTATCAGGCATGATCTACTTGGAGTACAGGTGTGTGCTCGGATAGAGCAAGAGGAAGGCAAGGGAGTTCCTTCCATAAGTATGGTCTGTTGAATTGCAGGTTGTTGCAGATTCATGGGAGATCTACTTGAAGTACCTTGAGTACTTGTGGAGCACGTGGAGTGCTTGTGGAGTGCGTGGAGCACTTGTGGTGTGCGTGGAGCACGGGAGGTGAACACCAACTCTGTATTTGAGTTGAGTGTTGAGACCTGTGAGAGGGAGAGCTTTGGGGAGAAGAATTATTGTTCACTTGAGGCGTGGGAAACCTCTGTAAGGTGGTGGAGAAGAAGTGGCATCTTCTTTATTGTATTCTTTTCTGTATAAAGTGTTAATACAATTTGGTATTGTCTCTCATATGCTGTGTTATTCTGAATTCTAGTTACTTGGTGAATCTGGTTAATTTCCGCATATTAAGTTGCTTGGTTTAGTAATCAAATTGTGTGCTTCCGGTGTACACCCTCCCAACAATTCTCTTGGTATGAATGGGAATCAATGTGTAGCATGGATTGATCTTCATGGATTATCCCATCAACAAAATTGTTTTCACCTATAGTGATGTTATCTTCTTCATTATTCATTTACATACTTGGTAAAAAGTCAGAAAAATTATCATTATTTAATAATTATAAATAATCATCATCAATATCATCTTGTAAAACCATTGGACTAAATCTCAAGAAACTTGACTTTCTAGGAGTTGGGTGATACACAAATTTATCCATTGTTGTTAGGAGAGTGTTTTTCTCTATAAAAAAATAATGTATAAATATAAAGGACACTAAAATTAACTCAATAATTTATTTAAAATTTAAATATTATAGTACCAATACATAAAACATCAAGAGGACTAAAATCCTCCCAAAACATGTCAAATTTAGATCTTTGTTTCGATAAATAGTAAATGAACCTATTATTTTCAGCAAATACTAGTATGATATCCTTTTTTATTTTTTCAATTGTTAAGCTAAATATGTTGGTGATCCTTTTTTAGCTATCCATTAAAAATCTACCAAGCATAATTCCATCAATTCAATTTACACATCATGATCATATTATGAAAAAAAAATTAATTTTACATTTGATTACCATAATAATGGAATGTAAGAAAGCATGATAGTCATACTCATTCCAAATAGGCATAATGCATAATAGTTCACAGTATTACCCATATGAATTGTATATCAACTAAAGGTCATATAACATGGTCTCACATGCCTTTTTTATTAACCTATCACTATAATGGATAATCAAGGGAAATCACATAATTAACACATGATCCATATCGTAACTAATCCTTTATCCTTTTTAGCATTCTAAAGTCTTAGGATCAATAATATATTCATTGAGGATTTACGTCACAAGAAACATCAAAGAGGAACAAATTTTACAATTATAGTCCATACACTTCTTTCAAGATAACACAAGTAGGAAATAATAATTCTTTTTTTTATATAGGTGATTGATGGTTGTGGGGTCCTTTAACATTTTATAAATATACTCATAGAAAAAAAAAGGTGACTAGTTTTTAGAATAAATCCTTGAAAAACTTCCAAAACAAGACAAAAATTCAAACACATAGATAAGCATAAGAAACTACCTACTCATGGGTCAATCTAAAAAAGATAAAAAATAACATATCATGTCTAGATAAGGACAATATTATCCATGTTTCACTATTCGATATGAACTTATGTATCTAAAATAATATACTCTTCAAGGCCTAAGATCACTGTTGTATGTAAATAAATTACATTAATAACTTCATAGCTATCTCAAAGGGAGGCATCTTGTCCATTATACACAAGGTAGTCTTAAATACTGCAGTTGGGCATAAGTTAAGACTTCATCAAAAATAGCTCATCATAACTATTTATATATCATAAATCATTGTCATTTCATGTCATCAAAATAGCAAAGGATTTTACTAATTGAATAATTACACATCTTTCATTTAATTAGGACCGAGTATGAAAAAGAACCAACTATCATTAAACAACTAATTATGTGACATAATATTTATAGATTAAATTCATCAAGGGACCTCATACTTGTTAAAAATTAAACTAATCTTGTGCAAAAGGTTATTTATATTTTAGCATCTTACAAAAGATCATGGAATATATATGATGAATAATACTTGTTTACTAAGATGAACCCAAGTGAGTGAGAGGAAATCTGAACAAGTTTAGTCAATTACAAAGCTTGATGTACACTTCAACAAATTGATAACCATCATTCATAGAAAATTGGAGGTGTATAAGGATGAATTTAATCAAAAATAGGAAAAAATCCCATCATTTATAGGGGTTAGATTAACTGTGACAGGGGTATTTTTCAAGTGAAGAAAGACTGTGTAGAAATCTTGTATTTAGACATTATAGAAATCTGAGTTTCATCATATGTTTTCAACTATATATTATCTATTATAATGTGATTCAAGTACTCATATATTTATTTCAAGTTATTAGTCTTGTTAGAACTCTTGAAACCCTCAAATACTATATTTTCAATTAAAGAAAGACTATGTAGAAAGGACTTTAAGCCAAATAAACCATTATCACTGAGTGCATATATATAAAACATAGCAGAGACCAATAAATTATCATGGCATGTATAGAATCTTCTTCTAGACCTTTTCATCAATAGGCACAGTTAGTTTAATCAAGAAAATAAAATAGGGGCTTCCTCTGATCTAATAAGTATAATAACACAACATGTCCAGATAAGGACAATCTTATCCATGTTTCACTATTAGTTATTAACTTATGTATCCAAAGGAATATAATCTTTGAGGCCTAAGATCATTATTGTGTATAATTAAATTACATCAATAACTTCATATATATCTCAAAGGGAGGCATCTTGTCCAGCATACATATGGTAACCTTAAATACTACAACTGGATATAAGTTGAGACTTAATTCATTCCTAATTTTTCGTATCATGGAAGGAATAAATTCCTAATACTACATATTAGATCAATTAAATATATCCTACAATGCAAGTAAATAATGCATAAAACAATCTACATAAAAACATATACAAGCAAGAGGACACATTACACAGATATTACATGGAAACCTTGCAATGTGCAAGGAAAAACCATAGGAAAAATGGCAAATTCCAAACTTCATATCAACTCTCTTATACAACAACTCATTCATAGCAACTCCATCAGTGCTAACATACTAAGCACTCAATGCTTCCACCTAAATCATTTAGTTTCTGAACCAAACTAAACTAGCCTACAAGATCCAACCTCTAAGCATGCAAGCCCAAGGCTTGCATGGATTCACTAATTGGATAAATTAAAATGAGAGAGATGATGCATATTTATGTATTTTACAACATGAGAGAGAGAGAGGGGAGAGAGAATGAATAGTGGTACCATAAAAATTTGACACACATATGAGTGGGGTGTCATGTGATCTCCATAATGGTCGTGGTGTTGTCTCCATGTGCAAAACCTCTTCAATGAATCTTCACTTTAGACAAGAACATGTTCCACCTCCATGTGGCCCTAAAAAAATTGTCTCCCACACACATGTGAGGTCAATATTCTATAGTAACTTTCTTGTCTTCATTCTTCATGTGACCACATGAGTCCAAAATATGTTTGAAATCACCTTTTGACTCTTTCCACACATGAAAATTATAGGGTCTCTTAGAAATTTGATGCACACCAACCCTTTTGTCTTTTCCACTATGTGACACCACCCATGTGACTACTAAGGATAAATCCATGTGCCTTGGTAGAGTGTTATGCCCCATTCCCATCACATCAACCTAATCACTCATGGGATGCCCTTTATGGGCCCCTGCTACATCACCAATTAGCCACATTACTCACAATCCACATCATTAACCATCTACATCACTAGCAAGCCACATCATCATGAATAGTGACCATGAATAGTGCTTGTGAATTGTGATTCATGAATAATGATTATGAATAGTGACTTCATAGCCAAATATTTCCCCACTTGAATTCAATATACATAGGATTTTACCATACTTTAGTATTATGTAATTAGCTACTCATCAATGCCCTTTGTTTCCCTAACACAAAACCCAATAGAAGTTTTCTTGCACTACTAAAAACTTCTTTGTCCTGACTAGATTTCTTAACATCTACTCCATATAAAATTGCATCACTAAAGTGACTCTTCACTTCTCCATAGAACAATCTTCCAATCAAGATTTTCCCATGAACCACTCACAACTCCCACTACTTAGGAATATTTGGTTTAGTGTTCACCATGGTAACAGAAGGCTTCCTATTCTTGATGAATCCATTACACCAGACACAAAACCATGTCTTCTCCACTTTTGATTCATTCATGGGAAGACAACTCAAAATACAAAAAATGGGTACTTTCTTGCTCTCACATCCTTATACACCTCCATCCTTGGTATGTTCCTCCATACCACCTTCATCTCATATGTCCCTACAGATCTGTCACACCAATGATCATGTTGGGGCTTCTATCCAACATGTCATAACACATAGAAAAAACATCTACTAACCACTTTGGATCTCCATGCAGGTACTAAATATCTTGTACTCCCTCAGCATGTCTAATAGAAACCCATATAGTGACTTCTTCAAACATGCAAACCAATAAAACCTTTGCCTCATCACTTTTATTTATCTCTCCCTAAGAGATATCACCATATAGGAATCATGTTGATCCAACTCCTTGAAAATCAAATACTACACATAACACTCTAGATAGTAGCAAAGAGAGAAGATCTCATAGAAATCAAAACTAAACTTCTCGACATAACCTCCAAGCTATCAACATGATACAAGTGGACAAATCACATCTCTATGGAATTCATCATGCTAATCAGTGCATCATTGCACCTATGAGTTTTTGAGCCTCAAGAAGGCATCTGAAATGTAACATGTTCTACCAAATATTACCAAAACACCAACTAATGTGCCTATAATTTTAGGACATGTATCAGTTTACCTAGACAATCATAAGATACCACATCATAAACCCTTTTTTTTATTGCTAATAACTAAAACAAGTTCATGCCTTGTCCTCCACCTCCTCCAAAGGAGCCCAACTTGTTCCTTAAGTTGTAGAGTTTCTTTTCCTTCAATAGGAACACTATGTAAGCTGTTGACTTATCTAGCAAAGCTTTTTTAGCTTTCTCCTTCAACTCTCCTTTGGGATCTCCACATCAACATGAAGATATCAAGATCTTCACTAAGATATCCTCAACCTTACTCCATAGGGAGATACGTACCAAAACAAAACACATCTTTTCTTTTTGAATCTCCACTTGGTCTCTCCTACTGTCATAATAGCTTCACCTTACACACTACCAACCAACAATAGAAAACACTCATACATGGAGATTTTTACCATGGATCTGATACTAGATTTAGGAATAAAGCCCTGATAATACATGTTAGATCAATGATCTATATCCTATAGTGCAAGTAAACAATGCAGAAAATAAACTACACAAAATAAATATAAGTAAGAGGACACATTACATTGAGATTACATGGAAACCTTGTAATGTGAAAGGAAAAACCATGGTCAAAATGAAATATTCTAGACTTCATTAATTCAACATTAACTCTCTTCTACAATAGCTTCTTCATAGCAATTCCATTAGTGCTAACATACTAAGCACTCAATGATTCCACCTAAAGCATTCAGGTTGTGAACCAAGCTAAACTAGCCTATAGGATCCAACCTACAAGCATACAATCCCAAGGCATGCATGTATCCACTAATTGGACAAATTACAATGAGATATAATGCATAGTTATTCATTTTAAAACATGAAAGAGAGAAGGGATAGATAATGAATAGTGGCACCAAATAAATTTGACCCACACATTAGTGACATGTCATGTGATCTCCATAATGGTGGTGGTGTTGTCTCCATGTGCAAAATTCTTCAAGGCATCTTCACTTTAGACATGAACATGTGCCATCTCCATGTGGCCCCAAAAACATTGTCTTCCACACACATGTGAGGTCAATCTGCTATATTAACTTTCTTATCTTTATTCTCTATGTGAGCATATGAATCCAAAAAATGCTTACAATCACCTTTTGACTCTTTCCACACATGGGAATCATAGGGTTCCTTATAAATTCAACCCACACCAACCCTTTTATCTTTTACACCATGTGTCACCACCCATGTGACTACCAAGGATAAACCCATGTGCCTTGGTAGAGTGCTAGGCCCCACTCCCATCACATCATCCTGATCACTCATGAGATACCCTCCATGGGGCCTTACCACATCACCAATCAACAACATCACTCACAAACCACATAAATAATCATCCACATCACTAGCAAGCCATGTCAACATGAGTAGTGACCATGAATAGTGATTTTTGAATAGTGTCTTCACATCCTAGTATGTCGACTATATTTATTGATATAATCTAACGTCTAGGCTTCATGATGATTGATGAACACAGAAAGGCCTATCAAAAGGGTGGGTGTTGTCTAGGTTATTACTAATCCATATGGTATGTTGTCTTTGTTGTTGGATTAAGAGAAATAATAATAATATTATAATTTCTTTTGGTAGAATAGTTTTAGTTGAACAAAGACTATAAAAATAAAATAAATACACCAAGGATGTGATTTATAAGTCAAAAATTCCACAATCTACATTTTCCCAGCACTTTTTTTTAGGTGAAATAAAGAAGAAAGTACAACCCCATAGGCATTGACTATAATTCCAAGCTTGAGAATAAATTAAATATTCATAGTTTTCTTTTGTAAAACCATGCACAATAGTAAAAGTACACTTCATTTGCATTTTCAAGACTGCATAATAGAATGCTTGGAAACATACACCAAATGCAAAACAATGATAGAAAAAATGATACTTATAATGTAAAAATAAATATTTGAATGACAAATTTTGCCAAGTTGTCTATCCTTTTTTAGTCATTATAGTTATCCACCTATTTTTAATTCATTTATATTTCAGTTGCCTACCTACTTTTATTTTTATGTTTTAGTTGTCTACCTATTGTTAATTTATTTTTATTTAATCTTTATAATTGGAATGGCCACCTGTCTTTTATTCATTTCTATCTAAGAAACAACTAGGATTCAAATTTATTAGAGATTGAAATGTTTTGTTGGTGCCAAAACGATCCTCACATGGAGATAAAATCTTGAGAAATTGATGATCTACATACAATTGAAGAGATAGTAATGTAATATTTACCAAAAGTGAATTTGATTGTTTTCATCTTTGTTTAAGATAAATACATATGGGTGGCAATGAAGCAAGAGGAGAAGATGATTAGCTACAAGAAAAAAGTCAAAAAGTTCAAGAAGATTGGTTCAGGAGGACCCTTAATTAGATATACTTTTGATATGAGTTGTTTTTAGGTTGTACACATATGAATAGTAATCAAAACCTGAGATTCATAATAAAATAAGCATTAAATGTTTGATAGAAATTGGCAACCAGGTATTTGACAGTAATAAATATAGGGTGCCAAATAAATAATGGGTAGTAAAGGTTAGATGTCGAAGTAAATACATAATAAAGTGGAAGCCAAAAATACTAAGAAATATAATGGTGACACATCCCATGCCTTTGACAACATTGAATGTCAAAACCTATTCCATAGGAAAATGACCTCACGCACAACCACTTCTAATTTATAAGAAGGGATTTACACAGATGCACAATTCATCTGCATAGTTTGTTTATGTCACTGATTTCCTTTTAATATATGGAAACTTTCTCTTTCCACATTCACCACCAAATTTTTGAGGGAAGAACTGTTAATTTTCCCAACTCCAGCTTACCATAGGGAAAAAAAACTTTGCAAACATGGAGATGTAGCTACCCCCCCCACCACTACTCGGGTTATAAACGAATCATCCTAAAATAGTCGTTGGTCCTCATTTTGAGGTGGATGATTTTATTTTTGTAGTTATAGAATTGTAAATCAACATGAGAACCCTTATTCCATAAATATAGCCTAGTTATAGTCTCCATGGGACCACAAGGTAAGTCTTTCTTTAGTACGTGCTCTCATGTGCTTTGGTAAAAACTTTAAATAAAATGAAATAAAACCTACTATTTATCAAAATAAAACTTCGAAAATTGTAGATATACTTTTACAATATGTCATAACATTTATCATAGTCAAAGTTGACATTTAAAAAATAAAAATAAATAAATAAGAAAATCATCATCATGTTTATTATTTAAAAACTAGAGATAAAGTATATACATAGTTTATAATAAAAGGTTCGCAAGTTAGTATTCATGATTTAAAATAAATAATAATTAACAATATGAAATATTAGCACAAGTAGTGACCCAAATAGAGGAGGTGAAAGATCATCCTTGTAAGGGATAACAATCTAATAATAGGGCTCCCTTGAAATTAGATCTGATATAATCCAACCATTTTTAGTATTATCTTGCATAACCAAAGGTACAAACATTATCCACCTAGGTGGTGAATGAATCCACACCATCATATGTAGGTGAAGTCCAACAAGATAACCAATTGGTAATTTTTCCAAGAAGCTCAAATTCCAACATCTTTATTGAGGATGAAGGGTGATCATAAATTTGGATCAATAAGATCATCTAATTTAGTCGATAAGAACTATCAAATATGGGTTTATAAGTATTCATAACACTTTGTGTCCTAGAAAAGAGATAGTATATGTTGTAAGGGTTTAAAAATCATATGGTTGGCATCAAAAGTACATGTTTTAGAAGATAATTGGTTTCCTCTTATAAAATTATGTGAGTTGAAAAAAATAATGTGTTATTTAAAGTTTGCATGCAAAAGTTATGGTCTCTAAAAGTTGTATGACATTTTATAGTTACAAAACTACCAGTTTAAGCAAATGGAAATTTTGAAACCACCCTTGTGGTTTTGAAATGTCATGTGGCACTTTTACCACCCCAAAATTTTTTCCTTACATAAAGTGGTGGTTTTACCCATGTGTAACACACATGAATTTTAACAGATTAAAAAGTCTTTAGACTTTGATTTCTAACTCTTGGGATTCTTATTCAAGCTCAAGGAAGGGGTCTTATGTATTTATGAGCCCATTTGAATTCAAAGGCACTAAATTTTTCATTTATTTATTGAGTGTATAAAAGGATTCACTTAGTAAACAATGGATTTAAATCAAAATTGTTCAAAGATGTATATTTGATGGTAGAGGAAGCATAGTGAGTGAATGAGAGCTCTTTGAAGTGCTGAGAAGGTGGTCAAGTGCAAAACACCTCTAATTTAAAGACTACTAGCTGAGATAGATAAATTTAGTAGTCTCTCTTGTTACAAAATTAAGTCATCTACTAAATATTGTAGAGATCATTACAAGAGTAGGATACTTTTGAGGTTGGTGTCCTTATAATCCCATGAAGGCAAAGAGTTGTAAACTATAAAACATTGTGGAGATGAGGAAGCATGGCTTCACTATTACTAGAGTTTTCTCACATTAATTTTCTCAAGGTTAATTTATTATGTATATCTCTTTCATGTTTTCATTATTTCTACTGATTTCATGTTTTCAATTCCTTACAACTAGACTAATATAACAAACACTCAATAAAAACCAAGAATTATTTATCACAAGCATAGTAGTATTTATTGATGTTAATGAGCTTCAAATTCATTTCTCACTTATATACAAGCACATTGAATTATAATCATGTCTAGAATAATAAAATGTCTAGTATGTGAAAGGTGGTATGCAATATATGTAGCTTGTGAGAATTACATGTGAAGAGTTGCATAAATAATTATATGCTCAAGATGATAGTCAAAAGGATAGAATACATCTAATTATAAAATTTTAGTGGTTTTTTTAAGTCATATAACTTGAGGACAACCTATTGTTAAGTATTTTTTTTTTGGTGAATTTTAGAGTGGAAAATCCACCTAGTTTATAGATCTTACCATAGTCTAGTCTACTAATCCCGAGTACATCTAGTTACCCATGTTCCTCAACATTTACCAAATCAGCTCTTGTATTAGCATATCATGTAATAAATATTTGTGTTCTCACCCTAGGAACTACAATGAGAATTTTGGGGAAAGACGTTGAAAGACCCCCTTTTGGATTTCTTTTAAACATTTTCTAAGATTGTACACTTTATACTATGAATGTCAGTTCAAGTCCTTCTCCATGATTATGGTATCTAGTAATACATGGGGTATCACTTATCCTTTGCATTTTGAAGTACATGCTACTCTTTTGATTTTTATGGAGTCTCCTCTAAGACAACACTATCCACTTTGTTGTATGGAGCATGTTTGTCATTTGTAGGTCTTATCCACCTAATGTCTATTTTCACCATCTCATCATGTTCCTATTGTGTATGTCCTTTGGCACCTTTGTGCCCTTCTCTAATTTTCCTCTATGCCATGCACAATATCTTATACAAGAGCCTCTATAGACAAACAACTTCTTTATGCCTCTAAGGGCCATGATTTTTTAGCATGGATGTGTGTACTTCATATTGTTGATTACCACTTATGGTAAGCCACTTTAATCACTAGGTGGTCCTAAGAAGCTTAGGGAATAATTCAAAAGCTTATCCACCTTACCAGGTGTGGTCAAGACTTCCTCTCATCTTGGGGTTGGTGTAACAGAAAACTACCAAGAATGGTAGTGCAGAGTCTTGTTATCTCCTTTCCTTACCTCACCACTAGGTATTTTATTTGAAGTTAGGCCACCCCATTATTCATTATCTTGGCCTATGGCATTATTTTTTTCACTGGCACAAGACTGTACTTTCTATTCTTTAACCACATCATCTTTTACTTAAAGCCTTCTTCATGTGTGGGTCTCCACTGAGATCCCTATGTCTTCTCTTACACTTTCTACCCTTTACCCCTATGCACTTGATGGAGGGTCGTGACTCCTCCCATATCCATTTTAGGTATGACTACTTCACCTAATTGGTGGTATCTTCAACATTGCCTATATTTCATGCAACTTCTTGTTTTTCCTGTGAACTCCCTAATTTATGGCAGTCAAGCCTTCACATCTTCCTTGATTCAATAACCAACATGGAAAGAACTGTGTGTGAGCCTCTAGTTTATTGGCTCTATATTATCTTTAATGTAGTCTTAAGACCCCTAAATTTCAAAAAAAAAACCTCCTCCACCCTTTGAGCCTTCTTGGCTTCTCCTCACACTCTTGAGCCTCTTGACTCCCTATGTTATCTTTCCAATAAAAAGCTTCCTAGCACTACCTTTTATTTACCCTTCCTTTGGCATAACCCTCTTTTAGTATAATATTCATTTATCATCTTGTGTCAAGATAAAATTTCCCATATTTATAGTTTTAAGGAGTAGTCCACTAACTGATATAGTCTTTGGGTTGACATTATCCATCCATCAATTTTGTCACCTAGTCCTTCTATTTATACCTATGGTAACCTAGTTGAGTCATACCTTGGGTTTGAAAATGGTGACATACAAAAATACTCAATCATGCCTCATGCACCTCCATGCTTTTCCTTCCATGGTTGAGTCCCTTCTAATGTTGTTTAGCTTTGATAGTAATTAATTTGGATTGGGCCTTAGATTTTTTATCCTTTCTTGTACGTCTATCCAATCACTACCAGTTGTCACTTCACCTATCTAGCCTATTGTCTACTTGTCATTTTTAGTTAATGTGATTTAAAACTTTCAATTCATGTTTGTACCCTTAACTTGATCAACAAGAAAACTTTTTACACATTTTATCCTTCTTTCTCTTTCATGTGTTTCCTTGAAACTTATTTTTGTGTGTATTATTCCTTCCTTTGGAACCTTCCATACAATCCTTCCTATATATTATTTATGTCTTTCTATAAACACCATTTCTCCATTTTATAAGGCACCACCTACCCAACACTAAAATCTAGGTTTGGTCCTCCAATGCAGTGCTTATTTTTGTCAACTTGGTGCCCACTGCACATACTTGCATATTTTTAATGGCAAAAAATATGAGAAACAAAACCAAAATATTGACATAATATAGTCTACCAATCTTGATCACATATATTTACTTTCACTCCTTAACATTTACCAAATTAACTCTTACATCAACATATCACGTAAGGAATCCTTGCACACTAACCCAAAGTGTAACATCCCCACTAGGATCTACCTAGAAATATATGGTTTTTTTTTAAATTTAACAACATATTCCTTAATTGTATTAAACCACAAGAATATAATTAGTGATCCATATAACGTACTACAACTATTATAACCAAAAATAAACATATGACATCATACATCAATGATTACTACCATCATCAAAAACATAACATAACTGAATATAAAAAGTAAACTATAGAATTCCAACCACGGTAGGTACAATCATACAACCTCTACTATCAAATTAAATTAATTAGTAATTACCACTCATTAGGTAATGTTTCAATAATAAATATAATATAATGTACTAATACAAGATACATGGATCCATAGAGCATGAATTTCTCAAAACTCTAGTATCTATGGTAATCTCAAGTGTCATCTCCAAATAAGTACTACTATGGAGAGGGATGAGTTCTCCTACATCAACCTCATAAAAATAAGGTAGTTATATCATAACATCATGACATATATTCATCATAAAATACTGATAAATAAAAAATTAGTATGATCATAATGTCAACATATACACTACAATTAACTCATAGCAATATAATCATGTAACCTAAGTAATATTCAACTATCCCATAGCAACATATATCTCAAAGCTTAGTTAATAAATACTAAATCAAATTTTCAACTATAAATATCCATGAATAACCAAGTAAGTTTTCTTATCAAGGAATTGGGATGTAACATCCTTTCCCCCTAAAGATAGTCATCATCTTGGATGACTCTCATTCAACATAATTTTTAAATTAAAAAATATTGTTTAATAGATAAATAAAATCATATAAAGTATCAAATCAAGCAAATAAATGTTAAATCACATGTATAACTCATCATAGTCCTCCCAAGTAGCATTATCCTTAGATTATTGGTCCCATAGGACCTTTCACTATGACATATATCTATTACACAAATAAATTTTGTGAGTGTTAATTACTTTGATTGGTTCTACCATGACCACCCTAAGATCTAGAACCTACAAAGCATTCCAATCCAACACATGCGTAGGATCAACTATATACTTTTTAAGATAAGAAACATGGAATAAATTATAAAATAGAGATAATAATGGTGGAAATGTAAGCATATACGCTATAAGATTAACCATTTCTAACACCTCAAAGGGTCCTACATATCTTGGTGATAGTTTTTCTAACTTCTTGAATTTAATCGAGCTCTTTTATAGCTTAACACCTACTAAAAATTGCCTATCTATCCTCTTTAGATCAGCATAAATCTTATTCATATCATTGGCCTCAACCAATCTCTACCTAATTAATCTAACTTGTTATTCCATTTCTAAAAGCATCTCAGGTTCAACTATTACCCTATCCTCTAACCTGTCTCGATTGATTGGTCTCCTGCACTGTCTTTCGTATAGTACCTCAAATGTTGTCATCCTCAATGTTGATTGGTATGAGTTATTTTAATCAAACTTAACCAATAAAAGATAATATTCCCACTTATATTTTTTATCCATGCAACACATATGAAGAATATCCTCTAACACCTAATTAACTCTCTCATTTTGACCATCAGTCTCTGGGTGATATACAATGTTGAAGTTTAGTTGCGTATCTAAATATAAATTTAGAGTTATCAAAAACCTATAAATCATATTTGGATCACAATCTAAAATGATCTTAGGAAATCCATGCAATTGATATAATTCCTTTACAAACCTCTTTGCAAGAGTAGGTGCATTATCTATCAAATTGCCTAGTATAAAATGAGCCACCTTGGTTAGTTTATCAACTACTACCAATATCATATCATTTATATTTCATGACATGGGTAAACCTTAGACAAATTCTATATCGATCACTTTCCATTTTCATTTTGATATATAATGTGAATATAACAAACCATCCAGATGCACATGTTCAGCTTTCACTCATCAACATTCCAGACAATGTGACACATAATCTACTACATCTTTCTCAATTCCTTTATAGAAATATAGTGGTCTAAGCTCTACCATGAGATTGGTTACTCTAGGATGTATTGAATATGGATAATTATTTAGTTCCTTTAGTACTATGTTTTACATGTTCTCTCGATCTAGTACATACATCCTTCTATTATAATGCAAAAGACCATCACTCTCTAATTGGAATCCTTTATACCAAGGATTCTAAGCATTTTCAAACAATGTTTTTTTGACCTAATCAAAGAATTCATCTCTTGGCAAGAATTTGATCACTAGATTCCTAAAAGTACTCCTAATATTAGTCATAATTTCTATGTACCTTATATGACTAAGGGAATCAGCTACTCTATTCTCCTTGCCTTTGATATAGTTGATATCAAAATCATAGTCAAACAATAACTCTAACTAATGTATTTGATGATCATTCAAATTTGATTGGGTCAAGATGTACTTGAGTCCCAAGTTATCTATATTCAGCTCAAATAATTTTCCCAATAAGTAATTCCACCAAATTTACAAAATATGCACAATTGTTGTAAGTTCTAGGTCATGAGGGGTATAGTTTATCTCATAAGGCTTTATCTTCCTCAATTCATAAGCTACCACTACACCATCCTGCATGAGGACTCCTCCTAGTCCATCCCTAGATACATCTATGACTATTGAAAATTGACCATTAGGGCCAAGAACTCTTAACACTGTTGCTAAAATAAGTCTTCCTTTCAATTCCTAAAAAGCTACTTCACAATTTTTTAACCAGATAAATCTTTGGTTCTTCCATTTACAATAAGTAATTGGATTAGCTATCTTGGAAAAATTTAGATTGAACTTCCTATAATAACTTTTTAATCCATAAAACATCACATTCTTTGGTGTCATCTATTCCATAATGGTTTTCATCTTTATTAGATCTACAAAAATACCATCTATAGAAATAATATGTCCCAAAAATTTCACTCTCTCCTAGAAAAATGCATACTTAGAAAACTTGCCATACATTGTATGCTTTCGTAACCATTATAGAACTAGTTCCAGATGCTAAAGATGCTCCTCTTAATTCTTAAAGTATATAATAATGTCGTCCATAAAGACCAAAACAAAGTGATCTAGATAATCTCTTAACACACTATTCATGAGATTCATGAATGTTATCAAAGCATTTATCAACCCAAAGGGTAATAATGTGAACTCATAGTGCCCATAACAAGTTCTAAATGTTGTCTTCAAAATATCCTCATCCCTTATCCTCAGTTGATGGTATTCTATTCTAATATCAATCTTATAAATAAACCATTACTCCCCGTATTTGATCAAAAATATTATATATATGAGGTAGTAGATACTTATTTTTAATAGTTTCCTTGTTCAACATTCTATAATCAATGCAAAGTCAAAGAGTACCATCATTCTTATTGACAAATATAATTGGTGGACCCATGGTGACACACTAGGCCTAATCAACCCTTTGGAAAAAAATTCTTGGAGTTGAGCCTTCGATTCAACCAATTCAATGGTTGTCATCTTGTATGGTGCCTTAGATTGAGGTTCTAATTTAGGTATAATATTGATAGAGAAATTGAACTCACATCTAGGAGGTAATCTCGGTAACTCTTCTGAAAACACATCATAAAAATTCCTAAAGAATGGATAATCTTGAAGGGATGGTTCCTTAGGTTCCTCCATTTCATTTATCTTGATGATAAATGCTTGGAACCCTTTTCCTTGGGCCCTCTTAAATTTCATTACAAAAATCTACCAAAGCTTTAACTCTCTTTTTTCACCCTAAATTTGTGTCTGATTTTCAAAATCATCTAGACACTCAACCTTAATCAATTAGAAGCCAACCTTGGTCTTATGTTTTATAAGCCATTTGACTCCTAATATCACATCATATGACCCTATTGATGCTACATATCGATCCACTACTATTGTTAATTTGGGTAACCTAATCTTTGCGTCAACTAAACACTTGTCAAACATGATTTTTGAGTCATTCCCATATTGTACTAACCATGAATTTATAATTAATCCAGCTCTTTTGGATAACTTAATAAGCATTTTAGGATATATAAAACATTTAGTATCCCCTGTATCTATCAAAATGAAAATTAGATGTTTAAACAAAATACATGATAGCTTTATAAGTGAAGCTTGAAATTTGGCTTGTCAATTATCAACTACTGCATGAATACATTGATAGAAACTACCTTGATGAGGAATAGAACCTTTGTTATTTGACATATCCTAAGGGTATTTATGAGCATAGTGGTCATATCCACAGATTAAACAACATATAGCTGGTCCTTTCCTATTAACCTGTCAGTTTCCCTTGAAACCTCCTTTGAAACCATTACTCAATTTCTTGTTGTCTGACCCATTATTGATTTGGCATTCTAATTTTTGAATTGCTTTCTAGAGTTTCCACTCCTCTATTTCTAGTTCTTATTTTTAAAAGTTGACTTATAACTTCCAATTTTTTTCTTAAACTTATCTTGGCCTATGCAAGAGAATTTAACTTCTACTCCTACTTGAATGCCTTCTTGAAGACTTGGTCCATATTAAAAGGTTCATGAACAACTACCTCTCCATTGATCTAAGGTTTCAATCCCATGATAAACTTTATGATCCTAAACCTCTCATCTGCCTAGTATTGAGGTACATACTTCATAAGTTTGGTGAACTACTCCTAGTATTCATTCACTGATAAATCTCTTTGCTTCAGATTTTGAAAGTCTATGAGCTTTCTCTGCTTCAGATTTTGAAAGTCTATGAACTTTCAATTAAAATATAACTATGGAAGCCATCATGATCTGAACAAAGTCATAAACTATTTCCAAGTAATGGTGGTCAAGTTAAGGTTCATTCCCAACTTCTTGTTGGCCCACCATGTAGTTGCCTCACCAACTAACTGGTATGCTCCCCATACTACTTTAGTGACCTAAAAGTAGTTTTGAATCTCAAAATACTTCATATTTTTCATCCATGCTTTAGCTCCATTACCCAAAATAGTTCCATTGAAATTAGGTGGGCTCACCTTTTTCATATCCCTACACAATTTTGTAGCTACTTGTGTTCTTGCATCCTAAGGATTTTCCTACTCAACAAGATGATTTTTAGGTACTTTTTAATGTTATTCCTCTTCATGGCCATGAACTTCCTATTTTTGGGTTGTAATTCGATCATTGGTATCATTCATGGCTATGAGAATATAATCTAACATTGTCACTTGCTTAGTGACATATCAATTAGGATCAAACAGAAGTTTATTACCATTGACATTTGATGGACCCTCTCCAGATATTCTATATTTCACCATCTCCTTTCTGGTAAATAGAAAGATATGAAAATTTTAGTGGACTCATTCAAACCTAGATTTTAAGTCACAGCTCTAATACCACATGTAACATCCCCATTGGGATATACCTAGAAATACATGATTTTTTTTAAATTTAACATTTTATTACTTAATTAAATTACACCATGAGAATCTAATTAGTGATCCATATAAAGTGTTATAACTATGATAACTAAAAATAATCATGTGACATCATACATAATTGATCACTACCATCATCAAAAATGCAACATAACTGAACATAGAAAGTAAACTATAGAATTCTAGTCATGGTTGGTACAATCATATAGCATCTACTATCAAAGTACATTGAGTAATAATTAACACTCATCATGTAATGTTTCAATAATAAATACAATATAATGTACTAATACAAGATACATGGCTCCATGGATCATGAGTTTCTAAAAAATCTAGTATCTATGGCAATCTCAAGTGTCATCTCCAAATAAGTACTTCTATGGGGAGGGATGAGTTCTCTTGCATCAACCTCACACCAAGAAGGTAGTTAGATCATAACATCTTGACACATATTCATCATAAAATACTAATAAAATAAAAAATCAACGTGATCATAATGTAAACATATATAGTATAGCTAACTCATAGCAATGTAATCATGTAACCTAAGCAATATCCAACTATCCCATAATAGCATAAATCTCAAAGCATAGTTAATAAATAATAAATAAAATTGTTAACTATAAATATCCATAGATAACCAAGTAACTTTTCTTAGTGAGGAATCAGGATGTAACATGAAGCACAATGAGAGGGGAAACATGGTAGGTTGGGCCTAGTTGCATACGATGGTGAGTGGGTTGGGATTTGAGTCCAATGTCTCTGTTATAAATTCACATTATAGACATCCAATTCCTAACACCATTGCGTTGAAATTTTCAATCTTACTCAAAATTTGTGAAAATGCATAACTTGGGCCAAAATCACTAAAACACGTTAAATAGTTTGAGATTATCATATACAAGTGCCAATTTATGCTAATGTGTCCCTAAATTGGGAAATGTATTTTATGTGATTATTAACTTTTTTCAAATCATTTCGAGTCAAAATGACAACAATGAAATTTAACCCTATGAATCATGGAACTCTTCTAATTCAAAAGCACATGACATGTGCATGTGTTATTTCATGTTGGCAATGTCCTAAATGGGGTATTGGTCCATATGCAACTGACACCTTCTAATTTCACTCCAATCAAATTAAGACCCAGTAATATGATAATCTGACTAGTTTGATTAAATGTGCAACCAATTTCTAAATAATTGCATTAAATTTGATTACTCTCACTTAGGCAAACTAATCCAAATTAAAATATTAAGTGGAAAATCCATGGAAGTTATTGAATATATTTTAATTGGAAATTGATTTCTAATATCTGAATCATCGGGTGACATCATTTGTGTGGTGGCATCTATAAGCCACAAATGCAAAAAATATCAAATTTAAGGCCTCATATGCCTCTTTAATGCCCCTTCCTTCCAAATATTTATGAGGGTATTTATGATTTAAGTATCCAAAATTGACTTAATTTATGGCCACACATCTTGATCTCAAGATGGAAAATCATGGTTCATTCTGATCAAATAAAAAAATCTATAAATAGGAGGCCTCTCACTCATCTTTTTAAGCTTCATTTGAGTAAACTTATTATGAAAAATTCTATCCACAAGTCATTTGTGTGTAGGGTTATTATGCTTAATTTAAAATAATATAGCTTCATTATAGGCATAACATTGATAAAATATCATGAGCCTAGTTTCATTGGTGCACTTGAGATGATCGATGAGCATTGTCATTTATCATTGACAAAGACTTGAGCACTAAATCAAGGGAAAATCATGTTTTGAGCTTCATTTAGAAATTTTATGGTCTTAGGAAGGTTTGATGTATATGCTTTCTTTCAATAGCTCTTAATTATCATTTACAACCTCTGTTGAAGGAGTTAGCTTAGTTAGTTATGTTCTTTATGTATTTATTGAGTTTTCTTGACTAATTCTTGATCTAACTCACTTTGGATTCCATAGATACATCTTAGCATGCCCATTGGGACCATGCATCCCATACAACAAAAGGATAACACTTTGGCATTCCTAGATTTTCAAAAAAAATGATTAAACATCTCTAAAAATCAAAATTTGTCATTATTTTTTGCATGTTTTTAATTTTTTTTGACACAAAGTTCACATAGTGATCAGTATCAATTTTTTCTAACTAGCATCAATGTTATCTAATTGGCATAAATTTATGTGCAAAGGTAGAGCATGATAGAAAATTTAGTTTTTTAAGTTTTCTTAAAGATTACAGGTTTTCATTTATGATTTTAAAACTTGCTAGGTCTTTATTTAATCATCTTATTGTAGGATCCATAAGTGTTTTTGAGATTTTATACTATTTTGGGCTAACTAATGTCTTTTTACAAAACATTTTTTTGCCCAAGGGTTCACAGGTAACTGACATTAGTTTTATTTTGATCGACATTGGTTTTGTTCTAACTACCATCAGTTTTATTATAACTGACATCAGTTATTGTTGATCAACATCGATCTATATGTAATAAAAATAGATAAACCTAAGAGCAAGTTTTCAAATCTTGCTTGTTTCATTTATAATTATGCTTCAAATTAGAAGGAAACCCTCTAAAAATTGTAGGTCACATGCTGAAAAAAAGTCCCAAATTTAAACATGTTTAATTCCTAAAAACTTCCATTTGGTGCTTAAAATGAATTTATTTGGTTTATACTTAGTTTGCTTTATGAAATTTTTACAAATTTGAAATTAAGGTGAAGGGGCCAAAAATCCCACAAACACTTCAAATTGGTGCATTAAAGTAAATAATTGTTTGTTTTTATGATAGATCTTTTATACTTGTTTATTTTTCGTAAATGAAAGATGCGTATATACTCTCCTTTCATCCCCTTTAGGGAACTTGGGTGACAAAAATCACTCTTTCCTTGTAATCATTCCTTGTCCAAAGTGTGAAAAGAATGTTGTTGAGGCTTTCCTCAAAACATGTATGGTTTAGGTGATCTAAACATAACCTTTAAATTATTTTCACTTGGTCATTTATTTTATGCAACATAGCTTGTGACCGGGAGTTCACAACCTCATCATGATTTCTTTAGGGAATATTTTACCTAGGGTTTCATCTCTCAACATTATTTCAACCCCACTCCAAGGTAGGATATATAAATTAGATCACATATATTATGATTGCCAAGGGGTTGAGTAGCTAACCTCTCCAATCATAATGAAAACCCAAGTCAAGTCTGTCTAACTAAGGGATTCCACTAAGAAGTACATAGATGGAATAATTATTAAAATAATTAGACCCTTGCATAGTAAGTTAGCGTATATGAACTCAATTGACATGAGTCATCTCTAGTGTTAAACATAATTGGGACCATCTAGACGTTCAAAAAAATAGTTTTATAATAACCCCTCTTGTCATGGACATATTATTGATGTAGGGCGAGTAGCCTGAAGTTCCATGACATCGTATAATATCTTGGGATAATGGGGTGTAAAAACCCTACTACTTCATGCACTTTTATTTTTGGATTAATAATTAAAATCATCCCAAGAGCATGTATATAAATGGAATTCAGTGATACGAAGTAACCTTGTCAGTTTAGGGCTTTGGATGTTATACTTAGTTGTATCTATCTTTTCATTTACTTTCTTGGTCTTGATTGGAGTCTAAAACTTGTTTGTAAACCAAAACACATCAACCAAACACATTTGTTATCCACCATTTATTTGAACAAGGAGGCATTATGCTGACCAAATCAAAATCATCTTTTGCCTTATTCAAAATCCTCATTTAAAACTTGTGTTTATATTATCTAAACAACATTGTTATGATGCCCATTTGAGTCTAAACCATTTTTTAAAAAATATTTAATTCCTTCATTTTTAATTCAATTCAAAATCTCACCTTTCTAAGTTCTAATCCAATGTGTTAATTGGTTCACCATTTGCACTTGGTTTGAGTTAACTTAGGTATGATTTCCCATTTGGTTTGAAGGCCATTTTATAGACTCATCATCTATTTTTGTCATTTTTAACTTAGGTTATCTTTCATTTCACTTACGTTCTAAGTTGTAGAACTAGTTCTACTTCCTATCACCATGCAGTGGCATTGTGTTGCCCATTTGGTTTTAGTTTTATACTTAGGAATTCTTATGTTTTTTCATATCTTGAGTTTCTTAGTTTGCATTGTTACTTTCCTCATCATAAATACTCTCTTCTAATTTTATAATCACAACTCATCGAAGTTGTCCCTAGATTTTATGGTATTGACATATCTTTGACCTAGGCTTGGTGTACTAATTTATGCTTTAGGTTTCAAAGTTATCATACCCTCTTCTAATTTGATGATTTCAATCCACCAAAGTTGAGTAAATTTGTGACCATTTCTTTTAATTGTGTGGTACTATGCTACCTTATCTTTATTATAGTTTCTTTTTTGCCTTGTCACTTATTGGGATAAAATCAAAACACACTTTGTTAACATTTGTAAAACATTTTCAAACTCTTATAAAATGTAGAGAACAACCTTCTAGACATGATGCAAAGGTATACTCATAGTGGGTCTCTTACGGTCCTAGCTATGAGAAGGAGTACTTTTATGATGGACAAGGTAATTCCATGGTATTTGAGGACATTCCCATGACTGTAGCATTAGAATAAGACTATATTGAGCATCAACCACTAGAGGATAAAGATGAAGTACTCCTAAGGTTGATTTAATCTAGCACTAGATTGCATCAGACTTTCCTATAGAACAATTGCATACCTTGGTTAGGATAGAATAATAATGGAGTTAACAATCCCTCACTCATATTACAAAATCAAACATTGCATCTTATATCGAAAGAAAGGAAGTGCTCGTAGATTAACACATAATGATCAATATCTTATCATTGAGATCAAGAAGATAATTCAATGATATGTAGACCAACTTATCATAGACTTGGATGACTCTTTATTTGCTACTTCCATACACAAAAATTCTTTCAAGGAGCAAAGGAATGTGGTAAAACCAATGTATCACACTTTAGTTGAGAACACACATATTATAGATCATGATGTCTCAATTAAACTATTCAATTCCAAAGAGGTTCCACAACATGCTTCACCAGACATGAAGCATACATTTTTCAATCATTAAGAACCTTTTAGTCCTTGGTAAAATCAAGGACTAAAACATTCAGTGTGTATTGAGGATATTCTTCAAAATAATTTGGCAAGTTCTTCCCAACCAATGTGTACTTTGGTGAATAGACCATAGACTCCCCAAAATCAACAAAACACTTATAATTCAAGGTAGCAGACTTCAGGGAATGTTTATCAACCCAAAAATCTATGGCTCACTTACTAGAATCAAGGAGTGAACCAAAACAAAGTTGAAGATCATAAGGTGTATATCCCTAAAAAATCCATGTAACAAGGGCACATAACACCCTAACATAATTATACTCCACCTACCAATGCACCAAAAAATGTAAGAATGAAATTTGATAAAGGAAATTGTGTCATGATTGGAGATAGGAAACTGAATCAAGAAGTACAAATTTGATGAGATATGTCCATATTCACTTGATTTGAGAATTACTTAAGTCCCTTTTTTACCTTATTTTGAGCCACCCAAATTCAAAAAATACAAAGGGAAGGGTGAATCTCATGAACACATTTAGGCATTTTTTGTATTATGCCAAGAGGTAGCTTATAGTAGCATTTATTTACTTCACTTGTTTCTACAAAGTTTAATGAGACAAGATTTAGACTAGCTTATAAAGTTACCTAAGGGATTGGTTGCAGACTATAATGATTTATCTAAAAAATTGTCAACCACTTCTCTTATAATATTGAACATAAATTATAGTCGACTTATGCAAAACCAAATAATGAGATGGAGAAAGATTCATAGCATATCTACAGTGGTAGATAGCATTATTTGGATGCTTTCAACATAATTTTCTAGGCAAATAGCTAGCTGATATTTTTACATAAAACCTACACCTTGAGGTGGTGCACAATCTATGAATTGCTTGCACAAACACATTTGAATAAATTATAGAAAAGGGTGTGCAGATTGAGAACACACTTATCACCAAAGGCCTTGTCAAGATTTATTTATAGGGTCAAATATAAAATCAAACCCAATATCCTAGTCAAACTATTTTGATATGGAAGCCTAAGGGTTTCAATAAGAATAATAACATGGTCAAAAATAGAGTAACTGAATCAAGACATGCACAAATGGTGCAAGCCCTACTAGCTCCAAATGTGTAATTAGCTCCACATAATCCACCAAACACTTTGTATAGAGTCCCTCCATAAATGGAATTTAATGATAGGTACAGAGTCTTTATAAAACTAGGAGAGCCTATTGAGGTAGTGTTCCAAAAGCTCGTAATAGCTAATTTAAATGTATGGCCTATACCAAGGCCATTTCTTTAAGATCAACCCAAACCTAATCGATATCAGGCAGACAAATTTTACAACTTCCATTATGTTTTTGGTCATGGGGTTTATAGATGCATTTAATTATGACATCTCATTAAAGTTTTGATTGAGAGTGGTGAAGTTGAAATCAAACTTACTCCATATAACACTAATCAGGATATGGGCATCTACAAAGATCCATTTCCTTGACATAATCAACAATTGACAAGAAACAGTCAGAACCAAGGATAGAATTAATGATAAAATAAGAATCAAGGTCAAAATCTTAACCAGGATGATCATAATCAGGAACATAATACCCATGTTAATAACCTGGGTTACAACAACATGCCTTATGACTATAACAATACTGTGGGGCATATTTTTACAAACCACATTACCACTGTCACTATTAAAACCTGTCAGTCATCCTATGCTTCTCAAAGTACTATCCTCATTGTTATAGGGTCAATGCCCTCTCCCTCAACTAATGCCACATAGAGTTCAAGTCATTATGTTAATCCTCAGTTTATGTAGGTTACCATTTTTGTGACCCATCCTTCTTCTAATTATAATGTCTCCTCGTCGACTCAAAATTGCTCAAATGCAACTAGATGCCCATGAGTCACCCTCCAAGGCCATTTGCCTTTATATTATAATTATAATGGCTCCTTGTCACCTCTATATTTCACAGTCACAATTAGATGATCATGAATTATTCTTTAGGGCCCATTGCCCTCTTCTAATACTGAACCCAATGTGAACATTGTACCTTCATATCCAAAATTTAACACTATGTTAGCCAAGGCTAAACTATCTCATCTTATTATTGTAAAGCCTTATAGTCTATTGAACCAACTGAGTAAAACCCCTATGCAAATTTTTATTTTAGATATTTTATGTACATATGAATTCCATATAACTATTTTGAATTACCTTCTTCAATAATCCACTGTACCTCAATACATTAACCCTGAATAGTTATAAACACTTGTAGGGAATTTATCTTCATTTCAATAGGTCACCTTCAATCAAAAAAACATGTCCACTCTTGGTCCTAGCCACAATAACCCCTTGTATATAAAGGTCATCATTGAAAACCATAAAATCAAGTTGGTTCTTATAGACAATGGTTCAAGGTTGAATATAGTGTCTTTCAAGCTAATCCATAGATTGGGTTACATTACGAAGGACATTCAACTAGAAATGATCACCATAAAGGCTTAAGACAACACCGAAAGAGAGTCTTTCGATACTATTTATTTGCCTATCATTGTTGGGTCTATATCCCATCACACTTTGTTACATATTATGGATATTGAGTTGCATTATAACATATTTCTTAGTCATCATTGGATCCATGAAGTATAGGCCATCCCATCCACTTTGCATTAATGCCTTAACTTTGCCCATGATGGGATCAAGGTCACTATTTATGTTGATCTACAGCCTTATCACTATTACAAACATCTAAAGGCTGAGTTTCATAATTATAACTATTATCCTAGTTATAAATTTATTATAAATAAGAATAAGGAAATATTTTCACATCTACCAAAATCCAATTATATCAACCCTAGTGACCTTGCTTCCACTTTGGCTGATCTATTTCCTATAACTCTTGCAAAACTAGTTGTTATAAAAGATGTGGGCATTTCCACGTACCATCTTAAGGATGCCTTCCATATTACTAAGTTTACCAAGTCTCCCAAATCATTTGGTAAACCCAAACCTTCCAAAATCCCTAACAAACCCAATATGATTTGGCAAAAGAAGAAAGAAAGATAGAAACTACCAATGGTATTTGTACTTGCTACTTATCCAAATCAAAATCGAGAGGCTTTCACTAAATGTGACTAGTTATATTCTAATGACATTGTTGATTATTTTCAAAATCCAAAATATCCTATCCCTAATCAGATCATTGATAATTTTGATTATACGGGAAAAGGCCTTAGACCATGAGTGCAAGCAATCATATAACCTTTATTAGCTGGTAAACCTAATTTGAATCAAGGTCTTAAATTTATATTGTTTGGGGGTGAGTTCATGACTTTTGATAGTAATTCTTCTTAATCAACTAGCGAGGAGACTCCTGGTAGTGATGTAGCATCCCATTATAGTATTTTTTATTAGCTTATTAAGACAAACTTATTTGATTCAAATACCAATATTACCATAACACCCCATTATTCCCATTGCCTTTACCATCCTGAACTCATTGATTAGGACCAATAAAATTTGGTCATATGCCTTGATGAATTCTAGAATGAAGAATTTATTGCAAAGTATGTGAGCCTCAAATATGGATTCCCCATTAGCGATCATAAATAAGGCTTTGATTTTTATTTGGATCCTTTTGCCTACTTTAGAGAGCAGATAAACTTTCTTGGTCATGAAGAACATAAAACATTGAGATCTTTGGGTGAAAACCTTTTTGAGGCACTCATTGGTTAGGGAAAAAGTAAAGAAAAAGACAAGCCCTTGAGTGAAAACATGTTTCATATGCTCTTAGATAAGAAATTTTGCTCATCCCCAAAGGATGTATAAGGTCCATCAAGTCCTAGCTCCATAGCTAATATTAGCATCATGTCAGAATAACAAGTCTTTGAGAATATTGCTCTTGACTTTCCTAACATATTTTCTAGTTGGCCATTGCTTGAATTGGTGGATTTAGATTCATCACATTATCCAAATCTTTGGGAGGAACCAAAAAAAACTGTAGTAGAAGAAAATTATCATGATCACACATTGCCTAAGATTCTCAAATATAGTTCTACAATTCTTATAGAGAACACAATTGAAGTGAACCTGGGAACATTTGATGATCCCAAACTTGTTTACCTTAGAGTTTCCCTCACTGAGGAGGATCGAGATCACATTATATCCATTTTTAAATATTTTATTGATATTTTTGCATGGGCATATTTTGACATGCTAGGCTTAGACCTTAACTTGGTTGTGCATTGACTTGTTGTTCATCCAAATGTTAAACCATTCAAACAAAAATTGAGGAAGATGCATCCATGCATCACTCTTTTGGTAAAAGTGAAATTGGAGAAATTATTGGGAGTAGGCTTCATTAGACCACTAGACTATTCCAAATGGATATCAAACATAGTTCTAGTCAAAAAAAATCCACAAGATATAAGTATTTGTACTAATTTTAGAGATATCAATAAATAATGCCCCAAAGATGATTTTCCTCTACCTAACATTGACATGATTATCGATTATATTGCTGGGTACAAGATGTTTTTATTTATGGATGGATTTTTTGGATACAATTAGATCAAGATAGTTTTAAAAGACCAGCACAAAATTGCATTCACCACACTATGGGCAACATTATGTTATCAAGTCATGCCATTTGGCTTGAATAACATTAGATCCACTTATCAACATGTTATGATTGTCATCTTCCATGACATGATGCATGATATTATTGAATACTATGTTGATGACATCTTAGCTAAATCAAGAACATGTGTTAGACATCCTGATATTCTACAGAGAATCTTTGAGAGACTTCATGAGTATAAGGCCTATTTGAATCCTAAAAAGTGTATCTTTAGCATCACTTCAAAAAAATTTATAGGGTTTATTGTATTTCAAAGAGGGATTGAATTCAATCCTACTAAGGTCAAGGCTATTGTATAAATGCCTCCATCTTCAAATCTTAAATAGCTTCGAAGCCTGCAAGGAAAGATCCAATCTATTCATAAATTTATTTCACAATTGGTAGATATGTGCCACTCATTTACACATATCTTGAATAAAAGGTCCATGTTTCAATGGGATCATGAGTGTCAATTATCATTTGAAAATCTCATAACATATTTGGCAAACCTGCCAGTTTTGAGACCACTAACACCTGGACAACCATTGCTTCTTTACATTTCAGTGATCAAGCATATGCTGAGGGATCTTTTGGCCCAGCATGATGATCAAGTCAAGGAGCATGCATTTTATTATTTAAGTTGCACATTGGTAGATCATGAACACAATTATATGCTTATTGAGAAAGTGTATTTAGCTATGGTGTTTATATACCAAAAGTTATGAAATTATATGTTAAATAATAAAACCATTATTATTGATAAAGTAGACCCTCTCAAATTTGTATTATCCAAAACATCTCTCACATGATGTATGGACAAATGGATCATGCTCATAAATGAATTTGATGTTAAATATCAAAATCAAAAAGCTATCAAGGGGCAGGTCATTATAGAATCAACTTATAGAATCCCCTATTATAGACATTCAACCACTTAAATTTATTTTTCTAGATGAGTCTATTATGACAATAGAAGAAGTACTACCTTAACCTAAATAGTAGAAGTTATACTTTGGTAGCTCCTTTACATCTTGAGGATCTAGGGCTGATATTTTGTTAATTACACCACAAGGGTATCTAATTCCCAAGGCATTTCATATTAATTTTCATTATACCAATTATATGGTTGAGTATGAAGCACTTATTATAGGACTTCCTCTTGTAGTGTAGTGGGATATTCTACACTTGATGGTCTATGGGGATTCCTAATTGATTATAACTCAAATTATAGATCAATAACAAACTATAGATGACAAACTTGTACCTTACAAGCATATTATGGATAATCTCAAGACCCACTTCAAATCTATACAATTTGAACAAGTACCATGGGTAAATAACAAATCAACTGACATAATGGCAATAGTTAGATCCATGATACAAATTGCTAGCAGTGCTAAAGAGTATCAGTTTTTCATTGAAGATATTCTACAACCTACTCACATCTTGCCATATTCAGAGATGGTATGCACCATTGTTGGTCCCAATCTCCCACCTGAACTACCTTGGTTTCAAGATATTTATAATTATTTTCGTGACCAAGTCTTTCTGTTTGACCTTTTTAATAATCATCAAAAACTTTTCCTTCATCGCATATCCCATTATACCTTCCTTGGAAACACACTTTATCGTAAAGGCTATGATGGAACACTACTTCATTATTTATTTTTGAGAGAATCCAAGTTATCGTTTAAGGAGGTTCATGAAGGAATGTGTGTGGGCCACACCAATGGTGTAGTCTTAGCTAAAAAGCTCCTTAGAATAGGTTACTATTGGCCCAAGATAGAAATAAATGCCAATAATAATGTCAAGAAGTGTGTTGTTTGCCAATAACATGGTAATCTAATACACCACCTTCCTTACCACTCTATTCGATCATTATACCATGGTCATTCTCTACATTGGGCCTTGATCTCATCAAGAAAATTAACCCAACATATTTTGATGGCCATAAACATATTCTCACTACTACTAAGTATTTTACTAAGTGGATCAAGGCCATTCCTCTCACTTACATCACTGAAAAGTAGATTTCTAAGTTTATCCATTACCATATCATCTATGATATGGTATCCCAACCCATATTATATTTGATAATGGTAGATCATTTGTAAACCAAGATGTTAAGTCTTTTTTTACTTAATTCAAAATTAAGCACAAGAAATTCATGCCCTAGATAACTTGTAATGCTATCAAAATAGATTGCGTAAAATCTATAACAAGCGCATTCTCCCTAAGGATTTTGAAATTGATGATTTGGTCTTTAACTAAAATCAAAAGAACACTAATGTTTAACGTAAGAATAAGGGTAAGTTTCAACCAAATTAGTTGGGCCCATATGTCATCATAGAAAATTATGGATCGGGGGCATACCAATTGGCTACCATAGATAGAAAAAAACTCCTAAAGCCCATGAATACCATACATCTCAATTGGTTCTATGCTTGATAGCCTTTTTGAACCATTGTATATAATACCCCTCACTTGGGGGAAACTTATGCTAAAGTCATTATATCCCACTATTATATCCTAGACCATCCTATCTTGGACCATTTTTATTCTGACTCGACCTACCCTGGACTATTCTAAAGTGAACCGTATTATTTTACTACTCTAAACCATTGTAACCTTGGACCATTGTCACTTTGGATCATTTATAGTCTAATGGACTCATTTTATTCCATTTTAGACCATTGTAACCCTAGACCGTTTTACTTAGAAAAATATTATTTTCATACCCTGGACCATTATAACATGGATAGTTATATTCCTTAACTAATTATGATTTTGATTATGAATCATAGCCATTTTGGACACACTTAGTGCCTGCTCTATAAAGCAATTCAGCCTGAGTAGTATTTTGTAGCATCTTACATACAAGTGAACCAGGAGGTATCAACACATGGTTTTTGCCTACTACATGGTTCTTTAGATTTATTCAACACTACATAATATTCTATTATTACTTTTTTATTATTTGGTAGGCATTATTGCCTTAATAGGATCATAGGCCATTATAGTTAGTTTTAGCTATTATTAGAACTCCTACTCTTGGGCATGCATCTCCTTGATTAATTAGTTTCTTGTGTCATTATTTATATTCATGTGTATTATTCTAGCTAGTTTAGTTATTTTACTTACATGTGAAAATTGTCAGATTGGCCATGATCTTGGATCCTTACACAAAAGATTAAGCAAATCTATGTATGGAGCAATGAAATCATAGATAAATTACAAAGGAGGAAGAAGCTTCTGTTCACACAATAATATTGCAAAATATGACCTGCTTGTATAAAATCACATTAACCTATCTAACCTTCCAAAGTGGAAAAGTGGGGTACATATATGAAAAATTAGGGAAACATGAGGAAGCCTCTAATTTTCCTAATTAAATAATTACATTAAAATAAAATTAGCCTATGTGACCCTTTTATAACTAACCTAAGGAATCTTAATTGACATAGAATGGTCTTAAGGCTGTGTAGGCAAAATCCAATGGGAAAAAATATATACTAACACCCCCCCTTAAGTGTAGCTTAGGTGAGTTGAGAATTGGGTCCTGGCATTGAAATCCTGATGAGGTAACCAAGTACAACCAACTCAATTGATTATCAATCAACCCATTGATCAGAATGGGTTGATTGATAATCAATTGAGTTAGTTATACTTGGTTACCTCATCAAAATTTCAATTCCAAGACCCAATTCTCATCTCACCTAAGCTATGCTTAAGGGGGGTGTTAGTATAGTGATTTTTCTCATTGGGTTTTGCCATTACACGGTCTTATGGCCATTTTATGTTAATTAATCTTCCTTAGGTTAGTTATAAAAGGGTCACATAGGCTAATTTTATTTTAATGTAATTATCTAATTAGAAAAATTAGAGGCTTCTTCATGTTACCCTAATTTTACCTATATGTACCTCACTTTTCCACTTTTGAAGGTTAGACAAGTTAATGTGATATTATGCAAGTAGGTCATATTTTATAATATTGTTGTGGAGCACCGACGTGAAGACAAGCTTCTTTCTCCTTTGTAATTTATCTATGATTTCATTACTCCATACATAGATTTGTTTAATATTCTATGCAAGGATCCAAGATTGTGGCCAATCACACATGGTATTAGAGCTATTTTTTTCAGTATTACAGCAATCTTTGTGGTGAAATCTTGAATACATTTGATATTTTAGCATAAATAAGGGTTTGGTGGGATTCCTTAGAGAATTCATGCAAAACTTTATACTAGAGATTCAAATTTCAAAAATGATTATGTCATTGGTTTTAGAAGGTGCCAAAACCCTTGGATCAACTGTAAACACAACCTAGTTCTGGAACAGTCATTTTTCATTTCTTTTTGACATCCCAATGCCCTATTTTTTCATTTTCTACAAAAATTTGTATGTCTTATTTTGTTGTACAAAAATGACTTCTGGGTTTTCTTCTTTAGGTCAAAATCTCAAATGGGTCTCTTACAAAATTTCCATCACTAAAGTATTTTGGGCAGTTTTAGCTTGTCTCAATTTGCATGCCTTAATTCTAGTTATACCTCTATATTACTCAGATCTACAAGTGGTCATTACTTTGGCTCTACATTTGATTTGCCTTATTTTGCATGTATTAGATATTCTGCTAACCAATCTAGACTTTTAGAGGGATGTTACTTAGCCAGCAGACCAAATTGAACTTTTAGAGGTGAGTAACTTCACTTTTCTAAGTTAAGTTGTTTGATAAGTCCATTTACTTGCTCATAGAATAAATTAGACTCATGGAGTTGCTTTACTTGTAAATTCATGAATTTAAGTAAGTAGGGTGCGAAAACCTAGATCACACTATTGCATATACCCTCGAACTTACAAGGGGTCATTACTTGCAACTTCGCCTACCTCAAGTAAAGAAGGTCTGAAACTCTAGATAACACTTCACTCAACTAACTCAGAATTTTGAGGGTCTATTACTTACTCAGGTTTTTAAAGGGATACTAATTATGGAAGTCAAGTATAGTAGGTCTGAAACTCTAGCATACATTGTAAAAGACCAACTCAAAATTTTAGGGTATCACTACTGCCTTCTTCCATTCAATAAAGCAATTTGGGAAGTTTGATTACTCTTCCAAGACTGACCTAGACTTCTGATGGATCATTACTGCTTAGATTTGCAGGGTACATCTACTTCTATTTTTTTTCCATTTTTTTTGTTAAATTCCATTTTTGGAAAGGGTCTAGGAATGGGTAGAAGTAAGAACTTGTAAGTGTTATAAATTTTAATCCGTAGCTCTGTTTTGGGTGCTATTTTTTTTAAGTCCATATTTTTTCAAGATCTATGCATTAGTGGTATTATTTTAGGCCCTTTGTAACATCCATTTTATTTATGGTGTAATATTTTAAAACTCACTTCAAACCTTTTTTATCTTTCTAAGATGCATTATCGATTGTGCTCAATGTCCCTATTGTACTCTCTCACACTAATTGTTCATAGACTCATTCTCAGTGATGCCTAATGTCTAATATTGAGTGTGTTTCATTATAATTTAAGGGGGGTATTATTGATAGTTTAAGGGGGTACTTGCACTATGTGCAATCTATTATTTGCTTTCATCTCAATTCTATAAATTGTCTCAATCTAATTTGCACTAATAGATATAAACTTGATTAAACCACTCACACCATTTAACTATCTCGATTGGAAATCTAAAATATAGCTTGCTTGAGAGGTAAAGGACTTTATCATATCATTATGGGTTAGGAAACTGAGCCATCTACAAATGCAAAAAAGGTTAAGTGGTACAATAGATGTGATGAGTCCTATGGGTTCTTATGCCTATCAATATATCCTGACCTAGTATTTCATGTTGAATCTAAAAAACCTCCCAATGACATTTAGACCATCCTAGACAAGCTTTTTGAAGTGTAGGACATCATGAGGGGTCTAGAGAATGAGCTCATCACATTGAGCCCAAGTGACTATGACACCTTACAAGACTTCTTTACAAAGTTTAAATCATCGAGAGTGTAGTTGAAATAATGTGACATTAAGAAAATAGATGAGTAGTTAATTCTATCTATGCTTGCAAAATTAGGTCATGACTATTCAGTTTTCATCTCAACATTTCATGCTACCAAACATGCACTTGGATCCACTTGGAAAATGCCATCATTCGATGAGTTTGTTGTTGATTTAAATTGAGAGCAAGATAAGCTAGTTCAAATGGGTGCACTGAAGTTTTCAAAATCACATGCCTTGATTATCAATCAATACAAGAAGAAGCCTTCTAGTAGTGGAAAACAGGAGAAGAAATAATCTAAACTAGATCATGAGCAAAATAAGAATCAAAAATCAAATGTCAAGCTTAAGAAATCATCAAATGAGTCCTCCTCAAGTGAGAAACCTAAGAAGGAGAAACTCAAATGCAAATTTTGTAAGAAACTCAGGCATGATAAATCTCAGTACATGAAAATGAAGATTGACACTTGAACTAAGATGCTTGAGAAGAATAACATCAATGTTCCTGAATCCTCAACTTAGAACATATCCACACAAGATTTTGTAAAGGCTAAAGATATAAAAAAGGGTAAAAATAAGGGCAAGGCACTTGTTTCAGTAGCATCTTAGCCTTTAACTTGGGTTATTGACTTGGGTGCTTCCTATCACATGGCCTCCTTAGAAGATCTTTTTTCAAAAATAGAGCCATGTTTCGAGCCTTCAATTCTCATGGGTGATGACACTTTGGTAGAAGTTAGTGGTAAAGTATCAATTGAAATAAGTGATGAGACATTCAATGATGTTTTGTGTGTTCTTTCACTATCCACAAATCTTCTGTCAATATACAAAATCACTCACATAGGTGCAGGGAAGTGATTTGAGTTCACACCTGATTCAGTGGTTATCAAGGAGTTGCATAGTGACACCACAGTGGCTTCTGGGAAGGCCACTCATCAGTCTAGGTTATATACCTTTTCATAATTTTTCCCAGATCAACCCTTAGCTACACTACTTACTCATGTAGATGGAGTGAGCAAACTATGGCATGAATGGTTTGGCCATTTAAACTACCATTACCTAGAGCAACTTAGTCATCAGGACATGGTTTTAGGGTTGCCTAAAGTCAAATTCTTTGATGGCCTATGTAATGGTTGCATTCTTAGCAAGCATACAGAAGAGAAATGTGACAAGGGAAAAATAAGGAGAGCTGAATAGAAGTTTTAAATTATCCATAGTGACATAGTAGGTCCATTTTTAAAACCTTCATTCAACAGGACCAAATATATGCTCACATTCATCGATGATTTTTTGAGGTACACCTAGGTGTTTTTTCTCAAAAAAAATGAGGTATTTGATCACTTTAATGACTTCAAAGCACTTATGGAGAAGTAGTTAGATTATTCCATCAAAATCTTAAGGACTAAAAATGGTGGGGAGTATGTCAACAATAGGTTTGATTAGTTTTGCACATTAGAGAGGATTCAGATGCAACACACAGTTTTATAAAATCCTTGATATAATGGTGTGGTTGAATGTAAGAACTATTCCTTAAATAAAATGGCCAATTGCATACTTCAATCAAAGTCTCTTACTCCTAAATTTTGGGTCAAAGCAATCAAATATGTGTGTTATATTCAGAATCGTGTTCCACACAAAGCCTTCAAAGGAATCACTCCTTTTAGAGCTTAGGATGATCACAAGCCCATAGTAGATCACTCTTGATTATTTGGATCACCATCACTGGCCTATGTTCCCAAGAAAAAATACAAGGTAATGGACCCTCAGAGTCAGTTTGTATCTTTGTGGGGTATGTAGAGGGTACTAAGGGATATAGGCTTCTCCATCCTAAAGCTCATGATTTGTTCATAGAAAGGAGTGTCAAGTTTTGTGAGGCCCCACTTGAACTCACTACTAGTACTCTAGACTCTTCAAAAGTCTCACTAGACATTAATTCCACTTTAGATAGTGACTTGGATCCACCTCAAAATCCTCTTGATGATCAGGATAACTCTTCTTCTTCAAGTTCAAGTGATGAGAGCAGTGATGAGGATTATACTCCTCCATATCACACTTACACTTTAGATGATGGTGACTCACCTTTTGATTCTCCAATATCATACAATTATGGTCCCAATTGGGCCAAATAGACACTTCAAAGTGCTAGGAAATGGGTTAGAAATCCATCAGATACAAGGCATACATGTTCATAGTTTTAGGGGACTTCACATGTCTACCTGACTATTGCCTCAAATCCGTAAACCTTTCATGAGGCAACTGGCATTCTAGAATGGGATTCTGATATGCAAGAGGAGTATAGTTCCCTAATCAAGAACAAAGCATGGGACTTGGTCCCTCTTCCTAAAGGAAGAAAATTGGTCCATTGCAAATGGTATGGTGTAGATGGGTCTATTGATAAGTACAAAGCTCATCTAGTTACAAAGGGTTTTTCTCAGGTGCTTAACATAGACTATATTGAGACATTTGCACCTAAAGCCAAGATGACATTTATCAAACTCACTCTAGCCATTTTAGTCACCGCATCAGTGGGATGTTCACCAAATGGACATCAAAAATGATTTTTTACATGGTGACCTCAAAGAAGAGATCTACATGGAGTAACCATAAGGCTTTATGTAAGATTCCTCCTTGATCTATAGACTCAAAAATATATCTATGAACTCAAATAGGCCTTTTGAGCATGGTATTCCAAGATGGATTCCTTTCTCCTCATAGTCAGGTTTACTAGATGCTACTCAAATTCAAATGTCTACATCTTATGGCATGATGATTCTCTGTTGATCCTAGTTATTTATGTGTATGACTTGTCCTCACAATCATCCATCTCAATAGTGAAAAGTGCACTTTTAGATAGATTTTCAATGATAAGCATGGGATTAATGCATTACTTTCTTAGGATTTAAATTATTTAGTTAGATTATAGGATAACTCTATCATAATCTAAGTATTCTCTTGATTTGATTTCAAGGTTTAACATGGTTGACTATAAGCTAGCTCCTACTCCCTTCTTGTTTAGTGTAAATCTTGAGGCTGATTGTCCTACACCATTGGTTGATACAACTACATATCGGTAATTTATGGGTGGTCTTATCTATCTCACATACACTAGACCTAATATATCTTGTGTAGTTGGCATGGTCTCTCAATTTATGTAAGAGCCACATCAAATGCATTGGAAAGTAGCTAAGTGGATTATGCACTACATTTAGGGTTCACACAATTATGGGATACACTATAAAGCAATAATAGAGGTTGATTTGATTGGATGCATAGATTTAGATTGGGCTGGAGATATTTAGAGTCAAAAGTCCACTTTAGGCTATAGTTTCTCACTTGGTTTAGGTCCAATAAGTTAGTCAAGTAAGAAGCAACATGTAGTTTATTTATCATCTACAAAGGCAAAATACATAGGGGCTATCAATACCACCACTAAGGCAATCTAACTTTAAAGGATTCTCATTAAGTTTGGTATCTAGTTTCATAAGCCAACAATCATCTACTATGAAAACCAAAGCACTATCCAAATTTTTATGAATCTGGTTCCCCATTAAAGGACCAAACACGTAGAGATTCACATACACTTCATCAGGGATTTTATCAATGAGCAAGTCATTGATATTTGGTACTATCTAACATCGAATTAGATTATATATATTGTGACCAAGCCCTTCACAAAGAGTAAATTTATTCATCTGTGAGCTCTCATTGGGGTTAGGGATGTTCCACCTTCTTCTTCTTCCTATGAAGTTTCTTCACTATGTACTTGGTTACCTCATGAGGCTTTTAATGCTAGGACCCAATTATCATCTCACTTAAGCTAAGCTCAATGAGGGTATTAGTATAGTGTTTTTTCCCATTATGTTTTGCCTACATAGATATATATCCATTCTATGTCAATTAAGCTTCCTTAGGTTTGTTATAAAAAATTCACATAAGCTAATTTCATTTTAATTTAATTATCTAATTATGAAAATTAGAGGCTTCCTCATGTTTCCCTAATTTTCCCTATATGTACCCCACTTTTCCACTTTAGAAGGTTAGATAGGTTAATACAATGTTATACAAGTAGGTCATATTTTGCAGTATTATTGTGTGAAGACAAGTTTCTTCCTCCTTTGAAATTTATTTATGATTTCATTGCTCCATACATAGATTTTTTCAATATTTTATGCAAGGATCCAAGATCATGTCCAATCTGACAACTTTCACATGTAAGTAAAACAGCTAAACCGGCTGGAATAATACACATGAATATAAATAATGGCACAGGAAACTAACTAATCAAGGAGATGCACGTCCAAGAGTAAGAGTTCCAATAATAGATAAAACTAACTACAGTGTCATGTGATCCTGTCAAGGCAATAATTCCTACCAAATAATAGCAAAATAATAATAGAATATTATACAGTGTTGAATAAATATAAAGAATCATGCAACAGACAAAAACCATATGTTGATACCTCCTTGTTCATTTGTCTATAAGATGCTACAAAATACTAATCATGCTGAAATGCTTTATAGAGTGGGTACTGAGTGTGTCCAAAATGCCTATGAGTCATAATCAATATCATAATTAGTTAAGGAATAGAATTGTCGAAGTTACAATGGTCTAGGGTATTAAAAGAATATTGTTCTACGTAAAATAGTCCAAGGTTACAATGGTCCAAAATGGAATAAAAATGAGTCCATTAGAATATAAATGATCCAAAGTGACAATAGTCCAAGTTTACAATGGTCTAGAGTAGTAAAATAATATGGTTCACTTTAGAATGGTCCAGAGTAGGTCGAGTCAGAATAAAAATGGTCCAAGATAGGACAGTCTAGGATATAATAGTGGGATAAAATGACTTAAACACAACTTGCCCCCAAGTAAGGGGTCTTGTATACAATGGTTCAAAAATGTTATCAAGCATAGAACCAGTTGAGATGTACAATATTCATGAGCTCTAGGATTTTTTTTCTATTTTTGGTAGTCAATTGGTATGACCCCAATCTATAATTTTTTGTGATGACACATGGGTCTAGCTAATTGGGTTGAAACTTACCATTCTTCTTACATTTACCATTAGTGTTATTTTGATTTTCTTTTAAGACCAAATCACCAATTTCAAATTCCCTAGGGAGAATGTGCTTGTTATGTCTTTTGTGCAATCTATTTTGATAAGCTTACAAGTTGTCTAGGGCATCCAAATGCTTATCATCAAGGAGTTCTAGCTCTTGCAACCTAAAAACTCTATAATATTCATCATCTTCAATATTATCCAAGGATACTCATAGTGAAGGCAACTTGATCTTAATTGAGATAATATCTTTCATTCCATAAACAAGCGAGTATGGATTCACTCCTATGGGGGTTCGATGACTAGTGTGATAAGTCCAAAGGGCAAGAAAAAATTGTAAGTGCCAATTATGACCAACATCATTGACAATATTCTTTAGGATAGAAACAATGGTTTTGTTTGATGCCTTAACTTGATCATTGGCATGGATTTCTTGTGCTTGATTTTGGATTAAGTACAAAAATCCTTAACATCTGGTTTACAAATGATCTGCCATAATCGGATATAATATGGGTTGGGATACCATATCGATAGATGATATGGTAATGAATAAACTTGGTAATGTACTTCTCAGTGATGTAAGTGAGAGGAATGACCTCGATCCACTTAGTAAAATACTTAGTATTAGTGAGATATGTTTATAGCCATCAAAAGATGTTGGATTAATTTTCTTGATGAGATCAAGGCCCAATGTAGAGAATGACCATGGTGTAGTGATAGACTAGAGTGACAAGGAAGGTGGTGTATTATATTACCATGTTGTTGGAAAGAAACACACTTCCTAACATGATTATGGGCATCTATTTCCATCTTGGGCCAATAATAACATGTTCTGAGGAGCTTTTTGGCTAAGACTACACCATTGGTGTGGGTCCCACACATTCCTTTATGAACCTCTTTAAGCGCGAACTTGGATTTTCTCAAAGATAAATAATGAAGTAGTGTTCCATCATAGCCTTTACAATAAATCATGTTTTCAAGGAGGGTATAATGGGATATGCGATGAAGGAAAAGTTTTTGATGATTATTGAAAAGGTCAAGCAAAAAGACTCGTTCATGAAAATAATTATAAATGTCTTGATACCAAGGTAGTTCAGGTGGGAGATTGGGACCAACAATGGTGCATACCCTCTCTAAATTTGGCAAGACATGAGCAGGCTATAGAATATTTTCAATGAAAAATTGATACTCTTTAGTATTGCTAGCAATTTGTATCATGGATCCAAATGTTGCCATTGTGTTAGCTGATTTGTTATTAACCCATGGTACTTGTTCAAATTGTAGGGATTTGAAGTGGGTCTTGAGATTCTCCAAAATATGCTTGTAAGGTACAAGTTTTTCATCTATAGTATGATACTGATCTATAATTTGATTTATAATCAATTAGGAATCCCCATAGACCATCAAGTGTAGAATATCCCATTGCACTACAAGAGGAAGTTCTATAATAAGTGTTTCATACTGAGCAATATTATTGGTATAATGAAAATTACTATGAAATTACTTAGGAATTAGATCCCCTTGTGGTATAACTAACAAAATATCAACCCCAGATCCTCAAGATGTAAATGAGCGAACAAAGTACAACTTCCACTATTTAGGTTCATACAGTACTTATATTTTCATCTAGAAAAACAAATCTAAGTGGTTGAGTGTCTATAATAGGGGATTCACAATGTGACCTATAAGAGTTGTTTTGGATAATAAATATTTGAGGGGGTCCCCTTTAGCAATAACAATAGTCTTATTATTCAGTATATAGTGTCGTAAGTTTTGGGAAGTGAACATTGATAAACATGCCTTCTTAATAGGTGTATACTTATGCTTATAAGCCACAAGTGTGCATCTCAGATAGTAAACTACATGTTCCTTTCCTTGATCATCATGTTATGCCAAGAGTTCCCCCAATGTGTGTTTTATGGCTGAAATATAAAGGATCAATGGTTGTTCAGGTGTTGGTGATCTCAAGATTGGCAGGTTGACCAAGTACATCATAAGATTAAAAAATGCTAATTAACACTCATTATCGCATTGAAATGTGACCCATTTCTTCAAGGGGTGTGTAAATGGGTGGCACTTATCTACCAATTATGAAATGAACCTATGAATAGATTGGATATTTCCTTCTAAGCTACAAAGTTATTTGAGATTAGAAGGTGGAGGCATTTTCACAATGACCTTGAATTTAGAAAGTTCCACTTCAATCCCTCTCTGTGACACAATGAATCATATCAATTTCCTTGAATTGATTCCAAAGACACACTTATTAATATTAAGACAAACTTTATACTCATTAAGTCTCTCAAAGATCCTCTATAGAACATCAAGATGTCGAGCACATGTTTTTGATTTTGATAGGATGTTGTCAACATATTATTCAAAAATATCATACATCATGTCATGAAAAATGACATTTATATCATGTTGATAGGTGGCCCCAGCATTCTTCAATCCAAATGTCATGACTTTATAATAGAATGTTCCCCACAATGTGGTGAATGCAGTTTTATGTTGGTCTTCTAGAGCTATATTAATTTGATTGTATCTTGAGAATTTGTCCATGACGGACACCATCTCATACCCAATATTAGAATTGATAATCATATAAATATTGGGTATAGGAAAATAATATTTGGAACACTTTATTAATATCTCTAAAATCAATACAAATGTGTATACCCTATGGCTTCTTGCTTACTGGGACTATATTTGATATCCATTCAGAATAGTCTAGTAGTTGGATGAAGCCTACTCCTAATCATTTGTCTAGTTATAATTTTACCAAAAGAGTGATGAATGGGTACATATTTCTTAATTTTTGTTTGATGGCTTAACATCTAGATGGATAATAAGTCGATGCATAACCAAATCAGGGTCTAAGCCTAGCATGTCAGAATAAGCCTAGGCAAAAATATCAATGAAATCCCTTAGGATGGTGACAATGCGGTCATGCTCTTCATTGATGAGGGAGGATCTGAGATAAACAGTTTTAGGATTATCATAAGTCCCTAGGTTTACTTTAGTAGTGTTTTCTACAAGGAGTATAGAACCATCCTCTAGAATAGTGGGTAGTGTTTGATCTGGGTCCTCTTCTTATGTTTCAGCTTCTAGTTGTTCTTCTCAAAGCTATGGATAATGAGATGAACCTAAATCTATCAGTTTAGGTAATGGCCAACTATAAAATAGCTCTATAAATTCAAGATTAAGGTACTCAAAGACCTTTTATTGTTTAGATATGATACTAGCATTGGAGCCTAAGACTTGATGGACCTTGTGTATCCTTTGGAGATGAGTAAATTCCCTAAGAGCACCTAAAATAGGTTTTCACTCAAGGGCTTATCTTTTTCTTTAGTATTTCCCTAATCAATGAGTTCCTCAAAGAGGTTTTCACCTGAGGATCTCAATGTTTTATATTTTTCATGACCAAGAGTTTTCCTACTCTCCAAAGTAGGAAAAGGGTCCAAAGAGAAGTTAAAGCCTTATTTATGATCACCAATTAGCAATCCATCTCTGAGGCCCATATAATCAAAAATATATTCCTCATTATAAAACTCATCAAGGTGTATGATAGAATTTTATTGGTCCCAATCAATGAGTTTGGGATGGCAAAGACAAAGGGGACAATGGGATGTGGTAGTCATAATGGAGTTGGATTCAAATAGGTCCATGTCAATAAGCTCATCATAAATACTATAATGGGATAATGGGATGCTACGTCACTTCCAAGAGTGTTATTGCTATTAGATTCAAAATAATCACTATCAAAATACATGAGGTCACCCTTATGTAGTATAAATCTGAGACCTTGACTCATGTTAGGCCTACCTGTTGATAATAATTATAGGATTCCTTAGTCTCATGGCCTGAGGCATTTTACCATATAATCAAAGTTATCCATAACCCAATTAGGGATAGGATATTTAGGATTCTAAAAATAAGCAACAATGCCATCAAAATATAACTTGTCTCCTTCATAAAAGCTTCCTAATCTTGATTTGGTGAAGTAGAAGGTATGAATACCATTGGTGATTTTTATGTATCTTTCTTATTTTGCCAAATCATGTTGGGCCTACAAGGGGTTTGGTAAGGTTTGGGTTTGTTGAAATATTTAGGAAACTTGGAAAATCTATCAATATGGAAGGAATCTTTTAGATGGTATGTGGAAATGCATGCATCCACGATAGTGACCTGTTGTGCAAGAGTTATGAGAAATGAATTAGCCAAAGTGGAAGCAAGGCCACTTGGGTTTATATAATTAGATTTGGGTGAATGAAAAACTATTTCCTTGCTCTTCTTTGTGATGAATTTAGAACCGAGGTAATAGTTATAATTATGAAATTCAACCTCTAGGTGTTTGCAATATTGATAGGGCTGGAGATTGGTAGGAATGGTGACTTTGATCCCATCATGGGGGAACTTGAGATGTTGGTACAAAGTGGATGGGATGGCCTATACTTCATGGATCTAAAGGTGACCAAGAATTATTTTATAAAGTAATTCAATATCCATAATATGGCACAAAGTATGATGGGACACAGACCCAATAATGATTGGCAAATATATATTTCCAAAAGATTTTCTTTCGACATTGTCATATGCCTTGATCATGATTATTTCTGGCTAGATGTCCTTTATAGTATAACTCAAACATTTTACTAGCTTGAGAGACATTATGTTCATCATTGAAACATTGTCTATAAGGACCCACTTGATTTTATGGTTTTCAATGATGACTTCAATATACAAGGGGTTATTATGTCTAGGACCAAGAGTAAACATATCTCTCTGATCAAATGTTACTTATCAAAAAGGAGACAAATGTCCTACAAGTATTTGGAATTATTCAAGGTTAATGTCCCAAGGAATAGTGGATTATTGAAAGAAAACATTTAAAATAGTTATGTGGACTTTAGACATATGCAAAAGATCTAAAATAGATATTTGCATAGGGTTTTACTTAGTTGATTTGAGATACTATATGGCTTTTCAATAGAATCATGAGAAGGTTTTGTATTGGCTAGTACAGTGCTCAACTTTGGATCCAAAGGCACATTGTTCACATTGGGTCTAGTGTTAAAAGAGGGCAAAGGGCCCTGAAGAGTGACTCATGAGTGTCTAGTTATGAATATGCAGTATAGACTCAGCAAAGAGCCATCATAATTAGAAGATAAAGGCAAAGGGCTTTGAATGGTGACTCATTAATGTCTAGTTTCATTTGCACAATTTAGAGTCATCAAAGATCCATTATAATTAGAAGATAAAGGCAATGGGCCTTGAATGATGACTTGTGAGCATCTAGTTGTGTTTGCATAATCTAGAGTTGGCAAGGAGCCATTATAATTATAAGATGAAGGCAAAGGGCCTTGAATGGTGAATCATGAGTGTCTAGTTTCATTTTCATAATTTAGAGTTGATAAGGAGCCATTATAATTATAAGAAGGGGGTCCTAAAATAGTAACCCTCAGAAATCCAGGTGCAATAGAATTACTTAAACATGACATAATATTACTTGAAGAGGAGGGTGTTGACCCTATAATGGGGTGTTCATTACTTTGAGAAGCATTGAATGGTTCACGAGCTTTTATGGTATTGGTAGTAACATGTTTTGCATAAAAAAGTCCCATCATACTATTGTAATCATAAGGCATGTTTTTATAACGTAGATTATTAGTGTGGGTATTATGATCCTGATTATGATCATGTTGATTATTATTATGGCCTTGTGTTTTTTAATATTGGTTTTACCCTTAATTATGATTATTTCTTGTTGGTTTTTTATTGTGTTTGGGAAATAGGTCTTTATAGATGCTCATATCCTGATTATTGTTTTGTGTTGTGTGTTTTACTTTAATTTCACCACTTTTGATCAAATCTTCAATGAGATTCCTCAATTAAACGCATTGATAAATTACATGGCCAATAACATGATGGAAATTTCAAAATTCATCTATTGATACCAATCAAGTTTGGGTTGATCCTTAGGGAATAGCTATGGTATATGCCACACAATCAAATTAGCTACTATGAGCTTCTATAACATAGCTTCAACAGGTTCTCCCAGTTTGTTAAATACTTTGTATTTATTGAATGCCCTTCATTGAGGAACCCTTTGTAAATTAGTTGGTAGATTAGGTGTGTATACTTTCACATTTAGATGTGTTGGAGTCTATACCATTTATACATTTTTAAATTCAGTCACCCCATTCCCTACCATGTTTTTGTTCTTGATAAACCCTTTAGGTTTCTCTGATATAATAGTCTGAATAGGTGTTTGGGTCTGATTAAACATTTGAACTTGTGAATAAATTTTGACAAGGCATTTATTAATAAGTGTCTTCTCAATCTTTACACCCTTTTCTATGATTTCATCAAATGTATTTGTATAAGCGAGTCGTAGATTAAGAGCCACCTCAAGGTGTAGGTTTTGTGCAAAAATATCAACCAGCTATTTATCTAGAAAATTGTGCTGAAAGCATATAGCTAATGCTCTCCACCACTATAGATATGTTGTGAAAATTTCCCCATCTTATTGTTTGGCTTTACACAAGTCGACCATAGTTAACTCATGTTTGATGTTGTAAGATAAATGGTTGATAATTTTTTTAGATAAATCATTCCAATCTACCACCGATCCCTTAGGTAACTTGAGGAGCTAGTCTAAAGCTTGTCCAATCAAACTACATGGAAATAAGTGAAATAAATAAACATTATTATAAGCTACCTCTTGGCATAATACAAAAAATGTTTGAATATGTTCTCGAGGTTCACCCTTCCCTTTGTATTTTTCAAATTTGGGTGCCTCAAACTGAGGTGGAATGAGACTTGGATAATACTTAAGTCAAATAGATATGGACAGATCTCGTTGAAATTATATTTCTTGACTCAGTTTCCCATCTCCAATCTTGACATGATTTCCTTCATTGAATTCCACTCCTGCATGTTTGGTGCATTTTTAGTAGAATATAATTTTGTTAGGGTGGTATGTGCCTTTGTTGCATTATTTTTTTAGGGATATAAACCCTATAATTTGTAAACTTGTTTTGGTTTACTCCTTGAGTCGATTAATTCAGTCATTGATTCTTAGGTTGATAAATGTTCCTTAAAATCTACCATCATGAATTGTAAGTATACTCTTTGTTATGAGGTGTATGCGGTTGATTCACCAAAGGACACATTTATTTGGAGAAACTAGACAAAATATTTTGAATAATACCCTCAATATGTGTTGATTTTTTCATCCCTTGGTTATATGAAGGGACAAGAGCCTTCTAGTGATTGAAAAATGTATGCGTCATATCTAGTAAAGCCTATTGTGAAGCCTCTCTAGGTTTATTTTATTCAGTTGAGATGCCATGATCTATCATAGACACATTCTCAATAAGAGTATGTTGCATTTGTTCTATCGCATTCTCTTGTTCTTTAGAAGCATTATTGTTTATTAGAGTTGTAGATAAAGATTCTGTTAAGTCCATGATAAGCTGGTCTACATTTATTTGACTTATTTTCTTGATCTTAGTAGTAAGATCCTGATCATTGGGAGTAGACTCTATAAATACCTTGTTTCCCTTGATATAAGAAGTAATATTGTATTTTTCAATATGATCAAGAGATTACTCCCATTATTGTTTTTCTACCCTAACAAGTGTATAAAATTTTTCCATAGGAAAATCTAGTGGCAACCTAGTCCCTGATTAGGAAGATAAAAATGTGAACCAAGAAGCTCAAAATGTGAATTGACACAAGAACTCTTAAGTATAAATCCAAAACCAAATGGGAAACACAATGCTACCACATGGTAATAGGATGTAAAATGGTCCAGGAACTCAGAACGTGAGTGAACACAAGATAATCTAAGCCCACAATGAGAATAAAATGATGATTTTAGGTAACTACCTTCAATCCAAATAGAAAATCATAGCACCCTGATTTAGAACTTAGAAAGGTGAGATTTTGAATTTAGACAAAAATGAATGACTTTGAGATTTTTCAAAGTGGGAAAATGGTCTAGACTCAAATGAACATCATAAAATACAAATACAATGTTTTGAAATGAAGATTTAAACAAGGTAATAAATGATTTTGATTTGGTCATCATAATGCCTATTTGTTCAAATAAAATGGTGTATAACAAAGTGTTTGGTTTTACGATATGTTTTGGTTTCAATCAATTTTAAACTCAAAAAGATCAAGCAAGTAAAGGATAAAATGACAAAACATCGAATTGTAATGTCTAAAGTCCTAAAACTGACAAGGTTGCATGATATTGTCAAATTCTGACTATATATGTGCTCTTGAGAGGATTTTTATTATTAATCTAAAAATAAGAGTGCATGAAAAGTAGGATTTTTACACCCCCTCTTCTCTTAAGATTTTGTATGATGACATGAAACTTCAAGCTACTTGCCTTGCATCAACAGTATGTCCATGACAAGTGTAGTTATTTTAAAACTATATTTGTGTACCTCTAGATGGTCCCAAGTGTGGCTAACATAAGAGATGTTAATGTCAATTGGATCCACATCAACTAGATTATTTTTAAAAGGTCTTATCCTTTTCACAACCACTACATCCATCAATTTCTCAATGTAGTGTGATGTTTGAGTTGCCCTTACAGTCTGAGGCTGATAACAACTAATAGAACGTGTTTTAACCACTCAAAAAAAGCATCCTAGTAGGTCACCCTCAATTTATATACCCCACTATGTAATGGAGTTGAAACAATTTGAGGAGATGAATTCTTGGATCAACGTTTCCCTAGAGAACCTGTGATGAGGCAATGAACTCCTGCTCACAAGCCAAAGTGCATAAAAATAAAGATAAGTGAAAAGACTTTATGGTCTTTTTAAGATCACCCAAACTATACAGATTTGAGGAGGGCCCTAACTAATTTCTTTTGATACCTTTAGACAAGGTACCAAATGCAAATAATGAGCACTTTTGGTTACCCAAATTCTCTAAAGGGGACGGGAGGAGAGCATACTTGCGACACTCATTTTGCTAAAAAACAAACAATTTTAAGAAACAAACATGAAAATAGAATTCTTAAGAGTATTTAACTAATGTGAGAGTTCCTTTTAATGCACAAAAATTAAGTATGAATGAAGTTTTACCTTTTATTTGTTATTTAAATGGAGACTAAATGCCTTTAAAGCCTGCAAGAAAGAAATTAGAAGTCTAAAATGAGGATCTGAATTGTTAGCACAAACTTCTAGCTTGTTGTTTTAAGTCTCTAATTTTCTTGTGTAGGTTGATCTCTCCATTCCATAGGGTGATCTCACCATTTACCAGAGCATTCCTATCATTCCACAGGGTGATCTTACTGAAAGACAGACCAAAGACAATACTGGTTTCTGATCTCATTGTTTAATAGGGTGATATCGTTGATTAGCAAGGTGAACTCACCAAAGCACAAATTAATCCCTCCAAAATGACAAAATTTTACTAAAATAAAATAGCATTTACCTATCAGTTTATGGTCTAGAGTGATCTCATTGTTTCACAGGGCAATCCCACCAATCTAAGGATTAATTTCGCTAATCTATAGTGCATTATTGTCATTCTACAGAGTGATCCCACTGATTTGTAGAGAAATATTGCCAATCCTATAAAATATAAAGGCAGATAAAAGTGCATAAATTTGATCTTACTATTCACAGATGCATTCCCATGATTTTCACAGGTTGATCTCATTGATGTTTAGGTGGATCCGACCGACTTCTAGAGTGATCCTGTTATTTCACAGGTTAATCCCACCATTTGTCTCAAAAGCTATGGAAATGTAAAATGAGAGGAAAAGAAGTGTAAAATAGCCTCCAAAGAGGGTCTAAATGCAAAAGTAGAAGGTATAAAGATTTTTTTGAGGTGTGAGTCCCACTTGGTGTGCCATAATATAGAGTGGGATTACAAGATACATTAGTCCATGCATTAGTCCATGCATTAGTCAAGAAAATATCTTTAAAAAAACATATAGACACTAAAACATTAAGCCCACTCCCTCATGAGGTGTTGTAAATAGATTTTAATATCTATTTAAATAAGGAATACTACCAAATCTTCCAAATAGCATCCATCCTTCCAAGTGCAGCCAAGTAGTGTGTTTTCCCTAGATTTGATGCTCCAAGTTTGTGTCAATGATGAGTAGCAAGCTCCTCCATCATTTCATAGTGCACCAATGGCTTAGGCTCATGATTTTGATCAATTTGTTAAAATAGGTGAAGCTAATTTTGCATTATAACATTACACAATTCAATCTCTCTTAATCAATGGTGAAGCCCTATATTTATAGCTTTCTAAAAATGGTCAAGATCAGCTATGACCGTTCATCTTGAGATCAAGATGTGTGTCCATAAATTGATTCAATTTTGGAGGGACAAGCCATAAATATTTGGAGAAATGGGGTATTAATGAGGCATGGGAAGGCTTGATCTTGATATTTGTTCCATTAATGGCTTATGGATGTTGCCTCATTGATGATGTCACGAGATGATATAGATTTTAGGATTGAATTTTCAATTAATAGATTTTCAATAACTTCCATGGATTTTTTACTTAAGCTCTTTATTTGCTTTAATTTGCTTAAGTGGGTCTTCTTAATTTTCTACATTCTTTGAAAATTTATTGCATGCTTAATCAACTTGGTCAAAAATGTCATTTTACGAAGTCATAATTTAACTAGAGTATAATTAGAAGGTGTCAGTTGAATATAGAACAATACCCCAGTTAGGGTATTATGGATGCAAAATAACATATGCATGTGTTGTGTGTTGTCAAATTAGAAGAATTCAAAAGTCTAGAGCGTCATTTTATGTGGTCATAATTTAACTTGAAGTGATTTGAGAAAATATAATAATCACATAAAATGCATTGCCCCATTTAGGGATACATTAGCCTAAATTGGTACCTATATGTGACAAACTCAAACCATTTAATACATTTTAGTGATTTTGGTCTAGATTGTGTATTGTCATAGAATGTTGCTTAAATTGACAATTGCAGCACAATAGTGATAGGAATTGGATGTCTACATTACTTTCTCCATCTTCCCCCATAATTCATACCATGGTTCCTAGGTCTACATGGGTGCTTATCTATTTCCTACCATTTTTTCATTTAGCACACATTGGCATGATTTTAAAAGGTTAACATTTGTTTCGCTGGCAGTTTGTTTTAAAAATGCACATAGGTTGTTGATTCGGATTGTGTGTGTCACTTCTCAACTATTGGCATTTATCTTCCTTTGCATGTTGTGCACTTGTGTACATAGATATTTGTGATTAGTCAATTTTTAGGGTCAACAACATATCAAATTGGTATGAACACATGTTTTCCTTATGCCTTGAAAGGATTTGCTAAAAAAAATTACTGTCATATATTATTTCATATTTGTTTGGTGACAAGGAAGTGTGGGTTTGTTAGTTGAAAAAAATCAACCATGGGTAAATATTTGAAGAGAGAAAGGCTTCAAGATTTTGAAGATACAAACATGCAAATTGAAATGGAAAGTTTTGAATTAAGAAAGATGTGGCAGCACTTCGAATATGAGAACCAGGAGGGCATGTTAAAACTTACTCCAATTATAACATTAATTTCCTCATCTCAAACTTTGAAGACAAATTTTTTAAAGTAGGAGGGCATGTGAGGGCCCTTTCGTCCTAGCTCTTTTAGTTTTTATTATATATTATTAATAAAATCACATACGCATATGCTTTGTTAATCATTCTATTTTCTAATTATAATAATTTTATATGTATGGGAGATAGTAATTGTCTTAAGTAGAATAACTTAAATAAAAAGTTTGTGTAAAACAAAAGACATCTATTGAATATTTTGTTTTGAGATGTGCTCAAAGAAAGTTGCTCCGCGAAAAAACCTACGAGACTTTATAATAAACTTATCATTTCAATACAATATTATTATTTTCTTTATGTTCAGTACATATTAATTATATTGATATTATTAGATTAATTTATCTGCAATCAGATTCCTAACATCAACCGTTTGAATAATCTCATGGTATTTAAATTCAATGTTAAAAGGGATTGTTTGCCAGCTGAGTTAATCATAACTATTCAACTGAAAAAACTTAACAGACCAAAAGCGCATTTAACATGCAGTTATATAATAAAAAAAGAAGTTATAGATCGATGTATTATCTTAACATTGTTTGAGGTGATTTTCCATCACACTAAACATCCATACCTTCCATTCGCATAGGCAGCACACTTCAGACATGACTGCAACCGTGACCATAAGCAGAAGCTTTCTCTTTGATGAAACCCGTCCTTTTTTTTAATCTGCACGTGTGCATAATTGATGGCACCAAATGCTTTTATGAAAATATGAAAGATTAATGACTTGTTTAACTTCCACTTAGAGACGATGGCGTCACTCTGATGAACTTGTATTACCCATGGATATTCCTCATGGTGATAAAACAGTTTTTCCCATGCATGACGATGATTTCTCTTCACTATTGAGCCGCCTTTCCTTATATATTTCCAAAATTATCATTCAAACTGACTGAGTTATATAATTCACTCCATGCATATGTATTCAATTGCTTAAGCCCAGTAGGTGCCACTCAACATATATATAACGTGTAAAATAAGAGTATGAGAATATACAACTCCTTTTTCAAACATATTTTACAGACTGCTAATTAACTCCTTATTAAACAATGAACAATAGTAATTATATTTATTATTATTAAGAAATAATAAAGTCATTTCAATAAAGACATAATAAAATCAATTTATTTAATAATAATAATCATCATTAAAATATATTTTTATCATTCTGAGTAGAATTAATGACGTTTATGAGTATTCATTTTTTTATTGAAATTTTATTTGATGTAAATATTTTAATATAAAATATATTTAGATAACCAAAAGAAAAATGAGTCCACTTAACACACAAGAACCACAACCATTTTTACACTAACACAATCACTTTGATAATGTCTTATCCTATTGTAATTTCTTTTTTTTAGAGTTAAAACCTACCTAAAAATGTGCATATTACATCCTTTTATATATATATATATACACACACATAAGTGTTTGCCTTGACATTTAATAATAAAGTAATGAAATCAAATTAATCAAATTATTTAAAATCCACAAATAATATTTTTTACAATATAAATTAATTAATTAAAATATATATAACAAAACCATCATATATATACTTAACTATTAAGTAACTTCCATATAATATTTATTATTAAAAATATTAGACTATCATATAATTACATCCACCATGTTAAGATTATGTTCACCAATTTTTACTTAATAATTTTTATACAATTTTTACTATAAAAAAATTATTTTTTTCCAAATCCTAATCATAAGTGCTAATTGATTATCATAAATTTTCCAAAATTTACTTTCTTTTTAGCTCATTGGTTTCCATAAACCAAAACTAGAACACAATATATTCATTGTTTTTCACTTTTTTCTATAAAGTTGTTCAAAAGTTTCCATTTGTCATATACGTAAGCTTCTATATATGTATTCACATAACCATATACACAATAAAATCAATTCAAAATAAATAAAAATAAAATCAATTCAATAAATTGTAATAAAGAATTTCAATGTGTTAATATTTTGAACAAAAGAAGCAAATGTCAAATCCAAAAACTAATAATGAATAATTTAAAAAACATAAGACCTCAAGAGAAAAGAAAATATGATTCATAAATTTAATTATTAAAAACAATAATCATGATTTATATAAGAATTATGATAAAATTGATTTATTAAGCTAAAAAATATATAATAAAAATACTCAATCCATCAAAATCATAATATTGAATATAAAATAATCTTTTAGATTTCCATTCAAAAAGGATAACACTTCCACGTAGGATTTCATGATCCTCCAAATTATGGATTTATTCTCATAATTACATAATAAATTTAAGGGTTTCATCTTACCAAATATTACACACTCATACAAACATCTAACTTGTGGTAACCATTACTAAGGTCTAATTCCTCAATCGATGTCATATTGATCTTAATTCATATTAATTTTCATTATAAATCATTCCTTAACAATCTAAATGGTAATATTTATCTATGATATCTAAGGTTCATAAGTAGTTCTCATTAATGCTAAAATATTAAGGATCCTAAACAATAGGCCATCCAAATTCCCATAATGAGGCAGGATGTTATGTCACACAACTGGATATAACTATAAAAAATTATGTATTTTGTGTCTCACAAAAAATCTAATTCCGCATCTATACTCCAAGTCTTGTCATTTCAAGACTAAGAATGAAAATACTATATTCAAGCTCAACACACTTGGAGATGTTGTCTTAGTTCCCCATGCTTGAATTATAAGTTGAATCACCAACCTATCAAGGTTCATACCATCATGCTCATAAATCCTTTCTAATAACCATAGGTTCTATACCTCTAGGAATCCAAGTAACACTTAGCTTACCATAAAAAACCAATAAGTTGTAACCAAAATGTTACAACACCCCTATATAAACTTTCAATATAATTCATAAGGATTTAATACTTAAAGTAACTCAATTTTTAAGTTAATAAGTACATTCAATATCACTCATTTATTAATCATATTTTACTTCGTATGTGGGCCTTACAAAATCTTCCTATAATTTTCAAGGGTTATAACTTGCTTTGATACCAAATATAAAGCTCTAAAAATATTAGTTTTCAAAAATAATGTTTCCAAAAATAATATTCAACTTTCAATTTCATGGATTGTGTTCCAAGTGTGTACTCATCATACTACAAATCACACTTAGATCAACTATCTTAGAATAAGTGTTTTCCAACCTAGAAAACAAACGTCATCATGCAGAAAGGAAACCAGAGAACCAAACTCTTCATATATGGATGTTCATGCCATGAAGAAATGAATCAACCAACTAGAATGTATGAAGAACCATCACTATACTTATTCCCATTCATACTCATTCTAGGAAAAAAATTAGTGGGAAATCTTTGTCAATTGATGAATCTTGAAAATTATGAACTTAATTTTTATCTTTTTTTTATTAATAATGAATTTAATAAGAATTTATGACATTTGAGGCTTTCTTGTGTTAGATTTCCATACCATGATCAATTTTTTCTATTAGCAACATAAATTTATCCATGATTGATAAGCATGATCTATGTCATAATCGCCTAATCTTAATAACATACAAATGATTTGGTCCAATTTTCCATTAATTTTAAAAACCTATTTTTTTATTTGGGCTTGTTCTACATGCATTTTAACACAAACGTTTCCCATTTGGGCCCTTATCTCCATTCATTTACAAAAATCATATCTTCTCTGAGTCTTATTCACCTTGAACTTAATAGCTACTAAGTTCATAATATTATTCAAATTCAAGAAGAATTCACACTAGGATGCAATTGATGTGTTAAAACAAATCATTTTTTTGGAACCAAGTGATTGTTGGGATCCCAAATTTAATTGTTGTGCTAAAACAAATCATTTTTTGAGAATATAGTAGCTACTAGGTTCCCAAAATTATTCTAATTTGAGATGAATTCACACTTAGATGCAATTTTTGTGTTAAAATAGATAATTTTTTTAAAATCTAATGATCACTAGATTCCTAACATTGTTCTAACTTGAGAAAAATTCACATTGGGATGTAATTTTTATACTAAAGCAAATAATTTATTTGGAGCCTAACATCTGCTACATTCCAAAAACTATTTTAATTTGAGAGGAATTCATGTTGGGGTGCTACTGTTGTGCCAAATAAAATTATTTTTTGGGAACCTAGAGACCCAATATTATTGTAATTTGAGAGGATTTCATGTTAGGTTGTAACTATTATGCTAAATAGATCATCTAGTGAGAATCCAGTAGTTGCTAAGTTTTTAACATTGATCCAATTTGAAATACAATTTCATATATGAAATAAATTTATTTTAAGAAATATAATGAATTTTGCCTTTACAATTAAGTTAATTTTTATTACTATATTAACTTTACCTTATAACTAAAAATAGTTTTTCCTATTAAATATAAATTCATTAAAAAATTAAATTATTTTTATATATTATGAAAAAAATTGTCAATTATTATATAAATAATTTTCAAAAATAAATAAAACAAAGCAAAACAAACCTTCTATATAAATATTCATCAAAATTAAATATACCTTTTAAAAATATTTTTGTTAAAACTTAACATATATACTATCATGTTATGCTCTTGAAAAATCTATTTATAAGTAATAAGTTATTAGTATAATTTATCAAAAATCATTTAACATGAGAAATAAAATAACAAAACAAACTTTCTATATCAATATTCATCAAAATTAAATTTATTTTTTTGGACTCTTTTGTTAAAACCTAACATGTTTACCACCATATTATGCTCAAAAGAAAAAATCCATCCATGAACAGTAAGTTATTAGTATAATTTTTGAAATTCCATTTATATTTTAATAGAGAACAATAAATTGTGGAATTAATTGATTGATGATAAATCTTGAAATAATTTATAATGATTTTATTAAAGGAAATTTTAAATCTAAAGATCGATTTAGCATGATAAATTTTACATTCTTTTCATAAGGATTTCTTTAATACGTTTATAAAACTAATATGGTTTTATTAAAAAGATGAAAACTTTTGTGAATGATGGGTCTATCAGTGTGTATTTTTTATTGCAATTTTGTGTTTATACGGATTAGGTGTATATAAAGTTTTTTCAATTTAGTGTCAAGGATAGAGTGGTATCCATTCTATCAAATTCATTTGAGGCACGATTCCGATCTCATCCTTTTTTTGTATCTCTTAAGATTTGTACTTTAGTGGATGGCTAGACAACACCTTTTACACTATCATTCTCACCATTAAACTACAACCCATTTGATAACATACATTAAACTTGGCACCATCAATTTTAATAAAGTAGTTACATATTCTTCCTCAATCATAAAGAAATTAGAGTTGACTTGTATCTCTCTTTCATTAATGTACTTATGAGAAGAATGATGGGTGTTTTGAGGCACATATTATTTATCAGTGTTGGAAAGAGTAGGCAAGATGTTGAATGGACAATGTTGGAATTAGCACTCAATGGTGAGATTGAGAGAATGGTAGAAAAATATTGAATGTGGCTATGGTACAATCCTATTGAAATTTGTGTGCACAATAAGGTGAAGTGATGGTAGAAGCCACACCTAAGAATGGAAGTATGTGGGACCACGTTTATATAAAGTTTTGAACAAAGGTTATGGCTATAATTTAAAATACTAGGATGTTTATTTCCCACATGTATCTTGCAAATGTAGTGAAAGGAGGTAAATAAGTATTAGTATATTTGAATATTCAAACTCGAGAGACTCTTGTTTCATTTTCAATTATTTCGATTTTATATATTCAATTTTAGACTTGCACAAAACAATAACAAGTAAAATATTTAAATCTTCTTATAAATTTTTATAAATAGTAAGTGTAATTGTTTAATCACATTCAATTTTAATATTCAAATCTCTATTTATTGTAATATATTAAATAATTTATATAATTCAAAGTTTTATACTTGTGTATATATACTATTCTAAAATAAGATAAAACATCATACAAACTGTCTTGATCAATTCTAGAGACAAAAGATCATGTGAAACTATTTTTTGACGTTGAGAAATGAGTTTCTAACTTTTGAAGTTTGACTAAAGTTCCAGTAAGCCTTGAGATTATTTTAAATGACTAAACAACATCAAATAAAATATGAATATTTATACAAAAGATTGAGATAAGGTTTTTATACTTAGTCTTTTGAGTAGAAAAAATCACCAAAATTTTAGTGAGATAGAATGTGGAGTTCTTAAATTTTTTTGAAAAACTTTACTTGCACTTAAATTACAATTTGTGCCCTTATAAGTCTGAAATGTAGTGTCAATTTTTATAATTTTTTATTGAGATAAATTTGTTTGCATAAAATTTTTTAATCGATTTGTCTTAGTGTACTTGTAGGTATTAAGTGTTCATATTTTTTCAACTTAATTTTCTTAATGTTAAAAGTTTGAGGGGTAATCATTCTACAAAAATTCTATAATTTAACCTTGACCTTATCCCTTTTTAATGTTGGATCTTTGTAGAGTTGAATACTAAGACATTTATTTATGTATAAAAATAACTTGATACTATGCTAAAGCATACAATAACACATTTTTACAATTTATAAAGATGGTCTTCTCAAAATTTGTGAGCACAAGTCTTTATTTTATGGTTAAACTTCATACTTTTTTCTTCAATTTAAATTTTAGAGGTGCAAATAGATTCATTATTGTATTAAATAATAACAATTTTTAAAAAAAAAATCTTAATAACCTACGTTTTTATATTTTATCTCCTTTTTCTCTTACAAACTTTTATTTAAAATATACTTTTCTTGAAATCTTATGAATCTCTTATGATTGTTATTGAACACTTACATATATATGTAATTCTTTATTTCATACCTATACATATGAGAAATGGGCCATTGGAAACAATTGAAACATATAAAATGATGACAATTCCCTGTAAATTGATCAATGCTTTGTTTCTCAATAAAATCAAATTATATGAATAACAACACCACTTGTGCCCTTGCTTCATGTTACTATACCATGTTAGGTTTGGTGCACTTAATATTGGATTTTACATGGGTGACATTGGATTATTTTAAAAAGGTGTAGGGTTTAATGAAGAAGTTATAATTAAATTCTCTTTCAAAATAATATAGGGGAGAAGTGCGATTAGTGGAACAATTTATATTTAGGAGTTCATATTAGTATTTAGATGTTATGTAAGAATACTAAAATTAATTCATTTGAAAGTTTAACATTTTTTTATTTTTCTATATTTTTTTATATGTTGAAATAGTGGGTAAGTTATAATTTAAATTAATTTAAATGAGAAGTTTGATATATATTAAAAAAAGTGTTGTCTAATAAACTGAATATGACATAAATATGTTATATATTAATAGATTAATTATTGAGAATTTGGCATACTATTTAATGTGATTAGTTATTATAAGATAAAAGTTGGACAACTTACACATAGTATTATTTCAACTATTAGATAATACCAATTTATGTATAGGGTATTATGTGTTTGAAACCCATATCGATTATTGGTACATGTTCAGTTATTGGCATTCTCACCTACACTTCTACATATAACTGTAGAGTAGATTACTACGAAAACATACGCTCTTGAATTGAATCGTGTTAAAGAGAATAATGTGTATTTGTGTTAGCAATTAGCTCCAGATTTACAGGAGAGGGCCTGCATTTTTAGTAAGGGTTCCCACCATAGAAGATGGCCTCGCCGCAAGACTTGACGCCTTCGCATAAGTAGACGACGCCCCATTTCCTGATGGCCTAAAATAAGCTCCATTTAACATGAGATCTCCTTCTGATCTCCAATTCCAGTGCTCCCATTCACTTTGCTCGAAGTTCTGGCGTTTTGTTACCTTCACAACAGGAAAAAGATAAATTCACACTATTCAGTTTTATGACATGAAAGTATAAATCTTCAAAGTAAAGATTTTTCTTTTCGAATATATACAGAGAATTAAACTCTAACACGCATGCCCGCCTTTTAACTTTTAAAAAATATTAAAAAGTTTAATGAAAGAATGCTTCCAACCCACGAACTATTTACTATCAGACTCTGTGGAGTGCGTAGGCACCTCTTTAGCATTGGGATCGTTGGGTGCAAGGAATCGATTCCCTTGACTATTGATGGTGGGATTTGCACTTCCCCCAATCGCATACATTTCCCAGTGAGTATAGTCGTTGTTAACCACATGAAAATACCCGTGTCTACACCTGAATTCAATTCAAAGATTTAAAGTTTCAGATGAAGCCCTACTGAGCGAAAATGGCGCTCGTCCCATATAAGGAGTCGAGGTTGAGTGCAAGTTTTGACAAAATTTAAGGGAAACAAACCCGTTAATCATTTATGCGAGATTAATTTGTTCTTCTTACCTTGGCATTCGTTGCACACAACCTGTTCCAAAATGGTTGAATGCAAGAGTCACCTGCATATTGGTGTCCTCTGTATGGCTGTCACTATGGCCAAACAGCATCACCTGCATTATTATTTATTACCCCACACCCACAAACGTTAACATTGGTGAATACCAATACCAATACCAAATAGAAAGCAATTGAGAAAATAGTTTGAAGCGGCTTTGATTCACCTCGTTGTGATGAGCGAAGTGGCTATTGGAAATGGTAATAGCAGTGGATCCCATGATGGCGTCGATGAGGCCGTCGGTGCATCTCGACATTGAGCAGTGGTCGACCCAAATGTGGCTTCCGCCAAAGATGGAGACCCCGTCGCCGTCGGATATCGTTCTCCACCCGTAATGGGTGGGGGAGTCTCTCACCATCGCATTGCCCGCAGGTTTACAGTCATGAATGTGAATTCCATGGATGATGATGTTTGTCACGTACTGTACGGTTATGCAGGGCCCGTTGGCGATGTGGACATTGGCGCCGCGGCCGTCGATGGTCTTGAAGCTGTTCATGATGAGCTCCTCTTTGAGCTGGATGACCATGCTTCTCTCGAAAATGATCCACAGCGGCTCGCTTTGAATGACGGCGTGGCGCAGGGTGCCGGGCCGAGGGTTCACTGCATCGTAGTCGCCAGGGTCAGTCACCACATAAATCCGCCCGTCCTTGCCCCCAAGGGCGTTCCTGCCGAAGCCAATGGCGCAGTCGGCCAGCCTCTTTCTGTTGCTCTCCCAGTTGGGGTCACACCGCCAGCAGTCGTCAATGGGATTCCCCGTCCCACATGACAAATAATCCAGCTTTCGCCTCGTACTATTAATGCTACTGCAATTCATCCATTAAAGAAAAAATTAAGCACCAAATCCGGAACAGCAAAAACATAGAGCTACATAAAACTTATATTTAAAGGCAGTTAGGTGTGTACTTTTGAACCATTTGAGCTATGCTGTCAGGGTCTTTTTCCACAGCAGAGACATTGTTATTGTTAGTACGTTCACCGTGACGCCCGAGTACGGGCCTTCCTGTCGCGATATGTCCATGGGCGCACAGTACCCCTACCAACATCATCCAACTCAGAATTCCCATCTTATTACTCCCAATTTTAAATGCAGAGCTGCAAAACAAAATAGATGATGTTATGGTGTAGACCGTGCGATGGGAGGGGTTTCTTATAGCCGCTGGCGATGGTGGAGTTTGTTGATCGGATACACGCAAGATGAATCTACTCTGTTCCGACGAGCAAGGGATATAGATTAGGCCCCGCCCTACGCTACGCTTGATTAGAAAAAGTCATACAGACTCCCACTGCTACGCGTGTATTTTCGTTTCTCATTTTTTGCACCTGCACATGCTATGAGAGTCTACCTGCGCCTGCCATGTGGTTAAATTTAACGGTCCACCATGGATGTGAAAGTGACGTTCATCCATTCATCCTTGCCCAAATATACATTTCCTATGACTAAATTTTTATGGTCCGCCAATTGTTTTTTGAGGTACCCTTGAGCCCCTGATTTCAAGATACAAAATTTTGAGCAAGCTTACAACATTTTATTAATAAGTGTATAGAAGTCTGGAATAACTAATTATCATACCCAGTTTAGAATAATGATTTATAATATGTCGAGTAAGTGTATGAGTTTTTAATAATTGATTATAATATTAATTTTTAATAGGATTTTTATTTTATGTGTTTTAATTATTTATTTAAATGATAATTTATTTTTTGTGATATTACGATTAAAAATTCTACTAAAATTAATATTTAATTATAATATATTAAATAAATATATAAGAATTTTAAATAATCAATTATAATACGTCGATTAAGTGTTGGAATATTGTCATTGATGTTAAGAGAATTGTAATTGATGTCAATAGAATTGTCAACGAAAATATCAATAGAATTGTCGACGGAAATATTGATGGAAATATCGACGGACAAACAAAATTGTCAACGAAAATGTCAACAGACACATCTTTTGGTGAAGAGATGCACCTCTTGGATGGGACGCCTCCTTTGTGAAGAGCCTTTGAAGGCTATATAAAGCAGATAGAAGGTTAAGAAAGATATGGAAGTGAAAGCGTGAGATATGTAAAGAAGACAAGGAAGCAAGTGTGTGGAGAATAAAAATATATATCATACAAACACATGCAGATTTAAAGAAGGAAATAATTCTTTCTATCATATACAAGGAGAAGAAGAGGAAGAAGAGGAAGAAGAGGGAGAAGAGTGAAACTTGATTGTGCCATCATTTGTTGACAAAGCAACAACATGGAATTGTTTAACTGAGATCGGTGTCTCAGAGCAGAAATATCGATGTCTTTCGTTAAGGTGCTTCGCAGTGAAGTTGGTGCTTCAATTCAAAGAGATCGGTGTCTAGAGCTAAGTTTGTGCTTGGCATTAGGGAATTGGTGTCTCCAAGTAAGTTGGTGCCTACAAACTTTTGTAAAAAGAATTATTAATCTTATGGTTAGATTTAAACAGTAGCGGGTGAATCAATGTGTAATAATAATTTACTTTCTTTTTAATGAGGAAAAACTACATTCGAAAATTAAATTTATCATTTATAAACTTTTAAAATGAAAAAATTGCATCCTAAATATTCTGGAGACGAGGAATTAGAAGATACATCCTTAAATTTTATTTAAAAATTTAATAATTTTTTAAAATTTTCAAAAAATAATTATTTTTTAAAATTGAACCCACAAAATGTCTCCCCCGGCCCCCAAATATAAAAATTAAAATTAATAATTAAGAGTTAAAAAATTTTAATGTATTTTAAGGGGCAAAGGTGCAAATACGGTCATTCGGGCATCAAATCCAACCCCGCGCTCCTGTTATTATTTCTTGTAACATCGATTCTACATAGCAGCCAGTTGTGTATAATCAATCCACTCTTAACCCCCCAATGATCATATCTTTTAATCGGACTCTGACATACCCACGGTCCAGATTCGTCTCTACGAGTGCGGACAACACTCGCACCGTTGATATTCGCTATAATTAATCTTCCCCAACAGCATTAGCGGAACAGTGGGTCGCTGGCGAATAAGAATAATTAGGTTAGTTGAGGTAGCTAAAGACTGAGCTAATCCGGCTTACGTGCTTGCTGGCGTTGACCCCGTTGGAAATTTGACCGCTCCTCCACACATTAAGCCCAAATTCGCTTCCCCGTAATTATCATGTGACCACTGGCCAGTGACCACCATCCACGCCGGCACTTCTTTCGTCATTGCGTGGATTGCATTTTGCGCACAAGCCGAATATTCCGCTTTACGAGAGATCTTTGGAGCCAATCACTACACGTTAACTGCCAAAAAGTGGAAAGACCAGAGGAACATGGGGTGGGACCCGCGGGGGGGTGTTAATGTCCAATCATATCGTAGGAGACCAGCGGGACAACCAACATTGAGCCATGATAGCTCCACGTGTTCGGGATACACATGCAATGGAAGAAGACTTCACAGCTTGTGGTGGGACCCACCAGAAAACATGGAATTATTTCAAGCGAATTAAAAATGAAATATTACCGAGCACGTGTCATGATTGCATGAATAGTTATGCCCTTTGACGCTACGCTTAAGTGGGAATAAGTTGTAAAACAACCAAAAAGCTTAGAAGAGTTGTTAAATTTCACGTTTTTCGTTTGATTTTCCGGGCCCACACAGTGTTTCATCAACGTATCCATTCTTGTTTCCTCTTTTCCTTCTACTCAACATTATTAATATATACCGACTTTCATATATATATTCAAGTTCAAGTTTATATTGTTATTGTTATTTAATGAAGAGGACTTGCGTTTTTGTTCCAAATACATTATCAAATTTTCGAAATTGCTTTCCTTTGCAAGTGATTTTGCATGTGCTCCAAATACCTTATCCATTACAACAACTAGTAATTTCGTTCCCAACATAGAAAATGAATTTATGGGGAAGCGCCCCCTCATCCATGACTATTAAATGTCCTAGTGGTTAAAATATAAATAAAGGGTTTGACATGGACATAATTTGTACATATACACGGTCTGTATTAAAATAGAAGAAACAAAAAAAAATTAGAGTTGAAAGAGAATACTAGTATGGAAGAAATTCTCAATTAAATTAAAGTGATCTGATCATTTTGAAGAAAAGTCAAAAAGAGTTACCTTCAAGAGATGGGCTTAGGATTAAAGGGAGAAAAAAACTATGAATCTATTTCCAAGCATATTGGTTATGAGGATAAATCCAAAAACAACCCTTTCAATTATATAACTTATCATAAATAGGATAAACAATTATTATGTGATGCAGTAGTTCATCTAATGACAACCCTTGATATATCAAGAACCACATAAAATGATCTAACTTCGGTTCAAGCTTAGCCTCTTATATGTGATTGGGATGAAAATACAAAGTCTTAAGCAAAGATTTCAAACCCTGCCAACTATTAAGCTTTTCAAAAGCCAATAAGAAGGGGCTATGAATTTTGTATAAAAATCCAAAAGAATAATGTCTAGAAAGTGTATCCAAGTTTCAATGCCAATCTATAACTTATCATAAATAAGATAAATAATTACTATGTGACATAGTTGTTCATCCAATGACGACCCTTGATATATCAAGAACCACATAAAATGATCTAACTTCGAGCTTAGCCTTTTATATATGGTTGGGATAAGTCTTAAGCAAAGATTTCAAACCCCACCAACTATTAAGCTTTTCAAGAGCCAAGAAAAAGGGGCTAATTTTGTATAAAAATACAAAAGAATAATGTCTAAAAAGTGTATCCAAGTTCCAATGCCAATCTTTCCACCAAGCAAATTACGATTGAAGACTCAACTTCTACATCGTAACATCTAGTGTGAGCTCTTGAATCTACACAATGGAATGTAAATTAGAGGCACTTGAAGATTGAATTTATTCTAAAAAATAGGACATGGAGTCTAATCTTGTGAGGAAACAAGATCAAAAACATTATGAATGCCATTTTAAAAAATCTTCAGTGCCTTATTTCTTGTCTTTTCAACCAATAGTAGAAAATAATGTCTCGGAATAAATTTCCATGCCTTGGGCCCTTCAATAGGGCCCAAACAATCCATTTAACGCACAAGGAAATATTCTATAGATATAGACACTTTGATCATTTTCATTCCCCCTTTATCTTAAGGAAGATATAAAATATCCAAAGCCACTCTATGAAAACCATGATTTTTTTTAATATTATATTAAAGAAAGTCATGTAACATCTTGGAAAGCTTATCATATGTTGTATTCAACAAAGCCCAATATGAGGAATAATAAACATTAGTAGCCCCAATAAATTTTATGCAAACTTAAAATTTAGCAACCAAATATAATTGCTTGGTAATCATGTAGAAGATCTTCTTCTCAGCGCATTGAAAAACATACGGCCGAGGAAAGATGGGGAGCTTTCAAATGAAAATAGGTTGCTTAATAATCTAACTATATCTCCTTTCTTGATCCACTTCTAGTTCAAATTTTAAGCCACTTAGGAATGGTCATTATACACATGTAGACACCAAAATTAACATTTAATATTAAAATAATGTACTTGTGACCACCTCCTATGCACACTTAACCTATACTTAATTTTACAGGTTTAAACTACTTTTTTTATACTTTTATGTGAATGACCCTCTACCTTAAATAAACTCTAATACCGATTCATCCTATTCCTCATTTCAAATAACCTAAGCTAATCTCTTGATTAGTTCATGCTTAAGACAAAACAACTCATTTAGAATCATCCCACTGGTTGGTTAGTATCTAAATCCATCGATTTCAACCTTCCACCAAATAATAGCTAGTTGTTCAAATTCAAATTCATCTCAATGGGTCACACCACACATTTCACAAGTCTAATTCGAAGAATTCCAAAAAATACTACTATATAAGCACATTTTTTATTTATTTGTTCACTAGATGGTAAGAAGGCTTTTATATTACAAACATCAAAATTATTCTAATTGTACATTGAGAGAAAAACACTTATTATTGCAAATTTTGAGTTCCTACAAACCAAGTAGCCTTGAGATAGGTCTAAATATAAAAACAAGGTCACAATTCATTTTTCAATCACATAATTACACCATGAATAAACTAGCATATAACATTTCACCAATATTTCAAACACACCACCATAGCATGGAATAACTACATGGAGTTTGATCCCTCTTTGAAGTATTGGTATGTAGATGGCACTCAACACACACGGTGTTGAAGTCAAGCACAACTTCAGTCCCTAATCCCTTTTTCTCGATTTTGCATTGTTGTTGTTCCCTCTTATAATTTAAGCTAGGTTTTTTAGTGAAGAAGAAGGCACACAACTGATGGGATATATAAATGAAGGCACACCCATCAAAAAATTCATAGAGGGGAAAACTCTAATGGACTTCGATGTACCCTACAGGCACCAGCGCAATCCGATCTTGTCCAAATAGTGCAACCTTGTCTTGGAATAAAATAGAGCCCTACTCCTGATTCACAATGACCTCACACAATCCCATAGTCAATTACATAGTCTATGTTGCAATCCTTCATATCCAAGTTATAGCTAAGATATTTGTCTTTATACTTTCCTCTTTTAACATTTTCTTAAAAATATTAAGCTCCAATTAGTTTAAGTATGATCATAATTAATATTATGTATTTTAATTCACTCGAATATTTATCTTAATTAGCTTAATACTTTCTTAATCTCCAATTTAGATAAAACATATTGGTGAACCCGTTTATCATTAAATATTATAAAACCCTAACCATTCATGTTGCTAAGGTTTCTTTCTTTCTTATTATTATTTTTAATTATTGTATTAGGGTTTTTCATATTTCTTAAATTATTTAGTTACATCAATCTTTCAAGTTTCTATTTTATTTTTTTGTTTAACCCTATAATAGATAAGGATCCTCTTGGGTAGATAGGGTTAAAAATATAGAAATGATCAGGCACAAAGGTTAATATCATATCTACAACAGGCAATTAAATGCTAAACCCAGATGTACCATATATTGAATTTATTAAAATGAGATAAGATATTAATGGAAAATACAACTATGTTAGATATAAAAATGATAAATAATAGAGTAATTAGTTAGTTTTGATGCTAATGCAGATCTAGATCTAAAATGGGGTGAAAGCAGGCAAGAAGATAATTTTGGAACAATTATCAAATTCTAGATTTGGTGTCTCGAGTTATCTAGATAGTTAACCCCAAATGGTTACATTGATGATATTATCTGAGTCTAATGATAGTGTCATGTACATAATATCAAGTGAAATAAGATGTGACCACCTGGATGCTTCTAGTTTTTTATTTGCCTTTACTCTAGTGCATTTAGATATGGGTTATGGATTGTTGCTCCTTGTGAAATGGTAAAACCCTAGATTTTCATCTTTAATGTGACCTTGGAAAAAATGGGTTAGTTGACATACAGGATCAAGCTAACCCATAATAACCCCTTTATCAAAGGGTAATGCCTACATAGCCAATACTTCAAAAGAGGGCCTCATACTCATGTAGTTTTACGCTGTGTGTTGGCTTGTGTGTGAATCATACAATGTGTGTAAACTAAGTACAATAATGACCTAACTTGTAACTTTTCAAATAAGACCTTATGAATTCTCTTTAGTAATTCAGACGTGTATATGTGTTTTACCTATGACTGTTGTAGAAATAAGAATGATTTGATCAATTGTATGCTTGATATAGTGCTTTTGATAAGTGCTTTGGTCTCTTTAGTTTGATTTCTAGGTGAGGAATGAATGAGGGTTGATATTATATTTATACCAATCCTATCGGGAGATAACTTGCATTAAAGCACTTAGGTTGACCATTGCAATATGTTTCATTTGTAAATTAGATGACTTTAGGACATTAGACACTTGTGTGGGGGTAGGACAATAACGTTGACACTATTGTCTATCCCAGACATTAGTGTCAAGGGATTATCAAAATAGGTTCAAGCTCAAAACTTACAAAGGCGTAAGATAAATACATTTCAATTATTTTGGTCAAGATATGATGCATGTTTCATCAATATAAGATTGGTCAGACTAAAAGATATCCTAAGGGGCACATGATAAAGCATATAGGAGGATTACGATATCAAGGCATGTGTATAACTAAGAGGAATAACCAAGGTTTGATATTTTCAAATGTATGAGACTAGGTGCTACATAATCATAAAAACTCATCTACATCCCCCCCGCCTTTAATCTAGTAATGAAATTGCTAGTTTAAAGGAAATGAATAAGTACCTGGGTGTGTGTGCATGCCTTGTATTTACTTAATCTAAATTTGAGTTCTTTGTTAGTGACTGACCTGCATTCAAGAGCATGTTATAGTGTTAAATCAATGCATATAATCTGGTTTAAAATTACTTGAAATTGATTGAAATTGAAAGAGCAAGGTTTAGTAGTACACATGTGTGTTGATGTAACTACCTTGCATATTAGCAAGCTATTTTTCAAAAGATTTATCATTATCAGGCTCTAAATGAGATTAATATAAATATAAATAAATATTTAAAGTGAATATATCTAAGGAGATAGATATATTGCAAGGCACATGCCCCCAACTTTGGAGTAAAAGTGAGTTGTCACCTGGCAGTTAAGATTAGTTCAATCATATAACCCAATGATACTTATAACCTGGTGAGCTTGGCTGATACAATTAGATCCTATCTAAAAAATTGAAAATATTGAGTTATTTGATCACCTCAACCATACCAAAAGGTGAACCAACTACTACAATAGATTAGTTCAATAAAATTCTTAAAAGTTTGTGGTATCAGTACGTGCAATGGTTTTAGAATCTGAAATTGATTTGGATTTTATAATATTAGGCACATGTTACGTAACATATGCACATGCTAAAATTATGTATAATAATGGTACCAATATATAAAATTCTATCATAAATGTGAATTTGAATCATATAACTGTGTGCTTTTATCAATTTGGATAACTGGGTAAGTGTAGAAAACATGCTTCCAAAGCATGCCCCCATTATATACAGAGAATTATGAAAACTGATATAAGTACCAATGTGGAGGACATATTTACAAAACATGCCCCCACTATAAACTAGAGACATTGAATAATGACTACGTGTGGATAACATGCTTCCAAACCATGCCCCCACTACATAATGGAAACTATGAGTATGTGGAATCCATTTCATATGAAATTCCCCCACTGAATCTACAAACTAGTATATGCACCAAATACTGAATGAGTGTTGAGAAAATGCTTCCAAAGCATGCACCCACTATAATATATAAAGTTTGAATGTGTGGAAGTCATGCATATATGACATACCCCCACTGAATATGAGAACTATACCAAGTGTATATAACATGCTTCCCAAACATGCCTCCACTAATATAAGTCCCCTTTGAGGTGAGGAAAAGATAGAAACTAAGATTTATCTCACCTCAAAAGGGTAAGACAATTGTAAAATATGTGAATGTGACTATTTAGCATATAAAAGGAACATATCTAGGTAAATTTATCATTGTTCAGCACATATGATCAATGTGATTACATGTAGGCCTAAGATACATGATAAATATCATTTCAATGTCTAGATAGTAACAGTAAAAGCTCAATAAGAAAACAAACACACACACAAGAGAACTCAAAAGCAAGTCAAAATTCAATGGTCCAAGGATACCACAAACAAGGGGCATGTTCAAATGCTACAAAATCAAATGGATGTGACTTATTTAAATGTCCACAAATCAAGGAATGACATATTTAAATGTGCATACCATAAGCAATGACATATTCAAATGTTGACAAAGGCAAACATAGGCATAGAGACCACATACAATAGAGCATATTCAAATGATCGAACAAGCAAGACAATATCAAGGCAAAATACTCAAGGAAGTATATAAAGGAAAAACATAAGAAACCAACATAAACATATCATAGTAACTCACGGATCAAATGTGATAGTAAAAAACATTAAGTACATAGCATATCAAGTACCATGTGTAAGATATAAGCATGGATAAGACATGTGTAAGTACATAAGATTCCAATCATAATAATGTAATGTGACTATAGAATGATGTAACCTAGAAGTATTAAGATCATAGAATATGGATGTCCCCAATGTCTTGGTGACATTAGTAGAGGGAAATCCCAACACCCATAAGTGTATATAATCATGTATCTGTGTATGCCTTAAAATGTGTATCTAGGAGTAACCAATATGCTATCCCTCAACATGGAACTAACACATAGATTCCAAGGAACCAATAAAACATGTACGTGTTTAAAAGTGTTTTTGGATTTTTTTTAATGTTTTGATTTTTTGGTATTTTTGGAAGTTTTTGGAGAGACTAAGATATAATCCTATCCAATGAATGATCATAGGTATCTCCCCCATTTGACGCATTTCAACCTTAAGTTGGATATTTTACATTATTTGCATTATGATTGGATAAATTGCAAAGGTACATAGCATGTTCCTCCTCATATTTTGCATATGTAGTAGAAGAGCTAGTGTTATCATTTCAAATATGTATTAATGTGCCTTCATGAGGAAAAGAAATACCTTGTTGATTTTGGTCAAATTTTACTTACATTTGGTATAACCAAAGAGTTATGAGTGTAAATGCATATGGAGATGTGGTATGCATAATCCAAACCTATGTTTGGATTCCACCACAAGCAATTGGTATTATTATGTTGCCCAAGGAGTCTTTCCAAGTGACCTTCTTTTGCAAGTCTTGTAAGTTAAAATCGAGATGCTGAAAATTCTTTATATTGCAAGTGGTTTTTATTTGTGTAGGATCAATATGGTTATGTGGAAAATATACACCACCAATGTATAATGTAGTTGGTATAGATGTGTTTTGAGTTATTTTGAAACTAGTTCCTTTGGAGAATCATTCTTTTGGTCATCGATGAGGTCTTGTATCTTATGCTTCAAAGTAAAACATCTATCTGTAGAATATCCAGGGCCTTGGTGATAGTCACAATAAGCATTTGCATCATATCCTTTGGGTAGAGTTATATCTATATTAATATCCATAGGAGGAGGGAGAGATATAAGATGGCACTCTATCAACCATGGGACTAATGAATTAGGAGGCTCAATTAAATGTGTAAACTATCTCCTTGGTGCATTAGATAACACAATCTGATTAAATTTTTATAATGAAATAATATGATTATGTAACTCGTGCAACAACTTTCTCATATTATTAATTAGCTCTTTAAGGGCTTCATAAGCATAAGCCCTCTGTATTTTAAATTGAAAATTTATACATGTACCATCAAGGAATGTTAGAAGAGTCTTATGGTTACCTAGATTTTGTATAATAGGATGATCCACCTTACCCTTTCAAGAGAGAATAACATGAACCTGGTTAGAGGGATGAGAGTTATCATCCTTCTTAGGATTGGAGACGAGAATAGACTCCTATTTATCCTTTTGTAATGTTTTAAATATTTAAATGAGGACTAGGTAGGAGAGGCATACAAATTCTAGGGAGCAGTCCATGTTACACATATTATATGACAATTAGGGATTAGTAACAAGAAAAGAAATTAGAAAACCCTAGCTAACTTAGGATTTTGTGTTCAAAGATTAGGTTCACCAAATGTTTAACCTTGAAATAGATAAGGATCCTCTTGGGTAGATAGGGTTAAGAATATAAAAATGATAGGGCATAAGGGTAAATATTAGATCTATAGATGGCCAATTAAATGCCAAACTGAAATGTACCATATACTAAATTTTTTAAACTTAGATAAAATATTGATAAAAATTACAACTATGTTAGATATAGATATAAAAAATAAGAGAGTACTTAGTTTTAATGTTAATGCACATTTAGATCTCGAACAACTTGAAAGTAGGTGGGAAGATAGTTCTATAAAAATTGTCAAATTTTAGATCTAGTGTCTCTTTTTATCTAGATAATTATGTCAACTTTGGATGGTTACATCGATGCTACTATCCAAGTCCAATGATAGTGTCATGTACATAATATCTAGTGGAATGGGGTGAAACCACTTGGATGCTTCGATGTTTTGATTTGCATTCAAATATGGGCCATGGACTGTCACTCCTTGTGAAATGGAAAAAACCTAGCTTTCCATCTTCAATATGACCTTTGGGAAAATGGGTTAATGGGCATACAGTGTCAAGCTGACCCACAATGACCCCTCTGTCAAAGGGTGTTGTCTACATAGCCAATACTCCATAACAGGGCCTCAGAATCATGTAGTTTTCCCCTATGTGTTATCTTGTGTGTGAATCATGCAATGTGTGTAAATCAAGTACAATAGTGACCTAGCTTGTAACTTGACAAATAAGACCTTATGATTGCTCCTTTAGTACTTCAAACTTGTATATGTGATGTACCTATGACTAGTGTGGAAATAAGGAATCTTTGATCAATTAGATGTTTGATAGAGTGTTTTTGATAAGTGTTTTGGTCTCTTTACTTTGATTGTTAGGTGAAGAATGAATGAGGGTTGAAATTATATTTATACCAATCCTATCAGGAGATAACTCACATTAAAACATTTAGGTCGACCATTGTAATACATTTCATTTATAAATTGGATGACTTTAGGGAACTAGACACTTGTAGGGTAGGACAATAATGTTGACACTATATCTATCCCAGACTTTAGTGTCTTGGGAGTATCAAAACAAGTACATGCTTAGAATTTATAGAGGTGTAAGTGTTGACCATTTTTGGTCCAATAGGCCAAAAATCGGTCCCCTTCTTTCCCTGCTGTTCTGGGCCAATTCATTTTTTGATTTTGCAAAAGTTTAAGATTTTCTACGGACTCTGTAGGTAGTTCCTTCGGCACATGAAGAACTAGTTCAAAGAGTGCAAGGTTTTACAAAGCTTATTCAGACTCTTGTCTAAAGAAATTCATAAGGAAAGAGAGCTAAAACGGTTCAAAGACACTTTTTCTTAAGGTTGGAAAAGTGGTTCAACGACATGATCTTTCCATGAGTTAGCATCTTTGAATCATTGAACCATTGAACCGGTTCAATGCTTTGGTTCAATGCCTTGGTTCAATGGCAAAGTTCAACGACTTGGTTCAGTCTGCTTGGTTCAAACATTTGGTTCGATGCCTTGGTTCAAACAACCATTTGAACCATTGAACCGGTTCAATCAAATGGTTCAACGGTTGGTTCAAAGGAGCGGTTCAATCAAAGAGTTCAAGAGAGCCTCCCGAAGGACAAGTGCCCTTGCGGAGGGCACTTGGTCGGCAACATCACCCTTCGAAAGGGTCAATTTCAAGAATCCTGAAGGGCACTTTTCAAAGGGCAGTTAAAAAAGCAAAAAAAGACTAAGGCATAGAACGAATTCTTTCAGACTTTTTGTCTGAAGGAATTCCTTCGAACATAAAGTCTGAAGGAATTCAAAAAACACGGAGAAAAGAATTGAGGCAAAAACAATAGAATAATTTCTTCAAAATTTTTGTCCGAAGGAATTCTTTCAGACCAAAAGTTTGAAGAAATTTGGACAGGAAGTTGCAAGCCAAAAAAGCCTGGAGAGAAACTCTGAAAAAGCGGACAAGGCAATTCTTGTGGACTTTTTATCCGTGGGAAAATGTCCACACAAAAAGCTTGAAGGAGAAACCCGTCGAGAAGAAAGAAGACCGCCTGAAGGGTATGTGCCCTTGCAGGGGGCTCTCACCGAGAGAAAGGGGCTTTTCTCAAGACCCCGAAGGGCAAGTCCCCTTCAGGAAGGATCAAACAATAAATCTGAAGGAAAGGAAGTGCAACAAGAAGTTGAAAGAAAGAGAAAGGTCAAAGAAAGTTGTTGGAATTTCAAACGCAGTGACGGATGCACAGATGTCAAATTCAAGGCAGTGAAATATCCATTTGATTTTAAAATACTTAAGTGCCAACCAAAAAAGAGCCCAAAGAATGCAGTGACCCACCAAAAGATATCCCCCGAGGGTTGAAGGAGCCCGAAAGAGACAAAACCAGGATGAGACAAGGCAAGGAAAAGACAAAACATTCCAAGTAGCGAGGAGAGGTGAGTTATTGCTAGGTGGTCATCAAACAACGCAAACAGTAAGCGGCATGGCTTGTTTTCTCTAGTTTGCATTTATAAGCAAACAAGCTGTGTAAATGCCCTGAAGAGAGCAGTCTTGTTTACAGAAAAAGAGGTGTGGCCCATGTGTTCACATAAATGTTGGAACACCAAAGTCAAAGTAGGAGCCGACAATGAAATGGCTCCCTCTTCCCAAGGCTCAAAACGCACATGGGCCATTTGAAAAAAAGTGCCAAAGTCTTTTCCAGAAAGGGCCAAGTTCTCTTCTCTTTCTATATATTGTAAAAATTCTCATTTGAGAAGGATCCATCTCTCAGCCTTAAGGCAAAGCTCTACCCAAAAATATCTTAGGCTTGTAAGGCAAAACTCTGCCAGATTTTACCTTGAATCAGGACTTAGCATTTTTACCTCTATTTGAGCTTGCACTTTGTATGTGTCTATGCCTTTGTTCTGTGTTAAGTCATTTTCCTTATGCTTTCACATGGTGATTTCAGCATTTCTAGTGCATTGTGATTTTCTCTTTTGCAGGTTTGCTAGAAGTGTCCTTCGAGGAGTGTAGGTGCTTGTGAATACGCTGCCATAAGTGTGTTTGAGGATGCCTCTGGTAGTTTCTTCCTCCCTATATTTCCACCGACCCCTAGCTCACTGATGCAGAAGGATTTCTTGTATCAAATGAAGTGTATAGGAGCTTCTTCTTGGTGAAAAGTGTATATTCGGGTTGGGTGGGTCATCTTTTTTGGTGTATCACCTTTTTTAGTTTAGGTTTAGGTTATGTTTCAGCATCTTTCTCCCTTTTCATCCCCCCCTTTTTTCATTTATTTGTTAGCAGTAGGAAGTCCAGGACCTAAAAGATACATCAGAGGGAGCTAGCCCTTATCTAGAGACTCTCCCCTCTAGCTTCACTATTCCCACAGGTGAGAGGGGAGTTTCCATTGTTGCATGTGGAAGGCAGGAGCTCGACCTCCTACCCAGGGTGCAATCCACTACGTCAACATTTTTTGGCACGCCTGGTGGGACCAACTAGGACAAGTTATGTCCAAAGAGTTGAATTTTTGGTGTGTTCTTCAACCAACCAGCCTTTGGAGGCTTTTGCATCAACACAAATGGCGACTCTAAGTTGAATCAGCTGGTTAAGCAGCTTGGTGCCATCAAGAAATCACATTTTTTATATGTATAATCCCTTTACACAAAATCATGGGCCTTGTATTCCTTCATATGAATTTAATCAAGCTCAGGGTTTTTATGGAATCCCCTCAAGCAACCCTTCTAGTTGCCCTTCAACAAAAAGGGAAAATTCCAATTTCAAGGTCTTTCACCCTGATGGCACGCTCCCGACTTAGAGGGAAATAGTGGAATCATGGGGCAAGAAGGAAGAGAAGAAAGGTTTTGCTCAAAACCTTGAAGAAGATGAGGTTACTCCTACTCATGATGATGCTAGTGACCTCCAAGAAAGGCTCTTCCAAGAGGATATAGCCAGAAGAATTACAGAGTTGGAATCTAGAGAGAGATTCCTCAGCCAATGTGTGATGGATGGTTTAGACCCAATGACACATTCCATGTTTGAACACACCCCACCTACACACCTCCAAGAGAGCTATCAGGCTACACCTGATATTGATGAAGTACTAGCCAGATGGAAGGAGGAAAATCATTTGATTCTAACTCAAGGACTGCCTCCTCTTCCACATGGTTTTTCCACTTCACCCCTTCTCAAGGAGGAACCTATTTTGCAAGAGGAGAGTGAGGAAGAAAAGATCCAATTTGTAGCTCTCCAAGAGGCTATCACGAGTGATAATGAGAAGAAATCATCATTAATGCTCCTTATGAAGACATCATCAGCAATGGAGAAGACTCAGGTCACGCATACATGCAGATGTTCCAGCAATAAGAGGAGGAACTTAAGCATGGTGAGTTCTCTCCCCCTTTGTTTGACAAACTTCCTTGTTGCTTCGATGAGGAGGATGACTACGCCGAGGAGTGTGAGTTGGAGGAGGACCAGACGGACGCCTTTGAACATCTAGAAACTCTGGTCCTTGAGCAAGAAAAGGAGAGGTTGGTCTCTCTTGAGGAAAATCTTGAAGAAGAGAGTTTTGAACAAAGAGGTGATGTTCTATGGGATGAGCAATCAATTTGTGATTCCATTTCAGACATCACAACTATCACCCTTCTTCAAGAAGGCCAAGAGGAAGTAGAGGATGAGTTTGACAGGGTCTTCAATGAAGTAGAAGGAAATGAGTCAAACCATGATGCATTGCAAAGGGACTATGCACATCAAAGGGCTTATGGTGATGAGCCAACAACCATTGATTTATTGGTGAAATGCACTAGCATGAGGGACCAACATTCAACAAGCTTCCAGGAGAAAAAAGAATACATGTATGTTGGAAGCATGTTTAATTTTGATCCACTCGGATGCAAGCCAATCAAGGTGACAGGCAAGAGGAGCAGGTCACCAAATCTCCTTTTCATTTAGCCACTTGTTTGGCGCCATAAGTCTTCTTGCCAGGAAGGGGACTTAAGAATTTTTCCCTTTGATCCAGGAGGGAAGCAAATGTACTTGGTTAGTTGTACATAGTAGTTTGCTTTTAGTTTCTTTTCCTATGTTCCCTAAGTACAGTTTGCAAAAGTAGTGTATTTAGCCTTGTGTGTGTTTTCCCTTATGTCTGGGGTAAAAGGCTTCATGATTGATTTTGGGATCTATCAAGGTGGTTGCTAACTCTTTCGAAGCTGGTTTTTGACTCCATGCCCAATGGACTTCAAGGCAACTGGTCTCTAAGCATAACAGGCATGCTTCCCCTAGGAGTCGCTAATTTGTTGACCATTTTTGGTCCAACAGGCCAAAAATCAGTCCCCTTCTTTCCCTGTTGTTCTAAGCCAATTCATTTTTTGATTTTGCACAATTTTGGGATTCTCTACAGACTCTGTAGGTGAAATTTCTATGGACTCTGCAGGTCCATTTCTATGGACTCTGCAGGCAGTTTCTTCGGCACATGAAGAACCAGTTCAAAGAGTGCAAGGTTTTACAAAGCTTCTTCAAACTCTTGTCCGAAGAAATTCATAAGGAAAGAGAGCTAAAATGGTTCAAAGACACTTTTTCTTAAGGTTGGAAAAGTGGTTCAACGACATGATCTTTCCATGAGTTAGCATCTTTGAACCGTTGAACCATTGAATCGGTTCAATGCTTTGGTTCAAATTCAATGCTTTGGTTCAATGCCTTAGTTCAACGCTTTGGTTTAATGCTTTGGTTCAATGGCAAAGTTCAACGACTTGGTTCAGTCGGCTTGGTTCAAACATTCGATTTGATGCCTTGGTTCAAACAACCATTTGAACCATTGAACCGGTTCAATCAAATGGTTCAATGGTTGGTTCAAAGGAGCGATTCAATCAAAGAGTTCAAGAGAGCCTCCTAAAGGACAAGTGCCCTTGCGGAGGGCACTTGGTCGGCAACAACACCCTTTGGAAGGGTCAATTTTAAGAATCCCGAAGGGCACTTTTCAAAGGGCAGTTAAAAAAGCAAAAAAAGACTAAGGCACAGAACAAATTCTTTTGGACTTTTTGTCTGAAGGAATTCCTTCGGACAAAAAGTCCAAAGGAATTTGAAAAATGTGGAGAAAAGAATTGAGGCAAAATCAATAGAATAATTTCTTCAAACTTTTTGTCTGAAGGAATTCCTTCAGACAAAAAGTCTGAAGAAATTTGAAAAGGAATCCGCAAGCCAAAAAAGCCCAGAGATAAACTCTGAAAAAGCGGACAAGGCAATTCTTGCAAACTTTTTGTTCACGGGAAAATGTTCGTGCAAAAATCTTGAAGGAGAAACCTGCTGAGAAGAAAGAAGACCGATCGAAGGGTATGTGCCCTTGCAGGGGGCTCTCGTCGAGAGAAAGGGACTTTTCTCAAGACCTCGAAGGGCAGGTCCCCTTAGAGAAGGATCAAACAATAAGTCTGAAGGAAAGAAAGCACAACAAGAATTTGGAAGAAAGAGAAAGGCTGAAGAAAGCCGTTGGAATTTCAAATGTAGTGATGGATGTGCGGATGTCAAATTCAAGGTAGTGAAATATTCGTTTGATTTTAAAATGCTTAAGCACCAACTAGAAAAGAGCCCAAGGAACACAGCGACCCGCCAAAAGATAGCCCCCAAGGGCCGAAGGAGCCAAAAAGAGACAAAACCAGGATGAGACAAGGCAAGGAAAAGACAAAACATTCCAACTGGCGAAGAGAGGTGAGTTATTGCCAGGTGGTCATCAAACGGTGTAAACAGTAAGCGGCGTGACTTGTTTTCTCTAGTTTGCATTTATAAGCAGACAAGCTACATAAATTCCTTGAAGAGAGCAATCTTGTTTGTAGAAAAAGAGGTGCGGCCCATGTGTTCACATAAGTGTTGGAATGCTAAAGTCAAAGTAGGAGCTGACAATCAAACAGCTCCCTCTTCCCAAGGCTCAGAACGCACATGGGCCATTTGAAAAAGAGTGCCAAAGTCTTTTACAGAAAGGGCCAAGTTGTCTTCTCTTTCTATATGTTGTAAAAATTCTCATTTAAGAAGGATCCATCTCTCAGCCTTAAGGTAAAGCTCTGCCCAAAAATCTCTTGGGCTTATAAGGCAGAACTCTGCCAGATTTTACCTTGAATCATGACTTAGCATTTTTACCTCTATTTGAGCTTGCACTTTGTATGTGTCTATGCCTTTGTTCTATGTTAAGTCATTTTCCTTATGCTTTCACAGGGTGATTTCAGCATGTATAGTGCATTGTGAGTTTCTCTTTTCCAGGTTTGCTAGAAGTGTCCTTAGAGGAGTGTAGGTGCCTGTGAATGGGCTGCCATAAGTGTGTCTGAGGATGCCTCTGGTAGTTTCTTCCTCCCTATATTTCCATGGACCCCTAGCTCACTGATGCAGAAGGATTTCTTGTATCAAATGAAGTGTATAGGAGCTTCTTCTTGGTGAAAAGTGTATATTCGGGCTGGATGGGTCATCTTTTTTGGTGTATCACCTTTTTTAGTTTAGGTTTAGGTTCTGTTTCAGCATCTTTCTCCATTTTCATCCCCCCCTTTTTTCATTTATTTGTTAGCAGTAGGAAGTCCAGGACCTAAAAGATACATCAGAGGGAGCTAGCCCTTATCTAGAGACTCTCCCCTCCAGCTTCGCTGGTCCCACAGGCGAGAGGGGAGTTTCCATTGTTGCGTGTGGAAGGCAGGAGCTCGGCCTCCTACCCAGGGTGCAATCCACTGCGTCAATAGTAATATAAGTACATTTTAAGCATTTTGGGTAAGATAAGATGTTTGTGTCATCAATATAAGACTAGTCAGACTAAGATATAGGCCAAGGGACACAAGATAGTGAAGATGCAAGGTTTACAAAAGCAAGGCATGTGTAACACTAAGAGAAATAACCAAGGTCTGAGTTTTCCAAGTGTACAAGACTGAAGTGCTACATAATCATAAAATATCATCTACAATTTTAGGCAATCTAAGATATTTTTTTGTACCTCTATTAGAAGAAGCCCTAGACTAAGTGGTACTCAAGTTGAGCATAATTAGATTTATTTTGAAAGGCACATAATATGGATAAGAACATGGGTATATCAAGATCTTCAGATAATAGTGAACAAGCTGAATATGTAGAAGTGCATGACAATATTTTAGATCATGAACAATATAATCATGATAAGATTGATTCTCAAGATGTAGTTTCACCTTTAATGATGAACTACCAAAGCCTAATAAAGTGTGAGTTACTAAGAATTTTCCATAAATAATTTGTGAACAACCTCAAGATTATCATAAGGTCTTGTAAACTCTTTTGGAAATAAAAAGTGCAAACATTACTCAATCCTTTAAGACTTACACTATTATGGGGCCGCTATCTTTCTCTACATCACAAAATATGACTTTCATACCAACATCTACTATGGGGAAAACTCAAGGGTTTTATTGGATCAATATGCCAATTCCCATTCAGTCATTTGTGACACCACATTTGGTTAGCACACATTATATTCTTAATGCACAATCCCTTATACAAGATTTTTTAGGTTTGTAGACTAAGGTGTTACATTTATAAAAAGGTGGTTCTACACTTAATCAGGCACTTATTAACTCACTGACTTTCTTTCATACTTCATTGGCTCCACATGTTTTAGCTTATCCTTTATCAACTAATTTTTTGGCACCTAAGCTTACATTATATGATAGGAAAGGTGACCCCGAGAAATATTTGAGAGCCTCTCACGTAAAATTTTTGGATTATATGTCCAATGATAGGTTGTTAACTAAGCTATTTCCCATAAGTTTAAAACACTATGATCTAATATGGTTTTACGATTTACCATAGCAGTCAATTCAAACATTCAATCATTTGACAAATTTGTTCCTTGCACATTATTCTATTAACATAAGCGACAAGATTTCATATGCTCAAATTTCTAAGCTCAAACAAGAATCCAATGAGCCTATCATAGATTATATATTATGGTATAAGACTGTGTCATCTAAAATTATGAATTTTATGGTAGATAAGGAATTACAAGACATTAAAACATGGTTTGATTCCACCTCTACATCAATCTATTATTTTTAATTAGTTTTGATCATTCATTGATTTATGTCACATAGTTAATAAAATGAGGTTAAGTTGTTGGCAATTAATAAGTGAAATATGCAACCAACCTAGTTTTTACTTTTAATAAAAATAATTTGAGTAAGCCACCATACAAGGTGAAGCCAAGTGAAAATATGAGTGATTAATAGAAAATAAAGAATGTTGTTTTAGATCCTAATCCACATATTATCCATCATGTTATCAGCCTCAACCATCATTTAGGCCATGCTAGAACCTTAACACTAATGTTTATCCCCATTGGAAAACAATGCCCTATTGGACAAGAGTGCCCCACTTTGTTGTCCAATCCCCCTCTTGTTCTCCTGACAAATAATAACTAATTTGAAAAATTCAAAGTTATGGAAAGGTCAGCCTATGTCCCTACTAATTCCCATTCAGAGGGATTTCAAAGATATGACTCTATAAACTCATTTCAAACCATTTTACACACAAGAGGCTTCCACACCAAAAAACACCATAATTCAAATTGTACATTGAATTTCTCCAAATTTTGATTACATACAACCTTAATAGCCCAGAGCTAAAGTTTGAATACATCTCCAAGGTCACAAGTGATAGTTAAGGAACTTAATCACATAAGCATTACACCAACATCTAACATTTTGCACCATTTATTCACACATGACTATAACATGGAGAACTACATGAAGTTTAATCCCTCTTCAAAGTATTGGTATGTAGGCAATGCTCATCACATGGGATGTTGAGGTCATGCCTAAATTCAACTACTAAACCTTTTTTCTCCCATTGATTTACATTGGTCTTCACATGTCAAGGAACTAGGGTTTTGAAGGAAAAAAATCCATACAGTGGTCATCGCAGCTGATCAGAAGCTCCCACATGTAACACATAACATATAGATAAAGGCATACAAAACCTGAAATACATGATCTTCATTATCTATTGGACATGACCGGCCTCACAGATAACAAGAGCACCCCCTTCTCCCGTTTAGCTTAGGGTACTATTGTCTAAGGCTCAATTCAGCTATAAATTCAATTTTACAGTCACCATATATAGCCACCCTACTAGTTTCGTCATCTGATTCCTTGTAAGCAACGTTAGTTTTCTATTACACTTTCCTTGTTTAGTAAGTTTCTAGATTTAGCAAGTTTTAAATCAATGAATGTTTGACATTTTTAGTATTATTATTCTTGATTTTGCATATTAGATAATCACTTAAGGTAATCTACATATTACTAGGTTTACCTAAATTAGATAAAGACATCATTTAGAATAAAAGGTAGAGGAGAGGAGAGAAATGTACATAACACTTATGTCTATGGTATTTAGGGTTTCACCTATTTTCACACTGTTGATCTATCTGATCTAGGCAGGAGTTATTCCTGTTATGATAATGCATTAATTGCACTAAGTCAAGCTTGTCATCTACCCTTTGGGTGGTTTGTCACCTTCATTATATTAAATGGTTGTCGTCACCCCTTCTGCATCATTTGATGCATGTGTCACCAATGGGAACCAGATAAGCCATGGTGTCAAAACAAGATTCAAAGTTTGTCCTAGAAGGCCTACCACAAGGTATTGATTCTAACTCATATGCTCCTCTACTAGATGTGGTTCTGGATTTACCAAAGTTTAATAAAGCCTATCATTATTTTGAAAATTTTACCCTAGTTGCTTAATTTATGGGTCAAGTTCCTCTAGAGATCCTTTTGAAACAATGGGTTCACAACCATTGGCAAGGCCATAGGGTGAAACCGGAAGGAGTCCAAAACCTCATTAAGGGTTTCTTCCTATTTTTTTTCATAAACATTAAATAATGAAAAGTTATTGTTAACTATGGTCCATGGTTTATTCACAACACTCTAGTTGTTTTTCCCCATTGGACCCAAGATTTTCAAGTCTTAGAATAAGCTAAACTTAAAATCCCAGTATGGGTAGAATTTATAGGCTTACCTCTTCCTTTATGGAGTTTTATTGACTAGATTATCAAGCCTCTGGGCTCATTTATCTCCCATGAGCAACCAAGGTTCTATGCATCCCAACCTCAGAGAAGGGTTTATGTCAAAATAGACCTCACCAAAGATCTCAAAGAGTTTATTGATTGTGTGATCTATATTAACCTCTCAAACACTTATTTATGATGATAGGCTTTGGACCACATGATTAGAGAATGTCTTTTAATAGTCCCCACTCCTTCAGTCCCTCAAGACAAAAGTGGGTATGAGGCAAAACCTCAACCCTCTGATGGGTGGAACACAGTTACTAATAAGAAAAATAATGTTACCCATGGTAATGTTAGACCTTAGCCAATTATATAGTGCCCCTCAAGGGGGCCAAGCTCCTCATCCCCTACTGGTAAAGCTCTCATGTCATCACAAGTTAGACCCCCACCTCCCATCTCCTAGTCCCCATAGGTAGTCATCTAGTTTGTGTCTTCCCCATCTCCCACTCTTACGATTCCTTTGTCATAACATCCTTTAGGGGTGAATGATTCAAATTCAGATCAGGGGATTTTAACCCTCAACTATAAGGTTATTATGCATTGCTCATGTAGTCCCTCTCCCTCTGTAGATGAGGATTGTGTGCTAAATAAAAGTCAACCCTTAAAATTTATAAAATTTGCTCTTCTAAGCTCATCTTTCAATTAGTTTATAGACCTCTTTGACCTCTCTAAGGGAAATGATATGAATTTGGATGTTTTGAAATTATAGTTTATTCTTGGAATGTTAGAGGACTCACTGATTTGACTCATAAGTATACGGTCAATAATAGTTGTCATCACTTTACTCAAATGAAAGTTTTACACATGAAAGAAGTTAAAAAATCTAGCTTTTTGCTTCAATCTATAGATCACACTATCTGGTTTGGGGCACTTTTTTGAGCCCCCTATCATGAGTCTAGACATGGGGGAGTTATCACCTTATTATCGCCTAACCTATCTTAAAATATCATTTCTTAGGGTTCTGACCTCACCTATTAGGTGGTTTAGACTCTTTTCAACTTTGATAATCACATCATTGGCCTTGTCAACTTGTATGCCTCTAATGATGTTATGGAATGCACCTTGTTCTAGAGATGGTTGGATGATTCCCTTCTATATACGTATTGGAATTTTTAAGGCAACTTCAACAAGATCAAATCTATCGAAGACAAAGAAGTTCACCTTCCAATGAGATGGTGTGTAAGAGAACAAGAAGTTTGGTTTATCACATGAAATAAAATTGGGGTGTTTGACCCAAACCATTGAAGAAGGAGAGATTCAAATTCTCCATGGTTTACATGGTCAAACTTCTATCAAGGAGAATATCGAGTCCTCAAATGTCTTAACTATGCCCTGCTTGCTAAGCAAGGGATTTTCTTCTTGGTTCTTGTTCATGGCCAGCCTATGCCTATGATTCTAGACTCTTTCTTATATGAACATCATCTCATTTATTTCTACATAGAATGGACATCTCCTTAGGTTAAACCCAAGGGTTCCCAAATTTACCTCAACACTTCCCATCTCAAGCATGAGCAGACTGTTGATCATATCATCAAGATTTAGAACCTAGCTCCCAAACCCATATGAGACACTATTTGGATTGAGTGGTGATCTAATGATATAACCCATACCAATTCCTTCCTCCATATCTATGGCAAAAAAGTGACTATTTTTAGGTAGTGCATTCATAACGCTATAAACTATGAATACCTTAGGGTTTCATAGGAATTAAAACATGTGCCTTTAAACCCTCATTTGTAGACTTAGGCTACCATGTGGAGACATAAATTCTAAGTTATGGAGGCTTATAAGGCTAGAGGAGCTCAAATTTGATCAAGGATGCATTGGTTGAAGGTAGTAGACAAAGTGACCAAGGAATTTTTTGCTCTCCTTCGGTCAAGACAAGCTACTAACAAAATGAAAGCCATTAGAAGTGTTTCAGGCAAGCTTACCACACTACATGATATCCTCCAAGCCTTTGGGAATCACTGCCATGGTGTCTTTGCGATGCAACCATCATCTCCTGCTCATGAGGTTTACCTCTCTCAATGTCTTGTTGTGGTCTCATGTAAGCTCTTAGAAGCATAGATAGTTACTTGTGATATACCTCTTAGTATCAATGACCTTAAGGACAATGTTATGTAGATGTCCTTTAATAAAGTCCCATGTATTGATGGCTTTCCCTGCCTTATGGGATATAGTTGGACCTGATCTTCATAGAGTATATTCTAAAGTTGTCCCAACCAACTCTTTTGGTCATCTAATCAATCAGGGTAACATCAGATTCATTTCCAAGGTAGGGGACCCTGAGATAATTACAAACTAAAGACCCACCAATTTGCTCAATATTTTTTACAAAATCATATCTAAAGCATTCGCTCTCAGAATCAAACACTTGTTTCCCTTAATTGTGTGGAGTGAGAAAATTGGTTTCATTAAACATATATTTATTCTAGATAATGTTATTGCCATCTGGGAAGGTATGGAATGGGCTAGAATATATAACCAAAAGGAATTGTTCATCAAAATTTATTTTAAGAAAGCCTATGATCAAATTGAGTGGCCTTTTATCATAGCTATGCTCCAAGCTCTAAGGTTTAGTCCCAAGTTTGTTCACACAGTCAATATGATATTTTAGGATGTTAGGGCATGTATCACCATTAATGGCTCCAAATATCAACACTTTGAGATCTACATATCCATCAGATAGGGTTTTCCCCTTGATCTTATGATCTATGTTTTAGATGTGGAAGGTTTCAGTTATCTATTGGTTAGTTATGCTTCCAAGGGTTTGTTCAAGGGGATCTCTCTTCCGAATTCAGATCACTAGTTAATTAATGGGCACTTTGTTGATTATTCTTTCCTCACTCTACAAGAGGATGAAGACTCTGTCAAATATGCCATGGAATGTTTAGATATCTTTTGCCTTACATTTGGGTCATCCATTCAATGATATATGACCCAGTGCTATCGAGATTCTCTATCACCCAAAACTCCTTGGTTGGAGGGATATATGTGGTAATGGATCCTTCCTAGGGTCCAGTTTAAATTCTTAGGCATTCCATTTACTTTTAGAGCATCTCCTGAAAAAATTTGGTCTTATGTGGTTCAAAGAGTTGAGGAAAAAATTTCCTTTTAGATTACTAAGCCTTTGACTTTGGCTACAAAATCCCAAATTTGTTCTAAGGTGCTCAGTGTTACTCATGTTTACTATTCATCTTGTTGGCTCCTTCCAATGGCTCTTATGTGAAGCTTGAAAAGCTTCTGCAAGACTTTCTCTAGGCCAATTTTGAGGGGCACCAGGGTTTTCATCGAGTTTCCTGGGCTTTCTGTTGTCGACCTAAAGAAGCTGGTAGGTTGGGGCTCATAGACATCAAGATTCAAGGGCTTGCTCTTGGGGTTAAATGGATCATCAAAATCTTGGAAGGGGACAAAGCCTAAACAATTCTATTAAAGCACTACATTTTTCAAGGTTGCCCCCTTGACATAAAAGCCTGGTAAGGCATTGGCTTTCACAACACACGTATCTCATTGGTGATAATCAAAATAAGGGGCACTTTTGTCATGCAAAGTATTTGGAAGGCTTGGGAAAATCTCAAAGCCCACCTCATTTGGGTGGGGTATGGGTTTAGAAGTGGTCTTTCCCTAAACTCCTAGTCATTATGGTGGCCTCCTCAATTGAACTTACACAATATCCCCTTTTCATGGTCCCTTGGATCAAAATCTTGAGGCTATTTAAGAAAGGCATTCTCACAATTGGTGATTTATTTTGTAATAACTTTAGGGTCTGACTTGCTTGGCCTTTGCTAAAATCCAAGTTCCATCTTAATAAGGAAGATGCAGAATCCATTTATGAATTATAGAGTTCCATACCTAATGAATACTTGCATAAAATTGGAGTTTCCTCCCTCACATTATGGTGGAAGGACTGGTCTTGGCCTACAACTAGACATTTTATCGATACTCTCCTCGATTGGGTTACAATTTGTTGGATCCTCAACATATTGACATTGATGCTCTCAACCACTAGTGGTCTCTCCAACCCCTCATTCGAGTTTGGGCTCAAAGATTTGATAATATTTGGGCAGTTTATATTAAGCCCAAAAAAACCCATTTCCTTTGGTGTATCCTATACCAAGGTCTACCCATAGGGAATAGGCTCAAGCACATGGGGGTTTTAAATCCCACTTGCCCACCTTGTCATCACCTATAAATTATCAAACACCTCTTTTGGTTTTGCCCTCATGCCCAGTCAGCCTAAAGATGGATTCATACCCTTTTCAAACCCTTCAAGATTGAAATGTTCACTTGAAAAATGACTCCCCTGGGGACTCCACCCTATTGCCTACAAGATATAACAGATTATGGCATATTTTTTGTACTGATATTTTGTTTCAAATTTAGAAATCTAGAAATCAAGTAAGTTTTAATAATGAAACTATGGAAAAAAGTTTCTCTATACCTAATAAAGTTGATGTGATTGCTAATGTTACCCTTCAGGTTCAGATTCAAACATATAAGGTTTGGCTTGAGCTTCATCATCTGCAATTCCTCTTGGACTATTGAGGGAATACTCTTTGTGTGGTTAGCCATGAACTTGTTGATCTCCCCTCCTCACCACTCCCCTCTTGGTGGTCATAGGCATGGGGGGAGGTGTCATTGCTCTCACAACTGGAGGTCTCAAAGTTTGAGGGGCTCTTCTCCTCGCTCTCGCTGACCATCTCCTCCTAGAGGATTTGATAAAGGCAATAGAGATAGTGGTGGTGGAGACCTTCTCTGCAGGACAAATTTATGTGGTTGGTGTTAGCCATCTCTCCTCCCCGTCAGGATTCTCAAGTGCAACATGATTATGAAGCTAACTAACAGGTTGATGGTTTGGACCCTCTCCCAGTTGATGAAGATCCCCTGGACCAGGATGGCTGGGGAGGAAAGCATCAAGACCCTCTACCTCTACCTCTACCTCTACCTCTTCCATCAGCGGTCATGTTTTCAACTACTGCTTAGTTGTTTCCTTGTTGTTTGTATTATTTCATTCCCTTTTTTTGATTGATGTGCACTTAGTTTAACTATGGTTATTGGCCAGGTTGTGGCCTTTATGAGTCTTTGTTTCTCTCGAGATTCCCTTAGCTCAATTTAATTTTGGGGGTGTGACTTTTCTACCCCTTTTTTGCATGATTAATATTGTACTATAAGTTTTTTGTTAAATTATTTGAAGTGCTCTTTTCAATAAAAAAATCGATAAAACAAGATATATATAAAATGCTAATATAATTAATAATAAGAGGAATATTCAATACTATATATATGGCCTTGAATGTTTTCTCCTCTTCTTATTATAGACTATATAAATATTTGAAAGGTAACATCGAAAAAATAATTGTCATTATTTTTTTCATTCATAAAAAATAAAATTAATTGCAAAATTTAATCATTGAAGATATTTAATCTTTTTAATTTAAATACAACTCAAACATAAATGTTTTTTTTTTTTTAATATCTCTTATAATTTATATTTTAATAAATATTATGACAACATACATTACCATTATTTATATCAATTAAATCATAATACTTTTAATATAAATTAAAAAAATTGAAATAACCATTTTCTTTGAGATTAACTATTTTAAGAACATTAAAGATAAAGATAAAAGATATATATTCCACGCGGGAGAAGAGATGCACCTATATCTATAACTTAGTGGAGAGAATGACCCGTGTGGTCATTGACTATTTTGTCTCCTTATGTGATTAGAATAATTTATTTCATTTATAAATAATAGATTACTCAACAACCAAGGAACACTCCACATGGCTTCAACCAACAACCTTGAAATCCCCAACTAATGATATCTACTCACATTCTTTGTAAATTCTAATCATATATTTTGGACATTTCCTCATATTATAGATAATCTAATATTATAGATAATAAATGTATTTAAATTTTATTTATTTACAAGATAATTTTTTTTTTTTTTTAGAAAAATAAAATAAAATATTGTGATATTTTATGTGTATATTAAAGTTTATTTTATTTTTTAAAATCGTAAATATTAAATCATTAATTAATATATAATTCTTCAATAATTAAAATTATAAAATAATATTTATATAAAAACAATTTAAAATTAAATTGTATTAATAATTAAAAAATACACAATGAAAGACATCTAAAATCTACTTTATAATAATATATTGTGAAAGAAAAATATTTTATTAACATATTAAATAATCAATATTTTAGAAAATAGAACCTATAATTATATCTGAAAAAGAGAAAGCTTCACACACATCCTTGAGTACAAACCATGCATTTTGTCTCCTACCCACCTATGATGTGTATGTGGAATCACTAGACTTTTGTTCCTTGCAAGATATAGGGCTTTAATTCATTGGAACAAACCCCTTTGCATGTGGGGGCCAAAGCACCACAAAATGTTGTGGTAAAGCTCATCATCTTTAAGCGATGGCTGCTTTAACTTTGATCCCCACTAATATAGCCGACACCTCAATGAGTTAGTCACATCTAATGTTTAATAGCTAGTTTGACGTTTGTACGAGGGAGGGACAATTGACATGTTATTTGAAAGTAAACTCGGATAATTTAAACATTGTGCACGGGTGACATTGTACAATAGTTTTTTTTTTTAATTTTTTATAAATAATTTTTGGTTGTCGTTGTTGTTGAAGTTTAAAAATATTGTATAAAATCATTGAATTATATAAAATGTCTGTATTTTTGTTTATATTTTAGAAATAAATATATAATGAATTTATAATGTTTAGTAAGTATACATTTAAATTAGTGAGCTCTTTCAATTAAATAGTTATGAGTAAAGGACGTCTATCCGTCAAAATGATTCAAGGCACGATCTTGATCTTGATGGCTTGACTCCTTATATCAGATATCTAAAAAATTATACTTTATAAATGAATATAAACAACCATCATCCTCAACAATTAAACTATAATCTTTTCAATAAAATTATATTGTTTTCAATAAAAAATTAAAAAAATATTATAAAATAATTAATATATTTAATATTATAATGTGATCAAACATTTTTTAACTTTAATCAATTATTGGAACAATATTCCACACATCGTAAGTAAAATTTCCTTTGATTCTTTTGGACAAGATTTTCTTAGATGAAAACATGGTAAAAAAGAATGATATTGAGGTTGGCACATGGCTCGTTATTTTTAATTTACACACCATTCTAAATTTTATTAATGGGTGGTTATGAAGGTTACCCTTCCTTTAAGATGGAGGATATGGTTTAGTTGGATGAGTGATTTGATAAGAAGAATTTCATTTTTTAAATTTAAATATTTCTTTTAAAAAATTATAATTTGAATAATAAAAAAAATATGATGATTTTTAAAAATGAAAACCATTATTTGATTATGCACATCTATTTGATAGTGATGATTGGAGTAATAAGGTAAACAATTTCTCACTACTTTTTCTTCCTCTTTCAATAAATTTGGTTGCTTACAATGCTTAATTTTTATAAGATACATTATTATAATTTAAAAAAATAAATAAAAACATGATAATCATTAAAAGTGAGAACCAATATTTAACACTATACATTTATGCACATTTATTTGATAGTGATGGTTGGAATGACAAGCTAAACAATTTCCTACTACCTTTTCCTCTTCCAATAAACTTGGTTGCTCATAGTGCTTAATTTTTATAGTGTATATTGTTGTTACATTTAATGTCATTTAAATTAAATTGGTCTTTTAGAATATGTTAAATTTTATTATTTAATTATAGAAGATTAATTTTTTTAGGTAACATATGATTGAAGTTTCTTTATTTTTTATTATATATTTTTAATTTTGTATATCTTTAAACATGAAAGTGTCATGGTTTTTCCTTTCATTGTGTATATATGAATAAAATATCCTAAAAAAACGAGAATAATTATTTATATATATATGGATGAAATAGAAATATATTTTTCTAAAAAATATTGAGATATACATTAATTTTGAAAGGAAAGCCTATTTTGAATTTGTCATATTATTTTTCTCATTGAAGAATTTCACATTGAATAATGACTCAATTACTTTCTCTATACAATTATTGATGATTGGTAAAAAGTGGTTTCAATTTACCTACATCAATGTGTTAGGTTTAAAATATTTTCAGAAAATGGGGCTCCAAACTCTATTGCATGCCTAATATATCATGATTTTTCGATTGCCTTCTCCAAATAAAAATAAAAACTGACTATGATAATTAAATGCGCTCCAAATTTAAAATTAGTATTTTTATAAACACACCCTTAAATATTACACTCTACCACAACCTCCACTTACCATTTTAAGACTTGTTGAATTCTATCATTTAATTATATATATATATATATATATATATATATATATATATATATATATATATATATATATATATACAATTTATTATTAAAATTACCTTAAATTTTATAATTATTATCTTTTTGGCATCTATATCTTTTTACTTCTTAAAAGTGAAAGTGTCATATTTATTTCTTTGACTTTTCACACGTGTTTAAATTGTATCTTTTCTACTTTTTAAATGTGAAAGTGTCATTTTTATTTCTTCAACTCTTCATACACATGTAATAAAAATAAGAGACATAGAATAATAATTATATATCTATATTTATATATTTAGATGTATTGTAAGTAAAAATATTTAAATCATTTTTATTTCTATAAAGTAAATAGTTTTAAAGATTAATTTAGATATTTTTCAAAATAATATATATTATTATGTTTTTTTCTTAAAATATTTTAATATCCAAAAAATCATAATTAAAATAAAAAGATTTAATATTTTAAAGGAAGAATAAGTTCTACATTTTCAAGGATGATTTTGTCAACAATTTTTATTAGCTTATTAATTGAGATACATTTTTTAATGAATTCAAAACACAATAAATAATATATATTATTATTTTTTTCTTAAAAATTTTGATATCCAAAAAATCATAATTAGAATAAAAAAATCTAATATTTTAAAGGAAGAATAAGTTCTACACATTCAATGATGATTTTTGTCAACAATTTTTATTAGTTTATTAATTGATATACATTTTTTAATGAATTCATAATACAATATTTTTCTTATATATTATATTTAATTTAAAAAAAAAATAATATATATTTTTATATAATAAAAAAGTTTTTTATTTAATAATTATAAAATTTTTACAACTATTTACATATAAATAATATGCTTTCGAAATACCAAACTCACCCTAAAAAATAAAAATAAAAATAAATTTAAATATGATGGAAGAACCATCAGAATATTTATAAGACAACCTAATTAGTGATACATATAAATAAGTATTAGAAAATTAGTAGTACACATTTAATAATAAGTAGATATTTTGGAGATTGAATTGATATGATAAATTATTTATCCAAACATTATTTTTTTTAAATACTGAATGTAAATATATTTATATTTAATATCATTATATAAGGAACATGTTATATATTTTCTTTTTTCTAAGTCAATTATATATATATATATATATATATTATAATATTTTATTTTAAATTTGATTTTCTTCATTGTTCATAAAATAATAGTTTAATTAATATAGTTTTAAATAATTTGTTTTCTTGATTTTCTAAAGTTAACTCAGCAAATTCATCTTTTTTGTAATGTGTGCACAATTTTTGTAATATGTAATAGTTTTAAAGGAAGAATAAGTTCTATATATTCAATGATAATTTTGTCAACAATTCTTATTAACGTATTAATTGAGATACATTTTTTAATAAATTCAGAACACAATAAATAATATATATTATTATTATTTTTTTTAAATATTTTAATATCTAAAAAATCATAATTAGAATAAAAAAATCTAATATTTTAAAAGAAGAATAAGTTCTGTACATTCAATGATGGTTTTGTCAACAATTTTTATTAGTTTATTAATTGAAATACATTTTTTAATAAATTCAGAACACAATATTTTTCTTATTTATTATATTTAATTTAAAAAAAAATTAATATATTTTTTTATATATTAAAAAAGTTTTTTATTTAATAATTATAAAATTTTTACAACTATTTACATATAAATAATATGCTTTCGAAATACCAAACCCACTCTAAAAAATAAAAATAAATTTAAATATGATGGAAGAACCATCACAATACTTATAAGACACAACCTAATTAGTGATAAATACAATATGTATTAGAAAATTAGTAATACAAATTTAATAATAAATGAATATTTTGGAAATTGAATTGATATGACAAAATATTTATCCCAACATAAATTTTTTTATATTCTAGAATGTAAATATATTTATATGTAATATCATTTTATAAGGAAGATGTTATATATATATTTTTCTAAGTCATATATATATATATATATATATATATATATATATATATATATATATATCTTTTTAAACATTTTAATTATAATATTTTATTTTAAATTTGATCTTTTTCATTGTTCAAAAAATAATAGTTTAATTAATATAGTTTTAAATAATTTGTTTTCTTGATTTTTTAAAGTTGACTCAACAAATTCATCTCTTTTGTAATGTGTGTACAATTTTTGTAATATGTATTTTTGAAGTTCTATTTTTTTTTAAATTTATTATGGTGATATTATGATGAAGAGAAGAGTTTTACATGAGAGAAAACTTGTTCTTCTAGGTTTTTATGCTAGCCTTGTTTTTTTAAAATTTCTTACTTTCCTTGCATTCCATATCATGTTTGCAAGAATCTCAAAACTAGTCACATATTTATTACAATCAGTGCACCATTCTTAGGGTGGTCATTTGATATATAATGGCATCTTTTCTCTGTGTTGCAACTCTTATTATAGGTAACAAGAAGGATGACACCCAAGTGAGTTAGTAAATTCAAGTGTGGCAAGTCTATGATGAGGTAAAAATTTGGACTCTCCCTTTCATCATGATGTTTACTTAAAACTTATTTTTGTAGATAATGTCTATAAATGATACAAAAATTATTCTCTTATTATTTACGTTATTGGCCACACCCCCTTGGAGGAGTCTCTCAATACTTCATTTTGACACTAATGGGAGCCCTTAGGCATCTATGTCGTTGGTGGTCAACACCTTACAAAGGGTTTCTTCCTTTTCTTCTTAAATTCCAAGCTGGATAAATCAAGTTGTTGGTTCCTAAGAAATACCTTTTTTATTATGTCTAAATAGACCCATGACTTTAAGGTCATCAACCAAGTTTCCCTTTAATTGTTGGTCTTGATTAAACTACCTGGCCTCCCAATTCCTTTATGGTCCTTTCTCTAGGAGATTGTCTAGCCAATAAGGTGTGTATTATACCAAGATCTAAATAGGTTCTATTCCACATGCCCTAACAAGGGGGTCTGTATTGAAGTGGACTTGACCAATGATTTGAAGGAATCCATTGATATGCAAGTTGAACTGAGTGTGGGGTGCATAAAGTTATCTATTTCAATCTCCTTAACACTTGTTATTATTTTTAGCCCCCCAACCACTATATCAAAGACTACCCTCTCATGGGATGATTAATTTTTTTGTTTTAACAACCACAATTTAAGAATCTTAAGGTGGTGGAAAAAAATAATAGCTAGACAATAGTTACCAACAAAAGTTGTCAGTCAGTAATGAATCTACCCACCCAATTGCTATTCCCCCTATGACTAAACCCTTTTCTAAGGCACACAATGTCAATCCCCCACCTGAGACTCCTAGCATGACATTGGTCCCATAGAGCCATGTTTCACAAGTTTTCTAGCCTCAAGTGAGCTCTTCTCCCCCTAACATATCCTCTATAAGTGGTTCATTCTCTAAGCGGTTGCACAACCCACCTCGTGGTGGTGGAAACTCTCCTCAAGAGGATAATGGGGCTAAATTCCACTCCATTTTCTTGGGGATTTTATTTTACCAAACCAACACAATAGTGTTATGGCTCTTGAAGATATTGAAAATAGATAGGGGGAGCTCCTTATGGATGATGTTTCCTAATGAATGTATTATCTTGGAATGTTTGAGGTCTCACAAATTCCTCTCATAATTTTTTTGTGTGAATTATATATCAACACTTGGGATCTTTAGATTTTATTTGTCTAAAAAGTTAAAATATTAGGGTTTATTATACAAACTTTTCTAAAATACATCTATTCATATGCTACTCAATTATCCACCCCATACAATGACAGACATGGGAGTGCCAATACATTTATTTCCCCAAAATTTTCTTCCTTAATTATTTCCATGGTGGTGATATATTACACTAGGCTATTCATATTCTCCTTGTTGTTAATGAACTTTAATTAGGGGTTCTCAACATCTATGCCCCCAATGATGGTCCTAATAAATCAAATTTATGGTAGTATTTAGCTGACAACATACCTCTTTCCATGCTACTTGTATGCATGCATTTTAATATGGTTGAGAGTCTCAAGGATAAGGGGGTGCCCTACTGATGATATGGTGCATGGGAGAAAGTGAGGCATGGTATTATTTTTAAAATAGGTGGGCCTTAGTTGACCCTCTCTTTCGATAATGCACATTATCTTCCACTTCTTGGTTTACATAGTCTAATTACCTTGTTGTTACTGATAGGGTCTTTAAGATAATGGATCATTAGATGATTTCAGAGAAAAATATATTTTATTTTGCTATTATTGATGGATAGTCTATCATTGTGTAATTTAAATATGTTCTCTCATACCACAATCCCATCACTTGCAGAGTGAAGTGGAATAACCACCACTTTAAACTGACATGCAATCAATTCCTCCTAAATACCTCCCTCCTTTGCCATGAGGGTACCATCTATATAATTTCATAGGTTTTTAATCTCACACCTTGACAAACTTTTTCTACTAGTTTGATTGAGTGGTGAAATGATGCCATCCCTCACACCATCACCTTTCTTTAAAAATATAGAAAACATATTTCTCACATTATAAAGAGGGGTGATGAGGATGTGCTCAAAGAATAATAGAGTATCTCCTCTCTCCTTGAGTACAAACCTTTTAAATTGTAGATTCCAACCCATATCACCTCTCTTAAACACCAAATTAAAGTGACAGATAATCATGTAGCTAGAGGGGCATAACTTTGTGCCCACCTTAATTAGATCAAAATTGGCAAAAGGGTTACAAGGAGCTTTTCAAGTCTCTCAGAGCCAAACAAGTTTGAGACCATATAAAGGCCATCATGTCAACACAATTGATTCCCACTTATTTTATTTTCATCTCCTTTTCTTTTTTAAACCATTAAAAATTAATGTTTCAAGCCCATTAGGAAATAACCAAGAGGACTCAGGATTTGCATGAATGCCTCGATGTGGTTACTCACAAACTCAAACTTGGTGACTAAAATTTATGTGAGGCACCTTTGTCTCTTCATGAGTTCTCTTAATCCTTACATAACATGAGAAATGACAAATACTTGGGGATTAATGGATTCACTTGTGAATTTTATAAAATGACATGGGAGTTTGTATCCAACTTGTGAATTTTATAAAACCATATGGGAGTTTGTATCCAACTTGTGAATTTTATAAAACCACATGGGAGTTTGTATCCAAGATTAAAAATAAACTCTGTAAAAAAATCATTGGGTTCCTATATTAATCAAGGAAATATCAATTTTTACACCCAAATCTGGAGACCTAAAACTTATCACAATTTGGCACCTAATCACCCTATTAAACATGTCTTACAAGATCCTCATTAAAGCTCTTGCTCACCACTTTTAGCTCATTTTACCTACCATTTTTAGACCTAAGAAAAATAGATTTATCAAAATCTAGTATATTCTTGACAACCTTATTATCATGTGGGAAGGTATGGATTTGGTAGGAGCTTCTTGTCAAAGAACCATCTTTCTCAAGCTTAATTTTGAAAAAGATTATGAAAGGATTGAATGGCCTTTCATTTTGGCCATACTCCAGGGTCTTGGATTTGGCCAATTCTTTATTTAGGTTGTACAAACCCTCTTTGTAGATGCCTTAGACTATCTCGCTATCAATAGCCTCAAATATGATTGTATTGGCTTCTATTGATTCATACATCAAGGTTGCCCCATTACTCCCACATTATCTATCTTATTTGTTGAAGTTTTAGGATATATGTTGGGTTACAAATTTGAATTGGGTCTTGTTCAAAGCATTTTTCTTCATGACCGATCCTCTCAATCATTGATGACCACTTTATATATGATACTTTCATATTTTTAAGATCAATAAAAATCATTCAAGGAAGCTATGCAATGTCTCGACATTTTTTGCCTAGCTTCTTGCTCCAACTTGCGGTGGAATAAAACCTAATGCTTCAAATAGAGTATGATGCCCATGTGAGATTGGCTACACCAATATAAGTGGAAATAGATTCAAAAAGGGTAATAATTATTTTTTTAGGAATTCTATTTGAATTTGATAGTTCCCCTATGGACCTATGGTAATATTTCATAAACAAGTGGAGAAAAAGGTGGAATAATGGGTCACCAAATCACTCTTTTGGTAGGGAAATTCAAGGTGTGTACTAGGATTTTAACCACTACTCATATTTATTATTCCACCTTTTGGGGCCCCTCTAAAACCTTGATTCTCATAGACTTTATTTGGTCTTGTTCAACCATTTTAAAGATGTTTTTAGTTCAGGGTTGAAGGGGTAGAATAGTCGATACATAAAGATGAATAAAAATATTTTAGAGTAGGCCAATTAATTGAAAACTTAGATAAATGAATATTTTGAATTAAAAGGTCGAGTTATGATAAATATAGAAAGTACACTTAGAATAGTAACTTGACTATATAAACATGAAGAAGAGATAATTCTTAGATTATTTGTAAATGTATAGGCAAATATGAGAAGTGCATAGGTGGAAACATGTAGGGACAAGATCAAAATACAATTATAAGATTTTGGAAATATTTTTTATGGAGGCTTGGACACTTACGTCAACCTTGGGACACTTGTGTCAACATAGATGTCCCGATCCCTATAGAACTATCTGGTACAAAATATTCACTATATTATGGAGTGACCAATCAGAGTTTTATATGATTTTTGTCACCTTTATATTGATATATTTTATTCACACACATAAGTTTTTGATGACTGTTTATGGATCAAACCCTATCTATTAATCTTAGGTCTTTGTACCTTGCCAAAAATGGGTTAGTAGGATCGCAATGTCAAGCTAAATTTAAGGACCCCTCTATCAATGAGCATTTATTACATATCCAATACTCTAAAAATGGAATCAAACATATGTAATTCTCCCCTAGGTTTTGACTTTTATGTGTACAAGGATGCAATATACTATATACAAGGGCATGCAATGATCTAGCTTATAACTTGACAAATACTGCTCATGGGCTATTCTTTGAGTGTTTCAAAAATGTAATATGATTTATCTGATGAATTATATGAAAAAAGGAAAGAATATGGCAATATAACTTAGTTGTGTAATCAATTAAATGAGCTTGAATAGGTGTTTTCTTGGTATTTACTACATATATAATCATTAGTATTTGATTTGTATTTATACCAAACCTTTTGAAAATATCTCATAGAAGGGTTAAATAAATTAAATGGTCCAAATCATAAGATTTAAAATATTTTAAAATTATATGAATACTGAGGAGTGGATACTTGATAAGATTTGGGCACTTGTGTTAACGCAAGTGTCCGTATGTAAGACATAAGTGTCTGACATTATAGGAAGTTATCAAGGACATAAAAATGATAGTGAATGATATATATCAAGTTTTAGGATTTATATACAATGCAATATATTTGGTTCATCAAAAATTATAGGGTCAAACCATAAGAAAAAACATTATGGCATAGTGAGATGGAAAATACAAGCCTTTCGACAACAAGGAGGTCTAGACTTGAAGGGTAGAACACAAAGAGGTGTTTATAAAGTGTACAAGATTGATTATATATAAATAAAATTTTAATATCTAAATTCTACCCCCCTCTACCCCCTTTAATCTAGCAATGCATAAGGATGAAATTAGTACTTTAAAGAAAAAATGCTTCCCTAGGTGTGTATAACACACCTTGACTTTGATTGAGTCCTGGTAAATTTGATTTATAATGTATGAATTATAACTACTATTATGTTACAATATAAATCAATGCATATAATCTATAATTTTAAATAATTTAAATGTTTTAAAACAAACAAAACATGGAAGGAGTACACATGTGTCGATGCAACCATGTTTCCCCTTGGTACATTGACTTTATAAATATGATTCATTAAAAAGCATTGGAACTAAGAGAGGTTAAAAAATTAACCTTGGATATTTTAATAGGTATAATGGAAGATAATTATGCCTCCAATATGGTGCAAGGGTGAGTTGTGACATGACGGTTGAGATCATTGAATCTTAGTCGCATAATTCAAGTGATAGTACAATAAAATCGAAATTAAGTGGCATAATAAACTCAAATTTTAAAGTGTAAGTAGTATAAATATTTTTATGGCATTGAATCTCAACCATATTACTAAAAGGAGCCAACTAATATAGATAAAATAGGCTCAAAATGGTGCTTCCTAGTGAAAATGTTGTTTCTTGGTAAATGAGTTTGAATAAATTTGAATATGTATTTGTAATTTGTGTTGCACATCCATGGCATAAGATATTGTTTTCAATATAATTTAATCATATAATATGAATTACCACTATGCATTAATCCTTACTACCTTTTGGGATGTCAGAATAGGACCCAGTCAACCAATTTTTTTGGATCTTGCAAAGAGTTTTCCAGAAGCTAAGTGAAAGGTGAAGTGGTAAATCATTTTTTTTGGTGGATCATGTTACATGGGAATTCTCATGATAAAATACCACTAATTTTTTTTATTTTAGTGGTAAATAATTTTTTGGTACTTAGTGCATTTAAATCTGGTGCAATTGTTATTATTTTGACCCATTAATGAGAAATTTATAAAGCCCATAACTTTTGAACTGCAACTCAAAATCAAGTTCTGTATTTTTAAAAAGTGTATGTTTTTTAATTACCCATAAATTGGTGTTATTTTTTTAAAATCACTAATATTATAAAGTTTCAAATTTTGGGGGGGGGATCAATACAAATCTTTTGGGGGGTTATCTCAGTGCTGATTTGTGCACCCTTTTGCATTCTTTTTAATCTTTGGAGATTTACTATCATGGATTCTTCTTATGATTTATATAATTATGAGCCTTTAAATATACATAATTACCATACATGGAGACATATAATAGAAATGATCATTAAACACCAAGGATTATGGGCCCTAATGACTTAATTTCAACCACAATTCACTACAGAATATGAAAAAATTTAGCACTAATGCAGATTTTATGAGTGTATGGGTCTGATAGGGACTTATGTGAGTGATAATATTTTGTTTCATTTGGATTTATGTGAATATCCTTTCATAATATGGGCTAAACTAAAGGTTTGTTTGGGAAAGTAGATCACATGAGAGCCATGCATCTTGAAGTCAAGATTACTTCTCTCAATCTTGAATATTTTCCATCTATTATAGACTATCTTAGTAAGTTCAAGAACTTGTTGACAAAATTGAATGGGAGTGGATGATACAAGAAAGATGAATAATGTGTTTACTTGATTCTTTCCAAGTTGAAAGGACCATTCTAAATCTTTGCTTCTACCATTTTCTCTAGCATGGATTCCTTAGGTGTCATAATCCAAATGCCTAACTTAGAGTTATTTTGTTAAATACTTATTAGGGAAGATTCAAAATTGTCTACCCTTGAATATTCCACCTCTTAAAAAGCATTAGTAGCATCTAATACCAAAGTCAAGGTAAAATCAAATATTAAATCCAAGAACACTCCACATCCATCATAAAGTGGCCCTAAACCCAATAACTCTAAACCCAAAGAGACTTATAAATCCAAGAAGAAGTCTAGATGTTCATTCTCCTTTTGTGGGGGGACTGGTCATGAAGAATCTATGTGTTTTAAGAGAATGCAGGCCTTAGAGGATATAGTTAGAAAACACAAGATTTTTATCTCCACTCCACCTCCTTCTAATGAACATGGTAAAACACTTAATGTTGTTAGGAAATCTCAGTCACCTATTTTATATAGTTGGGTTATAGATTCTGGTGTTTATCACCATATGACTTATTCTAAGGTATCTTTTTTATCTCTTGGTTTGAGTTTTACTTCTATAAATTTAGATTGAAGGTTATTTCTTTGTTTATATCCAAGGAAAGGGTGACATAAAACTTGATAGTGGTTGCACCAATGATGCACTATATGTTCTAGACATTACTAAAAATTTTCTTATCATATTTTTCATTTTAGTTCGGGTAAGATAGTGACTTTCACCCAACATGGAGCTAAAGTTTTAAGATTGTTATAGACTCATACACTTATTTCTCAGGGTATTGTTGATCATGTTAGAGGTACAATCACTGGGGGGTGAATCAGTGATGCAAGATAATCTAATTTAATTCCCAAATCTTAAAAATTAAACACATACAATCATGATGCATAAAAATTAGCCATTGCAATGAACAAGGAAGATATAGCAAGGTTGAGCACATAACACATGATATATGTGGGAAACCCTCTTAGGGGATAAAACCCACTAAACCCTGCAAGATGGACTATAATCCTATAAAATAAGATCCAACATTTAGATAAACAAAAACTGATCAAGGAACACCCATCCCTTAGTTTAGTGAGAATCTAATCCCATAAGGAGTTAATGCCCCTATCTAGTTGAGCACCCACAACAACTAGACCTTTAACAAGCTTTACCTTACAAGGAAGAACCAACACCCTAGGCAATGAAGCACCCACCCAGATACCTTGAAAAGATAATCTTGAACACATATTACTACTCTTAAACTGATTATGGCCACCTTTGTTTTCACTCTTCACCTTCACTCTTTCACCCAAACAGTCTCAAGGGTTCACTCTCTCAATTTACCTCTTCTACGCTCATTAGGTCCAATGACCTATGTGTCCACCTACATCAACTTAATCAAACAAGCATGAATAATCCTTTTCACTCTCTATTGGTACTTAATTACCTTTACTTCCTCTCTAAAGTTTCTCTCTTTTTCTTGAATCCACACTTCCACAACAAGCTCAAATATGCCAACAATGCCTTGTATTTATACCACTCTCTTGGCATAACCAATCTTGGTTGGCCAAAATGCTTACCATAATTGTTCTACATTTGAAATAGGTTATAATAAATTTTAAATAGAAGAACACACACTCCTTAGGTTTCCCAATACCTCATTATCCCCAAACCACCATTAGGTCTTGGTGAGACCTAAAATAATCAGGTCTTCATACTCATACGTTACAACTTCAACTCTTTGGTCCACTTTTATCTTTTAAAAAATATTTAACACATAAAACCTATCTAAAATATATCATTTATAAATCCTTGATGGTTCCATGCCACTTGAAACACTAACTCAACACTTGAACCTACCAATTCTTGATGGTTCGCTCTTTAGGCCTTCATACATAGAAAACACAGTCTCAAACTTATGAAGCAAATACTCAAATATTTCACATAGACATATGATTAGATCACATGGGTGAAACCATAAAAACTTATGATACACCTCCATGTTATTTAGACACTTCAACATAGGCTCTAAGCACTCAATTCAACTCTCTTAGAATGACCACTCACTATGGTCACATACAGTCAAAATACAATCAAACCATTTTGACTCTCCAAAATTGAATATAGGCTACATAAGACCTCCAATACCTTATCATGAACATTTTATACTTCCTTGACATATTAATATTCATTTTTTCCCTCAAATTTATTTATAACACCTTCAAGTTACCTCTACAATATGGTCACTCAAATTGCCAATGTATTCAATAAACACAGTCAACTTCTAAACCTTTATTGATACTAAATATGGATTATTAAAACTTATAAAATCCAAAAAAATGGTCCTCATATATTATAAAACAATCTACAATAGTTATTTCATATTTAAACATCAATACACTATCAATATCAACTCAAATATCCTTCTCAGATCACTTATAGACCATGGTTAAACACACAATCAAATTTGAAGCTCAATATCTTTCCCTGTACAAAAATTCAAACCTTATAATCAACTTTTATATATGTGCCTTGAAGTCCTTTACAACTTTTTATTTTACATCACCTTCAAATTCATCCTATATCAAAATATATGAGCAAAATACTTAGCATTGGTTTTTCCTTTATTAATTTCAAATACCAATGGTCACTAGTAAATACAAATATTGTAGACACATGTCTTCATATCGTGCTCCCTGAAAGCTATATAAAATTCTCCATTTATCTCCTTATAATTATACTAAATTTAATTTACATCACTCACTGTTTATCATTGATCTTCACTTCCATGATTAAAACACTTGGCACCCTCGCATGCTTTTTGAGCACCCTACTCCATTCAGTTAATGTGCTTGCACCACTTGGTAACCCCACATGCCTTCTAAGTATCCTTTGACATATTGAATTAATATTCACCATTGGATCACTCTCTAACAATATCACACACTCCATTAGATCCTTATTTGGTTAGATTAGATGCTCACTGTTAGATCTATTGAATGCTTACCATTAGATCTATCTTAACTATTTGACCCTAGACTTCAACATATTTAAAGTTGATGGTCTCTCATTCATCACATTATGCTAGATAAAATTTCAAGGTTTATATCTTAAACTATAAAATAATTCAAGACTCCAAATCTTCAAAGACCTTCTTGATACTATAGACAACATCTCTATGCAAATCTTTGACCAATGTTGACTTTCTTATTACCTACACAAAATGCATAAACTTGCTGGGTCACTCATATCTACATGACATGCAGTGATGGTTTGGTTTCTCTTAAGCTATAAGATGCATGTTTCTCTTTCCAAATGATCAAATGACATACCATAACTTCACCATGACATCTATGGATGCCTCACAACCTCTTCTTTGTCTTTACTAATATACACATATGCCTTATACTCTCCAAGCTATCAAACACAACTTATTTATCATTCATGCACTAGTATATTATGATATCTTTGACATCAATGATAACCTAACATCAATGACCATTCTCAACAGATCATATTTCTCTACTCTATTACTTTGAAGATTTTGATGACACTTCTCCTATAGGGACATGTCTGGTTTGTCACGTAGATTTTGAAATTAAGCTTTGGCATGAGATATTTAGACATATTAATTACAAATATTTGAAGGAATTGAGAAATCTTGGTATGGATGATGGTCTCCCTATAATTTATTGTCTTGATGGAGGTTTCCCTAGTTTTGCATTAGGGAAATAACACTAAGATCTATTTCTTATGCATATGTCTAAGAGAACTTTTTCACCTCTTGAGCTTATGCATAATGACTTGATGGTCTTTCCTACTCCTTTAAATGGAGTCAAGTATGCACTTATTTTCATTGATAATTTCTTGAGGCGTACTTGGGTTTATTTTATCAAGGACAAGAGTGATGTTTTTTCACACTTCAAAGTCTTTAAGGCTTTAGTCAAGAAATAATTTTCTAGTTACATAAAGAAGATTTGTATTGATAATGGGGGGAGTAATTCAGTAGAGAGTTCTCAGATTTTTTGATAGCTCATGGTATTGTTCACCATAATTCTATTCCACATACTCCAAAACAAAATGGATTAGTAGAAAGGAAGAATTGAAATTTAAAGGAGATAGTTAATTACGTGATGCATTCATGAGAGTTAACTCCCATCTACTGGGTAGGAATAGTTAATTATGTGAATTACATTCAGAATTGCACACCATACAAAACAATCAAGTATTTGACTCCATACAGAGGCTTAGTCTGGAGCTAATCCTAATGTCTCATTTATCATAATCTTTGGGAGCCATGATTGGGATTTTGTACCAAAGAAGTAAATGAAAGCCTTGGATAAGAGAAAAAAACCCTTTATCTTTATAGGGTATTACGAGGACATGATAACTTATCACCTTTTAGATCTTGATACTCATGATGTTATTTTTCAAAAACATATTCAGTTTGATGAGCTCTTTACTTCTCATGATTCTTCATCTTCTTCCATGCCTTCTTATTCTTCTTTTGATGATTCCTCACTTTATCTTGAGGATTCCTTATTTGAGGAGATAGTTCAGGAGGCACCTAAAGAGGTTATAGATGTTGGGGATCCTATTCCCATTAATGTTTTTACTATGATTATGTGGGATAATACTAAATTTTTTGAGGCATCATCTTTTATACATGGTCTTCCACCCACTAGACATCATCCTGCACATTCTACAGGTTCTAAAATTTTGCGTTAGGCATTTTATAGGGAGCCATAGTATTTTTCATAGGCTCATGGTATACATGAGTATGCTAATTCAATGATAGATGATTATTCTTATTTGATGAAGAATCATACTTAGGATTAGGTCACTCTTATTTAGAAAATAAAGTTGGTTAGGTGTAAATGGATATATCGCACAAGTATGCAGATGATGGTTCCATTAACAATTAATAAGGCATGTCTTGTTGCAAAAGGGTTTATCTCAAGTCAAAGGTATTTATTACTTAGAGACTTTTACACCCATTACTAGGATGAATTCAATGTGCCTTGTACTTTATCTTGCTACATTATAGGGTTGGACAGTGTACTAGATGGATATTAAGAGTGCCTTTTTAAATGGAGATTTTTAAGAGGAAATCTACATGGATCGACCTGATGGGTTTGTTCATGATTATTCTCTTGTTTTTCAACTTTAGAGGTCTCTCTATGGTCTTAAACAGGCCCCTTTGGCCTGATATGAGAAGATGGATTATTTTCTTCTTTCTATTGGCTTCGTTTACTACCACTTAGATCCCATAATATTTATCCAACATGTTGGAGAGGATATTTTTATACTAGTCTTGTATGTTGATGATCTAATTCTTACAAACAACTCTTTTTCTCATACTTAGGCTATTCAGTAGGCTCTTTTAGCATAGTTTGATATGACAAATATTGGTCTTTTACATTTTTTCCTTGGTTTATAGATTTTTCAATTAGATTTAGGGATTCATTTGAGTCAGTAGAAGTACACCCATGATCTTATTCAACATTTTGGCATGGTTGATTATAAGCCAAGTCCCTCTCCTTTCCAATTTGGAGTCACTCTCACTTCCACCTACACTACTCCTCTTTGTGATCCTACATTATATAAGAAGATGGTTGGGAGTCTTATGTATTTAACCCATACTTGCCCTGATATTTCATTTACAATTGGGCTTGTATCTTGGTTTGTACATGCTCTTCACGATAGTCATTGATAGACTACCAAGTGGATTTTAAGATATCTACAAAGCACTTCCCACTTTAGATTAGAATACACTAGGGATTCTATTCAATTAGTTGGGTCTACTGACTCAGATTAGGGAGGTTATATTTATGATAAGAATTCTACTTATGGGTACATATTTTTCCTTGGTTCTTTTCTAATTGCTTGGGCATGCAAGAAGCAATAATCTATTACATTTTCATCTATAGACACTGAGTATAGGGTAACAATTATAGTGAGTCAATAGATTCTTTGGCTTTGTTAATTATTGATAGAGTTTGGATTCATGTAAGATTCACCTATTATACTTTGGTGTGATAAAAAGATTGAAATTCACATTTATCACAACCTAGTTAAGCACCAGCAGACCAAACACATTGAGATACACATGCACTTCATTCATCAGCATATTCAATATAGAGTTCTTTGCCTTGAGTACATTCCAACTTAGTAGTAGGTTATCGACATATTTATGAAGCCTTTTACATCACATAATTTTATTGATTTGAGTGTCATTCTTGGGGTTTCATAAGTTGTCCTTGGGGGTGTTCATGAGGACATCTTCCTTATTCATTTCATGGATATATATTATACATGAGTACATGATCAAGCCTTATTATCAAGACTCATATTATGGATATTCCACTTTATTTTTTTGGCTATTTTTAGTCCTTAGATTCATTTTAGGGGGTGTTAGAGTAATTTTTTTCCTAATTTGAATTTTGGTAGATTTATCCCATATTGGTTAGTTTTTCTTGCTTCTTGTCTTTCTTTGCCTATTTATGTAAGTCCTCTCCTTTGTAATAAGCATGTTATTTTATGGATATCATATGATATTGAATTTCTATTTACATATCATATTTGTATCTCTTACAACTCTTCTTGTGATACTTTTACTATTAATACTTCAGATCTCTGGCTTGAAATAATTTTTTTGATGTTCCTTTCAACCCTAAATCAGGGTTTGGGTTATAAAAAGTTGATTATCTCATAAACTAACCATCAAAAATTCCTAAAAACTGGTGTATAGGTCCATTATAAGGTATTATAAATTATTTAAGTATTATTATATCTTGAAAATGGCTAGCATAATAGATACATAGGATTGTGTATATTGTAGACCTAATTAGCCCTGAAATAGGGCTAAAAATGTAGTTTTGTCATATTTCATGACAAATTAGTTGGTGAAATGGAATATAACTTGTCATATAATATAAATATCATGTTGATGAATGTATTAAATCTAATTGATGATATTCATAGATTGTTTTATGATTTTAGTACAAAAAATAAGAACAACTAGACCTAAAGACAAGATAACAAACCTGTAGACCTATAGTCATATTGAGAGATCAAGATATTTTGAAGAGTATAAACCCTATAGGATTTCACTTACACCATTAGGTGAAATATATGTCACTATAGTGTTTTTGATGTTTTGTGCATGTAATATAAGACTATATGGTCTTACAAAAATAGTATGAGTAATATGAGTAGGGGTCCATGGAACCCATCATTGAGTGATATGTGATTTATTTGGAGTAAACATGGTGTAGGTGCTAGGAATATATAAACATGGTGATAAGTAGATGGTGATTATATGTAATCCACTATATGTCTTTGATGTAATGGTCTCTCAAGTACTGGTTTCCTAGTAAACAAAATTACTTGTCACTTACCTTTTTATGGTGAATTAGCTTTATTAGGCTTTGTAATTAGCTATATGGATATAATTTTTTCTTGTTCAAGAGGATGCTCATATGGGATTATTAAAATTTTAATTAATTGATTAGAATGAATGTATTTAACACATCCATGTAATGTATAAGGTATTATTCAAAGTGTATAGATATAGGGTCTTCCTAATAGTATATCAAAGATGCTCAAGGAAGGTATAAATAAAAAGGTAGTAACCACATGTGTGGGACTAACCTATAAAGTTATGTTAATCTCACCAATAACCTTATATAAAGTCCCATTGAATGCTCTAATTGATCTATTAGAAGGATGCCAATCATGAGGAGTATAACCCAAGTGCATAAGTAATGTCATGGTGAAAATGTTCTTGCTTACACCATCATAAATAATAACACTACATATAGGGTGTTTATCAAGGCATGATCGATTGAATAAATAATGAATATCAAAGTCATCATCCTTAATCTCGCTATCATTGAAATAAATAAGTATCTAAACCATAAGAGGTGAATGTCATGTATAATTACCAATAATCCCATATAATGGGTGCCCATAATTTGATAGAAGAGGATGTGCATTATATGCCATTTGCACTTATGATTCCTTATTAGAATGATATTGTAAAGGATTGATAAATATTTTATGTTTGTGGTGATCATCAGTTTGTGAACCTAATTACTTTGGAGTATAATCAAATGTAATCTTTTGGTCATCAATAAGGTCTTGGATCTTATGATTCAAGGTAAAACATTTATTTATTAAATGTCTTGGTCCCTAGTGATAATCATAATAAGCATTGCATCATATCCTTTGGATAAAGGTCTATTTATATTAGGATGAGGGAGAGATATAAGCTAAAAACCTACTAACCATGGGATTAATGAGGTGTGAGACTCAAGTAAGTATGTAAATGATCTCTTTGGTGCATTAGATAGGACAAGCTGATTACGCTGATGTGAAAATATGTTAACCATGTTGGTTGTTTTATTTTTAGGCTCATGATGTTTTACCTTATAACTTAGTTTAATTGTGAATTTCATATTGGATGTAGATGAAGGTGGTGTGTTTGCTACATAATTAAAATTATTTAATGAAATAATCTTCATTTGATGGTCCTGTACAACATGGCATAAGTCATCAAAAGATTTGAACTTTAAAAAAAAATTGGACTTATGTAAAGGAGAAAACAAAATTTGCTTGAATATGTCTTGAAACTCCTTATTTTCCATAAGATAAGTCATTTTATCTAGTATTGTCTTATACCTCAAGACATATTCATTAATAGGTTCATTTGTTCCTTGTTTGATTTTGGCAATTTGAGCATAGGAAACCTTTTTATAAATATTAATGGAAAAAGTGATAAAAATTGATTTGTAAGAGGTTTTAATGCTTTCATATATTGGAGTGGTAAATAATATAACCAACTCAAATAATAGTCCTTGAGGCTTCTTGGAAATAATTTGGTAAAACGTTTATAATTAGAGGCATGGTAAAGGTATGTTGCATAAAAGGTTTGAAGATTTTGCTTAGGATCACCCTTGCCATCATAAAATGTGAACTTAGGTGCAATAAAACTAGTTGGAAATGGTGAAAATATATCTCGATTTGGATCCTAATTAGGTAGAAAGGGTTAATAATATATAAATATCAATGCACAAAAGTGATAATCAGATATACAGTAAGCTAATTGGGTGCTAAACTTAGATATAAACATATACTCAATTTCTTAAACTAAGATAGACTAAAAATAGTAAGTACAACTATGTTAGATATGGAAATGACAAAGAAATAATTTACTTAGCTTGTTTTGATGGTAATATAGTTATAGATATAGAATAGGCATAAAGTAGACTAGATGAATATTTTGGAATAGTCTCCATAATCTAGATTGAGTGTCTTTAGAGCCTCAAACACTAGCGTCAACCTTGGAGGGTTTCATCAATGTTCCTATCTAAACCTAATGTAAGTGTCATGTATGGAATACCTATCAAAAAAGGATGCAATCACCTAGATGCTTCTAGATTTAAATTCACCTTCACTCTAGTGCATTAAGATCTAGGTCATGAACTATTGCTCCTCATGAAAATGTAAAATCTTGGTTCTTCATATTCATAGTGACCTTAGGGAAAATGGATTAGCAAGCACATGGTGTCAAGATAAATCCAAGGACCCCTCTATCAATGAGCGCTACCTAAATAGACAATACTCTGAATAGGGCCTCAAACTGATGTATTTATTCCCTACATGTTGTCTTTTGTGTGAATTATGCAATATGTGCTAAGCAAGTATAATCATGACCTAGATTGTAACTTGGTAAATTAGGCTCTTAGGTTACTTATTTAGTAATTTAGAAATGTGTCTATGTTGTTCTTGTGACTGATATGAGAATAGGATAAAATAGGAAAGATTTATTTTATTGAGTGATTCATTGAATGCTTTTGATAGGTTGCCTTGGTCTATGCTAGGTAAGGAATGAATGAGGGTTGATCTTGCATTTATATCAATCCCTTTAGAGAAGTAACTTGCATTAAATCACTTAGGCCAACCATTATGATATGTTTCATTTAAAAATTAGATGACTTTAGGGCACTGGACACTTACGTTAGAGCAAGATACTAACATTGACATCGATGTTTATCCTGGATGCTTGTGTATAAGAAGTAGGAAAGTAGGTATAGACTCAAAACTTGTAGATGTGGAAGATAAGTAGGTTTTAAGCATTTTGGGCAAGATACAAGGTCTTGATCATGAATATAAGACTAGTCAGACTAAGAGATAGACCAAGGGGCACAGGACAGAGTAGATGTGAGACTTCAAAAAGTGGGAAAAGGTCCATAACTAAGAGGAACAACCAAGGTATGAGTTTTCTAAGTGTCCAAGATTAAGGTGATATATAATCCATAAAATAGTGTCTATAGGAACGTTTAGATAGCTTATGATAATTATTACTTTTATGCGATCACCTTGTGAGATTTGTAATCATGGAATGTTAACTAATGAATGAAAACATGATTGTTTTTTTAATAGGTATTCACTAATGTTAACACACTTAGAATGGATATTATTTTTGTAACTCTTAATATTATACTCTTTAAATAGATAAGCACTCAGGAAGAGTTATACAAATATGTTATAGTATCAATGATGTTGCATTGATAAGTATTTATATAATGATTGCTACTTACATAGTTACTTTTTCCATGAGTTGATAGCTTGGTGTAGAGTAAGTTCTAAATAGCCTTGTGCACACATGATAACATAAATGGGTCTATTTCTAACTACCCTTGACCCTCTCTGCATTTCAGGTGAGCATGTAAGGAAACTTACATGATGTTTTGGCATAGAAAGTATAAATGTTAAGTGTTGGAATCCCTGAAAAGACTAGAGCATAGGTGACTGCTAGGCCACAAATAATTTTAGTATTAGATCAATCTCTTCTTATCCAACTATCATTAGATTTAATCAAGTTGGGGGAATTAGTTTTATTTTATTTTTATTAATTAATTTATTATAATTTTTTTTTTTTTTATTAGATTAATTTGTATATATACAATTCATACAAAATATATCAAAAATAATTCATTTTTCATACATTTTGCATTGAAAATTGATCAACATTTTGTAGTTTTATTTACATATAGTAGATTTGAAAGCATAGTAATTTTCATGCCAAATTTATAGTTGGATAGACAAATTTATATTTCATTTATAGTTTCCAATCTCTTCTTTTAGTTTTTATCCCACACATATTCACATACAATGCAAACAAACAACCCTCACACCCATTTGCATAGAAAACCAATAAAACCCAACAAAAGGAATTGCACATAGAATCATCATCTCCTCTTGCATGTTTGTCAATTTCATTAAAAATAAAAATCATAATTGTAAATCATAATTATTTAGTTGCATATTGGACCAGGTTGCATAAAAAACAAATAAAAATAGAAAAATTGTATTTAGTCTTGCATTCAAAAATCTAACTTTTAGAATTTATAAAATCTATTGCATACACATAAGATGTAAAGTGTAGACTTAAATTTTATTTTATATCTAAAATTTGAAACATTGATTCATATTTCATCGCACTCATACCAAAACAAGAATCAAAACATTCATTTTTAATAATTTTAATTCGATTCCTGCACTTTCAAAAAGTAAACAATACACAGAAGTCATTAACTGCATAGTTTAGTTTTAACTTAAAAATCATTAGCAATTGCATACTTATTTACAAAAATAAAAAAAATAAGAATATTTACTTTCAGCATCTTTCATTTTTAGCAATAGAATAGTTTCTTTATTATTTTCAAATTCCTTGGTTTACAAAACAAGAAACAAGACATCACTTAACAAAATGTTCAATTTTAAAATCAGCAAGCATAAAATTTCAAAAAATGATAAAATCATAGATACAGATAAAAAATAACAAATCAAATAAAGAAAACACCATTTTTAGAATCCTCAAACAAATACTTCTTCCTCCTTAAATGATGCCTATTGAACAAGATCATTTACACAAAGTTGGAAAATTTTCATGAGTACCAACCATTGTACTAGCTCATAATATTCAAAGTAACAGATACTATGATATTAGAATACAATTATTTCACACCACTCCCTTACCTAACCTCATCATCAAGAAATTAAATTCTATTGACAAGTAAACTAGGTTTATTGAAGCCCAACTAGTAAGATAAATTCACATCCTAGCTCACCAAGCTCATAACCTCCAAACTTATATTTTCCTTTCATCCCTAGGTCTACCGTCATCAAATTTCATTCACTTCATAGTTTATGGGCAATCTCAACCCTATAAGTACAATCAGATACCTAAATTCATCCAACCTCATTTCAACCTAATTACAAAGCCAAACATAGACCAATAATTACACTACCTTGTTCTAATATATCCTAAATATTATTTGGACATCATTACACCTCAATTTACTTCATTGAATGAACATTTTGATGCAACTAAGTTATTTTTGTATAGACATGAAAAACCCCTACCACTCGTTGCTCAAACCCCCATGTGGGTAGCTTATCCAAACTAGCCAACCCTTCTAGTACTTCGAGCTCAAACCATTCATCCACCTCAACTAAACCAATCAAAATAATAGAATATCTATCACATATCTCTTCATTGGTTGTCTTGGCCCAACCTCAAGAATTTGAGTCATAGAGGTTAATATGTCACTTTCCACATGTATGGGTACTTCTCTTTTTTAAACTATAAATGGCTTATGAGAAAGGTTGGGAATTTTATGATTGTTATCCAGATGTTTATAACCCTGATAAAGTTACATTTAGATCCACTCGAGGACTTAATCCATTACTAGCGAAGAATCCATAGCCCAAATAAAGATTATCTAAATCATCCTTTTCAGGGGATTTATATATATAATATATATATATATATATATATAATATTATATTTTTTTATGATTTTATTTCACAAGGGTTGGGAACCAATATATCCAGGTATATGGATAATAAAAAATTTATGTATCAAGTGGTATTTCTTTTGCTTTCTTATGTTCCTGAAGGCAATATTTATTATGATAAAAGTGTAGTCATAACTCTTCTTCAATGTAAAATTTTTCTTGAAGTTATATAATTTTTTTGAAAAATTATTTAATTTATATAATTAAACTATAATAAAAGGGTCAGTGTAGGGAATTGGGGGGCCAAAAGGGGGTCTCAAGTGGACATGTTTTTCTTGAAAAACATAAAACCTTGACTTAAACAAATTATTTGAGATATCTACACTCACAATATGAAGATATCATAAGAAGATGAATTGTAGCATTTATAGTCTCATTTATAAAATACTAATTTATTTTTGAAATAGTTAAGTATATATAGGTCAAAAATCATAAATTTGAAGAGGAGGTACTGTTTAAAAAAAATTATACTAGATAGTTATTTTTGCATTGCAACATTTTTTTAGCATCATTTGCTTTTTATTTAAATCCCTTAGTAGAAAGCTAGTTAAGATCATCTAGTTTTAATATGATAAAAAATGTATAATCGATAGTACACCCCCTAAATACCTCAAAAAATATCAAAATTTAGATTTTTCTTTTTTTAATATGTATAGAATTAGGTCTAGTTTGCAACCATATGTTTTTTTTGGTTTGGATCTATAGAGAGGATTACAAATCAAGTTAGTCAAACATTAGTCCATAAATCATGAAAAAAGCATAAATAACTAACTAACTAATCCTATCTATTCTTATGGGAATTACAAAAGATAATAAGAAACAAATGAAAGAAAGCAAACATCATATTACCTTCCCAAATGGATTCACCATACCCATGTGGCTCAAAATCATGTTTTCCCTTGATCAAGCATCCTTGTCTTTGTCAAAAAGGTGGTAAACTCCTCCAATGTCTCAAGAAAACAAAACAAAACCTAGGGTCCTGATTCCAAATCACTAAACTAGCCTATCAATGAAGCTTTCAAACAAAATTAATAATCAAATGCAAAGTATTGTGGAAACAATTTAACATTATAACTTTGTAATATTCAAGATTAATATTCATGTCCATGGCCTCTCTATTTATAGATTTTTAAAAATGATTAGAATCACCCTGAACCGACCATCTTGAGATGAAGATGTGTGATTGAGGATTAATTTAATATTTGGAATTAAATCCATAATTATCTTCATCATGACCTTGGAAGAAGGGGCATTGAAGAGGTATTGGAGGCATTAACAAAGCATGGTGACCCATAATCTTGATATTTGTGGCATTTATGGCCTAGGTATGTCTTCCTAAGAAATGATGTCATCTGATGATGTAGTTAATATAAATTAATTTCTAAAAATAAATATTCAACAACTCTCATGGAAAATCCACTTAAGCTTTTGATTTGGATTAATTAGCCTTAAACAAGGCTAATCAAAATTTGTGCAATTGTTTGAAAATTGGCCCTCAATTAATCAAAATGGTTAGAAAGTCATATTACTAAGTTGTAATTTGACTCAAGAAGAATTAAAAGGTGACGTTAGGTGTGTCAGAATTGTATTTTCATTTAGGATGTTTCCAACATAAAATAACAAAGGTATGTGGCGTGTACCAACAAATTTAGCTAAAAAGAGTGATCCAGGGCACAAAAGGTGAAATCATCATTTTGACTCAAAATGAATTGATCAAAGTTAGCTGGTCCATAAATTGCATTGCCCCAATTAGGGATACTTTGACCTAATTTGTCACTTGTAAATGATAAGTTCTAACTATTTAGTGTGTTTTATGGATTTTGACCTAAAATGTGCATTTGAATGCAATTTAAGTAATATTGATAATTTCAACATAAATGGTGTTAGGAATTGGATGCCTACATTTTGCCCCTATTTGAGAAGGCATAGTGAGACATTTAGGTGAAGAAACATCCTTTCAAAGAAAAGAGTTGTCAATAATAAATTGGAATATATCCATGATGTCCCCTCGAGAGGACATACTAGGATGGAAGAAAATGATGGACTCTCAAAAAGAGAGAGAAAGTGAGAGATTAACCCATGGAATAGATCACTTTCAGATGAGCTAATGCTTGCACATGTGATTACCAAAATGATAGACTCTCAAAAAGAGAGAGAAAGTGAGAGATTAACCCATGGACTAGATCACTTTCAAATGAGCTAATGCTTGCACATGTGATTACCATCAATGACTAAAATATAATTAGAGGTATAATAGGCCCTAGAGATGGGGGGAATCTAAAAGATATAATCTATAAATGTAAGGGACACCCTTTAAATGTACCAAATTTTAGAGTACAAGCTACACACTTATAGCATTGATCAATCTTGAGACAAGTTGGACACTAAAATATTACCATCATGGGATTTAATATAGAGAGATTTGAATTAGAGGAAAAGAGAGAAAGCTTTGCTTTAAGAAGGGAAACACCACTAGAATGAGGTCTCTAAAGAGAAGATAATAAGAAGTACTCTAGTAGAGCAAATATGATCATAATAAAATAGTTTTGCCCCAATAGGGAAACTTTTGGTCATTGATAAAGAATAAATAATAATTTGCGCTTGTAGAGCTAATTTTATTTAGACATTATTCAGATGGTGGGCCCCAACATGGGTAATTTGGATAGAAAAATAGCTCAAAGATATAACCCAAAAGATAGGTTAAAGTGAGTGGGCACAAATGTACATGCGATGGTGTAATGGCTTAGAAGCCATATAAAACCAAGCATATGAGAATGAAAAAAATGAGGAGAGAGATGAAAAGAAGAATGAAGATAGCCAAGCTGACCTCAATAGAAATTGAGCACTACCTACAGAGTTCCATGGACTCAAGTTCCAACATGAACTTTAGGCCAATGTAGTTAACCCAAATTTGGGAGAGAATAGAATGAGAAATGATGAAAACAAACCAAGAACTAATTAAAATCATAATGTATGCAAAGATATGCATGTATAAGCATAGATTTGAGTGCTAAAATGCATGTTACCTAGGTGCCTAGTTTCATATCATGAGCCTAGGTTTTGTAAAGTGTTCTTGAGAATCATTCATAAGAGCTAATGTTGATGTTAAGACTTTGAGACCTAAGAACAAAGTGCTTGCTATAGAAAAAGAAATTAGGCATTATAAGTATGAATAACTTAGAATGACATAAGATTCTAATTGTGCTGAGCCAGTTCAAATGTGAATACCTATAACTAAGGATAATGGTAAAACAATGACCAAAACTAGAGTTACAATGATTTACATTTAAACAAAAAAGCAAAGACAAAGAAAAAGATAAACATAAATGAACCTAGATTAAAATCAAGATATGATCTTAATTAGGAAAAAAAATGTTTAAAAACAAAAAGGCATGAATGTCTTAATGACATGAGACTAATATATGAATAATCAAGATCCATGTGGACCATCAAGGCATTCTTGAACACAAAAGAGAAAAGAAAAATAAAATAAAAAAATAAGACACCAATAACAATCAAATAAACAAAATGGTCCAAGAACAATGTAATAACATAGGATCAAGATATAAAAAATCAAGATCCATGTGAATCATCAAATGTTCTGAAACACAAAAGAGAAAAGCAAAATCAAACACAAAAACAATCGAGGAAACACAAGACCAAGAATGGAGATAAGAAGTATTAAAAAGAGAAAATGAGAAGAAATAAAAGGAGAGGTGCAAAAGTGCAACAAAACACCAAGAAAACTCAAATAAACACACACAAAGATAAACTAATTTAGTGAGGTTTAAAGATAAATGTTCATGCATGTGCAGTAGAGGTGTTAATTTCCACCACATCATAACAAAGAAAAATAACATGACAATTGTTCCCTAATTAAAGAAGAACAATGACAAAAAAAATGGGGGAAGATAAGAAAAAGAATGGGTTGGCTAGGCTAACTCCAGTGTATAAGATAAGTGGATGCTACCTACATAGTTCCATGGATGAATGTTCCAATATGAACTAAGAAATGGGACAGAAGAAAAAAAATGATGATTAGACCAACATGATTAATGTTATAGAAGAAATGGAAGATACAAAAAACAAATGAGAATGGTTTGGCAAACAAGAATCTAATGAGATGATAAAGAATGATCTTGTAAAATAGCAAGTGCATGGGACAAGATGAAATGAGCTAGTGTTTTTGTGCTTAAAAAATAACAAGAGCATAACATGGTGGAATGAGATTGTACAAATGTATAGAAGTGTGAGACAATGTTTTTGTTCTTTTATGGATCATGTTTTGATGTTTTTGGTATTTTCAAAGTATTTATAATATTTTTGGTGTTTTTGGGATAAAATATGCACAAGGTGGGACCATCTAGTCGAGGAGATGCACATCTTGAGAGTAGAGGTTCTAATAATATAGCTAAGCCAGATGCAATGGCCCATGCTCACAAATCAGTGAGAGTGAGGATCTTGATAAAATAATAAAGATCATCAAATATGATATAGAATAATGTGTAGCCTAAATTAAAAAAAGAAGTATCTACATTCACCTATCTGTAATAATGTAGCAATGGTTTGGAGTTGAGAAGATGTTTTTGTTCACTTGTTTGAAGCTGCACAATACTATCCTGGCTGAACTACTTTATAAAACTGCTGCTGAGGATGTTCATGAGACAATCAAGATCATAATTGGTCAAGGGATAAAAAATGTTCAAGCTTATAACATGCCTTAGACACAACAAATAATATGCTTCTTGAAGAGATAAATCTAGAATGGGATAAAGAATGTATTCAGAGTGCCAAGGATTCAAAGCCTTTACTATCAGGAATCATGAAAAGTGGACCAGGGTAGTATAAAATGCATTCAAGGTAAGATAAAAGGGTGGGATAAAATTACATTAGCACAAGTTGCACCCAAGTCAGGGGTCTTGTAGATAATGGTTCAAAATTGTTCATGTGTAGAACCTCTTAAGGTGTATGATGTTCATAGGATCTGAAAGTTCTTCACCATTATGTTTAGCTAGTCGATATGCTCTTGATCCATAATTTATTATGAAAATATATAGTCCTAATTGATTAGGTTAAAATTTGCCTTTATTTTTGGGTTCAACATTCGTATTCTTCTAGTTTTATTTCAAAACTAAGTCACCAATCTCAAATTCTTGAGGGAGAATGCATTTATTGTATCTTCTCCATATTTTTTTGATAGCCCTACAAATTTTTTGAGGTAGCCAAATGCTTACCATCAAGAAGCTCTAGTTCATGTAGTCGTGAGGCTCTATAGTCTTCATTATCTTCAATGTGCTCTAGTGATATTCTTAATGATGGGATCTCAATCTTGATTGGGATGATAGCTTCAGTGCCAAAAACAGGGGAGCATGTAGTAGCACCAATTAGGGTGCGATGATTGGTTCTATAAGCCCAAAGGGTAGGAAAGAGTTGTAAGTGCCAATTATGACCAACATCATTGGAAATCTTCTTTAAGATGGATATAAGGGTTTTATTTGATACCTCAACTTGTCTTTTGCCTTATGGGTTATATGGAGTGGATTTCTTATGCTTGATCTTGAATTTTGCAAAAAAAAATTTCACATCTTGGTTCACAAAGGTTCCACCATTATCAGATATAATATGGGCTAGGATGCCATATCAATAGATGATATGGTAATGAATGAATATGTCTATTTATTTTTAGATAACATAAGTGAGAGGAATGGCCTCAATCCACTTGGTAAAGTACTCAATTGTAGTCAAAATGTGCTTATGGCCATCTGAAGATGTCAAGTTAATTTTCCCAATAAGATCAGGACCCCATGTTGAGAATGACCATGGTGTTGTGATAGGCTATAATTATAAGGAAGGTGCATGTATCAAGTTTCCATGTTGCTAATAAGGAACACAATTATTTACATAATTATAATCATCTATCTCCATTTTGGCCCAATAATAGCCTATTCTAAGGAGTTTTTTTGCTAGGAATACACCATTGGTATGGGCCCCACACATTCCTTCATGAACCTCCTTTAGTGACATCTTGGATTCTCCCAAAGATAAAAAATGAAGAAGTGTTCCATCATAGCCTTTATGATAAATCATGTTTCCAAGGAAGATATAATGTGTTAAGTGATGAAGTAATAGTTTTTATTGGTTATTGGAAAGGTCGATAGGAAAATACATGACTATGGAAATAGTTATAAAAATATTGGTACCATTGCAACTCAGGTGAGGGATTAGGATCAACAATGGTGCATATCCTCTCTAAATATGATAGAATATGTGAAAACTAAAGAATATTTCAATCAAGAACTGATACTCTTTACCACTATCATGCATTTGAATCATGGAACCAATTGTTGCCATGGCATCGATAGATCTATTGCTGACTCATGGAACTTGCTCAAACTATAGAGATTTAAGATATGTTTTGAGGTTATCAAAAATTTGCTTGCAAGAAACAAGATTATCATCCTTTGTTTGATACTGGTCAATTGTCTGATTTATGATTAGATATGAATCTCCATAGACCTTTAAGCTTTGAATATCCCACTGTATAATAAGATGAAGCCCTATAACTAATGCCTCATATTTGGCCATATTGTTTATACAATGAAATTATATATGGAATGTTTTAGGGATCAGGTCCCCCTGTGGCATGATAAAAAATATGCTAACTTTAGACCCTCAAGATGTGAAGGATCCATAAAAATAGAGCATCCACTATTTAGGTTCTTGTGATGTTTATTCTATCATCATGATAGAATCATCTGGAAGGTCAAAGTTGAGAGGTTGAGTGGCCTTAATAGGGCTTCTGCAAGTTGGTCAGCAAGAACTTGTCCTTTGATTGATTTTTGATTCTGGTACTCAATATTAAACTCATTGAAGGGAATAATGCATTTAGCCATGCATCCTTGAAGGGCTACTTTAGATAAGAACTTAAGAGGATCTACCTTGGTGATAACAATAGTTTTGTTATTTAACAGATAATGTCATAAGTTTTGAGTGGTGAACACCATAGCTAAAAATGCCTTCTCAATATGCATATAATTATGTTCATAGGTTACCAATGTATGGCTTAACTAATAAATAATGTTTTCATTACCATGATATCATGCTTAGCTAAACGTGCCCCCAGTACATGTTCTATGGTTGATATATAAAGAAGCAGTGGATTTCCTTGTGTTGGAGGTCGTAAGACTGGTGGATTGGCCAAGTATGTTTTAAGCTTCACAAATGCTATCTGACAATCTTCATCCCACTAAAATGTTACCCCTTTTTTTAAGAGATGGTTAAATAGGTGGCACTTATCTGCCAATTGAGAAATAAACCTGCGTATAGACTGGATCTTTCCTTGTAGACCTCATAGCTATTCAAGATTGTTTGGTAGAGGCATTTCCATAATTGCATTGAACTTTTTAGGGTTGACTTAGATCCCTCATTGTGATACAATGAACCCTAGAAATTTTCTTGATGTGACTCCAAAGACACATTTCTTAGGGTTCAAGTGAACTTTATATTCACAAAGCCTCTCAAATATTCTTTGTAGAATGTCAGGATGTCTAGCTCTTGTTCTTTATTTTACTATTATATCATCAACATAGTCCTCGATAATGTCATCTATCATGTCATGGAAAGTGATAGTCATTACCTGCTAATATGTGGCTCCAACATTCTTCAAACCAAATGGCATGACTTGGTAATAAAATGTTCCCCATAGAGTGGTGAATTTGGTCTATGCTAATCTTCAGGGGCTATCTTAATTTGATTATAATAAAAAAATCTATCCATTAAGGATAACATCTTGTACCCAATAGTTGAGTTGATGATCATATCAATGTTGGGTAGAGGAAAATCATCTTTGGGGCATGCTTTGTTGATATCATGGAAATCAGTACAAATACGTATGCCTGGGGTCTTTTTACTAATTGGTACTATGTTGGAAACCTATTCAAAGTAGTCCAGTGGTCTGATAAAATTAACTCCTAACAGCTTTTCCAACTCAACCTTAACCAAAAGGGTGATGCATGGATTCATCTTTCTTAATTTTTGCTTGACTGGTTTATCACTAGGGTAAACAACAAGATGATACAAAACTAAATCTAGGTCCAATCTTGGCATGTCAAAGTATGCCCATGCAAAGATGTCTATATAATCCTTAAGAATGGATATAATATGTTCACATTTTGCTTCAGTAAGGGAAGTTCCAAGATAAACAATTTTGGGATCCTCATGGGTTCCCAAATTCTCTTCTGTTGTGTTCTCTACAAGGAGTGTGGATCCATCCTCTAGAATCTTAGGCAATGTATGGTCATGATCATTTTCCTCTACTATATCTTCTTGTTGTTCCTCCCAAAGATACAAATAATATGAAGAATCAGAATCTACCTTCTTAGGTAAAGGCCAATTGGTAAAAACCTTTGGAAACTCAAGAGCAAGATGCTCAAATATTTGATGTTGTTATGAAGAGATGCTTGTACTAGCTATGGAACTTGGGCTAGATAGACTTTATACGTCCTAAAGGGATGAGTAAACTTTCCTGCCTGGGAGTGCCTGAAATAGGTTTTCACTCAAAGGCTTGTTTTTTCATTACTTTTTCCCTAATCGGCAAGTACCTCAAAGAGGTTTTCACCTAAATATCTTGATGTTTTTTCTTTATTATGACCAAGAAAGTTTTCCTACTCTCTAAAGTAGGTAGAAGAATCCAATGAAAAATCAAAACCCTGCTTATGATCACCAATGGGGAATGCATCTCATAGGCCCATATATTATGCAATCAAGTCTTCATTTTGAAACTCATTGAGACATATGACCAAATTTGGCTGATCTTAATCTATGAGTTTAGGATAGCAAAGGCATAGGTTACAGTGTGGGTTTGCTTTAAGATAGGAAGTGCCAATGGTAACTATATAATGTCTTGCTTCAGGAAGGGAAGCACCACTAGGATGGGTTTTTGCTTTAGGATGGGAAGCTCTAATAGGCATTATGGTTAATATGGTATTTGAATCAAACAAATCTAAGTCAACAAGCTCATCGAAAAGGATATAATGGGACATTGTGTCACTACTAGAAGTCTCATTACTAGTCACTTTAGAAGAGCCACTATCAAATGTCATGAGGTCATCCTCTGGTGGTTTAAATCTGAGACCATGATTCCAATTGATAACTCTAGCTAATAAGGGTTCTAAAATTCTTTGCACCTGTGGGCCAAGGCCTTTCCCTGTATACTCAAGATAATCCATTATCCTACTAGGGATAGGATACTTTGGATTCTAAAAACAATCAACAAGGCCTTTAGAACATAACTAATCTCCCTTGATAAAAAAAGCCTCTCGATCTTTCTTTGGTGCGATTGCAAGTACAAAAAACACATGAGGTTTTGGTTGTTTCTTCTTTGGTTTCCAAATCTAATCGGGTCTGTTACGAGTCTATGAAGTTTTAATCTTACCAAATTTTTTTAGGGGATTTTGGTAATTTTTTAATATAGAGGATGTCTTTTATATGGTACATGGAAATACCTATGTCTTTAAAAATAACCTGCTTGGTCAGAGCTATAGGAAATGGATGAGTTGAAGTGGAGGCTAGATCACTAGGGTCTATATAATTAGATGAATATGGATGAGAAATGATGGCTTTGTTATTCTTTGTAATGAATTTAGAACCTGGGTAGTAGTTATAATTATGAAACTCTGCTTCAATATGTTTGTAATAGTGATATGGCTACTGATTAGTGGGAATAATAACCTTGATCACATCATGGAGAAACTTAAGGCATTGGTGAAGAGTAGATGGAATTGCCTATACTTCATGGATCCAAGGATGACCAAGAAGTATGTTATAAAGAAGCTCAATATCCACAATATAGAATAATGTGTGATGAGAAATAGACCCAACCATGACTAGAAACTAAATTGTACCAGATGACTCCCTCTCAATGTTGTTGTAAGCCTTGATTGTAATAGTCTTTTGCTAAATGTATTTATCCATGTAGCTCAATCATTGTACAAATTTAAGAGATATGATGTTTAGCCCTAAACCATTATCTATAAGAACCCACTTGATCTTGTGATCCACAATTATTATCTCAATGTATAGTTGGTTATTATGGTTTGGGTCAAGGGTGGACATGTCTTTTTGATCAAATGTGATTTGTTGAAATAAAGACAAGTGTCTAACTAGGTTCTGGAACTGATCAAGGTTTATATCATTAGGCACAATAGACTATTGCAAAATTTTGTTGAAGATGGTTCTATGGACATCAGATGTATGTAAGAGTTCTAATATGAAAATTTATGCAGGGGTTTTATCTAATTGATCCATTAGACTATAAGGCCTTTGGATTATGGATTAAACTATTTTAGTCTTTGTTGGGAGAATATTCAGCTTTAGAACTATTGGCACAATGTTCTCATTGGGTTTTATGGAAGAAGTGGGTGAAGGGCCTTGGATGGTAACTCATGGGCTTCTAGTTATGACTGCACAACCTAGAGGTGGTAAGGAGTTATTATAATTAGAAGAGGAAGGTAAAGGGCCTTGGATGGTGACTCATGAGTGACTAATTGTATTAATACAATTTTGGGTCAACAAGGAGCCTTTATAATAGAAGAAAGGTGTTGTTGTTTAGGATTAGTAATATGTGGAAATAGAGTTGCAACATGATGATGTAAACCTGACACAATATTACTAGGGGGAGAGAGTGTTGACCGTATAATGATGGGTCCTATATTGTGAGGAACATGAGATCGACCACATGGTTTTACAGTAATAGTGGTAATGTGGGATACAAAAATATTTCCCATAGTATTATTATAGTCATAAATTACATTGCTATAAGCCATATTGTTAGTATGGGCATTATGATCTCGATTATGCTCATTATAATATTTACCTTGTTGTTGGATTTGATTCTACCTCTATCCTTGATTGTGACCATTTTGATTATTTTTTGGTGGTGGTGGATCATGTCGAGGAAAGGGGTCTTTGTAGATTCCCATATCCTGATTTATGTCCTGATTAGGGGCCAACTTAATTTCTAGTTCACCACTTTCAATAAAGTCCTCAATAATATGTTGTAATTGAATGCAATGATATGCACCATGACTAGCAACATGATGAAAGTTACACCATTTATTCTCTTTGTACCAATTTGGTTTTGGTTGATCTTGAGGAAATGGCCTTGATACTAGCTATACAATTAAATTAGCTGTAATGAGCTTTTGTAACAATATTTCAACTAATTCTCCTAACTTTCTAAAAACTCTAAAATTATTATGAAATGTCCTTCATAGAGTTTATCTTTGCAAATTAGGTAGTGGATTTGGGGGAGTTAATTATACATTTGGAAGAGGTATAGCATATTCCATTTGTACACGTCTTGTTTTAGTCACCCCATTTCCAACCATGTTCTTATTTTTGTTAAAGCCTTTAGGCTTATTCTATATAACTATTTGAACTAGTGATTTAGTATAATTAGATGCTTGACCTTGCATAAAAATATTAACAAGGCCCTTAGCAATAAGAACCTTCTCAATCTGCACTCCTTTGTCAATAATTTATTCAAATGAGTTAACACAAGCTAATCATATATTATGCACAACCTTGAGATGAAAATTTTATGCAAAGATATCAACTAAATATTTCTTTAGCAAGTTATGTTGAAAGTGGCCTACCAATTCTCTCCACCTTTGTAGATATGCAACAAAACTTTCACCATCACGTTGTTTGGATTTGCATAAGTCAACAATGGTTAATTCATGTTCTATGTTATATTAGAAATAATTAATGAAATTTTTTGATAAGTCATTCTAATCTGTAACTGATCCCTTAGGTAATTTAAGTAGCCAATCAAGAGCTTGTCCTGCTAAACTTTATGAAAATAGTTGTAGTAAGTACTCGCTACTATAAGCAACCTCTTGACATAAGATGAAGAATGCTTGTATGTGCTCACGTGAATCTCTTTTTCCTTTATACTTATCAAATTTGGGTGCTTCAAAATGAGGTGGAAAGGGGTTTTGGAGAATAGATAAATCAAATGAATATGGTCATATCTCATTGAATTTGTACTTTTTGACTCTATTATTCATCTCCAATCTTTGAACAATTTCCTTTATAGAATTCCATTCTTGCATGTTTGGTGAATTTGTGGATTGAATAAGATGTTGTTGGGGTGGAATGTGCCCTTGGTTTTGTGTGGATCTATAGGGAGTGTATACCTTTCGATCCATGACTTGGTTCTAATTTACTCCTTGAGTTAAGAACATAGGCTATTGATTCTTGGATTGTAAAACATTCCCTAAATTTGGTTATTTTTTACTTTATTGATTTTGGAAATTTCTATGTTTATTTACCAATTTTTGTATTGGTTGAAAAGAACTAGCCAAATTGTCTTGAGGGATTTTCAAAATTTGAAATGAATGTTTGGGTTTTTGAGTTTATAGAGTAAAAAGAGGTTCATGATGATTGAAGAATGTATGTTTTGTGTCAAATGGAACACTTTGTAAGGTTTCTTCTAAATTTAACTATTTATTTAGATTACCTTGATCTACTATGGTAATGTTCTCATCCAATATTTATTGCATACTTTTAACCAAATTTCCTTGTTCTTTCAAAGCATTATTATGAATTGAAGTGGCAACTAGGGAGTCAGTTATGTCTACGATAAGTTGATCTGCATATCATTGACTTATTATCTTGAACTTAGCTAGAAGATCTAGGTTTGTGGGTTTTGATTCTATTTGTATTTATTTTCCTTTGTTAGAGGAAGAAGGTATGTCTATTCATGCAAAATCTTACTCTTGCCATCATTTTTCTCCTTCTCTAACTAAAGTGTGCAATTATTCTATAGGAAATTCAGAAGGTAGTCTAGCATCTGATTCTATCAATCTAAGAAGGGCTTCATCTTGATCTTCTTGGGGTTCATATTCATTATAATCATCTTTGGATCCTACTATTTTAGGTATATCTTAAAATACAATGGGGTTATCTTGACCATCATAAAATTGTTCATCTTCATAACTGAGGCCATATGAGGCCCCACAATGAGTGAACCTTTGAGTCATGTCTAAAAGAGTTGTTCTATGTGTTTTGACTAACTTTGGACCAATTCTTGGCAACCAAACAAAGTATTCCTTGGCTTTATTTTAAATAAATAACCAAGGTACCAATGAGACCATGCACAATTTAAAGATTTGGTTCATGAGTTTAGTCAACCTTTGGTAAAGTTAAAATCATGTAGATCAGAAGAGGGTAAGGTAACTCAAAGACCCAAGGTAAAAACTAGTAACCAAAGCCTAGATATTTGTGATACACCCATATTATAAAATCTAGTTTCAACTTTAACAAGTTGACCCTAGAATTTTAGAGTAAATCTCTCTAGATTACAAAGAAGATAAAATGGACTAAGCAACTCAAGATGTAAAAACATATGCAAATCACTAAGTATAAAGCTAGGATAAAATATGTTTTAGGACAATTGTGAAGATATAATCCTTTTTACAACCACTACATCCCAATGTCACCACATGATTCTAGTAGGATAAAATATGTTTTAGGACTCAAAGCATGAGTGATACACAAGATGATTTGAGTCCACAAAGATGATAATGTGGTTTTGAGTCTTAATAAATGACCTTCAATCCAAATAGAAAATTGAACCCAAGTTAGAACAAACTTAGTGCGTAAATGGAAAACTCACTTTGACACACCAACCCTTAGAACTTAGAAAGGTTCAATTTTGAATGTGGATTATAAATGAAGGATTTAACTAAATTGGGTAAAATATCTAGACTCAATTGGGAAGCATGACTATGCCAAAGTGGATGACATGACATAAAGCTTTTGATAACAATTTGAACAAGGAAAAGGTAAATTTTCTAATTGGATAGCGTAACACCTCCTTGCTCAAGCAAATTAAGGACAATGTGTTTTGGTTAAGTCCATTGAGTTAACAAGCAATTTTAGACACGAATCAAGACCAAGTAACTAATGATAAAAAATAAATGTCTTAAGTCTAAACTGACAAGGTATGGCAAAGTGGGGTCTACTAAAATAGAAAGGTTTCAATCATTCTAGGGGAATAAATTGCATAAGATCTTTACATCAAATGATGCAAAAGACAAGCATAAAAGTTGGGTGACCATAACATTGGCTAGTTGTAAAAAGATCTAGTCCTTTTTACAACCACTACATCCTATTGTTCGCTCAGTGTAATGCGATGTCCAAATGTAGATACGTCCCATGTGTAACTCCAATTAGGAGCCAAATGAAGTCAATGTTGGGAGATAAAACCCCAGGTCAAAGCTTCCCTAAATAACTCAAGGGAGGTAATGATGTCCCCCTCACAAGCCAAGTTTGCATACAAATAAAGAAAGCATAAAATAGAAAGACTTTAGGGTCATTTTCAAGATCACCTGAACTTTAATGAATTTTTGGAGAGAACTGTAGATGACATTATTTATAAGCCTTATACTAGGCTACTTGTAATAGGAATGGTGCTTTTGATTCCAAGGGTTCCCTAAAGGGGACAAATGGAAGAGCATACACATGGCATCCCTATTTTTTTCAAACACAATCTAACTTAAACAACTAAGTAAATACAAAAAACTTGGAAAGGTGAGTTCATTTTTGAGCCCAAATGGAAAATGAGGTGGTGTTCATTTGACCCCTTGGTCTTATTTGTAACTTTGAAAACTAATGCTAAAAATTCACTTAAGCACCTAAATATTACTTTAAGCACCAAAATAATGTTCCTAATTCATTTTTAAGCATGTAAAAGGTGATCTAAACATGTTTTTAGAAAATGTCAAGATTGGTCCTACAACAAAAATGTTAGCATGTCCTTTAGCCTTGAAGCTATTTTGGGTTTGAAATAATGAACTTCAAAAAAATAGCTCTCAAGTTTGTGTTTTAAGAGAAACACAGTGACCGACATTGGTTACACTTACTAACTGATAATGATTATCTAATTGACATTGGTTATACCAATAGTATTTGTGATAGTTATCCAACTGATGATGGTTTTACTAAATGATGTCAGTTACTGTGTAAATCCATGACAAAAAAAATGGCAAAACAAAGTTAGGAAATCAAATTTCAAGAGTTTTAATGATCCAAATGAAGATTTTAAAGGTGTAAAATGATCTTCTTCATATGTGGGATGCATCTGGTCCCAACAAGCATGCCAAGATGTAGAGAGGATTACAAATCAAGTTAATCAAATATTTATCCATAAATAATGAAAAATGCATAAAGAACTAACTAACTAAGCCTATCTATTCCTATGGGGATTATAAAGGATAGTAAGAAACAAATGAAATAAAACAAACATCATATTACCTTCCCAAATGGATTCACCGTACCCATGTGGCTCAAAATCATGTTCTCCCGTGATCAAGCATCCTTGTCTTTGTCAATAAAGGTGGCAAACTCCTCCAATGTCTCAAGAACAATCCATAAAACCTAGGCTCATGATTCCAAATCACTAAACTATCCTATCAATGAAGCTTGCAAAAAAAATCATTGACCAAATGCAAAGGATTGTGGAAACAATTTAACATTATAACTTTGCAATATTCAAGCTTAAAATTCATGTCCATGGCCTCTCTATTTTTGGATTTTTAAGAATGATTAGAATCAACCTGAACCATCCATCTTGAGATGAATATGTGTGGTTAAGGATTAGTTCAATATTTGGAATTAAATACATAATTATCTTCATCTTGATCTTGGAATAAGGGGCATTGAAGAGGTATGGGAGGCATTAACTAGGCATGGGTGACCCATAATCTTGATATTTGTGGCATTTATGGCCTAGGGATGTCTTCCCAAGAAATGATATCACATAATGATGCAGTTAATATAAATCAATTTCAAAGAATAAATATTCAACAACTCTCATGAAAAATCCACTTAAGCTTTTGATTTGGATTAATTAGCATTAAACAAGGTTAATCAACATTTGTGCAATTATTTGAAAATTGGCCCTCAATTAATCAAAATGGTCAAAAATTCATATTACTAAGTTGTAATTTGACTCAAAAAGAATTAGAAGGCGATGTTAGATGCACCGGAACTGTATTTCTATTAGGATGTTTCCAACATAAAATAACAAAGGTACATGGTGTGCACTATTGAATTTAGGTGAAAAGAGTGATCCAGAGCACAAAAGGCAAAATCATCATTTTGACTCAAAATGAATTGATCAGAGTTAGTTGGTCCATAAATTACATTGCCCAATTTAGGGATACTTTGATATGAATTGGCACTTTTAAATGACAAGTTCGAACCATTTAGCGTGTTTTATGGATTTTGACCTTAAATGTGCATTTGAGTGCAATTCAAGTAAGATTGACAATTTCAACACAAATGGTGTTAGGAATTAGATGTCTATAGGATCAACGAATCAAAAAATACATAAACAAATATGAACATGAATAATCACAACATATAATGCCATAAAAGACATAGTAAATAAATATAAATTAAAACATTAAAGCAATAAAAATATAAAAAAGTCATATATATAGAAAGAGGAGACTTATTCGACATTACAGTACTATTTTCAAGGAAAATTTTGATAATATGAATAGTATCTAGCATGGGAGAAGTTGTATTTTTTTTATTGTTGGTATAAAACACACATTCAACTATGTGTGTTGCAAGTCCATGCCTTTTGGGAATCCAAGACATTACTGAGCCGTAAGGCATGTGCTTCAAAGTTTAAATATAAGAACCACTTATATGATATGTAATGCATATATAAAACTATTGTATATGCTAAATATTTTAATATTAATTATTAAAATTTCATACATGATTTAAGTATAAATTTACATTTAGATATGGACTATTGGACCCCAAGTTTTGACTGTGTGTTTTGGCTTTTCGGCATGAAACTAACATGGTGCAAGAGGAGCATGGCATAGTAATACCATGGTGAAAAACTAGCATGGCACAGGAAGACCATGGCATAGAACCAATGAGGTACAAGAGGACAAAGGTGTAGAATATAATAAGCATGAGTAGATCCAGTCAAATATGGAACATAACTATGAAGAACCTGAGAGCATAGGACTCAAAACAATAACAAAAGGCTAAAGGAGTGCAATGGAAGCATGAGATGATTGAGGAGTGATTATCAAGGACCCTATAGACTTTAATCATCATGAGCTTTGCACCAGCCCATAAAAAGGAGGACATTTGATAACAAGGATCTAACATCAAACAATAATACAAGGAGTGCAAAGACTTGTGTCCTTAGGAGAAAATACGTGAAAGATTGCCACAACTCTCAGTCTACTAAGAGATCATTTGCCAATCACATGTTTATCATTTATTATTTGACTACTTGGTTAGGGAAAAATAAATATAAATACCCCTATGTGGAATCATATAAGGTGACTGTTAATGGATTACATATAGTGACTCTATAATATATAATTTTAAATATTACAACTAGTTTAGGTGTTGTGTTTCAGATAATTGATAGTTGAGCCTTAGCAATGGGTTGGCATTGATTAATTTATGGATTATCATTCATTATGTGTTTTATAGAACATGAATTATATGAATTTATGAAGACAACCCTTTATATTTCATGGCATTTGTTTTCATGTTCATGGTTGTTATGATTGATGAGTCAAGGTCTACAGTCATATATTTATTTTTCTATGTAATCTCTAATCAAATATATGAATAAGCTTAATTATATGTCTAGTGGGTTACTAAACAACATAGCCCACATGAAATTATCTATTATTTCATAGTTTAGGTGTTGTGTTTTAGATAATTGATAGTTGAGCCTTAGCAATGGGTTGGCATTGACTCATTTATGGATTATCATTCATTATGTGTTTTATAGAACATGAATTATATGAATTTACAAAGAAAACCCTTTATATTTCATGGAATTTGTCTTCATGTTCATGGTTGTTATGATTGATGAGTCAAGGTCTATAGTCATATATTTATTTTTTTATGTAATCTCTGATCAAATATATGAATAAGCTTAATTATATGTCTAGTGTGTTACTGAACAACATAACCCACATGAAATGATCTCTTATTTCATGTTTTGGATGAGTGTATAAGACCTTAGTCTTGTATGAAAGGCCAACACATAAGCTTATTGGGGATACTATTTAAAACCTAAAGAAAACATAATTAAGAGAATAAAAACCCAACATTTTTTTTCTAATGATGGGACCCATAACGCTTGATATATAATAATGGAAGATGCTTGAACATTTATCCCTTGAAAGTATTGAATAATGGAATACTGAGGTCGAGGATAATTTTGCGGTTCCTTATCTTGTACCAATAATTTTTGCATATGTATAGGTGGAACAACATCTCTACAATTCATCATATGAAACCTTCTTTGTCGAATTTCATGTTCATTTGCATGCTTGGCTCTCTACTTATGCTCAAAGTCGATCACAAAATTTTTGGAAGAAATAAGCTTGGATGATAGAATGTCAAATGGCTTTAGCACGACTAGGAAAACCATGGACATGGGCTATTAATATGTGGTGGAGAGGAGTGTTGAATAACTACATTCTAGAGTATGATGTAACCACTTACTCTTGTCCCAAAGAATCCAAATTCTAGTTTCTTAGAGAACCACATGGTTGGTATATTAGACATTTCCCACTAGAAGTCAAGAAGTTATTTATTGATTATGGACTTGGAACTCTACAAATGGAGGGATAAATCCATCATTGCATAAACCCCACAGTTAGAAGGTGAATATAGAGGTGTTTGTAAAGAATTTTAGGTCCGAAATGGTATCTAGTTAGTGGGCCTTATGAAAGTGAAAATATGATGAATCTCGGTAGAGGAACATAGGTGGAAGTGACATAGGAAGGGAATGAGAGAACTCAAGAAGTGCTGCTAAGATCTACAGGGAAGTGAAAAGGCACAAGGAGGACTCAATCACTTTCGAACCATGCCCAGTGCCAATTTTATAATATGAAGGAGAAACTATCAAGATAGAAGAGACTAAAAAAATGCATTTGAACCACCCAAGTTCCCCAACCATAGTGCATTCTTATGCTTTTGCATCAGATGAATTACTTATACATAATTGGGATACATATAGTGTAGAGTCAAAAATTGATCCTATAAGGGAAATTATAGCTGAGCCACTTTTAACTCATACTAAATTAACACTTTCTCTTTATTTTTAATGGAATTTCATGGCCCAACTTGGTATGATTGGTGGAATTGGCATTCATAGTGTGTAGAGTATAGGCCCAAGTATTATTAATCAACCATCCACCATGCCCAATACCATAGGTGTTATTGTTAGAGGTGTTGGAGGTAGACTAGGAGGTAGCATAAGAGGAAGTAGTGGACTTCCCCCTCAAGGAACATGATTTTAGAGTTCTCAATAGCCACTGATGTAAGCACATCAATTTCCAATAGTATATTATGAAATGATGCTTCATTTGCCTAAATATTGGGGTGTGGAAAATGTTGTAAAGCATGTCCATAAGTGTGAACTCATTTGGAGGGCATGACACATAACTTCTTTCAAGTGAAAGGCCACACAATTTGTAACCACACTTCTATAAAGAGAACATAAGTGGTATATGAATTTTGACCTTCAATAAATGGTAATTGACTATGATCAGCTCAAGACAACATTTCTTCAAGAATTTGATATTCTCAAATTTGAGAAATAAAGTATTATCATGCTAAAAGATATAAAACAAGAGTTCATTGAGAGCATATAGGAGTATGATGTGTAGTTCAAAATACTTTTGTCAAATATTTCATTTGAGATTAATGTTGCTCAACATGCCCAATGATTTTTGGGAGGTTTGATACTTCGCTTTAGATAAACGCTATCTCAAAAGACCTTTACTAGCTCATGAAAAGCTCTAGAAGCTACCCTTCACACTAAATCTATTGGTAGCATTGACACTGGAATTAGTCCTTTTATGGAATCTCAAATAGATTCAATGGCATCACAATTAAAAAAGTTGACTACAAACAATGTGTATGACACTCTAAATAGTCTTTGGTGTATCAATTATGAGTCTGAAGGTTATTATAGAAGAAAATACCCATGTAAAACATTCATGTTGTACTAAAGTAATCATATGAAATTTACCATGATGAGCATGATGTACACTCCTATCCTCTATTACAGTGGGATACACATTCTAAGGTGTCTAAATACTGCAAAATATATGATGCCTACACCCATGATACAAATGATTTCTAGATAATTAGTGATATATATGAGGCAAACATGCATGGTACATGCCAAACCTCTATTTCCAATAATTAATATAATGGTGGATATCATGGATGACGCTGAGGCTAAGGATGAGGAGGTGGTCGTTTCTCATCAAAAACATGTTATAAGTGTGGATCTCTAGATCACTATCAGTGAAATTATCTAGTCTACCCAACATGTGATTTTTGTAAAAAGAGCATCAGTTGGAAATATGTGTTGACATAAACACAATGATCGGTAAGAAAAGATATGAAAAAGGTGCAAGTATGATTCACATCGAGAATCCTCACTGGTAGCTATGATATAACAACCCAACATCTCAATAGTTTAATATCACTATATGTTGTGGTGGACAATCTTAGTCTACATCTATTACTCTTATTGAGAAGATATAGTGTGAAGAGCCTTGTGTAAGGAAGTATCATGATGCCCAACAACAAAAATATGTGCTCTAGGATACTATGATGTTGGTATATGAACTACATGATAGGACCCGAGAAGCACAATTGATTACCATGTACAAGCAACTAAATGCAGAATTTAACCAGAAGTAACAAGTAACTAGAATTTAGAAATAACACAAAATATGAGAGACAATACCCAATTGTATTAATACTCTTACAAAAAGAATTTACAATGAAGAGATGCCACACTCTTCCACACCTTACAGGCTTCCCACACCAAGTGTACAATAATTCACCTTCAAGAGTTCACTCTCTCAATTACGGTCCCAACACACAACTCAAACACAGAGTTGGTGTTCACCTCTAACCAGTCAGTATCACTACTACCAATACACAAGTACTCCACATACTCCATGACCGAGTACACACCGTACTCCAAGTATAAAATGTACTCCAAGTAGATCTCACCTGATCTTGCTACCTGTTGTGTTGCTGACCTATCTTGCACACCTGCAAATCAACTTGGTTCTGCACACTTGCAAACCTAGATCTCTCTCTCACACACACACACCTACAAATCAATGATCTTACTTACACATGTAGATCTCTCTACACCCTAAAGAACCCTTATCCTTGCCTCACGAAGTCCTTATGATTCTCCAAACTAGTACCCCGGTGGATCTTCTACCAGATCTTGCTATCCCGCAGATCTCCCTAATCATACACACTCAGCACCCCTATGGAACTAGGAGGAGCTACCCTTGCTCTCTTCACACTGAAGGAGCTAACCAAGCTCAACTCTAAAACTAGCACACTTTACAATATAGCCCATGAGTCTATTATATAGATCTCATGCAAACAATAATTAGACATCCAATTACAATAATTAGATCTACAGCTCCAAGACTAAAATTAGCCTTTAACATGCAAACAACTGGTTCGTTAACAAACTATTCATGAACAAGTAGTTTTGGAACCGCACAGGCGACCGACGTCAGTCCCTATTTTGCTAGAGATGACCGACGTCGGCTGATACCTGATTGATGTCGGTTGATTTGCTCACTAGATATGACCGACGTCAGTTGATCAGACTGACGTTGGTTGCTCTACAACTCAACAACCTCTCAAAAACCTCCTCCATGTTTGCATCAGTGAAGCTTTTAACTCCATAACCTAACAATTTCCTACTTGAAGATAAATAGTTGCACATGTACCTATACCTATACATCGTCTAATCTATTTCTTGGCTTGTATCCCTCTTCAAAATCAATCCTAAAGACCAACCACCACAAAACCTGTGGTGCACCTCTTGTCATCCAAGTAACCTGCCGCATCTGCATCTACAAACCCATGTAGAAAAAAATGTGACCCTGCATAGCATGTGCACCTGCTACTGGTCCCTCTCAGATACCTGAGAATCCACTGAACTGCCCTCCAGTGCTTCTTTCTCAGATTGGCCACAAACCTGCTGACAACTCCCACTACTAGGGCAATATCAGGGAGTACACATACACTCAACCTCATCATGTGATTGGGGACCCTGTTCTGTGAACTGTCCATCCATAGGTGCCCTTGCCATTCTGCATCCTGCACTACCTTCACACAATCATCCTGTGACAACATTAACTTGTGATCTTCCCTGTCTCTAGGATAACTCATGCCAAAGAATTTTGCTGCTCCCAAATTCTTCATGACATACCACTAAACTAACTTTGCCTTTAGCTCAACAAAACCCTACATGTATGAACTTGCAACAAGCTCATCATCCACATACAGTAATAGGATAATGTCATGACCATCATCCAACCTGGTAAAGAAAACACAATAGTTACAATGACATTGACTAAAGCCATGCTTTGTCATCCACTTGTCAAACCTATACCACTGCCCTGCAGCTTGCTCAAGACCATATAACCTGGCCTTCCATCTCACGTGTCCATTCACTCTATTCTTTAACTAAGGAATCCATTCATCTTTCAGTGCTTTCATACCGGCTGGCAACCCTACCAAATCTCCCATTTGGTTCTGCATCCTAGGAATCAAATTCCTCATTCATGCCATGCTCCCACTGTTTCCTAGATCCTTCCTGCTCTAAAGTGAGAAACAAGTATAAAGAAGAGGAATAATGAATTTGAGGCTTACTTACCCTTTCAGTCATCCATATGGGCGTTTGAGACTCCTTGATAGCTTGCTGTCTGCACAAAATCTGTTTCAGTAACCGACCTTGATCACCACATAGTTTGGATCCGACTGACGTTAGTTCCATGTGACTGTCCTGACTACGGATGCCGGTTCCCTGACCGAAATCGATGTCTACCTATCACTGATGTTGGTTACCTAACTAACGTTAGTCTTACCTTGCCTGACACCATCAGCTCTGGTCTACACATGATCGACATCGACACCTATCTGTTCGATGCCAGTTCTTCCTGATCGACGCTGGTACTTGTGTTCTCTTGTGAGCGATGACTTTTTACCCACAAGCTCTCTTTGGATCAAAACCCTATCCAAACTTCCCTGCTCAGAGTTACTCAGCCTTCTCCACTGATCTCTGTCTGTCATCTCCTCCATGAACACCAAGGCTTTCCAATTCCTAAGTTTGTCAAAGACATCTGTCTTTCGCTTAAGAACATGCATCTCCTTCTTGCTCTTGTGACCAAGCCTACAAAGCCATGTCTTCGCAATAGAAGAAGAATCAATAATATAAGTAGATAGATAAAGGATACCTACTTTTTTACCACCTGCTAATTCAAGTGCATCCACTGTGAGAGTTTCTGTGCATCTCTCATCACCCAACTTTCTTGAAGAAATTAGCCACATCTTCAAGACTGGGACCTGCATGACCTCCTTCAACACCCATGTGTTGGACATCTGCAATTTTAGCTGCACTTCCCCTTTGCCAAAACTTTGACAAGGCACACCAGCCCCTAAATAAATCTTTCTAAAGTCTCCAAAGACTTTAACATGGAAAAATACTCTATTTCAGGCTGCATGGAAAGAGGCAATAGAATCTATAAAACAAGATTCTACTTTATCCAAGGAACATACCAGATCATCTTGTGCAACAACACCTACAACATCTACTTCTACAGTTCCTTCATGCTGATCCGCTATCAACCAACAATTTTTATTTACCTGCTCTTTCTTTCCATAACACCGTAATTGACCATTCTTGCTTTTCAATTCCTCCATTCTTAGTGTACTTTTTTCTGCCATTGCTTTACTCCCACTCAATCAGAAACCCCTGAGAGTGACCTGTAATCAAACATAAACCTGCTCCCTGTAATCTTAGCTCTGATACCACTTGATAGGACCCAGGAAGCACAATTGATTACCATGTACAAGCAACTAAATGTGGAATTTAACCAGAAGTAACAAGTAACTAGGATTCAGAAATAACATAGAATATGAGAGACAATACCCAATTGTATTAATACTCTTCCAGAAAGAAATTACAATGAAGAGATGCCACACTCTTCCACACCTTACAGGATTCCCACACCAAGTGTACAGTAATTCACCTTCAAGAGTTCACTCTCTTAATTACGGTCCCAACACACAACTCAAACACAGAGTTGGTGTTCACCTCCAACCAGTCAGTATCACTAATGCCAGTAGACAAGTACTCCACATACTCCATGACCAAGTACACACCATACTGCAAGTACACAATGTACTCCAAGTAGATCTCACCTGATCTTGCTATCTGTTGTGTTGCTGACCTCCCTGATCTTGCACACCTGCAAACCTAGATCTCACACACACACACACCTGCAAATCAATGATCTTACTTACACATGTATATCTCTCTACACCCTGAATAACCCTTGTCCTTGCCTCACCAAGTCCTTATGATTCTCCAAACCAGTACCCCAGTGGATCTTCTACCAGATCTTGCTATCCCACAGATCTCCCTGATCATACACACTCGGCACCCTTGTGGAACTAGGAGGAGCTACCCTTTCTCTCTTCACATTGAAGGAGCTAACCAAGCTCAACTCTCAAACTAGCACACTTTACAATACAGCCCATGAGTCTATTATATAGATCTCATGCAAACAATAATTAGACATCCAATTACAATAATTAGATTCACAGCTCCAAGACTAAAATTAGCCTTTAACATGCAAACAACCATTTCATTAACAAACTATTCATGAACAAGCAATTTTGAAACTGCATAGGCGATCGACGTTGGTCCCTGTCTGGCTGGAGATGATCGACGTCAGCCGATACTTGACCGATGTCGGTTGCTTTGCTCACTAGATATGACCAACGTCAGTTGATCAGACCGACGTCGGTTGCTCTGTAACTCAACAACCTCTCAAAAACCTCCTCTATGTTTGCATTAGTGAAGCTTTTAGCTCCACAACCTAAAAATCTCCTACTTGGAGATAAACAGCTGCACCTATACCTGTACCTGTACATCATCTAATCTATTTCTTGGCTTGTATCCCTCTTCAAGATCAATCCTAAAGACCAACTACCACAAAACCTATGGTGCACCTCCTGTCATCCAAGTAACCTATTGCATCTACATCTACAAACCCATGTAGAAAAGAACTTGACCCTGCATAGCATGTGCACCTGCTACTGGTCCCTCTCAGATACCTGAGAATCCACTGAATTTCCCTCCAGTGCTTCTTTCCCAGATTGGCCACAAACCTGCTGACAACTCCCACTGCTGGGGCAATATCAGGGAGTACACATGTACTCAACCTCATCATGTGATTGGGGACCCTGTTCTATGAACTGTCCATCCATAGGTGCGCTTTCCATTCTGCATCCTGCACTACCTTCACACAATCATCCTGTGACAACATCAACTTGTGAGCTTCCCTGTCTCTAGGATAACTCATGCCAAATAATTTTGCTGCTCCCAAATTCTTCATGACATACCACTGAACTAACTTTGCCTTTAGCTCAGCAAAACCTTGCATGTATGAACTTGCAACAAGCTCATCATCCACATACAGTAATAGGATAATGTCACAACCATCATCCAACTTGGTAAAGAAAACACAATGGTTACAATGACATTGACTAAAGCCGTGCTTTGTCATCCACCTGTCAAACCTGTACCATTGCCCTGTAACTTGCTCAAGACCATATAACCTGGCCTTCCATCTCACGTGTCCTTTCACTCTATTCTTTAACCAAGGAATCCATTCATCTTTTAGTGTTTTCATACTGGATGGCAACCCTACCAAATCTCCCATTTGGTTTTGCATCCTAGGAATCAAATTCCTCATTCATGCCATGCTCCCACTATTTCTTGGATCCTTCCTGCTCTACAGTGAGCAACAAGTATAAAGAAGAGGAATAATGAATTTGAGGCTTACTTACCCTTTCATTCCTCCATATGGGCATTTGAGACTCCTTAATAGCTTGCTGTCTACCCAAAATCTATTTCAGTGACCAACGTCGGTCACCACACAGTCTACATCTGACCGATGTCAGTTCCATGTGACTGTCCTGACTACGGATGCTGGTTCCCTGACCGACGTTGATGTCTACCTGTCACTGATGTTGGTTCCCTAATCGACGTCGATCTTACCCTGCCTAACACCACCAGCTCTGGTCTACACATGATCGACATCGGCACCTATTTGTTCGACGCCGGTTATTCTTGACCGACGCTGGTACCTGTGTTTTTCTGTGAGTGATGACTATTTACCCACGAGCTCTCTTTGGATCAAAACCCTATCCAAACTACCCTACTCAAAGTTACTCAGCCTTCTCCACTGATCTCTATCTGTCATCTCCTCCATGAACACCAAGGCTTTCCAATTCCTAAGTTTGTCAAAGACATCTATCTTTCACTTAAGAACATGCATCTCCTGCTTGCTCTTGTGACCAAGCCTACAAAGCCACGTCTTTGCAACATAAGAAGAATCATTAATATAAGTAGATAGATAAAGGATACCTACTTTTTTACCACCTGCTAATTCAAGTGCATCCACTGTGAGAGTTTCTATGCATCTCTCATCACCCAAATTTTCTGAAGAAATTAGCCACATCTTCAAGACCGGGACCTGCATGACCTCCTTCAACACCCATGTGTTGGCCGTCTACAATTTCAGCTACACTTCCCCTTTGCCAAAACTTTGACAAGGCACACCATCCCCTAAATAAATCTTTCCAAAGTCTCCAAAGACTTTAACATGGAAAAATACTCTATTTCGGGCTGCATGGAAAGAGGCAACAAAATCTATAAAACAAGATTCTACTTTATCCAAGGAACATACTAGAGCATCTTGTGCAACAACACCTGCAACATCTGCTTCTACAGTTCCTTCATGCTGATCCGCTATCAACCAACTATTTTTCTTTACCTGCTCTTTCTTTCCATAACACCATAATTGACCATTCTTGCTTTTCAATTCCTTCGTTCTTAGTGTACTTTCTTCTGCCATTGCTTTACTCCCACTCAATCAGAAATCCCTGAGAGTGACCTGTAATCAAACATAAACCTACTCCCTGTAACCTTAGCTCTGATACCACTTGATAGGACCCGAGAAGCATAATTGACTACCATGTACAAGCAACTAAATGCAGAATTTAACCAGAAGTAACAAGTAACTAGAATTCAAAAATAACATAGAATATGAGAGACAATACCCAATTGTATTAATACTCTTCCAGAAAGAAATTACAATGAAGAGATGCCACACTCTTCCACACCTTACAGGCTTCCCACACCAAGTGTACAGTAATTCACCTTCAAGAATTCACTCTCTCAGTTACGGTCCCAACACACAACTTAAACACAGAGTTGGTGTTCACCTCCAACCAATCAGTATCACTACTGCCAGTACACAAGTACTCCATGTACTGCACAATTGAGTACACACCATACTCCAAGTACACAACATACTCCAAGTAGATCTCACCTGATCTTGCTACTTGTTGTGTTGCTGACCTCCCTGATCTTGCACACCTACAAATCAACTTGGTTCTGCACACCTACAAACCTAGATTGCTCTCACACACACACACTTGCAAATCAATGATCTTACTTACCCATGTAGATCTCTCTACACCCTGAAGATCCCTTGTGCTTGCCTCACCAAGTCCTTATGATTCTCCAAACCAGTACCCCAGTGGATCTTCTACTAAATCTTGCTATCCCGTAGATCTCCCTGATCATACACACTCGGCACCCCTGTGGAACTAGGAGGAGCTACCGTTGCTCTCTTCACACTGAAGGAGCTAACCAAGCTCAACTCTCAAACTATCACACTTTACAATACAGCCCATGAGTCTATTATATAGATCTCATGCAAATAATAATTAGACATCCAATTACAATAATTAGATCCGCATCTCCAAGACTAAAATTAGCCTTTAACATGCAAACAACCGGTTCGTTAACAAATTGTTCATGAACAAGTAGTTCTAGAACCACACAAGTGACCGACATCAGTCCCCATCTGGCTGGAGATGACCGACATCGGCCGATACCTGACCGATGTCAATTGCTCTACTCACTGGATATGACCAACGTCGATTGCTCTACAACTTAACAACCTCTCAACAACCTCCTCCATGTTTACATTAGTGAAGCTTTTAGCTCCACAACCTAACACTACAATGAGAAATATGGTTTCTTAAAGACTAAGAAGCAGAAAAATGTGTTGATCTATAAAACACCATAGAACCTCAAAATGTAGCACAAGATGATTTCCAAGAACTTTAAAAGTGTATGTTGGATGAGGAAAATTTTCCACAATTAAGTAATTGGCTTAAAAATTAGGTACACACACCAATTAAAGCTCATCCTTAATTAATTCAACTAATTGAGGGTCATCAATTAAATCATGCTTGACGACAAGATACCCCCATTCCTCCTATCTCTCAAGAGGATAAAGACATATTGGTGAATGATACCATCAAGGGTTGGGTGATTCAAGATATATTGGTTGACACTGGTGTTAAGGTTAACACCCTTAAAAAGGATGCATGGCATAAAATGGCTAACCCAACACTGTAACCATCACTACACATATTATTTATGGATAATAAAACTTGTGCTCTACCAATTGGCATCCTTAAGAATGTAATGATCAATATCCTTGGAGTACCTTTTAAATCTGATTTTGAGGTTCTCAAGTTAGTTGAGGTAGATTATTTTCTAGCTCTATTGGGGTGACCTTGATGCTATGTAAATAACACAAATTTAAGCTTAAAAAATCACTACATTAGTTTTGAAAATACTGATCAATGCATTATTATTCTATTGGATCAAACATATAAACCCCCATACGTAAAACTTATTAATGCAAAAGAAGATATTAACCACATATATAATGTCACAACCAGAGATGATGAGCATCATGATCCCACTCCTTATGGCATCCTTTGATAGACAAACACTTAATCCCTTTCTAATACTACAAGTAATGTTTGTAATTATTGGGCCCATGATGATAATGACCTCACTATAAGAGTGTGAGATTCCATTGGTAGTTGTGATAATGTTCCATGATAATATCATAAATGCCACAAATTTATTCACCTTGTTATTGGATAAATCATTAAAGGACCAGTTATGGATGCACCATTATAAATAATTGATGAAGCTCCTTAGTTTCAAAGACAAATGGAAGTTTATGACTTCATCCAGTGACTTGAAGAATTATATAACTCTAATAATGATTGTATGCAATCATTAGTTCCCCTTTTTTATGACATAACTGCAAGGTGGTGATGAACCCATAAGGAGCGAATTCTCCATTAGGATCAAGTATGATTTACTTTGCATCATCGATTTCATCATGAAAATTGATTTTAGGGTACAATTAGCTATAGTGGAGTACAAGCACCAAAACCACATATAGAAGCTTGTGAATCCATGTGGAAGACTAAAGAGTCTTATTTACTAGAGTACCTATGGTTTCATGCTTTTTATAGAAATTTATGAACTTGGGCTACAACATGGTATGTTCATGAAGAATGACATATGGGTGCCCATTTTTGGCATATGTTAAAAGAGAGCATGAACTTGGCATTATCTTACTCATATTCATGAATGGATTTGTACCTAAAACTCCAAACTATAGCCAAAGTAGTTGTTAGTGACCTTAGTCCTATTGAAGATCACCTACGATATATACATGATGTCCTAGAAGAAGGTTTAGTTCTCTTTAATGATCCATCTAAATAACTTGTTCCTACGCTAGACCCTATCCTTGATCAAGAATGCCATAAAGATATACACCTAGGGAAGCAAAAACTAGTATTTTAGGTGGATGAAGGTGAAGGGTCTAACATACCTGACCCATTAAAAAATAATTTGGTATTCCTATAGACTATGGTGCCTAAACCATTTACAATACTTGTCCTGATACATACCACCCATACTCAAAATCTCTTCAAACTATCCAGTATAACATTGACATAGAGGAAGAACCAAAAATAGCCATTATAGGTAACTATTGGACTGACATAGAGGTTTTAAATATATTCAAATTGTTAAAAAAATACCAAGATGTCTTTCCAAAAAGTTATCATGAAATGAAAGGTGTTCATCCATCACTAGAAAAAATGCATATAAAACTGGTTGACGGTGCTCGACCAATCAACGAATGACTATATAAGATGAATATAAATTTACATGCACATATGAAGAAAGAAATTGACACTATGATACAAGCCAGAGTGATAATCTTAATTGATGAGTCTGAGTGGGTCAATCCCATGGTCATAAGTATAAAAAAGATGGGTGCATTAGGATTTACATTAATTACTGTATACTTAATGCTTCTTGCATTACCATTCCCTTCCTAATGCCATTCATAGAATAAATCCTTGAAGGCATTGTTGGGTGTGAAATTTACACTTTCAATGATAGATTCTATGGGTAGATCACCGAGGAGGATTGACCTAAGACTACATTTACTACCAAATAGGGATCCTCACATATATCATCATGCCTTTTGGGTTGAAGAATGCACCTATTGTATTTTCCTGTATAGTCATTGAGGCCTTTAAAGACTTCATTCATAAATTATTTCAAGTGTACTTGGATGACAATAAAATCTATGGCTTGGTAAATGACCATTATTATAATCTATGGCTCATGCTTGAGCATTGCCAACTACTTCAAATATCACTGAATCTAGAAAAGTTTCTTTTTGATACACCATTCAGTGTTATTCTAGGTCATATTATCTATAAAGATGGACTTTTGGTAGACCCAACAAAGGTAGTTGTCATTCTTTATTTCTTAGTGCCAACATCTACGTGCATAGTTCACACCTTTCTAAGACATACTGGGTATTATTATAAATTCATCCAAAGATATGCCAAGATTATTGCACCTTTAGAGGAACTCTTAAAACATAACAAACACTTTATCTAAACTTGCTCTTGCCAAGAAGCCTTTAAGGCCTTAAAAGACAAATAGGTCACTAATCTAATTCTCCAGTTCCTTTATTGGACAAAACCATTCCATGTCTATGTTGATGCCTCTGGAATGACTGGTTATATAGTCCTTACACAACTGGGTGAAGGTCACCTTGATCACCTTATCTATTTTGATAGTAGAAAACTTATTTCAGCTGAGAGGAATTACACCACCATAGAGCATGAAGCACTTTTAATAGTTTATGCTTTGCAAATTTTTTGACAATACTTATCGATAACTCCTTTTGTATTCCATACAAACCATGAATATTTAAAATATATCGTAAATAAACCTATGTTGCATGGTCAAATCTACTATTGGATAGTATTATTTCAAGAATTTCAATTCTCTATCATGGTCAAACCAGGAAAAACTAATTGTGGTCTTAACCATCTTTCTCAAATTGATTTTGGAGAACCACCATGCACCATTAAATATTACCTACTTGATGTTTATTATTTTGTGTTTTTTGTGTTCCTGAGGGGTTGGAAGATATTGCAACTTTCTTAAATACTAGCTCAATACCTGATTGTCTGACTCCACAAGCTAAGAAGTAACTCACCATCTATGCAACACCATTTCATCTCATTAGAAGGGACCTATACAAGCTTGGGTGAGATGAAATTCTTCAATGTTGAGTTATGAAACATGAGCATTTCAAATTACTCTAAGAATTTCATGAAGTCATTACTAGTGGACACTATGTTGGGGAGGCTACTATGTGTAAGGTAACACTAGTTAGAATATGGTATCCTACCTTTTTCAAGATGCCAAAATGCATGTTAGGAAATATGATATTTATTAGCAAATTGAAAAACTAAATCAATAGGATGTCATGCCATTATATCTTATTATATCTCAAGAACCATTTGAAAAGTGGGCCATTGAATTTTTTGGCCTCATCAATCTAGATGGATGATGTACAAGTTCTCATTATATCATTACCACAACTAATTATCTCACACACTAGGCTGAGGCCATGCCAACAAGGGATTTTATTATTGTTATTGCTGTGCATTTCATATGGAAACATATCATAATCCATTTTGTCTACCCATTAAGTTTTACTAGTGATTGCGGTACACATTTCCTCAATGAAACTATTTGCATCCTACTTGCTGAGTTCATGATTGCCCATCATAAAACAACACCATATCTCGCTAGGGCAATAGCACTGCCAAATCATTCAATAAATTTTTAGGCACAACACTTTAAAAGATTTGTAATATTGGCCACACTGACTAGGATGATAGAGTGTCTATAGTAATTTAGGCTACCAAATAACTTATAACTGCCTGAATAAGAACACACCATTCAATCTTGTGTATGGCATAAAAATAATTATTTTGGTTGAATTCTTGGTACCATCTCTTTGCATTACATGTGTTGGATAATTAGATAATGAGTCATCATTAAAAACATGTTTGGATGATTTATTATAGTTGGTTGAAGCCCATTTCCTTGCTCATTATAGTCAAGATATGGAGAAATGTAGATAAAAGGTAGGACATGATTGACACATCAAGCACAATATATTTACCCCTGGAATAAAGTCTTTCTCTATGACTCGAAGTTCATCTACCATTCTAGGAAACTTTGTATTCATTGGGATGGTACTTTTTTGTTCATAGAATTTTACCTATTGGCACTTACTATTTACAAAGATTAGATGGCCAATTTATTCTTAGGCATTAAAATGGTAGCTGGATAAGGCCGTATTTCTCTACTTAAAAGTATAATTTTTATAACAATAAGGCTTATATCATTAGTTTAGGATTTTGTGTTTTCAATAAAAGTGTTGCCTTAGTTTCACACAACATTTCTTTTATAAAAGGTTATTTTATTTTTATACTTGTAATTTCATGGAGGACCACAACACACTTTTAGTATGGGGTAAGAGGTAATACATGTATTCATGTTAAGTACTATAAGGATACACACACGAGTTGAAAAATTCTAGGATAAGAGATTCATGCCAATAGTTTGAATATTCAAAAAAATGAACAACTAGCTTCCACTCCAAATAAAAGCATGGAATAAGATGTGTCATTAATATGAAAGGAGTAGTAGTTACAAAAAGTGTGCCAACATCATGACAAGACAATACTGTTAAATGCATTTATGGTGAGAAGCACCGATCAAAGAATGGTGGCTATTACAAATACATTAATTATGAGAAGTGATGGTAAAAAAGATGGGGTATAAATGAAAATTACCCCCTCAAACCTATAAGAATGACTTGATAGCTCATTTTAAATTTTACCTTTCCTTTCATTTGAGTTTTATAGAACTAAAGAGTGAACTAAGTCTAGGTGATTCCAAAGTAAGTGAAAGTTCAAAGTACCAAAATCCCATGCATAGCTATTGAGAAGGAGATTAACTGAGTAATCAAGAATAAACTAACCTTCAACCATGATTTATGATAGAGAAAATTGGTAGTTACAGCTTGTAGAGGTAGAAGTCTACCATTAAAGGGTGACAAAGTAGGAAACACTGAATCATCTACACCACAAACATGTATTCCTTTGGGAACATTAGATGGTTGTGCCTCAACCTTTGGGCTCCATGGAGGATGATGTGACCTAAGAAGAAAGGCTTAATAAGTGATCCATTACCAACCATATTAGAAGAGGAAGTGCCATTTTCTGGGGGGGTGAAGCAGTACTAATCAAAGAAGAAATACCTAAATAATAAGTGAAACACATGAAAGGAAAATAATCTATGATGGTGCGCTAGGAAAAGAAGGCGCAAGCACCTCCACCCCTACCATTGATGATAAAAGAGATGTAGCACCCAGAAATGGTGCTGCACATGGAAAATTAGGTGTCAAAAGTACCCTTTTATACCATATTTGATTACAACCACTATCAAATGGGAAATGAGGTTGGATTGCAAAATGACTACTAGACTACTCACTGGAACACCAAAAAGAAATTTGTGTATGACCTTCAAATATTCAATGCCTTAGACTCTACAGGGCTATTCTAGTTATCAAACCTTCCATATTTTGGAAAACTTGTGGAAGTAGTAAAGTTTCTACTCTCTCACGTCTATGAGGACTACCTCTACTTTGTTAGGCACAACATGAAGATTACACTTGAGAGAATAAACAAGGTGTTAGGACTACAATCCTCTATTATAGAAGTGGAACTTGACTTAAAATATTAAGAGGAAATAGGAAAAATAACAACAATACTTATATACTAGAAGTAGGGCCATGCCATGCACATAAATTTTTTGTAAGATCCTGCCCTTCAAGTAGCCATGAGCATCATCATGACCAAGATTGGTCACATCAATTATTGGAAAGAGGTGGATATGGATCACTTATACATCACTCACCAAGTGAATGAGGTCCTAAAGTATAATTAGGCAATGTATTTTTCCCAAAAAATCATAGAGGATGTTGAGAAGAGCCATCATATACCAAGCCATATGCTTTCATGGGGATATTTTTATTGTTAATGGTATTTGATGAGATTGGTATACCAGACTACACCTCTAATGAACTAAAGTGGGCATAGCCACCTGATCACAAGTCTCCCACTAAGCACTATAAGGTGTTCACATGCCTTAGTCATATCACCCCTACATACAAGAATAAGATGAAGTCATGGTACGATGACATGAAGGAGGCCTTTAGGAATGAATGACACATTCCTAAGGACATGCCTGTCTAGGTTGGTGAGCAAGCCCAGTTTGTAGTGAAACAACATTTCTATCTATTTTGAATCAAGATGGTCCCTTCTGGATAATTCTTAGCTTAGTTGAAGATGCCTTATACCTTTAAAATGAGATACTTCATTTATTTGGAGAATCAATTTTCTGATGCCCAACCTCTTACCTTAGAACTAAACCAAATTGACTTGGAAATTCATACTCTATGGAAGATGTATGTCTATCCTAACAAGAAGGCCTACAGGTAGAAGTATGAGACTGATAAGACCGATATCAAGGTCAAGTAAACCATGGTCAGAGAAAAAGTGCACAATCTATTTTAAATGCTATAGCCCAAGAAGAAATACTCAAAAGGTGCAGAGCACATAAGGGAAAAACTTCCACTATACCACATCTTGAGAAGAAGAAGTAGGCTGGGCAGGATGCCAACACAAGTTCATGATTAAAACCTTCAAAGTGGTAAAGGACTTCCTAGGTGCCACCACCAAAAGCTTCACCTCCACGGGCTTCTCCACCTAAGGCTTCACCTCCATGGGCTTCTCCACCTAAGGCTTCACCTCCATGATCTTTGACACCATAATATTCACCTCCACAAGCTTCTCCATAGATAACATCACCACCAAGGGTTTCACCATCAGGGGTTGTCTTGTATAATGCACCAAAGAAAGGACCTGAGGGGTCAACACCATTATCCCCTACAAAATTAGTATAGGAAGAACCTCAAATTCATAAAGAAGAAATAAAGGAATCTGACTCAGAAAAGACACTCTCCCTGATGCAAGAGGAGGAGACCAACTTTGATGATGTGTAATTGGATATTTGGGGTCCATTTGGTGAAGAAGAGGATGGTTTTGATACTCAACAGATAAGTGGAATGGATATCAATAACACTTCTTTTGTGATAGATATGGAGGTCAAAATCCTTGAGCATAACCCCAACAAAGGAAAGGATCCAACTATTTTTGAAGTTCAACCACCTTTTAGTGATTTATCAATATTTATGCACTCAATATTAGTTAGGTGTCTTATATAAGATGCTCTATTTATGGCCCTATTTCCTTCCTCAAGATGCAACCATCGATATAAGGTGACACGTGTCCTTCCTTTTGGAAATGTACAATGAAGAATGCCATTTTGATATTCCTCAAGACTACCTAATAGTATATTCCCAAGCAACAATGTTGCCCACTCCAATGTAGGTTGATCCTCTGAATATATCTCCTCTATAGGCTAGCATCACATTTTTAAAAATGGATTTTGAATTCATGCGCCAAAATATACTTTTAGATTCTAACACATATGATATAGAGAAGAAACATGGCCAGGTAGTGGCAATGTATGAGAAAGAAGCTGCCACTTGAAAGGCACTTAAAGAAGAAGTATCCACACTAAAGCAATAAATGCAAAAATCCACAGAGGCCAAAGTAAAAACTTTAAATTTTTGTAAATCTATTTTGTGCTAAGAACTAGCATTGGTAGATGGAGTGCCTTTGGACAAAGAAGTTGTGGATAAATTGGATACCCTTGTAAATATCTTATTAAAACACTGCAAGGAACATCCCATGTTGAGAAATGAATCATTATGGGAGGCTGATCAATTTACCGAGGCCATATAATTCTATAAACACACCCTTAAAAGATTCAGGGAAGTGATCCCCATCTTAGATGGGATTTTTGAAAAACTAGCATGGCCTAATAAAATTTTGGAAGCTCGGCTCAATGCAAAGGAGTCTCAACAATAATAATTGGTAGATGTTGCCCTTCTAATAAAAGGCCACACTAAGCATGCAAAGACATTTAAATATGTCAAAATTTTGGAGGAAATATAAACGTGCATCGATAATAACTTAATGATAGTTTTGTAGCTCTCCAAGAATAGGTTGTAGATGAAGTCATTACACTTGAAGAGGTTTAGAAGGATTCTAGTACATCCCTTGACCAATTGGTTAATAAGGCCAATAAATGTCCAAACTAACCTGAGGAGATGAAAAATTTAAAGGTGGAAATATAAGAGATAATGTCCAAGCTACTTTATACCTTATCATATTTGGACAATATTAGGAATTAAATTGAACAAATTGGGCCTAAGTTTTTGGTTGAGGCCGAGACTACAACTTAGTCCATGATGGACTAAGTGCATAGTGTGGGGTGATGTTGGACCCCAAATTTTGATAAAGTGTTTTGGATTTTTGGCATGAAACTGACATGACATGAGAGGAGTATGGTGCAGGAATACCATGGCACAAAACTAGCATGGCATAAGAAGACCATGGTGCAGAACTAATGATGTGTGAGAGGATAAAGGCATATAAGATAATAAACACAAGAAGACCTAGTCAAATAAGGAGCTTAACTATGAATAACTTGAGATCAAAAGACTCAGAACAATAGTGAAAGGCTTGGGGAGTGCAAGGAAGTGGGAGATAGCTGAGGATTGATTATCAAAGACCATTGAGGCTTTAATCATCATGAGTTTCACACCATCTTGCAAAAAGGAGGATACTTGGTAGTAAGGACATAACATTGAGCAATAATATAGAGGATGTGAAGGCTTGGATCCTTAGGAGAAAATAAGTGAAAGACTACTATGACTTTGAATCTACTCACCCATTTGTCATTTATTATGTAACTACTTGGTCAGGGAAAAACAAGTATAAATACCCCTGTGTGGAATCATGCAAGGTGACTATATAGTGACTTTATAATATAGAATTATGAATATTACAACTAGTTTAGGTTTTGTGTTTTAGATAATTGATAATTGAGCGTTAGAAATGGGTTGACATTAACTAATTTATGGATTATCATTCATTATGTTATTTATAGAACATGCATTATATGAGTTTGTAAAGACAACCCTTTGTACTTCATGGCATTTGTCTTCATGTTCATGGTTGTTGTGATTCATGAGTCAAGGTCTATAGTCATATATTTCTTTTTTGATGTATTTTCTAATTAGATATATGACTAAACTCAAGTATATGTCTAGTATGTTACTGAGCAACTTAACCCATGGGAACTAGTCTCTTGCTGTGTGCTTCAAGTGAGTGCGTAAATCCTTAGTCTTATATGAAAGGCCAGTGCATAAGCTTTTTAGGGCTAATCTTTAGCACCTAAAGAAAACATGATTAAGAGAATAAAAACCCAACATGGATATTGATTTTTTTATACTTTAAAATTATATTTTATTTATATATTTTAGGATTTTTGTGAGTGGTTTCGAACCTCTAGGATCTATAATACAAATTCTAGGTTATGGAGGATCCTATCATATTTTATACTTAGTCAAATTCTAGGGTTTCAAGGTTTCAAACTTAGCCATATTTTAGGGTTTCAAGATTTCATGGAGATATCATAGGAGGTATGAAAGCTATATGAAGGTATTTAGGTATGATAGAATAATATGAGAACATCTTTCATAAAGTGCCATAAGTTGATCCTACCCCCTTCCCTATGCACCCCTTAAGGTATATACTCTGGAAAAAATGCATCGATGAGCCCTTAATGCATACACAAACCATATAATGCACAGAGGCACAGACACCATGATTTCCAATTATGGGGTACATTTATAACAATAATCCCATAGAGAAAACACATGCATCACTTCTTTTATTTTATAGATTGTGATTATTTCAACTATATTTTGATAAATTTAAGCATTAGTCAATTGGGGAAATTAGTGATGTGATTTGGGCCAAATTGAGCCCTATGAACCTAATTCTTAGTCTAAATGATGTTAATTGAGGCTAAAATGATTGGTTTAGGGTTTAAATAATTTATGATTTAGGGTTTAAGCTTTAGGGCTTAGGGATTAAGGTTTGAGGTATATGGTTTAGGGTATAGAGTCCAATTATGAAGGCAATTAGGGCTAATTTGAGCTTGTTGAACCTATTTATGACTATAGAATGTGATTTTGGGGACAATTAGCACTAATGTCATCAGAAGATGAGATAATTAGTCAATTGGGGTAATAAGTGATGAGATCTACGATAAATTGAGCCCTATGAAAATAATTATTACTCTAAAGGATGTTAATTAGGGATAAATTGATTGATTTAGGGTTTATGATTTATGGATTAGTGTTTAGGACTTAGGGCTTAGGGCATAACACATAATATTTAGGTTTTAGGGTATATGGCCTAATCATAAAGGTAATTAGGGCCAATTTAAGCTCGTTCAACCTATTTATGACTATAAAATGTGATTTTGGGATCAATTAGCCCCAAAATTATCACAAAATGAACCAATTAGTCAATTAGGGAAATTAATGATGTAATTTAGGCTAAATTGAAATCCATGAACTTAATTTTTACCCTAAAGGATGTTAATTTAGCATTTAGGGTTTATGATTTAGGGTTTAAGTTTTAAGGTATAGGGTTTAGGGTATAGGGTCCAATTTCAAAGATAATTGGGGATAATTTAAGCTTATTCAACATATTTATGACTATATAATATGATTTTTGGCTCAGTTAGCCCATATGTCATCATAGATTATGTCAATTAGTCAATTGGGGTAAATAGTGATGTGATTTTGTCTAGATTGAGTCTTATGAACTTAATTCTTAGTCTAAATGATGTTAATTGGGGATAAAATGATTGGTTTAGGTGTTAAAGAGTTTATAATTTAGGGTTTAAGGTATATGGTGTATAGTTTAGGGTATATGGTCTAATCGTAAAGACAATTAGGGCCAATTTGAGCTCATTGAACCTACTTGTGACTATATGTGATTTTGCGCATAATTATCCCCAATGTCATCACAAGTTGATCCCATTAGTTAATTAGGGAAATAAGTGATGTGATTTAGGATAAATTTACCCCTATGAAAATAATTATTACTCTAAAGGATGTTAATTAGGGCTAAATTAATTGATTTAGGGTTTAGGATTTAGTGCTTAAGGTATAGGGTATAAGGTTCAAGTTTTAAGGTATAGGGTATAATCATGAAGGCAATTGGGGCTAATTTGATCTCATTAAACCTATTAGTGATTAAGATAATTAGCCCCAATATCATCACAAATTAAGCTAATCAGTCAATTGGGGTAATCAATGATGTGATTTGGGTAAAATTGAGCCTTGGGAACCTAATTCTTAATCTAAAGGATGTTAATTTGGGCTAAATCAATTAGTTTAGGGTTAAGATTTAGGGAATACTATTCAAGGTATAGGTTTTAGGGTTTAGGGTAGAGGGTCTAATTACAAAGGCAATTGGGGACAATTTGAGCTTATTCAACTTATTTATCACTACAAAATGTGATTTTGGGCTCAATTAGCCCTAATGTCATCAAAAATTGAGCTAATTAATCAATTAATAAAATTAATGATGTAATTTGGGCCAAATTGATCCATGTGAACTTAATTCTTAGTTTAAATGATGTTAATTAGGGCTAAAATAATTGTTTTAGGGTTTAAAGACTTTATAATTTAGGGCCTAGGGTTTAAGGTGTATGGTTTAGATTTTAGGGTAAAGGGTCCAATCGTGAAGGCAATTAGGTATAATTTTATCTCATTGAACCTATTTATGACTATAGAATATGATTTTGGGCACCATTATCCCCAATGTCATCACAAATTGATCAAATTAGTTAATTATGAAAATAAGTGATGTGATTTAGGCTGAATTGAGCACTATGAAATTAATTATTACTCTAAATGATGTTAATTAGGGTTAAATAAATTGATTTAGGGTTTAAGGTTTACAATTTAAGGTTTAGTTTTAGTTCTTGGGGTATAGAGTATAAGGTTTAGGTTTTAAGGTATAAAGTTAAATCACAAAGGAGATTGAGGATAATTTGAGATTATTAATCCTATTTGTGACTAAAAAATGTGATTTTGGGCTCAATTAGCCCCAATGTCATCACATATTAAGCTAATTAGTCAATTGGGGCAATCAGTGATGTGATTTGAGCCAAATTGAGCCTTTTGAACCTAATTCTTACTCTAAAAGATGCTAATTTGGGCTAAATCAATGGTTTAAGGTTTAGGGTTTATGATTTAAGGTATAAGGTTTAGGGTATAGGGTTTAAGGTATAGGGCTTAGGGTATAAGTTCCAATCATAATGGAAAATATTTTTTAACTGGATATTAATCAACAGGGGTGGTTGATTAATATAAATTAACATAGAAAGTAAAAAATACTTAAATTTATCAAAATATGATAGAAATATCCATGATCCATGGAATGAAATAAGTGAGGTGTGTGTTTTATCCATTGGATTATTGTTATAAATGTTTCCTAGAATTATGAATCATGTTGTGTATGATTTTTTACATTAGATGGTTCCTATATGCATTAAGGGCTCATTGATCCATTTAGCCCAGAGTGTATACCTTAAGGGGTGTATAGGGAATGGGGTGGGATTGAGTTGTAGCACTTTGTGAGAGATATTTTAATACTATTCTCTCATACCTACATCCCTTCATGAAGCCTTTATACCTCTTATGATGTCTCCCTAAAATATGGCTAAGTTTGAAACCCTAGAGTCTAACTAAGTTTGAAATATGATAGGATCCTCTATAACCTTGAATTTGCATTATAGATCCTAGAGGTCCAAAACCATTCTCAAACATCCTAAAAGTATATAAATAAAATATAAATTAAAGTATAAGAAACTAAATGTCCATATCTAAATGTAAACTTATACTTGCATGTTTATTTTATTTATATACCATGCATACCAAGCTAATACTAAACTATTCCATGTATGCAATTTTATAACAGTAATAACAAGTATTTAGTTCTAAAGACTAAAATTGCATACATGGTTCTAAAGACTAAAACTATGTAAGTGGTCCTTGATCCATAATTATCGAGCCTATATGCCAAGACCACATATGCATTTTTCTAAATCACGTATGTAGAAATGTTGAAATCCATTTGAATGTTAAATCTGTCTACTTTTTGGCCTCCTAACTCTCTGCACTTACCCAAAATAAAACATGATTTAGTGCCCTCCCAAAATTTTACCATTTTACTGAATTTTTAACACTTTCATAGTGATCGCATAGATTCAAAAAATTAAATGTGATAACGATATTTATGGATTTTTTGGGGCAACTTGGACATAGTGAAAGTCTAAATAATGGTTAAAATTCTTTTATTATGAATTCAACAAAGTTATTAAAATACCAGCTAATGAAAGCAAAGTAAGCAAGAAACATTAAAGTAAAACATCAACTAAAATTATGAAAGCAAACTAATATAATTGCTCTGATTCCAAATTAATCTAAATAAACAACTCGTAGTGAGATTGGAAGTGAAGGGGATAACAAAACTAAGAAGTAGTGTTTCAAGTAATTTCTATTTATCAGAAGTAACATGTCATTTCCTTTCATATATTTCAATCTGAAATCATTTATTCCCAATATTTTAGAAATATAATAAGGACCAATCTACAATGGATCTAGTTTCACATGTTGTCCTTTCTTTTCATGAGCTTTGTCCCACATCATGACTGAATCTGTGATTTTGAAGTCTTTAATCTTTATACTTTTATCAAACCATCCGTTGTCTATTTCTTGATTTTTACTTATTTTTTCCAAAGCTTCATCTAGAATATCTTCCATCTAAATGATTTTAAGTAACCTTGATTGTAGTTTTTCATATTCTCTTATGTATTCTTGCATGAATTCATATATATGAAATTTCAAAGTGATGGGGAGTGCTAACTCTTTATCATAAACTAACAAGGATGAAGATGATTTTGATGTTAGTTTATATCTAGTTCTATCAACCCACCATGCGTATTTTAATAATGAATGTTATTCTCTTTGTTTCTTTCTTAAAAAATTCTTAATGACATCAATGAGATTTGTTTTGGTTGATTTATCCACTCCATTTTTTTGAGTATAGTAATTTGATGAAAAAATTTAAATGGTTTTGTGATCTAATACCCATCACATGAATTTTATGGATTGGATGCATGTCCATTATCACATACCAAATAAAAAGGGGTGCAAAACTTGGTGACAATGTATTACTTAATGAATTTGATCACATATTGAGCTAGAATTTTCCTTGTGGAAATTGTTTTAGTATAACATGTACAATAGTTTTTGGTTGTTAATATGAATTTGTGTCCTTTTGTATAATTTGTATTGACAACTCTAACAAAATCAAGTTCGCATTGGCTAAATGGCTAGTGCTCAATGACTAGTTGCAATGACATTGCTACATGTTTTTATCTTTTGGAAAATGTTTGATATTTATATCAAGTTCACTCATGGTGGTGAACATATTTAAAATATTTATGCTAATAATACCCTAATAATTTTTTGGGTTGTAGTATTTCCAGAAGGACATCCACTTACCAGTTTTTCATGAAATGTTCATAAAATATCTTGGGCTTCTTATTTGATCACACATCTAATATAAACCACCTCATAATTATTGTGATATATCACTCATTTATTGAGGATGCAATGGGTTTCCTTAATATTTAAAGCTCTTCTTTATACTATGTTCAATAACTAAGGACAAATTTCATATAGGAGGAAGTGAAAAATGTAGGCATACCATTCTTCGTGTGTAGATTTGGTTTGCCCCACTTACATAACAATGATTTTTTGATCCACATCAGTTATGAGTTGAATGAGACCTTTGCCTCTCACTTTTAGCATGTTTAATTTCAATGACATATTCTTGTAATTTGTCCATCCACTTTCCACTTCACTCTCCTAATTCATTCTTCCCAAGCTTAATTTTAGTGTGAGGTCAGGTACAATGTAGGGACTTTGTTTCAAGGATAATTTTAAGAATGGACCCCTAAAATTTTCTATAATATCCTTACAAATCTTAGATTTTATACATAATTTTAATTTTATTGGCTTATCTTTGGAAAAATTACGACATAGGTGTAAATTAATTGTTTATTTTATTAGCTCTTTAATTTTTTTATAATTTTCTCTGAATTAAATGTCATAATAAAATAAATATATAATGACATAAAAAATAATAATAAAATGTATTTAACGAATTAAAACTAAAATTTTCTCTTTATCATTGAAAAAACAATGATGCTTACCTAGAAATGAAAGTAACCAGCAAAAGTTTGATCCTCCCCATGTCCCACGCACCCCCCCACAATCATTCAAATGTGCTTAACAATAAATTATAATAATGTACATCTATATGAGCCATCCATTTTTGTTAAGGAATGATAATTGCTACCCTCTATAAAATACTTTGCCTTTGATTTACAAGGGGAGTTGAAGGAGAATGTATTGTTGTAATGGAAAATCAGATAGACTAGAAGAGGGCCATAATAGTCTAAAAATTTTGGCATCGAAGGGAAGACACTGAGGTAAACAACATGGTAACTCAAGGGTAGTGATAAATATCTCACATATCCTCAACCACTAATATTTATTAGGACCAAATCCTCCTAGGAGGGAGGTATGATCCATGAGGATTAGAGAGTATGCAAGACACATTTTATCTTTTGATTTGAAATCTTGATTGTGCAGGATATTCAATGGAAATACTTGTAAGAACACATGTAGTAGTTAATGTCAATATATAAAATTTGAAAGTCTAAATTTGAGATTGAAAGGTAAAGAATGAGAAAATAATACAATTGTATGCATGCAATATTATGTCATGAGTATGTAGTGTTAAATTATGATAAGTCTCACCTATATAAACCATTAATGTTGGGTAAACAAGAACAAACACTACTACCATGTATTGAATACTATCTTAAATGATCCATGAGAATTAGAGGACATAATGTTGTATAAAAAAATTAGAGAAACTAATATAATCCCACATGAATATTCACAGGTTAGAATCAATGGAAAGATATCAAAACAAACAAGATAGTACCCAAGGAGAAAGTGGATGAAATTTCCCACGTCTCATAAACCACTAAGATTTTTTCAAACCAAAATGCTCCTAAAATGGAAAGTATAAACCATAAGGATTCAAACAACATTTCTATCCATCAAACAACTAAAAATTCCATAAAAAACAAAGCTAAATTAGAGGGAGTTTTGTTCATTAATAAAACTATCATATACAACAAGGTAACAATTGCATTATTGGCAAGATAATTTTAAATGCAACAATGGTAGATTTGAAGATTCATGGGGGTTCCATATGTGTCATGGTAATTACGGCATGGTGTTTCCATTCTAATATTTGTGGTAATTTCACATATTTCAAATAGAAAAATAAATTAACAATAGAAAAATAATGTCTCTTCAAGTTATTTGGTATTTATGTATTTTATGGAATAAATAGACATCTCCAATGTTAATTTTTGTAAGAAGCAAATGCTTAATTTTATGAATAGTGTTAGGAGAGTTAATTAAATGAAAATATAGTTTATGAAAGAAGTTGATAAGATTTTTTTCAAATCTAATTATTTATACCATACTTAATGGTTGTCATTCTAAATATTAATTTCATAATTGTTTCATCTTTCTTTTATGAAACTACAATTTGGTTTTTTCTCAAAAAAATAAAAAAAACACTAATTCTAACACTATATATATTTTAATCTCTACCAATTATAAGTAATTCATATAGTAAACTATAAACACTTTAAATTTTAAATAATCATTAAAATTTGAGATCTTACAAATCAATTAAGCTCCTCATGAGATTTTTCACATAAGGTCAACTCATGTAATGGAAAATCACATTTAAGCTTCAAGAATTTTTTACATGTTCCATTGCAACCTATGTCCAAGATAAGCTTAACCAATATTGTACTATGCTTTTATATATTTTAATAAAAAAGACTAATAAAAACAAGACACAATATAAATTTAACGTGATATGTGTATCCACTAAAACTACATGTGCACTGAATGAGGTAAATTCCTATTGACATCATGTAAGCCTTTGAAATTTAACATCTTTCATTTGAATATTATTGTCCAAGAGAATATGAGATATCTTAGTACAAAAATGTTAGGAAATAGTAGGAGAATATCATTTATTGTGAATCTAAGTTACCCATGGGCATAAGCAAGAGTAAGATAGTTGAGATGATATTATAGTATATTCAAGCAAATATAGTAAGATACTTAAGTTGCAAAATTCATTAAAATTGATCATAGTGGATGTGGGTGTTCTACATAATCATACCCAATATATATATGATAATGAAATTAAAGGTGAGGGTAGAGGGCATAGAAAAGTAGGTGAAGGAAGAAAGGAAGCCATCCATTCATGTCTTCATTTGTCTTTATTTTGGATTTGGAAGTAGGAATGGGTATTTTTAGTGGCAGTGTCAAATATAAAAATAAAGAGTAATATGTTGAAGCTATCATTCACACAACACAACACATAGTTATATCATAATCTAACCAAGATAAGATTTCAACTAGTACAGTTAGTTGTCTGCATTGAAAGTTTTGAGGTAAGGTGAGGTGATGAATGAATAAGTTGATGATAATGTAGAATTATTATATAGGGCCAACTAACTAGATGTTTCTCCTAGGTTTTGGAGGGAAGATGAAGATGAAAATGTTAACAATGTTTGGAATATTATTTATCATGAGCATGGTGGAATTTGGTAGGCCTAATGTTGCAAGCATTATAGCATCATAACCCCATTAGTTATTTATATGGAAATTCCCACAATTGCAATGACTTAGGGTGCTACAAGTCAGGGGATCAATACCCACAATATAAATGCTCACTCCCTGTGATAAATAGTACCCATGCCACTCTCACGTTCAATGGGTTTCATAAGAATGAAGACAACGGAGGGCCTTCAGAGTGCAATAAACATTACCAAAATGACAATGATCTAGTGGTTTCTCTTTCCATAGGCTGATACGTCAGAGGTATTCATTGCCACAATTACATACAAATCACTAATCCAAGCAATGGAAGAAGCATACAAACCATGGTGGTGGATAAGTGTGATTTGTTCTCTAGTTGTGATGTCGATCATAACTACCAACCTCATTGCAATCACAATGTAGTCAATGCCTTTCCAAACATTTGGAAAGCTTTGAAAGTAAACAATTATAATTATGTTGCTTAAATATATATCACATAATTAAACACTTAATTTACCACACAATTCCTCTTCCATTTCAATTACATTTACATATAAAATATATCATTTTATATCCATAAAATACCATTATGTATTTATGGAATCAATATTTCTTTCTTTTTGACAAGTTAAAAGTTGAGAAAACTACACATATATGGAATCATAAAAGGCCATATTGTATATGGAAAACTAAACTTTCATCTCCTATTTGGAACATTGTTTCAAATAATTTGGGGTCTTTCTTGTTAACGAAGAACAAATTAAATCTTTTGAAGGAACAATTATTTTGTCACTCTCTGAAACCCATTTGGTAAATCACGAATTATCATTAAACATTTAATCAGATAGAAAATAATTATTTAAAAGAGATAAAAACTTCAAGATCATGGCACTCTCAATTCCTTTAATATTTCAACAAAGGAGAGGTAAAGCGACTCCTTAATTCCTGCATGTGATTGTATATATATGCATTTATCCTTTTCCAAGTAAATGGATATAAACGACACATTTTGTCAAATAGTTAACAACATTGTGATCCGAATTGGATTAAGAAAATTATTTCCACTATATTTATTAAATGAAAAATATTGTTGCAACCCCATTTTCATTAACGAACTACATCCAAACACGTTATCATTGGGTAAGCTATCTAGGTCCTTGGTTTCTACATTAATTTAATCTTCAAATAAAGCACTTTCAATAGTTTATGCTTTGAATTTTTTTTGACAATACTTATCAATAACTCCTTTTGTATTCCATACAGACCATGAATCTTTAAAATATATTGTAAATAAACCTATGTTGCATGGTCAAATCTACTATTGGATAGTATTATTTCAAGAATTTCAATTCTTTATCATGGTCAAACCAGGAAAAACTAATTTTGGTTTTAACCATCTTTCTCGAATTGATTTTGGAGAACCATTGTGCACCATTAAATATTACCTACTTGATGTATAATTGTTTTGTGTTTTTTGTGTTCTTGAGGGGTTGGAAGATATTGAAACTTTCTTAAATACTAGCTCAATCCCTGATTGTTTGACTCCACAAGCTAAGAAGTAACTCACCATCTATGCCACACCATTTAATCTCATTAGAAGGGACCTCTACAAGCTTGGGTGAGATGAAATTATTCAATGTTGTGTTATGAAACATGAGAATTTCAAATTACTCTAAGAATTTCATGAAGTCATTACTATGGACACTATGTTGGGGAGGCTACTATGTGTAAGGTAACACTAGTCAGAATATGGTGGCCTACCTTTTTCAAGATGCCAAAATGCATGTTAGGAAATATGATATTTATCAACAAATTGAAAAACCAAATCAATGGGATGTCATGCCATTATATCTTATTCTATCTCAAGAACCATTTGAAAAGTTGGCCATTGAATTTTTTGGACTCATAAATCTAGATGGATGATGTATAAGTTCTCATTATATCATTACCACAACTAATTATCTCACACACTAGGTTGAGGCCATGCCAACAAGGGATTTTATTATTGCTACTGCTGTGCATTTCATATGGGAACATATCATAATCCATTTTGTCTACCCATTAAGTTTTACTAGTGATTGCGGTACATATTTCCTCAATGAAACTATTTGCATCCTACTTGCTGAGTTCATGATTGCCCATCATAAAACAACACCATATCTCGTTAGGGCAATAACACTACCAAATCATTCAATAAATTTTTAGGCACAACACTTTCAAAGATTTGTAATATTGACCACACTGACTAGGATGATAGAGTGTCTATAGTAATTTGGGCTACCAAATAATTTATAACTGCCTGAATAAGAACACACCATTCAATCTTGTGTATGGCATAGAAATAATTCTTTTAGTTGAATTTTTGGTACCATCTCTTTGTATTACATGTGTTGGATAATTAGATAAGGAGTCATCATTAAAAACATGTTTGGATGATTTATTATAGTTGGATGAAGCTCATTTCCTTGCTCATTAGAGTTAAGATATGGAGAAATGTAGATAAAAGGTAGGACATGATTGACACATCAAGAACAATACATTTACCCCTGGAATAAAGTCTTTCTCTATGACTCGAAGTTCATCTACCATTCTAGGAAACTTTGTATTCACTGGGATGTTACTTTTTTGTTCATAGAATTTTCCCTACTGGCACTTACTATTTACAAAGATTAGATGGCCAATTTCTTCTTAGGCATTAAAATGGTAGCTGGATAAGGCCGTATTTATCTACTTAAAAGTATAATTTCTATAACAATAAGGCTTATACCATTAGTTTAGGATTTCATGTTTTCAATAAAAGTGTTGCCTTAGTTTCACACAACATTTCTTTTATAAAAGGTTATTTTATTTTTATACTTGTAATTTCATGGAGGACCACAACACATTTTTAGTATGGGGTAAGAGGTAATACATGTATTCATGTTAAGTACTATAAAGATACACACACGAGTTAAATTCTAGGATAAGAGATTCATGCCAATAGTTTGAATATTCAAAAAATTGAACAACTAGCTTCCACTCCAAATAAAAGCATGGGATAAGATGTGTCATTAATATGAAAGGAGTAGTAGTTACAATAAGTGTGCCAACATCATGACAAGACAATACTGTTAAATGCATTTATGGTGAGAAGCACCGGTCAAAGAATGGTGGCCATTACAAATACATTAATTATGAGAAGTGATGGTAAAAAAGAGTGGGTAGTAAATGAAAATTACCCCCTCGAACCTATAAAAATGACTTGATATCTCATTTAAAATTTTACCTTTCCTTTCATTTGAGTTTTATAGAACTGAAGAGTGAACTAAGTCTAGGTGATTGCAGAGTAAGTGAAAGTTCAAAGTACCAAAATCCCATGCATAGCTATTGAGAAGGAGATTAACTGAGTAATCAAGAATAAACTAACCTTGGAGCATGATTTATGATAGAGAAAATTGGTAGTTACAGCTTGTAGAGGTAGAAGTCTACCATTAAAGGGTGACAAAGTAGGAAAAGCTAAGTCATCTACACCAAAAACATGTATTCCTTTGGGAACATTAGATGGCTATGCCTCAACCTTTGGGCTCCATGGAGGATGATGTGGCCTAAGAAGAAGGCCTTAATAAGTGATCCATTACCAACCATATCAGAAGAGTAAGTACCATTTTTTGGGGGGAAGCAGTACTAATCAAAGAATAAATACCTAAAGAATAAGTGAAACACATGAAAGGCAAAGAATCTATGATGGTGCACTAGGCAAAGAAGGCACAAGCACTTCCACCCCTACCATTGATGATAGAGGAGATGTAGTACCCAAAAATGGTGTTGCACATGGAAAATTAGGTGTCAAAAGTACCCTTTTATACCATATTTGATTACAACCACTATCAACTGGGAAATGAGGTTGGATTGCAAAATGACTACTAGGCTGAGCACTAGAACACCAAAAATCAATTTGTGTATGACCTTTAAATATTCAATGCCTTAGACTCTGCAGGGCTATTCTAGTTATCAAACCTTCCATATTTTGGAAAACTTGTGGAAGTAGTAAAGTTTCTACTCTCACGTCTATGGAGAATACCTCTACTTTGTTAGGCACAACATGAAGATTACACCTGAGAGAATAAACAAGGTGTCAAGACTACAATGCTCTACTATAGAAGTGGAATTTGACTTAAAATATTAAGAGGAAATAGGAAAAATAACAACAATACTTATGTACTAGAAGTAGGGCCATGCCATGCACAATTTTTTTGTAAGATCCTGCCCTTCAAGTAGCCATGAGCATCATCATGACAAAGATTGGTGACACAAATTATTAGAAAGAGGTGGATATAGATCACCTATACATCACTCACCAAGTGAATGAGGTCCTAAAGTATAATTAGGTAATGTATTTTTCCCACAAAATCATAGAGGATGTTGAGAAGAGCCATCATATACCAGGCCATAGGCTTTCATGGGGGTATTTTTATTATTAATGGTATTTGATGAGATTGGTGTACTATACTACACCTCTAATGAACTGAAGTGGGCATACCCACTCGATTAAAAGTCTTCCACTGAGCACTATAAGGTGTTCACATGCCCTAGTCATATCACCCCTACATACAATAATAAGATGAAGTCATGGTATGATGACATGAAGGAGGCCTTTGGGAATGAATGATACATTCCTAAGGACATGCCTATCTAGGTTGGTGAGCAAGCCCAGTTTGTAGTGAAATAACATTTCTATCTATCTTGAATCAAGATGGTCCCTTCTGGATAATTCTTAGCTTAGTTGAAGATGCCTTATACCTTTATAATGAGATACTTCATCGATTTGGCGAATCAATTTTTTGATACCCAACCTCTTACCTTAGAACTAGAGCAAATTGACTTGGAGATTCATACTTTATGGAAGATGTATGTCTATACTAACAAGACGGCCAAAAGGTAGAAGTATGAGACTGATAAGACTAACATCAAGGTAAAGTAAACCATGGTCAGAGAAAAAGTGCACAATCTATTTTACATGCTATAGCCCAAGAAGAAATATTCAAAAGGTGCAGAGCATATAAGGGAAAAACTTCCACTCTACCACATCTTGAGAAGAAGAAGCAGGCTAGGTAGGATGCTAACACAAGTTCATGATTAAAACCTTCAAAGTGGTAAAGGACTTCTTAGATGCCACCACCAAGATATTCACCTCCACGGGCTTCTCCACCTAAGGCTTCACCTCCCTAGGATTCTCCACCCAAGGCTTCACCTCCATGATCTTTGACACCATAAGATTCACCTCCACAAGCTTCTCCATAGATAACATCACCACCAAGGGTTTCACCATCAGGGGTTGTCTTGTATAATACACCAAAGAAATGACCTGAGGGGTTAACACCATTATCCCCTACAAAATTAGTAGAGGAAGAACCTCAAAGTCATAAAGAAGAAATAGAGGAATCTAACTCAGATAATACACCCTCCCTGATGCAAGAGGAGGAGACCACCTTTGATGATGTGTAATTGGACATTGGGGGTCCATTTGGTGAAGAAGAGGATGGTTTTGATACTCAACAAATAAGTGGAATGGATATCAATAACACTTCTTTGGTGATAGATATGGAGGTCAAAATCCTTGAGCATAACCCCAACAAAGGAAAGGATCCAACTATTTTTGAAGTTCAACCACCTTTTATTGATGTATCAATATTTACACACTCAATATTAGTTAGGTGTCTTAGATAAGATGCCTTATTTATGGCCCCATTTCCTTCCTCAAGATGCAACCATCGATATAAGGTGACACGTGTCCTTCTTTTTGGACATGTACAATGAAGAATGCCATTTTGAGATTCCTCAAGACTACCTAATATTATATTCCCAAGCACCAATGGTGCCCACTCTAATGTAAGTTGATCCTTTGAAGATATCTCCTCTATATGCTAGCATCACATTTTTAAAAATGGATTTTGAAGTCATGTGCCAAAATATACTTTTAGATTTTGACACATATAATATAGAGAAGAAACATGGCCAGGTAGTGGTTATGTATGAGAAAGAAGTTGCCACTTTAAAGGCACTTAAAGAAGAAGTATCCACACTAAAGCAATAAATACAAAAATCCATAGAGGCCAAAGTAAAAACTTTAAATTTGTGTAAATCTATTTTGTGCCAAGAACTGGCATTGGTAGATGGAGTGCCTTTGGACAAAGAAGTTGTGGATAAATTAGATACCCTTGTAAATATCCTATTAAAACACTGCAAGGAACATCCCATGTTGAGAAATGAATCATTATGGGAGGCTGATCAATTTACTGAGGACATATAATTCTATAAACACACCCTTAAAAGATTCAGGGAAGTGATCCCCATCTTAGATGGGATTTTTGAAAAACTGGCATGGCCTAATAAAATTTTGGAAGCTCGGCTCAATGCAAAGGAGTCTCAACAATAGAAATTGGTAGATGTTGCCATTCTAATAAAAGGCCACACTAAGCATGCAAAGGCATTTAAATATGTCAAAATTTTGGAGGAAATAATAAACGTGCATTGACAATAACTTAATGCTAGTTTTGTAGCTCTCCAAGAATAGGTTGTAGATGAAGTCATTACTCTTGAAGAGGTTTAGAAGGATTCTAGTACATCCCTCGACAAATTGGTTAATAAGGCCAATAAATGTCCAAACTAACCTGAGGAGATGAAAAATTTAAAGGTGGAAATAGAAGAGATAATGTCCAAGCTACTTTATACCTTATCATATTTGGACAATGTTAGGAATTAAATTGAACAAATTGGGCCTAAGTTTTTGGTTGACACTAAGACTGCAACTTAGTCCATGATGGACTAAGTGCATAATGTGGGGTGATGTTGGACCCCAAATTTTGATAAAGTGTTTTGGATTTTTGGCATGAAACTAACATGACATGAGAGGAGTATGGTGCAGGAATACCATGGCACAAAACTAGCATGGCATAAGAAGACCATGGTGCATAACTAATGACGTGTGAGAGGATAAAGGCATATAATATAATAAAGATAAGAAGACCTAGTCAAATAAGGAACATAACTATGAAGAACTTGAGATCATAAGACTCTGAACAATAGTGAAAGGCTTGGGGAGTGCAAGGGAAGTGGGAGATAGTTGAGGATTAATTATCAAAGACCATTGAGGCTTTAATCATCATGAGTTTCAAGCCATCTTGCAAAAAGGAGGATACTTGATAGTAAGGACATAACATTGAAAAATAATATAGAGGATATGAAGGCTTGGATCCTTAGGAGAAAACAAGTGAAAGACTACCATGACTCTAAATCTACTCACCCATTTGTCATTTATTATGTAACTACTTGGTCAGGGAAAAAAAAGTATAAATACCCTTGTGTGGAATCATGTAAGGTGACTATTAATGGATTACATATAGTGACTTTATAATATAGAATTCTGAATATTACAACCAGTTTAGGTGTTGTGTTTTAGATAATTGATAATTGAGCGTTAGAAATGGGTTGACATTAACTAATTTATGGATTATCATTCATTATGTGATTTATAGAACATGCATTATATGAGTTTGCAAAGATAACCCTTTGTAGTTCGTGGCATTTGTCTTCATGTTCATGGTTGTTGTGATTCATGAGTCAAGGTCTATAGTCATATATTTCTTTTTTGATGTATTTTCTAATTAGATATATGACTAAACTCAAGTATATGTCTAGTATGTTATTGAGCAACATAACCCATGGGAACTAGTCTCTTGCTGTGTGCTTTAGGTGAGTGCTTAAGACCTTAGTCTTGTATGAAAGTCTAGTGCATAAGCTTTTTGGGGCTACTCTTTAGCACCTAAAGAAAACATGATTAAGAGAATAAAAAACCAACATGGATATTAATTTTTTTATACTTTAAAATTATATTTTATTTATATATTTTAGGATTTTTGTGAGTGGTTTCGAACCTCTAGGATCTATAATACAAATTCTAGGTTATGGAGGATCCTATCATATTTTATACTTAGTCAAATTCTAGGGTTTCAAGGTTTCAAACTTAGCCATATTTTAGGGTTTCAAGATTTCATGGAGATATCATAGGAGGTATGAATGCTGTATGAAGGGATTTAGGTATGATAGAATAATATGAGAACATATTTCATAAAGTGCCATAAGTTGATCCCACCCCATTCCCTGTGCATCCCTTAAGGTATATACTCTTGGAAAAATGCATTGATGAGCCCCTAATGCATACACGAACAATATAATGCACAAAGGCATAGACAACATGATTTCCAATTATGGGGTAAATTTATAACAATAATCCCATAGAGAAAACACATGCATCACTTCTTTTATTTTATGGATTATGAGTATTTCAACTATATTTTGATAAATTTAAGCATTAGTCAATTGGGGAAATTAGTGATGTGATTTGGGCCAAATTGATCCCTGTGAACCTAATTCTTCGTCTAAATGATGTTAATTGAGGCTAAAATGATTGGTTTAGGGTTTAAAGAATTTATGATTTAGGGTTTAAGCTTTAGGGCTTAGGGATCAAGGTTTGAGGTATATGGTTTAGGGTATAGAGTCTAATTATGAAGGCAATTAGGGCTAATTTGAGCTCGTTGAACCTATTTATGACTATAGAATGTGATTTTAGGCACAATTAGCACTAATGTCATTAGAAGATGAGATAATTAGTCGATTGGGGTAATAAGTGATGTGATCTACGATAAATTGAGCCCTATGAAAATAATTATTACTCTAAAGGATGTTAATTAGGGATAAATCAATTGATTTAGGGTTTATGATTTATGGATTGGTCTTTAGGATTTAGGGCTTAGGGCATACCACATAAGATTTAGGTTTTAGGGTATATGGCCTAATTATAAAGGTAATTGGGGCCAATTTAAGCTCGTTTAACCTATTTGTGACAATAAAATGTGATTTTGGGATCAATTAGCCCCAATGTTATCACAAAATAAACCAATTAGTCATTTGGGGAAATTAATGATGTAATTTATTCCAAATTGAAATCCATGAACCTAATTTTTACCCTAAAGGATGTTAATTTAGCATTTAGGGTTTAAGTTTTAAGGTATAGAGTTTAGGGTATAGGTTCCAATTTCAAAGACAATTGGGGATAATTTAAGCTTATTCAACATATTTATGACTATATAATATGATTTTTGGCTCAATTAGCCCATATGCCATCATAGATTATGTCAATTAGTTAATTGGGGTAAATAGTGATGTGATTTTGTCTAGATTGAGTCTTATGAACCTAATTCTTAGTCTAAATGATGTTAATTGGGGATAAAATGATTAATTTAGGTGTTAAAGAGTTTATAATTTAGGGTTTAAGGTATATGGTGTGTAGTTTAGGGTATAGGGTCTAATCATGAAGGCAATTGGGGAAAATTTGAGCTCATTGAACCTACTTATGACTATAGAATGTGATTTTGGCCATAATTATCCCCGATGTCATCACAAGTTGATCCAATTAGTTAATAAGGGAAATAAGTGATGTGACTTGGGCTAAATTTAGCCCTATGAAAATAATTATTACTCTAAAGGATGTTAATTAGGGCTAAATTAATTGATTTAGGGTTTAAGATTTAGTGCTTAGGGTATAGAGTATAAGGTTCAGGTTTTAAGGTATAGGGTATAATCATGAAGGTAATTGGGGCTAATTTTATCTCATTAAACCTATTCGTGACTAAGCTAATTATCCCCAATATCATCACAAATTAAGCTAATTAGTCAATTGGGGTAATCAATGATGTGATTTGGGCAAAATTGAGCCTTGGGAACCTAATTATTAATCTAAAGGATGTTAATTTGGGCTAAATCAATTAGTTTAGGGTTAAGATTTAGGGAATACTATTCAAGGTATAGGTTTTAGGGTTTAGGGTAGAGGGTCCAATTACAAAGGCAATTGGGGGCAATTTGAGCTTATTCAACTTATTTATCACTACAAAATGTGATTTTGGGCTCAATTAGCCCTAATGTCATCAAAAATTGAGCTAATTAATCAATTAAGGAAATTAATGATGTAATTTGGGCCAAATTGATCCATGTGAACTTAATTCTTAGTCTAAATGATATTAATTAGGGCTAAAATGATTGTTTTAGGGTTTAAAGACTTTATAATTTAGGGCTTAGGGTTTAAGGTGTATGGTTTAGAGTTTCGGGTAAAGGGTCCAATCATGAAGGCAATTAGGTATAATTTTAGCTCATTGAACCTATTTATGACTATAGAATATGATTTTGGGCACCATTATCCCTAATGTAAAATTGATCAAATTAGTTAATTAAGAAAATAAGTGATGTGATTTAGGCTGAATTGAGCACTTTGAAATTAATTATTACTCTAAAGGATGTTAATTAGGGTTAAATAAATTGATTTAGGGTTGAAGGTTTAGTTTTAGTTCTTAGGGTATAGGGTATAAGGTTTAGGTTTTAAGGTATAAAGTTAAATCACAAAGGAGATTGAGGATAATTTGAGATTATTAATCCTATTTGTGACTACAAAATGTGATTTTGGGCTCAATTAGCGCCAATGTCATCACATATTAAGCTAATTAGTAAATTGGGGCAATCAGTGATGTGATTTGAGCCAAATTGAGCCTTTTGAACCTAATTCTTACTCTAAAGGATGCTAATTTGGGCTAAATCAATGGTTTAAGGTTTAGGGTTTATGATTTAAGGTGTAAGGTTTAGGGTATAGGGTTTAAGGTATAGGGCTTAGAGTTTAGGGTATAAGTTCCAATCATAATGGAAAATATTTTTTAACTAGTTATTAATCAACAGGGGTGGTTGATTAATATAAATTAATAGACAAAGTAAAAAATACTTAAATTTATCAAAATATGATAGAAATATCCATGATCCATGGAATGAAATAAGTGAGGTGTGTGTTTTATCCATTGGATTATTGTTATAAATGTGTCCTAGAATTATGAATCATGTTGTATATGATTTTTTACATTAGATTGTTCCTTTATGCATTAAGGGCTCATCGATGCATTAAGGGCTCATCGATGCATTTAGCCCAGAGTGTATACCTTAAGGGGTGTACAGGGAATGGGGTGGGATTGAGTTGTAGCACTTTGTGAGAGATATTTTCATAATATTCTATCATACCTACATCCCTTCATGAAGCCTTTATACCTCTTATGATGTCTCCCTAAAATATTGAAACCCTAAAATATGGCTAAGTTTGAAACCCTAGAGTCTAACTAAGTTTGAAATATGATAGGATACTCCATAACCTTGAATTTGCATTATAGATCCTAGAGGTCCAAAACCATTCTCAAACATCCTAAAAGTATATAAATAAAATATAAATTAAAGTATAAAAAACTAAATGTCCATATCTAAATGTAAACTTATACTTGCATGTTTATTTTATTTATATACCATGCATGCCAAGCTAATACTAAACTATTCCATGTATGCACTTTTATAACAATAATAACAAGTATTTAGCTCTAAAGACTAAAATTGCGTACATGGTTCTAAAGACTAAACTGCGTAAGTGGTCTTGGATCAGTAATTATCGAGCCTATGTGTCAAGACCACATATGCATTTTTCTAAATCACGTATGTAGAAATGTTGAAATCCATTTGAATGTTAAATGTGTCTACTTTTTGGCCTCCCAACTCTGTGCACTTACCCAAAATAAAACATGATTTAGTGCCCTCCCAAAATTTTACCATTTTATTGAATTTTTAACACTTTCATAGTGATCGCATAGATTCAACAAATTAAATGTGATAACGATATTTATGGATTTTTTGGGGCAACTTGGACATAGTGAAAGTCTAAATAATGGTTAAAATTCTTTTATTATGAATTCAACAAAGTTATTAAACTACCAGCTAATGAAAGCAAAGTAAATAAGAAACATTAAAGTAAAACATCAACTAAAATTATGAAAGTAAACTAATATAATTGCTCTAATTCCAAATTAATGTAAACAAACAACTCATAGTGAGATTGGAGGTGAAGGGGATAACAAAACTAAGAAGTAGTGTTTCAAGTACTTTCTATTTATTAGGAGTAACATGTCATTTCCTTTCATATATTTCAATCTAAAATCATTTATTCCCAATATTTCAAAAATATAATAAGGACCAATCTACAATGGATCTAGTTTCACATGTTGTCCTTTCTTTTCATGAGCTTTGTCCCACATCATGACTGAATCTGTGATTTTGAAGTCTTTAATATTTACACTTTTATCAAACCATCCCTTGACTATTTCTTGATTTTTACTTATTTTTTCCAAAGCTTCATCTAGAATATCTTCCATCTAAATGATTTTAAGTAACCTTGATTGTAGTTTTTCATATTCTCTTATGTATTCTTGCATGAATTCATATATATGAAATTTCAAAGTGATGGGGAGTACTAGCTCTTTATCATAAACTAATAGGGATGAAGATGATTTCGATGTCAGTATATATCTAGTTCTATCAACCCACAATGCATATTTTAATAATGAATGTTATTCTATTTGTTTCTTTCTTAAAAAATTCTTAATGACATCAATGAGATTTTTTTTGGTTGATTTATCCACTCCATTTATTTGAGTATAGTAATTTGATGAAAAAATTTAAATGGTTTTGTGATCTAATACCCATCACATGAATTTTATGGATTGGATGCATGTCCATTATCACATACCAAATAAAAAGGGGTGTAAAACTTGGTGACAATGTATTACTTAATGAGTTTTATCACTTATTGAGCTAGAATTTTCCTTGTGGAAATTGTTTTAGTATAACATGTATAGTAGTTTTTGGTTGTTAATATGAATTTGTGTCCTTTTGTATAATTTGTATTGACAACTCTAACAAAATCAAGTTCGCATTGGCTAAATGGCTAGTGCTCAATGACTAGTTGCAATGACATTGCTACATGTTTTTATCTTTTGGAAAATGTTTGATATTTATAGCAAGTTCACTCATGGTGGTGAACATATTTAAAATATTTATGCTAATAATACCCTAATATTTTTTTGGGTTGTAGTATTTCTAGAAGGACATCCATTTACCAGTTTTTCATGAAATGTTCTTAGAATATCTTGGGCTTCTTATTTGATCACACATCTAATATAAACCACCTCATAATTATTGTGATATATCACTCATTTCTTGAGCATGCAATGGGTTTCCTTGATATTTAAAGCTCTTCTTTATACTATGATCAATAACTAAGGACAAATTTCATATAGGAGGAAGTGAACAATGTAGGCATACCATTCTTCATGTGTAGATTTTGTTTGCTCCACTTACATAACAATGATTTTTTGATCCACATCAGTTATGAGTTGAATGAGACCTTTGCCTCTCACTTTTAGCATGTTTAATTTCAATGACATATTCTTGTAATTTGTCCATCCACTTTCCACTTCACTCTCCTAATTCATTCTTCCTAAGCTTAATTTTAGTGTGAGGTTAGGTACAATGCAGGGACTTTGTTTCAAGGATAATTTTAAGAATGGACTCATAAAATTTTCTATAATATCCTTACAAATCTTAGATTTTATACATAATTTTAATTTTAATGGCTTATTTTTGGAAAAATTACCACATAGGTGTAAATTAATTGGTTATTCTATTGGCTCTTTAAATTTTTTATAATTTTCTTTGAATTAAATGTAATATTAAAATAAATATATAATGACATAACAAATAATAATAAAATTTATTTAACTAATTAAAACTAAAATTTTCTCTTTATCAATGAAAAAACAATGATGCTTACCTAGAAATGAAAGTAACCTACAAAAGTTTGATCCTCCCCATGTCCCACGCACCCCCCACAATCATTCAAATGTGCTTAACAATAAATTATAATAATGTACATCTATATGAGCCATCCATTTTGGTTAAGGAATGAGAATTACTACCCTCTATAAAATACTTTGCCTTGGATTTACAAGGGGAGTTGAAGGAGAATGTATTATTGCAATGGAAAGTCAAAAAGACTAGAAGAGGGAAATAATAGTCTAAAAATTTTGGCATCAAAGGGAAGACACTGAGGCAAACAACATGGTAACTCAAGGGTAGTGAGAAATCTCTCACATATCCTCAACCACTAAGATTTATTAGGACCAAATCCTCCTAGGAGGGAGGTATGATCCATGAGGATTAGAGAGTATGCAAGACACATTTTATCTTTTGATTTGAAATATTGATTGTGCAGGATATTCAATGGAAATACCTGTAAGAACACATGTAGTAGTTAATGTCAATATATAAAATTTGAAAGTCTAAATTTGAGATTGAAAGGTAAAGAATGAGAAAATAATACAATTGTATGCATGCAATATTATGTCATGAGTATGTAGTGTTAAATTATGATAAGTCTCACGTATATAAACCATTTATGTTGGGTAAACAAGAAGAAACACTACTACCATGTAATGGAAAAGCACATTTAAGCTTTGGGATTTTTTTACATGTTCCATTGCAACCTATGTCCAAGATAAGCTTAACCAATATTGTACTATGTTTTTATATATTTTAATAAAAAAGACTAATAAAAACAAGACACAATATAAATTTAACGTGATATGTGTATCCACTAAAATTACATGTGCACTGAATGAGGTAAAATTCCTATTGACATCATGTAAGCCTTTGAAATTTAACATCTTTCATTTGAATATTATTGTCCAAGAGAATATGAGATATCTTAGTACCAAAATGTTAGGAAATAGTAGGAGAATATCATTTATTGTGAATCTAAGTTACCCATGGGCATAAGCAAGAGTAAGATAGTTAAGATGATATTATAGTATATTCAAGCAAATATTAGAATCTTTGACCCTAGAAATAGTAGACGAGGATACTTAAATTTCAAGATTCATTAGAATCGATCATAATGGATGTGGTTGTTCTACATAATAATACCCAGTATATATATAGGCAATGAAATTAAAGGTGAGGGTAGAGGGTATGGAAAAGTAGGTGAAGGAAGAAAGGAAGCCATCCATTCATGTCTTCATTTTGGATTTGGAAGTAGGAACATGTATTTTTAGTGGCAGTGTCAAATATAAAAATAAAGAGTAATATGTTGAAGCTATCATTCACACAACACAAAACATAGTTATATCATAATCTAACCAAGATAAGATTTCAACTAGTACAGTTAGTTGTCTACATTGAAAATTTTGAGGTAAGATGAGGTGATGAATGAATAAGTTGATGATAATGTAGAATTATTATACAGTGCCAACTAACTAGATGTTTCTCCTAGGTTTTGGAGGGAAGATGAAGATGAAAATGTTAACAATGTTTGGAATATTATTTATTATGAGCATGGTGGAATGTGGTAGGATTAATGTTTCAAGCATCATATCATCATACCCCATCAATTATTTACATGGAAACTCCCACAATTGCAATAAAAAACACGACTCAGGTTGCTACAAGTCAGGGGATCAATACCCACAATACAAATGCTCACCCCTTGTGATAAATAGTACCCATGCCACTGTCACATTGAATGGGTTTCATAAGAATGAAGACAAAGTAGGGCCTTTAGAGTGCAATAAACATTACCAGAATGACAATGATCTAGTGGTTTCTCTTTCCATAGGCTGATACGTTGGAGGTATTCATTGCCACAATTATATACAAATCACTAATCCAAGCAATGGAAGAAGCATACAAACCATGGTGGTGGATAAGTGTGATTCTTTCTCTAGTTGTGATGTCAATCATGACTACCAACCTCATTGCAATCACAATGTAATCAATGCCTCCCCAAGCATTTGGAAAGCTTTGAAAGTAAACAATTATAATTATGTTGCTTAAATGTATATCACATAATTAGACACTTAATTTACCACACAATTCCTCCTCCATTTCAATTACATTTACATATAAAATATATCATTCTCTATCCATAAAATACCATTATGTATTTATGGAATCAATATTTCTTTCTTTCTAACAAGTTAAAAGTTGAGAAAATTACACATATATGGAATCATAAAAGGCCACATTGTATATGGAAAACTAAACTTTCATTTCCTATTTGGAACATTTTTTCAAATAATTTGGGGTCTTTCTTGTTAACGAAGAACAAATTAAATCTTTTGAAGGAACAATTATTTTGTCACTCTCTGAAACCCATTTGGAAAATCACGAATTATCATTAAACATTTAATCAGATAGAAAATAATTATTTAAAAGAAATAAAAACTTCAAGATCATGGCACTCTCAATTCCTTTAATATTTCAACAAAGGAGAGGTAAAGCGACTCCTTAATTCCTGCATGTGATTTTATATATATATATATATATATATATACATGCATTTATCCTTTTCCAAGTAAATGGATATAAACGACACATTTTGTCAAATAGTTAACAACATTGTGAACCGAATTGGATTAAGAAAATTATTTCCACCATAAACGAGTTCACAATTTCCTTTCCCGATTGTGCGATATCACCAAGTATATTTATTAAATTAGGATTGGTAAATGAAAAATATTGTTGCAACCCCATTTTCATTCACGAACTACATCCAAACACGTTATCATTGGGTAAGCTATCTCGGTCCTTGGTTTTTACATTAATTTAATCTTCAAATAAATATGCATGTAAGAATTAAATTAATAAAAAAAAATTAAACATATTTATTTTTTGGGTTTGTTTCATATTTAATGATTATTATTTTCTTTAAAAAAATTATTGGATTAAAAAAAAATTAACAAAAATAAAGAGAGATCCAAACTATACGTAATATTTAAGATATTAATTTTTTTATATAAGATTTAAATTTTTTAATATAATGATCAAATAGACTAAAATGAAAAGAATGATAACTTTAAAGTATCCATTAATTATTAGCAACTCCCAAAAATATATATAATTACTATTAAAAATATCTATCTAAAATATGCTAAGAGATATTAATATTGAGGTTCTTATCTTGGAGTTTTTACATACCACATTTATTAATGATTTCATTACCTTCTCCTTTAATTTCACATAACTAGAGAAAATGACATCTATCTAACAACACTAATATGTTGGGTTTGGAAAAATATTTTTAAGGAAAAAAAAAAGAGCTCCAAACTCCACCGCATGGCCAAGATATTATGATTTTTTTATTGACTTCTCCAAACGAAAAGACAAAAACTTCTAGATTACAATCGAGTGGACATCAAATTTATGGTTGAAATTGACATGTGATGGTCAAATAAACTTCAAATTCAAGATAAAAAAAAAAATCAAATAACTCACTCCATTACACTCCACCTCAATGCTACCATTTGCTCATCAAGCTTTTTGAGCGGGTGAAACAAATAATTTCAAAGAAAGAAAGCAAGAAGACTGCAAGAGAGAGCCCCAAACTATTGGTAATGTTATTATTCTTTGAACTATCAAATTAAGAAGTTTAACATATATTTTCTCAAGGTTTTTGATGCATTGTACACATTATATACATCTTTGACACTTTTTTCATATGTTACATGCTAAGTAGTTGATCCCATTATTGGTACAAATACGGATACAAGATTTAGGTATGCTGATTTAGTGATTTTTTTTGGCCCTAGATATATTTTTTGATATGATTGTATAAAATTATATATAAAACATGAAAAATATATCCAAATAAAAAAAATTAACCACATAATATGCATAAAATAAACACAATAAATTCAATAATCATAAAACATACCAATAATTCAATATAAAATGTCATGATATTCAGTTGTTGAACTTAGATTAGTCTTATAAGAAGTACATAGTGCAAATGTTTCAATGTATGGACAAAAACAAGACAAATCAATATATTAAATTAGGCTCATTGTAAAGGGATCACATATACCAATATGAATAATGCCAACATTTTATTTAACATGTCAAAATAATAGTAAATAAGTTATCATAAATTTTACATACCTTACAATAGACAACTTTCCCTTAATATCCTAACCAAGTTTGTATGATGTCAAGGAATGAATAACTCAATTTTGATACTATTGTTACAAACAACTTTTATTGTACATTCATACACATAGAGAGAAGATGCATAAAGTGTAATCCATCTAAAGCACTACAAGAAATGATAAATGTATATTTCTAATGACCATTATGATCAAGATTAGATTATGATCATACAAGAAAGAAGAAATGGAAACCATTTTAATAAGCACCATTTGATAATAAGATCGTTGGTAATTCCTCCAAAGAGATATTATGAGCCCAACATATTTTTCTACAAAGGTTAAAGAAGAAAACAATCTTTAACAACTGGTAGAAACACTCCCAACTTTGAAATAAGTAGGGCCATAGTGTTTATTTTTAATTCATTTTTGAATTCTATATTTAATTTTTTATCCAGTGAAAAAAAATAAAATTAAAGGATGTTGATAGCAAATGGGTGCAAGTGATATTATGAGCCCAATATATTTTCCCACAAAAGATCAAGCAGGTCCATAACCTTTAACAACTATTAGAAAACATTCCCAACTTTGAGATAAACCTCATTTGGGTAAGATTTGGGTTCATACAATTCAATATTCTAGATCACATCAATAAAAATACTTAAAAAAAAAAAAAAAGCTTGCACAAACAAACAAAATTTTCACAAACCTTGATTCAACCTAAGTGATCTAGATGAAAAGATTGGGTGGTCACAAATCACTGGGTAAGGGGTCGTCATAATAGGGGTAGTCAAAGGAAAAAATATTATGGATATAATACAAAATACTTTGAACCAAACCATAACTCACTTGAAAAACATGGACATAGGGGCTAACACAAACCCCATGGGCCTTAACCACTTTCTCAATGATTGTTTATTAAATTTTATCAAAAAATAAATAAATACTAATCATCTAGTGAGTGCCCTGATATACATGTATACTAAATTTGGAAGCATTCATAAGGCATGGACACTATTTGAACTATTTGATCTATTTAAATAATTTCATTACACTTCCACTCCTCATCTCACTCCTTCAACAACTTGATTCACTTTTCAGTCCAAGAATACTTAATTTTAAATTTTCAACTCCTTTCAATAACATATGAAACTAACCATTCATGGATGTGCTCTATAAATTCACAAAAGATCTCATAAAATATGTTTTTCCAACAAGTTATTAGCCTTCAAACCTTTGCTTCAATTTTTTTTAAACTCTAAAGATTTCTCTTAAAACCAAACTTCCACATGCTTTAGAGATATATATACTGCCATTTTAAAATCTAATCCCCATGATTTCTTTGAATGGGATTCGACTACAGAACCAATTTTTTTTGCTTATTTTGTTACCTAATTAAGCCATGTGTCAACCATTGTAAGCACAAAAAATATACAGACAATGGAATCGTACTACATTGGCTTATTACTTATACCTAAAGACCCAAATCTTCACCTAAAGAGAAATATGAAATACTAGTACCTTCGTTAAGAGAATCAATCATGAAGACACACACACACACACACACACACACACACACACACACACACACACACACACACACACACACACACACACACACACACACACACACACACACACACACACACACACACACACATCATCATCATCATCATCATCATCATCATCTTACACTAAAAAATAAATGTAAAACATATCATTCATCAACACTAAGATTAATACAATAACATTTATAACACATACTTTCATTCATATATTTATATCATCATATAAATAATATACAATATACTTCCATCACAAAGCATAAAATCATCCTCTAATGGATATTTTTACACTCAAACCTCAAAGGTTATACAATCAAACCCTAATACAAATCTTCTTCACAAGAAATATTTCTCTGCAACCCAAAATGTCCAACATGAAAAATTTCAAGGAAAAATAATTGAAAATGATTTTGTGTGTGTGTTTGTGTACACATATATATTACTATAAATGGTGATTAAAATTAACTAATACAAGTCTCCTATAATTGCAAGATGAATGAGACCAACACATGCCTAGTAATTATGGATAAACTATGTTCCAAAATAGGTTAGAATATATCTAATAGGGTGATTATAAACACAAATATAAGAAATTATATAAAATTTGAGATAATCGACCAATGTATATTTTCACAAAATTAGCATTTCCAATACAACACAATTCTATTTATATCCAAATGGCTATAAATAGCCACTAAAATTATCCCTCCTTTGTTTTGGAGTATGTAGTGTCTAGATTTATTGACGACCTTGACCAATGCAAGATTTATTGTTCAATGTGTAATATTTGAGCTTTACATCCTTCAAATTGGTATAGATTAAATCAATGGGATGTTCCTATGAATCAATATGATGTGTTAGGATAGTTTTTATAGTGTGATCTAAAATAAAAGAATATAAATGTAAATCTTTTGTGAAATTTGGGTTGATCAGCACTGAAGCTTGCACAATGGCATATTTAATCCTTGGAAAGTGGTCTTTTATTGAGTATTCCATTCCACTTTAGCATCATATTTTAACATGGAATTTAGAGGTCTCAAAATCTTTGCAAACTATAAATAAAATTTCTCACAAAACTAATTTTAACAAAGAAATATTTCAACTATTTTTACTATCCGAAAGTGAAATTTTAGAAATAACACTTTATTTATTAGGGTTAATGGATATACCTTCCTTGGTGATAATATATCCTAATAACTTACCTTCGGTGACACTAAAAATACTCTTAAATGGATTAAGATATATACCATACTTTTTGCATCTTTCAAGCACTCTCCTAAAATGATGTATATGTTGTGACATGTGCTTTGAAAAAGTAGTTAGATCATTCATATAAATAATAATGTATTTTCCTCCCAAACCTTTGAAAACAAAATCCATAACATGTTGAAACATGGCACTTGTATTTATTATTTTTAAAGACACTCTTTCATAATAAAAGTTACACCACTTCGTAGTGATTATTTTTTATCCAAACCTCCCAATCTACTAATACCTTGTTGTAACCTAAAAATATATACAAAAAGGACATAATTTCATATCCACTCACCATTTACACAAATTAATCCAAGGAAGGTAGGGAATTATTGTATTTATTGAGGCCTTGTTTATATTTATAAATTACACATAGATCCTTATCTCTGCATACTTTTTATGAATGGGCATTAAATTGGCTACCTACATGGAGTGTTTGATGGGAAAAATGAGTTGGGTCATGAGAAGATTATTAACTTCTTTGTAAATGATGGGTTCAAGAATGAGATTTACTAGTCTCCAAATATGCATCAAAGGTTATTGGCCTTCCTTAACTAGGATTCTGTGCATAATGACCTAGGGAACAAACACTTTAAGGTCTTCATATGACCATGCTATCACATCCTTATACTATGAAAATATATACTTCAACTCTTCTTTTTCTAATGTGGATTAATTGAGGCAAATTTTCACATTTTTACATCAAACCCAAATTAATCATAACATATATCTAATTATAGGGCTCTTGTTCACCATTTTTTTAGTATAAATATCTAAGTCAAATAGTATTTCTAGTGACACTATTTATTGGTGTAGATTTTTGTCTCGCTGGGTTTTGTTTATACGGTCTTATTTAGCTTACCTAGGTTAATAATAAGTCATTAGGGGAAATGTAGTTTAATTAATTTTATAATTATGATTTGAGTTAATTACATTTTTGGGTGACCTAATTCATCACTATATAATGTATCTTCCCATGCACTTTTTGGCTAATGCTCATTAATACAATTTTCTTATTATGAAGACTAGCTTCTTCCTTTAGATTGTTCTTAAAGTTTCACCACTCCATAAAGATTCATATTCATACATTAGACCTTATCTAATTTATACTTATTGTGGCCCACTCTAACATGGTATTAAATCTCTTCTAGTAGATGATTTCCATCGATTTTGTTATGAATCTTGCATTCTAGCTTGTTCAGATTTTTCACTAATTTCATTTTTTTAGGGTTTGGTGGGGTTTCTAAAAAATCCATGAATATTTATATATTTGGGGTCTCAAACTAAAAAAAATGGATAGTTCCATTAGATTTATAAGGTGCCAAAACTCTAGATTCGACTACCCAAATGACCTTGTTTTATGGCAGGCAATTTTCAACCATTTTTGGAGGGTTTGAAGGTATTTTATTGGAATAAAAAAAACCCATACATCCATTGACTTTCAGGAAAAATAATTTATAGTTTTTTCTACATTTTTTCGAGAAAATAAGTGGGTCTCTCTTATTTTTTGAAAAAATTTCTCCAAATTTATAGATTTAGAATTTATTCAAACTTGGTGGAATCCTATGCCTACAACACCTGTGGATCCTGAGACCCCTACTTGCACATCCTACAAAATTTGTACCCCTACTTGCACACCCTACAAAATTTGTACCCCTACTTGCACAACCTATGGAATTCATGCCATGGCTTGCATGACCTATGGAATATTCACCCCTACTTGCATTCCATATAGAATCCATGACCTTATTTATATGCCCATCAAACCCTGACCCACATGTTTTACCTCCAACAAAACTCAACCTATGTATTACATCTTTGGTAGACCCTAATTAATGAGTTAGATGTCTAATTAAAATTGACCTTTGTGTTTCACCCTAATAGGCCTCGATTAGTGTGTAAGTATGATTGCTGAACCCTAATAGGCATGCCAACACACCCATAAAAACTTGATGGTAGAATAAGTACCCCTTGAAAAACTTAATGGTGGTGTAAGCACCCCTTGCAGAACCTAACAATGGTGTAAGAATTATATTAAATTTTTTATGGTGGTGTAAATACACCTTAAAAAACCTATTGGTAATGAAAATAACCCCTGTAACCCTACAAGGTTCTTAAGCACTTCTATAACTCTACCATGTTATTTTACCTACCTGTGATGGTTGAGAGGACATCAAACTTAAGTCAGTAATTTGTGACACTATTCATTAATAAAAAAGAGACATTTTGGGAGTGACATCACTCCCTAAGTCACATCATAGTTTAAAGTGACATCATTAAAGGGGAGAGTCCTCATCCTGCCCCTTAGTCTCATGGGGGCTTAAATTTGGATTTTGACTAGTGGGGGCTTAACTCTAGCACCCAATTCCAAGTTTTAAACACTGAACATTTTTTAAAATTTGAAAAGTGGAGAATCACCTTGCCATATTGAAATTCAATAGAGCATAAATTTTAGTCCATTGCTCCTTTCAAAGTGCCATTTTTTTGAAAGTGCATGTTTTTTAAACTCTTCATATTATTGCTATTCTCATGCCTTGTCAATTTGAACCTATATAGATTCATGAAGTGTTACATTACCAATATATAACACATAATTTAGAAAATGCTTCCTTTCTACACCATAGATCTCAGTTCAATTCTATTTTTTACACCATTCAACTATCATGAGTGGAAAGTTAAAGTGCAAATCCTCTTGAGGAGTAAAGGCTTACACTAAATCATAATGGGTATAGAAATAAAACTATCACCTAATGTAGAGAAGGTGAAGTGGTACAACCAAAGTGATGAAGGTTACAATCTATTATGCCTGTCTATGTCTCCCAACTTTCTTTTTCATATTGAATATACAACTCCAAATCAAGTGTGGACCTTAATGGATAAAATCTTTGAAAACCAAGATGAAATGAGGGGTCATGAGTTGGATAATGAGCTTATCAATTTTAGCCCAAGTGACTTTGATATTATTCAAGACTTATTCACCAAGTTTAAATCACTCAGGTTACAGTTTAAACTATATATCATTGAAAAAATGATGACCAATTGATTCTTTCCATATTTTCCAAATTGAGATATGACTACTTTGTATTTATTTCTACCTTTCACGCAACTAAGCATGTCCTTGGAGCTATATGGAAAATGTTGTCTTTGGATGAATTTACTATTGGCTTGACATGGGAGCAAGATAAATTCACTCAAATGAGTACACTGAAGTCATAAAAATTGTATTCCTTATTTTTGAGTTATGACAAATAGAAGGCATCTAGTAACAAGGAGGAAAAACAAAACAAAAAGGACCTAAAGCAAAGAAAGGGTCAAAAATTTGATGCTAAGCCAAAAACATCAAAAGAGGAGTCCTATTCAAATGGGAAACCTAAAAAAGAGTGACTCACATGTGGCTATTATAAGGAATCTAGGCATGATGAGTCCAAAATCATGAAGAAACATGTTGACCAACTGACAAAAATGCTCAAAAAGCACAATGCAGTGTCCCTAATTCTTCCACTCATAGTTCATCAGCATAGGGGTCTTTTAAGGCCAAAGATAGTAAGAAGGGAAAAGATAAGGGAAAATAACTTGTTATAGTTTCATCCTATCCTTCCACATGGTTTATTTATTTTGGTGCATTGCATTGTATGGCTTCATCACATGACATGTTCAGATCCTTGGAGCCTTGTTCTACACCTTTCATCCTATTAGGTGATGATAATTGTATAGAAGTCAATGGGATAAGATCTATTGAAGTGAATGATGGGACATGTTATGATGTTCTATGTGTTCCCTCTTTATCCATCAATCTCATATCTATTTACTAAATCACTCACATTAGTTTAGGCAAGATAGTTGAGTCCACAGCTAATTCTATGGTTATTAGGAAAGCTAATAGCAACTCCATCATTGCATTTGGGAAATTAGATCAGAAATATAGGTTGTATACTTTATCACAGTTTTATTTTGATCAACCCCCTACTACATTTCTCATTCATTCAGATGAGGTGAGTAAACTATGGCATGAGTGATTTGGCCATCTCAACTATCGTTACTTGGAGTAAGTTAGTCATCAAGACATGGTTTTAGGGTTGTAATGAGTTAAGTTTTTTGATAGATTTTGATAGGATTAAATTCTTGGTAAGCATCCAGAGGAGAAGTCTGACAAGGAAAAATCATAAAGAGCTAAACATATATTAGAGATTGCATAATGACATTATTGGCCCATTTCCAAAACCTTCACTCAATAGGATAAAATACATGCTTACTTTCATCAATGACTAGTTGAGGTATACTTGGGTGTATTATATTAAGAAGAAATCAAAGGTATTTCACCATTTTTAGGACTTCAAAGTACTTGTAGATAAATAGTTAGGTAAATGCATTAATATTTTGTTCATTGACAATGGTGGTGAGTATGTTAGCAACCATTTTAAGTAATTTTATACATCATAGGAGATTGAAATGCAACTTATAATTCCATATAGTCCTTAGCAGAATGGTGTTGTAGAGTGAAAGAATAGGTCCTTGAAGGAAATGTCCAATTGTATGTTACACTCCAAGTCTCTTGCATATTAGTACTGGGTCAAGGCCATCAACTATGATTATTACATCTATAACCAAGTTCCTCATAAATAATTGAAGGGAGTCACTCATTTTGAAGCTTCAAGTGGTCATAAATACATAATAGAGAAATTTTGAGTGTTTACTTTGCTTGTTATGTCTTGCATTTTGAAGAAAAATGTAAGGCATATGAACCTCAAGGTCAGTCTTATATATTTTTCATATATCCTGAGGGTGTTAAGGATACAGGATTATCGACCCCACTAATCATGAGTTGCTCATTGAGATGAGTGTTCATTTTATAGAGGGTTTTTTGAACTCCACACTGGACACCTCTCACCCTTAGATGCACTTTGATTTGATGACAATTTTGATGATTCAAATCTACATGATCAACCTCTTGATGATAAATATTATTATTCTAGTTCTGATGATGAGATTAGTGATGAGGATTCCCCTCCTCTTTTTCCCACAATATCCTCAGATGATGAGGAATACCCTCATAAATATTTAAGCATTAGTCCTCTTTGGTCTATACAAGCACTCCAAAGTGTTGGCTAATGGGTTGGAGATCCATCAGATAATAGACACACAAATTCATAATTATATGATGCCATAAATGCTTTCATTACACTTGCTTCTGATCCATAATCATTTTGAGATGCATCAGGCACTCCTAAGTGGGATATTACTATGGAAGAGGAGTATAGTTACTTATAGAGGAACAACAGTTGGGATTTAGTCTCACTTACTAAGGGAAGAGAAATTGTTTGATATAGGTGGATCTACCAAAAAAAATCTATAACAAATGGGTCCATAGATAATTTCAAAGCATGTTTGGTATTAAAGGGTTTTTCTTAGGTGCCTGACATTGACTAGAGTGAGATGTTTGCCCTAGTTGCCAAAATGAACTCAATCTGAATCACACTCACCATTGCCGTAACACATTGTTGGGATGTTAATCAAATGGATGTAGAAAGTGCCTTTCTTCATAGTGAACTCAAAGAGGAAATACACATGGATCAACCATAAATATTTGTGAAAGATTCCTCCTTAGTTTTCAAACTTCAAAAATCTATTTATGGTCTTAAATAAGATCCTCAAGATTGGTATGCCAAGATGCACTCTTTCTTATTTTAGTTGGGTTCACCAAATGCCATTTTGATCTGTTTGTCTACATCTTATGGTAGGATGATTCATCATTGAGTTTGTTTCTCTACATGGATGACCTATTAATCATAAGGAGTTATCCATCCACCATCACAATAGTGAAAATTATTTTATTTAACAAGTTCTTAATAACTGATTTGGGCTTGTTGCATTACTTCCTTGGGATTGAGATTATTCAATCAAACTTTGGCATCACTATTGCATAATATAAATATTCTCATGGTTTGCTTGCATGGTTTAGTATGGATAATTGTAAGTTAACTTTGACTTCTTTTCTATCCTGTGTGATGTTTGAGGTTGATTATCCATCTTCATTGGTTGACCCTACCTCATATCGACAACTTATTGGAATTCTCATCTACCTTATTCAGACTAGACCTGACATTTCATATGTAATAGGCATGATCTCCCAATTCATGTAGGAACCATAAGAGCTACACTAGAAATCAACTAAGTAGATCCTCCATTACACTCAAGGTACTCATAGTCTCAGGATTCACTATGGATTAGTTATTGACATCAACTTAATTATGTATATAAATTATATATAATCAAATTAGGTTGGTAAAATTTAGAATCACATGTCTACTTCCATCTATAGTTTCTCCCTCAATTCACATTAGATTAGTTGGTCAAGTAAAAATTAGAATACTATTAATATATCTTCTACAGAGGTAGAATATAGAGGAGATATTGGTGCTACCATTGAGGCTATTTGGCTTGGATTCTCTCTAAATTTTGGATCCAATTTTGATGAATAATAATCATATTTTGTGACAACCAAATAATAATCTAGATATGCAAGAATTTGTTCCTTCATCAACAGACCAAACTTATTGAGATTCACATGCATTTCATTCGAGAGCTCATCCACAAGAAAGTCATTGATCTCTGATACATCAAAAAATGGATCAAGTTGTTGATATATTCACCAAACCTTTCACTAAGAGTAAGTATCTTGATTTATGGGCTGATCTTGGGGTTTGGGTAACTCTGTCTTCTTCCTCCTCTAGGGGATCGTCTCTCTATAATTGGGTACCTCATCAGGCCTTTGTGCTAGGACCTAATTATTCTACCCACCTAAGCTATACTTAAAGGTGGGTGTTGGTGTATAATTTTGTCCCACTAAATTTTGTCTACACAATCTTTTTTAGCTTACTTAGGTTAATAATAGGTCATTAGGGGAAATGTACTTTAAGTCATTTTCTAATTGTGAGTAGAGTTAATTACTTGTTTGGATGACCTATTTTCTCACTATATAATGTATCTTCCTATGCACTTTTTGGCTAACACTCATCAATATAATTTTTGTATTGTGAAGATTAAATTCTTCCTTTAGATTATTCTTTAGGTTTCACTACTCCATACAAATTCATTTGTGTGCTTTCAACCTTATCCAGTTGATCCTCATTGTGGCCCATTCCAACAATATTCCTTTAGGAATTTTATTTTCACTCAATCTAAGGATTCCATCCTCATCAATTTCAATCTTTATGGAATAATCTATTTATTTTTCATTAATGAAGTGTATTTCAAAAGCATTAGTGTTGTTCACAAATTTCATAATTTGTTGATCATTAGTGAATACTTGAAAATTATCAACATTATGTTGAATAAAAGGGAAGGGAATTAATTAAATAGGAAAATTTTGCAATTTAAGATCATTTAGAGGAAATAAATTTAATTCTAATTCTACAAGGGAATCAATAATTTGTTTTTCCTCCTTTGGAATTCAATTTATATCAAAGGAAACAATGAGATACCAAGATTTATGTTTTTATATTTTGAGATACGATAATTTACAATAAAATTTAATTTTCACTAGATTCATCACAAGTTATGAATCACCAAATATTCATAAAAAAATATTGTCCCATTCATATCAAATTGCATGCCTAAAATCATGGATTCATACTTAGTAAAGTTAATTGTGTATGGGAATTATAGACAATAAGTTAAAATGTATTTTTCTCTCGCAGGATTAATAAATAAAACTTGTATGCCTAATCCTTTTTTGGAATAGGTCCATCAAAATACAAGGTCTAATGGCCAAAATAGTTGGTTTTTGCATTTTTTAGTTTTAATAGGATGCTTAGTGGTGACTACATAAATTCCTATATCAGTATATACTATCTTCACTCTCTATTTTTTTTACAATATATTATATGATCACTAGCTTCATCTTGGTTTATTTTTCCACTCTAAAATTATTTTCAATTCCTCTCCAAACAAGCCACATGAGATAAAATTATGGCCATATAATCGTTCAAAGTTTTATACCAATTTCTATTAAGAAACATATTGTAGGCCTCAATAATGTCCATGATATAGATATCAATTAATTATTTGACTCTTTGTTAAAAATCTAGATATATGTGTATATTTAATGGTTCCCTAATTAGTTTGACCTATGGTTTATCTAACTCGAAAACTATTTGATCAAATTTGATGGGATTCAATCCTAAATTTTTACAAATTCCAACTGGAATAACATTAGTAGAGTCCCTTAGTCCACCAAAAAATTGTGTGCATCCTTCCCATACATCGTAATTGTAAGTAAGAAATGAGAAAATTTTATCTTATTTTTATGGATGCCCACATTTTCATGTGTTTCATTCTACTTGTTTTGGGGAGTTTTATTAGTCATACTTTTTAAATCAAATGTTTGAGCTCGATTCTCTATGCTAGCTCATGTATATTAATGTTTTTCATAATCCTCTTCATATTTTTCATGATGTTTTAGCTTTATTTTATAATGGTCACATGTGAATTAGTAAGGAAGCATTGGTCACTGCCCTTTGGTGGAGGATGATGGTTGTTAGTTTTAGGATCAGAAGGTGTGTCTCTATAATTAGAAGGAATGGAGGTAGTGATGGGATGATTTTTTTGCTTATTTATAATTTATTACCCTTGTGATATTTATGAAAATCACGAACCTCATATTTATTCTCTTATAGTTCATTATCCTCTTAACTAGTAAAATTAAGGGTTTATAGCATTATTGTAGTGTTGCTACTAGAAATACTAGGTGTATATGAAGTACATGTTGTCTTGTGATAACTTGAGACTATCTCATACCCTTCCATTTATTTTTTAAATATTTTAAAGGCATTTAAAAATTACACACAATCCAATTCTCCATGTTGGGTAGTACCATAAACTCTACATCAATTGGGCAAAGCTAATTCACAAATGTTTTTCTCAGGAAACTTACTAGGGAAAGGTTTTGAATTATTAAATTGATTTGGTGTGTGATTTAATCTTAAGTTAGTGTAACTCCATACTATAGTTTATACACCATAATTTTCATCATGTCTTTGAAAACTAATAAAATCATTACTTAGATCCTACACCATGTGTTGAATAACATCCAACTTATTTTTAGCTTAATTTTATGGCAATTCTTGTGTATTATTGATGGTTAGGACTAGGGATAGACTCTAATTTTGTGTTATTTCAGATGGTTGATTATTGATACAAAAAAAATAGATGTTGGTTTGGAGAAGCATGTATTGAGGGAAATTAATTTGTAATTGGTATGAGATTCAACATAGGAATGTTTTGGTTAACATTAGATATGGCATTGAGAATGTGGCCTTATGGACATAGTTTTTAATCCATATTAATGGCTTCAACATAGGTTGTTATCATGTAATTTATTTGTGTTTATCTTATAACCAATATAATAGTCATAATATGTAGTACATTCTTGTACATCTAAATAGATAATGGTACAACATGCCTATACATCAATATGAATTGACTATACATCCTTTAAAATCTAAGATTGAAAATTTTGATTGGCTCACTTAGATCTCTCTTGACATGGATTGATAATTGATATAAGATAATAGGATTAATGACTTAGTTGAATTGGGCTAAAGACATGGTCTAAAATGTAGCCCAACTATTAATGGAGTTTTCAACTAAGTTGAGGAACTAGTCATAAGTAGCATCTTGAAGTGTGAAATGGAAATATTTAACCATAAATTAAGATGGGTAAATATAGTATAATATTAATAATATATAAAATAAAAATCATAAGGATAATAAACATATCTATAGTAGGCCAATTAATTCTCAAATTCAGATAAACAATATTCTAAATTTAAATTTTAGATATGCTAAAGTAGAAAAGTACATCCATTCATTGATATTGCAATAAATTATAAATGAGAATACTTGGTTTATTATGGGAATGCAGATCTGATATGGAATAGGGTTGAAGTAGACTATATCTAGATTCTAGGTCAATCATCATATTCTAGAAATTTTCATTTTGTGGCTTGAAACACTTGCATCAGATTTAGATAGTTACATCAATGCTAGTGTTTAAGTTGGACATAGGTGTCTAGTATGGAATATTGACTAAATATAAGTGATACCACAAAAAAAACTTATGGTTTTTTCATCACCTTTGCTCTAGTGTATTTAGATCTTATGCACATATTATCACTCTTTGTCAAATGATCAAATTCTATCTTCCTTACCCTTGGAGTGATTATGGGAAAAATGAGTTAGTGGGCACATAGTTTTGACCTACCCCAAGGACCCCTATGTTAATGGACATCACCTATATATTTAATACTCTAAAGAGGGATTCATACTTATGTAGTTATCCCTTTTGTGTGGATTATGTGTGCATAAGGATACAATCTGTGATAATCAAGTACATAGAGTGACCTAGCTTATAACATGGAAAATATGGCTCATAGAAGACAAATTCACTACTTAAAACCTATATATGGGTTGCACCTATGCTTGATTTTTAAATATGAAATAATAGGGGAGTTTTACTCACTTGAATGCTTGATTGAGTGCTTTTGGTAAGTTGCCTTGTGATTTTTTAGGTCTATTCTACGTGAGAAATGATTGAGGGTTGATATTGTATATATACCAACCCTTTGGGAAATATATCACATTAAATCACTTAGGCCAACCTTTTGAATATGTTCCATTTGTAAATTTTATGACTTTAGGTACTAGACACTTAGTTTGGCAAAAAACACTAGCATTGATGTAGGTGTCCAGGTAGGATGCAAGTGTCAAAGAAGCTATAAAATAGGTATAGGTCCAAAACTTGTAGAAGATGATAATAAATAAGTGTATAGAATTTTGAGAAACATAAAAAGCCTAGTCATTTGAATAACATATGATCAAACTAAGAGATAAGTAATAGGCACAAGAGATAGCAGATGCAAACCTTTTGATGGCAAGAAGGTCTTAAAACTGAAGGGTATAACCATGATAAGTACTTTCCAAGTATAAAATATGAAGGTTATATATAATTTATATTTAATATCTACATTCCCCACCCCTTTAATATAGTAATTAAATTTCTAGTTTAAATGAAAAAAATGTGTACCTGGGTGTGTATAACACATATTGCCTTTACATGAGTTCCACTTGAGTGTTTTACTGGTGACTGACTTGCAACCAAGAGCATGATAAAGTACATAATCAGTGAATATAGTTTGGTATTTAAATAATTTTAAATGTTTGAAAGTAAAGAGAGCAATGTTAGGAGCACATATGCATATCAATGTAACCATCTAGCCTTTTGTCAATTTGATTTGAAGAGATGCTTTATTGTGAAGATTTGGAGTTGAGATTAGAACAATAGTAAAACCTGAAAGTGAAAGTATATAAATATTAGAGGGAAAATTTCCCCCAACATTGGAAAAAATGTGATTTGCCACCTAGTAGTTGAGATTAGTTCAATTATGTAACCCAGTCATACTTATAACCTAGTGAACATGAGTGATCTAAGTCAACTCACGCTATAAATATGGTGAGGGTGGATGATTTGATCACTCCATCCTATAATATTCATAATATTGAGTGATGTAAACACCTCACCTTGACAAAAGTGAACCAATTGCTACAATAGATTGGCTCAATAATAGTCCATCCTTGTGTATGCTAAATTCAATAGAAGTATTTGAAATCTGAAATATAATTTTATTTTTCAATTTAAGGTGCTCTTTTTCATGGAATATGCATCTCATATATGTATCATGCTAAAATTTGGGTATAATAATGGTGCTAATGTATAGAATATTGTCATAAATGTGTATTTAAATCATACAACTATGCAATTTGGCCAATTTGTAAACTATGTAAGTATGAAAGACATGTTTCCATGACATGCCCCCACTAAGTCTAGAGAATATGACAATTGGTGTAAGTGTGGATAACATGTTTCCATAACATGCCCCCACTGTAATCTAAAACTACTAAGTACTGAATAAGTGTGGAAGTCATGCTTTTTTGGCATGATCCTACTAAAATTTGAGACTATGAAGGTATGAAAGCCATGATTATATGACAAAGGCCCCCCCTGCCCCCTCCCCCACCCCGCCCTCCCCTACGCCTTTGAGGTGAGGGAAAGTATAAACTAGAAGTTACCTTTCTCAAAAGGATAAGATAACTGTATAATATATGTATGGATCATGTAGCATATATGAGTAACATGTCTAGGTAAATATAAAAATGAGGTACATAATATGTGATCACATCAAATCCTAAGATGCATGATGTGAATCATGTCAAAGTATAGATATTAATAGTACAAGCTTAACAAGTAATGGAGCACATAACCAAAAATGCCTAAAAACAAATCATAATACAATGGTCCAAGGAGACTTCAAAAAAGGGGCATATTCAAATGTTGCACAATAGAATGGACATGACTTAGTAAAATATCCACAACATATGTAATGACATATTCAAATGTTAATAAAATAAGTAATGACATATTCAAATGTTAGGATAGGAAAACAAAGGCATGAGGGCCATAATCAATGGAGCATATTTAACTACTCTAACAAGTTATACAAAATAAGACACATAAGGAAGTGAACAAATAGAAATCATGGAACATAAGCAAAAAACATAAACATATCCTACTAGTCCTTGAATATATGTGTTAGAAAAAAATGTTAAGTACATAACATATCAAGTACACTGTAAAATATATAAGGATGGATAAAGATGTGTAAGTATATAAGCTCAAACATGATAATGGAAAATTATCATAAAATTATATAACTTAGATGTCATGATCAAAGAAATGGATGACCCCAATGTATAAATGACATGAGTAGAGGGAAGGTCCAACATATAAATGTGCATATATCATGTGCCTATGTATACATGTTGTAGACACTAAAAAATTGCATACATAGTCCTAGTGATCGCAATACCTTTAGTTTCTCTTGATCCTCTATCAACTACACCTATAAGTTTGACAAACCTACATAGCCTAATCTACTTACCTAATTTAGAGTCAAGTTAGTCACTTGTCTAGATTAACTCACCTTTTCACCCATTTTAACCTATCTTTTTCCCAGGTCCTCGATCGATAATGATTAGGGTGACTGGTAATGGTCACCCTAATCGATGACGGTCAAGTTGGACAACCTAGACTCAGTATGCAACCTAAATGCAAAATAATGGATTGCTTTCCTAAATATGGTAGTCTAAATCTAGTTGTGAGCCCTTTGCATGTATGACTTATATTTAGAAGCCTTCTTTAAGTCTAGTTTAGATAACCACTTCCAACTCTTATTTGTACCTATAAGAGAGAGAGGCCTAGGAGGTCAAACCATCTAAAATTGTTATCAAGAGTTATTTATATGCAAAAACTATTTTTGTAGGTCAATCTACATTATCAAGTGCTATCAACCATCACATAGGGAGCCTACTTGCTGTCAACCCTCCATTAAGCTCCCAAATACCGTTACACTATCAAAATCAACCCAAGTTCCACTAATAGGCAAATCCATATCAACCACCCACCAATTAATTTATGGTAAGACAAGTTTTTGTCTTCTTGTATTCTTTTACCAAATTTTCATTCCAAGCCTAAGCTATCTCCTAGAATCCACTTTCCAAATCCGATCAATCAACAAATCCAAACCCTAGTTTTAGTTTTAGATTCACTGATAGGAAATTGTTGATGGTTACCCTCAACCAATGCTGGTCACCTGACCAGTGATGGTTAACCTTGACCAATGATGGTTGCATGACCATTGATGGTCACCTATGGTACCAAAAACCAACAAGCTAATTTGACCCTCATACACCCAACCAAATTCAATTTTTTGTGTCCCTGCCTGTTCACAAGCCCCTTTTTGATTTTTTGAGCCATACCCCAACCCATTAACACTAGTAATAATAAGTTTATCATTAATTAGATCATTTCTAATCCCTTTTTTTGAACAAGATTTTTCTTGTATTTAATTTCAATAATATTCTATTATTGATGCAAGTATTTTCTTTCTAGTTTTATCAACTTAATTTTTTAAAATAGGTGGATTGACAACCCTTAAGGAAGCTCTCACTTCCAGGATCTAGCTCTCACTAGGAAATCTACCTTACTATCTATCTAATTAACTTTGCCTTAGTGCTTTCTTATCTGCAGGTCTTCCTCCCAAGATAAAGTGGAGCTCTTCACAATCTTCTAATTCAACACATGCACAAACAAATAGGTATTCCTACCACAACCCATATTGAGTTTCTTTTCTCTCTTTATTTATAACTTAAGCTAAAAATTACTCTTAAACATTCTGGCATGCCCGGTGGGACCTAGGGTTTTTACTTGTGTTTTCTTTGCATTTCTATGCTCTTCTCTCTATCTGTGCTCATAATTGAAACTAAAATTTATTTTGGGCTTAAAATCAACTACATCCATTACTTGCTTTTAACATTAGTTCACTTTGAATTAAAGCATAGTACTCTTATCATATCACCCCTTTTGTTGCACACACTAGCCAAACCACTTTCATCAATCAAACATCAAAACAATTTGAGACAAGGCCCAACTGGGATTTCATCACCTAGAAATCACCTTACCCATTCTCGGTGATACTACTTGGAGGTCATTACCAAGAGGAGAACCAATTCAGCTCTCTGTTTGAGTATAAACTCTGGACATCAATATATATTGGCTAAGCACGTGACACCCTTATCGCTATGGGATTGTGAAGTGAGGGGCCACATATTGATTCCAATATAGATTCTTTTGAGCACCTAAACAACCCAAAACCAACCATAGAATGCTTCTATAGTACTTGATCTACAAGACAACTTCTATCACACATTCTCATAAACTAAGGCATAAGCTAAAAGGGAGATTAGAACTAACCTCTAGGCTTAATGTACTTTCTAGTGTGTGTCTTGATTGCCTTGATCATTTTCTTGTCTTATTCTTGTTTGAGTGGTGAGATTTTTATTGTTTTCTCTCCACTTTTTCTTGTATGGTTCTCACTCATTAGCAAAAAATAGACTTGATAGAACAAAATCAGTCACTTAAATCAACCTCTTTTACCTCCTTATCTATGGAGTACATCTCTGAGGTAGAATATTCATCTCATCCATTGGGAATCCCTTCTTTCCCTTGGGTATTTACCCAAGGAGACATGGATTTTACCACCTTTTTAGACAACAATCTAGTGGCCCTTCATTACTACCTTAACAACTATTTTCACCATATCTCAATTTTATTTCCACCTCAAGATCCTCCTTATGGCATGCCATCCCACCTTATGGAGGGTATCCCCATTTTTATGGTCACCACCCAACCTTCAACCACACAAACATCTTCATCTACTAACCCCTTTGATGCTATGACTAAGAATCAACATATCCAACCAACTTTTACCCCTATACCTTCCACCCCTACTAATGACTCCTCTAGCTTAGGGACAACACAACCATTAACCCATCATGTCTCACTTGTAGGGGAGCATCCACCACTAGCATTACCAACATACCCTCTATGAAACCTATCCCATTAGTCAATACCCCTTTAGCATGCCTAGGGGTATCTATCCCTTCTACCTCACCACCCATTAGCATAAAGGTGACTACCTCCCCTCTTGTCACTAACCCAACTACCACCCATGCCCAATCCAATGGGACTTCTTAGTAGTTACCCATTTCACCCAATCTAGGATACATCCCTGACCCACAAGGGTATGTGCCCATAACCCAACCACCATCATCCACCTACCCTACCCAACCTCTAGCATCCACATTCCAATATGTGGCAGCGTCTCAACCACCAAACAATTACCAATATGCTGGCTAACCTCAACCATAATATTAGCCTTATAATCCTTTTATTTCACCATCTCAAATAGACTTAATGAAAATTCTCATGGAAAAGATGACCAACCTTGAGTCATCCATTTCATGGGCTTATATCATCCTATCCTATGATCGAATTTATAACAAACCTATTCATCCTTCTATTCCTATCAGAGATCTTACCCTCCTTAGTGGGAGCTTCTATAATTTACAAAATTTTAAAGAAAAGAGGACCCCCAACAAGACCTTAGGGATTTTAGGCATGCATGATACATGATTGCTTACGATGATGCCCTTCTCCTCTGAACCTTCCCCATGTCTTTATCTGGTCCAACACTTGACTAGTATAGTGCCCTTACCAAGCATTCCATATTTTCATTCACCTAACTAGCACAAGTCTTCTTGGATCAGTTTCCCATTAACATTTACAATAAGGTCTCTATCACAAACTTCTATTCTATCAGACAATTTGATGATGAGTCCATTGCCAATTTTATTGACCGTTGGAGAAGCTTGATTAATTAGCTTTCATTTTCCCTGCCTCAACCTGAACTTATAAATTTTTTTTCTTGAGCTTTCACAAAACATATATCTTCTACGCTACATGTCCAAAGTTTATAACCTTTGATGAGGATTTTACCATGGCATTTAAGCTATAAAACTAGGCCATATATGAGGGTAAATTAAAGTTATGAAACAAGAACTCTACCTTCAAGACCAAACAAACCTCTTCCTCTAAACCAAGTAACCAAGCCAATACCAGAACCAAGACTAGGGGAACCGTGAATGTCATCATCCTTAAAACTACCCCTCCACCCAATGTCAACCAAAAAAATTTACCCATTATCTCCAATCCAAATGCAAGGAACCCAAACTAAATAAACTAAAAATAATTCACTCTACTTGGAGAATCTTACACCACGGTTCTAGAGAAGCTAATAAAATATAAACTTATAAAAATTCCACTTATCAAACCTCCCAAATAATTTAATTCTTCTCATCTAGCACTTGCTTGGTACAATAAGAATTACCTTTATGCTTTTCATTGGGTGATTGGACATGATGTCAGCTGATGTAATATTTTCAAAAATATTATTCAGAGTCTTATCGATAAAGGGAAACTCATGTTGGATAATCTTAATGCCCCTAAAAATCAATCTCTTGACATATTCAAGAAACCTTTTCCTAACCATACCCCTATCAAAGCTGAGGACACACATGCTAAGTGCTCTTATAATGCCCACACGGTCAACATGGTTCATGATACACCTACCCATGCCAATCTACCCATTCCTCCTCCACTTCGCTTATCAAGGTCATGGAATCACCTTACCATCCTTTGGATAGCCTAACCAAAGAAGTTCCTTTCTCCCTAGCTACTCTCATAGAATTTTTGGAGTCATCACATACTACCTCAACTAGTACATCTGGGCAAATCAACATTCCTAATTTGCCACCTCCACCAACTACCCAACAAATTGCTACTCCTATGGATATTATCCCTAAAGGAGAATAATTTTTACCCATAACTCCTATGGATGAGCCATTTATCTCAACCTTTCTTCCCTCACCTCAAGAGATCAACTAACCTACCAACCATCCTCCCCAACCTAAAAATATATCTATTGCATCCACTACCCATAGATCAGGACCATACACAAACCTTTTTCCACATTTGTATATAAATTGGAATTCACCTTAAAATTATACATGGATCAAGCCACTTTCTAATAATAGTTAGGGCTTCCCTCTATCAACAAATTAGAACATTATAGCATACCTATAACCAAGCAATCCATCATCTCTCCATCACCTCTTAAACCACTTCGAACCTCTAACAACCCCCCAAATTCTCAGTCAAATAAAAAAGACACCACCTCACCAACCAAACCCTTCAAAACTCTTGGTGCCTTCCCTACTCAGAGTCTGGTTCACCCATCCTTGCAAGTAGACTTAACTTCACCCAAGCTTATACCTAGATCTAGACCCACAACAACCAAGAGGATGAAAGCATTGAAAGGACACATGACTAAGCCTCTACCTCCCTTTACCTTAACCTCTATATTAGGGCCTCACCCTTCCACTTTGCTTAAAAATCAAACCCCTTTCAACATATGTTTCCCACTACTAGTGATTACATCAACACATTTATTAGTTGACACATTGGTCCTTCCTAGATCACAACCAGTCAGACCACTAAATTTGGCCACCTCAACTACCAACATACCTAGGCTAAGACCATCTACCCGAACCACCTTACTCAATCCATCTCTCACTCAACCTATCACTACCCACATACCCATCTTACCAACCAAAACCATGATCCCAAAACCTTCCTTACCTATAATAAAGTCCTATATGCTCATTCTTCAAATATTAGTATAGATCTCCTACCCCATGTTACCTCCCATCATACCTTTCAATCCTCTTAGTTTGAAGCCAACCTTGTACAATAACCATCAAATCTACTTCTATCATAGGACACCTGGCTATGACACAAAGAATTATAAAGCTATCTGGGCCATTATCCACCAAGTCCATGATGAGGATGATCTCTTGGTAGATGAACTTCCATCAATTTCTCCTTCATTAAAACCAACAACTAACCACCAACACATTCTTAACCCCCCACTCTCACCTTAGAGTGACAGAGAATCTACCCAACCCCCCATCAAACCTTCCCCATCCATCCATACCATTAATGTGGTCACACAATCATAATAAAAGGATAAAGGGAAAGCCAAAGTGTCCATTCCATGGAAATATCCTTCAACTAACCCTAAACTAGACCTTATCCCAACTTCGTATTTATAGCTAAGCCCAAAGTTACTATCTTATGCACATCATAGGCTAACCCCTCTGAATCCATCAAGAGAGTCATCCTTAAACAACTCCACTAGACCCCCATTAAAATGAGCCTCTATGACCTCATTTCCACCTCACCTCACCATTATCAGGCCATGATCAAGGCTATGCAGGCCATTAAAGTCAGACTGGGGGATTCCCAACCCATAGAGGCCTTCATTAGTGCTCTCCAACTCTCCACCCTTGTTACCTTCAAGGACTCAAAGATACCTTCGATCCATTATGAAGACTTAGATCCCCCTCTTTTATTATAACCCACATCAACCAAACCCACATCAAATGGGTTATGATTAATGGGGGAGCCAGTATCAACATCATCTCTTCCCATGCCTAGGAATAAATAAAGCTATCAGACAATGTCATGTCTAAAACTTCAACTATCCTTAGATCTTTTAATGACACTATAACCACTACCTTGGGAATCATCATCCTTCATATTCAGCTAGGACCTCACATGTTCCCCGAACTCTTCTATGTAGTCAAAGGTGAATTCCAATAAAATGTTTTGCTAGGGAGACCTTGGATCTAGGCCATGGGTTGTATACCTTCTACCCTCCATCATTATGTCAAGTTTGAACATGAAAGTGAAGTTGTTACCATACAAACTGACCCTAGCCCTTTTGTAACATTTAATATGACATATCGACCTAATGATGTTCTTCTACCTCCATCCAAAACACTATAAATAACCACCATCAAGTCCTCACCCGTAGAAGCTGAAGCCATTGCTTCTTCCCCTTCTATTGAGGCCTCTACTAGTTCATCTATCCCCATAGACTAGATACCCATCACTAACCCTTTGGAACCTACATTCCAATGCCTTACCCTTGGAGAATACCATATCCTCACCCTTGATGCCGTCCTCACTCCCCAAGAATATGAAAAACTTTACCACCTACTAGGTTATGACCCCAACATTATATCCATTATCCCCTTAGGGCCTTTGAGCTATCAAACCCACTTTATCTATGGGGGAATTGACAACCTAGACTTTACCAAACTATACCTTCATAGATGAACTTGGAAGGGATTTGGTTTAGGATGATATGAGAATGACCCACACATGTTGACCTTGATTAAGTCTCAAAAGCCTCATGAGAAGCATGGCCTTAGCTTCATTTTACCCAATAAGAAGAAATCCAAATAAACTACCCCTACCATTGTTGAAGAAGAGACCCCTTCCTCACCAGCACCCCCTCCACCTATGGGTGAGGATGAGGACATCATCCCACCTAAGTTTTTTTTCATCAACATGATTAGCCTTGGCCCCCGAACTTATTAAAAGGAAGGGGCATCTATATCCATCCCTTTGACCCATTCTAAAATTGTGGGATAAGACTCTCCTACCATTCACACTATTTAGTGCTAAGAAGATGATTCTATTCTCACCTACCTTGGTGTACTTGATTCCTCCATCTACAAATACTTACCTCTATAAAACTCAACCATGTTGAATGAATCTACCATAAACATCAACTTAGGCACTCTAAATAACCCTCATGTCATCAAGCTTGTCCAAAGCCTCACCCTTGAGGAACTACATAACTTCTCTACCTTCCCTTAAGACCACAATATTACATTCACTTGGTCATATACCGATATGCCTAGTACTAAATTGGCCATTTCCAATCACAAAATCATAACCAATCATTATGCCAAACATATCAGACATAAACTTTTTTGAATGTATCCTTGCATAGCCCTCCTTGTCAAAGAAGATCTTTAATGACTTTTTTTTGTCAATTTGATTTAACCCATTAATTATCCCCAATGGGTTTTTAATATCATTCCTATCACCAAAGCCATAGGGGGATTATGTATCTATGTGGACTTTCATGACCTCAACCTCACCTGCCTAAAGGATGAATTTCCTCTACCTAGCATTGACCAACTTGTTGATCTTATAGTAGGCCATGAGATGTTGTCTCTCATAGATGGATTCTTAGGTTATAATTAGATTTTAATTTCCCCTGAAGGTCAACACAAGACTACCTTTATCACCCCATGGGGGTATTTATATTATAGAGTCATGCCCTTTGGTCTTAAGAACATTGGTGCAACTTACCAATGTGTTGTGACCTATATTTTTCATGACCTTATCCATATAATCATCAAAGACTATGTAAATGACCTTCTCAGGAAGTCCAAGCTTTAAAAAGACCATTTAGATATTATCAAGATTATCTTTGAGTGACTTATCCATTATCACATCTACCTCAATCCCAAGAAATGTATTTTTCTAGTCTTGTTAGGCAAACTTCTCAGCTTCATCATTTCCCTTCAAGGAATCGAGGTGGATTCAGCCAAAATCAAAGCCATCCTCGAGATGATACATCTAACCAATCTTAAACAACTCTATAGCTTGTAGGGGAAATTTCAATCCATTCATCGCTTCATCTCCTAACTCTCTGATTAGTGTCAACCCTTTCACCACCTCTTGAAAAAGGACATCTCTTTTACGTGGAATGTTGATTGTCAAAAGGCCTTTGATGTAATCAAAGAGTACCTACTATCTTTACCTATCCTTACACCTCCTAAGGATTAAAAACCTTTCTACCTCTATATCTTTGCCACAAACCACTACCTAAGGGTGATGCTTGCCACTCATGATGAACAACAGAAGGAGCAATCCATCTATTACATTAGCCACACACTTATCAATTACAAGACTTGGTACACACATACTGATAAATTATGTTTGGCCTTGGTTGTCATGGACACCAAACTTTGCCACTACCTTCTTAACCATAAAACTTTTGTCATAACTAATATCAACCCCCTTAAATACATGCACTCTAAACCATACCAAAACCAACATATAGCTATGTGGCTCATGCTTTTAGTTGAGTTTTACTTGAATTCCTCTAGCAAAAATCAATCAAGGGACAAGTAATTGCCAACCAATTAGTAGAGGCATCCCTAACAAATAACCACCCCCTCTTAAAGTTCTAGATGAGTCAATCACAAGTCTATCTCTATCAGATTTCACCAACCCAGTAACCATGTTTTTCAATGGTTCCAAGTTTCAGCATGATGGGGGATCTGGTATCATCCTTATCCCCCTCATTGGTGAGCCACTTCCTTTATCCTTTAAACTTGATTTCAAATGCACAAACAATGTGGTTGAGTATGAAGCCCTAGTAATAGGTCTCCAAACTGCCTTAGCCTTAGGATTTAGAACAATCAATATATTTAGAGACTCCTAACTTGTGGTCAACCAAGTCAATAACATTTACTAGTGTAAAAATGAAATGATACAACTATATAGACAAATCATCATAAAAATCTGAGCATCATTCAAACACTACCATATCTAAACTACCCCTCAATCTACCAATAAGTTTGTTGATAACATGGCTTCTCTTTCCTCTCAGATCTCATTAGCACTCTTGGAATCCAAGCTTTTAGTTATTATTCACCACCTCACTAATCCTTCTTACACAAAGTCAAACATTCTAACCATCTTCAATGTGGAATAGATTATGCCTGACCTCTGGTATCAACAAACCTTTGAATACCCTCACCTTGGTGTAGTTACCTTTAGTCTCTTTAAGAATTCCCATCAAGTGTTTATTTAAAACACCTCCCATTATACCATTATGGGAGGAATTATCTACAAGCATGGTTTTGATTCCCTCTTATTCCATTGCCTTCGTAGTCCAAAAGCCTCTCACATTATCAAGGAGACACATGAGGGTATTTATGGGGGCCAATTTAGTGGAATTATTGTGTCCAAGAGTATCCTTTGCCTGGGATATTACTAGCCTACCCTTAATCAAGATTGTTGTGATTATGTGAAAAAGTGTGTCAAATGTCAACAACATGCTAATTTACATCATGCACCTAACAATAGTCTTTGTATTTCTACAAATTTTTGGCCCTTTTCATAATGGGGTCTTGACTTTATTAGTGAAATCAACCCCCACTCTTCACAATGACACCATTCTATCATTATCATGATTAAATATTTTACCAAATAGGTAGAGGCCATTCCCCTTGTCTCGACAAAAGCTAAAAAGATTGTCAAATTTATCACCCATCATATCATCTGCCATTTCAGTGTTCCCCTTAAGATCATCACCAACTTTGGTAAATCATTCAAAAATAAATAAGTTCAAGGGTTTTGTGATGTATTTGGAATTAAACTTAGCTCTCCATCACCCTATCACCCATAAGCAAATGGACAAGCTGAAGCCTCTAACAAAACCTTGAACAACATGCTTACCAATATAGTCAATGCCTCAGGTCAGATTGGCACTTGCACATCCCCTTCACATTATGGGCATATTGTACTATCATCTAAACCCCTACTAGTGCTATAACCTTTTATTTCATCTTTAGAGTTGAGGCTATCTTGCCTCTTGAAATCCAAATACCTTCTCTTTGCATATCTTTACGTGACCTCATTTCAAAATATGAATACCATTACGAATGTTTAGCCCAACTCAAGCCACTTGATGAGCATCATTTGGATGATCTTTCCCATCTTCATGTATATCAAGAATGAATCAAACAAGACTATAAAAAACACTTGAATGTCTAAGAATTCAACATTAGAGATCTTGTCCTCAAGGAAAACTAACATGTCACTAATATGGAAAAAAGCAAAAGGGGCAAATTTGCTTTCAATTGGCTTGGACCTTACATCATTACCCATAAGTATAGATCAAGAGCTTATCATTTTCCCTCTCTCTAAGGTAAACCAGAACTTGAACCCCTCAATGTTTTACATTTGCATCCTTTTTTATTATTGAGTATGGATCACCAATCCCCATTTGTCTAGTTTAATCTCATCCCTTGCAACTACATTTATTTCCCTCCTTTTAGGGGTAATTAACTACAACTGAATTATGTGATTATCCATCACAATTATAGCATAATCTTGAACTGTGGATACCATGACTCTATCTATGACATGATTCTCATAATACTTCCCATCTCTTTGAGATAGGCTCCTATGGTTGTTGCCACCTATACCTCTTTTTTGTCTACTGAACCATCATGTCAACTTAGTTTTATCCTCATAAAGGTAATCCATTGAGCATGTATGAGTAAGTATATGTCAATAAATCTAAGAAATAACAACAACAATATCAAAATAGCAAAAACAAATCATGGGTCATCCTTAGCATTTACATACTACTCCTTTGAAGGATAGTTGTTGAAAATCATCTGAAATTACCAAACATAAGATGGACTGCTCCCTTGAAGGACAACTATAAAGAGCATTCAAACTAAGAATATAAACTTGGACCACTCCCTTGAAGGATGGTTGAGTAAAACATTAGTTAGAGATAAAAATTTATTGGAATCTTCTCACATTAATCAGCGTCCTTGATCCTCAGGCAAAATCAATTATCAAAAGAAAAAAGTAAAAGTGAAAAGTTTTCAAAGCCGTAATCGGGACTCATAAACAATAATAAATTTGGCAAGTTGTAATTGAATCTCTTTGGTAGACTTCTCACATCAATCAATATACACTTTATATATGGACATAGGTTTGTTTATACTACCTCTTTAGACACCTATAGAAAAGGCATACTAACCTCACTAATGGTTCTAGTTTTACCCACTATCCCTCCATACATCATATGCATGGGACTTTGAGCTTACTTGACATAATATGATCAATATACCTATTTATCAACCTAATCATGCTAATGTAAAGCATTTGAAAGACTTATTTTCACTAAGCCAATCTAACTTTTGGGTTTTGGATTGGTCCTTACCACTAAACAAAACATTGTGTTCCTTTTCTCATCTTGTATTAGTTTATGTAGTATTACTTCTACCATCATGAACAATGAATACCATACCAAAAACATAAACATCATGAAAAATATTAACAATCAAAATAACATCTATCTATCAATGAGCCAAGCACAATGTAAACATATAACAATCAACCATAAACTTTAACCCATGAATCACATAGTGTAAACCTCTAAACATGTTATTACACCATAAACCAAATCAATGAGAAAAAAATCATAGCATATACCATTCACCATTTAATCCATATAACCATAAACATGAGCCATAACATGTCTCCATCCATAACATATCCTATCATAACCATGAACAGAATTAAAACATCATAATTCAACTTTCTAAACATCTCATGCCTAAACTACTGAGTCAAATAACCATAACCATGAGCATCCATGACCATAAATCATAAACATGAACATCACATAAACTATATACATACATCATACATAATTTACATCGAATAGTAAAAAATTATACATGTAATAATGTATCAAAATCTCTCTCAATAAAATATACATCTCACTACATTGGTGCATAGGTTGGTATCAAAATAATATACCAAAATCACATATCCAAGCATAATCATAGGCCCCCACTTGCCCCAGCTATCCCTATACCACTACTAATGGCTCCATCTAGTCTTTCACTTGCACTTGTACCTGGTGGTAGTCCCCTTGAAGCCCCTACCTACCCCATCATGGCTAGCCACTAGCTTGGAGTAGCTGCTATTGCCCCACCAACCAAACCAACTATATACTCTACATATATCATGGCTTGGGGCAACTGGTCTATAACCATAGCCTCATAATATCTAAGCTCCTATTTAGTGGCTAATTATCATGCTCTAGGCATTGAATTGGGTGCTCTTTTAGCTACCCCTATGCCTACAAGAGATGACTTTTTGGTATCTTGTTTACCTATAACCATGGAAAATAAATCATATACCTGATCTCTCTCAAATGTCAAAGACTACACCTGCCCCTATAAGGTGACCACCTATATCTATAGTGTAGCTACCTATCCCTAGAATGCAACCACCTATCCCTATAAACTAATAACCTAATCCTATGCTATGGTAAGTGTTGTTGTTGCCTATCCATCTCCCTGTGCCTGATCTAGATCCATGGGTTACTAAACCCCATCACCCCATCCAAAGTCTATCATAACATACCTACCCTGGCATCAGGCTATAAAACTATCATTAATGCTTGCATCATCAATAGGATCCCTCACTAATAACTCCTTAAAATCAGGCACAACCTCTTATGGTTGGGGTGTGGGTAACATAAACTCTACCTCCTCTCTCCTATACTTAGGGAAATTAGGTGGGATCCCCTAAAAAAGATTTAACTATATCTACACATGATCAAATGGGAGAAGCTCATCCTCACCCTTCCTATGGCCATATATCCACCACCAGCTATGTAGACCTAAGGTGTGATATCTGAGCCCTACCCACTATGGCCACCTAATGTAGGGCCTCCATATCATGTTTCAAACTACCAGATCATCTAATTCACCTTAGAACCACTCAATGTCTCTAGATCCTCCACCTACCCCTATCATAGCTTCACGTCTCCTCCATCATAGGAAGCTCATTATATAATCCATCAGGAGATAACCATCTATCGGTAATCTTATGGGTCCTAGTACCCAAATGTGCTCAAAGGCCCAATAGTGAAGAACAAAGTTGACACTAATATCATACCACCTTTGGTGTCTAAAACCCTAGAGATCCTTGATATATTTATACTAATAGGATTGGGGCCTAGTCAAATACAGTCCTCCCTAATAACATCTAAACTAACACATCTAATAAATCCATAAGAAACTACCCCCAAACTGAGTCAAGTAGCACAAAGGCTATCAATGCCATCATCATCATCATGATTAGGCATTTATCTATTGGAACCTTCTAGTATAATGGGTGGTGTTGATAATTTTTCCCCAAAAGAAAGAATGGATGTTGATTGAAGCAATTGAAGGACCATATTCTAAAGAGGATTTTTTGTGGTTTTACAAAGGGGTAAAGATAATTTCAAAGTTCTAAAGGGTTTGAATCCTTCAAACTTTTTGTCTGAAAGGTCACTAAGACATAGGACCATTTAAAGTTTCTAAGGGACATTTCCAATAAGTTTGAAGGGCTAGAACATTCTTTATTTCCATAGGAGGACCATTTCAAAATTACCAAGGGACACTTGTAAAAACTTGAAGGGTATATGCCCTTTGGAAGAAGGCATTTTTCAAAGAGGTAGAGGCACTTGTCTAAAACTCAAAGGTCAGTTTTCAATATCTGAGAGAAAAAATATGAAGGGTAGAAAGGAATGAATCCTTTAGACTTTTTTTGAAAGAATTATCCATTACAGAAAAACTGAAAGACCATTTAAAAGGGGAAGAGGACCATTTACAATTTATTAAAGGGCACTTTACCAGCCAGAAGGACCATTTTTCAAATGATAAAGGACTTTAAATTTTTTTTTAAGGGTACTTGACAAAGGTTCTATTTCATTCTCTTGAAGGGATCTAGTCTTTAACAAAAAGCCTAAAGGAAACTATTCTTTTGGACTTTTGTTTGAAGGACCCAAGTCAAGAATACTGAAGGGTATCTACCCTTTAGGAAAGTTCATATAATGATTCTAAAGGGACATTATGGAAATATGGAAGGGTATCTACCCTTCGAGAAAGTTCAAAACTAGAAATCGGAAGGGTTATTAGCCCTTTGAAAAAGGACTTTGCAAAGGTGCCAAGGGACATTGGCAAGAGTCCCTAAGGGTATGTTCCCTTTGGGAAGGTTCTTGTCATTTATCTAAAGGAATTATTTTGAAAGAGAGAAGTCCAAAGAAAATCAAAGCTAGATACAATTCCCATGGACAATTTGTCCTTGAAAAGAAGACAAATATAAAAACTCAAAATAATTATTTCAGGCAATTTGCCCAAAAGAAAGGAGAAGCCAAAGAGAATAAGCTTCAAACAATTTGTCCAAAGATTAATGCCTAGAGGAAATTAAAGTCCAAGGGGAAAGTTATACACAAGAAGGATAAATCAATTATTTTATACTATTTTCCTAAAAGAGAAGAGAGATAAAAGGTTTGAGAGAGATAGACCAAGCAAATAGTCATGGGCAATTTGTCCGATGAAATATTGATAGTGAAAATAGACATAAGCAAAAATGGATAAAGCCATGGAAATAAACAAGAAAGGCAAAAATCCTGAGGTAAATACATGTAGAAGAAAAGTCCACATAAAACAAAAATACAAATATTAGGATATGCATAGAAATGAAAAACCAAAAAATGCAAGAGATGTCAATAACCAATAAATAGATGAACACATTCTATAGCATGCAAAGTGGTTCAAAATAGGATTAAACATGTCCAAAATGTGTAACCATTTTAAACCTGACACTTTTAGTTCTAAAATAGAGGATCATTTACATGAATAAAGAAGGATTTTAACATTGGAGAGCTTAAAATTGATTTCATGCATGCACACTCTTGTTTGTTTTAAGCCTTTCAAACATTCCATCAGTTCAAGTGAAGACCATTGGAGGTTGACTAGTTTTGAGCTCTAGTTGAATAATTAACAAGTGTCATATCCACTCATGCTCTCCATGAAATAGATGACATTCTCACATTCCAATTCAAATTCAAGTCAGTTTAAGCTTGAGTTTAGACATCCAAATTAGCATGTTGTTCATACATGAAGGAGACTAGCTCACCATCCATTTTTCAACACCAAGGAGTTTTCATGCAAGTATAAGATAAAGGGATTTATTTTTTAATATTTTGATAGAAAAAGTTCAATTGGAGTTGACTTTTCTTCTATTTTCAACACCAGTCATTTGGATTTTTATATGTTTTCTATATAAGTTGGATTTTTAGCCTTGATTTGAGGATCTCTTTTTTGGCAAAATGAAATTATGCCAAAGACTGAGTTTGTAAACCTTTTTTTTATTAATAAAAGGACTATTTTTATTTTCTAGAATGATAGTATAGTGTATTCATGTTACTGATTTTCATAAGTGATAAAAATTTTCTTCCTTGTCAAGTCTTGATTCTTACCTAGAAACATAGTTGATCAGTTTATGTAAGTCATGTTCTATGTTTGATGTCTCTTGGCTAAGTTTACAATGGATATAAGTGGCTGGTTAATGCCTTAAATTAGGCCTGTTATTTTATTTCCCTCAATCTTGGATCACTAGATAAAACCTTTTCATGAAATACTTATGCATATTGGTCAATTAGAGTTGAAAGTTTAGCCCTTTTCTTGTCTAAATCAGTGTTCTTAGGAGCTCAAATTGAGTAATCAAAAAATATAGGTGTATCACCATCATTATATAGGATTTCTATTCATATTTCTCTCTCTTTTCTTGGAATTTTTTAGCATAGAGCAAAGATCCTAATTGACATACCAAATTACAATCTAGAGATTCAATCCACTGATTAGGTCACCCACAACCCAGGATTGTTTTCATATTTCAATAGACTGTGAAGGCCTGAAACTACTTTCACAAGGGTATGAGTCTAATTAAAAATAATTTTTGGCATGCCCAATGGGACCTCAAATAAATTATTTACATATCTAAAGAAGTTTTGCATTAGAAGAAGATATTCATCAGTACCAACATCCAGGTGTAGATCTCATAACATCTTTTAGGTAATTCATTCATGCCAAAGGTTACCACAAGGTCAACAAGAAAAGGTATTCCTTTTAAATTTATATCTTATTAGAAATAAATATTTAGGAGGGCAAAACCATATCCTCAAAAATATTAATTTACCTCTTGGTCATCCTATTGTTCTAAGCACTACAATCCCCACTATCTAAATGGCCATAAAAAATCAAGTGTTTACTCCATTCAATAGACTTAGCCCACTAAATTTATCCTAGTTTGATGACATTCCAATGTATTCCCTCAAGAGTATCTCATTCTTCTCAAGAGAAAAACAAACAACCCTTAATGATCATATCTAGGATGTGGCTAATCTCTATTCAGTTTATAATGTTGTTGAGGATAATGTTTCTATTAGATTTCTTGATGCCTCCCTCACAGTAAAAGCATTGAAATGGTATATAAATATCAAACTAAACTCCATTTCTATTTGGGATGAATTGGGTGCAACCTTAGTCAAGCAATTTGAGGACAAATCTGATCACCTATCTTTAGTTGAGTAATTAACTACCATAACAAGAGCTCCTCACGAGTTCATGTCTGATTTTAACCTCAAATTACAAAAGACATGAACTAGAATACCTGTGTTGATAAGGCCATCCTCTAAATATACATTTTTACACTTTTTGAAAGCTCTTAATTAGTGTGATGATACATTCCATGGGTGGTACTACTTTGCCAGATGCTTATGAGGTTGTAAGAAGGGTATAAAATAACTTGATACAACTTGGTAAACTTTCTCTAAGACCTCTAATGCCTATATTTATAGAAATAAATTCCATACCAGCCCCTCAAATTCCTCAATTTCCATCCTTAGCTCCTATTCTAGCACCTCAAGCTCAAATTATAGCCCCTAATAGTCAAGCTAGTAAGATAGGAGAGTTGAAAAGCTTGTTAAAATATTTTGAGAATGAAATAGTGAAACTCAAGAGATAGCAATATTAGTCCAACAGGCCTTATCAATAAAAAAATTAAAACACCTATCAGCCCTTCAAAGATCAAAGGCCTCCTTATCAGGGTTTCAGAGAGAATAAACCACCATATCAAGCACAAGTAGCCATAACTCTAGCTAAGCCATATGCTGCCCTTAATCCTAATGATCATTCCAATTCAAAATCCATTTTTCCCACCCCACCTCAAAATAACTTATTGTAGGATTCAAGTTTTATCCCTCAAATCTCAATGATGCTCAAAACCAAGCCTTGGTATCATAGAACATCACCATGCCACAAATAATAGAAGAGGAGTTTTATTTTCAAGGATGTCAGTACTAAGATATAGGTTTGGCATCATAAGGAGAGACTCAACAAGTTCAAGGTCATCTTAATGCCATTAATGTAAATTGGCAAGTGGATGATCATGTTGCTTTTACTTAGGGTATTGAAACTAACAATTCAAGTGGTCAAGTTGTAGTTGTAACTAGAGCTAAAAGAAGAGCCATCGATGAGCTACAGGAGGTGAAAAAGGATTCAAGTACTCTTCATGTTGTTTCTAAGAATGCAAAATAATAACTTTCTACCCCTGTAACTCAAAAAAATCAAAATATAGAGGTTAGTAAAGTTCACCAACTACCTTTAGTTCATAAACAACTAGTGCTTCAAAAAGTACAACCAAAGGTTAGTGGATCTCATTTTAGTATAGTAGATCAAATGAATAAGTATAATATTAGTATTAACATGTTGCATTCTCTTTCAATTCTAGGACAAAAATATAAGCTCATTTAAGAGCTTTCAGTTCTCAAATTGTCTCTAAAATTGGTTGAGAAAAAGGCTAATTCAGATCAAGCAACTAACAATAGGTATAATAAATAAATAAGATGGAAAATTTGGAAAAAATTGAGGTAAAATCAAAGAAAACTCCTTGTTTTTACCTTTCTTTGATATTAGGTCATACTTTGGTTCATAATTGTATGGTGGATAGCAGAGCTAGTAGTATAATCATGCTTAAACAAATTACAGACAAGCTTGGACTTGTTTATGATCCAAACACTAAAGGGCTATTGTAATTGGATGTTTCACCAAATAAGATAGTAGGCATCATTAAGGATATAAAATTGACATTACATGCATGTCCCAATGTTACTATTCAATATGATGTTGTTGTGATAGATTTGCCTCCCTACTTTGTTATGTGCCTTTCAAGAGATTTCACCTCAAATATTGGGGGATATTTATCAACTGATTGGACTTATTTGTTGTTCAAAACTAGGTATGGTACCAAGTAAAAATTCATTCTAAACCTATTGCACATTTTCATATGGAGCCATATATGTCAAGTATTGTGAATACTAACTGTATCATCTCCAGATGAGGTACTAGAAAATAGTGAAGTAGAAAATGGATCACCTTTGGATGGAGTTCTAAATTTGTTTCTTGATGAGTGGGATTCTACCTTACATGAGTATGATCCTTATAATCTGATTGAAGAAGAGGGTCTTGGTATGTATTACCTTCATGAGAATGATGCACCAATTCTAGCCATGGTCAAAGAAGATAAGTCTAATTAAGGTTTATGGAAATTGTAATTTGATGGATCAAAGAGAATAAGCATGGAACTAGAGTTGGAATGATGTTGGTTTATCAAACAAAACAAAGTTATTTCTCTTCTATTAAATTTTAGTTTGGCTATTCAAATAATGTTGTTGAGTATGAAGCAATAGTTCATAGTTTGCAGTGGGCTGGGAAGATGAAAGTCAATTCTTTACAAGTGTTTGGAGATAGTGAGCTTGTGGTCCACCAAGTAAGAGGTTTGAATTTATGCAATTTTTTTTTGCTTGAATCTTAAAAGCATAAAATATGGGATTTACTTGAATATTTTTAGGCTTTTAACATTTAGGTAATACTAAGAGATAAGAGTAAACATGATAATAGGATGGATATTGTTGGGGCACAATTTAGTATCCCAACTGATGTAAAAAATGAAAAAAATTAGTCACATATAAAGGTGGTTTTAAGGCCTTCTATTCCAGATAATCATAAGAACTGGTAGGTTTTTGAAGATGATAATCAAATTATGAGATTCTTGTAAGAGGAGGCTAAGTTTTCTTCAAAAAACCAATCAAATAACTTGCAGTAGTAAAATGATTAGATTGTGAAACTAAAAATGAACAAGTTACCCAAAGGATTGGTCACACTTGAGAACATTTTCAATGGTGATGATGAACTAAGGGGAAGTCATCCTTGTCAACAAAAGAACACTATGCCAATGTAGAGATTGCAGCTTGTAAGATTTTGAAGTTGGGTAAGGTATGCACTCCTTCACAAAAGCAAGATTTCATTGAGTTATGCACAAGTTTTGCTGATATATTTGCATGGCAGTATAATGTTCTCAATAGATTTGATACAAGTTTGGTTCAACACACCATTGAGTTAGAGGAGGAGACTAAACTAGTAACACAAAAACAAAGGCCAATCAATACTAAGCTTGATCCTTTGATGAGAGTTGAGCTTCATAAGCTCATAGAATTAGCTATTATATTTCCAATCAAGCACTCAACTTGGGTGGAAAACCTTGTTCTAGTACGTAAGAAGAATGGTGAGATTTATTTGTATGTTAATTTCTATGATATAAATAGGTCTTCACTTAAAGATCACTATCCATTGTCATCAATGGAGCAAATTTTACAACTTGTTGTAGGTTCAGAGATGTTTTCTTTGTTGGATGGATATAGTGGTTAAAATTAGATTTTGGTAAAAGAAGAGGACCAATTTAAGACAGCCTTCACAATTAAGTGGTGGACATTTGCATATAGAAAGATGCCATTTAGTTTGTCTAAAGATGGAGCAACCTTTTAAATAGCCATGGATATGGCATTCCAAGGCATTTTTAATAGGTTTTTACTTATTTATTTGGATGATCTAACACTATTTTCAAAGAATTTAGAAGATCAGATGGTTCATTTGAAGCAAGTGTTCAAAAGGTGAAGGCAATTTAGGGTATCTCTAAATCCCAAAAAGTGTGTTTTTTCCATCCATGAAGGTAAGCTTCTTGGACATGTTGTTTCAAAGCATGGTTTAAGCATAGATTCTGAAAGGATTAATTCCATTCTTACACTTTCCTTGCCTAAGCACAAAAAGGCTATGCAAAGCTTCTTTAGGAAAATCAACTTCATATAGAAATTTATTTTAGATTTTGCCATTTTAACAAAGCTGCTTATGGCCATGTTAAAGAAGGATCAAGGCTTTAGCTGGTATAAAAAAGGAGTAAATAGTTTTGAAGATATTAAGAGGGCCATAACTAGTGCTCCTATGCTTATAAATCTAGATTTCACAAAGTTTTTTATTTTGTATACATATGCTAACATGGACACCATTTCAGGTATTCTTATGTAGCAAAATCGTGAAGCTTTGGAGTAGCCAATAGCCTTCTTCAATCAAATTTTGGAAGAGTATGAGATAAGGTATTATTTTATTGAAAAGCATGTCCTTTTAGTTATAGTATCTCTTAAGAATTTCAGACACTTATTGTCTAATAATAAGATACATCTAATGGTTTCCCATCCAAAAATCAAAGAGTTTCTTTTGAATAAGGATATAATTGAGAAGAGAGCTGGTTAGATAACCAAGGTAATGGAATATGATATGGAAATTAAGGTCACAAAGTTGATTAGAGGCAAATGATTATGTGAGCATCTAGCACAAGACTTGTAGGAGGCTAATGAGCTTATTTTGGTGTCAAATGATGAAGAGGTTACAGCTGGTCATACCTCACCTTCTAGATAGTTTTATGATTTGGTAAGATATCTCCAAGATGGTATTTATCCCTCTCATCTTAGTGATTCAAAAATAAGATATTTTAGATTGCAATCAATTCCATTTTTGCTTGTTGATGGTGTTTTATTCAAGAAAGATATCAATGGAATGTTGCTAAGATATGTAGAACCAAGCCAAACTCAAAGATTGATTGAATAATTCCATGATGGACATGATGGAGGACATTTTTATGCAAGAACTATAGCCCTTAATATCATGATAGGTGGGTACTATTGGCCTAGTATAGTTGGTGATTGTTGTGCATGGGTTAGAAAGTGCAAATAGTGTGCTATGTTTATAGGAAAAGTGAAACTTGTAGCCTTACCTCTTCAATAAATTGTGGTGGATCGGCCCTTTATACAATGGGGATTAGACTTTTATTGGTCTCATAAATCCTCTTTCAAGTTCAAGACATAAATGGATTTTAACTGCTACATATTACTTCGCACATTGGACAAAAGCAGTGGCATTGAAAGAAGCAAATGAAACTACTATTCTAGATTTATATGAAGGTTTGCTTACTAGATTTGGAGTTCCTTCAACTATTATTTCTAATAATACAATGGCTTTTATGGGATCTAGGATTAGTTAATGGGCTGTCTAACATGGAATTTACCTTAACACTTCATCAAACTATTATCCACAAGGAAATGGCCTTGCTGAATCTATGAATAAGAACCTATTGAGGATCCTAAGGAGTATTGAAGGAAATCAGAGGTCATGGCATCTCAAACTAAAGTTAGCTCTATGGGTTGATAGGATCACCTACAAAATATCAATAGCCAACTCTTCATATAAGTTAGTCTATGGTAAGGAAGCAAGGTTACCCATTTCACTTAAGTTTCCTCCTTTAGAACTAATGTATCAACTTGAATTATTGGAGAGTGAGCCTATGGAGATTAGGTATGCTAAGCTTATGGAATTGGAAATGACAAGAAATTAGTCCATGCTAGCCATAGAAATTCATCAAGCACAAGTAAAGAGAACTTTTGACAAGGGAGCTTTTTCATGAAGTTTTAAGGAAGGAGATTTGGTCCTCAAGTGGGATGAAGATAGAGCTAAACCAAGAAGGCACACCAAGTTTGATTCTCTTTGGAGTGGCCCATACATAATTTCCAACTGAAAATCCCATAATGCCTTCCAAATTGCAAAGATGGATGGTCAGGAGCTTCCAATACCAATCAATAATATACATTTGAAACATTGCTATTGAAGAGAAAAGCTCCTTGTACATAGTTTGTTTTGCTTTCCTCTAAGTTCTATTCAAAGAACAATAGTTTTGTTCTATTTTGTTTTGAATAAGTTCATGTTTGTACTTTTTCTTTGATGAGTTAGGTTTTCCTATTTTTGTGTGTTTTCCCTTCTTATTTTGAAGCATCAAAATTACTTCATGTTTGTTCAAAGGAGATTTGTAGTCATGAACTAGGTTTACCATTGTTTTTGTGAGTTCAATATCATGTTTATGGTCTAAGTTATCAATCATATTAGGCATGCTTCCTAGTTGAGTTTCCAGAATGTTGACAATTTTGCCCCATAGGAAATAATGTTGATTCAAGCAGTTGAAGGAGCATATTCTAAAGTGGAAAATTTGTGGTTTTACAAAGGGGAAAATATAATTTTAAATTTCCAAAGGGTTGAAATCCTTCAAAAATTTTGTGAGAAGGGTCACTAGGACAAAGGACCATTTCAATTTTCCAAGGAACATTTCTAATAAGTTTGAAGGGCTAGAAGGTTCTTTCTTTTCGTAGAAGGACCATTTCAAAATTACCAAGGTACACTTGAAAAAACTTGAAGGGTATATGCCCTTCAAATGAAGGCATTTCTTAAAGAGGCAAAGGCACTTGTCTAAAACCTGAAGGTCAGCTTTCAACACCTGAGAGAAAAAATATGAAGGGCAGAAAGGAATGAATTGCTTCAGACATTTTTTTGAAGGAATTGTCCATTACGAAAAAGTTAAAAGACTATTTAAAAGGGGAAGAGGACCATTTACAATTTCAAGAAGGGCACTTTACCAGCCAGAAAGACCATTTTCCAAATGCTCAAGGACTTTAACATTTTTCTGAAGGGTACTCAGTGAAGGGTCTATTTCATTCTTCCAAAGGGCTCTTCCTTTCAAGAAAGTATTTAACAAAAATCCCAAAGGAAAAAATTCCTTAAAACTTTTGTCTGAAGGACCCAAGTCAAGAATCTTGAGGGGTATCTACCCTTCGAGAAAGTTCACATCATGATTATGAAGGGACATTATAGAAATCTAGAAGGGTATTTGCCCTTTAGGAAAGTTCAAAAAAATAAATCTGAAGGGTTATTAGCCCTTTTAAAAAGGACTTTGCAAAGATGCCGAGGGACATTGACAAGAATCCTAAAGGGTATGTTGCATTCAGAAAGGTTCTTATCATTTATATGAAGGAATTATTTTAGAAGAGAGAATTTTGAAGAAAAGAAAATCCAGAGAAAATTCTTGCAAATAATTTGTCCATAGGAAGAAGACAAAGACAAAAACCCAAAATAATTCTTTTGGGAAATTTGCTCGAAAGAAAGGAGAAGCCAAAGAGAATAAGCTTTGAATAATTCATTCAAAGATGAATGCCCAAAGGAAATAAAAGGCTAAGGGGAAAGTGATAGATAAGAAGGCTGAAGCAATTCTTTAGGGAAATTTTCCTAAAAAAGAAGAGAGACAAAAGGTCCGAGAGAGATAGACCAAGAAAATAGTCACAGGCAATTTATCCGATGAAATATTGACAATGAAAATAGACATAAGTAGAAATAAATAAAGCCATGGAAATAAACAAGAAAGACAAAAGGCTTGAGGCAAATACATGTAGAATACAAGTCTATAAAAAAGACATATAAATAGTAGGACATGCATAGAAATTAAGATCCATAAAATGCAAGAGATGTCAACAACTAATAAATAGATGAACACATTATACAACATGCAAAGTGGCTCAAAATAGGAGTAGACATTTCCAAGATGTGTAACCATTTCAAACATGAAACCTTCAGTTATAAAACAAAGGCTCATTATATGAAGAAAGGAGTTTAACATTGGAGAGCTTAACATTGATTTCATGCATGCACACTCTTGTTTGTTTCAAGCCTTTCAAACATTCTAGCAGTTCAAGTGAAGACCATTGGAGGTTGACTAATATTGAGCTCTAGTTGACTAATTGACAAGTGTCACATCCATTCATGCTCTCCATTCAATAGAAGACATTTTCACATTCTAATTTAGCTTTAATTTAGTTCAAGCTTGAGTTTAGACATCCAAATTAGCATGCTATTCATGCATGAAGGAGATTAACTCACCATCAATATTTAAACACTAAGGATTTTTCATGCAAGCATAAGACAAAGGGATTCATTTTTAAATCTTTAGACATCACAAATTGAATTGGATTTGAGTTCTCTTCTATTTCCAGTGCCACTCTTTTGGCTTGTATGTTTTCTATATAAGTTGGCTTTTAAGCCTTGATTTGAGGATCCCTTTTTTGGCAAGATAAAATTTTGCCAAAGACTGAGTTTGTAACCTTTTTTTAGATTAATATAAGGACTATTTTAATTTTCTAGAATGCTAGTATAGTGTATTAATGTTAGTAATTTGCATAAGTGATATAATTTCTCCTCCTTGTTAAGTATTGATTCTTACCTAGCAGTATAGTTGATCAGTTTATGCAGGTCATGTTTTGTGTTTGATGTCTCTTAGCTAAGTTTATATTGGATATAAGTGGCTGGTTAGTGCCTTAAATTGGGCCTATTATTTCATTTTATTGAAGCTTATATCACTAGATAAAACCTTTTCATGAAATACTTATGCATATTGGTCAATTAGAGTTGAATGTTTATCCCTTTTCTTATCTAAATCAGTGTTCTTAGGAGCTCAAATTGAGTGGATCAATAAAAAAATATAGGTGTATCACCATCAATAGATAGGATTTTCATTCAAGTTTCTCTCTCTTTTCTTGATATTTTATAACGTAGAGCAAAGACCCTAATTTATACACCAAAAGGAGCTAGCCCTTAAAATCTTCACAAAAAGGTAGTTTTAGGCCTTCACAAAAAGGTAGTATACTAAAAGGTAGTTTCACCTCACCATTTCCTAATTTAAGGGGAGAACAGCTCCTCCTACTCTCAAGGCAAGTAGATCTAGAGCTACTCTTTATTTTTGTTTTGATTCTCATTCATGTAAGCCACATAACAAAAAGGGTAAAATGTAGACACTAGAAAACCATACACACAGTCTTAGTCATCACAATACCTTTGGTTTCCCTTGATCCTCTATTGATTATACCTATAAGTTCAAAAAACCTACCTAGCCTAACCTACTTACCTAATCTAGAGTCAAGTTGGTCACTTGTCTAGATTAACTCACCTTTTCACCCATTTTCACCTATCTTTTTCCCAAGTCCTTGACCAATGATAGTTAGGGTGATTTACGATGATCACCCTAACTGCTGATAATCAGGTTGGACAACCTAGACTCAGCATGTAACTTACATGCAAACCATTTCCTTCCTTTCCTAAATACCATAGTCTAAATTTGGTTACAAGCCCTTTGTATGGATGACTTATATTTAGAATCCTTCTTAAGTCCTGTTTGGAAAACCACTTCCACCTCTTGCTTTTGCCTATAAGAGAGAGAGGCTTGGGAGGTCAAACCATCTTCAATTATTATCAAAAGCTATTTCTATCCAAAATATATTTTTTAAGGTCAATCAGATCAATCCACATTATCAAGTGCTATCAGCCATCACATAGGGAGACTACTTGCAATCAACCCTCCACTAAGCTCCCAAGTACCGTTACACTACCAGAATCAACCCAAGTTCCACCAATAAGAAAATTTGCATCAACCACCCACTAACTAATTTTTTATAAGACAAGTATTCATCTCCTTGTATTCTTTTACCAAGTTTTCATTCCAAGTCTAAGCTATCTTTAAAAATCTACTTTCTAGATCCCATCAATAAATAAACCCAAACCCCAATTTTAGTTCTAGATTCACTAACATGAAAATGATGATGGTTACCCTCAACCAGTGATGGTCACCTGATCGATGATGGTTATCATTGACTGGTGATGGTTACATGATCAATGATGGTTACTTGTGGCACCAAAAACTAGCAAGCAAATTTGACCCTCATACACCCAACCAAATTTAGTTTTCTGCATCCCTACCTATTCATAGGCTCTTTTCTGATTTTCTAAGCCATACCCTAACCCATTAGCACTATTACTAATTAGTTTATCACTAATTAGATCATTTCTAATCCCTTTTTTGAACAATATTTTTCTTGTATTCAATTTCAATAATCTTATATTATTGATACAAGTATCTTCTTTCCAGTTTTATCAACTTAATTATTTAAAACAAGTGGATTGACATCCCTTAAGGAAGCTCTCACTTCCAGGATCTAACTCTTGCTAGACAATCCACCTTACTATCTATCTAATGAAAAATTTTACCTTAGTGCTTTCTTATCTTCAGGTCTCTCCCAAGCCAAAGAGGAGCTCTTCACAATCTTCTAATTCAATGCACACACAAACAAATAGGTATTCCTAACGCAACCCGTATTGAGTTTCATTTCTCTCTTTCTTTAGAACTTACACTAAAAATTACTCTTAAACACACCTATCACACTCAAAATAGACATGAAACATGTGTATATATAAATAGATGATATATTATCCACCAACATGAAACTAACAACATAGATGCCAAGGAGATAATAAGGTATGTAAATGCTATTTTTTTGGAATTTTGAAAAAAAAATGTATTTTTTGGATATTTGAAAATAAAAGACTATCCTATGATCTCACATAATGGATGCTCATAGGTATCTCCCCACTCATAACCTGGTGCAATAAATTGGTGGTACTACTAAGGATCATGTATAAGTGTAATATATGGAATTATAAGATTTATTATGCTTTGCATTTGTATAATAGGACTCTATGGTAGTGAGGCAACAATAGAAGGAATGGGGGTTCATAGAACCAATCATTGAGTGCTTTATTGTTTCTTTGGAATAAAAAAAATAGAAACATGTTTTGTTTCTCTAGGTATTTGAGTATGTTTTGTAGATGTGGATGTATATTCCATAGAATCCACTATGAGTCTTTGGTGCAATGAACCAATCATCATGTGCCATGAAATCAAGTTAGAAATAAGGAATCTCAACTATAATAATAATTTGGTAATGGAAATTATAGTTTTGTTTTTATCACTATAATTAATGTATTTGTATACATATCACATGTATCTATAAAAATATCACATGTACCTATATCATATATATATATATATATATATATATATATATATATATATATATATATATATATATATATCAATTTTGGTACCCAAATTTACTATGTGAATTTTTGAGTAAGATCTATTAAATGTGTGTCCTTTCCCTCTCCACATGTCCATATATCTGGATCTTGGTCAACCAATGGTTTCTTGGTAGGATCAGTGTGTGAAAGATCAATCTTGGTAGAGGGTACACTAGGATAATGACTTCTACTAGTGGTCATCTTTGGTAAATGTTGATGGACCATGTATTCCTTAAAAAGAACAACATGGGATGTCTCAACCCTCTAAGAAGTAGGGGAAAGAGGTCTAGATGTGTCTTTTCTAAATTTAATAATTTTTTGATCTGATAACTACATAACCTTTTGCTCAAGATCAAAATAATTATAATCTCGGTGCTTGTTTATAACATGACAAGTTAAAATGTGTTATCTTTTTATCTTTTCGAATCTTTGTGGTGGATAATGAAAATTACAAGGAAGTTTTATAATTCATTTATCCAATAGTGTAAATAGTATATCATGTTGTCTATCTCGACACTAAACAAATTAAAGTGGATGCCTTTTTGTAAAGGCATATGGTTTAATTATAGGAGGTATTTTTTAAGTATGTTCCTTTACTTTGTTTAGTACCATTATTGTTTGTTCTTTGGTATGCATCGGTAGTTCTAAAGAATTCTTTAAAGATGGTTCATAACCCTTCTTAGTTTGCTTGGTTGCTTTGAAACATTATTTATACCATGTTTTCCTTTTGGTGGGGATATAGGTAATTTGGTTTTAATATTTGTCAAATCACATGCATATTTATATAAATCCCAATATAAATTTTTGAATGATGAAAATGGATTGTGAAATTTTCTTTCTTTGAGTGGAGAAAGAAGACCCTACTAAATATAAATTTCACTTACAAATCTGACGGGATAAAGTTTAATAAGTATAAGATATATTTAAATTTTATGGTATAGCCTTGAAGGGATTTATCCTCATTTTGATTAAAGGATTTCAAATGTTCCAATGGTAGTTTGGGTACTGTGTACTTATGGAAATTAATAAGAATACATCCTCAATTTTTTTAAATATTGATAAGGAACCATTTAGGAGTGTATAGAACTAGTTTAGTGCCTCTTGATCTAAGCTTATATGGAAAGATTTTAATAACAAGCATCCATATTTAGTCCAATGTTCAAAGAAGTGTATATATTATTTCAAATGATTTTTAGGGCCTTCTTTACCAGCAAAAGAAGAGAACATAGGCATGATAAATGTGGAAGGATATGGATAATCAAAAACATCTTTTATAATGGGTTGGTCCACTAAGATAATATCATTAAAATTAACCTCATGGGAGGAAACTTTAAACTTAATAATAGTCGCTTTATGTTGAAGATCTCTTATGGTAGTCATTAAAGATAACATATCACTATATGGTGTTGGTAAATATTATCATAGGAAGGAAAGATGCAAATTTCATTTTATTTTTTGAACTCAAAATAAAATGGGGTATAATATGTATACACACAATATTTTTTTAAACTTTATCACTTATTAACATTTTATCTCTTGTAATAACTTGTTGAGTTTTAATTTCTTTGAGTGCACGCCTTAAAGGGTACACCAAGAAAGGGGTGGGAAGACCATTGGTGCTTCACAAGATTGTTGTGGATTTGTATCATTCCTACCATTAGTCAAACTTATTTAGAGTGTCTATCCTTTGACCTCCTATGATAACTCCTTAAAATACTAAATTATAGTTAAGTCTAAAATCCCAAAACCCTAAAATATGGCTAAGTCTGAAATCTAATAAGACCCTCCAAAATTTAGAATTTGCATTATAGCTCCTGGAGGTCAACAACCACTCTCAAACATCTTGAAAGTATAAATATAAAATATAAATTATACTTAAATATTTATTTTATATTTCTACTACTTATTTTAGCCTATTTTATTACTATGTTGATAAGGTCAACTTTGTCATTCATCTCATCCTACTATGTCACCCAAGTTGACTCTGTCATTTGTAATATGTCAGCCGGGGAAATAAAATATTATAGAGTCAACCAACTTGATCTTGTTAGAAATTATGTTAATCCACATGTTACAGAACTAGGTATACCCAATCGATCTAATTTGAGACCTAATGATTCTTTTTCCCATCAAACAAGATCGACTCAGTGAAACTTATTGGCTAAATTACTATGAGGGTCTAGTGTCAATCATTGGTATAAATACTTGTTATCAATAAAATTTGCACCCTTTCGAAGGTATATCAAGCCTTAAAAATTTGGAATAACATGGAAACACCTTAAGGTTGTGGGTGGCCTATTTGAGAGGTGAATCTCTTGGTTATAAGGATATCTCCCCTTGATGAATCACCTAGGCTCAAACACTACTCTACCAACTTGATAAAAAAAGATAGATAAAACCTATCCTAATGGAGGTGATACACCAAAATATTTGGACCACTACCAACTAGTTGAAAATGCAATTCAAACATGAGACTAACCTACAACAAACACTTTTCCAAATCTACCTCTCTACATCAATATATATCATGAAGGTTGTGAAGAATGCTTGAGCTAGAAGGACTAGTAAAGAGGTCATGACATGACACTATTGAAAATACAACTCAATAAACCCTTACACCTCACTTAGACATTTTACAAGACCTACAAAAATGATTCCAAATTGAACATGAATGCAAAATAGGACAAACATGCCAAGGAAGCAAGACTATCACTTAGAAAGATCAACTACTCAAGCATATACATTGAAACTAGTCAATAAAGAGGTTAAAATAGAATTTTATCATTAGTAAAAGTATTTTAAATGGATAGGGCTTTACAATACCTAGGTGTAGGATATAAACTTAGCCTATCCAAGCTGAATATATAGAGAAAGTGAGAGAGAAGGAGAGGAGGGCATAAAAGAGAGAGAGAAGTGTCTAAAATAGAGTAACAAAAAGAGAGGAGCTTAGAATTTCCCTATAAGCTCATCAAGGATAAGTGTTGATCCTATGAAGATGCTCTTCTACTCCAAGTGGCATGGAAGTTTCAAACCTTAATTGACACCTTGCCATGCTCTCCAAAATTGCCCCTTCTCTTGGCTTGTGTAATGACAAGTGGCTTCATTGATGGTCAAGTCATGTTTAAATAATATCTTTCTCTACTCCTGAAACCTTTCATCTGATCTCTAAAGGTTCCCTTTAACACATCACTTTATTCTCTTGCTAGGTGTCTTGAAGTCTCTTTGTCTTATTAGGGAAATCTTACTTACAAGTGTAAGATCTTGGATTCATATTCTATAATGTGTTATCTCTATATAAGAAACATATTAACATCATATAAGACCTATAAAAACTCATTTTTAGTTCTCAAACTACCCCTAAGAACTCATTTTGCACCAAAAGGTCTCATTTGGCCTAATTCCTTGTAGCCCTGAAAATGTGTATACTTTTTTGTGTAGAATAATGTATGGATTTTATTGGGAAAATGAGAACATATTTGAGGACCCAATATTGATTTATATATCCATGCTGAATTTCATGTTCTAAATATGAGTGGAAGTGCCCTTTTTAGCCCATTCTCTCTCCTCAATTAGGCCTCCTTGCCTAAAAATTGAGCTTTGGCTTAAAATCACTCACACACATGTGAAACTTCTAGGAAGTGTGTGATTAAATTTAACCATTAAAAGGTCAACTTACATGTCAATTTTAATCCCCTAAGACCCTGTATGGATGGGTCAACCATGAAATTGGTTAAAAACCCTAGTCTAGGTATTTAATATGCATGAGAGATAGTTTGAGTGTTTTGCCTAGGAAGTTTTAGGATTATATGCTTCAAAATAGTTTTTTATGTTTGAAACATCATCATAAAACTAACCATGCTAAAGAGAGGCCTCTTGAAGTGATTTCTAGTCTTGCATATGGGCCTCTTGGCTTGTAAATTAGTGTATTTTCCACTTTTTAATTCACTTTGTAACTTTAAGAGCTTATGAACCTTATTAGGAAACCTAAAAATGATTGTGGATGTTTTTATACCTATAATAAATCCATTATAGATATATACACTTGGTTTAGAAGCCAATATATACCCTATATCCAAGTAAACAAGCCTATAACGATGTATTTTGAGCAATTTCATACACCCATGTACCTACACATGTCAACCACTAACTTGTTCAGGTACTCATGAGAATTTTGAATATAATTAGGGTTTTTTGGAGGTTGAATCAATCCATTATAATCTATTTTAAGTTTATTTTATCATATCACGTCACTGCAAGGGTTCAAGGAGGGTTTAATGCATGTTTTGTAAAAACACCATTTACCCCCATGCACAACCTCATGATATTTTTAAGTGAAATTTGGTGGTCTCTTAGGTTCAATTATGCATTATGTGACTACCCTACACTCCTAACACTTATTTATGGCTTATAGGTCTTCAAATCAAAAAATATTACCATGAAAATGGAGTATGAATACTCCCATAGCATCTAAAATTGACATTTAATTCCATGCATCACCTTGAAATGAGCAATGAGATTCACAACAAACCTTCTCAGGTATGGAGGATTATGCACACATGTTGAGAGAGAAGCCTAAGCTTAAAAGTCTCTTAAATTGTCATCATTGGTTTAAATGACCATTCATATGTATAAAATAATCCTATTAAAATAAAAAATCTTTCATCTCATCATATAAAATTCATTAGAACATTCTTCACATGACTGTACTTATAGGTCTGCCTATGTTTGGTCTTAGGCTTATTTGGCCTAAATAGTGTTTTCAACATTTCCATCTTTGTTATTGGGTTTGAGGATTGTATGAGACCATATTGGAATAATATAACATATCCATATTGACTTAAATCCCTCCATATACCTCTAATTCTCTTTAAAATAAGTAGTCTCTTCCATGAGGGTAGTTAGGGCTATAGATATCTATTTGACTGTGTGTATAAGGTCTAGAAAGCCCTATTTGGTCATCTTATTCTCTAACTTTCATTTTGAGTTTCCAAAATCTCAAATGGTTTTATTTACCTATCCATTCACCTAAGCTAAACCCCAATTCTCTTCATGTATACTCTATCTACTCTCTAAACTTAGAACTATTATGTATTACATAACAAACCTATAGGTGGAGATGAACTATCTATGTAGAGATTAAAGTGAGTATTTTGATCATCTTTCACCAATCCCTTTTTGGATCCATTTAAATGAATCTCGTATATTGATAATTTACTCACCTTATATCTAATTCTTCTATCATGCATTTAGTTTTATTTTCAATTCTGAAAAGAAACTTAAACTAGCTAGGCCATATTGGAGTCTTCACTATAGTCTGAGGTGTTTATGGATTTTATTCAAGTTGTTGGACACCTAAATAACCTTTTATCACAAAACTAGGATTTCATAACCATTCATGGACCTAAACTACAATTTTTAACTTATTTTTCTCCATTACATCTTCTCTTAAGTCTAAGACCAACTGAGCTACCTAGGTAAATATGTAGGTTTGCATTAGATTTATTTAGCACATCTTGAAGGTGTAGACACCTAAAATTAGCCACCGATAACCTCCAACTAGGATTTTGACTAATTTCCACCTAAAATGCACAATTTGGCCTAAAAACACTAAAACACACTAAATGATGTGAAATTGACATATTCAAATGCCAATTTTGGCTAGGGTATCCCTAAATGGGATAATGAAATTTATGGGCTAGCTAACTTTAATCAGATCATTTTGAGTCAAAATGTCAATTTTACACGTAGGTGTTATGGATTGATCTTTCCTATCAAATCTCTTGCATAAGACACGTGCCTTTGTTATTTGGTGTTGGTAACATCCTAAATGGGATAATGAATCCAACACAATATTTCCTTCTAATTCTAATCCAATCAAATTTTGGACCAATAAAAGGGCATTTTGATCAATTTGAGTAATTTATTCACAAAGTGCTTAATCATGTTTAGAGTTGATTAATCTAAGTAAGATCACAATTAATAATTCCATGAAACTTGTTGAATAATTTGTTTTGAAAATAAAAATTGAATATCTACATCATCAAGTGACCTCATTTCTTGGGAAGACATCCCTAGGCCATAAATGCCACAAATATCAGGATTCATACCTCTAATGCCTTATCAAAGCCCTCCATGCCTCTTAATTTCTCCTCTATCCCAATGTCGTGATGAGGAAAATTATAAACTTAATTCTAAAAATTGAATTAATCCTCAACCTCAATCTCAAGATGGATGGTTCAGGTTGATTTTAGACATTCTCAAAAATCTATAAATAGAGAGGCCATGAACATCATTTCTAAGCTATTTTTGGTGCAAAGTTATAATGCAAAAATATCTTCAAGAAACCATTGCAATTAGTGTTACCATGCCAAATTGATTTCAAGCCAAGCCAAGCCATAAGCCAAAGGTGCCAAAGAGAAGAGGAGATAGCCAAGCCTCATTTGATGAAGACTTCATGAGCACAAGCCAAGAAAACCACTACAACAAGTATTTTGGAACATCCAAGGAAGGTAAAATAAGGTTTATTTTGCATTTTAGTTGTGTTTTTTATTCATGTTTGTTAACTAATATCTCCCTAGTGTCTAGGCTTAGAGATGTTATGCTAGTTAGTGTGTTTCTTTCATTTTGTTTTCATTTTGGAACTAACACCATACTAACAATCCTTTCTTGAGTCAAATTCTTAGATTCACATATGGCATGATGGTGGGACCAAATGCATCGCACACATGAAGAAGATCATCTTGAAGCTTTAAAATATTCATTTGGATAATTAACACTCTTGCAAATTGATTTTATAACTTGGTTTTATCATTTTCCTTTGTTATGGGTTTACACAGTAACCAACATCAATTAGTAAAACTGACATCAATTGGATAGTTATCATCGGTCACTATTAGTATAACTGATGTTAGTTAGATAACCATCATCGATTAGCTAGTGTAACCATCATCAATTATATAACCAATGTTGGTCACTATGTTTTTCTTAAAACATAGACCTAAGGGATATTTTTTTAAAGTTCATTGTTTCAAACCTAAAAGAGCTTCAAGGCTAAAGGACATGCTAATGTTTTTTTTGCAGGACCAAGCTTGACATTTTCTAAAACATGTTTTAGATCACCTTTTGCATGCTTAAAAATCAATTAGGAACCTTTTTTTGGTGTTTAACAAAAAATTTAGATGTTTATGGTGAATGTTTTCAAAGTTTATAACTAAGACCAAGGGGTTAAATGAACACAACCTCATTTTTTGAATTTGGGCTTAAAAATGAACTCACCTTTCTAAGATTTTTGTGTTCAATTAGTTGTTTAAGTTAGATTTTGTTTAGAAAAAAGAGGGATGCCATGTGTATGCTCTTCCATTTTTCCCCTTTAGGGAACCCTTGAAATCAAAAGTACCATTCCTATTGTAAAAAGCCTAGTCCAAGGCTTAGAAAGAATGTCATGTAAAGCACTCCCCAAAAACTCATCAAAGTTTGGGTGACCTTGAAAATGACCCTAAAGTCTTTATTTTTATGTCTTTCATTTCATTGCATCTTGGCTTACGAGGGGAACATCATTACCTCCCATGATTTCTTTAGGGAAGCTTTGACACAGGGTTTCATCTCTTGACATTTACTTCACTTACTCTTTCTGAGTTGCACACAGGATGTATCTACATTTGGACATCACACTGCACTAAGCGAACAACAAGATGTAGTGGTTGTAAAAAGGAATAGATCTTTTTACAACTAGCCAATACCATGGTCACCCAATTTTCATGCTTTTATTTTGCATTGTTTGATGTGAAAGTTATTGTGTAATTGATTCCCCTAGAATGGTAAAAAAACCAATTAGTTTTAGTCAACCCTATTTTACCATACCCTTGTTAGGATTTGTATGATTATACTTAGTGTATTTTGGTTATTTATCTTACTTGGTGTTTTTGAGACTAAAACTTATTTTTTTATTTATAAACAATATCCAAATCAATTTGTTTATATGTCACTCTTTTGTCTAAAGAGACGTTATGTTGGCTATTTTACAACACACTTGTGCCTTGAAATTTTTTCTAAACTTGTTTGTGTGTGTGTCATTTATGTTACAGAGGGTAGCGTTATGCTACCCAAATCATATCAAAACATTTTGATCCTTTTGAGTCTTTGAAACATAACATTGACCACATTATTTGAGTATGCTTACAACATTAGGCTACTCAATTTGTTTCAAGACTTGTTTACCATTATATCAAAACCATGTTTCAAACCATGTCATATATACCATTTAGACCTTTGTCTTATGTCGTCGTGTTATCCAATCTTGTCTAGCTTATTTCGTAAAATCCTAGTTTTCAACATTGAATTTTCAATTAGCCTTGTCAGGTTTGGATCTAAACATTGATTGATTTTTATTTAAGCCTCACTTCATTGGGTTGATATATAGATATTTATCTTTTAGGTTGAATTACTTTGGTTAGTTGATTACCCAAATTTTAAAACTATTGGTGGTTTGTTTATTCAAAGCCTATCCTCATCATTATTTGTGCCTTTATTTGGGAGAAAACAATCTTTCTTCAAAGAGCCTTTTATCTTATGCCTTATGCCAACAAATCATGTTTATGTTTGATTTTGTGTGTCAGGTCTATGTCAATGTTGTTTCTAAACTTGTTAAATTAAATCAAATCACATCAGCCTTTGTTTCTAGTCTAAATTTTGACATCATTTGGCCAAAAGTCCTAGCATATGCCTATTTGTTTGAGCCTAGATTTTGACACAACATTTGCAAAAAATATCTAGCAACTCAAATTTTCCCTTTCCTAGTTTAGACCTTGTTTGGAACACTTTGACCTAGACCTTTGACATGTCAATTTTTATCCAGATGCTTGACCTTTTATGCATATGACATTTGATATTAGATGTTTGATGTGAGACTATTTTATGCCATGTTTTAGCATAAATCATTTTGGAGATATAACTCCACTTTGAGACCATTTTGGAGATATAACTCCACCCCTTTGACCAAGTTAGACTAAGATTGAACCATTTGTCCTTTGGACATAGTTTTTCATAGTTTGTAGAACTCTAAGCCTTTTTATTTTGGATCTTTCATCATTTACATGGATATGTCTCACTACACTTATGGTGTAGTCATGTATAATCCAATGTATGATAGAATGGCCACACAAAATCCCACTCGAAACCCCTATAGAGATATTTTCTAAGGAGTTTCATTATTCTCCCTATAATACTCCATATGGGGAACATAGTTGAAATCCACAAAATCCAAATCAAGAATTGGATTGGTATGAAGAGGCTTTTGAGGAGGACTTTGAAGACCCAAATATAGATAATGTTATTTGGGATAAAAATCCATACCATCTTTGTAATAATTAGTACATGGAACACAATCAAGAACCAACATATGAGCCAACTCACAACCGAGATGACATGGTTTATGAGGAAGACTTAGATGATTTGGCTTATGCAAGTAATCAAGCTCCACCACATCATACCATTTCTATTTTAGGAACATAATATCACACCATTTCTATACCAAGACCTCATCCTTTGGATTGTGTGAGAAATCAAGCTCTACAATGCCCCTTCATCATTTTAAGACCTAGTCCTTTGGCTTGTGTGAGAAATCAAGCCCCATAATGCCTATTGTTACCATCTCAGAACTTTGTCCTTTGGCTCATGTGAGCAATCATGATCCCCAAGGCTCTAACATTATCTAACCATAAGTCATCCCATCCAAACCTTAACCCATCCAATCATTTGAAGACCAAGCTGTATTCAAAATAGTATTTTCCAACTCATTGGAAACCAAGGCCAAGAGAACCAACCAATCCAACATGTTTTTGTTGAACCAACCACTTATGATAAGTCAACTTATGATGAATCACCTATTGATCCTATACCAGTTGTTGAGGAGTCTCACTCTAATTAGCTAGTCTTTATTGAGTCACTTCTTAATGATTATAACCACCTTTGGGAAAATCATTACCTTGACCATGTACCTAATTTTCAAGAGCCTCCTATCAACAATCTAGTCTTTGAGGGTTGTATCTTGACCTATTTCCCATCCTAGAGGAGTCTCACTTTGATAAACCAATTTTTGTGGGGCCTATTATGCCATCACAAGTCGTTACTTATCTAAAACCAAATATTTAACAAGACATCATTGTAACAGAGTACCCATTAGATGAAGAATTAGAGTTAGAGTCAAGTTTTATTCTTGAACTAACATCATATTTATTATCAAAATTTGAATCAACATCAGTCTCAATATTAGATTCAGAGCCCCTTGGGTTGGAATCAGATTCAAAATAAGAATATGTTCATGGTTATTACAACATTGGTTACGCATTCCTCACAGATCAATTTGAATACATTTGTGATCCTTCTATGGTTTTTGAGGATGAGTAATTCAACTTCAACACAAGTCATCCTGGTATCTTATACAAGGATTGTGTAACCTCTCCCCATTCCATTAACATTCTATAGGCCATTACCATCAACCGAAATAGCCATATCATTGACATTCCATCTCCACCAAGTGTCGATTGGGATCAATAAAATCATGCTTTATTGAATTGCATCCATGGAAACATAGAAATTGAAGAAGAGCAAGGAGGCCAAGACCACATTCATATAGTAGAAGAACACTCTCTTAGTGAAACCTTTTTAGAGGTGTTAGGGGACAATCAAATTAAAAACTCAGCATCTTCTAGTGAAACATTTTTGGAAGATCTAGAAGATAATCAAAGTCAAAAGTAAACATTCCTTAGTGAAACCTTCTCAAAGGCACTATAAGACTATCAAGGCAACTTCATTGGTGAAAATATCAAGGCACCAATCACTGAGCACAAAAGTTCTTCACTACTTGATGAAGACAAAATCAAGATTAAATCAAAATAGCTTCATATCTACAACCTAATCAGATGGTAGCTACTCTCAAGATAAAATAATAGAGAAATCCAGTGGTCTTATTGAGAGAATAAGTCTTTAGTCTTGCCATAACCAAATTTATGTTGAATCTACCATCAACAACATTATGTGTGACTGAAATTCCTTATCTTCATTTATTTCGCCACCATTACCCTTTCCATTATCATTTGCCATTCCATTTCACAAACAAACCTACCATCCATTATTTGTCCTTGTTTACCATCCATGGTTGCACTTTCCTTTGTAAAGGCTACAAATATACCTTGTATCGACATTTGAAGGAATCAAAATCAATGACCAATGACCAATGAAGATCACAAAAGCATTCTTGACAACCCAATCTATAGCCAATTCTTAACAAAGAAACTATTTAGATGAGGTATGGGATAACAATTAACATGATCAAGTATTTTTTTTTATATCATTTGTTGATTAGGACGTGCATCTCCCCATCAATAGGACCAATAGAATCAAAAACCACACCCAAGCCAAAAAAATGTACCATATCATTTCACATTGCCATATGCCATTGATTATTGCTACATATTCCTACTATTTACCCCATCACTTGGGGATAACCCTCTTACCATTTTATCCAAATTATCAAACCATCATTATCCTAGAGCAAGACTATACCATCTTATCATTTCATTCCTATCTAGACCAAAGCCTATTTTAAGTCATCCTACCCAATATTATTTTGATCTTGGCTACTTTGCTTCTTCCTACACTTTTTGCAAGGATATTTTGATCAGGTTTCAACTCTTATCAAATTTGTGTTTACAATGATAGTCTATGAAAGTAGTGTGACAATTGATCTAGAAAGATATATTTCATCCTATATCCATGTTTGTGTTTATGATCCTCATTATAACCGCCTATGGGAAAATTAGTATTTCACTAGTCTTGCTACTAATTATAACCACCTATAGGAAAATTAGTATCATTGACCTATGCCCTTGTATCTTAGTTATAACCACCTATGGGAATAATAGGTACTACACTTGTTTATCATGTATTGCTACATCACCTTGCCATTACTATTTTCATTTGACTAACCATTTACTAGATTTGAGAACTTTTTGGGACCTAGTTGGTTTTTCCTCACCTTTTGTGTGGATAGAATTACTGTGAATTGAGGTCATTTTAGGACTATGTAGGTCATGATTAATTCATGTTGAGGTCACCTTAGTGTCCCTTTCCACATGCTCTCACCATTTTGCAAGTAGGTGTCTTATCATTCTCTAACGAGTTAAGATACCTCAAAATGCCAAAAACATTCATAATATTTCAAAATTAAAAAATATTTATCCTATCTAAGCCTATTTAGTTGTACTCGATCCACCTAACTGGGGTATTGTCATTGTTAGGATGCTTTATGTTGCTTTTATTTTTAGGATTTCTATTTGTTTGTTTATTTCAGGTTGTTTACTTGTTTGTTTGTTTGTTTGTTTTTTTTTTGTTTATTTGCTTGCTTGTTTATCTGATTTCAGCACTATTGCCTTAACTCAGTCTATATGTTTTCATTAGGTGATTCCTCAAGCATATTATTCTTGATTCCATCTACATTCATTTATTAACATTGTCATCATGGTTTTTACCATTGGTACATTATTTTCAAGTGTTTATTGGATCGAGAATCAGTCCTTATGCATTTTTTGGCAAAGTCTTCATGGTGTTCTATCATGATGCCTACTGTCACATGCTATAGAAAAAATTAGATTCAAGAAGGTCTATAATCTATGGAGTTGCAGAATTTTCTCCTTGGTACCTTGGCAAATCTTCCCACCCATCTTGATCAATCAAGTCATTAACTATTCTAGTTGTATCATTGTTAATCAAGATGAACATCTCCTCATTGATCTTATTCTTCTATTCATATATTTTATCACTTTGTACCCACTCAAATTTAATATGTATTCTAGGTTATATCCTTGATTTATGCTTGCTAATTAACCCTAACTAGGGCACCATCAATTTTAGCCAATCTAGGTCTAATTAATGATTATAACCACCTATGGGCAAATCATTAGTTTTAACTTTTATTCTTGATTATAACCACCTTTGGGCAAATCAACATCTTTTTTACATCAATACATGCAAGCATTTTCTCATTTGAATTAATCTCAACCACATATTAATTCCACTTTTCTTTTTGTTTCTTTTCGAGGGACCATCTATCAATAAATGTTATGACCAATCCATTAGGGGGCATCATCATAGGCTTCCCAAAATCATTTGGATCTTTGTTCTTAAATCTTCATCTTCTTGTTGGCATACATGCCATCTCTCATTATTTGAGAAGACATTGCTTTGCCTATGGTTTGCAACATCTTCCCAAACAAGGGCAAATTATAGACACCTAAAATTGGCCATGGATAACCTCCAACCAAGATTTTGACCAATTTCCTCTTAAAATGCATAATTTGGCTTAAAAACACTAAAACATGCTAAATGATGTGAAAATGACATATTCAAATGCCAATTCTGGCTAGGGTATCCCTAAATGGGATAATGTAATTTATGGGCCAACTAACTTTAATCAGATCATTCTGAGTCAATATATCAATTTTGCACTGAAGTACTATGGATTGATCTTTCCTATCAAATATCTTGCACAAGACACGTGCCTTTGTTATTTGGTTTTGGTAACATAGGTCTATAATCAATGGAGCTACAAAATTTTCTCCTTAGTACCTTGGCAAATCTTCCCACCCACCTTGATCAATCAAACCATTAATTATTCTAGTTTTATCATTGTTAATTAGGATGAACATCTCCTCATTGATAGGTACAATTGAATCATTCACACTGATCAATCTTATTCTTCTATTCATATGTTTCATCACTTTTTACTCACTCATATTTAATCTATATTCTAGGTTATATCCTTGAGTTATGCTTGCTAATCAACCCTAACTGGGGCACCATCAATTTTAGCCAATCTAGGTCTGCTTGATGATTATAACCACCTATGGGCAAATCATTATTTTTGACTTTTATTCCTGATTATAACCACCTTTGGGTAAATTAACATCCTTTTTACATCAATACATGCAAGCATTTTCTCATTTGAATTAATCTCAACCACATGTTGATTCTAATTTTATTTTTGTTTCTTTTCGAGGGACCATCTATCAATAAATTTTATGGCCAATCCCTTAGGGGGCATCATCATAGGCTTCCCAAAATCATTCAGAGATTTGTTCTTAAATCTTCATCTTCTTGTTGGCATACATGCCATCTCTCATTATTTGAGAAGACATTTCTTTGCCTATGGTTTGCAACATCTTCCGAATAGGGGCAAATTATAGACACCTAAAACTGGTGATGGATAACCTCCAACCAGGGTTTTGACCAATTTCCACCTAAAATTCATAATTTGGCTTAAAAACACTAAAACATGCTAAATGATGTGAAACTGACATATTCAAATGCCAATTTTGGCTACGGTATCCCTAAATGGGATAATGTAATTTATGGGCCAACTAACTTTGATCAGATCATTCTGAGTCAAAATATCAATTTTGCACCTAGGTGATATGGATTGATCTTTCCTATCAAATCTCTTGCACAAGACACGTGCCTTTGTTATTTATTTTTAGTAACATAGGTCTATAATCAATGGATCTACAAAATTTTCTCCTTGGTACCTTGGCAAATTTTCCTACCCCCCTTGATCAATCAAACCATTAACTATTCTAGTTGTATCATTGTTAATCAGGATGAGCATCTCCTCATTGATAGGTACAATTGAATCATTCACACAGATCAATATTATTCTTCTATTCATATATTTCATCACTTTGTACTCACTCATATTTAATCTATATTTTAGGTTATATCCTTGAGTTATGCTTGCTAATCAACCCTAACTGGGGCACCATCAATTGTAGCCAATCCAAGTCTGCTTAATGATTATAACCACCTATGGGCAAATCATTATTTTTGAATTTTATCCCTGATTATAACCACCTTTGGGTAAATCAACATCCTTTTTACATTAATACATGCAAGTATTTTCTCATTTGAATTAATCTCAACCACATGTTAATTCCACTTTTCTTTTTGTTTCTTTTCGAGGGACCGTCTATCAATAAATATTATGGCCAATCCCTTACGGGGCATCATCATAGGCTTCCCAAAATCATTTGGAAATTTGTTCTTAAATCTTCATCTTCTTATTGGCATACATGCCATCTCTCATTATTTGAGAAGACATTGCTTTGCCTATGGTTTGCAAGATCTTCCCAAATAGGGGTAAATTATAGACACCTAAAACTGGCCATGGATAACCTCCAACCAAGATTTTGATCAATTTCCACCTAAAATGCATAATTTGGCTTAAAAACACTAAAACATGCTAAATGATGTGAATCTGACATATTCAAATGCCAATTTTGGCTAGGGAATCCCTAAATGGGATAATGTAATTTATGGGCCAACTAACTTTGATCAGATCATTCTGAGTCAAAATATCAATTTTGCACCTAGGTGCTATGGATTGATCTTTCCTATCAAATCTCTTACATAAGACACGTGCCTTTATTATTTGGTTTTGGTATAAATTTTTTGCCCAAGTGTTCATGGTGTTATATCATGATGCCTATCATCACATGCTATAGAAAAAATTAGATTCAAGAAGGTCTATAATCAGTGGAGCTACAAAATTTTCTCCTTGGTACCTTGGCAAATCTTCCCACCCACCTTGATCAATCAAACCATTAACTATTCTAGTTGTATCATTGTTAATCAGGATGAGCATCTCCTCATTGATAGGTATAATTAAATCATTCACACTGATCAATCTTATTCTTCTATTCATGTATTTCATCACTTTGTAACCACTCATATTTAATCTGTATTCTAGGTTATATCTTTGAGTTATGCTTGCTAATCAACCCTAACTAGGGCACCATCAATTTTAGACAATCCAGGTCTGCTTAATGATTATAACCACCTATGGGTGAATCATTATTTTTGACTTTTATTCCTGATTATAACCACCTTTGGGCAAATTAACATCTTTTTTACATCAATACATGCAAGCATTTTCTCATTTGAATTAATCTCAATGACATGTTAATTTCACTTTTCCTTTTGTTTCTTTTTGAGGGACTGTCTATCAATAAATGTTATGACCAATCCCTTAGGGGGCATCATCATAGGCTTCCCAAAATCATTTGGAGCTTTGTTCTTAAATCTTCATCTTCTTGTTGGCATACATGCCATCTCTCATTATTTGAGAAGACATTACTTTGCCTATGGTTTGCAACATCTTCCCAAATAGGGGAAAATTATAGACACCTAAAATTGGCCATGGATAACCTCCAACCAAGATTTTGACCAATTTCCACCTAAAATGCATAATTTAGCTTAAAAACACTAAAACATGCTAAATGATGTGAAACTAACATATTCAAATGCTAATTTTGGCTAGGGTATCCCTAAATGGGATAATGTAATTTATGGGGCAACTAACTTTGATCAGATCATTCTGAGTCAAAATATCAATTTTGCACCCAGGTGCTATGGATTGATCTTTCCTATCAAATCTCTTGCATAAGACACGTGCCTTTATTATTTGGTTTTGGTATGCATTTTTTGGCCAAGTCTTCATGGTGTTTTATCATGATGCCTACCATTACATTCTATAGAAAAAATTAGATTCAAGAAGGTCTATAATCAATGGAGCTACAAAATTTTCTCCTTGGTACCTTGGCAAATCTTCCCACCCACCTTGATCAATCAAACCATTATCTATTCTAATTGTATCATTGTTAATCAAGATGAGCATCTCCTCATTGATAGGTACAATTGAATCATTCACACTGATCAATCTCATTATTCTATTCATATATTTTATCACTTTGTACCAACTCATATTTAATCTGTATTCTAGGTTATATCCTTGAGTTATGCTTGCTAATCAACCCTAACTGGGGCACCATCAATTGGAGCCAATCTGGGTCTGCTTAATGATTATAACCACCTATGGGCAAATCATTATTTTTGACTTTTATTCTTGATTATAACCACCTTTGGGGAAATCAACATCCTTGTTACATCAATACATGCAAGCATTTTCTCATTTGAATTAATCTCAACCACATGTTAATTCCACTTTTATTTTTGTTTCTTTTTGAAGGACTATCTATCAATAAATGTTATGCCCAATCCCTTAGGGTGCATCATCATAGGATTCCCAAAATAATTTGGAGATTTGTTCTTAAATCTTCATCTTCTTGTTGGCATACATGCCATCTCTCATTATTTGAGAAGACATTACTTTGCCTATGGTTTGCAACATCTTCCCAAATAGGGGAATTTTATAGACACCTAAAACTGGCCATGGATAACTTCCAACCAAGATTTTGACCAATTTCCACCTAAAATGCATAATTTGGCTTTAAAACACTAAAACATGCTAAATGATGTGAATCTAACATATTCAAATGTCAATTTTGGCTAGGGTATCCCTAAATGGGATAATGTAATTTATGGGCCAACTAACTTTGATCAGATCATTTTGAGTCAAAATATCAATTTTGCACCTAGGTGCTATGGATTGATCTTTCCTATAAAATCTCTTGCACAAGACATGTGCCTTTGTTATTTGGTTTTGGTAACATCTTAAATGGGATAACGGATCCAATCCATCTAACATTGCCTTCCAATTCTAATCCAGTCAAATTTTGGACCAATAACAAGGCATTCTGATCAATATGAGTAATTTGTGCACAAAGTGCTTAATCATGCTTAGAGATGATTAATCCAAGTTAGAGCTTAATTAATAATTCCATGGAAACTTGTTGAATAATTTATTTTAAAAATTAATATTGAATATCTAGATCATCAGGTGACCTCATTTATTGGGAAGACATCCCTACGCCATAAATGCCACAAATATTAGGATTCATGCCTCCCATGCCTCATCAAAGCCCTCTATGCCTCTTAATTGCTCCTCTATACCAATTTCATGATGAGGATAATTATAAAATTAATTCCAAAAATTGAATTGATCTTCAACCACACATCTCAATCTCAGGATGGATGGTTTAGGTTGATTTTAGACATTCTCAAAAATCTATAAATAGAGAGGCCATGAACATCATTTCTAAGCTATTTTTGGTGCAAAGTTATAATGCAAAAATATCTTCAAGAATCCATTACAATTAGTGTTACCATGCTAAATTTATTTCAAGCCAAACCAAGCCATAAGCCAAAGGTGCCAAGGAGAAGAGGAGATAGCCAAGCCTCCTTTGATGAAGACTTCATGAGCACAAGCCGAGTAAGCCACTATAATAAGAATTTTTGAGCATCTAAGGAAGGTAAAAGAAGGTTTATATTATATTTTAGTTTTGTGTTTTATTCATATTTTTTAACTAAGCTCTCCCTAGTGTCTAGGCCTAGAGATGTTATACTAGTTAGTATGTTTCTTTCATTTTGGAACTAACACCATACTAACCATTCTCTCTTGAGTTAAATTCCTAGATTCATAGAAGGTATACCTTCATTATTTGAATTTTGGTAATATTTTTACTAGTTTATATCTTTAATTCAATGCACATCTTGCATATTCTTTTCAATGCTCCTTCAAGTCTTCACATTGCTCAAACTAGCATTTTACTTATAGGTGATGACTGACTTTGTGTTTAGCATTAGGTCTTAGAAATTCAATTCTCTATTAGTATAGACTTAGATAAGTGTTGAAAACTTTATTTACTTCACCTTTTCACTTTAGAACTCAATTCTTTATGTCCATTTTAACATATTTTCTTTAAAATACAAACCTATAGGTATGCAGACCTGTAGGTTTGCATTCCTATGGATTAGTCCTTAAATGAGGCAAGCTTGATGTATTCCACTCTGAGGAAATTTATCCATTGGATTATTATCTTGATGTCTTCCAATCATATTATGCTATTAGGACTCTCACTCTCTTGCAATACAAGACATTTACAAATATCTTATGCAAGAAACCTTCACACACAATCTCAAAGTGATGAAACACTAGATCTTGCTTGAAAAGAATGATATGAGAGTAAAGTATTTGAGAATATTTTATTTAGCTATATTGAATTCAAAATAAGTGGAATATTATTGATAGCCTTCATCAATGTTCCTCATTTGTTGAAAACCCTAAAAAATCAAGAAACCAAAGACAATCATTAAAAAGAGTTCTATGAAGGTCTTATGCTCAAAATACAATGCCAAAAATTTAAGTCTATTGGGTACTATTATGAAAAAAAATTCATAGATATACATACCCTATACAAACCTCATCATGTTCCAACAAGTTCATATTTGCAAGAAAATTTGCCCAAGATAGAGGTAGTGTGTATTTGAGCCTTTAAAAGCACCTTAGCTCCTTATAAATTATTCATAAAGCTAAGAATCTCAATCAAACAACCAATAACACTAATTAAGATTACATATGGGTCCCCAAATGTTTTCAATATCTTAGACTCTAAATCCACATGTACGACCTATACCATCCACTTGAAATTTCCTTTTATGAGCTTGTGAAAGGAGCAATGGGAGAGAGAAAGAGTATTCTGCATCTATGGGACCTAAAACTTAATCCTAAGATATAAAATAACATATGGAGTCCAAAGAGACTCTTTTAAACTAATTTCATGTATAATTGATCTCTTAAGGTTGCACAAGTGTTTAGAACTACCTCTTAAGTGTTGAAATCCAAGATTTTGACTTCTTTCTAATCTGCTAACATATGTAGTAGTTACGTAACTGCTCCATGGACCCTGTAAAGAGTGATTTTATAGATTATTCTCTTGGGATATTTGACATACATGAATTTTATCAAAAATAACCTTTTTCTTCATAAAACATTACCTTAAAGTCCACAAAAGAACCTTAAACTTTCCAAATCAACATGAAATGTTTATAAAAGGTGATGAAGGGATGAAATGACTTGAATACGCAACTAAGGACCCTATGACACCTTTTTAAAAATATCATGGATTTATGACATGACTAGATCACTACAAGACCAAAACAAGACATTACCTTTATAGACAACTAAAACTAGCCACAACTAGCCTTCGATCAAACTTTAGACCAATTCCTACCAACTATTACAATTTAAGCCTAGGAATCACTGAATGTCTCAAATTTTCTTGCACATCATTCATCAAATATCATAATCATGTTGAAGTATCACTATTTAGGGTATCCTATTTTATGCAATAATAACCTCTCATAGATTCATCCCCAATCACCTTGAGGCATCACAACTATCAATTTAGCTTATGGACCTGTTAAGTGGGCCACTAGCACACTTGATTAAATATTTAAAGAGATAAAAGTATAATAAAAATCAATTAATAACTTAAATCAGATTAAATGTCTAGTTTAATTATCCATTTGAAACTAATGAATATCTAAAAAAATAAATTCAAAAATCAAAATATCCTAGCCTTTCATCATTGCCTTTATGAGTTGTCAAGCTCTTTGAAAATATCCTAAAATATCAAATTTTGAGAGCGATGCCTAGTAATTACAAATCATAATTACTTGACAACTATTAACTCTACTTAAATTATTTTAAAATCACCTAGGTTTAGTTTAAATCCATTCCAAGCCTTAAGTCCACCTTAACTCACCTTGGGTGAGAGTTAATTCCTAAGGATATAAGTATAAGGCCATACCTCTTCATGAAAAAAGAGTGGATATTTTAGAGTTACTATATAGGATTTGCTCCATGAGACTCATATCAATAGTGTTATAATGCCAAAATCTTAAGCCAAGAAACATCACAAGCCATGGTTCTAAAGAGAGAAGGAGCAAAGCAACCTACATTGTCAAAGACTTCTTGATGCACAAGCTGAGAAAGCCACTCAAAAAAGCATTTGGAACTCCCAAGGAAGGTAAAAGAGTTATTGAATTTTATATTTAATTTGTGATTTCATTTAGTTTTTGTTACTAAGCTCTTCCTAGTATCTAATCTAGGAGTGTAAGTGTTAGTGTGTTTATTTGAGTTTTATTGCTTGAACTAACACTATACTAACCTCCATTCTTGGATTCTTAAGATCACAAATGGCACACCTAGTGGGATGTCAAACATACCATATAACCATGGAGATTAATATACAGCTCTTAGTTTTTCTAGTGAATGCTTAAGAATATTCAACATTTGAGTTTTAACTTTGTTTTTCATATAATTCTATTTTTTAGCAACACATAGGTTACACAGAGATTGATATCAATTCTACAAAGAGCGACATAAATTCTCCTTCATCGACATCGACCCCTATGTGAAAAATAAATCATGATAGGAATGTGATTCATGAGGATTTTTATCAAAAATTTTAATTTTCATTATGTGTTTGAGGACCTGAATATTTTTTGATTGATTATTTGCCTACATGATTTATTGTTATTTATTGGTTTTAAGCTCATTTGGATAACAATATTTTTTGTGAAAACTTGTATTCTATATTCCTTTATTCTGGTAGGAATTGACATCAATATTTATTGATCGATGTCGATCCCCATGTGGACCAATTGATGTCAATTTATGTGAATCAACATCGATCCCTGTATGGATTGATGTTGATATCTGTGAGATAGAAAAAGCAAAAACCTGAGAGTTCATTTTGAAATCTTGTTTTCTCATTCAATTTTGGGCTTCTAATAAAAAAACCCTCTAACAATTGTAGGTCCTAAGATGAAAAATAGAAGTATGAACATGGTTAAATATTGCACACTTTATCTTTGGTGTTTAAAATGAACTAAGTTCTTTTCATACTTTAGATGTTTTCAATGTATTTTACAAGTTTTTCAACTAATGCCAAGGGGCTCAAAATTTAACAACACACTTTGTTTTGGTACATTAAAATGAAATTTCACACTTAGTTACATACTCCTAAGAGTTGTTTGTTTTATGATTTTTTTTTTAATTTTTTTATTTTAGCAAAATGATTAATGTGTGTATGTTCTCCCCCATCCCCTTTAGGAACTCAAGTGACCAAAAGTGCTCATTATTTTCCTCAGTAACTTGAGTCCAAAAACATGAAAAGAACATAATTAAGGACCTTATCAAATATATATGATTTAGGTGATCCAATAACCATGAAGACTTTTCACTTGTCTTTTATTTTCATGCATTTTGGCTTGTGAGTGGGAGTTCATCACCTCCTCATGGGTTCTTTAGGGAAACATTGACTTGGGAATTCATCTCCTAGCATTTTTTCAACCCCATCCATGGTGGGGTATAAAAATTGAGTTGGTGAATCTTTGAGAAGGTAGTTTGAGTGGTTAAACTAATTTCATCAGTAATTTTTACCCTCAAAATGTATTATCAACTCAAACATCTCAATACACTAAGCATGTGACATATGTAGTGGTTGTGAAAAAGACAAGACCTTTTCATAACAAACCATTTGACATGGATCCAATTTATGTGAGCATATATTGTGTTATCCACACTTGGGACCATCTAAAAACATGCAAAAATTGATAGTTTAGAACAACCCCACTTGCCACAAACATATTATTGATGTAGGATGAGTATCCCAAAATTCTATGTCATAGTATAAACTCTTGAGAGAAGAGGGGGAATAAAAACCCTACTTTTCATGTGTTTTTAATTTTTGGATTAACAATTAAAATCCTCTCAAGAGTGAGTATATTGATAGAATTTGATAGTACTATGCAACCTTGTTAGTTTTAGGATTTATGATGTTACGTTTAGGTATTTATGTCATTTTATCCTTTATTACATTTTTTGAGTCTAAAATATTAGTTTGTTATACAATGTCAAAAATGAGTCTTGTGTATACATGACTCCTTCATTTGAGGAGGCATTACACCACCCATTTGACATCATGTTGAGTTGTGGAGCTAAAAGCTTCACCAAATGAGCGTGTGCAAGGTTACAAGTTTTACACAGTCACCGGCGTCAGTCAGGAGTGACCAACACCAGTCAAGAGTCGATTGAGAGATGCCGACATCAGTCATATATCGGCTGATGTCAGTCATAGGCAGACAGGCAGGGATCGACGTCAGTCACTTGTGCATCCAGAATCTATTTTCGTGGATAGAATAGAATATTTGCATGATAGGATTAAGTGTTAGTCTTAAGTCCGCATCTCTATCTCTAGTAGGACTATTTTGAGCCCTTGATTAGGAGGTGCATCTAATTGTTGTGATTGTATGCTCATGATCCCTAAAGTTATATAATAGGGATAGATCTTCATAGCTTATTGAATTGTAACAATATTGAACATACATGTATATGTGAATCAATCCAGGTTGTTGGAGTTGATTGTAATTGAGAGAGAGAGAACTCTTGAGGGAAAGAGATCTATACATCTGAGAGAGGTGTGGAAGAAAATAAGTTTCTTCAATTGTATTCCTTCTATAAAGAGTTTAATACAAGTTTTTAGGGTGGTTTCTTGTATCTCTTATTCTTTGCTATTTCTGATTCTAGTTACTTATCATTCTAGTTTAATTTCATGTTTAATTGCTTTCATAATAGTAATCAACTTTGTTGCTTGATCCCCAACAAGTGGTATCAGAGCTTTATGGTTGACTAACAGGTGTTTCAAATTTGGTTAGTGTGTATTGATTACAGGTTACTCACAGGGATTTCTATTTGAGTGGGAGAAAGCAATGGCAGAAGAAAGTAAACTAAGAATGGAGAAGTTTAATGGATAAGAATTACCAATTATGGAGAATGTAGATAGAGGATTTTCTATATCAAAAAGACCTATACTTACCGTTAGGTGGAGTTTCAAGGAAGCCCGCAGACATGGAAGATGAAGAATGGGAAGTTCTTGATAGAATAGCTCTTGGATCTATAAGATTGAGTCTGGCATCTACTATGATATCTAATCTATCACAGGTAAAGTCAACGGTAGAGTTAATGACTACTTTAGAAAATTTATATGAAAAACCCTCAGCTTCAAATAAGGTATATCTTATGAAGCAGTTATTTAATTTGCAAATGCAGGAAGGTGGATTTGTATCTAATCATCTAAATGATTTCCATGGAATTGTAAATCAATTAAATTCAGTCAAAATAGTGTTTGATGATGAAATTAAAGCTCTATTAATCTTATGCTATTTTCTTGAGAGCTGGCATAGCTTGGTAATGGCAGTTAGTAATACCGCATCTGCTTCAAATATTTTAAAAGTAGATGATGTTGTTAGTGTAATATTGAATGAAGAAATTTGCAAGAAAAGCACAGAGGAAACATCAGGGAACGCTTTAAGTTTTGAGAGTAGGGAAAGGCAAAAAGAGAAGGGTAAGCATAGGAGATCAAGGTCTAAGTCAAAGATGAGAGGTAGATCCAAATCCAGAAATGGCAGGAGGATAGCCTGCTAGAATTATGGAAAGATAGGGCATATAAGCAAAGATTGCTGGTCAAAACCTAAAGAAGACAATCAAGAAGAAGGTAAAGAAGAAGCAAAATTTGTAGGTATTGTTACACAAGATGCTCTTATATTCTCTTTGCATAATAATATAGAATCTTGGGTTTTAGATTCTGGTGCCTCTTTTCATGCTACCCCAAACAGAGAATATTTTGGTGACTATGTCCATGGAGATTTTGGAATAGTTTATTTAGGGGATGATGAGCCTTGTAAAATTGTTGGCAAAGGAAAAGTGCAGCTTGAAAATACAGAATGGCAACACATGGGTGTTGACAAACGTCATGCATGTTCCCAACCTGAAGAGGAATCTGATTTCTGAAAGAAAGTTAGGGGATGAGGGTTGTACAGTAACTCTCATAGCTGAATCTTGGAAGGTGACCAAGGGTACACTTGTATTGGCCAGAGGTAAGAGAGTAGGTACTCTCTATTTATGTAATTGTATTACTAATAATTCTCCTTCTGTATTATCTACTTCAGATGTAGATGCAAAGTTGTGGCACCATAGGCTTGGCCACATGAGTGAGAAGGGAATGTCTATTCTTAAGTCAAAAGGTAAGCTTTCAGATTTGAAAAGCATAGATCTAGATTTTTGTGAGCACTGTATTTTTGGGAAACAGAAGAGAGTGAGTTTTCTCAAGACTGGGTCAACAAAGAAGAAGCATAAGTTGGAGCTTGTTCACACAGATGTGTGGGGACCAGCTCAGGTTGCTTCTATTAGAGGATCACAGTACTATGTTTCTTTCATAGATGATGCTACAAGAAAGGTATGGGTCTATTGTATAAAGAAGAAATCTAATGTTTTTGACACTTTTAAGATTTGAAAAGCTATGGTTGAGAATGAAATAGGTAGGAGATTGAAGTGCCTTAGATCTGACAATGGTGGTGAGTTTTGTAGCTACAAGTTCAACTGGTATTGTTATATGCATGGAATATGCAGGCAAAGGACAGTTCTAAGGACACCTCAGTAAAATGGAGTTGCTAAAAGGATGAACAGAACAATAATGGAGCGTGCATGGTGTATGAGGTTGCATGCTGGTTTGCCCTTAGAGTTTTGGACAGAAGCTGTGGATACTATAGTTTACCTAATTAACAGAGGACCCTCTACAGCTCTGGATGGTGGAATTCCAGAAGAGGCATGGATATGTAAAAAGGTAGATCTCTCATTTCTCAAAGTTTTTGGTTGTGAAGCTTTTGTGCACATTGATAAGGAAAATAGAAAGAAGCTGGATGCTAAGTCTATGAGGTGCACATTTATTGGTTATGGCTCTGATGATTTTAGATTCTGGTTTTGGAATCTAGGAACTAACAAAATAATTAGGAGCCGTGATGTTATTTTCAATGAAAAAGTGATTTATAGTGATCAGATCAAGAAGCTAAAGAATTCTAAGTAGGGCCATGAAGAATTGGACAAGGTGACGGTCCAAAATGAGCTCGTGGGAAAGAATAATCACAGACAGGAAAACATAGAGATCGATGTCGGTCAGGAAGGAACTGATATTGATAATACAGGAACCGATGTCGATCATATAGTGATCGACATCAGCCAGGAAGGAACCGAGGTCGGTCATTTGGAATCTGACGTCAGCCAGTAACAGGCTTGGAGGTGACCAAGGTCAGTCACTGTCAGAGAATTTGGGTGGACAGCGTGTTGTGAATGAGTCTCAGACGCCCATCAGGAGGTCAAAAAGGGTAAGTAAACCTCCAATTTGATATTCCCCTTCATTATACTATTTATTGCTTATTGATGGTGGAGAACCAGAGAGTTTTGATGAAGCAATACAGGTGGAATCCAAGAATCAGTGGGAGCTAGGCATGAATGAGGAAATTGATTCCTTAAAAGAGAACCAAACATGGGATTTGGTTGAGTTGCCAGCGGGAAAGAGAACACTGAAGAACAGATGGATCTACAAATTGAAGGAAGATGAGAATAGACAGATGAGATATAAGGCCAGGTTGGTAGTGAAAGGATTTACACAAAAACTAAGTATTGATTTTGGTGAGATTTTTTCTCTTGTAGTTAAAATGACTTCTATATGGACTGTATTGTCTTTAGTTGCTATTGAATTTTTTGCATCTTAAGCAGCTTGATGTTACGACAGTGTTTATTCATGGAGATTTGGATGAAGAAATATATATGGATCAGCTGGAAGGATTTGAGGTCAAAGGTAAGGAGAAGCCAGTGTGCAGATTGAAGAAAAGCTTGTATGGTCTCAAGCAAGCTCCTAGACAATGGTATTTGAGATTTGATAGGTTTATGACTGAGCATAGCTACAGTAGGTATCAATATGACCATTGTGTTTATTTTAAGAGATTGGATAATCATAGATTTATTATTTTGTTGTTTTATGTAGATGATATGCTAGTTGCAGGTTCACACATGCATGATATCTCTGAGCTTAAGGTGAAACTAGCTCACACATTTGCCATGAAGGATTTGGGAGCAGCAAAGAAAATCCTTGGCATGAGTGTTAAGAGAGATAGGGAAAATCACAGGTTGATTTTGTCTCAAGAGGATTATGTGATCAAGGTGTTGAAATGGTTCAATATGTAGGATGCAAAACCAGTAAGCACACCTATGGCTAGACACTTCAAGTTGAGTAAAGAACAGTGTCCTAATTCACATGATGAGGTAGAGTACATGAGTAGAGTTCCATATGCTTCCATAGTTGGGAGTTTAATGTATGTAATGGTATGTACTAGACCAGATATTCCAAAGTAGTGGGAGTTGTTAGTAAGTATATGGCCAATCCAGGGAAGGAGCACTGAAAAGCAGTTCAGTGGATCCTTATATATCTGAGAGGGACCAGTAGTAGGCATTTGTGCTATGGTGGTTTAAACACTTCTCTACATGGATATGTAGATTTAGATATGGCAGGTGATTTGGATGGTAGAAGGAGCACCACAGGATATGTTTTCACTGTTGGTGGAACGACGGTTAGCTAGATTTCAAAGTTGCAGAAGGTTGTTGCCTTGTTAACTACAGAAGCAGGGTTTATTACTGTCACAGAGGCTAGCAAAGAAATGATATGGATGACATGGTTCATGGAAGAGCTAGGAAAGGAGCAAGAGAGTTACAAATTATATAGTGATATTCAGAGTGTAATTCATTTGGCTAAGAACTCAGCCTTTCATTCAAGAACCAAACATATATAGCTTAGGTACCACTTTATTAGATAGGTATGGGAGGATGGTGAGTTGAAGTTGGAGAAGATCCATACAGATAAGAACCCTGCTGATATGTTAACCAAGCTGGTAACAAAGGACAAGTTGAATCTTCATTAAACTTTTGTTGGTCTTCATGATTGAGTTTGAAGATGGAGAATCTAGAAGATGTTGCTGTACAGGTACTGGTGCAGCTGTTTATCTCCAAGTGGGAGATTGTTGAGTTGTGGATCTAAAAGCTTCACCAAATGAGCGTGTGTAAAGTTACAAGTTTTACACAGTCACCAGCATCGGTCAGGAGCAATCAACATCGGTCAAAAGTTGATTGAGAGATGCCGGTGTCAGTCATATATCGGCCGACGTCGGTCACAGGTAGACAGGTAGGGACTGACGTCGGTCACCTGTGCGTCTAGAATCTATTTTCGTGGATAGAACAAAATGTTTGCATGATAGGATTAAGTGTTGGTCTTAAGTCCACATCTCTATCTTTAGTAGGACTATTTTGATCCCTTTATTAGGAGGTGCAACTAATGGTTGTGATTGTATGCTCATGATCCCTAAAGTTATATAATAGGGATAGATCTTCATAGCTTATTGAATTGTAACAGTATTGAACATACATGTATATGTGAATCAATTCAGGTTGTTGGAGTTGATTGTAATTGAGAGAGAGAGAACTCTTGAGGGAAAGAGATCTATACATCTGAGAGAGGTGTGGAAGAAAAGAAGTTTCTTTAATTGTATTCCTTCTGTAAAGAGTTTAATACAAGTTTTTAGGGTGGTTTCTTGTATCTCTTATTCTTTGCTATATATGATTCTAGTTACTTATCATTCTGGTTTAATTCCGTGTTTAATTGCTTTCATAATAGTAATCAACTTTGTTTGTTGATCCCCAACACATCATACATATGCCTTAGTCTTTTAACAAATCTTGTTTGTGTGTGTCATTTGATTGAAAAGGGTGTCGTTACACTACCCAATTCATTTCAAATCATGCACCTTTGAGTCTTAAAAAAATCCATTGACTACATATTTAGAGTGTGGTAATGTCAATACACTACTCGAATCATTTCAAAGACTTGTTTTCCTTGTTTCCAAAATCTAATTTCAAAACCAAAGCCACATATGCCATTTGGGTCTTTACCTAGTGTCATTATGACTATTCATTCTTGTCTAGCTTGTTGTTTATTCAAAGAAGCTTAGTTTTCTACTTTGAGTTTGAAATTAACCTTGACAAGTTTAAATCCAAACATCAATTGATTTATACCTATGCCTCATGTGATTTTTTCCTAGACATTGATCTTTCTTTTTTGGGTTGTGTAACTTAGGTTAATTCTTTATTTAATTTGAAAACTATTATTTGTGCCTAGATTTGGGAGCAATAGCCTATCTTTTGTATGCCTTTTGTTTCATGCCTTATGTCAATCAACCAAGTTCATGTCTAAATCTGAATGCCTAGTTCATGACAAAGTGTTTCAAAATTTTTAGATTAAAATCTTATACCTGCTTTTATTTAAAAGTCTAGCTTTTGTTCCTTTTCTAAAAGACCTAGCACATGCTTGTTTTGAGCCTAGATTTTATGCCTTTTCCAAGAGACCTAACAAATTTTGTTTTATTAGATTAGAATTGTTTGAATAAATCTATACCTAGAGTTTGGAGTTCCATTTGTATTCATGCACTTGACCTTTTTTATGAGACATTTGATGCTAGATATATAGCGTTAGACTATTTTGTACCAAGTATTGCATAGAAATTTTAGAGATACAAATCCATTCTTTTGACCAAATTAGGCCAAGTTTGAACCATTTGTCCTTTGGACATTATTTTAAAGAGTTTTTATAACTCTAAATCCTTTTCACTAAACATTAATCATTGATTAGAATATGTCTCAATATACTCATAGTGGAACCATGTATAATCTAGGATATGGTAATGTGGTCGCATAAGAAAACTTTGTTTAAGAACCTTATAGTGATGATGTAATTTGTGAGATGGATATTTATCTACCTTATAACACTCAATTAGGGTAATAAAACAAATATCCTTTAGCTCAATATCTGGTTAAAATGCCTCCATACTCAGAGTAGGACCAAGAACAAATAGTGCAATATCTAGCTAGTGTACCTTTAGTTGTGGACCAAGTTTAACAATAATCATACTATGTTAAGATGCCATCAACATAAGAAATTCATTTGATTATCACTTACTTTCAAATAAGGATGGAGTTTTAATCAGATCTATAGAGGTAGGGGCCAAGTTTACAGTAGACTTCCCCAATGAAAATTTCCCTAGTATAGTTAGAGTGCCTTACAACATACCTTAAAACCAAAACATTGAATAGGCCTCTTCTAGTAGTCCTCAAGCTCTAGTGTTGATGTCATATTAGGACCCATGTATTCTCGTCATAGGAAAGGGCCTCATGGAGGACCATTTTATATAAATACAAATAGTATATCAGACCTATTTAAATGTAGCATGCAATTTCAATAATATGGCCATTGCAAATGCTCTTCTTATCAATCTATCTCCTTCAATAAGAGTCTTAATCAAATTATTAAGCCAAGAAAATTTAGGTATAGACTTATTCACAAAATATATTTCAATTTGAGACATGTTTAATTTCCTAGTTATTGAAGAAGTGTTTATTGATTCTATGTAGATGAATGTGCCAAACATAATGGATAACACATAAGTGTTATCCAATCTAGGCTAAAGTGGTGTAACTACACAAAAAATAGCCCATAACAAAATATGCCTTTAGTTAACACCATGAGTGGTTCACAATAATAGGGGGTAGGAACTTATACCTCTCAACTAGCACAAGCTACCTCTAATCCTCAACTAATGGATTTTCAAGCACACAACTGCAAGGATTAAGTAGTCAAATTCCAACTAGTGCCACGCCTCAAAAAAATGTGATTAATGTTACTCCACCACAATAGGTGATGACTAGCATTCTATAATAATAGGCACTATCTAATTTACCAACACTGTAGAGATCAAACATCTTGCTTCTTGAACAAGGGGAAACTAATGTTCCACCTCATGAGATAGTGATAAGTATAACTCTTCACTCACAAAATAACATACCTTCATAATCATTTCCCAATAAATAATGTATGTTTATTGATCACTAAAAAATGGCAAGTGATCAATAAACATCTACTTCACAAGTATTCACACAACTAAGAGGTATTATTGTTTCACAATTACTAATTAGGCAATAATTGCTTTTTATTCTAAATGTTCCATAGATCCAAAGATAGGGTCTTGTTTCATAATAAGTTCCCCTTATTCATCTAGGTTTGACTAGTCAATAACAAGTCCCTATTCAACCTCAGTAGGCATAGTATTTCAACCTAATGCATATCCTTCCATCTTAGCCATAATTCCCCCAAAACCAGGCCTATATACCAAATACTATCTAGAATACCACACCATAATGTGTGTAATTCAAACAATCACATCCTAATCTATGTAGGCATATTCCTGGTAAATTCCCTAATCAAAATTATATTCCATACCAAACCATGATTCCACTATACCCAAGCCAAAATAATCCACTTTTGACCTCCTAGACTCCACCCCTAACCATTTTTCCAACTAGTTTCTTGGCATAAGTGCTGCAACAAATGAAGGTTGCAATTGATGCTATCCAAACTAGGAAATAAACCAAGAATTTTAAGTTAGATTATGTGTGTTCTTACCCATTTAACATTGAGTATCTGTAAATACCATTTCCTCCATGGTATGAACCACCAAAGTTTGAAAAGTATAAAGGTAAAAGAGACCCTAAGGACCATTTAAAAGAATTATATTTTTCTTGCCAACTAGGAGCTTACAGTGACATATACCTCCTACTTTTGTTTCCTTAGATTTTAGGAGGACAAGCTTTGGAGTGGCTTTTGAAATTGTTAGAAAACTTAGTATCTAATTTTGATGACCTTTTAGATAAGTTTGTGCAACATTTCTTCTACAATCTTAAACATGAGATTTCATTGGTAGATTTGACTCAAGCCAAATAGAAGGCTGGTGAAAGTTTTTCAAACTATCTACAGTGATGGAGAGTAATTTCTAGTTGTTTCACCCATTGTTTCCCACAAAAGCAATTAGCCACTGTGTTTACCAAAAAAATTCATAACAAGATATCTTACCATTTAGAGATGAAATATGCACACACTTTTAAATAGATCATTGATAAAGGTTTATTAATTGAAAAGGAGCTTATTAATAAAGGGATTATCAAACTCACTTTATAAAATCAAAATCAGAATCAAAATTGAAACTAAGGTAATGGCCAAAATTAAAACCAAAACCAATTTCAAATACAAGTGTAGGCACTATCCCATGGCAACAATTATGAAAAATCTAAGTAGTTTAACTATAATAAGAATGTTTTTGAAAATATAGTAATAGAGTCATGTCATGTCCAAATAGTGCAAACACCATCTTCTTAGCCAATGTCGTAAATGCAAATTAATCCTCACCAATAACCTATTCAACAAGTGTATCCTTTACAATATCCTAGACAACATCAAAAGAGGCAACAAACTTTACCTTTGCAAACCCCTCTTCTAAGGCAAAATTGGCCTACTTGTCAAGTTTTTAGTGACCTTGGAGAGTATACTGAAGTAATGTTTTTCAAACTAGGTGCTGCTAATCTGATTAGTTAGCTCATTATAAATCACTATCTTGAGGGAATTCCTTATCTATATTGGTATAGACAATATGAATTTTGTGAATACTATCAGGTTAATGGACACAATTAATGCCATTGTGTGAAAATCAAACATCTCATTCAAAATATGTTCGAAATTAGGGAGATAACATTGGATAATAGAGATTCTACATCCAATCAGAACCTAGGTATCTACCAAAACCCTTTTCTATAACATAAAAACCAATATCAACAATAGTATCAATATCCAAGACAAAAATAACAATATTAACAACCAAAAAACCAACATCAATTGAATGGATAGAACTAAGGCTAGAACAATACCAACAATCAATAGACTTGCCACACAGTTGTACATGACTAAAACAAAGTTGTAGGCCATATTATGGAAGGTCATGTTTCCACCATCTCTATCAATTTAAGACCAAGTATCAATTGAACAATACCATTGCTAATCAATCCCAACCAACCAACTTATGCCAGTGATCCTTCCTTAACTTGGGACTACATATAAGCATACCAACAAGTAGGGATTACTAATTTTGGACCTTATACTAATAAATCATCATTACCCCATGGAAACATACAAGTGAATTGGTAATCGAGACTTATCCTATCTATCCCCCCTCCATTATCATTTAGTAACAATGGTCTTGTATTTAATCATGATTATGTAATCATAACTTGGTGGTCAAATATTACCATACCAGGCACATAAATATCTACCACTACACCCATCTAACCCACCGTGCTATCTAGGAACAAGCCATATACTACTATGAAGGAAAAGACATTCAATAATGTGAAATAAATTTAGAAGATGCTCACAAAAATTTCCATTTTAGATTTGTTACATATGTCTACCATCCATAAGAACATCTTAACAGAGTTTCTAAGCCAATCATAAGTTCCCAATAACATATCCCCAGATAAATTCCAAGCTTTGGTTATACTTCTATCCTTAGTCCATCATTTATCCTTCAACCAAAGTGATATGTTATCCCTTGGCCCTCTCCATAACAATCCATTATACATCAAAGTTGTCATCATATGACATAAAGTGAAGTGTATCTTCATAGACAATGGATTTGGCCTAAATACTATCTCTAAAGCTCATCAAGATTCTCAGATACACAACAACCCATCTCTAGCTAGAAAAATTCATAATCAAAGCCTATGATAATGAAGAGTGAGAATCATAAGGCACTATCAGCTTGTCATTTATCATTGGGCCTTTGACCCAAGATACATTATGAAATGTGTTAGACCTAGATTTATCATACAATTTGTTCTTGGTTAGATCTTGGATACATGAGATTCATGTAATCCTTTTAACATTACACCAGTGTCTCAAATTATCTCATTGTGGCATGGAGGTCACCATTCACAAAGATTTGAAGCCCTATAAATATTGTAAGCATTTAGAGGTCAAGGATGAAATCTACAACTACCATTTTGGCTTGAATTTAGTTCTCAAAAAGTACAATGGGAATCAAAATTTTATTGATTTACTAGAGGCCAGTTGCATCAACCTAGATAGCCTTGATTTATCTTCCCATATGTGACTTCCTAAAATGTCTAATCATTTTACCATCATGGCTAATGACCCAGGAGAATATTTGACCCATGACATGTTTCATATTGCCTATCTTCCACAAAACCCATGTCCCACGGAATACAAAAATCCATGCCACCTTACATAGAATGGAAATAAAAGGGAAAAGACAAAATTCATAGTCTAGATCTTATCATTTTCACATCGACTACTGACCAAGAACCAAACCTGCTTGTAGATGATAAATCTTAGTTGCATAATGAAAAACTATCTAATTATTAAAAAAATGCTAAATACCCCATACCTAACAAGATCATAAATAAGCATGTTTATGAAGGAAGAGGTCTCAGGCCAAATCAACAAGGAACACTTGAGCCAATCTCTATCACTTAGTACAAAGAAACCTATGATCTTAAATCTAAACCACCTGTGGGTGACTGCATGTATCTTATTTTTGTTCCAATGCCAACAACTAGTGATGATGATGCCAATAATAAAGTAGAGACTGATCATAGTCTGTATGAAGAACTTGTCAGGAGATCAGGGAACAACAAACATGCTCTGACTCCACTGGTTAGGATCTTGCTCCTCAGATAGAGCACAGTATGATTACCAAATATATAAGCAATTGAATATGCAGAAATAACCAGAAACACAAGTAACTAGAATTCACCAATAGCACAGAATATGAGAGACAATACACTATCTTGTATTAACACTAACAGAAAAGAATACATCAAAGAGCCGCCACACTCTTTCACCTTACAGAGATTCGCCACACCTCAAGTGTACAGTAATTCTTCTCACACACACTCTCCTACACAAAAACGGTCCCAACAACCAACTCACACACAGAATTGGTGTTCACCTCACCAACCAGTCAGTAATAACCCTGCCGGTACATCAAGCACTCTATAGCACTTCAAGCTGATCTCTCATGAACCTGTAACCTGCAATTCAAAGACCAAGCTTACATGTAGATCACCAATGAGCTTGCAACAACCTGCAACTCATAGATCTTACAACTAGAAGGAACTCTTCCTTTCTATCTCATGCCTTAAACAATACATGCCAATGGGTCTATAAATAGATCCTTAACTCAAACAATAACTAAGACTCTTAATTTGGACAATTGTCCTCGCAGCCCAAGACTCTGGCTGGTCTTGACATGCAAACTCATAGTTCACTTAACTAACTGTCTGTGAAACGAACACTTCGGGAACACACAGGCGACCGACGTCGGTCCCTGCTGGTCTGGTTCTGCCGACGTCGGCCGACTTCCTGCCGTCGCCGGTTGCCTTCTGCACTGGATCCTGCCGACGTCGGTCATGTTGCCGACGCCGGTTCCTGTAGAACTCAGCAACCATTGTTCCTCAGTTTGCAAAGGTTGAAGCTTTTAGCTCCACACCCTAACAATCTCCCACTTGGAGATAAACAGCTGCAACCTGTACCTGTACCTGTACACCGTCTAGTTTGTTTCCTTGGCTTTGTATCCCTCCTCAAGATCACTCTTGAAGACCAACCACCACAAAATCCGTGATGCAAAATCTATCATCCAAATTACCTGCCACATCCGCATCTACAACCATGTAGAAAAAGAACTTGACCCTGCATAGCATGTGCACCTGCTGCTGGTCCCACTGAACTGCCCTTCAGTATTACTCTCCCGGATTGACTCCAAACTTGTGACAACTCCCACTGCTTGGGAAAACTCAGGTTTAGTACATACCATGCACTCAACCTCACTATGTGAATTAAGACACCTGTTCTATGAACTGTCTAACCATCGGCGTGCTAACCGGCTTCACACAATCATCCTGAAACAAAGTCAACAAGACTTCCATGTCTCTAGAACACACTCATGCCAAAGAATCTTGCTGCTCCCAGATTCTCCATGACAAACACCTGAACTAGCTTTACCTTTAGTTCAGAAATACCTGTATATGTAACCCTGCAACAAGCACATCATACAGAAAATAGAATAGTGTAGCTAATACTATCCAACCTGGTAAAGAGAAACACAATGATCAAACCTCCATTGCACTGCAGCTAAAACAAGATCATATACCCTGATCTTCCATCTCATGTAACCATTTCCGCTCTCCTTCATCCTCAACATCCATTCATCTCTCAGTGATTACTTCCAGCTGGCAACACTACCCAAAACCCCTGTTTGGTTCTCCTTCAAGGAATCACATCCTCATCCATGCCAAGCTCCCACTGTTTCCTGGATCTACCTGTTCTGCTTCTTCAATAACTTCCTGGTCCTATGCCATAAGTGAGCAACAAGTAGTGTAAAGAAGGGAAATGACGAATTTAAGAACTTACTTACACCTTCAGTCCTCCAAATGGGCGCCTGAGACTCCATGACAACTCGCTGTCCACCCAAAATTCGTCTCAGTAACCGGTGCCGGTCACATCTCAGTCTACAGACGACCGATGTCGGTTCCCTGCGACTGCCTCCCTGCCGACGTCGTTTTCCCCTGGCCGACGCCGGTCTCTGTCTGCCCCGAGTCACCGACGTCGGGCTGCACATAGCCGACGTCGGTCTCTGTCTGGACGCCGACGCCGGTTTTCATGCCGACGTCGGTCTCTGTGTATTTCTTGTGAGACCTGACTTTTTCCCGCGAGCTCTTTTTGGATCAAAACCTTGTCCAAATCACCTTTGCTCTGCTCAGAATTCCTCTGCACCTTATGCTGAACTCTGTCCGTCACTTTCTCCTTGAAAACCAAGGCTTTCCCGTTCTTGTCACTAACATCGGATTCCTCAAGAAACCTTACTTTCTTCTTCTGCATACAGGAACCACGATCCATGCCTTCCAAATCCGAAAGCATATTCTTTGACTCAAGAACCAGCATCCCTTCTTATCTATGTGACCAAGCCTATCAAGCCACATCTCTGAATCTACAGCTGAAGTAGATAACCCAGAAAGAGAATCAGTAAAACAAGTAGATAGATAAAGCGTACCTACTTTCTTACCTCTAGCTATAATAAGTGTACCCTTGGTAACCTTCCAAGAGTCCGCTGAGAGAGTTACTGTGCAACCCTCTTCACCCAAACTTCTAACAGAAATCAGATTCCGCTTTAGAACTGGGACATGCATGACCTCCTTTAACACCCATGTGTCACCTGTCTGCAATTTCAGCTTCACTTTGCCTTTGCCAACAACCTGACAAGGCTTACCATCCCCTACACAAATTTCTCCAAAGTCTCCCTGGACATACTCATGAAAAAATTCTCTATGTGGAGATGCATGAAAAGAGGCACCAGAATCTAATACCCAAGATTCTACTTTATCCAAAGAACATACCAGAGCATCCTGTGCAACGTAGCCTGCAACATCTGCTTCTTCTTCATGTTCTTCATGATGATCTTCACCCGATCTGCAATCTCTCTTTAAGTGCCCTTGCTTTCCACATTTCCAGCAAGTTATTCTGTCATACCTGGACTTGGATCTCTTGCCTGTCTTCGACCTTGATCTCCCACGCTCTGTCCTCTCTCTTGGCCTTCCTCTTCCTTCAACACTCAAAGCATTTCCGGATAATTCACCTGTGCTTTTCCTGCGTATCTCTTCATTCAAGATTACACTCACAACATCATCCACTTTTAAGACTTTTGAAGGAGACACAGTATTAGAAACTGCCATTACCAAACCTTCCCAACTTTCAGGTAATGAACACAAGATTAAGAGAGCTCTAAGTTCATCATCAAATACAATATTCACTGAACTTAACTGGTTTACTAAACCATGGAAATCACTAAGATGGCTATGAATAGATCCACCTTCCAACATTTGCAAATTAAATAAACGCTTCATAAGAAATACCTTGTTTGAAGCCGAGGGTTTTTCATATAAATTTGCCAAAGATTTCATCAACTCCACCGTTGTCTTACACTGTGATAAGCTGGAAATCACAGATGAATCAAGACTCAATCTAACAGATCCCAGAGCCTTCCGATCAAGAACCTCCCATTCTTCATCTTTCATATCCAAGGGTTTGCTAGCAACCCCACCCAACGGTAAGTACAAATCTTTCTGATATAGATAGTCCTCAATCTGCATCCTCCATAATTGGTAGTTCTTGCCATTGAATTTGTCCATTCGTAGTTGACTGCTTTCTGACATTGCTCAACTCCCACTCAAACAGAAACCCTGTGAGTAACCTGTAATCAAAACACACTACCCAGATCTACACCAATCTGTTAGTATCCCAACCAAAAGCTCTAATACCACTTGTTGGTATCAAGCTCAAGAACCTACAACCAAGGCTCTGATACCACTTGTCAGGAGATCAGGGAACAACAAACATGCTCTGACTCCACTGGTTAGGATCTTGCTCCTCAGATAGAGCACAGTATGATTACCAAATATATAAGCAATTGAATATGCGGAAATAACCAGAAACACAAGTAACTAGAATTCACCAATAGCACAGAATATGAGAGACAATACACTATCTTGTATTAACACTAACAGAAAAGAATACATCAAAGAGCCGCCACACTCTTTCACCTTACAGAGATTCGCCACACCTCAAGTGTACAGTAATTCTTCTCACACACACTCTCCTACACAAAAACGGTCCCAACAACCAACTCACACACAGAATTGGTGTTCACCTCACCAACCAGTCAGTAATAACCCTGTCGGTACATCAAGCACTCTATAGCACTTCAAGCTGATCTCTCATGAACCTGCAACCTGCAATTCAAAGACCAAGCTTACATGTAGATCACCAATGAGCTTGCAACAACCTGCAACTCATAGATCTTACAACTAGAAGGAACTCTTCCTTTCTATCTCATGCCTTAAACAATACATGCCAATGGGTCTATAAATAGATCCTTAACTCAAACAATAACTAAGACTCTTAATTTGGACAATTGTCCTCGCAGCCCAAGACTCTGGCTGGTCTTGACATGCAAACTCATAGTTCACTTAACTAACTGTCCGTGAAACGAACACTTCGGGAACACACAGGCGACCGACGTCGGTCCCTGCTGGTCTGGTTCTGCCGACGTCGGCCGACTTCCTGCCGTCGCCGGTTGCCTTCTGCACTGGATCCTGCCGACGTCGGTCATGCTGCCGATGCCGGTTCCTGTAGAACTCAGCAACCATTGTTCCTCAGTTTGCAAAGGTTGAAGCTTTTAGCTCCACACCCTAACAGAACTAGCTAATACCAATTTGTTTGAAACCCATGCCATTTGTACCCTTAGCCTAGTTAATCGACATAATCCACTTCCTCTATATCACCCTCAACTTATAGCCTAAAACCAACAAGAATCCATAGTGTGTATAGATGATTTTGAGAATGATGAGGACTTTTCTAATTTTCTAGGCCTAAGAGATAATGTTTCATTGGGAGACCATAAACAAGGGTTCTCAATCAAACTAGATCCTGCAGCCTATTTTTGAGAATGGGTGAACACCCTTAACCATAATCAAATAAATAAAACATTGAGGTCCTAAAGTAAAAGCATATTTGAGGCACTTTTGAACCAAGGTAAAAGTAAAGAGAAAGGCTAGTCTTCTAGTGAAAACCTATTTCAAGAACCATTAGATGGGGGTGTTCAACCTTCCTCAAACATAGCTCAAGAGACCACCAATGATGAAATTACCTATGGGTTTAAGTTTAGTTCTGAAGAACAACATGCCTTCAACCAAATAATTCAAGAATTTCCAATAATTTTTGTGACATGGCCATACTTATCATTGGTAGATTTTGCTTTGTCTTGCTTAGGAGAACTTGAAGAGCCAATCCAAATAGAGGACTTTGCCATTGCATTCCAATTCAAATCTTTACCAAATATTATGAAATATAGTTCGACTCTTATTGTGGAGGATAATAAAAAAGTCAACATTAGGAATCTAGATGACCCAAAATGGATCAAATTAGGCATGTCCCTCACTAAGGAGGAATGTGAAATATTTACATCACTTATGAGAGATTTTGTTGACATATTTAATTGGGCCTACTCTAACATGCCAAGTTTGTACCACACCTTGGTTTTACACCACCTTGTTTTACATCCTGATTCCAAACCCATGAAGTAAAATATATTCAATATACATCCTCACATTGTTGTATTAGTAAAGAAAGATTTGGAAAAAATCTTAGAACCAAGATGTATATGACTGATTGACTATTCATAGTGGATCTTGACTTTTGTGCCATTTAATAAAAAGCCAGAAGGAATCATAATCTATACTAATTTTAAAGATATAAATAAGGCTTATCCCAAAGATAAATTTCCTCTACCAAACATTGACATGATAGTTCACTCCACAACTAGGTACAAAATGCTCTCAGTAATGGACAAATTTTTAGGCTACAACCAAATCAAGATTGCACTAGAAGACCAACATAAAACAATGTTCAACAACCCATGAGGAATGTTTTGTTATCAAGTCATGCCATTTGATCTAAAAAATTCTAGGGCCACATACCAAAGAGCCATGACCATCATATTTCATGATATGATGCATGACATTGTTGAATACTACATTGATGGCATACTAAGAAAATCAAATACCAAGGCTAATCATCTAGTAACACTATGATTAATATTTGAGAGGCTACGTGAATACAAAGTCAAATTCAATCTTAAGAAGTGTGTTTTTGGAGTTATTTCAAGTAAATTTCTTGGCTTCATTATGTCTCATAGAGGCATTGAAGTCAATCTAACCAAAGTAGAAGCCATTACAGATATGCCACCACCTTCCAATTTAAAGTAGCTCCTCATTTTACAGGGTAAGATTCAATCTATCAAATGCTTCATTTCTTAGTTGGCTAACAATTGTCATCCATTTACACACTTAATGAATAAAGGTGTCACATTTCATTGGGATGATGAATGCCAAAAAATGTTTAAAGGACTATCTTACAAATCCACCTATTTTGTTACCACCTATGTCAAGAAAGTCATTCCTATTATATCTATTTGCCACAGAGAAAGCCTTAGGGTCCCTTCTATCTCAACATGATTATAATGAAAAATAACATTCCATGTATTATCTAAGCCATACATTGGTCATGTATGAGCACAATTATACACCCATTGAAAAACCCTGATTAGCTATGGTCTTTACAACTCAAAAACTATGACATTAAATGTTAAACAAAAAGACCATGGTTATTTCAAAAGTAGATCCACTCAAGTATCTACTATCCAAGATTTCTTTACAAGGATGCATGGCTAAGTGGATCATGCGTCTTAGTGAGTTTGAGATAGAGTACATCAACCATAAGGTTATCAAGGGACAAATTCTTGTAGATCAACTTGATAAAACTCCCCTTACAAATACAAAACCTCTAACATTCTAATTCTTAGATGAGTCCATTATGACCATCATTGAAACACCTCTTAAGGAGAAGCATCAGAAGCTATCTTTTAATAGATCATTCATAGCACATGGATCAAGGGTAGGTTTATTATTTATTACACCATAGGGGGATCTCATCCCTAAATCATTTTGTATCTTCTTTCCTTATTCCAACAACATGGTTTAATATGAATCAATTATTGTAAGGCTTAGTCAGGTAGTATAATGGAATATTTAACATCTCAAGGTTTATGGTGATTTTCAATTAATCATCAGTCAAATTACAAACCATTTTAAGACCAAAGATGTCAAACTGGTACCATACAAGGCCATGGTCAATAGTCTCAAACAATAGATTGCCACCATATAATTTGAACATATACCAAGGAATAGTAATAAAATAGTGGATGCTATGGACACCATTGGATCTTTGATCCATCATCCAACAAGGAAAAAGAATATTAATTTCTCATTGAAAATATTCTAGTACTAGCTCATGAACCTTCAACTGTCACAATGATCTATGATATTATTGGTCCCAACTCTATATGGTAATCAGACCTTTATACCTACATTCATGACCACATTATGCCACTAGACCTATCCCATAAATAATCCAAGGCCTTTATTTTTTCCAAGCTACATGATATACCTTACTTGGACCAACACTTTACCATCGTAGCTTTGATGGAAGTCTGCTTCATTATTTAATTTTAATAGAATTAACATTAACATTATGGGAAGTTCATGAAGTGGTATGTGGATCCCACACCAATGGGACCATCTTGGCCAAAAATATCCTACATACAAGCTATTATTCGCTAACTATGGATGCAAATGCAGTTACATATGTAAAAAGGTGTAACAAATGTTAGTGGCATGCCAATATAATTTATGTCCCATTCAAGACACTAAAACCAATGCTTTCACCATATCCATTTGTTACATGGGGCCTTAATCTCATTGAGAAGATTAACCCAACCTCATCTAATGGCCATAAGCACATCCTTACCACCACTAAATATTTGATTAAGTGGGTTAAAGTTATACCCCTCACTTACATGATTGGAAAATAAATTTCCAAGTTCATATTTAACCATCTCATTTGCTGCTATGGTATCCCATCTAACATTATATTTGATAATGGAAGATCATTCAAAAATAAGGATGTCAAATCATTGTGTGTCGAGTAAGAAATTAATCAACATTTTTTTATGGCATATTACCCATAAGGTAACAACCAAACTAGAGCATCTAATAAAACCATTGTCAACATCCTTAAAAATCTTGTCAACGATGTCGGACATGATTGGAACCTCTAAATATTCCATGCCCTCTAGGCATGCCACACTAATTATCATACCCTAATAAGAGCCATTTCATATTCTCTTGTTTATGGTACTAAGGCCATTCTTCCCTTTCAGGTTGAGTTATTTTCTTTACACATCTCTTTAAAACATGTACTAGATGATGAAGCTTACTAAGTAGCTCACCTATAAGAGAAAAAGTTAATGAAAAATGCATGGCCACAATCAATAGCCTTAAAGAATACCAAAATAGACTCTATGGCCACTATAATTGGTGGGTCAAACACAAATATTTTGAACTTGGTGATCTTGTTCTCAAAGAAAACCAACAGAATGCCACAACCCAGAAGAAGGACAAGGGCATGTTCAAACCCAATTGGATATGCCCCTATATCATTATTAAAAATTATGGTTATAGAGCATCCTTTCTTGTTACACCATATGGGGATGAACTTGATGAGCTGATGGACATTATATACCTCAAGTGTTGCTTCGTTTGAGAGACCTAAAGTATTATCTATGAGGCCCATTTTCATTGTAACATAATCTCAACATTCTTATTTATACCATACCATTCTGTCATATACCATTATACCATACCTTTCATTTTAATCAAGTTATTTTCACCCTCCCTACCTAACCCCTTTGACCTTGGTTCCATTCAATTGGTTCCACATCCACTTTTAGCAAGTAAATTTTGATCAAGTTTCAGTAGTTAATTTTGAATTCTAGACAAAGGCCATATTTTAGAGTAGTATGATAGTGGTTTGGTAGTTGCATCCTTCATTTCTTGTTTTGTTTTATACTCAATATTACTGATTATATCCACCTTTGGGAAAATCAAAGTGCCAACCATCATGCTATTAATTATAACCACCTAGGGGCAAATTAGTATCATTGACATGTGTTGTTGTTTCCTAATTATAACCACTTATGGGATAATTATGAATAATACATTTATCAAGCCTTGAAGTATCACCATGCCATTCCTATGTTGTACTATGTCATTTACCTACTTTATCTATTGTTTGTGAATTTTCTACTACTTAGTCATATTCTTCCATTATAATGTAGAACTAAAGTGACTTGAGGTATCATCTAGGGACTATGTAGGTTGTGCTCAATTTATGTTAAGGTTAGCTCAGTCACCCTTTTCCATGCTCTTACAATTTTACAAGAAATTTTTAGTTTAAATCCTCTTGCCATTTTGTGATCTTAGATTGTTTCATATCTCATAATCCTCCATTGAGTTGAGATGCTTATAAAATTCCAAAAACATTTGTGAATGATATAGAAAATCAAAAAAAAATCTTAACCATCAACCACTTATTTTCCTTAAGGATTTTGTAAACTCTAATTATTTCACAAGAAACCAATTGTCATTTATTTTTTGCATCCTTACTAGTATCCATCCCACACTCTCACCATTTTGTGAGACCTTTCCCATATTTATTCTACAACACAATAATGTTTTTCATCGTCATCATTTTTTTTATCCCCTATCCTAGGAGAACTACATTTAGCCTAAACTTTATGTTGGACATTACATCCATAGAATTATATAGGCAATATCCACTTGCCCAGTACATCTGGAGTCAGCTCAGTCACCCCCTTCCTTTTCTTATATTCCCCCTTTTTTATTTGTTTATTTCATTCTTTCCCTATAACCCAAGGGCAATTTTTATCATCTTATTTGTTCTCTATTTGTGCTAACATTGTAGTTAACCATTATTTATTTTTGTTTCAATCTATTCTCTTTATTTTGTCTTATTCCTTGTCTTCTTGGTGTTTTTTTTGTTTTTTTTCCTATTTATTTGATTTCTTATTATGACTTGATTTAGTTTATGTACATTCATTAGGTGATTCCTTGTGCATTATTCTTGTATCTATCCATATTCATATGCCAACATTGTCATCATGGTTTTTGTCATTGGTGCATTATTTTCACATGTTTATTAGATCGTGTGTTAGTCCTTATGCATATTTTGGACAAGTCATCATGGTATTATATAATGATGCCTATCATCATGTGCTGCAACAAAAATTAGATCAAGAAGTCTTAAAAGTAATATAGATAATATATATCTCCTTGGCACCTAAAAAATTCCCAATCTACCCAAATCATTTCTTACATATAGAGTAATTAAATCATAGAAGAATTCTAACCCTTGATAGTTAGGATGTGCATCTAAATACTAGCAAGTTGACCAAATTCACCTTTCTCCTCTATACTAGCTTACTATTAATTCATGACTACAGATTCATTTCATAAGCCCCATTATCCAATTTGCCATCATACTCTCATCATCTAGTCAATGATTATAATGGCGTTTAGGCAAATCATTGTGTCCCATTCCACTTTATGATACCAATGATTTTAATTTCCTTTGAGAAAATCATTGTGTATCATCCCACCCATATAATTGATGATTATAACTACCTATGGGAAAATCATTGTGTTTCGATCTATCTAGAGGTTAATGATTATAACTACCTATGGGAAAATAATTACCTTTCTTCTACCCAGTTGGGGCAAATTTTCATTGTGATAATGCTTATAACCACCTTTGGGCAAACCATTATCTCCATCTACCCAACTGAGGTATATTTTTATCCTTCCAATGATTATAACCACCTCTAGTCAAATCATTATTTTCCCTTTCATGACTATAACCTCATTTGGGAAAATCGTTCTCTTTTTACCCTAAGCCTTTTTCAATGATTATAACTACCTTTGGTTAAATCATTTCCTTTTTTTCCCACCTATTTTGATGATTATAACTACCTATGGGAAAATCATCCCATTATTTTTCCCAACTGGGGTAACTCCATATGCCACTGATTATAAATGCCTATGGAAAAATTAGTATATTCCACCCATTTTATCTTTTTGGTCCCATTGGTTCCTCCTTTTGAGGTACTGATCATCAACCCCTTTACCAACTGCTCCTTCAAGGGGGAATCTACAATTCATCAATTATCATTAAAGTAGTAATCATACAAGACCTTTCCATTCTTTGATAAGATTCTATTTTTCTTATATATTTTAATGCCTTCTCAAAAAAGGGAAAACTATAGACACCTAAAATTGGCCATAACTGGCCTTTGACTAAAATTTAGATTGATTCCTACCAACCATTGCAAATTAAGCCTAGGAATCAATAAACATCCCAAATTTGCTCACACATCATTCATCAAAGCTTAGAATCACATTGAGGCATCTTTATTTGGGGTATCCTATTGTATGCAACAATAACCTCTCATGGATCCATCCCTAATCACTTTACTTCATCACAACTATCAATTAAGCCTATGGACCTATTAAGTGGGGCACTTGCTCACTTAATTAAATAATGAAAGATTTAAAAGGCTAATCAAAATCAATTAATAATTTAAATTAAATTAAATGCCTAGTTGAATTATCCATTTGAAATTAATTAATATTTAAAAAAATAAATTCAAAAATTAAAATATCTTTGCCTTTCAACATTGTCTTTATGAGATGTCAAGCTTTTTGAAAATATCCTAAGATATCTAATTTTGAAATCCATGCCTAGTAATTACAAATTATAATTATTTGACAACTGTTAACTCTAATGGAGTTATTTTTAACTCACCTAGGTTTAGTTTGAACCCATTCCAAGCCTTAATTACACCTTAACTCACCTTGGGTGAGAGTTAATTCCTAAGGCTATAAATACAAGGCCATTACCTCTTCATGAAAAAAACTTGGAAATTGTAGATTTACTATGCATAATTTGCTCCATGAGACTCATATCAATAGTGTTATAATGCCAAAATATAAAGCTAAACAACATCAAAAGCCATGGTGCTAAGGAGAGAAAGAGCAAAGTAACCTATATTGTCAAAGACTTCTTGATGCACAAGCTGAGCAAGATACTCAACAAATCATTTGGAGCTCCCAAGGAAGGTGAAAGAGTTATTGTTTTTTATATTTTATTTGTTATTTCATTTAGTTTTTGTTACTAAGCTCCCCCTAGTATTTAGGCTAAGAGTGTAAGTGTTAGTGTGTTTATTTGAGTTTTATTATTTGAACTAATGCTATACGAACCTCCCTTCTTGGATTCCTATGATCACAACCTTAACGTCTCAAAATAAACCTTAAAATTTTCTAGTAAGACCTTATAAAGACTATTTCAAGAGCATTAATGCATGACAAAGCTTTGAACTAGATTAGCAAAACTTGACAATCAAGTTTTTACCTAGAGGGGTTGACATTTTGACCTTGGGGGTCAAAGTTGTTCAATAAGTTGGTAATTCATGGGGGTAACATGCTTACTATGCTAAATAAACTAGTATCCTTATCTTTCCATTAGTAAATGGAGTCACTTGCACTCATATTCATACATGACTAGGCCTTGACCAAGATAAAACAAATTGATTTGACCTACAAACATACACAACAAAAACAAGACACAAAGGAAATGAAACAAGACACACACATGTAATAGCAAGCACTTAGGTAACACAAAACCAAATATAATCAAACTAATATATACAACTAACCTAAAATTTTCTTTTTCCTCTTAAGTCAAAGGGGAAGCTTGTGAGATCTTTTACCCTATGATATGAAAAATAAAATGAGGTGAGGTCATTCTTGGGTCTTGATCTTGTTGTCTTGATCATTTTATTGATTTATAGTCCCTTTGGCATGCTCTCAAGTGAAGTGATAATTACAAACTAGTCATGCATAAAGATGAACTCATCATGTGCTTCAAGATTATTATCATGCTCTCTCTTGATGTTTGAAGTTAGCTTAAGCATGACTAATTCTTAGTTCATAGGAGAAACCTCAAACTTGGTACCTTGGAGATTATCAAATTATCCCTCAAGAGGGTAAGTAGCCTCAAAAACATCCTCAATCTATCCCACAGATGGTATCAGCCCTTAAATAACCTCAAATTCATTGCAAACTTCCTAATACTTTTTCTATAAGTCCTCTTGGTCCGTGAAGGTAGTAGTATCCTTAACCTCTATTATCTTTTCTAATTCAATATCTTACTTGTCTTGAAGAATGTCTTCATCATAGATTGATTTATCATGGACTTGAAAACATATTAGACCATTAATAACCTTAAATTCTTCATCATCAACCTGATCTTATTTTCCTAGAGGTGCCAACTTCTCAAAACCTTCATATTCTTTGAATATGTGAAAATAGGTCTGCCACATGTCCTTCAAATATAATCAAACCTTCTCATTTGACTCAACAATATCAGTCAACATGATGTTATTCTCATTATCCTTTTGTTTCATATCTTCACAAACTTATTCATTATCCAAGGTAGTAATCTTAACACTCTTCTCATAGGCAGTTATAACATCATTAAAATAATTCCTTTATTCATTTATGAAGATTGATTTGTGTCTATCTTCACCAAGTGGAGTACTAATGGTGAATTATTCATCATATACACTTGAATTATCTTCTTCACACTCTTTTTGAACCACACTTATAGCTATAATCTCTTCTTAATTTGTTGCCCATAGGAGAGGTTCCTCTTCAAGAAAGGGGATGGTTGGAGGGTGATGAACATGTTCATGAGTTGGAGAGGGAATATAAGGTATGGTGGATGGATCATGAATGGGCTTGGGAATAGAGGTTTCACATAGGAATAATTTAATGGAAAGTGAGTTCATTTGGGCTACAAGTGCCTCATTTTCTTCATTAACCACCTCATCCTTCTCATGGTCTAGTTGCAACTCCTTCTCAGCTACAACTTAATTTTCAATCTTATAAATTAAGACCTCCTTTTTGTTTTGAATACCTTCTTGGATAAACCTCCAAAATGGAAAATATATAGGTTATTGAGGAGATAAAAATGGAGCTTTAATAGGCACAAGGCATTTTTTGACATCAATTTCTTGATCTTGTCTCTTTTCCTCTTTCTTCATTTTCAACTCTAACTCTTAAATTTACTTATCTATACTTACTCGTAGCTTTTCTTGAATGTGGTTAGTGACTTCAAGAGGATAAGAAACAAAAGAAAGGTGATATGAGATACAAGAAGGATCTTTAGGAGGGATATGATGGACTTGCATAGGTCTATATTCTTCCTTGGCTTCAACTCCCCAATCTATTCTTGTTTCACATTTATTAATCCATGACTTTACTACTTGATTATAGGTTGGAGGCTTAAAATACTTCTTGGAGGGTTCTTGGGAAAGAGAAATATAATCTTGGTTATCAAAAATAGGTTGATAAAAAATAATCTCCTTTTGAATTCTCTCTTGGATTGAATTATACAAAGGGAAAGTTTGAGGAACATATGAAAGACTTGGATCACTCTGGGACTCACTTGGAAATGTCTCTTGAGGAATAATGGGTGGCACATATGAGGGATGAGATGGTGTATATGAAAACACTTGGGACTGATAGGTTTGACCTTATTATGTTTCATGAACTCTTTGCATATCTTCTATTTTTTGAATGATACAACTTACATCCAACATTTCACTTGAGAGGATTTAGCAATTTGCTCTCTCAATAGGTGCTCATTATTCTTTTATTAGCTATAATGAGTCTATCATGTTATGAATGAGATGACTAGGGATATCTTGACCATATTATTTTTTTATTTTAAGGCCTATCATGTACCTATCATATCCCAAGAGAGTTTTTTTCAAACTTAAAATGGACTAATTTGAGAAGTGGCTATATTAGCTAGGGACATCTTGAACTTGAGAAGGTTGATCATATGCAACATCATAGTCATGTAAGGGGAATGTAAGATGATCATAGGACTGGTATGACTCATGATAAGGCTAATAAGGATCATAGTTAGCTTGATAAGGAATACCATAGGCTTGAGATGACTCATCAACCTGTATGAAATTAAAATTCACTTCAAACTCAACCATAACAACTTTATCAAGTCAATAAATTGAAAATACAACTTAGTTTAAATAAGTGATTGGGCTGCTAGAACCAACTGATTATGCACAGAGTCACCATTGATGTTTTGAATTCCTTTAAAGGCTAATATGTTGAAGAACAACACCAACAATTCTTCTATTACTTTAGACCTTAGTCCCATCGAGTGCACAAAAAATTTGCACCCTTTGGAAGGTAGCTTAAGCCTTCCAAATTTAAAATAACATGGAAAAACCTCAAGGTTGTGGGTGACCTATTTAACAGGTGAATCTCTAGGTTTTAAGGGTAACTCCCCTTGATGAATCACTTATGCTCAAACACTACTCTACCAACTTGCTAGGAAAAGAGAAAGAAAACCTATCCTAATGGAGGTGCTATGCCAAAATATTTTGATCACTACCAACCAATTAAAAATGCACTTAAAACATGAGATTAACATGCAACAAACACTTCTTCAAGTTTGCCTCTCTACATCAATAATTCTCATGAAGTTTGTGAATAATGATTGAGCTAGGAATACTAGTCAAGAGTGTTAGGAATATAGAAAACAAAGAAATATTAATGAATTAAAGACATAAATAAAATGCAAAAAAAATAACACAATAGAGACATAAATTTACCATGGTTCACCCAATATGGGCTATGTCCACACAAAAATAGCCAATTTTTATTATTCATTCTAAAAATTGAAGGGAAAAACCTACAATACATCCACTTTAATATCCTATTCACTCACACATAGTATGCCTCCATGATTACAATGCCCTTGTATCAAAGGAGGGTTACATTAGGAAAAAATGCATAAACATAATTTCTATCATTAGATCTATGACCTAATAATGAATGGTCCATATTTACTATGAAATTACAATATTTTACAATGCCCTCATATCAAGTGCAAGGTTTTCTACTCCCCTTGGACCCCCATGGTGACCTTAGTGGTCCCCCCCCGCAATAAGCCCTATTGGGAATTGAACATTATAATAAGATCACGTTCCATAATCCAAAAAAGAGCTAATGACATGAAAATATTGAAAATACAAATCATTAAACCCTTACACCTCACTTATACACTCCACAAGACCTATAAAAATAATTCTAAATTGAACATGAATGCAAGAAAGGATAAACATGCCAAGGAATCAAGACTATCACTTAGAAAGATCAATTAGTCAAGCATACATATTGAAACCATTAAATGAAGGAGGTTAAACAAAAAATTTATAATTAATAAAATGCTTGAAAATGGGTATGGATTTGCCATACCTAGATGGAGGATACAAACTTAGCCTATCTAGGATGAATATATAGAGAAAGTGAGAGAGAAGAGAAGGGTGTAGGAGAGAGAGAGAGAGAGAAGTGTCCAAAAGAGAGTTAAAACTAGAAAGGAGTTTTAAATTACCCCATTATTTCCTCAAGGACAAGTGTTGATACTCTAAAGATGCTCTTCTACTTTAAGTGGCATGGAAGTTTCAAACCTTGATTAACACCTTACCTAGCTCTCCAAAACCACCCCTTCACATGACTTACAGAATGAAAAGTGGATTCATTGATGTTAAGGTCATGTTGAAGTGATATATTTCACTACTCTTGACATGTTTCATCTAATATCTAAAGTTTCCCTTTGACACATCACTTTATTCTCTTGCTAGGTGTCTTAGAGTTTATTTGTCTCACTAGGCCAATCTTGATTACAAGTGTCAAAACTTGAGTTCATATTATCCAATGTGTTATCTCTCCATAAAAGACATATTAAAATCATATTAGACCTATAAAAACTCATTTTTATGTCTAAAACTACCCCAAGAACTCATTTTCCACCAAAATGTCTCATTTGGTCATATTCCTTGTGACCCTAAAAATGCATAAACCTCCTTGTGTATAATAATTTATGAAGGTTATTTGGAAACTAATCACATATTTTAGGACCAAATATAGCTTTACATAACTATTCCAAATTTCATGTTCTAAATTTGAGTGGAAGTGTCTTTTTTATCCCATTAGCTCTCCTCAATTAGGCTTCCTTACCTAGAAATTAAGTTTTGGCCTAAAATCACTCCCACACATGTGAAAATTATGAGAAGTGTGTGATTATATTTATCCATGATAAGTCAACCTACATGTAAACTTTCATCTCTTAAGACCTTGTATGGATGGGCCAACCATGAAATGGTCAAGAACCCTAGTCTAGGCATTTGACATGAATGAGATACATTTTGAGTATTTTTCCAAGGAATTTTCAGGTTTCAATGATTTTAAATATTTTTCTGAGGTTTTTAACATCATATTAAAACTCAACATGCTAAAGAGAGGCCTCTTTAAGTGTTTTCTAGGCTTGCATATAGGCCTCTTGGCTTGTAAATTAGTGTAATTTACACTTTTTGACTCACTTAGCAATTTGTGAAGCTTATAAACCTTATTAAGAGACCTAAAAAATGATTTTTGATGATTTTATAACCTTAATCAATCCCTTATAGACCTCTGTACTTTGTTTAAAAGCTAATATATACCCTACATCCTTGCAAACAAGCCTACAATTATGTACTCTGAGCAATTTCATACACTCCTATACTTATACATGCCAACCACTACCTTATTCAAGTACTCATGAAAGTTTTGAAGATTACCAAGGTTTTTTAGAGGCTGAATCAATACATTAGAATCCATTTCAAGGTCAATTTTTGATATTGGGTCACTAAGAGGGTTCTAGGAGAGTTTAAAACATGTTTTGTTCTTAAGGATTGCTCATAAAGAACACATCCTCTTTCTCTCTCCTAATGACATAAGGTTGTATTTAGGTGACCCCTACAATACCTCCAAACACCATTCATTCCCATTCACAACACCATGAGAGTTATAAGTGAAAGTTGGTGGTCTCTCAAGGTCAAGTATGCATTTTATTACTACCTTGCACGCCTAACACTTGTTCATGGCTTGTATGTCTTCAAATAAGAAAATATTACCATGAAAATGAATTATTTAGACTCCCCTAGAATATCCAATTGACATTTCCTTCCATTTATCACTTTGAAATGAGCATTGAGCTTCACAACAGACCTTGGGTATGGAAGATTGTGCACATAGGTTGAAAGAGAAGCTTAGGATTTAAAGTCTCCCAAATGTTCATCATTGGTTGAAATGACCTTTCATGGGTCTTAAATAATCCTATTCAACTCCAAAATACTTCATATCTTAATATATCCTTCATTAGACCATTATTCACATGACTATACTTATAGGTCTACATGTGCTTGGTCTTAAGCTTATTTAGCATAAATAAGGTTTTCAATTTTTCCATATTTGTTATTGGGTCTAAGGATTATATGAGAAAATATTGGCATAATGTAACATCTCCATGTTGACTTAAATCCCTCCATAAACCTCTAATGCTTTTAAAAAAATTAGTCTCTCCCATGAGGGTAATTAGGCCTGTAGATATCCATTTGACTATTTATGCAAGGTCTAAAGAGCCATATTTAGTCATCTTATTCTCTGAATTTCCTTTTGAGTTTACACAACCTAAAATGGTTTAATTTACATATAAATTCACCTGAGCTAAACCCAAATTCTCTTCATATACACTCTATCTACTCTCCAAACTTGAAACCAATATGCATTGCATGTCAGACCTATAGGTGGAGATGAACCATTTATGTAGGGATTAAAGTGAGTGTTTTGATCATCCTCCAATAATCCATTTTTGGATCCATTTAAACTCAAATTAATATTTTATCTTGATCATTTACTCACCTCAAATCCCATTCTTATATCATTCATTTAGTTTTCTTTCAAGTTTGAAAAACATCTTGAACCATTCAATCCATCTGTAGGTGTATGTTGAAGTCTTAATTATAGTATAAGGTGTTTAGGGATTTTTTTCAAGTTATTAGACACCTTAATAACATTTTTCACAAAATTGGGAGTTCATAATGCTTCATAACCTAAACTTCAAGTTTCAACTCACTGTTCTCCATTACATCTTCTCTCAAGTCTGAGACCAACTGAGCTACCTAGGCAAATTTGTAGGTATGCATTAGATTTATTAATAATTGAAGGTATACCTTCACTTTTAAATTTGGTAAATTTTTTACCAGTTCATGTCTTCCCTTAAATTCACATCATGCATATTATTTTCAATGCTCCTTAAATACTTCACACTGAACAAACTAGCATTCTATTTGTAGGTGATGACTGACTATGTGGTTAGAATTAGGTCTTGGAAATTCACTTCTATATTGGTCTAGACCTAGCTAAGTGTTAAACACTGCATTGACTTCACCTTTTCACTTTTAATCTCATTTATTTAAGTCTATTTCAACATATTTTCTATAAAATATAGACCTACAAGTTTGCAGACTTGTAGGTCTACATTCCTATGTATTAGTCCTTGAATGAGGCTATTTTGATGTCTTCCACTCTGAGGACATTTATCCATTATCTTGTTATCTTGATGTCTTCTATTCAAATTATGAGATTAGGACTCTCACTCTCATGGAATACAATACCTTTAAACATATCTTATGCAAGTAGCCTTCACACATAGTCTCAAAGTGACAAAACACTAAATGTTGGTTGGAAAGAATGATATGTGAGTAAAATATTTGAGAATATTTTATGGAGATATAAGGCATTGTAAATAAGTGTAATGTGATGGATAACCTTCATCAATGTTCCTTGTTTTTTAAAGACCCTAAAACAATCAAGATAGTAAAGATAGTCACTAAGAAAGAGTTTTATGAAGGTATTATGCTCAAAATCCAATGCCACATGTGTGTATATATTGGGTACCAATTTTGAGAAAATTTTATACATATAAAAACCCTATAAAAACCTCCTCATTCTCCAACAAGTTCATATTTGCAAGAAAATTTGCCCAAAATAAATCTAGTAGGGAGTTGAGCCTTAAAAGCACCTTAGCTCATTAGTGATTGTTCCTTAAAGCTAAATATCTCAATAAAAAAACCAATGAAACTAATTTAGAGTCCATATAGGTTCCCAACTCTATTCAAAATCTTAGGCTCCAACTCCACCTATACGACCTGTACCATCCACTTGAAATTTTCTTTTATAAACTTATGAAGGGAACAATGGGAGAAAGAGAGACAATATTCTCCATTTTTGGGACCTAAAACTTGATCCCAAGCTATAAAATGACTTGTGGAATCCAAAGAGACTCTCTTAAAATATTTTCACCTAAAATTTGATCTTCTAAGATTGTGCAAGTGTCTAGAATTTCCTCTTAAGCATTAAAATCTAAGATTATAACTTCTTTTTGAGTTGCTGACATATGTGGTAGTTATGTAGCTTATATAAGGACCTTGTAAAGAGTTATTTTACATATTATTCTCTTGGGGAGCTATGTCATACATGAAATTTAGAAAAAATCACCTTTTTCTTCATAAAACATTACCTTAAAGTCCACAAAATAACCTTGAACTTTCCAAATAAACATGAAATGTTTATGAAAGGTGATGACAGGATGAAATGACTTGAATAAGTAACTAAGGACCCTATTACACCTCTTGACCAACTCTCACTACTTCATGACATGACTAGACCATAACAAGACCAAAATAAAATATTACCTTAACTTCTCCAAATAAACCTTAAACTTTGCTAATAAGACCTTATAAAGACTATTTAAAGACCACTAAGGCATGAAATATCTTTAAACTATGTTAGCAAAACATGAAAATCAAGTTTTTGCCTATAGGGTTTGACATTTTGACTTTGGGGGTCAAAATTGGTCAACAATACCAACTTCACTTCATTAATAAATATAGGATCATTCAATTGTGCAACATTACAACTCATAAATTTACTTATATTATCATTTAGAGGTTTCATTACTTAGGTTTTTGACTTGGTGTAGTATGACATGTCTTGTGGATGCCTTGAATGTATATGAGAAGTCTTGTATCCTAGAGCTAATATATCCTTATGATCCTTACAAGCCACAAAACCTCTTTCAGATCACCATTAGCCAAGGGAGATATTCAGGCACGATAGGTTCATTTCAGAATGATAAGTATACTCCTATCCCTTCATATTTTGGTTAAGTATATGTCATAGAATTAATGGATTGAATTGCATATATTGTTAATTATATTACTTATATATTTTCTTGAATATAATTATCTTTTCTTGTTTATTATCTTCCCCATTTAATCCACAAGCTTTTTTTCGCACTATATTATTTTTAATATTCATTTACTATATTAGCTTGCATGTTTATTTAGTAGATTATCTTGCTTAATTTTATTATAACCATAAGACCTAGTTAGGGTTATTGCATGATGACATTTGACTAGAGGCCTTTCAAAACTCTCCTTTTTCCATTATATGGTAAGAGATCCCTTTGTTTAGGTTTAATAGATTCATCATTGGTCATGATCGCGATATAACAAAGTATTGCTAAGCAGATTGTTAGTTGATCACCTTCTCTAAGATTGGATATTATTGAGTAGGATAAGTTGTATATTTGTATTATTTTTCTTTCATATATAAGATTCAATATCACATTATAATTTAGGTACATCATTATTATATGAGAAAAGAATATTTTCATAACTGTCATTTGCATCATTGCTTCTTACAAAATTCTTTCTTTAGGAAACCTTTAGCAAAGATGTTTTATTGTTTATTTTTAATTGGAAGACAAGTATAAAAACATGCATCTATAATATTTACAACATCAATATCATTTTCATCATTACAACCTATAAGGATATGGAGAAAAGTAGTACATGCATTTGTATCATTGATATCTAGAGAGAGAGTACTTTCACTAGTTTCATGTGAGTGATCTAAATAAGTAATAATATTTTCCACATTGTAATTAATTTAGAAAGAAGGCACACACTCACTTTATTCACTATTTGGATCATTTTAAAGGGAAGAGAAGCATTCAATTTTTGGTTCATTTTGATAATTTTTGCAAGAAGAATTGCTAATTTGAACATCATAAGTGCTAATTTATTGCATGTCTATTGGATCATATTTATATGATGCACTAAAAAAATTGATCATTTGTAAAATTTTAAGCCTTTCATTATTGAAAATATGATAAATAGGAGAACTAGGCTCCTTATGTTTCAATTCAATAAGGGGTATAATCACTCTCATTAACATATGAAAGCATGTTATGATTTTTAAAATATTTATTTAGACTTTCATTTCCATCATTAGTTTTTTAATTAGTGTAGTTATAATCAATAGAGGATGATTGAACACTTTTTTAGATGACATAAGATCCTCATATGCAATATATTGGTTTTTAGGAATATTAACAAAAAATGGGTTTTCCTAGAGTTTGTAGTAGAATTAAACATGTTGAAGAAGGCTAAAAATTGGAATGTAACCACAAAGAGGATAAGAACACTGCCTAGGTAAACATAGAAGCAAACATTACTTAAGCTACATCCATTCATAGATAATATCTATAAAATAAATACAATAATTTGAAAATGGCCTTTTTTAGGAGAAACTGTAAATGAAATTTATGGTTTGGTTCAAATAAGAACAAATAATAGGTTCATTAAATGTTTAACCCTAAATTTAGATGGGTCAATATAGTATAGGGTTAAGAATATATAAATGAATAACCACAATGGTCATAAACATATCTATAATAGGATAATTAATTTGTAATTACATATAAACAATATTATGAATTTAAATGTTGAGATATGCTAAAAATAGAAAAGTTTAGCTATTGATTGATATTTCAATAAATTAGAAACAAAATTACTTGGTTGGTTTACTATTGAATAACATATCTGATATGGAATAGGCTAAAATTAGACTGGATCTATATTCTAGGTCAATCATTGGATTATATAAACTTGCATTTTGTAACCTTAGATGCTTACATCAGGTTGGATAGTTGTGTCAACACTGGTCTCTAGATTGAATACAGGTGTCCAATATAGAATATCAATTAGATCTAAGTGTGAACACCTAGTGTTGAGCATGGTCATTGATGTTTGGTTACCATTCATGTCAAAAAGAGCATGTTTTACTAATGAATTTAATGACAAAGTGATCAGATTGATGGTTTGCAGAGATATGGCACATTTTCAAGTCTATAACAACATATAAGAAGTTATGAGGCATCCATAAATGTCTTGATGAAGTCCTAATATGTCATTTGATCATTTGGAATGAGGAACATGCATATCATAGCTTACAAAAATCCAAAATGTCAATAATCATCATGTAGACATGAATGAACTAGCAAGTTTGTGCATTTATTTTAGGCATGTAAAATTCAAATGATGTCAAAGGATTTCATGGAGATGTTGTCTATACTACCAAGAAGGTACTTTGAAGATTTGGAGTTTTGAAGTATTTTCTAGCTTGAGATATAAATATTCAAAGTTACACTTGCATATTATGATGGGCCATAGACCATCAAGTTAAACTATGTTGAAGTCTGTGGTCATCTAGTCAGTAGATCTAATAGTGTGTGTTAAATTGTAGATCTTGATCCAATGGTTTACGTAAAAGTCAATATGTCAAAGAATGAATGTGATAGTGACATGCATCACATTCATAGAGCTTGGACAGAAGATCAATGGTTTTAGATCATTCATACTATCAGAAGATCAATAATGTGATTCAAATTCAAAGAGTCAAATGTGCAGAAGGCATGTAGAGCTACCAAGTGACATAATCATGGGATCTCAAAGCTTAGATCAATAGTGAGTGCTACAAGACAAAGCTCTGGTTAATCTATACAAATTGAATGTGTGTATTTATTAAAATTTTATAAGGAGCATAAAATTAGGTCAATGTGTCCTAGGTTTAACATATGCTCAGTGACCATTGGTATTTAAATATTTGAATTTGTGAGGGAAAACCAATGCTTAGTTTTTATGCTATAAATTTTGATATATGTAGAATTTCATGGTGGTGTAAAAAGTAAATTTTTAAAAGACTTTAATACATCCATATAACCTATTTGGAAGGTTTAAATGTTTTTATAGACAAATTTAGGGATATTCAAAGTTGACTATTTGTTCATTATGCTATTACAGTGTACAGAATGTTGTTTGAGAAAATTATGCTTTAGCAGAAGAGTGTTTTGGTAGGAGAAATCACCTGAAGATGTCTTAAAGATCATATAAAGTGGACCTATTTAATTAAAAGTTATCTTATGTTCTTAATATACTTGATGAAGTTTTAAATAGGTGAATAGGTCTCTTTGAGACCTATAAGGGCTAATGAGGCCTTATTGAAATGCATAGCTGCTTACATGTGACCCATAGTTGTTATGGCCTACTTGTGTGGATTGTATTGAGCTATGTAATATATCTTAAGGGTTAATATAACTATTATGGTTGACCTATATGGTGATATTCAAGAATACTCTATAAATAGTAGATACCAAGACAATGGTTTCTAGACTTGAGTGTGCAAGTATTGAGAGAAGAAGATAGAGGCAAATGAAAGAGATCAAAGAGAGTATGATCAGTGGATGGAATAAAGTACATAACTAATTGAGGATGAGCAAATAATACTAGAGAGATCTAAAATGGTGTTTTGGATGCATTAATTATATGAGCAATTTTTTGTGTGTGTGATGAGTTGAAATAAAGGTGTTATACATTATGTCTCCAATCAGATTGGTTTACAATCAGAATTATAGAGTTGTTTATTTAATAAGGTGTTGTATGGGTGCTCAACATATATAATAAGTGGGTGCTTCTTCACACTTAGGGGTGGGTACTCCTTGTAAAATGGGTGTTTCACTAAAAGGTCTCATGTTTTTTTATCATATTATAAGACAAGTAGTCCATGTGTTTGTAGGCTTGAGAGTGGGTTTCATTCCCAAAGAGGGTTTCCCATGTAGATCTTGTTTTATTTGTGTGATCTTTCTTATTTATTGTTATGAACATCTTGTATGATTTCTGAATGCTTATGGTCATTGAATAAGAATTTGAAAGGATTGTAATTAAAGTTTGAAATATCTTGAATCACTAATTCACCCCCCTCTCAATGATTGTACCTCTAAAATATAAAACCTTATGGTTTTTTTCACCTTTTCTCTTGTGTGTTCATATCTCATGCATAGGTTTTCGCTCTTTATCAAATGATAAAACTCTAACTTCCTCACCCTTAAAGTGACTATAGTAAAAATTGGTTAGTGGGAACATGATGTAGAGTTTCCCTAATGATCCCTTTATCAATTGGTACTTACTACATAGATAATACTCCAAAGAGGTCATTAAACTTATGTAGTTATACCCTTGGTGTTGGCTTGTGTGTGCATAAGGATGCAATGTGTGATAAAAAAATACATAGAGTGACATATCTTGTAACTTAGAAAATATGGATCATGGAATGCTCCTTTAATAATTCAAACTTGTGTATGGGTTATCCCTATGATTGATATTTATATACAAAATAATAAGGAAGATTTTCTCACTTGAATGCTTGATTGAGTGCATGTGGTTACTTTGTGAGTTTTAGGTCTTTGCTAGGTGAGGAATGAATGAAGGTTGATATTGTATATATGCTAATCCTTTTTGAAAATATCTCACTTTAAATCACTAAGGCTAACCTTTAGGATATGTTTCATTTGAAAATTTTAGGGAACTGGACACTTAGTTTGGCACATGACACTAACATCAACATAGGTGTCTATCTAAGATGTAAGTGTCTAAGAAGTTGGAAAATAGGTTCAGGTCTAAAACTTAATGAGGATAATAATTAGTAGGTTTATAACATCTTGAGTAACATAGATGGATTGATCATCGTGATAACATATAATCAGACTAAGAGATAAGCAATGGGTATAAGAGATAATGGATGCAAGCCTTTTGCTAGTAAGAAAGTATTATAACTAAAAGAGTACAATCATGAGAAGTACTTTTCAAGTATTAAAAAAATGAGGTGATATATAATTCAAATCTAGTGTCTACATTTACCCCCTATAATCTAGTAATGAAATCACTAGTTTAAAGGGAAAAAAATGTGTACCTATGTGTGTATAACACACCTTGTATTTATGTGAGTTCCACTTAAGTGATTTGTTGATGATTGACCTAAAACTAAGATCATGTTATAGTATATAATTATTGCATATTATCTAGAATTGAAATAATTTGAAATGTTTTAAAGTAAAGAGAACAAGGTTAGAAGTACACATGTATCAATGCAATCATCTTGCCTTTTGGAAATTTAATTTTAAGAGATGCATTATTATTAAACTTTGGAGCTAAGATTAGGATAATAATAAAACCATTAAGTACAAATTTATATAAAAATTAGATTGTAACTTTCCCCCAGCCTTGGAGAAAAGGTTAGTTTCCACCCCATAGTTGAGATTAACTCAATCATACAACCCCATCAAACATATAACTTGAAGATCATGAGTGATTTAAGTCAAATGACACTATAAATTTGCTGAGGGTGGATGATTTGATCACTCCATCCTATAAACTTGCTACAATTGAGTGATGTAATCACCTCAACCTTTGTAAAAGTGAACCAACTATTGTAGTATATTAGATTAATAATAGTCTAAAAGTCCATATTGGTGTATGTTAAAGTCCGTAGAAGTATTTCAAAGTTTAAATTTGATTTGATTTTGAAATTTAAGATGATCTTTGGAATGGAATATGCACCTTATATATGTCTCAAGATAAAACCTTGGTATAATAATGGTACCAATGTATATAATGTTTCCACAAATGTGTGTCTGAATCATATAATTTATCCAATTTATAAACTAAGTGTGGAAGACATGTTTACATGATATGGCCCCACTGAATTTGGAGAAACTAAGAAGTGGTATAAGTGTGGAAACTATGGTTTTCATAACATTCCTCCACTGTAATCTAGAAATACTGATTACTAAATAAGTGTGAAAGTCATGTCTTTTTGGCATGCCCCCACTAAAATTTGAGACTATGAAGGTATGGAATCAATGCCTCTATGACATACCCCCAATGATATTCCCATCCTTTTGAAGTGAGGAAAAGTATAAATTGGTAGTTATCTTACCTCAAAAGTAAAAGATAACTATATAATGTGTATGGATCATGTAGCATAGAGGAGTAACATGTCTAGATAAATAGAATAATGAGGTACATAGTATGTGATCATATCAAATCCTAAGATACATGTTGTGAATTATGGAAATGTATAGATAATAATAGTATAAGTTCAATAAGAAATCAATCACACATACAAGAGCACCCAAAAGTAAATTAGAATACACTGGTCTAAGGAGACCTCAAACAAGGGTAATGTTCAAATGCCACACAATCAAAGGGACATGACTTAGTCAAATATTGACAAGGTAAGAAATGACATAATCAAATGTCCATATAATAAGTAATGATATATTCAAATGTCAGGATAGGAAAACAAAGGCATGAGGGCTAAAATTAATGGATCATATTTAAATGATCTAACAAGCAATATAAGATAATAAACTTAAGGAAGTTCATAAATTGTAAGCATGGAACATAAAAAACCAACATAATTATATTATAATAGTCCTTGAATATACATGTTAGAAGAAATGTTAAGTACATAGCATATCAAATACACTTTGAAAGATATAAACATGGATAAAATCATGTGTAAGTATATAATCTTAAACATGATAATGGAAAATGATCATAAAATGATAAAACTTAGATGTATTATGATCTAATAAGTGGATGCCACCAATGTCTAAATGATATGCATTGACACTTGGATACACCCTATGAGAAGATGTTTTATATGCCTCTAATCTAAGTGGTAAAATTAGGACATCTCACTTGCTATGGATGAGCAAAATTGTGAGATGAACCTCTAGATAAGGGTAAGCTCCCTTGATGTATCATTCAAGCACATGTCCCTACTAATAAAACTTTGGGGGTTGAAAAGAGTTAATAATAGAATTAAAATTAAGCCTAATATATGAAGGTGATACAAAAAATATATGATCAACTCACATTCTTTGAAATACACTTGAAACTAAGAATAACTTACATGAACACTTCACTCAATATCAACTCCCTCTCTCACATCAATGCTTAAACATGAGGTTTAGGAGATAGCATAGGTTAAGTAAGAGTTAGGAAATAGGCATGCTAGGAAACTCTATTGAATGATATATTCACTACACATGCAACCTCTTTAGACACTTCGTGTTGACCTGCAAGAAAGAGAACATAACACACTACGTAATAGTAAGAATAATATGTGAAGGTAAAAAGACATCACACTTGCACAAGACTAAAAAGTATGATTTAAAATTATTGGATTATTTGAATGAGGTAAGTAACTTGTCTTCATTTATTTCAAGATACAATTTTTTTAGGGCTTTGCCATACCTAAGTGGAGTCCCCCTACAATATCCAAAAGGCCTAAATTTATAGCATTTGGAGGAAGAGAGAGAGAAGAGAAGTTGAAAAGCCATAAGGACATATGTCACCAAGTGAAAATCAATTAAAATTGAATGTAGAGGAGAGGTTTGGAAATATACTCCATGTCATGAAGGTGTACTTGTCCACACAAGTCATAAAGATGGTGAAAAGTGGCACAAAACCTATAAGTTTGGCATAAAATACTGCCTATATGATTTGTCTTAAAAAAATAACCTTATCCCTACATATGGATAGGTCTAATGGTTGGTATAATACATAAAACAAACAAGTCCCCACATGCATTGGATTGACCTCTGACCATCCCTATTCTTGGTATGGTCCATAAAACAAACAAGTCCCCACATGCATTGGATTGACCTCTTTTAGACATGAAAAATCATCCTTGGTAGTTTCAAGAAGCTCTTTTCCATGTACCTTCTCCACTTGGCATTCAAAACTTCTAAATTTTCATATATGATCCATGTAAAATAGGTAATGACACTTTTCAAAGGTTATATTATCATAAGTTTCAATAAAAACCCATAAAAAGGCCTCCCTAATTGAATTTCACCTCTTCCTCCAAGTGTTCACTAGCTGGCTCATTAGACTAGCTAAAAGTGAGGGCCTATTTGAGGCACTTAGAGGGTGATTTATGATATGAGGTAATTTTTTGAGTTATATAAAGATAAAATATTCCTCCCAAATTTTTTTTCATCTCCTAACACCTCATGTAACTTGCAAACCACTAAAAATGGTTAAAATAAACCCTATTTTCCTCTGATCCATATAGTTATGTACAAAAACAATACATTGACATGATCTTCATGGAGTTGGAAAAAACTTATAATAATCATTTATGGTCCTTCTCTTCATCACTTAGGGTCAAATTCCTCCAACTAGTGGCACTTTTAGGCTCATTTCCACCTCTAGGTCTCAAACAAGGTTTTAGGAGGGTTTTAGAGTGACCAACCCTCTTAACATTTATTCATAAAGGTGGCACAATTTAATTACTTAAAAATTAAAATTTTGGATTATTAAATACCCCATGAAACTTATTTTAACATTTCCAATTCCTATGCAAGAGATGATGGAAGTTCCAAGCATTTGAATTTGACCATTTGAGCCATTTTAGTCCTTTCATGAGGGTTTGGGAGCTTCTAAGCCAAGAGTTAACCCTATAATTCATTTATTTGAAAATAAATGGCTTATAAACCTGTATATTAACCCAAAAATCATTTTCACATCATTATATTATCTCCTCAAGATCCAAAAATGAAAACTCACCCTTGTTTGGCACTAGGCCTAGACCTTGCCAATAGGCCTACTTGCCATTTGAGACCCAACTTGAAACTCAAATGGATTAATTTAACCTATTATGGATAAAAAAATCTTGTGTTCCCATAAAAACATTTTCAAATCAGTTATAAGGCATGTAAATGACAAAAAATGAGAATGACCCCCAATTTGGCTTTTAGGCCTAAGGATTCCCTTCACTCCTAACTACAAACCTCTTGGTTGGAACAAAATATATGATTCCATACCATAAATTAAATTTTATTAGGTTTATTTATATCCCCTAAATCTTATAGAATCATAAAATTTCCCTTTCTATCCTTATTGTTCAATATTTCATCATTTTCCACAAAAATGGTACCTTCATGCACACTAAAAGTGACCCTATTCTAAGACAAAATATTGGGTATTTTCACTATTTATATTATAAAAATAGTTATTTTATAGTGATATATAGTTCATAATGGTACTCTATATAAAATTTTATCTCCTAAGTCCTCCATTTGGCCCCCCAACTCATCACATTTTCAAGGTAAACTTTTTGAAGATGGTTGATTATGAGGTAAGCAAGGTTGACTATACTTGGGGGTATAAATAAGGTGTTTTTACCTTTGTTTTTGAATTTAAGGACCAATTTTTAATAATAAAAACCTATTAAAAACATTCAAATTTCATTTTCTTCTTAAACACTTGTCCATGCCTCTCTAGCACATCCTTATGCTCATGCTTCATCTCACCCATTTGTACGGACTGAGACAAATTAATGCTTAAATTAGGCCTGAATGGTATCTATTATGATGATATAGGTGTTAAATTTTTTCCATTTAAGATATAAAAACCTTAACTCCTCCATTTTGTGCTAAGACTCCTTACACACCCTCATGACCTGCATGTATGTACACTTTCCCATTAGGACTGAGACAACCTTCTTCATTGTTTGTCCTTGGATATAGGTGATCATGGATGATTTAAAGCCTCAAAATTTGTGTGAAAAATCCTAAATTTATCTTATTTACATCATAACCCATCTTATAACCATTTGGATGCTCCATTCCTAGCACACAAGACCTCCTTATCTTGACTGCCAAACTTGGTTGTCCTAATTCCTCAACTCTAACTGTGTTCATATGTTATCTTAAATATAGTTTTTAGAATTAAATTTTAACATAATTACCATTAGGAGACCAAAACACTATGTTTTTTGATAAGTCTTTGAAACACTAACTTCTCTACCCTGCGTACCCTGTGTACAGATAAGGGATGGCTTGGAGAGGTCACTTGTTGTGGTCATCACCTCTTTCATGATCCAAGTGCTTGAATTTGGTTGTAATGGCCTTTGGTGTAGTTTCCCAATTCTATAAAATTTATATGGATTTCAAATAATAGTGCAAGTTTCATTATCCTTGAGAATCTTGTAGATTATATTATTGTAAATCAGTGCCTTTTTGCCATATTTGAGGGTGTCAAACTCCATCTTGTCCTTGTCCCTATAGTCTCAAAATTGGCATGGTGATAGATTGTAGGTAGGATTAAAATATTAATTTAATATTATCTCTCAAAACCATATTTTCTTCATTTTATGAAAAGAGGGAGAAACCCCAGGAGCTCTATTTGATCTTTTTAGGGACTGAGGAACAAAAACTTAGTCATCTCTTGCTTGACAACTCATCCCTTCAAGAGTCTTAATGAGATAATGCTAGGTTTTTCATGATTAATCTCACACATATACCTTGAAAAGGGATATCTAGAGAAAATTTCACATCCTTCACATTCCTTTGACCCCTGTAGGTGACTTCCTGCAAGTTGAATGAGTTTGCAGGGCAGTGAGGAGCAACAAATGAAGAAGTTCATATTTTGGCCTTATGAGGAGGCTTGTACTACTGAACATGTTCATAAAATACAAAATATATAATACATCATGAAAATACCCATGTTTGTGTGAATAATTTCTCAACACCATTTGTATATGCATTCCTTGGAGAAACATGCAACATAATGACCCAAGGTGGAAAACAAGCCCAAAGAAGGCTTCCATACATGTTTGATGAATTCCAAGACAATTTAAAGATGGATAACCTGAAATAAAATATTTTAAATCATGTAGACACCTATGAAAAACATGACATCATCAGACCAAAATAAGAAAATGAAGAAGAAAGCAAATAATGAACCCCTCTTCAATATAAACTCCTAAAAAGCTACTTGGATATAAACTGATGGTTCATGAGGAATAAGGTAGAAAAATATATGTTATTATTATTTATGGGGAGAGGACTTAGAGCACTATCCACCTATATAATCACTCCCTCCCATTCTACCTATACAGTCCGTACCACTTGATGGAAGTTCCCTCTTCTTTGCATGCCAAAAGGAAATGGAGGAAAGGAAATAAGAAATGAAAATTTTTATGGACCCTATGAAAACCAAACATGTAAATGATATTTAGGAAGGTAAAGAGTCATATTTTCACATTTTATAAGTGGCACACATCCCAAAGAATCTGTACAAGTGCTCAAATCTCTCTTTTTGGTCAAGAAAACTAACTTTTATCTAAACAACTTGAAAATATTTCAGTTATGTCAACTTACTAAGACTTATAAGGACACATGGGGGATGAAATAAGCTGTTGTAACTTTCATAAATCCTAATAAACTGTAAAAATCATTAAATGCACTTAAAATGACCTCTAAATGACCCAAAAATGATAAATAGACCTAGGGGACTAATAACCAAAGGTAGCATAGCATGAAATGACATTAATTGACCCTTGAAACACCTTATAACATCCATTTAAACCCATTATAATCCCCAAAACTCAATTTTTTGCCTATAGGTGCCCTAGTTTGACTAGAAAGTCAAACTTGGTCAACAATATGATTAGAGAAAAATCCCAACATCCTAAAGTGCATAGATCATATGCCTAGGTATGTATGTATCACACTCAAAATATGTGTGAAACATGTGTATATTAAATAGATGATATGTTATCTACTAAAATGGAACTAATAACATGGATTCCAAGTATTTAATAAGGTATGTAAATGTTGAACACTTTTTTATTATTTTTTTGGTATTTTTGGGAAATTTGAAAAGAAAATACTATCCTATGATCTCATCCAAGGGATGTTCATATGTATATCCCCACTCACAAATTAGGAGGAAGTTTTATCATTCATATATCCAATAGTGTACATAGTATATCATGATCTCTTTCTAGGTACCAATCAAACTAAAGTAGCTAGATTTTTGTAAAGGCATATGGTTTAACTATAGGACATATTATGCAATTATTTTCCTTTTATTTTTTAAATACATTTAATATGTGTTCTTTGTTACCCACTATCATTTTTAATAAAGAAGTGGAGGTGGTTCATGACCCTTCTGAGTTTGCTTGCTTGATTTTAAATCATTGTTTATACCATGTTTGCCTTTTGGTTGGGACATAGGTAATTCAATTTTATCATTCATTAAAGCACATGCATATTTATGTACATACAAATTTAAATTTTAAAATGAAGAAAAGGACTTGTGCAATGATCTTTCTCTGATTGGAGAGAGAATACCCCAACTAAATATAAACTATACTTCTAGATCCAAGGGGAAATAGTTTAAGGAGTATATGATATCCTAATATTTGATAGCATGGTCTTGAAGGGATTCACTCTCATTTTTAGTTAAGGCCTGAAAATGTTCTAATGGTGGCTTGGGTAATATGTAATTAGGGAAATTATATATGAATACATCCTCACATTTTTTAATAAGAACCATTTGGGAGTATATAGAACCAATCAAGAGCCTATTGAGCTAAACTTATATGGAAAATTTTTAATAAAAAACATCCATCTTTGGTCCATTCTCAAATTAGTATATATTGTTTCAAAGGATTTATAAGATCTCCTTTACCATCAAATTAAGATAACATAGGCATGATAAAGGTGGAAGGATATGGATAATCAAAAACATCTTTAGTAATGGGTTGGTCCTCTAATATATTATCATTAAAAGTAGCCTCATGGGAGTAAATTTGCAATCTATGAATAGTCATTTGTTGTTGAATATATCCCATGGTAGTCATTAGAGATAACACATCACAAGGAGGTGTTGGTAAAGAGGTTGAATAATCACTTAAAGGCTTTAATTTTCCATCCATGAAACATATGAGTAATAGGATCTTTACCACCCTCATTGTATTTTAGGATAAAATCATCATGTGGTTTGTAAACATTAGGTAAAGGTATATGCACTTTCCATTATGATTCAAGATAGATCGTTATATCATTTTGGATATGTCATTATTTGAAAGAACCTAAGTACTTGGATTATTATTACATGAAACAAGGATAGAAGATCTACTTTCATTGTTTTCATCTATAATTGAAACATGTTTTTTAAGGGAAAATTTAAAATTGGGAGAGAGATGAATTTTCTCCATTTTGATTGAAATATTATCATAGGAAGGAAATATGAAAGATTCATTTTCATTTTTGAACTCAAAATATAATGGGGTATAAATATGAAATATCACTTTCTACTTTAGGTACATCATTTTTATATGAGAAAGGAATAATTGCATAGCTATCATTTGCATCATTGCTATTTTTTTAAGGAAATTATTTCATTATAAAACCTTTAGCAAAGATGTTTTTTTTGTTTCTTTTGAATTGTAAGAAAATTAGAACATGCATCTACCCTATTTTCAACATCATTGTCATTTTCATACTTTCAACCTATAAGGATAGGGAGATAAGTAATACATGCAATTATATCAATGAGATCTAGAGAGAGAAGTAATTTCACTAGTTACATTAGAGTGATCTAAATAAGGAACAATATTTCCCACATTATTAGTACTCTAGAAAGAAGGCACATACTCACTTTATTCACTATTTGCATCATTTGAAAGTGAAGAGAAGCATTCCATTTTTGTTTCATTTTGAGAATTTTTGCATGAAACATTGTTAATTTAAACATCATAAGTGTTAATATCTTACATGTCTATTGGATCATCTTTATGTGATGAACTTAAAAAATTGATCATTTTTAACTTTTTAGGACTTTCATTATTGGAAATAGGAGCAATATGATAACTAGGCTTCTCATTTTTATATTAAAGATGTGTATAATCACACTCATTACCATATGAAAGCATGATATGATTGTCAACATATTCATTTAGAATTTCATTTTCATCATTTATTTTTTCATTATCATACTTATAATCAAAGGAGGAGGATTACGAATTTTGTTAAATGACATAAGATCCTCATATGAAATGCATTGGTCATTGGAAATTTTAAACCATCAATCCAAAAAATGAGGTTTTCTAGAGCTTGTAGTAGAAGTAAACATGTTGAGGAAGGCTAAATTTTTTGCATGTAACCAAAAAGAGGAGAATAACTATGCCTAGGGAAAAAAATAGAAGCAAACATTACTTAAGCTATGCCCATGCAATAAATCAGATCTAGAAAATAAATACAGTAATCTAAAAATAACATTTGTATAAGGAGAAATCATAAATAAAATTTAGGGTTTGGTTTAAATAAGAATAGAAGATGGGTTCACCAAATTTTTAACCCTAAATTGAGATGGTTTAATATTGTATAGGGTTAATAATATATAAATGATTAATCACAAAGGTGATAAATAGATCTACAATAGGCCAATTAATTTATAAACTATGATTAACAATATTATGAATTTAAATCTTGAGATATGCTAAAAATAGAAAAGTACAACTATTGATTTATATTACAATAAATTAGAGACAAGAATACTTGGCTTATTATGGTAATGTAGATATGATATGGAATAGGCTATAAGTAAACTAGATTTGGATTCTGGGTCAATCGTCATATGTTAGAAATTTACATTATGTGGCCTTAGATGCTTGTATTGGTGTCTAGGTTGGATGTGCAGGTGTCTAGTACAGAATATCATTTAGATTGTATGAAACCACCTAGAACCTTTTGGGTTTTACATCACCTTTAATCTAGTGTTTTCATATCTCATACACAGGTTATCAATATTTATCAAATGATTAAGCCATAACTTCATTACCCTTTGAATAATTATGGGAAAAATAGGTTAATGGGCACACATTCTCGTGTTTTCCAAGGACCCTTCTATCAATGGGTGTTACCTACATATTCAATTCTCTAAAAATGGCCTTATACTTAAGTATTAATCCCCTATGTGTTGGCTTGTGTTTGCATAAGATGAAATGTGTGATAATCAAGTACATAAAGTGGCCTAGCTTGTAAATTGGAAAATATGGTTTATGAAAGGCTCCTTCAGTACTTCAAACTTGTAGATGGTTTGTCCTTGTGACTGATATTGAAATAGGAAACAATAGGGAAGTTTTTCTCACTTGAATACTTGATTTAGTGCTTTTGGTGAGTTACCTTGTGAGTTTTTAGGTCTATGTTATGTGAGGAATGAATGAGGGTTGATATTTTATGTATACCAATCCCTTTTAAAAATATATCACATTAAATAACTTAGTCCAACCTTGTAGATACATTTCATTTGTAAATTTGGTGATTTAAGGGAGCTTGACACTTAATTTAGAACAAGACACTAGCATCAACATAGGCAACTGGCTAGGACACAAGTGTTTAGGATGATGGAAAATAAGTACATTTCCAAAACTTGTAGAGGATGATAATAATTAGGTTTATAGCCTTTTAAGAAATGTAAGAGTGCTAGTCATTAGCATAACATATGATCAAAATAAGATATAAGTAATAAGCATAAGAGATAGTGGATGTGAGAATTTTTTCAATAAAAAGGTCTTAAAACTAAAGGGTACAACCTTGTGAAGTACTTACAAAGTATATAAGACTAAGGTGTTGTATAATTCAAATTTAGTGTCTACAAGAATAACCTAAAAGTAACATCTTCATGTTCTAAATTTAAAAATCTTATGGTATACTTGAAATTTGTTATGTGTTTTTCTATTATTCACCCACCATCAATTTTTTAACGATGAATGTATCTATCAAGATTTATAGGCAACTCATGGAGATGTCCTAGGACATTGATTGTAGTTCCTCCTAACCAAGTAGTAATGGGTGAAAATGGATGCAAATTAAGGCTAGTTAGTGAATTTGGTTGAGCCCTAGAGATTATTGGCATAAATTTTTATTAGATCTAGATATTTTTTATACCTAGAAAGGATATATCAAGAAAAAATTATATTCTAATGTGGATCTTGTAAGACAAGGTGGAAAATCTATATTATCAACTACCAGATATATTTTTTTAATGGAAAAGTCAAATTAGAGGTTCATGCTATGCTTATAGCACAATATACCTATTAATTCAAGTTTTCTACACAAGAACACAATAGGTGACAAGTATACATCATCTCATTTTAGGATCATAGGGATGTGATCCAGGGCATGAATTGCATTTGTTGGAATAAAATTATATTTAAATGTGGCTTCAAACCACTCCAAGAGTAGTTACCTATCTCCACCCAAATTTGGAAGATATAACATTCAAAACTAACTAAAAATGTGGATATTCATAACTTTTATAATATAATTTTTAGTGAATTAGTTCAAAAAATAAACATAAATAAATAAGGAAATGGCTGAGCAAAAAAGGGGAATTAGATTTTCCTCTATCTATATTTTGTTAAGGCAAACATCACATTATTTGAAAAAATAATGTTTAAAGGGGATTTTTCCCTTAAACTATATGGTTAATAAACAACTATATTTAATTTATTAACATGAGGTAATCTTGTGTAAATAAATTGAATATATTTTATTGTTGGTTATTTGGGGAGAGGTTTGACCCATTAGTTATAATGTTCCACCTCCACACCCTATTATTTAAATATATTTTACTCTTCGTAAATGTGAATCATTTATTATTATATTCTCATGAGCTTTTTTGAAGAATATTATTGTATTTGTGTGTGGAAAATATTTGCTTGAGAAGAGTTTTATGAAGAGACTATTTGAGAAGGAGTGAGAAGAAGAACATTTGATGTGTTGGGGTGTTTCAATATTGACTACTCATTATGGGTTTTTTAACTTCCTTTGGAGGTTTTCCCACATAATCTATGTGTCATTGCATTCATTTCTTTGTGTTCATTATATACTTTACTATATCAATAGCTTCTAGATATTGTCTCTGCATCATATATTTATGTGGAATTTATCATGGTGCTAGAACAAGGATAAAGGGTTGGTTTATTGGCAAGTTCTTGGTCATTATTCTGTGAAGAATCCATACCATTTATGTATATAAAAAAATATCATTTTTTTTTAGCTTGTAGATCATTGTACAACATTTGGTACGACCCCATGTGATGTGTGGAAGATTGAATACCTCATAAAATGTTGTTAGTGTCTATTTGATAATTCAAATCTTTAGTTGAGTATCTTAGACCTCTATTAGAACAACCAATAATTATTTTTAAAGTCTTGTTGCTATGTGGAATGCAATTATTACACTTGTACACCCTCCTTCCTGAGGAATTTTTCAAAATTTATCTACATAGTTTTTGAGACTCTTCTTTTAGGTTAAACTTTGTTGTTTCAATCTAACTAAGAGGAAAAAGGATGTTTTGGCATCTTGAAACATCAAATGCTCATGTTGAAGTTTCTTGAGCTTCCTAAAATGTCATTGTATAGACTAGAATAACAACTCTTCACATAAAAAATATTTTTTACATCAAAGATTAAATTTTAAAGCTTGTTCTAGCTTCCTCATGTAAAAACTAGGTGATTGGTAATGTTCCACTTTATTCTAAATCATGTACAATCTATTGTGAGAATTTATTCACCTACAAGAGTGCCATTGTGAAGATTTTTTAATTTAAGTCTCAAATTTCCATGTTAGCAAACTCTTGGTTCCACCTTCCAAACTAAATATTTTTTTATCCAAAAGTTAAAAGCTACCAATCGATCAACATACTTTTTTTCCTCTCTTGGGACAACCTGTATGTTGAAAGCTTTAAAGTCTACTATGAGATCCCACACCTTTTGTTTATATGACTTAAAGAGAAATTTTTTAGCCAAATTTTGACCTCTAACTTGATGTACAACCAACTCACTATCACCAAATACTTGTAATATTTTTTCTCCTACCTTTATTTCCCATTGGAGACCATGTATGAGTGTCTCATACTTAGTTACATTGAAATTACAGTCAAAATTAAATCTAATTAAAGAGTAGTAACTTTGATTTTATGGATAAATCATCATCATTCCAACCCATACTCCATTATTATTCCTTGAACTATTAAATAATAGCTTCCACAATCCCTCACTAGAAGCACTTGGCATGGAAAGAGTTGGTATAGATGTTCATTCTTCATGCAAACAATAAATTCCTAAACCTTATTCTTAAATCATATTATAAGGATCATACTCATGGTTTTAAATTTCCCACTCATCAATAAAAATATTAAAAATACCTTCAAGAAGATTTTTTGTATCTTGATCACCTAGATGCTCCTTCTCATCAAGTATGGTACAATTCACATTGGTAATGCTTGGCATGTAAGGTTTTATATGAAATTTGGAACTAGGTTCTGATTTTATAGTAACCTTAGTAGCATACCTTATTTTTAAAAAAATATATGACCAAACTAAAGATAGGTACCCTCCAATATTCATTATGAAGTCTCTTGACAAGCATAATGCAAAATATCATGGAAAATCAACTACAACAACATATTAAAGAATAAAAAGACCTAGGCAAGCAGGAAAAGTTAGATATAAACCTTTAATTACTCCAAATATCTTGGTAGATATACCATCCAGTTTCAACACTCTTTTTATGTTTGGATCATATTTTAGTCCAAGTTTATCAACTATCTACTCTGGCATAATTGTGTTATTAGCACCACTATCAACCATACAATTTTGAACTAGATTATCACCAATGATCAAATAAAGGTATAAGAGAAGAGGTTTACCATATTTAATTATATTTAATTTATAATTTAATGGTTATACCATCTCTTTAATATGGTATACCTCTTGGTTAACAAGTTGTTTAGAATAAAAGAGAACCACACTTTCCTTCATTGTTGATCCAGTCGAGATATGGAGGTTAAAGAGCTCTTTTTGGAGTGAATCATTTTGTCATAGAATATTTAAAGTGTCCCACATTGATATTATCACATTTTTTTCTTCTTAGTTTGGTTTATGATGTTAAGAGAAGTGCCACTAACTCTTGACTACCCCTTTAAAATAGTAGTGCTCTCCTGAGCATGAGAAGTTTGAGATATTACATTGCATCAAACAACCTAATTTTTCTATTTTTATTATAATTTGGGCATGAAAAAGTCTTGTTAGTATTTTTATAAGATGAATAAGATAAATCAAAAG